>JAQSUU010000108.1:38477500-39727500 GCA_038087645.1 Saccharum hybrid cultivar R570 | reverse complement strand
TCTGCACAAGGTGGCACCTAAATCACAGGGAAAATCCTACACCATTCTAGGGTTAAGCTTGAACATCGCAATACCAACATATAGGACAAGTCACACAACGATCCACCAATCAATATGTCAAGAGAGAATAGCTAGAGTGCACGGCATGGGGGCCAATCCACCCATCACTCCACTATTTTCTTTGAATATGGATAGTTGGGTCGCAACCTATCTCTTAGGCAATCCTCACATAGTAGTACAGAAAAATCATTGTGGGGCCCTCCACTCCGCCGATCTGCACTACTAGACTATAGCTACTCTACGGGTTTTCCAAAACCTTTTGCCATCAACAAAACCAAAAAGAACATTTCAGCATCCTCATAGCTCAAGCACTCACAACTACAACACCGCTTAAGGTACAGTCATGGACAATCATGCTAAAAACTAGATAATCATATACTTGTAGGAATACAGAAGCATTACTGCCCAGATTTGGGCAGATTCAAACATCCAACTTTGAACATCTATATCTAGAGTTCTAGACAACCAAAAGCTCTGTTCTTTAATATTTTGGAAATCTTATGAAAAGCACTACAGCTCTTTATTTGTCATCAAGAGATGATTCACAAGTCAGCTTCCTCAATTAGGTACAACATTGCAGCACTACATAGAGAGCAAGCAAAACCTGATAGGGAATTTGTAAAACTGATAACTCTTAGGTCTGTCATCCTAAAATAATGAAATTTTTAGGACAACCAAGATATGCAAGTTATCTACAACTTTTGTATTCAACATATCTACAGAAAACATCATTTGCGTCACGAAATTATTACCACAACAGAAACTGCACATCCAGCCATTTTCTGCACATAAGTAAAACATATCCTTACTTGATTCATTAACAAGATTATGTATGTACAACTAATTACATGGCTCACCAACTACTATCATCATAGTTAATTATCATTATTCATAGTTAACATAAAAATAACACTAAACATGTTTGTATGCATGGAGGTCACAAAGTGATGCTTATCTCTCATTTCCCTTTACTAGGCACTCGTTTACCAAGTAGCAAACATGAGCAACACACAAGGAAATGTAACCTGCCCCAAGGGAATTTAGCGCTGGTCTTCACCACACACAAACATTCTCAACATTCACCTAACGATCATCTCATTCAAAGTTAAAGAAGGATTAGAGTCTCGCATAAACAACCTATATTCATTATTGTGGTACTTAACAAAGAGAGCATCATAACAAGCCATCTTAAGGATTAACCAAAACTAGCATAACTCAACAACATCTCCAAGTTAGTCTAAGCAAGTGAGCACCAAAAGTATTAAGCATGTCCAACTTAAATGTTTTTATTAAACCATGAAGGATCATCCTGAAGACGAACTATGTTTATTACAACGAGCCAAGAGTGTCGTTATTATATCTAGATGTGGGTGAAAAGTGAAGGTGTGCCGCTAATCCCATCCCTTCAAGCAAACATCCAATTAAGCACCTGAAAAGATAAAGGGGTGAGAATAAATCTCAGCAAGCAAACTGCCTAAACATGTCATTCAAACTACAATTTAATTAGACAATGATTTAATCATAGAAGAATACATATCATAATAAATAAAGGTTCATGATAAGAATATTTATCCAACGAAATTCCCGTAAACATGTAATGACCATGATATACAATAAATAAAAGATATCCATCTATGAATAGAACAATACTTCTCATATAAATGAAAAGAATACTCCTCCTATCCACTTCATGCCAACATAAGGCTTCAATACGACAGAACCTCAAAAGTGCAAATGCAATGCATGTCCACTTTTACATCGCACCCCTCCTCGGGCAACGTACGATGCGTACCGGTACGGTCGTGACCATAGGTCAACGACATAATCCACAAGAGCACTCCGGAATAGTCATATAACTCTCTCACCGACCTGGCTCAAGAGCACTCCGAAATAGTTATATGACTTTCTCACCGACCTGGCTCGATGCATATGCTCATGACAAGAATGCACATGATGCCATAATATGATGCAACCACAAGAATACTTACCACATAGGTCATATACCTCCACAATCATAAAACATATCGCTTACCTTCTGATGATAGACAAATACTTACCACATATGTCATATACCTCCACAACAATAAAACATAGCACTTACCTCATGATGATAGACAATTGATGAAAGATTCAACAATGAAGATCATGTATAAATTACTTTAAAGGATAAGTGATTTCATAGTTATATCATCTTGGTTTCATTCATGTTAAGACAAAGTGTAGGTAGAATGAACAGCAAGTCAAGCTGTAGCAACCACCGCTACGTTTACTTGCCTCAAGACGACGATGCAAAACGAGAGCTAAGTACGATCCAAAGGCACACCACATGTTTAAACATCATCAGCTCAGAAAAATAAACTCATACAAACATTCTTAAATGGCACATAAATCGCTTCTACGACCTGTGCTATCGTTTCCCCAAAACAACAACCGAACAATCAATCAACAGCAAGAACCCTGCTTCACATTTTTGTTGTGGACAAATTACTTGCTCAAAAATTATAAAACTTTCACAGAAGATGGAAAACACCATTATCTACAACTTCTATATAAAACTATCAAGCATATGAGATCTTTAAGATGACATAAACAACCCCTGAACATAACTGAACTTTTCTAACAACCCAGACAGGACAGCAAATTTATAAAATACATAACTGTAGTTATACTCATCCAATAATTACAATCTCTACGAATATGGAAAGCTTAAGAAACACACTACAACTCTTATTCAGATCATATATTCAAAATAATCCGTTAAGATAGTCAAAACAGATTGGATCTAAAATTGTCATGATTCCCATCACAGAAAAGCTGCCAACTTAAACAGACCGTATCTCTCAAACTACAGTGGTTATGATGGTGATTTTAGAGTCAAAAGAAAGCTATTTGAGTCCTCTACAACATTGTCAAGATTTGCAAAAACTAGTTTGACCTTTAACATTATCAAAAACTGAATCAATCCACTACTGTTCAGAACATCGTCAAGACAGCAGTCAAACGCTTAATTGGCAACAATAACTTATCTTCACATTTTCACTATGGATAAACTACTCATACAAAAAATATGAAACGATGTTGGATTATGTAAAACAACATTTTCTACAACTTTCATGTTATAACATTTTGAGTTTGAAGACCCTAAGATAACCAAAACAAGCCGACAAAGAAAGTACACTTTTCTGGTGACAGAACAATAGCTGGACACTAAAACTATCATAACTCGAGATATACTAAACCAACATTTATGATCTTTATCAATCTGAAAACCTTATGAAATTACCTAAAACTTTAATTTATATTTTTTCACGAGATTATGGGCTTAATATATGACAAAACTAAATGTATGTAAAACTGTCCAGAAATCTGACAGCACAAAAACATCACCGAACAACGGTCATATCTCCCAAACCATAAGGGCTGTAAACGTGATCTCTATGCCAAAAGAAAGATATTGAAGTCTACTACTTGAATATATTTTTTCTATAAATTTTTAGATAAATAAAACAGCCCTAAACAACACCCAAATCATGACTGCGCAATCTGAATAAAACAGCAGGGTCTAATTACGAGATTAGAACCCTAACCCATCAACTAATCCATCGAATACGGTAAACCCTAACATGGATTTCGCATCAAAACAGAGGGGAGAAGTGGGATCTTACCCCATCAGCAACTAGGGCAAAGATACGCAACGATTGATCTCCCGTTCCCCTTCTCCCTCGCAACAATCTCCGCGATACACGTACCGTTGACTTGATCTATTCCATGGACGACATCACCATCAAGAACAGCGAGGAGAAGTATGGGATTGAGGACAAAACAAAAAGAAGAAGATGACCAACCAGTTTTTGATGGGGAACAGACACGGTGGCCAACGGCAATCAAGCCCTAATTTTCTCTCCCTCTTCTCCTCTCTATTTCTCCGAACTTCTCTTATCTACGATGCGTGAGAGAGGCGGCGGCTCAATAGACTACCAGAATTAGGTTACGTGGGAAGATAAAGGAAAAGCCACGATATCTTTGTGATCCAAACTCCAAACAATGTGTATGAGTAGTCAAACGGAATGCGTTCGACGAGCTCTACGCATCTATGGCCTCTGATCGTCCATGTGAGCGACGGATAATTTTTTTTTGCCACCTATTGAAACAACCGACAAACCCTTTACCACTTTACTCTTTCCAACACATAAAAAGTATTTTGGTGCGTTACAATGAAGCTCCAAGTTTGAGTTTGAATTGGAATCCAAAACTTGTCGCGAGTTTTCCGATTCGAATTTGAATTCAAATTTGGGGAATTATTAAAAGATTTTCAAAAGTTAAATTGGTCAACCAAGAGTGACATTTGGTCAACTGTGTGATACTTGAGCCAATGATACCCTTGGGTGATGGTTTGATCACTAATAATCACCAATCAAAATAGCAACAAGTTTCAATTTGAAATTATTCCGAAAACCCTAAATTTCAAAACCCTGATTTTTATCCCTTTTGAAATAATTCAAAATCTAAGAAAATTTGGAAAAAGTTTAATACCAAGTTTGTAGATCTTTTCAAGGGCTACAACTTTGGTGTTTTGAGTTTTCAAAGTTTTAGTGCAAAATGTGGAGCAATTTTGAAAAGAAGCAAATTTCAAATTTGACCCCTTTTCATCCCCAAACTCAAATTTCAAAATGGAGGGAGAATTTGAAAATGGGTTGAACAGAAAAGTTGTAGGTCTTGGCTAGATGTACAACTTTGGTGTTTGGAATTTTTGAAGTTTCAACATAAAATTGAAAGTAATTTCTAAATTGCCAAATTTCCCAAAAGTGTCCCCTTTTGATTTTAAATTCAAATTTCAAAATCCAGTTTGAATTTGAAAAGGTGTTCAATATAAAACTTGTAGAGCTTGAAATTCTGAAGATTTCATATTTTGAGAATTTTTCAAGTTACTAAATGATTTTGTGAGTAATTTGGCGAAAACAGTTTGAATTTGAAAATTTAGGGGGGGGGTGCTACAGTGCTCGGCCAATGGCGACCGGCCACCGGCCGGTATGGGCGCCGGAGCGCCGCCGTGGCTGTCTAGGCCCTTCTCGCGCGCCCAGGATCGCCAGCACGACGTCGTGAGCCTTCCAGTGTTGTCACCGTGGCCGTTGCCCTATATAACTCGAGCTCACCGTGGAGTCGATTTTCTTTTTCGGTTTTGCCGTCGCCGCTGCTCAGCTCCGCCGCTCACCGCCGCCGCCGTTGAGCCGCCACTAGCCACGCTGAAAGGATCAAGATGCCCAAGAGGGGGGGTGAATTGGGCTTTTCTAAAAATTAATTGCAAGAATTAAATCCTACAAGCCAAAGTTCACCCCTAGTGCCTACTAGTGTTCCTTATGATTCTACCGGTAAAAAGACTTGCACCCTAAGTTCCAATCCTAGTCTAGCATGGCAATTCTAGGAAAGTAAATCAAGCAAAGAAAGTAATACACGAAAGTAAATGCTTGAAAGTAAGGGTTAGGAACACGGCGATGTTTTCCCGAGGTATCGGAGAGTCGCCACTCCCCACTAGTCCTCGTTGGAGCACCCGTGCAAGGGTATAGCTCCCCCTTGACCGCGCAAAGATCAAGTGCTCTCTACGGGCTGATTCTTCGACACTCCGTCGCGGTGAATCGCCCAAAACCGCTCACACGATGAGTTGGTTCATCCACAAGCTCGTCGGATGATCATCAAACTCCCAATCACCACCAAACCGTCTAGGTGATGGCGATCACCAAGAGTAACAAGCTAGAACTCTCACTTGACCACAACAAGCCTAATGAGAAGATGGATGCACACTTGCTACTCCCTAGTCACTAATGAGGAATCTCAAACTTTGATTCGCAAATCACTTTCCTCACTAGGGCTCTTGCACTTCCTTGCACTTGAAAGGTGTTTCTCAGCTGAACAAATGAGCAAGAGACCTCTAAAAGAGGTGGAGGGGATGTATTTATACACCCCTCAGACAAATCCAACCGTTACCTGCCAAATCAGCAAAACTCGTGATGACCGGACGCGCCGATCGTCATGACCGGACGCGCCGGTCGAGTGTAACGGTCGAAAGCCGAAGTTAGCGCTGAGTGACCGGACACGCCGGTCAGGGATGACCGGACACGTCCGATCATGCAAGAACCTTACTGTACTTTGACCTGACGCTGGACCGCGTCCGGTCATGGATGACCGAACGCGTTAGGTCAGCGAAGAACCTTACTGGAACGTGACCGGACGCATCCGATCACTTCACAGTCGCGTCCGATTATATTTTTACCCTCTAAAACACGTGTCAGACTGATCACCGCGTCCGGTCAACCAGTTAACGACGCAGTCACTGTTTAGTACTGACCGGACGCGTCCGGTCATCACAGAGACCGCGTCCGGTCAGGGTAAAACTGCTCAAACGACTTAGAAACGCGACGCAACTTGAACCAAGTTGCTTCCAACTGAACTTTGAGCTTTACCTGAGCTACCTTGTGCTAAGTTTGACAAGTGTGCACCACACCTAAACAAAAGACTTACCTAGGTCAAGCTACTCACTCATGCCCCCCTTTATAGTATGGTCAAAGGAAGAAACAAAGATCCTAACGACTATTCCGGATGTAACTCAACACCTTGACATCCGGAACTAACCGTCCTTAATCTTGTCGTTGATCCTTTGAAAACCGAAACGATTTCCATCAAGGGACATGAATACCATACTGCCCAAAGCAGTTATCATCTCCATGACCTAACTTACCAAAGTTTCTGCAAAACACACGTTAGTCATGGTAATAATGCGTTGTCATCAATTGCCAAAACCAACACCGGGGCCTAGATGCTTTCAATCTCCCCCTTTTTGGTGATTGATGACAACACTTAGATTCAGAAGATATTGGAGTTGAGGTTTTCGATCATGCTTGGTTCACATAAGCAAAAGAAGGTTAGCACAAGGGAATAAGAATTGCTTATGTGTTCCAAGCCAACTGAGTGTACTTCATAAGATAAAACATGAAGAGTTAGTACACATAAAACATAGCTCATATGAAATCGGAGTAAGGCACGGAAGCACAACCTTATGAGCTAAAACCAATAAAGTGACATGTTATTAAATAAAAGTCTCACAAGTGCATAGTCACAAGATGCAGGGCGAGAAATTAAACATGATGCATGAATGTAGCACACAAAGAAAAACGAAACCCTCTATCAACACTCCCCCTGAATCTACTCTCTCCCCCCCTTTGGCATCAAACGCCAAAAACAAGACTAAGGATCCGACGGGGGAACAGAAGCTGTCGTGTCGGGTGCCGAGGAGCGTGGAGTGATCACGAACTGTGAAGTATCCTCCTCAGAATCTGAACTGTCAGGCTGACCCTCTGTAGATAGACGTGGCAGTAAAGCGGTCTGGGTCTGTAGGGCAGGTGCAGGAACTGAAGGTGTAGTAGCAACAATAGGAGCGGTCACTGTCGCCTAAGCCTGAAACAAGCCAAGAGTGGGAGGATCTGTCGATGCAACTGACGATGGCACAGTCTCTGTAGTCCTGGCCCCTGACACTGGAAGAAAAGCAGTCTCTGAAGCTGACAACCCTGAAGAAGTCACAACAGTGGTGTGCGAGGGTGTCGGCTGTCCAGTCAGCTCGCTGTAGGAGGCACTCAAGTCAGTGAAAGGAGTGCCTGAGAGAAGATGAGGTCTCGGCTGAGCTGGTGGAGTGAATCCCGTCTGAATAGGAGTGTAGCTCGGGGATTGAAAAGTCTGAGGAATCTGCTGCTGGGGAGAGGTAAACTGAAAGCTCGGCTGTCCCTGACTCTGAGGTCCACTGGACTGTAAAGCAGGAGTAAGGACAGACGGTGGTGGAGGTACCCCAATAGTAACTAGGTGTCGCAGGAGCTCAAGATACTGCTGCTGGGTGGCTGCCTGCTGCCTCTGCATCTCAAACTGCTGCCTCTGAAACTCCAGCTGCTGCCTCTGAAACTCGTCCTGACGAGCCTGAATCTGAGCAAATGCGGCAGCTGTGTCATGAGCCTGTCGCTGCATCTGAACCTCCTGTCTCTCCTGTGCCTGGGTCAGCCTCTCAAGTATAGCCACCATGGCTGGATCTGAGCGGAAGGCTGAGCCTGAACCACCGGCCTCATGGTCGTGAGACCGAGGAGAGCGGTACCGGGGGATGGGCTGGTAATCCTCATCAGTGCTGTCAGTAGCCACATCCTCAACTGGATCAGCTGGCTGAGTATCAAGATCTGCATGTTCGGCCTCAGCAAGACCCTCAACGGTCTCGTCCTGCTCAGCTGCTGTCTCTGGAACCTCTGGCCTCTGACGCTGTACTGGGCCAGGTGCCTGCTCTCTGGTCACTGAAGCCCACAACTGTCTAATGTCATACTCTGAAAAAGCAGTAGTGGTATCAGATATCTCAGATCTAATCTCTGCAGGCAGATCACACGCAGACCGAATAATGAAACAAATCCAATAAGCATAAGGTAGCTGCCTGTGACCCTTGAATCCCTCTGCCAAAGTATCCTCCATCTCACATAGCATCAGATCCCAAATATCGAACGGTGTCTGTGAGATGAGGTGATGCACCACCCATAACTGCATACAGGTCAGTCCCTCTCTGTAGCCCAGCCTCGGAAGAAGGGTCCTCCTCACAATAGCATCTAGCACTCGGGCTAGAGGTGTCAGGCTGACAGGTGTACGTCTAGATCCCTCGCCAAAAGGCTCACGTAAACAGGGTCTGATCATATCTGTGGGTGGCACTGTACCTCCGTGAGGGCATCTCGGTGGAGCAGTCTGACCAAAGCACAGCTGGTGTATCTTCGTCTCTGAAGCAGGGAGTCTGAGGATCTCCCGTACCCTGGTGCTGTACAATCTGCGGTCAAGGCCTCTGAATGCAAAGTGTATAAACTCATGTGCTGGGTCAACCCAAAGTGAAGAGTAGAACTCTCTGACCCAAGTCCCGCAGTAGGCTCCAGTCCGTCCAAGAAAATCTGACAAGCCAGGTAGAAAGGACAAGTGCGGACGAAGCTGCTCACCAACCACCTCAACTAAAGCCTCTAGTCGACAGACTCTCTGTGGTCTGAAAGCAATCCCGCTGTCAACACAGGCTCTGTAGAAGTCCTCGTGTAGAGGTGTGTAGAAGCCCTCTGAAGCTCGGGGATCCCGCTGAGGTGGGAACCACCGACTAACCTCGACAAACCTGAGAGCCTGTACCTGTCGAGCTGTAGCTCCCCTGAGGTCAAAGTGCTCAACTAGAGGGTGACCTCGAGCCCTGGGAGGTGGACGACCTCCACGACGTTGGCCTTCTGGCCTGGGAGTCACCTGAGCTCGCGTACGTCCTGAGCGACGACGCTATGGAGAGTGAACTGTCTGCTCCTCTGTCTCCTCTGGATCCTCTGTGGGATGCTCTGCAGGTGGGTCCTCTGTGCCCTCTGTGGCCTCAGTACCGAGCTGTCGACCTTCAAGGTGAAAGGGACGCTCGCCAATATGAATCCCACTGCCTCTGCCACCTCTCTCTGCTAGCTCTGCTGCATCTGCAACTGCCTGAGCCACCTCTGCCTCTGTGAGTGTCCTCTTTCTCTTCTTAGCGGCTATCTTCTTTCGCTTGCCACGAGCCACCTCTGTCATCCTGGGAGGACTGTCGTCCCTGTCACTGGGTGCACCACCAGCATTCTTGCAGCGAACCATACTGACAAGCTGCTGTGACTGAGAAAAACCCGGACTGAAAGACGGTGAACTGACACTCGTGAGGCTTGGCCTCAATCCGTATCCGTAGGCTTGGCCTCGGATTCACAGCTGATCACCTGACACACAAGGTACCGACAGGACTCACTGAAAGGATAGAATAGATAGAGCTACTATAAGCAACATATTTTATCTAATAGATAAGTGAGATCCTAATGAAAACAGGCATTAGATAAGATGTGAATAGAACGCGATCGCTACCTCGGACGAGCGAAACTTTTGACGAAAGGAAAGTGACTTTGACGCGCTAGGGTTTCCGCGGAAACGACGGACGAGCTCTGGAGAGCCGAGACAAACAAGGATGAATAAGATTTCAACGGGATTTCATCGGCAATCCAAAAGAAGCGATCAAGGTAATGCGAAACAACCTCGTGGAGACGAAGTCACACAAAGGAACGTCGCCGGAGGACGGTCGAAGAGTTGTCGAAGACGTCGCAACCGCTATGGTTAGGTCGACTGCGGTGCATGGGGAACGACGCGGCAGTGCTGGGGCTGCGGGTGACTGTGGCAGCACGGGAGCGAACGCGAGACGGCGACTCGCGAGGCAGTGAACGGCGCGCGGCGGCTGCGGCGGTGGCGCTCGGCTACGGCAGATGGCGCGCGGCTACGGCGGACGGCGCGCGGCTACGGCGGACGGCGCGCGACTGCGGTGGCGTGAAGCGGCTATGGCGGTGCGTGGAGCAGCGGCGGCGCGGCTATGCGGAGGGGCACCGGCGGACGGCGCGCGGCTGCGAGTACGGGCGCGAGTCGGCGGCGCTTGGCTAGGGCGAGGAGCGGCGGCGGATTGAGACGATGAAAAACGAAACGGACGAACGGTTATATGAGGGCTTAGATCCGCTTTTCACGCGATGACCGGACGCGGTGGTCGACTGACCGGACGCGGTGGAGCAGCGTCCGGTCAGAGTCCAGTAAGCTCCTGGAATGACCGGACGCGTCCGGTTAGGGATGATCGGACGCTGACAGAGTCCGGTCAGAGATTTTTCGGGAAACTTAAGCGCATGACCGGACGCGGTGGTGGTGGCCGGAACCGGACGCGGTGGTCACAACGACGCGTTCGGTGCAGCGTCCGGTCACAGATCCGAGTGAAGGTCTTCGGGATGACCGGACGCGCTGGTGGTCGCCGGGACCGGACGCAGTGGTGAAGCAGAACCGCGTCCGGTGCAGCGTCCGGTCCAGCGTCCGGTCACTGTTTAATGCCTTTCTTCAATCCGATCTGCGACGCGACTTCTCCCAATCAAGTTCCAATTCAAAGAGACTCAAATAAACACCAATTGGAACCTGATAAGAGTGACCTCACTCAACCCCTCAAGTTTTTCAAAAATATTTTGCCTTAGGCTAGTATTATTTTTAGGAAAATATGCAATAAACACCCGAGGAGCAACGTATGGCCATGCAATAGAGTTTATGAACCCTTGGGAGCTTCAAATGCTCTCTCTATTCATGGACGAACACAGAGGTTACTCAAAGCTAAATCGAAAAGAAACGACAAAGCAACAACCATGCATATGCAATGCAAAGCGAGAAAGGAAGACTAGGTTGCTTGTCAAGTTTGATCCACGGTTAGGCTTCTTCACTCCTCCAATGGAGGGTTATCGTAACCGTGTTAGACAAGTTCTAGATGCATTGCCGGGAATTTAAACATGACAAATAATACAATGCAATGCAAGGGACAACACAAGTTCATCTTTTAAAGTTACTAGAATCAAGCACATTTAGTTCACTTCTCAACCTACAAAAGGTAGCCTCATCTAAAGGTTTAGTGAAGATATCCGCTAATTGATTTTCACTTCTTACACCTTCTAGTGATATATCATTTTTAGCAACATGATCTCTTAGAAAGTGGTGGCGGATATCAATGTGCTTGGTGCGTGAGTGTTGTACTGGATTATTAGCAATTTTAACGGCACTTTCATTGTCACATAAAAGCGGCACCTTTTCAAGAACAACTCCATAGTCTAGGAGGGTTTGTTTCATGTATAAGATTTGTGCACAACAAGCCCCCGCGGCAATGTATTCCGCCTCGGCGGTGGACAAAGCCACACTATTTTGCTTTTTAGATGACCAAGATACTAAAGACCTCCCAAGCAAATGGCACCCTCCAGATGTGCTTTTTCTATCAATTTTGCAACCGGCATAATCCGAATCGGAATAGCCAACTAGTTGAAATCTAGCTCCTTTGGGATACCAAAGACCGGTGCTTGGGGTGTATTTAAGATATCTTAAAATTCTTTTTACGGCACTTAGATGAGGTTCTTTAGGGCACGCTTGAAAGCGAGCACACATGCACACACTAAACATGATATCGGGCCTAGATGCGGTAAGGTACAACAAGCTACCAATCATAGAACGGTAGAGAGTTTGATCAATTGGTTTACCTCCCTCATCTAGGTCGAGATGTCCATTAGATGACATTGGGGTCTTGATTGGCTTATATTCTTCCATCTTGAATCTTTTGAGAAGATCCTTGGTATATTTTTCTTGAGAGATGAAAATCCCTTCTCTCATTTGCTTGACTTGAAAACCAGGGAAGAATGTTAGCTCACCAATCATTGACATCTCGAACTCCTTTGACATCAATTTACCAAATTCCTTGCAATAATCTTCATTTGTTGACCCGAAGATGATATCATCAACATAGACTTGACAAATGAAGATCTTCCCATTAAACTTCTTGGTGAATAGTGTGGTGTCAACCTTCCCAATAGTGAAGCCCTTCTCAATGAGGAAGTCCCGGAGGCGCTCATACCACGCTCTAGGGGCTTGCTTGAGCCCATATAGTGCCTTGGACAACCTATAAACATGATTGGGATATCTAGGGTCTTCAAACCCAGGAGGTTGTTCAACATAGACTAGTTCATTTATGAAGCCATTTAAAAAAGCACTTTTCACATCCATTTGATATAGTTTCATTTCATGATGCGAAGCATATGCAAGTAGGATACGAATGGCTTCAAGTCTTGCAACGGGTGCAAAGGTCTCTCCAAAATCAAGACCTTCAACTTGAGAGAACCCTTTTGCAACTAGTCTTGCCTTGTTCCTCACTATTACGCCTTGATCATCTTGCTTGTTGCGGAACACCCACTTGGTTCCAATGACTCTTGCACCTTTTGGATGTTCTTCAAGTGTCCAAACTTGATTGCGGGCGAAGTTGTTCAATTCCTCATGCATAGCATTCACCCAATCCGGATCTTGAAGAGCTTGTTCTACATTCTTGGGTTCAAGACAAGAGACAAAGGAGTGATGTTCAACAAAAGAAGCAAGCTTTTGAGATCGAGTCATTACACCCTTTGTAGGACTCCCTATGATGAGATCTTGTGGATGTGATCGAAGTAGGGGTGAATTTCTTCTTTCAACCACTTGAGGAGAGGGTTGGGGAGCATCAACATCTTGAGCTTGTGCCTCGGCTTGTTCATGAGAGACATGAGTATCTTTATTTTCAACTCTCTCATTCTTATCATCATCTTAAGGCATATGTGATGAAGATGGTAGATTGACAATTTGTACATCGTCTTCATCATCTTTAGGCTTGATGTCTCCCACCGGCATGTTCTTCATTGCCTCCCTCAATGGTTCATCACCTACATCATCACAATTCTCAATTGCTCCTTGGGAGCCGTTAGATTCATCAAATTCCACATCATATGTTTCTTCAACCAACCCGGTGGCATGGTTAAATACTCTATATGCTTTGGACTTTGATGAGTAACCAACAAGAAAACCAATATCACAACGTTTTTGAAACTTCCCTAGGTGTTGACGCTTCTTGTAGATGTAGCATTTGCAACCAAACACCCGGAAGAATGAGACGTCCGGCTTCTTCCCATTTAGCAACTCATAGGGGGTCTTGCCAAGAAACTTTTGTAGGAAGAGACGATTTGAAGCATAGCATGCGGTGTTGATTGCCTCGGCCCACAATTTCTCCGGTGTGTTGTACTCATCTAGCATTGTCCTTGCAAGGGTGATCAAGGTTCGGTTCTTCGTCTCAACTACACCATTTTGTTGAGGAGTGTAGGTTGATAAAACTTCATGCTTGATTCCAATTTCATCACAATAAGCTTCAATATTTGTGTTGTCAAATTCTTTGCCATTGTCACTTCTAATCTTCTTTATCTTGACTTCAAATTCATTTTGAGCTCTCTTTGCAAACTTCTTGAAGCAATTTGCCACTTCGGATTTGTCATGAAGGAAGAAAGTCCAAGTGTATCTTGAGTAGTCATCTACAATCACTAGGCAATAGAGATTTCCACCCAAGCTCTTGTAAGTTGTAGGACCAAACAAATCCATGTGAAGAAGTTCTAACACTCTTGATGTTGACATGTAAGCTTTGGTTGGATGAGTATTTGCAACTTGCTTGCCGGCTTGACATGCACTACAAGGTTTGTCCTTTTCAAACTTTACATCCTTCAAACCTCTCACTAATTCTTTCTTCAATAGCTTGTTGAGAGTATTCATTCCAACATGTGCAAGCCTCCTATGCCAAAGCCACCCAAGTGAAGTTTTGGTGAACAAGCATGTCATCAAATTTGCATCTTCGGAGGTGAAATCAATAAGATAGAGATTGTTGTATCTAAAGCATTTGAAAATCATTTGCTTGTCATCTATCTTTGTAACTACCACTTCATTTGGTGTGAATAAGCATTGGTAGCCAAGGTCACAAAGTTGCCCAACGGATAGTAAGTTGAAACTCAATGAAGCAACATAGAGCACATTTGAAAGAGAGTGATCATTTGATATTACAATTTTGCCTATACCCTCGACTTTGCTCTTTGAATTGTCCCCAAATGTGATCTTCTCTTGACATTCCCCATTTTCTTCAAGTGAGGTGAACATACGAGGGTCACCGGTCATATGTTGAGTGCAACCACTATCAATAACCCAATGAGATTCACCGCTCTTGTAGTTCACCTACACACAAGAGATCAAGCTTTTTGTTTAGGGACCCAAACTTGAGAGGGACCCTTGACTTTCTCAACTAGTGACTTGGCAACCCATATCTTCTTAGGTCTATTCTTGTTAGGGGGACCCAAGAACATGACTTTCATCTTTCCACTTGAATCTTTTCTAAGCATGTAATGAGCATTGAAAGCAAAGGGTCTAGCATGCTTGGGCAAGGGTGGTGGTGGTGGAGTTTTGCACTCATGAGCAAAATGGCCTTCTTGTCCACACTCAACACATCTCTTTGGTTTGGGTTTTGACTTGCTTTGTTGTTGTTGAGTTTTAGCCTTCTTCTCTTGATTTGCCAAGTAACCAATGCCACTTCTATCCATCTTCATGACGGTGTTCATGAGTAACTCACTTTGCAAATGTTGGCCTCTTGTGAACTTGCTTAGGCCGGTCTTGAGATGCTCTTTTTCTTGCTTGAGCTTTTTGTTCTCTTCAATAAGTGACTCATTTGATGTTTGCTTTTCAAGAGCCATCAATTTCTTGTTCTCACTTCTAAGCATCTCATTTTCACTCTTTAGCTTGACATAGTCATCATAGTTGTCGGACTCAACCACATTCTTGCCTTTGCCGCTAGAGCCTTACTCAATGTTCTCAATAACCAAGTCATCACATGATGTAGCTATATCAATCTTAACAACTTGGTTAGTAGCATCATGTGTTTCAAGAGCAAGTTCATTTGCAACAATAAGACTATCATAATCGATTTTCAATGAAGTGTATTTGTCTTTTAGCAAGTTGTGCCTAGTGTTGAGCTCATTTTGCTTCTTCTCAAGTTTATCATGTTCAACTCTAAGCTCTTTGTTAGAAGTTTTAAGCTCCTTGAGAGTAGAAGACATAATTTTCTTTTGATCTTTAAGCTCTTCACTAGTCTTTTGTGCATTTTCGAGCTTAGATGAGAGTGAGTCATTTTCATTTTGAAGCTCATCATTTTCATTTCTAGTTCTTCTTATGATTTTAGAATATTTGTTTAACAATTTTACAAGTTCATCATAAGAAGGTGCATCATATTCATCATCACTATCACTATCATCATCATCACTATCATTGTTTTGTACCTTTCGTTCACCCTTGGCCATAAGGCATAGGTGAGTAGTGGAAGATGATGGTGAAGGTGGCGGTGAAGGTGGTGATGAAGATGTCGGTGAAGATGATGATGGCCCAATTACAAATGCGGCAACTTTTTCATTCTCTTCATCGCTCTCATCGCCGGAGGACTCACATGATGACTCAATGTCGGTGAGCCAATCACCAACAATGTAGGCTTTGCCTCCTTTCTTCTTCTTGTAGAACTCTTTTCTCTTGCCATCCTTCTTTTTGTATGGCATGTTCTTCTTCTTGTCATCTTCTTCATCACTTGAGTTATTTTTCTTGCCCTTGTTCTTGTTCTTGTACTTATCTTTTGGAGGCTTAGGGCATTGATGAGCTAGGTGGCCAAGTTCACCACAATTGTAGCAATCCATCTCGGATATAGGCTTTCTTTTGCTACTTGTGAAGAACTTCTTCTTCTTGCCATCGAACTTGATGCCACTCTTGTTGAGCTTCTTCAACATCTTGGTGGTCTTTCTCACCATGAGTGCAAGTGATGTGTCATCAATATCACTTTCACTTGAGCTTTCTTGCACCATCATGGCTTGGCCCTTCTTCTTTTTCTTGTCATAGCTAGCTTTGAAGGCCTAGTCCTTCTTCTTGGAAGATGATGAGCCCTCTTCCGGAGTGATGTGCATGTACATCTCATGTGCATTGATCTTTCCCAATACTTGTGTCGGTGTTGCGGTGGAGAGATCACTTTGATGAAGCACGGTGACAATGTGACCATACTTCTCGACGGGAAGAACGCTCAAGATTCTCCTTGCAACATCCGATTGACTCATTTGAGTGAGTCCAAGAGCATTGAGATCCTCTACAAAAACATTCAATCGAGTGTACATTTCATTAGCACTTTCTTTGGGAAGCATTTCAAAAGAATTAATTTTCTTTAATGCTATGTGATAGCGTTCCTCACGCTCACTCTTGGTTCCCTCATGGAGAGCACAAAGGTTTTCCCACAATTCATGAGCGTTTTTGGCATTACGCACACGATTGAAGATATCCTTGCCTAAGCCCCGGTAGAGTGCATTTTTTGCCTTTGCATTCCACCGGTCGTACTTCTCCTCGTCACCACTTGGGTTGGCGGGATCCTTGATAGCGGGAAGCCCTTCGGTTGCGGCTCTAAGGCACCCAACATCTATGGCTTCGAGGTACGCCTCCATACGAATTTTCCAATATGGAAAATCGTCTCCCTCAAAGGAGGGAGGTGGTCCTTCCCCATTAGACATCTTGCTCTAGGCGGTGAGGCCTAAATTAAGAACAACTCGGCTCTGATACCAATTGAAAGGATCAAGATGCCCAAGAGGGGGGTGAATTGGGCTTTTCTAAAAATTAATTGCAAGAATTAAATCCTACAAGCCAAAGTTCACCCCTAGTGCCTACTAGTGTTCCTTATGATTCTACCGGTAAAAAGACTTGCACCCTAAGTTCCAATCCTAGTCTAGCATGGCAATTCTAGGAAAGTAAATCAAGCAAAGAAAGTAATACACGAAAGTAAATGCTTGAAAGTAAGGGTTAGGAACACGGCGATGTTTTCCCGAGGTATCGGAGAGTCGCCACTCCCCACTAGTCCTCGTTGGAGCACCCGCGCAAGGGTATAGCTCCCCCTTGATCCGCGCAAGGATCAAGTGCTCTCTATGGGCTGATTCTTCGACACTCCATCGCGGTTAATCGCCCAAAACCGCTCACACGATGAGTTGGTTCATCCACAAGCTCGTCGGATGATCACCAAACTCCCAATCACCACCAAACCGTCTAGGTGATGGCGATCACCAAGAGTAACAAGCTAGAACTCTCACTTGACCACAACAAGCCTAATGAGAAGATGGATGCACACTTGCTACTCCCTAGTCACTAATGAGGAATCTCAAACTTTGATTCGCAAATCACTTTCCTCACTAGGGCTCTTGCACTTCCTTGCACTTGAAAGGTGTTTCTCAGCTGAACAAATGAGCAAGAGACCTCTAAAAGAGGTGGAGGGGATGTATTTATACACCCCTCAGACAAATCCAACAGTTACCTGCCAAATCAGCAAAACTCGTGATGACCGGACGCGCCGATCGTCATGACCGGACGCGCCGGTCGAGTGTAATGGTCGAAAGCCAAAGTTAGCGCTGAGTGACCGGACGCGCCGGTCAGGGATGACCGGACGCGTCCGATCATGCAAGAACCTTACTGTACTTTGACCTGACGCTGGACCGCGTCCGGTCATGGATGACCGGACGCGTCAGGTCAGCGAAGAACCTTACTGGAACGTGACCGGACGCGTCCGATCACTTCACAGTCGCGTCCGATTATATTTTTACCCTCTGAAACATGTGTCAGACTGATCACCGCGTCCGGTCAACCAGTTAACGACGTAGTCACTGTTTAGTACTGACCGGACGCGTCCGGTCATCACAGAGACCGCGTCCGGTCAGGGTAAAACTGCTCAAACGACTTAGAAACGCGACGCAACTTGAACCAAGTTGCTTCCAACTGAACTTTGAGCTTTACCTGAGCTACCTTGTGCTAAGTTTGACAAGTGTGCACCACACCTAAACAAAAGACTTACCTAGGTCAAGCTACTCGCTCATGCCCCCCTTTATAGTATGGTCAAAGGAAGAAACAAAGATCCTAACGACTATTTCGGATGTAACTCAACACCTTGACATCCGGAACTAACCGTCCTTAATCTTGTCGTTGATCCTTTGAAAACCGAAACGATTTCCATCAAGGGACATGAATACCATACTGCCCAAAGCAGTTATCATCTCCATGACCTAACTTACCAAAGTTTCTGCAAAACACACGTTAGTCATGGTAATAATGCGTTGTCATCAATTGCCGAAACCAACACCGGGGCCTAGATGCTTTCACACGCAAACCACTCCACTGCATTCGCCTCGCTCTCGCGCATCTCTTGGTCCGCCTGAACCAGCCCCTTTCCGCCCAAATCGCCCGCGCCACCCTTTCCTTCTCCAACTCCGGTGACCAAGCCCACCGAGCCACCTCACGTGGCCAGCCCTCTCCACCGCCTCCCAGCGCCTCCTAGTTGCTTCACTGCACTCACTGTGAGCTCCTGTTGCTTATTGTGCATTCAATTTAGTCACTACCGTCTTGGATCGCCGGGACGCCGTGAGCCGCGATCACCGTGCCGCCATGGCCGGTGAGGTGCTACCTCTGGGGCGTTTGTGGTCGCGTGAGTGGTCCGGTGAGGTTCGCGGTGAGGAGTAGATCATGTTGGACAGGTTGGTTGGGTGACCGATGTCGTGGTCGCCGGCCGGCCACCGTGCCATCGTGGCGGGAGAGAGGAGAGCGGGAGGAAGAAGATGACAGGCGGGGCCGCGCTGTCAGCGAGAGAGAGAGAGCGGGCGAGCGCGCGCGCGGGCAGGCCGCGTTGCTGGGCCGGCTCGGGTTGCTGGGCCGCGCGACGCGGGCGAACGCGGGCGCGAGCGCACGGGTGGGCTGCGCGTTGGCTGGGCCGAGCTGAGGGAGCCGGAGGAGAAGCGGCCCGATCGGCAGTTTTTGTTTTTCTTTTTCAAAAATATGAATAGTATTAGTTTTTGTTTATTTCAATAGAATTTTTGTAGAGCTCCAAAAATAGTGAAAATTTTTGTGTAAGCTTTTCAAAGTGTAAACTATTTAGGAAAAATGTTAAATGCCAATTTTGATTATTTTTGCAAGTTAATTAATTAGCTCAATTAAATGTTAAATGCAACTTCCAGGAATTTTAGTAATTAAAATATTAATCCAAAAATCATGAAATTTGTTTTGACACTGTTTTAGGCCATGATTAACCTATAGAAAAAGTTTAAGCTCAATTAGATAAAGTATGAACTATTATTAATTATGCCCTAATTAATTAAGTGTTTAAATAAATGTTAAATTCATAACTTTAAGTGTTGTGTGCCCTTTTGATTGAGTGATGACCTTGGGTCACTAATTCTTGGTGATCCTTGGCGCCTTAATTACTTGGTTGAGCTCGTTAGTAGCGTGTTCTTTAAGAAGCGTTAGGGTTATTTAAGTAATCGTTGTTAGTTAGTAGGTTTTGTTGTTTTACGACTGTACCGCGAAGGAAAGTTGTACTCAAGTTGTTAACCGTGGCATGTCAGCGTCAAGCATCATGTTTATCACCGCATCATGTTGAAACATGTTTATGCTCGTGTAGTTCCCGCTTTCGAGGAAGTCGGTGTGGTTGAGCAAGTCTCCGAAGAAGAGCAGTTGCCGGTGGGTTTTGGATCGGACGTCGGAGTTGGGGAGCCCGAGTTAGTCGTCTCGTCAGAGCAAGGCAAGCCCCGGTGCATTTAAACCTTCCTTGAGTTTTATAAATTGTTATCACTGGTACTATGGTTTACTGTATTAAGTAACTAGGAGTTGAGTGATAACCCAACTGCTGCATTATCATCCTTGGTTATTGCGATATCACCCTTGATGCCTGTTTTATTACAAAATGCGTAGTATGATTCGCTATGCTTAATGAGTTAAGCTTTTAAATGAAATGTTTACATGGCCATGACGGCATACTTAATGAATAATGAGATATAAGAATGAACTTGAAAGATCAGGCGGGTGGTTTGGCCACTGCTAACTTGCATTGGAAAAGGAGTCTCAATGTAGTGTTTTCGCCTTATCAGTTAAGGAACGTACGTTGTTGGCCCTCGAGTCATGGAGTTTTTGTTAGTACTAGCCATGTACCCATGTCGGGTAAGCCTTACTTCGGCTACTCCATTACGAAAACGTCTAACCTCACACTGGGAGTGGAGAGATGGCGAGAGTAGCGTGTACCCTCGGGGCTAGAATTGGGCCAGGTTCGAGGAGTACTGTGCTCTCGGGTGGCGATGGACACGTTCTGGTTTTGGGTTACCCGATTAAGAGTTGATATATGCAAGATTCGGTTCTACATATGTCGTGTGGTTAGGAAGCTCCAGCTGGGTAAATCAAGCGGTTCGAATCGTTGTTGCTCCACGAGAAAGGAGTCTTGGCCTTGCACCAATATCGTAGTTAAGAACTGGAATTGAAAGAAAGAATGAGAAAGATCTTGTTGAGAATTACTTTGATCTAGATTAGGATCACTTAGAATTGGTTAATGAACCATCAATGATAAAAATAAAATATTGAAGGTAAGGACTTACTTAGTAAGCTTTTCTGCAAAAAGAAATTTTGATTCTTGAATACTTGTACCTTGATTCCCTAAAACTAGCATGCCTTTGGAGTCTTTTCTTAGTCGGGTAAGTCTTGTTGAGTACTCCTGTACTCAGGGTTTGTTAAATTTCTTGTTGCAGGTGCGGTTCATGAACAAGTCTGCTTTGAGCCTTGTTGCATGACCGTTGTGGTTGAAGAAAGTGACGACGAATAGGCTGTGTGGCCTCTAGGCAAGGCACCTCGTTTGTGTGTTGTAATAAAGTTACTACCGATACTTCCCTACTACTGGTTTGTAATAATGCTACTTAAGGTTTGAAATTTGGAAACTGTGGTTTGTAAACTTATGTTATTGTAAGACTTCCGCTACTTTACTCTGATGGTAATTTAAATAAACTGTTGTAATGTTGCAATACTCCTGTGATTGGATCCTGTTCGGAGGAAAGCAGGCCTTTTAGGTTATGAGGAACATAAGTACGGCTGTCAGAGGTCATTATGACAATGACAGGTACATATGGGCCATCATAATTAGGAGGTTCTGTGACACCTACGCCGTTCCAGGTCTGTCTGCACCGCGTCACCTCGCCATTGCACCGACCCTCCACGGCCCCACTAGCCTGACTCCACTGACACCTTAGGTATAACCCCTCTTTCCGTATTATGGTAGTAGATGGCGTAACCCAGTTAGGTATCTCCCGTTCGAAATAGATACGGTTGGAGGTATGCAGATCTTTGCATATCGATAACCATATCTGTTTTGAATTGTCCACATTTTTTTGGATAGCCCATTGATGCGTAGATGGGTTAGTTTCCATGGTCTGCTCCCATCCTAGACAGAGTTTCGGTCTTATCTCCTAATTGTTCTCCGGATACACACTCTCCTTGCCAGAACGTGTATCTGGGGACACCCGAGGACGAGGACGAGGAGGTCGACGAGGAGGCAGCGGGTGACGCTTCCACTGAGTTGCCGAGTGTGTACTTGCGAGGTACCGCGAGCCTCCCCCAGCGACCGATACCTCCTTATAGACGCCCGAAGATTGCACCTGACGGGGAAAAGTAAGTTAAGATGTTATCACTACTTCAAATGATATGTTGAAAATCACAATATAAACTAACAATTTTTCTTAAAACTTGTGCAGGAGTTGGACGGTTGTAGAGTTTGCAGGTTGTCACACACGCTCGGTCAGTGGCATCCTCGGTCTTCTGCTCAAGGCACACTTCCCTGGCTTGGTTCAGTTCGCTGGGAAAGAGGAGCCGCCCTACACATTTTCCCACTACGCTAACGCCCCCAATGCGAGGGATTTGCTTGGCAGGGAATTCCCAAACAAGGCGGAGCGGGTGAAGGTCGAGCTGTGGGTAAGTCTTCCTCGCACTACATTGTTCAATACATGGCATTCGTTGGACATTTTTTGAAATAATGAATGGATACGACGCGTGTATATGCAGGATTTCTTCAGATGTCAGGATGGTTGTGAGGACGCAGCAGCTTTGGTGCTAACCAAAGCATGTAAAAGAGGCGTGAAGGACCTGCATTATGAGGCGCGCGTCCAGGCCGTCATAACATTCAACGGGGCGTACCTTGGGAAGAAGGTCAGGAAGAAAGAGGCAAGAGAGATGATGCTGACCAAGGAAGAGTACATAAAGGTAAATGTAGTCTAACATTAATAATGATTTATTATGTGGTTGGGTAGATTTAATTTAACTTCTTATATGTCATATACTTGATGACTTGTAGGTGATTCCGTGCTGGTGCTCTGGAGATCCACGGTGCTGGGAAATGATGGTGGACAAGTGGTGCGACCCCGAGTGGCTTCTCCAGCACAATGCTTGTCGGGAGCGCCGTTTGCAGATGGCAGGTGTATCACACCATCAAGGCAGCCGTAGCCTCAGTGGATACGCGCAAACATGGGTATGAGAATTCCCCATTTTATTCTAACGCTCCATTCTGCATGATTTCTAATCATCTTGCTGTTTTTCTTGCAGTCGTCGTCGCATGGTGGCCAGCAGTGCTCCCAGTTCATGGCATATGCTATGGCCCACAAGGGCAAGGCGACGTCTGATGTATCCTACAACCCGGAGGACCCTCCCTCAGCGTACACCAACTCGACCGTCCATAGTCGCCTCAATCAGTACACTGAGATGGCAAGGGCGGTCCATGGGCAAGACTTTGATCCGAGCACCCAGGACTTTGACGGAGAGATCGTCATGAGGGTGGGAGGAGGCAAGAAGCATGGGCGCTACTGGATGGGCGATGGCGTCATCGACACGTCCTCTACTCCCTCTCTCTCCCAGATCCGAGCACGGAGCACGAGCGCAAGTCCGGCCATACGCCCACGGCCAACCACTGCTTCGCACCTTGTCAACGAACTCCAGGTAATTTCTATATTATTCGTTGCTTGTTGATTTGTACGTACCTTTGCATTACTTTAACATTTGGGGTGAAATGTTGTAGGCCGAACTGCAAGAAGAGAGGAGGCCGCGGAACGAGATGGAGATGAGGCACTTGGCACAGAACCAGGCACAAAACCAGAGGATAGAGGAGTTGGTGGGGTTCATGTCCTCTCTTGGCGCCGCTATGGGTCGATCTATACCAGCTAGCCTAACACTCCACTTGCCCAGCCAGCTACTCCGGTGAGTACCAATATATTAGTTACTTTGTTTCGACCTGACAAAGGGCAAACTAGAAAAAACATGCAATCTCAAACATGCAATGTGGTGGTGGCGGCGGTTGTTGTTCTGGCGGTGGTGATTGTGGTGTTTGGGTGGTGGTGGTGGTGGTATTGGTGGTGGGGTATTGATATATATGTGTTTGACGGCCATCGTGCCGTTTGTTTTCTTGCAGGGTTTGGAAACCTCACCGTGCAGGGGAGGTTCTGCCGAAATTTTTAATTGATGGCATTCTTTTCATTTTTTTTGCAGCATCAATCGGCTAGGGCATTGAATCACGTTGGTGGGTCATCGGCATCACAGTTTGGAGGGTCACCGGTATCACAAGTTGCGCCAAATCAGCTCGAAGGGTCACCGGCATCACAAATTGCACAAAATTGACTAGGAGGATCGCCAACATCAAATCTCAGGCCTCCTCACCCCCCACAATCGCCGTGAGCAGCTTGTTGTGAACTTCGGTTAAGATATTTGGTTACAGATTTGTCAACTTGTGAACTTGTGGCATATTTGGACTTTTGGTTATGAACATATCATATATGTGAACATATGTGTTTGTGGCATATTTGAACTTGTGAGCTTGTTGTGATTGTGATTTATGACTCCTGTGATAAATTTGTGGTGATTTAATACGATATATATTATATTTGTGCATTCTGTCGCAAATGGAACAAACAAAAAAAATACAGATTCTGGTCAGTTTGCCGAGTGTCAACTCCATGACACTCGGCAAACTGACCACACGTGGCATGCCTGGGAACACACTTTGCCGAGTGTCAGAGCGCTGACACTCGGCAAAGTATGCACAGTTTGCCGAGTGTCAGCTCTCTGACACTCGGCAAAGCGTGCACAGTTTGCCGAGTGTCATATGTTTGACACTCGGCAAAGTTTACATAGTTTGCCGAGTGTTCTGAGTGTAAACACTCGCAAACTATGTAAACTTTGCCGAGTGTCAAACATATGACACTCGGTAAACTGTGCACGCTTTGCCGAGTGTCGAATGGTTGACACTCGGCAAACCGACCGTTAGAATTTCGTCTGCTAGCGCCTTCCTTTGCCGTGTGACGTCTTTAACACTCGGCAAACGCTTTGCCGAGTGCCCGACGTTTGACACTCAGCAAAGCACGCTTTGCCGACCAAGCCTGTGCCGAGTCCAGTTTGCCGAGTGCGGCACTCGGCAAAGCGTTTGCCAAGTGTTTTTGGCGCTTTGCCGAGTGTCCCAGGCACTCGGCAAACCGCTCGAATCCAGTAGTGAAATGTGCGCTTGCCACTTGGGCTTCTCTGCACATGTACACACACCGATTCAGCTCATTCTCAGCTGTAAGGAGTTGCTCGCTGCGCCACTTCGCCACTGTGCTGCCACCTGCACCTGCCAGGCTCGGCGCTCTCGACCGCCTCTGAGTCGCGGCACTCGGCCAGCCCTGCCAGGCGCGCCGCGCGGCGGCCCTCTCCTAGTCGCGCAGCCGCTTCCTCCGGTGAAATCCACATGCTGACGAGCCTCCATTATCTCAAGCAACAAGGAGATGTTATGCTGAAATCGCATGTTGCAAGCGTATGTTTCAAGTGTTTTATATGTTTCAGAGGTACGTTGCAAGTGTTTTATATGGATGTTACCAAAGTAGATCGGGATGTTGCATATATTGCAATTGCTACACTCGTGCAAGTATGTTACAAGCGTCTGTTCCAAATGTTTCATATGTTTTTTCATAGGTATGTTGCAAGTATGTTGATTTGGATGTTGCATATGTTTCATACATATGTTGTAAGTTTTTTATCTGAATGTTGCATATGTTTTGCAATGACTTTTCAAGTGTTCTCAGGTGTTTTTGCAAGTGTTTCAGACACATGTTTGAAGTGTTTCATCTGTCTTCAAACGTATGTTGCAAATATTTTATCTTGATGTTTCAAAAATACATGCTGCAATGGTGTCGGCGGCTGGCTGGCCAGCCTACCGTAGGCCTTCAGCTCCTACCTCGCACGGCAGGCCTCGTCCTCTCCTCTCCCTCCCCTCCCTTCCCTTCCCTTCCCTTCCCTTTCCTTCCCTCCATCTTGTCGCGACAGTTCGAGCTCGATGTAGACGCGGAGTTCGGCAGCGCTAGAGCGGGATGGGACGCGAGGCGGGGCTGTGGTGCCAGGGGCGGATGTATATACAAACTATAGGGGGTGCGGGTGCGGGTGCGGGGATGGCAACGGGGCGGATTCGGATAGGGTGGGGTCTCTATGCACCCGAACCCGAAACCCAAAATCGAAACCCCAAACCACACCGAACACCGATTTAGGTGATGATCCGTCCTCAAAACCAATACCGCGGATACCCAAAACGGAATGGATATTCGAAACCCGCTTTGTATGGCAACATAGTAAGAGCAAAAGGACTTTCTATAAACATATGCATGATATATATACACATGTATAAACAAGAGGCAACAAATAATAAATATTTTCATGAGTCAACTTAGAATAAATTTAATAATCTAAGTAAATAAGTTATTATTAGCATATTATAAAACATGAGTTTTAACTCCATATGATTTATTTTGGATATCCATTGGATATCCACGGGTGGAAAACCGAACCTGAAAACCGTGGGTGATGAATCATCCCCGAACCCGAACCCGCGAGACCCGAAACCCACGGATATCCGACCCGAAACCGCCCCGTTGCCATCCTTTTTTTTGATAGTAAGTATCTGTATTATGAAGTAAGGAAAATATACATGGTACCGTACAAATACAGATACGAACTAAAAAGATACGGAGACAGTTGTCCTAGCAAACAAGCAAAGAAGGCCCTAAACAAAATAAAAATTACATTAAAGTCCCTGGCCATCTTGCTTTGCCACGGCATCAGAGAACTCCGCCGCCAGACAACGCCGTCGTCGAAGTCGCCGATGACATACCAGATCTGGAGAAGCTCCATCGCTAGCAAGCTTAGAACTGGGCCGCAATAGACGCCCGTCGCAAAGGACAGGTTGAAGCCAACGCTGAAGCAGTATCGGCTGGGGAAACACCCCAAGCTTCTCAGACCCTGGACCGGAACTCGCCGTCGACGGTCGCCGAGGGGAAATCGAACCGGATCCACTCTCCTGCATACCACCCCGCCCACAACTGTCGCCACATCCTTAACGAAAAGCACCGCCACCACCGCCGCCGCACCGAGACGACGAGAAAGCAGTCGGCGCGGACTCCTACAAGAACCGCCGAAAACTGAAGAACCCACAAGGCCTCCAGATCTGCATGGCTCCCGCCTCACAGGCCCATCGCCGCCATCGGAGCGCATGACGGCGAGGTGGAGGGAGGCCAGGAGGACCTTATTCCACATCGACGGCGCTGCCTCCACCGACCAAGCGCTGCCGGGAAACCTACTCCTACGGAGACCTAATCTACACCGCCGAGCAGAGAGTCGCCGCTCCCCCACGCATCCGAGGCCCCGAGGGCCGCCGGAGGCGGAAGAGAACGGCGACCTCGCCGGCGGGAGCACGAATCGCCCCCTTTTCGCTCCTCTCAACTGTATGCGGGTGCACCCACACCAGAATGAAAAAACCATGGTTATAGTCAAATTTTACCATATACACACCCATATCATAAAACTCTATGCACCCAGAATGCCAACGCCCCCCCTCAAATTTCCTCTAGCTCCGCCCCAGCGTAGTGCGATGCGGGCGGCGGTGCTGCGTTCGGACGAGGCGGGGCATGGATGGACGCGGGCAGGACGCCAGAAGTGTGTTCGGACACGCCGTCCGTTCGAACTTGCGGACGCTAGCCCTTCCGAATTTATATCTACGGAGTATATACGCACGTCACATGTCCTTTTTAATTTCTTGATACGAGCAGAGCATGCGCGTGATAAAATGAAGGCCGGAAGCTTACAACCGCTAGAAATTTTAACTTGAGTAATAATTAACAACATTGAGGTCGAAACATTTGAAGCACAACACGTGCATGCAAGGTCTCCGATTCTGACAACGAAGTCCGGTCATAAAATGAAACAACAACAGACGACACTCATGTACTCTCCTCCTGGGAATGCAGTTGGCCTCATGTGTCCACGTCGTACACATCGACGGGGCCGCCGTCGTCGGCTCCCTCGAGGTCGAGGTAGTACATCTTGACCTCGTCGTGCTTGAACTTGTGCCTGCCGCCCCTGCCGGACCCGGCTTCTGATCCCTTGCCGATGTGGCCCTTGTACGCGCGGCCGACGGCGGGCTTGGAGTGGTTGGTGGGCCTGTGCGGCGCCCTGACGAACCCGCCGTTGGCCGCCGCCGCGCCCTCGACCTGCACCGCGCGAGAGCGGCACTTGCCTTCTGGGTCGACCGCGCGACGGTCGACGGTGAACACCCACCCGTGCTGCCGGCCCTCGCGACGCATCGTTCTGCTTTGCCTTTGTTTGCTTGTGTTTGCTGATGATGACAAGGAGACGACCGACGACAGATTTATAGCCCGCCCGGAAAGGCGGAAACTGCTGAGGTCCGCGGCGGCACGCGGACGTTTCCTTGGCGACCACGGATTTGAGTGGCGCGGCATGCAACTTGGGGTCCAAGTAGTCTCTGACGGTTTGACCTGAGCAGGAGGAAGTGATGATCTACTCACGGAAGCGTCCGAGGCCCGCATTTTTGGAAGTTGGAATCTGACGAGCCTTTGTTGGTCCAAACACGTGTGAGGTGAGCACCCGAAGTTTTTCGGCCCAATAATACCCAGGCCCGAAGGAAGCTCTCCGGCACATGCCTCGTCGTCACACAGGGCCTGCATGTGTATTCAGTACTCCTCTCCATTTTCTCTCTCTCTAAAAAAAAACTCAGTACTCCTCTCCATGACTCCATGGACGAGTCACGAGCATGTGCCTCGTCCGAAAGAAGCTCTCCTGCACGTCTGCGTTTGTGTGTGCACGGCTGGACACACCCTCCACATATCGGGGCTTGTGTTTGTGTCTGCAGGCCTGGAGGCTGGAGCTGCGGCCATTCGTTCTCAAGAGCAAGCCTCGCCCGGTCATGAATGAAAATGCCCTTGCGACCAGAGAACGAAACAACGATCGGCCATATGGGCAATGAGAATGGTCGCAATGGATGCAGGCCTTCTGGATTATACCGGAAGGCCGGAGGTAGGTTACACGTGGAATTCCGTTACACGTAGGTGCCGGCGCTTGGCTTTGGCAGGCGTGAAAGAGTCGAGCGTCAAACGTCGGCAGGTTTCTTGCTTGAGGCTGCTCGATCTCTTCTTTACATGCTCCCTCTAGTCTAGGACATGGTCGTCGCTCGCCCGCCCTTGGTACCACGGCCGCATGATGCAAGCATGACACTGTCAGTTTGTCAGTACGAATATGACGTGCTAATGTCATCCCTGCTCGTTCAAGCTGGTGTCATCGTCATCTAGCGTTGTTACTATTATCTGTTGGATGATCCCTTTCGCTACGACGCCATGGATCTCAAAGCTGCCTTTGACTTTCCACCGCCAATTGCTTATTTTGCTAACTTGCAAGCAAATATTGATTATTTCTCTGAGCTGCGGGCACATTTTCAATACTTTGGTGGATAGGGTTTAGAAAAGTTAGGGATTTGTTTGGTATAGCTTTGCTTTGCTCGTGGAATACCTTTTCTTTTCTTCAGCTCCACGTGCAGCTATACTTGTGGAGTTCAACGTTGTTTTGATGAAAAGTTTAATAAAATAGTTCTTCATGGTAGAAAAAAAGGATGAAATATCCATAATATCTTTTTTTTTTTGTTCTCTTCCTTCCTTTTTCTTCTTTGCTTTCTCATCCCTTATCGCTCAGGAGGCCTCCTTGTCTCTGGGCGCTCTGGTTTCCTCCACCGTGACTCCCCAGCGGCCCCGTGCCTCGGTGGCTCGCCCCCAATGCCTTGCCCACATAGGGGCATTTCGGAGAAGACCTGGGCGCACGGATGAGGAGCCAAGCAAAGCTACTTTTTTTGGGCTTCCTGTATCTTATCCGCCTTGAGAGAGCGGAAATTGCGGGTGTAGCAAAGCGGACTAGTTCCAAGAGCACTGCCAAACTTGCCCTTAATATCGATATCAATTTCGATCTTTGATAACAAACTCTGAAAGGATGCTTGAGGGGTAGGCTAGCAGAATGGCATGGTTGCAGTGGCAGACTCAAAGTCTGGATGATGGATACGTCGTCCTTCGTTGGTCACAGTCTGGTTGGCCAATGGTCATGGAGGATCACGGGCTAAGCAGTTTACACAGCAAGAGAAGCGAGGTGTGGCCTAGTAGCAGCTGGTTAGGCCTTGTCTATCAGAGATTCAGTTTCTCAAAGGATTCTGATTGTTTGTGAATTAGAGGGGATTCAAGAAACATTTTAGTCATGATTTTGTATTCCTAGAACTGTTTGGTGTAATCACTCTCCATTTTCATTGGTAGGGATTCTCTTGAGACACGGTTTAGAGAACATGAATACATGTGTTGAGTCGATGGAGGGTATTAGGGACTATGCAGATCACATTATAGAAAAAAAAACACAAATATCTATGACTTCAAATGAGCACATTACGATAATATAGTTTATGGTGTATCTAATAATACTAATTTAGTGTAATTTTAGTGCTCTTTTCTATAAATTCGGTCGAACTTAAAAAGGTTTGACTTAAGATCTCTACTATAATGGACCAATCAAAACTATCCTATGTCCACCTAAGAAAACGTCCCCCGCTGAGAGCCTCCAACCATTGTGCACCCAGAAAAACGCATACAGAAAATCGTCTTCATTAAAATAAATGGCTAAAAAGCAACCAAACCCAATCTGATGGCTACCGATGAAAGTTTGATGCAAGCCTTCAAACTCAACCCCCCGCCCGCCTTCCGCCAATAAAAAAAACACCGATCAGGATGCTAGGGAGGACGCGAACAGTGATCCCGCCGCTGGCCGTCTCCTCCCGTGGCCGGTCGCCTCCTCCAAGAGCAGGACGTGAACAGTGATCCCACCGCCGGCCGTCTCCAGGATCAGGTCGAGGGATCCCGCCGGCCTCCTCCAGGATCAGGACGCGAGCTCTGAACAGGACCAGCGCGAGGTCATCCCGCCGCCGGCCGTCTCCTCCCGGAACAGGACGCGAGCGCCGGTCGCCTCCTCCCGACGGCAACGCTCCACACTCGATCTCCGCCGGACGTGGTGAACTGCCGCGCTGATTGCAGGACACTAGCGTGAGGAAACCCTACTGCCCGGCCAGGAAAACGTCCTGTCTTTCTGTTTTGGTCAGTGTTTAGTAATAACCAACAAATCCATCTGATATGACTACTCAAAGTAAACTGATTCAGTGGCGAATCAAAAAGGAATGATTCGCCACTGAATCAGTTTACTTTGAGTAGTCATATCAGTGTTTAGTGAAGGGCAGGCCTGGTGCAGTTGGTGAGTGCTAGCTCGCCGAGTCACCAGATCCTGGGTTCGAAGTCGACTCTCTGCAGAATTTCTACGGGGGTAAGACTTTGCTTCGGTTATTCCCTTCCCCAGACCCCACTCGTGTGGGAGCCTCTGGCACTGGGTCTGCCCTTTAGTCATATCAGTGTTTACTTTATCTGATATCCTTGGTTGGTAGAAAACTATGCCGACTTGATCTTGTCTTCCTTTGTTAGGGCTAGCCAAATTATGTTTTAATAGTCAGCTGCAGTCAGAGCTTAAAGTATTTTTCTACTTAATTCGTTTTGGTTGTTTTCAAATGATGCACACTGAAAACGCAGATGGAAACTAGAATACCTTAATGATAACGTTGATGAAATGGTCTTTTGCTCATTGATGTGCTTCAGTTCGGCTTGTAAATTAAACAAACTATTCTCCTGGATCAACCATTGGTGTCTGCATGCTCTAAATTACTTTATATGTATTTTTGCACAGGTCATGTACTGCTGATGCTCCTCTCGAACGATTGAAAATCTTGCTTCCGGTGAATTCCCTGTTCAGATGAATTTTCCTAGGATCTTTTTAATGTCTCAATTCATCAGTGTATGGTTGACTGAGCACTGCTATATATAACAAGTTAGCAACCTGTTTTGTGCAGCCTGGCCTACAGTTAACACACTATGTTACTGCTAAAAAACTAGAAAACATGTGCTCTGTCTGATTTCAGTTTCAGTGACTATTTCTAGCACATCTTATAGCTTACACAAATAACATATGTTTCGTGCTTAATTTTGATGCAAGGTATGCAAACTTACTACTCTGTCAAAATTGTATTGGGCAACATAATGTGAACTTAGTTCAGTGCCCAACCAAATGTTGAGGGGACACTTTCGGAATGAGGAAAATTGAACATAGCCCCAGCGTTCTTCTACAGGCTTTTGGATTTGCAATGCCTTCATTTGCTCATGTTTCACTTATTCTGGTTCCTAACTAAAGTAAACTGTCTAAACGGCATGGAGCTACTTCTGTCAGGCATGTAATACTGATTATTTCCTATCTCACATCTCTGCCAACATATCTTCTTATTATACATGGCATAAGAATGAGGCATGATCTATCTTTTTCTCTGCACAGTATAAAGAGATGGGCTATCTACCTCAGGCAATGGTGAATTATTTAGCACTACTCAGCTAGGGTGATGGTACTGAAAATGAGTTCTTCACTACTGATGACCTAGGTTTGTTTTCAATATTCTTTTTCCTGTCATGTAAAATACTACTATTGTTATTGTCCTTTATAGTCTTTGTGATTTTCCATGGCTGCAGCATTTTGATGGGTTTAGTCATGAATTTGCTGTCATTAATATGAATATTTCTTGCATTGCAGCTCTTTTTTTGTAAAAGAAGTGTATTATTTCTACAACTTTGTTCTATGCTGACAAAGTATTTTTGTTTGATGTGCAGCCTGCAATAGCTGTTTCCATCCGCAGCTTTATGAGGTTAGATAAATTTTCTTTGTTAGGGCGAGCACAACCTCCGCTCTGCCGACACATGCTTTTGGGGGATCACAACAAATTGTTTGCAAGAAGGTGAGCTCCTCATTTTCCCTTGAACAACTCCCTACAATTTGTTGCTATGAAATATTACGGCCATGAGTAGAACCAATGACTGTTGTGTAGACAGATTACCACCAAAACATATCTGTAAATATTATTCCTATAGGATCGAAATTTCATTTGCTAAAATTTGTATGTTTCTGAAGAATTTTACGTCCTAGATATACATGCTGAACGATTGCTCTGAGTCCTGTGGAAACAGAACTCGATAACAATACCGATGTCCAGTTCCCTGTTTGGTTACTGTTTCGTTGCGTTTTAACTTGCAAGCTGCTCTCTTCTAGCTTCTGCTCAATATGTTGTTGCATAAATTTCACTTTTGAATATTTCTCTGAACAGGTCTGTTCCCCAAATTGGAGAAATTTATGATAGCATAAGGTGCTTCCGTGATCATCTAGATCCAGGGAAATTGGTCCCTGGGATATTCAACCATTTGTACATGCACACTTGAAAGAGAACTGCACCTTTTTAGCCTGGAAATTTATAAGCTTTACTATGTAACCTTGAAGGTGGGATATGGTCAATGTGAACACAAAATCTGTAGCTGGAGGGTGCCACTGTTTTAAGGTCTCCGGTGCCAGGTTATGATGTACAATATTCTAAATGGTGTTGGCTTCAGGGCTCAATGTCAAAATTTTGTCTTGAGATAGGATTTTCAAGTAATAAAATGGAGATGTAAGAAACATAACGCCCTTCATATCTACCATGATACATGATTTAGCCGATTAGGAGAGAACGGCCGAATTCCCAGGAACCACGGGCAATGCAGATTTCCAAACCAGAATACAGTTCATAGTCGAAAGCGTGTATAATTATGTAAAGGTAGCAGGATTTTTATGTGCATCCCTGAAATGAAGCCGTGGCGTTAGCACAGGCACTATGCTAGTAACTTTAGGAATTTTTATTCAGAGATGGAGGGAGTACTTGCTATACATGTAGATGATAGTTTCTCAAGCATCAATGAATGAAAGGGAAAGCTAAAACTTTGGTGGGCACCATGTATATATATATGGGAGATGGAATAGCGCAATTGGGCATGCGACGAAGAAGTGGAGGAAGGGAAAAGAAACAAAGAATGGATGGCCAAGATCTAGATGGCTATTAAAGATCGGACGGCTGCAACAAAAAATTATGGCGTGATTTAATGTGGTTTCAAACAAATCAGATTAGGCCCTCTTTGGACGGTTTTAGATTCTTAAAAACCAGTTTTTGCCTCTAGTTTCTAAAATCTAGATTCTGAGCAAAAACTAGTGGGGTGTTTGGATCCTTCAGTTTTTAAGAATCTGACTTCATTTGTTGCTCTATGGGTTACAAGAAATTGATAAAAGCTGGGTATCAACAGCTTCCTGGTTTTTAAGAATCTGTCAAAAACTGGCAGCAAAAACTAGTCTATTTCAATCACACCCAATTTCCAAAAGCCAAAATTTTAAAAACTAGTAAAAACTAGAGAGATCAAACATGGCAATTAACCCTCAGTGGGTTACTAGGTTCTATAGTGCAAATCTGCAAATATCCGGTGCTCCGGTGTTTCCCAAGACTGGAGGCTCTGTGAGCCCCGAAAAGGCGGAAACCTTTAGGCTAGTTTTTGAGTTTTGCCCATGCAAATTTTTGGAGAGTTTTCTTTTTGTTCTGAAATGTTTCTTTACTGGTCGAATATGAATATCGAGGTTCCATTATATTCAATCTTTCCACGTGGAGACAAATCAATGGTGAACATTTGCTTTCTGCTCTCGACGACATCAAGTAATCTTTTGACAGGATCGCCAGGGAGAGTCTGGGAGTGTATGCACACGGACATCATCATGACGTCTCTTTTCGTCACCATCGTCTAACCACTGCCTAGCACCTGCTAGTAGCTAGTAACCAAGTTGACCAAGCCATGCTGCCTTTAGCTCTACTGGTAGTACAGCAAATCCTGCGCCACCGCAGCAGTAACATCGTCGTAAGACGAGGCCAGCAGGTCTTGGAAGGAGTACGCAGGCCGAGCCACTCCGAACGCGTCACCAACACCGTAAGCGTCGAACAGGCCGGTGGTGGACTCGGACAGCAGCGTTGTGTCATGCGCGTCCATGGGCCACAAGGTGCAGCTACCTGAACTGCTAACCGTCGGACTGCTGCTTGTTGTTCCAGACGAGGACGTCGACGATGGCGTCGTCGCTGCTTTGGACGCTTCGTCCCCGCCAGTGGACGACGGTCCAGCTGTGGTGTGCGATTGCTTCTCGACGAGACCCACGAGCTCGGCGTACAGCTGCTCGGACTTGAAGAGGAGCATGTCGTCGTCGACGACGGCAGCACCCGTGTCAACAAACGCTGCCGTATCGAGATCGGTGAGGGCTGCAGGTGTCAGCGGAAGAAGGGGTTCATCCTGTTGGACCTGGTGGCTGTCGGCGGCGGTGGCGCTTTCATCTCTTGTGGACGCCAAGTACCTCTTCTTGAGCTTGGTGTTCCAGTAGTTCTTGACGTCCACTACAGCAGAGAAGGACATCACTGGCGGTTCAAAACCCCCCTTCACTGGCGGATTTTGAACCGCCATAACCAACTCGGCAGTGATGAGCTGATCATATCACTGCCGGTTATGCCAAACCGGCAGTGATAGCTCATGTATCACTGCCGGTTCGTGTTACAAACCGGCAGTGATACTTGAGTCATCACTGCCGGTTGTTTTAACCAACCGGTTGTGTAGATTATATTATCACTGCCGGTTTTCTTTGAACCGGTAGTGATATACTTTTCACAATTTGCATTTTAATAATTGTTTTATTTTTATTTCGAGGGGAGGTGGTGGGGTGGGAGGTCGGGGAGGTGGAGGTGGTTGCTATCGATCAATTTGATATCGATGTGAAGGTGGTTGTTGATCAGCGACAATACAAACCCATCAACATTTATATTACAAAAGTTTCAAAAAAAAACTTTAAGTATCGAATTAAGAGTCGCATTACAATAGCCTATCAATGTGGTCTCTTCCGTACTGCGCCTTGTACTTCTTAGTCCTCGCAATGGAGAATGATCCTTTCTTGGTCAATATCTCGTCCATCACAAACCTTGTTATCTCCTCTTGAATTCCTCTCATCTCAAAATCTAGCAACTGGTTGTGATTGTTTGCTTTGCGCTGTAATTGAAGCAAGATGATATTGAGATGCACAAACGTAAGACAAAACAATAGAAATGGGATGCCTACGTACCATGTCATCTCCCTTATTTGTTTTTGCGCCAAAGTATTTTAGCATTGCCCACATCACATAGAACCCGCATTCGTTGTTCCCCATCGGTTGATCTAGGGTCTTGAGATCCTCCATATACTTTACACTGAATGGGGCACTCCATTGCTTTTGCATCTTGCTATCGAGATTTTTCCAATTAGGTAATGCCTTCATTCTATGTTACATTGTAAATGAAGTGTGAAGACCGAGGACATTACAATATCCTATGTGATTAAAAAGTGTTGTGATATTGGGTTCACTTACTTATTCAGCACTTTGACTAGGGGGTCGATAAGAGAAAGTGGCTTTTTCTTTGAGTCCCACACCTCGATATGTGAATCTTCAAGATAGATATCTACGAGGATGAAATGGTTGCTGCAATCACAAAGTCCATGTTATTGAATGACATATCAAGAAAAGAAACACTAAAATAAGGGTCAAGAACACATACTCGCAGTTTTGAACTTCTTGGAACACAGAAAATGTCATATGGGCATTCTATCGAACACCTTATGGGCACTCACCGAGTAAGCAGGGGTGGCGCGCTCAACAGCGACGTGGAGGAGCTCCTCGCGGCGTCGGCGTAGCTGTAGGGGACGGCGGCGTTGAGGAAGCGGTAGGGGACGGCGTTGTGAAGGGCGGCGTCGGGCTGCGGCGTCGTACAGTGCACGTCGGGCGGCGGCGGCGTGCACTGGCGAACAGCGTCGAGCGCGTAAAATGTCGTGCACTGGCCTTGGAGCACGGCAGCGCCTTATATAACTCACGCATCACTGCCGGGTGGTTATTAGAACCGGCAGTGATGTCCCATATCACTGCCGGTTCTAATAACCACCCGGCAGTGATATGGGACATCACTGTCGGGTGGTTATTAGAACCGGCAGTGATATGAGAAATTTAAAATTCATAAATTTGAACCGTCCAAACTATCTCAAATGGAAAGTTGACCAAAACAACAATTGTAGATCTTGATGAGTTGAACAAACTTGGTATTCAAAACTTTTCAATTTGAAGTCATTTAGAGTTCATAATACTAGAGTCAAAGTGTTATTTTTTCATTTGACCAAATTTGACTTGGTCAAACTTGCTCAAATGAGACACTAAATGACCTCAGATGAAAAAACTCTGAATACCAAGTTTGATCATCTCAGCAAGATCTACAATTGTTACATAGTTCATTTTCCCATTTGAGAAAGTTTTATCAAACACTAGTCACAAATTCTTGAATCTCATACAGACTTTCTAAAACTATGTCACACACTTATGAAATTTGAACTACATTTTGTTCAAACTTTCTCAAATGAAAAATGACCTATATAAGGATTGTAGATCTTGATGAGCTGAACAAACTTGGCATTCAAAACTTTTCAATTTAAGACAATCTAGGGTTCCGAAAACTAGTTTGTAGGCGTCGAAATTTAAAAATCATAAATTTGAACCGTCCAAACTATCTCAAATGGAAAGTTGACCAATCTAACAATTGTATATCTTGATGAGTTGAACAAACTTGGTATTCAAAACTTTTCAATTTGAAGTCATTTAGAGTTCATAATACTAGAGTCAAAGTGTTATTTTTTCATTTGACCAAATTTGACTTGGTCAAACTTGCTCAAATGAGAAACTAAATGACCTCAGATGAAAAAACTCTGAATACCAAGTTTGATCATCTCAGCAAGATATACAATTGTTACATAGCTTATTTTCCCATTTGAGAAAGTTTTATCAAACACTAGTCACAAATTCTTGAATCTCATACAAACTTTCTAAAATTATGTCACACACTTGTGAAATTTGAACTACATTTTGTTCAAACTTTCTCAAATGAAAAAATGACCTATATAAGGATTGTAGATCTTGACGAGCTGAACAAACTTGGTATTCAAAACTTTTCAATTTGAAGTCATTTAGAGTTCATAATACTAGAGTCAAAGTGTTGTTTTTTTATTTGACCAAATTTGACTTGGTCAAACTTGCTCAAATGAGACACTAAATGACCTCAGATGAAAAAACTCTGAATACCAAGTTTGATCATCTCAGTAAGATCTACAATTGTTACATAGCTCATTTTCCCATTTGAGAAAGTTTTATCAAACACTAGTCACAAATTCTTGAATGTCATATATACTTTCTAAAACTATGTCACACACTTGTAAATTTTGAACTACATTTTGTTCAAACTTTCTCAAATGAAAAATGGCCTATATAAGGATTGTAGATCTTGATGAGCTGAACAAACTTGGCATTCAAAACTTTTCAATTTAAGACAATCTAGGGTTCCGAAAACTAGTTTGTAGGCGTCGAAATTTAAAAATTATAAATTTGAACCGTCCAAACTATCTCAAATGGAAAGTTGACCAATCTAACAATTGTATATCTTGATGAGTTGAACAAACTTGGTATTCAAAACTTTTCAATTTGAAGTCATTTAGAGTTCATAATACTAGAGTCAAAGTGTTATTTTTTCATTTGACCAAATTTGACTTGGTCAAACTTGCTCAAATGAGAAACTAAATGACCTCAGATGAAAAAACTCTGAATACCAAGTTTGATCATCTCAGCAAGATATACAATTGTTACATAGCTTATTTTCCCATTTGAGAAAGTTTGATCATCCCAAACGCGCGCCTCTGTTCTCGGGATAAAAGAGTGGAGGAAGAAGATGACGGCTACAACCTTTTTGTGCTGTCAGGCTCATCACTGTCGGTTCTATCCTAGAACCGACAGTGATAGAATCAAATCACTGTCGGTTCTTGGCTTGAACCGGCAGTGATAAGTGGAGTTGTCATCACTGCCGGCGGGAGGCACAAACCGGCAGTGATAGTTGTCATCACTGCCGGTTCTCGCACCCCCCAATTATTTTCTGGTTGTCAGAGCCTAGAACCGGCAGTGAAGGGTCATCACTGCCGGTTGTCTTAATTTCGGCAGTGATGTAGCCGGCACTGATGACTGAATCTGTAGTAGTGGTCGTTGTCCGTCCGTCCGGGGAGCCTGGACGCTATCACCGACCACCTGTGCATAGTGTATGCGCATGCAGTTAGCTGTATGTTAGCCATGCCTCAGACTCATGCATGGTCTGTGTTTAGTGTTAACCCATAGATAGTTAATCCATGCATGCATGCGTACTTGCTTCCAATCTCGCCGTAGAGGGACAGGATGAGGTTGTCTTCCTCGTCGGTGAAGCCGCCGTGTCGGAGCTCCGGGCGGAGGTAATTGAGCCAGCGAAGGCGGCAGCTCTTACCGCATCGTTTCAGCCCTGACGTACGAGACAATAATCAAATTAAAGAGTACTGTGAATGACTGACTCAATCGTAAGCTTGCTTGCATACGTAGGGTCAGTTAAACTACGCTTCGTCAACCTAAACAGAAGGACGATTCACAGATCAAAGAGAACTATTCCACCAAACCGCAGCTTATAGAAAACCTAAATGGACCAAACCTAAGCCTTTGACTAGTACCGTGCGCCACCAACTCCACTGAGCACTGATGTTTGCAGCTTGCATTCACGCGGAAAGCGATGGTTCTTGGTGGTGGTAAAAAAAGAAAAAAAGAAAAAGCAAAAGACTAGAAAATAAACTGAGGCAAAGCTAGTAGTTTCTGTAGCACAGCGGCTATTACCTGCTTTCTGCGGCAGGGCGATCCAATTGCCGGCATTGCCGAACCTCTGGACGAAGCTCCTGAGGATGGCGTCCTCCTCCTGCGACCACGGCCCCCGCTTCACCCTCGTCTTGTCGCAGCACGGCGACCGCCCCATCGCTTCGATCGGCGCCCTCGTCCTGTCCTGATCGTCCCGGCCGGCCCTTTCCTAGCTAGCTAGCTTCGCACCGTGCGGCTACCTTCACCTTCACCTGCACGGCTGGCCGTCCGGCACGAGCTATTTATGGTGGATGATCAAGTGGGAGAGGGAGGCTGGAGGCGACAGAATCACAGAATGCAGAGGAAGGAGATCGAGGGAGCAGAGCAGGCAGCGGGATTACTGGAGAGGTTTGGTCGCGTCTCCCGGGCTTATATCACGCCAACGAGCTAGCGGCAGCACCCGCGCTTAGCTCGCTCCGAACAAGTTGACCAAGCGTGCATGTATAAACTGCGTCTCCATCGTCTAGTCGTCGACGACATCTACGTTTATATGTCAAGAAAACTAGGGAAAAGATCAACTGCCAAGCTCCTAATAAATTGTAGGGGGGTTTTTTTTTTGAAAAGAATTGTCGTGTTGTGTGTTTCGTGGGAATTCAATCGATGGTAAGACCCGGCCGTCCTTTTCAAAAAAAAAAACATAGTAGACAATCCCGGCCGCATTAATTCGTGGCTCTGAACATGTATTGCCCTGAATTTTTAACAGGCATTATGAAACGCACGTCTCTGTGTGGACCGTTCTAGCTACCCCGGCCAGTCCCCGTATATCGTCTCACATGCATAGGTACGCTTGATCAAGCGACAAAATGTCTACAAGCACTTGCTTGTGTGATCTGATCATCAAGATACGCGAATGCACTCTTGTATGTATTCTTATTATTAGTAGACTAAAACTAGTTGTTGATATGTACTGCACAACAACCGGGGCACACTGCATGTTTTGGGTGAGGATCAAACAATCCGTCTCGGCTTGGTTTTGGTTAAAAATAATGATCTCCGTACCGAGGAGTTGTGATCTGATCCGAATGCAGTTTGTCCACTCGTAGGAGCTAGCAACCGCTTCAGCTCATGTTTGTCGTTGAATCGACTTTTGGATTAGTGCTATTGTAATTAATTACTGATTCAAAAGTATTGACCAAAACACTGATTCATCAAACAAATTAAATCGGACAATTTTCTGCAGTAACGGCCATTAATCATGTACAGTACTTATGAACGAATGAATCTATACGTGCAGGAGCAGGATGCATGCACATTGTTGACATGGTGATTCTTGCTTATCTTCTCGTCAGAGGTCGACAAAATAGATAAAATAGTAATATACGGCCTAAGTAGGAGTAGCACTTTCAGAGAGTTATTAATTAATTGGCATACTTCTGCATCTTCTACGCATTGAAGGAGTTCCAGTTCACTGCTGGGGAGAGGAGGTGGCTGCCAAAGCACTGGGCAAGAGCTGTGCTATCCACTACATCGAAGAGAAGACTCGTCGCCGCGACCGTACCAGGTCCTTCGACCTTTGGGCCTGGTGCTGTGACCCCTGCGACATCCCCACCGAGGTGTGGCTCACGGTGACCGAGCCAGATAGGGAGCTGCCACACCGTGATGACCCGGTCGACCTCAAGCGCGGCCAGGTCTACCTCCTACGTAACCATCTTGAGGTAGTGGAAGACCTCACCTTTTTGCAGGGTCGCGGTAGAATCAGCGGCCCTCCAAACCGCAAAGCTCGCAGGAAGTTCGACTGGAGCTATGGAGCTCCGGACACTGTGGGCGAGCGTCAGCAAGGACGGCGCAACAACGACCGCGGGTGCGACATCAGGCACCAGCCAAGGAGGGATGATGACAACTACGACGGCAGGCGTGCAGAGGACTGCATCAGCTCCAACAGGTGGCGCGGACGCAGGGACTCTCCACCAAGAGGAAGCAGGAGGAGCTCAGGTGTTCAGCAGGCAGCAACTTTAGTCTGGAAGGTGAAAGAGCGCAAGGAGGACAAGAGGCAGAAAAGGGTGACCTTTGCCGACCCGATTGCAACAGAACTCAAGCCCCCCAAGATCAACATTCAAGATGACAGCATCATGCTAATCAAGGGTAATAGTTTCCCCAATGTGCAACATTCTTCCTCTGACATTGTGGTGCCTAATTTCCCTGCTTCAAACCACATGCATGTGATAGATCGATACACAGTCATGGTGGAAGACCAGAAGCAGATTGTGGATTCAGGCCTCGACAGCTCGCCAAAGCCGGTCCTGGAAGAGGGAACGGAGAGGGACAACTCAATGATCAAGGACATGGCAGTGGGGTTGCTGCTGGATTTACAGGGACTGCTGGTGAGCCCCTCCCCTCTATTACAGTCTTCCGATCATATAGAAAATGAGGACGTAGTACCCACCCAACAACTTGAGTCTGAAACGATAACCGTTCAACAGTATGAGGGGGAAGTAGTGCAAAATATAGCAGAGCCATCGGTTTCGAGCTTAGCTAGAGAACATAACTCTAATCAAGTAGTCATAGCACCAGATAACAGTCACGTGCAATCAAGCCAGCATGAACATCATGCTCTAGTTCACACTGTTGTAGGTGATACAATAGCACAAGATACACAACAGATTTTGCACACCCATGAGCAGGATCCTGTTCAGGTAGACACAGTTCCAATTAACAATATGGTGCAGATCACTACGCTGCAGATGCCCACTTCCGATCAAACACATGTAGTCTTAAGTGAAAATGTCGAATTGGTAGAACAAGGGGCGCCTACTGAAAGTCAACAGATGACAAATCATTTACACACTCATCCAACTTCACCTATAGACAGTTTCTTAGAATCAATCTCGTTGCCCATCATGCAACCTTTGCTAGAAGGAGGAGCCCCGACACCTTTGACACATTCAGCTAGAGAAGACGATGCTAACCGGCACATAAACCCAACACCAGGCTCAAGCAAAAGGCACATCTCTAGATTAGCGCAAAAGGCAGCATCTAATGTGGGCAAAGACGCTATCCAAGTTGCACATGATTTGTTGGTTAAAAAGTTAGGGGATCTGTCGGGGGAAGAACAACAACAGAACCCTGATGTTTTTGAATTTTATGCGCAGCACTTTGAGAGACCCATCGACAAGTCCAAGATGGAGGCTATCAAGGTTCTCATTGAACAGGGAAACAACAAGCAAAAGAAGGGTGTCAAGTACAAGAGGGCGATGGTGGCGCCAGGCCTGGTGGCCTAGGCGTCAGCCTCCTAGTAGCCCAAATGGCCAATGTTAGCCCCTTCAGGCAAGAGGGGCGGGGCAGGTTGCCCACCGCATCTTCGTCATCTCTCCATTAGTAGAGCCCTGCGTGGCTGCCTTGGTGTTTTCAAGCATCTTCGTCATCTCTCCATTAGTAGAGCCCTGCGTGGCTGCCTTGGTGCTTTCAAGCACTTGTTATCCTTCAGTTTCAGTAGAGCCCTGCGCGGCTGCCCAGGTGCTATCGAGCACTCTTTACCTTTCAGAGTTGGTACTCTTAACTGGATGCACGTCTGCTGGCCCAGTAGCCTTCGGCGGAGGGATTGTAAGCGTTTCTCTTGGGCCTTGGGGGAGAAGCTGCCTTCGGTCACCCCCAATTGTATTGGCTGCTTCTATGGACTCCAGATGTTTGATCTTAGGCTGTTCTTCTGGACATCATTTCAAGTAGATGAAATCCAATATTATGTCAGCCAAAAATTGTACTCCCTCTGTCCCACAAAGACTGTGGTTGTAGGACCAGGCGCGCAAACCAATGCGCTCGTCCAGCGCGTCAAGCGGCCGTGCTCGTTGGGAGAACACTCTGGAATATCAAATGGGTGGACAAGAGTGTGCCATGTTGGTGTGCAGGGTTGCAGACCCTTGTTGCGAGTGGGTCCTACAAGCTGATAGCCAAATCGGTAGCTTCTCAAGTGCTCTCCGACGATGGTCTTTTTGGAAAAAAAAATTTGAATCCTCCAGCGACGATCTTTCCGGGATGGAGGGAGTAGCATTACATGTTGGAATGTCAAAGGCTTGAACGATGGGGCAAAGAGAGCGACAGTTAGAAACCAAATACTTTCAACCGGAGCCACCATGGTTTGCCTACAAGAAACGAAATCGGCAGGTCTTCGTCTTTCTTCAGTCTTTTGTTAGTTGTTTTGAGTTGTTAGTTGGGTCGTTTCGACCAAGTTGGAGCAGATAGTGGCGTGAGTTTTGATAGTTGTGTAGTTGTTGTACTAAAGTTGTGTAGGATGAGTAGTGCACTCTCCTCAGTTGTATGGTTTTTGGACCCAATTTCCATTCAAAAAATTGGGCGGGCACTTGCTCTTTTTTTTCTTTTTTCTTTCTTCGTCTAATAAAAATCACGGCAAAGCTTTTGCCGTCCTTTCTAAAAAAACTTATGCATCTTCCAGAAGGAAAGGGACGAATTTCTTCTTGATTAGAAGGAGAAACGGTACGTCGTCACTTCCAGTTTCAAGACTGAACTAGTCTTTCACTTTTCATTGCACTTAAAAGGAATCAACCAATAGTCAAGACAACGCACATATGCAGTCATCAGTAACTTGATTTGCCCGGGTGGCCGGGTCTACATTGATCTATATATAGATACGTAAACTTATAGATACGTAAACTTAAGTGGGAGATGAAGTAATGGTAACGTCCTCATTAAGCAATTTTTGTAGGTAATAAACAACAACCTTAAATTGAAGACCATAACCAAAGAATCATACTGACCGCTGGCCCGTGGATTCATGTGAACATTACTGATGACGACCTAAGACTAGTAGCTGCAGCCTTGTGTTCATTCCGCTGTAAATATAATATATCACTGTGCGAGCTGATGATCGATTCATCGATCTGTTCACTGTTCTACAACTTCTAAGGGATCGGAGACGCTAATACTCAAGATGCTCGCTTTTCTCCTTTCTTTGATATCTGAACCATTCTTTAGCTCGCCTGACGACCTCCCGACGCTGCAGTTGTCTGCGCTCGCCTCGCCGCCACAGGTCCGCCGCACTAACCCAGCTTTGCCTGTGCCGTCGCCCGTCGCCGCCGTGCGCCCTCGTCTGTTCCCTGCCTACCGAGGCTATCTCCCCAGTCCCCACCGCCCATACTCTAAACAGGGGTATTAGTGTTGTCAGTTTTTTAGTATTTGAGTTTAAAGCCTTCTAAGAATTTGTTTTAATTAATAGATTATATTAGTATATGCAACTTATGTTCACCATATTCACATGGAGCTCCGCACTTTAAGTACTGTGAATATGATTAACACGAACAAATGCTTGATGGAATGAGTTGCATCAAGCAACTGGTTATATTCACAGCAATGCAGGTGCATCGGAATGCATGCAGATTGTAGAGATAGGATGTAATCCAGAGCAACGCGATTTCTTATAGTCCACTTGATACACGTAACGTTTTATCTATTGCTTAGAACTTTGAATCTTTGATCATGATATGCTTCTCACCCAACTTGAGCTTCAAGCTTATATACGGGATGTGTCCTGTCTGTGTTTTGATCAACATTTTTTTGACAACAAAGGCATTGGACAGTGTCTGTCTATATTAATAAAGCAGAAGAATGGTTAGTTTTTCTGCAGTTTTAAATAGAATGTGTGACACCTCAACTGTTTGGGACGAATGGTCTGAAGATAACAGCTTTTTATTCCAAATTTATTCCTATTGCGTGATCAAGTCGCCTACAACAACAACCTTAGTTAGTGATTAGAATAATGCACAAACACAAAACAAGACCTACAAGCAAAAACAACCGTTTCTCCGCAGAAAATATAGAACAAGTTGCGCATATTTAACACGTTGGTCTTGATACAAGCAGCAATAATTAAGGTGTTAATCATGTCAGAGATATGCTAATATAAATAATTCAAAAGCTCTTAGCTATTATATATTTCTCTCACTTGTTTCATTGTTTGTTATAGTGGTTTCAAACCACAGCTGCCTCTGTTTGGGTTCAGATCATATGCTCGTTTTCGGCTGTAGTCCATGTTGTTTTTTTGTGTAGATTTATGAGAAAACAACCTAACTGATTTGGAAACTAATTAGGTTAGTGTACAAATCGCCTGCTTTACCTATATATGCTCATTATATTCATGGGCATGATACTCAATTATTGTGGCTACTAACCTCCTGAAAACTAAATAAACTGCTGAGAATCATCTAGAAGATCGTCTTCTATCTTTATTTAATTGACTAGATTACTTATAATTTCATAAATACATCTTGATAAGAGAAATAGAGTTGGGTGAATGTGTTTTCTTTATTTTCCTCGACTTGTTAGTTGTGGTCTATGCTATAATCCTAAGTGAGTTGTTGTCCCCGTTGTTAGTAGAGTGGTTTAGTCAAGTTGTTAGTTGTTTTGTGTTGAGACCAAGCTGGCCCTTCCTAGACGTGTGTTTTTTTGGGCATAGTTTTCACTAAAAAAAACTGGCTGACACTTTATCTTTTCTTCTTACAATGCGATAAAAGTTTTGCCGCCATTTGAAAAAAAAACAATAGCGAAATATAGTGCTTAATGTTTACAAGGCGACAAATAGTTAGAGCAGATGGCCAATCAGATCAGATTATTATCATAATCTTGTTAGATAGCTGACACCGGGCAAAGAATTTCCCTAGTCTACAGAAGTGTCACACCAAGTGTGAATCACGATCGGCCTTAGTGTATGTTAATTTGGTGCACGATATCCATGCACCGAAGCAAGTGGACATGATGTATAACAGTTGCTTCTCCAAGGAGTACATGATACAAAAAAAATGCAGTACTAGTAGAAGAAAGTCAAAATGTAATAAATTAGCGAAACAACAAAAACACATAAACTCTATGCCTAGGAAATACCGAAAGGGCAATAGGGCATCGTGTTTTCGTGCGGTTAGATTGTCAGCTCATGTCATGCGTGCAAACGTATGGAAACGGCTCAGAAAGAGTTTGTCATTAATTTGTTCAAGACTAAACTACTGATGAAAGCGTAAAAGTTTCACAAGATATATATAAGTGACTCTTCATCACGGCCAAAAAGAAAGGAATGAGACTGAAAGCGGCATCATTCAATATAATGGCTGGTACCTTTGGTCATGACGGCCATATAGCATCATCTCTTATGCGGAGTTATTAAATTTGTAGTAGAATGCTGGAGTAGAGTGCATCATGATTTAATTGAGCACCAAGGCTATTACAGGAAGATGCTTGGTTCTCTAGTGTATTCTGCCAATTTTTTTTTTGAGAGAACGGGAGGGGCCGAGGCCCCTACAGGGATTTTATTGAAAAACTTAGGAAAACAACCAGGCGTACAAACATGATTACAAAGGTAAACTTAAAGAACATCAAAGGTAAAGAAAAAGAATAAAAGAGAGTCTATCAAAAGTCTGGAAATAAGCTGTTGATCCATAAATCAAAATTTGATTGCAGACTTTGCTTGATCCTGTAACGAACCAATCGCAGCTCGATGAGAAAAACTCTCTTGCAATTCTGAACACTTGGCTGAATCCCATTGAAAATCAAAACATTTCTAGTTACCCAGATAGACCAACACATTAGGATGATTGCCACCATGAAGAAATCGGACTGAATGCTTGTTTTGAAGGTTGAAGTAATCCCTGGGAAAGCACTGTTGTCTGGAAGATTGATTCCCAGGAGACTCCAGCACTGTTTGGCAAAGTTGCGGCTGAGGAATAAGTGCTCATTAGTCTCCTCAACAAAGCAGGAGCAAAGAACACAGTTATAACTTTCAATGATCATCCTCTTTCTTTTTAAGATATTTTTGGTGCTTATTCTGTCTTTGAGTAGTAACCAAAAGAAGACTTTGTGTTTGGGCTGACAGGGCTTTGCCCAAAGCCACTTGAATGCTGGATGTACTACAGGATGCTCCATTAGTTCCTTATAGATTCTTGCTGAAGAAAACTTGGTGGAGCCCCAGGTGTAACTCCACTTATCCTTCTCTTCTGATAGGGCAATTTGAGCAAGGTCTGCTTCCAAGTTCTGCATCTGAACTAGGGCTTCTTGGGAAACTGGCAGATGGAGGAGATCAGAAAATACTTCTGAGCTTAGAACTGAATGAACTGAAGCTGATTTGTTTTTGACAAAGGAAAAGAGTTCAGGGGCAGAAGCTGCAGGATTCACTGCTCCCCAATTGTCAGTCCAGAAGAGGCAAGTCTGTCCATTCCCAATGGTGATCATGGTGGAATTTTTGAATTTGTTTATCAGCTTCAAGTTGTCTCTCCACCAAAAGGTGAATAGCACAGGTTCGGCATCCCTCAGATGACGTGCAGGCCTCTTGTGCAGGCACAACAAGGAAGAATATTTGTAGTAGCAGTAATACATACTATAACTATCAATTGAGCGTAGCTTAGCTAGTTGGTTTTCTTAGGATGAACTTGTCTATCTAGGTCTAAGTTCTCGACTTGATTTGCTATGGGTGTTTGAATTTTCTAGATTTATTATAGTAGCTAATGACATGTTGTTCTTTCAGTGATAAGTGATGTTCATACGACTGAGAGTGCATGCATGTATGAGTATCTATGTTTGTGTTGTGAATCAAATAAAAAGTCCAAAAAAATCTTTTGCACTCCATTATAATAATTGTGAATCTGACAAATAGGAAGAACTGAACAACTGACAGAAATGGGAGAGCATATAAAAATCACAGTTTTAGCCGTCCAATAATTTCATATCATTCCTTTTCAGAATTAATAGTATGTCAGTTTCTATCAATTTTATAGATTATTCTAGTATTTAATGATGTTGTTCTTTCAATGGTGTGGTAGGTGATGTTCGTACGATTGAGAGTGTGTGCATGTATGAGTGTTTATGCTTGTATTGTGAATCAAATAAAAAGTCAAAAAAAAAAACTTTTGCACTCCATTATAATAATTGTGAATCGTGACAAATAGGAAGAAGTGAAGAACCGACAGAAATGGGAGACAGGGAGAGCATATAAAAATCGCAGTTTTAGCCGTCTAATGATTTCATATCTTACCTTTTCATAATTAATAGTAGGTCAGTTTTTATTGATTTATTCCTCAACGAATTAAAAAGGAAAACTTGATCAGCGGAGTCCTGTAGTATCTAATTTTCTTTGCCACTTGTTAGTAGTATTTGGAAAGTTATCTTTGGACTTGGTTTCTCAAACGGTCATTTTCAGTATCAGTACTCAGTACCACCGCTGGGTGCTGGCTAGGGGGCTGTTTAGTTGGCGAAAATTTTGGCGAAATGCTACTGTAGCAGTTTCGTTGTTATTTGGTAAATATTGTCCAATCATGGTCTAATTAGGCTTAAAAGATTTGTCTCGTCCATTTCGTCTAAACTGTGTAATTAGTTTTATTTTTTATCTATATTTAATACTTCATGCATGTGTTCAAAGATTCGATGTGACGGGGAATCTGAAAATTTTGGCAAAATTTTTGGCATCTAAACGGTGCCTAGGTCAAATAGAGGAGCTGCTTAATTTAGCATCGAAGAATTTAGCTTATGCTGAAATGTTGTGAGATAAAAACACTATTTCATGACTGAAAAGTAGTGTTAAATAAGTTTAAACAAACAGGGTCATGTGATTTAGCGTGACATGTGCACGCATTATCCTCTTAACGTGACTTTCTTCCACTGAAACGACGAAACTATCGATAGGGTACATAGAGAGATGATAGGTCTTAACTACATCGAGAGGGAGAGAAGATAAATGGTACCGTATGTGAATTGAATATGTGATAGGAAGAAAGATACGAAACTATCGATATATGCTCTCGCTAAGAAAACGAATAGTTGAGTTCACAAAAAAACATCACATCCCTTAATTTAAAACAAATGGACACTTGCAACTTCCAAGTACGCATGAAAAAAAGAAAAACTGAAAAAGAACAGGACCTAAAAGCCCACTCAGAAAATACAAAAAGAAATATAACTGTTGCCGCCCAGGATCGAACTGGAGACCTTCAGTGTGTAAGACTGACGTGATAACCACTACACCACGGCAACAACTTTTGATTTTGCACTAAATTAAACATTGACATTCTAACCCTTGTCCTTTGTAAACTAAACCCTGTTTCTTAAGTTTGGAAAATTTCCAGTGCATTCCTTTTCTTCTTCTAATCAGGCCTTAAGCGGTCCTATATTCTTATGGGCTGTAATTGATTCCTCAACTATAGTTTGATATTAGTCCGTACGTTGTACGGAGTAGCTTTGTAAGCTTTTCCTGATGAATGCTACTCAAGCGTATGAGAGTTATTCAGTTATGAGAACTTGCTCTAAAACTGGCCATGCATCGCTTGTCAAGAAAGACCAACTCCTTATCCCAAAGAATAATCGTTGCTAAGCTTGGTGCAGCTTATGACAATATTATACATTCTTTGTAAATTAGCACACTAGGGGTACCGTGAAAATTCATACATATACGGGGCTTCTAGAATGTCCCATACATGGATGCGAAGAACATCTTGTTGGTCACCCATGCTTGACATGGATTACCTAATCCAATTTTCAGGGTCTTGGCAATGTATCCATCTGTTCGGGTATAGTAGATCGATGGCAACACAACAACAACAACAACAACATAGCCTTTTTGTCCCAAGCAAGTTGGGATAGGCTAGAGATGAAACCCAATAGTAGATCGATGGCAAAATTGAATATGCACCTGCAAACAGAAACTAAGATTTCAGTCTTTGCAGCAAAGCTTCAGAGTTCAGACATACACTGTATACTACCTCCGGTCAAGATAAGCTTCTGATCGTAGGCGACATTTCAATTTGTTATTGTTGGTCAGGACAACAAAGTTCTCGCAACCAGAGGTAGTACATATACATATCACATATTCGCAACCAATATACATAGCTAAACCAAATCGAGTTGCAGAAAATATAAAGAGCGCAAAGTTTTAGCAATTTTTTTTTTTGAACCGGGGCGCAGTCCCCATTCCCACTCTTAATGAGCGGAAATATGTGGGCACTGGGTTTTGAACCCGGGTGGCCTAGGGGAAAACAATTCATTGATCTCCAGAATTGTGCAGTACTGTGGTTTCAAGATGCAGAGATTGTCCTCCATGCCAGCCTACCTTGATTTTCCCCTGCTTAGGATTTTATTATAACAGAACAAGTTTGAAAGCCACCGTGTCACAATTCATGCAACACCAAAAAGTAACAATGCTGCACCAAATTACCTAAGTAATGTCTGAGGTAACTGCCAGGCAAATTTAAGAATTGGCACATTCATGAGCAGTTCCAACTTCTGAATTTGCAAATCCCTCGACATCCTTGAACAAATGACATGCGGATCGATTCGATCATGCAGGATACAGCAGGAGATTCTGACAACTCAATTTCCTGCTCCTGTTGATACGGATTTAAGTAAATACATGCACACATGGAGGTAAAAACAAAACGATGAGCAAGTATGCGTACCAATTCAGCCAGTCTGTCTTCGAAGCTACTCTTGTTAGTAATAGTTGGCATAAATACTTTCTGATAAGCTTTCCTCAACCTACGGACCTTGATTTATGAAGATTCCATGTCAATCTTACAAGATAGCCAAAATGTAAATAGTTGCAAATTTCTAGGCCATAGTGTAATTAAGGATATGGTGTACTTTTAAAAAATGCATTGGAAATTTCATTTATGACCAAAGTTTCATTATTCCCAGACGTCTTTCCAATAAGGACTCCTTACCCCCCTCTCCAAAAAAAAAAATATCCCAAACTGAACAAGCCCTAAGGCACCAAGCAACAAGCAGACCTAGTGCGAAGAAACATTGACTTTGATAACATAGCTAAACATCTACCAAGACCAATGAATATAACATGTAAAACATTGCATATACCCTCCCAAAAACTCTGATTTAATTACCAAACAAAACTAAGTACTGTGAACAATTGCATTTTATCAATAAGGACTCCAAATTTCAATACATATGAAAACCTCTTGGTCGGAGAATCCGTTGCGCCTGAGACCTTCAATATTCAGACCGCGGAGCTCTGCTCTATCACCTGCAACCATCATGTACCTTGGCACATCTTGTGCAACCTGATTCAAATTTAATGAATGAATTCTGATAGCATGAAAATAAAAAACTTGATATTCAAAAAGGTTAAACAATGCAAGTGTCATCACAAGGTGGCAACTTCAACATAGTGAGAGCTACAATTCAATCAGGCTTCAACAAGCAGTGGAAACAACTATTAAATAAATGATACTAACTGTGAGAGACTGAGAGCCCCCTTGGTGAGAAAATACAGCATAATTGATAATCCATGAACTCCAGGTAATCATGTACCTATTCCTCAGGAAACACCATAACATCAAGTGCATTCTGATTCTCCTGGTTCCTATTTACCCATTTTTATTTTGTGACAATACATTTTTTTCATAGTTTGCAGGCATGGTTGGTAAAACTACATGAAGTTTCATTTTTACCATAAAGTTCTGCAGTAAGTAATGCAGATCGAATTTATATAGAAAACATACCACAGAGCCTCCGCCAAGAAATGAGTATGACCCAATATGACAAAATTGATGGACAACAACAGCCCCTGCAGTGTGAGTCCAGTCCTGAAAAAAAATATTTTTTTAATAAGAAAATGGCCTCTCAACCCAGTTGACGAGAAGAAGCTACCAATAGTAAAATTATTACTCACTTCAACAACTACATGGCCAGCAAATAGAGTATTATTAGCAAAGATGTTATTGTTACCAATCTTGCAATCATGAGCTATATGGGACGAACCCATAACGAGATTATTGTCACCAATAACCTGCCAAACAGATCCCTCGAGTAAGACAGGGGATATAAGCTCTGTTAAAATCTTGTAATCGAACAAGAAATCCCAATACCGTGCAGTCACAAGATTTAGAAGAACGGTGAATAGAGCAGTGCTCTCTGATCTCGTTATTTCTACCAATATGTAGAAAGCATTCATCTCCAGTCTAAACAAGAGGAAACGGACATTAATAGTTTGCACAGAAAAAAGCATTTCAAGTAGCCAAACAACATACTCATTCTATACATGAGAAGTGTGCATGTGTGAGCCTAAACATCTCCATAACTAGTCCAAAAATGCAAGAACCTTTGGTTTTAAAGTTCATAGACATACTTTATATGAATGGTAAGTAAACTCTTGTGCCATGTCCCATGTGGCAATTTTATTACAGAACCTGCAACTTTCTAGTGACTACATTTAAAAAAACTAACCTTATATTTCAAATCTTGGCATTTTGCACCAACAACAGCATAGTGTCCGATGACATTGTTTTCCCCAATAATTGTCCGCCCAGGGATATCTGCACCAAGGATAGCACCACTGCCAGAAAATTAAATTCCGAAGTATGAATTGAGACAGAATCATGTTGTTCACATATCACATTGTACGGTATATTAGGGGTTTGTGATATGATGTGTTATCCTTGATTTTGCAAATTCAGGCATAGAGTGCCGTTTCCTATGGTTCAGCTGTTAAGAAACAAAGTAATTGCGCCAAGCAACTCTATATGGTGAATTCAATCTCCTTTGTTGTTTTTCATCAAAAATGTTGTCACGCATGTCCTTGTCAAGTGCTCTAGATTCAGGAGGGACCGAGGGAGTGATACTCCACCAATGATAGAGAAGCAACAAGACAAAAACTATTTTCAACTGCTTATGTGAAACACCCCTAAATCAAAATACTGGACCTGGAGCTCCATCTCATGTGCTGTTGTGATTATATCAAACTATGTGTTGGTAACAGCAATCCATGCTTAATTTGGTTGTAGTTTTGTTTCACAGAAAACATTTAATGTATCTTTCTTTGCTTCAATTATATGTCCAAATATGGATTTCCCATGTAGGTCACTGTGAGCATCAACATATTATTCACAAAATGGGTGCAAATCAGGAGGCAAAAGAGAGAAAAAGATGCTATCTCACGTTTGAACAGTGCATCCCTCCCCTAGCTCAGTATCTCCCACCACATGGCTCCCGGCATGTAATTGACAAGCGTCACCAACTCTGGCTGAAGGCCCAACCGTGCAAAAGGGGCCTATCGAGACACCCTGCAAAGTGGTTCCAGACACCAACAAAGATTGAGTTTTTTACTGTAAAAGAAGTCTACTAAAAATACTGAACACATAAGCCAGTAAGCCACTGTAGATGGAATCAGGAAGTGTCATCTTATATTGTGAACATCTGTATCAGGCAAGCAGAATTAAGTAGCAAGCACGCCCACTGCATGAGCCTAATAGAACAACCCAAGCAACGGCGGATCCATCAGAATATACTGAAGTGCAGAACTGCACATTCTACGAGAGCGACCAGTGCGTGGGAGCGCACGCGGGAGGCTTCACCTGCCCGATGGCTGCATCGGGGTGGACGACGGCGGCGGGGTGGATGAAGCTCCCGGATGCCTCCCGCGCCGCTGCCTGGGAATCACCTGCAGGCCACAGTGGGGTTGAGAATGAGAAATTAAGCGATCTGACGCGAGCGGCAGAAGCGGTAGAGGCTGATGAGATCAGAAGAGATAGGTGAAAGGAGTGAGGGAGCGAGAGAGAAAGCGCGTACTTGCATGGAGAAGGCGCGTGGTGGTAGTCTGGAGCCGATACGAGAAGCGCCCGCACCGCACTTCTCCCCAAACTCAAAGCCCTGCGTACCTGCGTACCTGCCCGGCTGTCGCTGACGCAGCATGTGGTGCATGCAGCACACATCACTTCAGCAGTCCGTCAGGAAGCGCCCGCACCGCACGGGCGCTCACGTCGCAGCGAAATGTGTGGGTTAGCCAAAGTAGAAGCGATAATCATACAGAGCAACTCAAGTCTTCTAGCAGTTTTTTCAATTAGATTTCTAAATATTGGCATCCTATATTTCTGTTTTTTGCTAATTAAATATGAAGAGGAGGGTGGAGGGTCCATTCTCCAAAGTGTTGTGCATAAGATATAGAAAATTTATTGGACTGTAAAAAGATATAGCTCTCCAAATAAGAATCTAGAGGGTAAGTCTAAGAAAGACCGTTGGAGATGTTCTAACACAGCAAAAGAATTTTTTAGACGACGAGGAGAGAAATGAAAATGAAAGAAAGATATGGTTGTATCTTAAAGTACAACCATCTCATGAGCAAAAAATTATGAGACAACTGTTTCACCATTATATGATTTAGTTGACGTGCAACATACGATTTTTTTTCTTTGTTGACTGCATAAATTAGGGATAGTTGAAAACATTATATGTGTTGGTTGTTTAACTTTTCCATGACTATATGACACTACATGCGACTATATATGAGATGCTTGCCCTTAGCATTTAAGGGCATCTCCACTAGATATCTTGTCCAATCACCTATAGCTGAAAAGTAATATTTTAGGAGACAATGATGCTATAACAGATCTCCTGTCTCATCTCTTATATCGGTATACTTTCAAAAGATCTCCTAGAGATAGCCTCTGTTCTCCTAATTAAGGGAGACACCGCCTTTTCCCTATTCCTAAATAAGATATAGGAGACAAGTTTTGGATAATCTACTAAAATGCGCTCTTATGTTCTAAATTATTTTTAAGATACTCTTTTTAAGAAAACTTGTAGGAGATACAAAATAAGAGATTTTGGTGGAGTTGCTGAGCAACTTCTGTAGCCTTGGAAAAGTTTGTTCTTTAGGTGGCTTTACAAAACTATTGTATCCTTGAGATAAGTACCATCCACAATATATTCTCTAAATCAGGTTCTTCCTATTTAATTTTGAGCACCAAATTTACCGTTTTTTGTTACTCTCAACGATTAATTACAAAGGTAATTTAGAAGTTTTCCCTGACTCAAAAACAATGAAAGAAGAAAAAGAGAAGACCGAGGGTTTATTTCTAAACATGCCTTCTTCTTCCTTGGGGCTTGGGCTCATGGCATGGTCGGTGGATTGGAAGGGTAGGCTCAGTTGGTCAATGCGATGGCATGCTCACCCTTGATGTTGGTCAAGAGCGAAGGCTTGTAGCTAGGTAGCTTGACGTGCAAGTTCATGGGCACAACGCAACAAATAGCGAGCATGCATGCTTGCCTCACTCTAGAGCAACTCCATGAGTCTTTTATACCTTCCTAATTAATAAAAATAGAGACTTTAGTGAAAAAATACTCTTTGATAGCTTTTTTTAATTGGATCTTCAAATATAGACATCCTTTGTTACGGATTTTTCGGTAGCCAGAGACAGAGAGCATGGTTGGCTCTCTAGAGTGCACGACATAGCGAAGCTATTGTAGGGTGAAAAGGTTTAAAGAGCGATTTTATTAAAATGGCTCTCCATAGTTTAAGAAAGACTTTGGGAGATACTCTTATCTAACTAGCGTAAAATAAGAAATAGCCACCATCAGCATTTGGAGACCTGAATAAAACATATGTTGGAGGTTTTTTTTCCCCAAAAAATCTATTCCCAGTAATAAGGATGGATACATAACAACGTGTTGCCAAATGTATGTGACTTAACTTAGATAGAGTGATCCAATCAACCTCTTAACTCTATAACTTCGATATCCGCACCAAATGGGCAAGGGGTGTCATAAGACGTGAGGCCTACCAAGTTAGTGATAGTTTCATTCGGCAAGAAGGCACCCTGCTTAAGTCACCGTTAGACCATTTCTACATTGTTTAAATACTACATGATAGTACATAATTTTTATTTGTTCGTTTATCCTGTTTAAACAATCATTATTGCCCATTTAAGTGACGTGGCCGAGGGCAGAGGTGGCTATGGATGGCACACGCACATGGTGGTGGCCGTAGATGATAGCGCGGTGCTAGGTGGAAATGTGCGCGTCTCGCAGACAGGAATGACGAAAAAACATGACGACAAAGGGGTAGTCCGAGTGGAACCTACAGATAGCCTATCTCTAGGAAAGTGTGGAATGAAACTAGGAGATATCACAAAAAAACATAGGAAAAATGTGATAGGAGATGTGGATCTTCTATATATATATATATATATATATATATATATATATATATATATATATATATATATATATATATATATATATATATATATGCTATATTGCAAATTTTAGGAATATGAGATCTAGTGATGGTAGACTTGATTGTCACTCTTAACTCTTTTGATAGGAACATATTGGATTGTCCACCGACATTGATCTGGTTTAACTCCACCAAACTAACGCTTAAGGTATATTTAGATTGTAGTATAAGATTGTCACAACTAAGCTTAGACAATCATAATCTTTCTTAGCTAGTGTTTGGTTACTGCCGCAATTTAAATTTGCCTAAAATTAGGTGGTGGATTTTTATGTTATGCTACAAAAATGTGTCAAGGCTAACCTTAATAGTCTTGAGCAAAAATGTTTTGGCAAATATAGCGTGGTCTTTTTTTATAAGAAATATAGCGTGGCTTTAATTAAAGCCAAACCAGATACTTGTCTTCTCGGGGGGAAAACCACGCATTTCTTCCATCAGAAGATATCACATCCGTTCGATTCGCGGTCGACGGCTCCAGATGGACAGATTCCCGAACCCACGAGCGCCTCCCAGTCCCGAAAACCACCGATCCTAGAAATTCCATATATACCCCTCCAGTACCCGGCGCGCCAATTCGGGTCAAATGCGCGGCCAAACAGCTACCGAAACGGCAATTACCTCTCAGGCTCAAGGTTATTACCGTAATTCGAGAGCTTCTGAGCAGAAATGGTAAAAAACCAGGCAACCAGCAGCCCGACACGGAGGCGAAAGGATATGAGCTCGCGTAGGAGTGCGGCTAGGGTTTCTCCTTGTCACACTCTACCTCCCGTCTCCAGCCCCTCGCCGCCGCCGCCGCCGCCAAAACCCCTACCCTCTTCTCCCCCCTTCCCTCCTTCACCTTTATTCTAATGGCGGCCCAACCCGTCCGACGAAGCTGCTAGTGCTTGAATCCACTCTCTTCATCAGGTACCTCGCGACCCTACTGAAGCCTCCCCGCTGCCGCTGCCATGGCCACCCTCAACCCGTTCGAACTACTCGGCGCCGACGACAACGACGACCCCTCGCAGCTGATTGCCGCCGCGGAGGCGGCGGCTCAGAAAGCCGAGACGAAGAAGTCCGCCGCAGCGCCTGCTGGGAAGGCTGCCCAACCTGCGGCGGCCGCCAAGTTCCCGACCAAGTCCGCTCCCCCCTCGCAGACTGGTGAGTCGTGATTGTTCAGGGTGCTAGATCTGGCTCTCCGGGCACTTGGGCTCCTTGCAGCTTTCGAAATGCTCCGGCTTGCACGAGCATTTTAGTGATGTTTAGAGCATATTTCTGAATTTTTATCCATCCTTGAGGCCGCATCATGCTAGTTGCAAACTTTGATGGTGTGTTTTGTAAAGTTGCGAGCTTTCCGCTGCTGCAAAGTGGAATTTTTACCTTTCTTCAGGCCTGAGTTCATATCAAATAGTTTTTTATTGCCTCCATTTCCTGAAAGCACGAATATTCATTTGGACTCTTTGTATTGTACATGTTTCAGTGAGAGATGCACGCGGTGGGGGTGCATCAGCTCGTGGAGGCTTTGGCCGTGGTGAACGCGGCCGTGGTAGAGGTGGACGGGGATATGGCCAGAACCGTGACTTCAGTGGTGACAATGCCAATGGCTTCCAGGGAGGTTATGGTGGTGGAGGCTATGGTGGCGGAGGCTATGGGGATGGTGCTGTAACTGGTGGAGCTGAAGGGGAAAGGGAGAGAGGCCCTCGTCCCCCGTACCGCGGTGGAGGCAGACGTGGTGGTTACAGGAATGGTGAGTTTGGTGATGATTCTGAGAGGCCACCACGGAGAAACTATGAGCGCCATAGTGGGACTGGCCGTGGCTATGAGATGAAGCGTGATGGCGCAGGACGTGGGAACTGGGGCACTGCCACCGATGAGGTTCTTGCCCAGTAAGGAGACTATACTGTATACTGTATTGTTTTTAGTGTAGCATTTCTGTGACTATGCCTCTGGAAGGTTAACTGTACTAATGAAATCCTCTGTGACTAGGGAAACAGAGGAAGCTCTGAAGGTGGAGGAGGGTGCTCCTGTTGCTGAGAAACAGGGTGAGCAGAATGATGCCCCAGCAGCGGATGAGAACAAAGATAACAAGGATGCTGCTGCAAATGAAGAGGAAGAAAAGGAAGAGGACAAGGTAACAGCTTATTTGGTTTTATCCACCTTTTAAGTCCATTTGATGTCTAAGTGGCAGTGTTCGCTTGTAATGGCCCTTCTGTGACAAGACTGGATGATATATGTGCGATTGTAGACTGTAAGAGAGTGGGGTTGTGATGTTTGTCTGATGCCCTTGGTTTCAAGTCTAAGACTAGGAATTGCTCAGGGTAGAACTGTCAAATTTTGAACTCTGTTAACCAGTTTGAGTTCCTAGTACAATGACAAGTAACTTGATCGTTTTTGTGTTTATGTCTTTGGGGAAGCCAATTTAATCTTGTTATCATTGTTTGTTAAGCTTATTGTCATATCCTGAGGTATCCTGTTCAGGGGAAAAAAATGCTATGTACTACCACAACTTTTTTTTCGCCCCAAATAAGCTGAAGCCTAAAGCTTATTTGCTTGCCCTTTCTTGTAATGATATTGGTGCAGATCGATCTACTTTCTAATATTCAGCTATGCAGGAGATGACTCTGGAGGAATTTGAGAAAATAAGAGAGGAGAAGAGGAAAGCACTACTTGCATTGAAGGCTGAAGAGAGGAAAGTTGAAGTTGATAAGGATCTGCAGTCTCTGCAGCCACTTTCAAACAAGAAAGAAAATGATGAAGTTTTCATTAAGCTGGTTAGTTTCCTTGTATTTAATGCTTTGATACCTAAACTTTACTGAGCTTTGCATGTGTTCATGGATATATATATTTTTTGCTTTCTTAGGGTTCTGACAAGGATAAGAAGAAGGAAAGCGCTGAGCGTGATGAGCGTGCCAAGAAGGTATGCATATCTTTCTCTTGTCTTTGTAGTTGGAAATCAAAATAGTTGCTGACATATGGTTGCACTGCAATTGCATATGCTTGGTTCTCTGTGGGGATGGTCTGTTGATTCTGTATGTGATAGATTTTTTTGTACGTCTCTTTAGCTTATCACTTTTCTTATTGAATGTTTGAATTGAGTGAATTTAGCCCAATCCGCTTATGGATCTGTTATAGTTACAGGGACTGTAATCTGAATTAGCCCTGAAACTGGATGCGTGTGATTTGAGACTTCTAAGTATTCTGAACCTTCAACCTGAACAAGGGGAAAAAGCAGGGGGCAGTCTTACTGCAATGACCCATACAATTGTCAGGTCGAAGGTGTTTTTGATTATTATGTTATTGTTGCTTTCTGATTAATGCTTAGTTGGGAAAAAACCTGGGTGCTAGCGTGATGATTATTAAACTAGTTATAGGGACTGTAACCTGAATTAGATCTGAAACTGTAAGCTTGTGATTTGAGACTTCTAAGTGTTCTGAACCTTCAACCTTGATACACAAAATCTCAACAAGGGGAAAAAGCAGGAGGCGCAATCTTACTACAATGACCCAAAGGATTGTGTCAGTTCATGGTGTTTTTTATTATTATGTTATGTTGCTTTGTGATTAATGCTTAGTTGGGAAAAAACCTGGGTGCTGATGTGATAATTGTTGAAATCTTGGGGTGCAGTCGGTGAGCATCAATGAGTTCCTGAAACCTGCTGAAGGAGAAAGGTACTATGGTGGCCGTGGTCGCGGAAGGGGCCGCGGCGAGCGTGGTGGTTTTAGAGGTGGATATGGAGGGGGTTACAATCGTGGCCCAGCGGCTGCTCCATCCATTGAAGATCAAGCTCAATTCCCAAGCCTTGGTGGGAAGTGAAGGGCACACAGTGTCACCGAGCATTGCATTGTCTGCTGTTGTCATCTTTAAATTTTGTCCGACATTAAATTTCTGTGCCACGGTTTAAACGGAACAAATAATGCTGTTGCATGTGGCTTTCTTTCATTATGTGGTACTTGACGTTGTATACCGGAGTTGTTTATCAGAATTAGCCTCTAATTTTGTAGGCTAGCTTTACCATTTTGTTGAAGATCGGCAATCCTAGCATGTTTGTCACCTCGTGCTTTGCCTTCGTTTTCATCTTTGTGCGGTCTGGGATATGGGTTTTTTTTTTGTGTCAATACCGTTTAGGTTTAGGGAAATTTTGCTCAGAGACACTGCACAAACGTGCAATTTGCTGTTGGACACCGCCAACTCAAAAATTGGCCCAGTACCATTATGAAATTGAGATTCTTGGCCGTAACACACTGCAGCTATTATTTTATTCATTTCTTGTATTCGCGGAGAGAGGTGGTGAGAGAAATGACATTTTTGCCCTTCTTCAACCTATAGCTGTTCACTGTGGTCGTCTTCCACCTTCAGATGGGCGGCCATGGATGGCCTCCTGCACAGGGGGCGGGGCACGCTCTGGCCATGGATGGGGGACAGGGGCGGCTGGGCTCGCCGACCGGTGGTAGGAGCCCATGGCGACGATGCTAGGCCGTAGGGAGGCGCCGCTCGTCTCCGATCCAGGAAGGAGGCGGCTCCGGCGGCCACTTCGCGTGCATCGAGTGGTTTGAGACGCCCGACGTGGTGCGTGCGGGTGGCCTGCCGAGGCAGTAACTGTGGGAGAGCGGCTGGCCGGAGTACCTCGCCGGCGTGCGCCGCATCCTCGCCGAGCCGCGGTTCGTGGCCACAGCGGGGTGGGAAAATGAAGAACGAAAATCGCCGGTCATGGAAGACCTCGCCGGAGAAGGAAAGGTGCGAATGGGAACAGCCGAAGGTTGAAGACAAGGGCAAAAAAGTCATTTCTCCCACCTTCTCTCTCCACAATTACGAGAAATGAATTAAATAATGGGCGCAGTGTGTTACAGCAAAGAAATCCAATTTCATAATGGTACTGAGCCAATTTTCGAGTTGACAGTGTCCAACAGCAAATTACATGTTTGTGCAGTGTCTCTGAGCAAAATTTCTCTTAGGTTTAACAGCTATAGCCTACAGGTCATTTTGGTCAGTTGCTTTTGAATCTTTAGATTCTCCGCACTTGAGAGAGATGGCACTTCCATCCATTGGATTAGGTATGTTGTCCTGTGATGAGCAAATAGCCTGATGGAAACCGGACTACTTGAGTTTATACTCGCTCACTACTTGAGTTTATACAGTAAGCGTATAGGGTTACATCTAAACTCTGCTACTCTCCATTCCAATAGGTCACACCCTTGCATGCCGAGGGCGTTTCTTGTTGACAGTAGAACATTCGGCCGTCTGCGACGCGCAGCTTACCAAGTAGGTGTAGTAGGGCGGAATGGTTGATCTCCATGCCACCGCACTGAAATTCCCCTCCTGAGTGACACGCCCTGATAGAAGATCTTGCACAGTCACATCAGGGACATCGTCCTGGGGAGACGGCAGCTGATAGACGTTGCAGATTGTAATCGCATCGTGTGCCCTGGCCATTCTCCAAAGGCACATGGACTTGCCTTTCTGCAGAAGATGGCTAGGGCGCTCGCCAAACATGAGCAGGTGTTTCCTTGTGTAGTCTCTCAAGCAGTGCAGCACCCTGCGCCAGAACTGGGCGTTCATGTTGGCTCTCATCAAGCTCGCCGCTATGTTTCCTGCCACGAAGGAACCGTCCAGCAGCTCCGCAATCTGCATGCCCAGGGACGCGAGCTGCTCTGGTTGATCACCGGGGTTGGCGCTTCCGAACACGAGCGACTTGAAGACGTACCAGTAGGCTTCTCTGGAGAGAGCCTTCAGTCTGAGAGCCCTGGTTGTCCCGAGAGCAGCTATCTTCTCCGACCTGCTTGTGATTACAATCTTGCTCCCAGTCCCATTCCCCATGCTGCTTGCTGCCGAGGGGTACAGCCTTCTCCACGTCTCATCATCCACGTCCCCGGCTAGCTCGATGACAACAAGTTACCTGCCACTGCCATGAGAGGCAGCAGTGACGTCTTGGTGCTTGATCACAGCGTGGCCTCTGAAAGCAGTGAGGTCTCCAGCGCCAAGATCTTCCACGGTGAAGACAACAATGGATGAGAAGTGGCCGCGTATCCTCTCGTCAAGGCAGACGTGCTCGACAAGCGTGCTCTTCCCTACCTGGCTGCGCCAACGATTGGAAGCACGCCAGGATTTTCGTTTCCAGGGGCTTCTGGCCGGAGAAGGAAGTCGATGACCGTCTCCATCTCCATCTGCCGCCCGAACATCACGCTGCCAACAACCAAGTGCGTGCTGTACGGCTGCCGGGAGATGCGAGGGTATCCTTCCAAGAAGAGGGTGAACTCCGCCATGTCGCCCACCAGCGTCTCGAGGCCGTCGAGCGTCTTCTCTAGCTGCTTTGAGCTCGGCGCCTAGCGCGGTGCCCGGGACCGGCACCTTATATGTGTCGCTGCTGAAACTGAAAGGCCGGGAGAGGAGGCGCCTAGCTGAACTGAATCTAGGCAAGGCAACAGGGAGGTCACCACTCACATCGCCGCTGCACCTGTACTCAACGGTGTCGAGCATGTGGATGTGGTGACCCTGATACATGCCTTGCCTGAGCATCTGGAGCTGCCGGAGCATGGTCTGATTGGTGATGTGCCGCCCCTCAGCCTCCTCCACCATGGCATCGATCTGGAGCAGCACGCGGTGCAGCCGCCTGAGCTTGTGCTCTGTCTCTTCTGCCTTGGACCTTCTGTACCTCTGGATCGCCTTGGACAGGGCTCTGTTCAGGAGATCGTTCGTGATCGCGGAGACGATGAGCTCCATTGCAATTGCAACGATGATCTAATCTAAAAGGGGAAGGTTGTTGATGTTACAGTAGAGACTGGGGCAAGGAGGAAGTTGATGGTAATGGAAAGAATTGCTCAATTGTTCATTACATGGTTACTCTAAAGTATCAAGTCAACAGTTTAGTGTTGATGGTAGGCACTAATGACTTTATTTTGACGTGGATGTCACGGAATTTGTGGGAGTCACAGTTTGAACGAGCAGGAATAAACGACTGCAGATTTATATGTCAATCTGATATTCTGAGTGCGCAGAACTTTAAAAGTTTAAATCAGTGGAATATATCCAACAACTTCCAATTTAAGCTTCTGAGATGGGTCCTTGCCAACGTCGCAGATTTGGGTTGATCTCTGTCCAATGTAATAGATTAGCTTACATTACGCTAGATAGGGTTTGAGCGTCCATGTAAAATCTTTATTGACTCCTTAAGGCGTCGTTAAGGCGTGTTGTATCAAACAATTTCTCTACCTTAATACAAAGACGCGCAAACCTTTCGCGTGATTCAAAAAAAAAAGCTTCTGAGAGGGGTTGTGACCCTGATTTTTTAACTCAGCTCTGTAGAATGAACAACGTGGGAGTAGAAGCTAGAAGGTAAAAACGCACTACTGAAGAGCCAAAATGGCTAGCGGTTCAGCGTTGAAAAGTTTGCAAGGATTAAGGAAGACAAAAATATGACACAATGGTAGCTGATTCCGTTTACATACGTGTTCGGTGAACTTGGAGCTAGATACGGCGGCACTGCAATGCTAAAGGATCCACTTTCGGACTATCAACTATGTTAATGTTATTGGCCAAAGATCCGGTCAAAGTTTTAAAATATTGACCACCAATATTAGTAGGTCCCAAAACGCAAATGTTACTACGCGACCGTCACGGTAGAGGGCGACGGTGCGACCCCTCTCTCTCTCTCTCCCCCGCGGGCGGGCTCGGCCACCGGCTGGGAGGCAGCGGGCGGGGGTGGTGTTGGCCTTGGGAGCCGGGGCGGGAGGGGACGCCTTGGGGGTGGACTTGGGTGGTGCCATGGCGGGAGCCGGGGTGGTGTGGCACGCGCCATTAATTGCTACAGTAGTGGTGGTGGTGGCGTGCGGTGTGTGCTCTGCTGCCATTGGTGTCTCTACTTCGGTGGAGGGCGGGGCGCGGGGAGGAGAAGCGCCAAGAGGAAGAAGGGGCTCACGCGATCCCCCAATAGCGCAACGGGTCGCGCGATAACTCCCTCCGTCTCAAAATATTTAATTTGGAACAAAAACCTAATACACATAGGCTTGTATTGAAAATTAATTTCATAATCATATGCATTTATTGGATACTATAACAATTTTCTAATATAAATGTTGGTCAGAGTTAGAGATAGAAGACAGTAAATAATAAACAACGACGCGAGGTAGTTGTTAGCATTAAACAAGTGATTTCATATTTCTTCTGTATGTTTATCTTATCTCCTCAAGACAAGGCTAACAAAATTTGATTTATCATTTTCAGATTTTTCTATAATTACTTATGCATTTTCAAAACTCACTTCATACGAAGCTAATTTCTATATTTAAGATGAATACAAAAATATATCACCGGAAAACCTAAACCTATACAACTCCTGCCAACCACAAAACTGACAAGGGGGTCCCAAAGTAAGTAGACAGGGTCGAAGACTCCAAGTTGGACCCAATGGTTGACACGTGGTCACCGACCATAACAAATGACGACATCGATTTGTAGGTCAGTCAAGCGTATGGAAATTTCAATCCAAGTGGAATCTGAAAGGATCAAGATGCCCAAGAGGGGGTGAATTGGGCTTTTCTAAAAATTAATTGCAAGAATTAAATCCTACAAGCCAAAGTTCACCCCTAGTGCCTACTAGTGTTCCTTATGATTCTACCGGTAAAAAGACTTGCACCCTAAGTTCCAATCCTAGTCTAGCATGGCAATTCTAGGAAAGTAAATCAAGCAAAGAAAGTAATACACGAAAGTAAATGCTTGAAAGTAAGGGTTAGGAACACGGCGATGTTTTCCCGAGGTATCGGAGAGTCGTCACTCCCCACTAGTCCTCGTTGGAGCACCCGCGCAAGGGTGTAGCTCCCCCTTGATCCGCGCAAGGATCAAGTGCTCTCTACGGGCTGATTCTTCGACACTCCGTCGCGGTGAATCGCCCAAAACCGCTCACACGATGAGTTGGGTCATCCACAAGCTCGTCGGATGATCACCAAACTCCCAATCACCACCAAACCGTCTAGGTGATGGCGATCACCAAGAGTAACAAGCTAGAACTCTCACTTGACCACAACAAGCCTAATGAGAAGATGGATGCACACTTGCTACTCCCTAGTCACTAATGAGGAATCTCAAACTTTGATTCTCAAATCACTATCCTCACTAGGGCTCTCGCACTCCCTTGCACTTGAAAGGTGTTTCTCAGCTGAACAAATGAGCAAGAGACCTCTAAAAGAGGTGGAGGGGATGTATTTATACACCCCTCGGATAAATCCAACCGTTACCTGCCAAATCAGCAAAAACTCGCACTGACCGGACGCGCCGGTCGAGTGTAACGGTCGAAAACCGAAAGTCAGCGCTGAGTGACCGGACGCGCCGGTCAGGGATGACCGGACGCGTCCGATCATGCAAGAGCCTTACTGTACTTTGACCTGACGCTCGACTGCGTCCGATCATGGAAGACCGGACGCGTCAGGTCAGCGAAGAACCTTACTGGAACGTGATCGGACGCGTCCGATCACTTCACAGTCGCGTACGATTAGACTTTTACCCTCTGAAACACGTGTCAGACTGATCACCGCGTCCGGTCCTCGCAGGGACCGCGTCCGGTCAACCAGTTAACGACGCTGTGACTGTTAGTACTGACCGGACGCGTCCGGTCGTGACAGAGACCGCGTCCGGTCAGGGGTAAAACTGCTCAAACGACTTAGAAACGCGACGCAACTTGAACCAAGTTGCTTCCAACTGAACTTTGAGCTTTACCTGAGCTACCTAGTGCTAAGTTTGACAAGTGTGCACCACACCTAAACAAAAGACTCACCTAGGTCAAGCTACTTGCTCATGCCCCCCTTTATAGTAACGTCAAAGGAAGAAACAAAGACCCTAACGACTATTCCGGATGTAACCCAACACCTTGACATCCGGAACTAACCGTCCTTAATCTTGTCGTTGATCCTTTGAAAACCGAAACGATTTCCATCAAGGGACATGAATACCATAGTGCCCAAAGCAGTTATCATCTCCATGACCTAACTTACCAAAGTTTCTGCAAAACACACGTTAGTCATGGTAATAATGCGTTGTCATCAATTTCCGAAACCAACACCGGGGCCTAGATGCTTTCAATCTCCCCCTTTTTGGTGATTGATGACAACACTTAGATTCAGAAGATATTGGAGTTGAGGTTTTCGAACATGCTTGGTTCACATAAGCAAAAAGCTGTAAGCACAAGAGAATAGGAATTGCTTATGTGTTCCAAGCCAACTGAGTGTACTCATAAGATAAAACATGAAGAGTTAGTACACATAAAACATAGCTCATATGAAATCGGAGTAAGGCACGGAAGCACAACCTTATGAGCTAAAACCAATTAAGTGACATGATATTAAATAAAGGTCTCACAAGCGCATAGTCACAAGATGCAGGGCGAGAAATTAAACATGATGCATGAGTGTAGCACACAAAGAAAAACGAAACCCTCTATCAACACTCCCCCTGAATCTACTCTCTCTCCTCCTTTGGCATCAAACGCCAAACACAAAACTAAGGATCCGACGGGGGGAACAGAAGCTGTCGTGTCGGGTGCCGAGGAGCGTGGAGTGATCACGAACTGTGAAGTATCCTCCTCAGAATCTGAACTGTCAGGCTGACCCTCTGTAGATAGACGTGGCAGTAAAGCGGTCTGGGTCTGTAGGGCAGGTGCAGGAACTGATGGTGTAGAAGCAACAATAGGAGCAGTCACTGTCACCTGAGCCTGAAACATACCAAGAGTGGGAGGATCTGTCGATGCAACTGACGATGGCACAGTCTCTGTAGTCCTGGCCCCTGACACTGGAAGAAACGCAGTCTCGGAAGCTAACATCCCTGAAGAGGTCACAACAGTGGTGTGCGAGGGTGTCGGCTGACCAGTCAGCTCGCTGTAGGAGGCACTCAAGTCAGTGAAAGGAGTGCCTGAGAGAAGATGAGGTCTAGGCTGAGCTGGTGGAGTGAACCCCGTCTGAACAGGAGTGTAGCTCGGAGACTGAAAAGTCTGAGGTACCTGCTGCTGGGGAGAGGTGAAGTGAAAGCTCGGCTGTCCCTGACTCTGAGGTCCACTGGACTGTAGTGCAGGAGTAAGGACAGACGGTGGTGGAGGTACCCCAACAGTGACAAGGTGTCGCAGGAGCTCAAGATACTGCTGCTGGGTGGCTGTCTGCTGCCTCTGCATCTCAAACTGCTGCCTCTGAAACTCCAGCTGCTGCCTCTGGAACTCGTCCTGACGAGCCTGAATCTGAGCAAACGCGGCAGCTGTGTCATGAGCCTGTCGCTGCATCTGAACCTCCTGTCTCTCCTGTGCCTGGGTCAGCCTCTCAAGTATAGCCACCATGGCTGGGTCTGAGCGGGAGGCTGAGCCTGAACCACCGGCCTCATGGTCGTGAGACCGAGGAGAGCGGTACCGGGGGATGGGCTGATAATCCTCGTCAGTGCTGTCAGTAGCAACATCCTCAACTGGATCAGCTGGCTGAGTATCAAGATCTGCAAGTTCAGCCTCAGCAAGACCCTCAACGGTCTCGTCCTGCTCAGCTGCTGTCTCTGGAACCTCTGGCCTCTGACGCTGTCCTAGGCCAGGTGCCTGCTCTCTAGTCACTGAAGCCCACAACTGTCGAATGTCATACTCTAGAAATGCAGTAGTGGTATCAGATATCTCAGATCTAATCTCTGCAGGCAAGTCACACGCAGATCTGATGATGAAGCAAATCCAGTGTGCATACGGTAACTGCCTGTGACCCTTGAATCCCTCCGCCAAAGTATCCTCCATCTCACATAGCATCAGATCCCAAATATCGAACGGTGTCTGTGAGATGAGGTGATGCACCACCCATAACTGCATACGGGTCAGTCCCTCTCTGTATCCTAGCCTCGGAAGAAGGGTCCTTCTCACAATAGCATCTAGCACTCTGGCTAGGGGTGTCAGGCTGGCAGGTGTACGTCTGGACCCCTCACCAAAAGGCTCACGGAAGCAGGGTCTGATCATATCTGTGGGTGGCACTGTACCTCCGTGAGGGCGTCTCGGTGGAGCAGTCTGACCAAAACACAACTGGTGTATCTTCGTCTCTGAAGCAGGGAGTCTGAGGATCTCCCGTACCCTGGTGCTGTACAGTCTGCGGTCACGGCCTCTGAATGCAAAGTGTATAAACTCATGTGCTGGGTCAACCCAAAGTGAAGAGTAGAACTCTCTGACCCAAGTCCCGCAGTAGGCTCCAGTTCGTCCAAGAAAGTCTGACAAGCCAGGTAGAAAGGACAAGTGCGGACAAAGCTGCTCACCAACCACCTCAACTAAAGCCTCTAGTCGACAGACTCTCTGAGGTCTGAAAACAATCCCGCTGTCAACATAGGCTCTGTAGAAGTCCTCGTGCAGAGGTGTGTAGAAGCCCTCTGAAGCTCGGGGATCCCGCTGAGGTGGGAACCACCGACTAACCTCTACAAACCTGAGAGCCTGTACCTGTCGAGCTGTAGCTCCCCTGAGGTCAAAGTGCTCAACTGGGGGGTGACCTCGAGCCCTGGGAGGTGGACGACCTCCATGACGCTGGCCTTCAGGCCTGGGAGTCACCTGAGCTCGCGTACGTCCTGAGCGACGACGCTGTGGAGAGTGAACTGTCTGCTCCTCTGTCTCCTCTGGGTCCTCTGTGGGCTGCTCTGCAGGTGGGTCCTCTGTGCCCTCTGTGGCCTCAGTACCAAGCTGTCGACCTTCAAGGTGAAAGCGACGCTCGCCAATATGAATCCCACTGCCTCTGCCACCTTTCTCTGCTAGCTCTGCTGCATCTGCAACTGCCTGAGCCACCTCTGCCTCTGTGAGTGTCCTCTTTCTCTTCTTGGCGGCTATTTTCTTTCGCTTGCCACGAGCCACCTCTGTCATCCTGGGAGGACTGTCGTCCCCGTCACTGGGTGCACCACCAGCATTCTTGCAGCGAACCATACTGACAAGCTGCTGTGACTGAGAAAACCCGGACAGTGAAAGATGGTGTACTGACACTCGTGAGGCTTGGCCTCAATCCGTATCCGCAGGCTTGGCCTCGGATTCACAGCTGATCAACTGACACACACAAAGCACCAACAGGACTCACTGAAAGGATAGAATAGATAGAGCTACTATAAGCAACATATTTTATCTAATAGATAAGTGAGATCCTAATGAAAGCAGCATATAGGATAAGAAGTGAATAGAACGCGATAGCTACCTCGGACGATCGAAACTCGGATGGAAGAAAAGTGACCTTGACGCGCTAGGGTTCCGCGGAAACGACGGACAAGCTCTGGAGTGCCGAGACAAACAAGGATGAATTAGACTTCAACGGGATTTCATCGGCAATCCAAAAGAAAAGATCAAGGTAACGCGAAACAACCTCGTGGAGACGAAGTCACGCGAACGAACGTCGCCGGAGGACGGCCGGAGAGATGTCGAAGATGTCACGACCATTAGGGTTAGGTCGTAGGCCTGGCAGTGGAGGATCAAGGCTGCGGCGCACGGTGGTAGGCGCGGCAAACGCTGGCGGATGCGTGACTGTGGCGACGAGCGGCGCGGCGAGGACGCAACTCCGGAGACGCGCGGCTGGTGCTGCGGCGCTGGGCAGCGGGCGGCTGTGGCAGCGCGGGAGTGGCTGCTGCGGCGGCGCTGAGGAGGATGGTGCGCGGCTGCTGCGGTGAGGAGGCGGCTAGGGCGAGAGGAGCGGCGGCGGATCGAAAAGGGTGAAGACGAGATCCGGACGTACGGTTAAAAAGACTTAGATCCGCTTTTCACGTGATGACCGGACGCGGTGGTCGACTGACCGGACGTGGTGGGGCAGCGTCCGGTCAGAGTCCAGTAAGCTCCTGGAACGACCGGACGCGTCCGGTTAGGGATGATCGGACGATGACAGAGTCCGGTCAGAGATTATCCGGGAAACTTAAGCGCATGACCGGACGCGGTGGTGGTGGCCGGGACCGGACGCGGTGGTCACAACGACGCGTCCGGTGCAGCGTCCGGTCATAGATCCGAGAGAAGGTCTTCGGGATGACCGGACGCGCTGGTGGTCGCCAGGACCGGACGCAGTGGTGAAGCAGCACCGCGTCCGGTTCAGCGTCCGGTCCAGCGTCCGGTCGCTGTTTAACGCCTTTCTTCAATCCGATCTTCGACGCGACTTCTCCCAATCAAGTTTCAATTCAAAGAGACTCAAATAAACACCAATTGGAACCTGATAAGAGTGACCTCACTCAAACCCTCAGGTTTTTCAAAATATTTTGCCTTAGGCTAGTATTATTTTTAAGAAAAATATGCAATAAACACCCGATGAGCAACGTATGGCCATGCAATAGAGTTTATGAACCCTTGGGAGCTTCGAATGTTCTCTCTCTATTCATGGACGAACACAGAGGTTACTCAAAGCTAAACCGAAAAGAAACGACAAAGCAACAACGATGCATATGTAATGCAAAGCGAGAAAGGAAGGCTAGGTTGCTTGTCAAGTTTGATCCACGGTTAGGCTTCTTCACTCCTCCAAAGGAGGGTTATCGTAACCGTGTTAGACAAGTTCTAGATGCATTGCGGGTAATTAAACATGACATATAATACAATGCAATGCAAGGGACAACACAAGCTCATCTTTTAAAGTTACTAGAATCAAGCATATTTAGTTCACTTCTCAACCTACAAAAGGTAGCCTCATCTAACGGTTTAGTGAAGATATCCGCTAATTGATTTTCACTTCTTACACCTTCTAGTGATATATCATTTTTAGCAACATGATCTCTTAGAAAGTGGTGGTGGATATCAATGTGCTTGGTGAGTGAGTGTTGTACCGGATTATTAGCAATTTTAACGGCGCTTTCATTGTCACATAAAAGCGGCACCATTTCAAGAACAACTCCATAGTCTAGGAGGGTTTGTTTCATGTATAAGATTTGTGCACAACAAGCCCTTGCGGCAATGTATTCCGCCTCGGCGGTGGACAAAGCCACACTATTTTGCTTTTTAGATGACCAAGATACTAAAGACCTCCCAAGCAAATGGCACCCTCCGGATGTGCTTTTTCTATCAATTTTGCAACCGGCATAATCCGAATCGGAATAGCCAACTAGTTGGAATCTAGCTCCTTTGGGGTACCAAAGACCGATGCTTGGGGTGTACTTAAGATATCTTAATATTCTTTTTACGACACTTAGGTGAGGTTCTTTAGGGCACGCTTGAAAGCGAGCACACATGCACACACTAAACATGATATCGGGCCTAGATGCGGTAAGGTACAACAAGCTACCAATCATAGAACGGTAGAGAGTTTGATCAATTGGTTTACCTCCCTCATCTAGGTCGAGATGTCCATTAGATGGCATTGGGGTCTTGATTGGCTTACACTCTTCCATCTTGAATCTTTTGAGAAGATCCTTGGTATACTTTTCTTGAGAGATGAAAATCCCTTCTCTCATTTGCTTGACTTGAAAACCAAGGAAGAATGTTAGCTCACCAATCATTGACATCTCGAACTCCTTTGACATCAATTCACCAAATTCTTTGCAATAATCTTCATTTGTTGACCCGAAAATGATATCATCAACATAGACTTGACAAATGAAGATCTCCCCATTAAGCTTCTTGGTGAATAGTGTGGTGTCAACCTTCCCAATAGTGAAGCTCTTCTCAATGAGGAAGTCCCGAAGGCGCTCATACCACGCTCTAGGGGCTTGCTTGAGCCCATATAGCGCCTTGGACAACCTATAAACATGATTAGGATATCTAGGGTCTTCAAACTCGGGAGGTTGTTCAACATAGACTAGTTCATTTATGAAGCCATTTAAAAATGCACTTTTCACATCCATTTGATATAGTTTCATTTTATGATGCGATGCATATGCAAGAAGGATACAAATGGCTTCAAGTCTTGCAACGGGTGCAAAGGTCTCTCCAAAATCAAGACCTTCAACTTGAGAGAACCCCTTTGCAACTAGTCTAGCCTTGTTCCTCACTACTACACCTTGATCATCTTGCTTGTTGCGGAACACCCACTTGGTTTCAATGACTCTTGCACCTTTTGGATGCTCTTCAAGTGTCCAAACTTGATTGCGGGCGAAGTTGTTCAATTCTTCGTGCATAGCATTCACCCAATCCGGATCTTGAAGAGCTTCTTCTATATTCTTAGGTTCAAGACAAGAAATAAAAGAGTGATGTTCAACAAAAGAAGCAAGCTTTTGAGATCGAGTCATTACACCCTTTGTAGGACTCCCTATGATGAGATCTTGTGGATGTGATTGAAGTAGGGGTGAATTTCTTCTTTCAACCACTTGAGGAGAGGGTTGGGGAGCATCAACATCTTGAGCTTGTGCCTCGGCTTGTTCATGAGAGACATGAGTATCTTCATTTTCAACTCTCTCATTCTTATCATCATCTTGAGGCACATGTGATGAAGATGGTGGATTGACAATTTGTACATCGTCTTCATCATCTTTAGGCTTGATATCTCCCACCGGCATGTTCTTCATTGCCTCCCTCAATGGTTCATCACCTACATCATCACAATTCTCAATTGCTCCTTGGGAGCCGTTAGATTCATCAAATTCCACATCATATGTTTCTTCAACCAAACCGGTGGCATGGTTAAATACTCTATATGCTTTGGACTTTGATGAGTAACCAACAAGAAAACTAATATCACAATGTCTTTGAAACTTCCCTAGGTGTTGACGCTTCTTGTAGATGTAGCATTTGCAACCAAACACCCAGAAGAATGAGACGTCCGACTTCTTCCCATTTAGCAACTCATAGGAGGTCTTGCCAAGAAACTTTTGTAGGAAGAGACGATTTGAAGCATAGCATGCGGTGTTGATTGCCTCGGCCCACAATTTTTCCGGTGTATTGTACTCATCTAGCATTGTTCTTGCAAGGGTGATCAAAGTCCGGTTCTTCCTCTCAACTACACCATTTTGTTGAGGAGTGTAGGTTGATGAAACTTCATGCTTGATTCCAATTTCATCACAATAAGCTTCAATGTTTGTGTTGTCAAACTCTTTGCCGTTGTCACTTCTAATCTTTTTTATCTTGACTTCAAATTCATTCTGAGCTCTCTTTGCAAACTTCTTGAAGCAATTTGCCACTTTGGATTTGTCATGAAGGAAGAAAGTCCAAGTGTATCTTGAGTAGTCATCTACAATCACTAGACAATAGAGATTTCCACCCAAGCTCTTGTAAGTAGTAGGACCAAACAAATCCATGTGAAGAAGTTCTAACACTCTTGATGTTGACATGTAAGCTTTGGTTGGATGAGTATTTGCAACTTGTTTGCCGGCTTGACATGCACTACAAGGTTTGTCCTTCTCAAACTTTACATCCTTCAAACCTCTCACTAATTCTTTCTTCAATAGCTTGTTGAGAGTGTTCATTCCAACATGTGCAAGCCTCCTATGCCAAAGCCACCCAAGTGAAGTTTTGGTGAACAAGCATGTCATCAAGTTTGCATCTTCGGAGGTTCTGTTAGAGGAAGCCACCTGGGAAACGAAGGATTATCTGTTAGAGAATTTCCCGGAGTTCTTTGCTTCTATCTAGGTTGCAATTTCCTCTTTAAACTGTAACCTATCCTTTTAAAATCTTTGTAATGCAGAAAACCCCTACCTGTTTTGTAGACAAGTCTTGGACATGTTTGCTTGACACGTTTCCTTTTCTATTACTTAACTCAAGGCTTTAAATCTCGGGACGAGATTTCTTTAAGGGGGAAGGGCTGTAACGCCCCGGGTGTTATAGTGCTAATTAATCTGCCATGTCATCATAATGCATTGCAAAGCATCCCTGTTAGGTTAACCTTGTTATGCATCAACTAAAACAAGTTTACTTATCTAGGTTGAATGTGTTTCTCAGTGGTGTGCTCCGAACCCGAAAACCCTAATTTTTAATACCACCGCAAATGCTTAGTCCATGCCCTGCGTAATTTGAGGTGTGCGACTGTGTTGCACACTAGTGTCAAGTGTAGGGTATGAGCTCAAGTACAACCTCTAAAATGAAACTCCAAATTTGAGTTTGAATTGGAGTCCCAAAACTTGTCACGAGTTTTCCGATTCGAATTCGAATTCAAAATTGGGGAAAAATGTAAAAGAATTTTAAAAGCTAATTGGTCAACCAAGAGTGGCATTTGGTCAACCATGTCATGTTGGTCCAAATGATGCCCTTGGGTGAGGTTTTGATCGCTAAGTAATCACAAATCAAAGTAGCAACAAATTCCAATTTAAAATTCCTCCGAAAACCCTAAATTTCAAAACCCTGTTTTACCCCTTTTGAAATAATTCAAAATCTAAGCAAAATTTGGGAAAAAGTTCAAAACCAAGTTTGTATAACTTTTCAAGGGCTACAACTTTGGTGTTTTGAGTTTTCAAAGTTTTAGTGTAAAATGGGGAGCAATTTTGAAAATAAACAAATTTCAGTTTTGACTCATTTTTGTCCCCAAACTAAGATTTCAAAATGGAGGCAGAATTTGAAAAAGTTTTGAACAGCAAAGTTGTAGGTCTTGTCAAGATGTACAACTTTGGTGTTTGGAGATTTTGAAGTTTCAATATAAAATCAAAAGTAATTTCTAAATTACCAAATCCCAAAAATGTGTCCCCTTTTGAATTTAAACTCAAATTTCAAAATCCAGTGAGAATTTGAAAAAGTGTTCAATACAAAACTTGTAGAGCTTGAAATTCTGAAGATTTCATAGATTGGAAGTTTTTCAAGTTGTTACATGAATTTGAGAGTAATTTTAGAAAACAGTTTGAAAATTTAAAATTTGGGGGGGTGCTACAGTGCCGCGCCAATGGCGGCCGGCCACCGCGCGGTATGGGCGCTGGCGAGACGCCGGACGGCTTCGGCCAGCTTCCACGGCCTTCGCGCGCGGTCGAGAACGCCAGCGCGACGACGCGAACAGTCCGGCTCTGTAGTCGCGACCGCCTTCTATAAATACATGAGTTCACAGTGACGTTTACCATTTTTTTTTCGCCACCGCCGCCACCGTAGCTCCGCCGCTCGCCGCTGCCGCCACCAGGCCATCTCCGGCCACGCCAGTCGCACCAACAGCATCGCCGCATCCTCGCACACCTCGTGAACCACCCAAGCCAGCTTGACTTCGCCTGGATCACCGCAGCCACCGCCTCCCGTGCTCAACTCCGGCGACTGCCCGCCATCCTCGCCTTCCCGTGGCCAGACCACTCCAGCCGCTCCCCGTCGCCACCGAGAGCTTCACTGCAACCGCGGTGAGCCGCTGATGCTTCCCGACCCTTCAATTTAGCCTCTACCGCTTTGTAGTCACCGGCGTACTACTCCCGTGACCACCGTGCCGCCATCGCCGTCGCTCGTTAGTCGTTAGAGCTCGAGCCAGGATGTTTAGAAGCAAAACGGAGTCGTGGGGTGGTGTAGATGATGATGGTAGGGTCAGTTTGTTGACCGAAGCTCCGGTCACCGGCCGGCCACCGCGCGAAGGTGAGCGAGCGCGCGGGAGTGAGAGGGAGAGCGAGAGGAGGGTGATGACATGCGGGGCCGGCTTGTCAGCGAGCGCAGAGAGAGAGAGAGCGCGCGCGCGGGTGAGCGAGCGGGCTGGGCCGCCTGCTGGGCCGCGCGGCTGGGCCGAGCACGCGTGCGGGCGCGGGCGTGCGCGAGCGGGCCGACCAGCTGGGCCGGACCGCGGGAGAAAGGAAGAATCGGCCCGATTTCGTTTTTGTTTTTTCTTTTTCAAATAAATGAATAGTTTAGTTATTTGTTTATTTCATTAAAAATTGTGTAGAGTTCCAAAATTCATGAAAATTTTTGTGTAGGCTTCTCAATGTATAAACTATCTAGGAAAAATGTTAAATCATGAATTTGAATACTTTGTGCAGTAGAATTAATTGGTTCCAATAAAGATTAAATGCAACTTCCATGAATTTTAATAATTAATTTATTAATTTAAAAATGATGAAATTTATTATGACACTGTTATAAATCATTCTTAATCCATAGAAAAAGTTTGAGCTTGATTAGGTAAAATTTGATTAACTTCTAATTATGTCCTAATTATTTAAATAATAAATAAATGTTAATTTAAGACTTTAAGTGTTGTGTGCCTTTTGATTGAGTGATGTCCTTAGGTCACTACCCTTTGGTGATCTCTGGCACCTTAATTTCATGATTGAGCTCGTTAGTAACTTGTTTAGGTTAAAGCTGGTATCGCTGGAATCGTCGCTACTAGTTAGTAGGTTTTCAGTTTGCGACTGTACCGCGACGGAAGTTGTACTCCAGTCGTAACTCGTAGCATGTTATCATCAAGCATCATGTTTATCATCGAGCATCATGTTAAAGCATGTTATGTGTTCGTGTAGTCTCCGCTTTCGAAGAAGTCGAAGCCGTCGAGCCAGTTTCCGGAGAAGAGCGATCGTCGGTGGGTTTCGGACCTGACGTTGGAGTTCTCGGGTCTGAGTCAGTCGTTGTGTCCGAGCAAGGCAAGCCCCGGTGCATTTAAACCCTACCTTGAATTTTACAAATGTTTTATTATTTATATTATGGTTTACTGCATTAAGTAATTAGGAGTTGAGTGATAACCCAATTGCTGCATTATCATCCTTGATTATTGTGATATCAACCTTGATACCTGTTTTATGGAAAATGCGTAGTATGCTTCGCTATGCTTAGAAGTTAAGCTTTTAAATGCAATGTTTATATAGCCATGACGGCATATTAAATGAATATTGAAATATGAGAATGAACTTGAAAGATCGGGCGGGTGGTTTGGCCACTGCTAACATGCATTGGGAAAGGAGTCTCAATGTAGTGTTTCCGCCTTGTCAGTTAAGGTCCGTTCGTTGTAAGCCTGTTGTGTTCAAGACTTTGCAACTAGCTTCATGCCTTGGGTAAGCCCAAAATGTTGGTGATTCCATTACGAGAACGTCTAACCTCGCACTGGGAGTGGAGAGATGGCGAGAGTAGCGTGTACCCTCGGGGCTAGAATTTGGTCGGGTTCGAGGAGTACTGTACTCTCGGGTGGCGATGGACACGTTCTGGTTTTGGGAGATCTAAATGAGGGTTGATATATGCAAGATTTGGTTCTACATATGTCGTGAGGTTAGGGATCCCCAGCTGGGTATAATCGGTTCGAATCGTCGTTGCTCCTCGGTTATGGAGACTTGATCACCTGACTTGCATCGTAGTTAAGAACTGGAATTGAAAGAAAGAATGAGAAAAGTTTTGATGATAATTACTTTGATTTAGATTAGGATCAGCTAGATTTGGTTAATGAACCATCAATGGTAAAAGTAAAATGTTGAAGATAAGGATCTACTGTAGTAAGCTTTTCTGCAAAAGAAAATCTTGATTCTGGAATACCCGTACCTTGATTCCCTAAAGCTAGCATGCCCTTTCAGTCTTTGTCTTAGTCGGGTAAGTCTTGTTGAGTACCCTCAAGTACTCAGGGTTTGTTAACCCCTTGTTGCAGGTGCAGTTCATGAACAAGTCTGCTTCGAGCCTTGTTGCATGACCGTTGTGGTTGAAGAAAGCGACGACGAGTAGACTGTGTGGCCTTTGGGCAAGGCATCTCGCTTGTGTGTTGTAATAAAGTTAATACCGATATTTCTCTACTACTGGTTTGTAATAATGTTACATAAGGTTTGAAGTTTGAAAACTGGTTTGTAAACCTATATTATTGTAAGACTTCCGCTACGTTACTCTGTTGAATATTTTGAATAAACTGTTGTAATATTGCAATACTCCTGTGATTGGATCCTGTTCGGAAGGAAAGCAGGCCTTTTAAGTTATGGTGAACATAAGTACGGCCATCAGAGGTCATTATGGCAATGACGGGTACTTGTGGGCCATCATAATTAGGAGGTTCTGTGACAGCTGGTACCAGAGCATAATCACTCGGGTTATTGTAGTATTACCTTGCAAAACTTCAAAATGATTTGGGTCAAACAAACTTAATACTGATATTTTGGTCCAAATTGCTTTTGCTTATCTTAATCTATTCTATAGTTTCCTTAGCTCATATTTGAAAGCTTCGTAGTGAAGTATCATGTATAGTGCCCTATGTTATAAAGATTGCATGTGTTACTTAAATCTTTCTGTTAGATCGTAAGTGTGATGCATGCATCATGTTTAATTAACCTGCTTAAGCTACATTCCCTTTTAAAGTGGTTTGGGTTAAGTAAGGTTCAAATCCTATTCATGCTAACCTTCAGATCCCCCTATCTGTTCTTATCGTCCTAATTCTATCTTGCTATAGGATGGCACGTGTGAAGACGACTCCTCGCAAGAAAACGGGTCCGCAAGGAGTGCCGCGTCATCAGTTGGCCGCCAGAGGTGATGGAGCAAGCAGTAGCCGTAATCCGAACCTGGATTCGGAATCAGAGGTTGCAAGGCTTACATCAGAAGTGGAGCGACTGAAGCGCAACATGCGTTTTTGGAAACAATTCCAGAAGGAGTCTTTGGAAAAGGAGATAGAAGCCAGGGCTCGTGTTCGTGAGTTGGAGCTTTATGTGACACACCTAGAGCAGTACAACACAGTTCTGCATGAGGAAGTCCATAGGCTAAATGATCTGATGAATCCCAATCATCAGCCCTAGGCAGTAGAAGATGATGTCGGTGCCGTGATTGTTCCTGATGGAGAGGACAATGAGGAAGAAGATCCAGAAGAAGATGAACCCATGATGGAAAGTGGGGATGATGCGAGTCATGTCACTGGTGCAAGTGCTCCAGAGAATGAGGAGTGAAGTGTCGACATGGATGGTTGTGTAATATAGTAGTCTTTCTTGCTTTCTAAGAACCTTAGTGGGTAGTTTCTTGCTTGAGAGCAAGTTTGTAATGAAATAATGTAAGATAAGTTGTGTGTGTATACAAGTACTGTACTAACTGCTTTTTAATTCAATAAAGCGATGTAAATAAATATAGTTTGTGTACAACAGATGGACGGTACTGGAACTTCCCAAGAAAGGGACAATCCTCCGAATCCCCCACCGTTTCCACCCACCTTGGCAGAAGCTATTGCCGCACTGGTTAATGCCACTACGTTGTTGGCTCAGAATCAGAATCAGAATGGAAATCAGGGCCGTCGAGGCCGTAACAATGGAGGGGAAACCACTTATGTGGATTTCACCGATACCCGTCCACCAGTGTTCTCAAAGGCAGATGAGCCGCTAGAGGCGGATGACTGGCTCCGTACCATGGAGCAGAAGTTTGAACTTTTACAGTGCACGGAGCATCAGAAGCCCGTGTTTGCAGCACAACAGCTTAGAGGTGCCGCAGGGGCGTGGTGGGCGAATCTGGTCGCCGCACGGCCTGCTGGCCACCGTATCACTTGGCAGGAGTTTCGTGAAGCCTTCAGAGCACATTATATCCCAGATGGTGTCATGGCCATGAAGTTAGAAGAGTTTCTCTCACTGAAGCAAGGGAACCAGACAGTTCTACAGTATGTGGGCAAATTCAATCATCTGTCCCAGTATGCAGCGGAATATGTGAACACCGATGCAAAGAAGAAGAGTTGTTTCATGAGAGGTTTGAGTACCAGAATCCAGGAAGCATTGGTCACCTGCTATAATGCCACTTACCATGAGATAGTCAATGTGGCTATTGCATCAGAAGAGAAGTCCCGACTGCATAAAGAGTCGAAGAAAAAGAAGCCAGTGTTTTCTAGCCCGTCTGGTGGCATTAAAAAGCGCCAGAGGTTTGTTTATCACCCTCAGAACCATTTCCGCCCAACTTATCGTCCACCGCAATACCAAGCTCAGCGCAGACGTTTTTCCGTCCTGCCGCAATTCCGCAGTATCCACAGCAGCCGAATGCCCCTGGTATTCGAAACCAGACTCCAGTAACCCATAACTTTCCCTGTTACAACTGTGGAAAGCCAGGCCACTTTTCCAAGGACTGCCCGTATCCAAGGCAGTACAATCCCAGTTATCCCAGAGCTCCCGTACCGCAACAGCAACAACCTCAGAGCAAGAATAATAACCTGAATGTTCAGAAGGGTAAGGGTGAGAAGAAGAAGACCGGACGTGTGTTCTACACTCAAGCAAGTGTAATCCCAGAGGGAGAACCTGTTATGATGGGTATGTTCCCTGTTGCTAATCATCCAGCAGTACTGTTATTTGATTCAGGTGCATCGCATACATTCATAAATCGCACCTTTGTTGTTAAGCATGACATTCCAATTATGGGAACACAAGAAGATTTCTTTATCCAGTCGCCCGGGGGACGACTGTGTACTAAGGAGATGGTACGTGACGTACCTATAGAGTTAGGTGGGCATATATTTCCTACCTCAATGATAATATTACAGAAACAGGATATAGATGTAATCCTGGGTATGAATTGGATGTACCAAAGAGGAGCCCTTATAGATGCACTGCATAGAACTATAAGGTTGAACCTGCCAGATAATAAATCTCATCTTCTTATCCAACTTCCTATCCCAAAGAGAACAGTTGAAAGGATATGTGCAACTTCAGTACAGGGGATTTGTGATATCCCGGTAGTCTGTGAATTTCCAGATGTGTTTCCAGATGATCTACCAGGTCTGCCACCAGACAGAGATGTAGAATTTGTGATTGAGTTAAAACCGGGTACTGCCCCAATATCCCGGAGAGCTTACAGAATGCCACCCAATGAATTGGCAGAACTTAAGGATCAATTGCAAGAGTTACGTGACAAAGGTTTTATCAGACCCAGTTCCTCACCATGGGGATGTCCAGCTCTTTTTGTCAAGAAGAAAGATCAGACTTTAAGGATGTGTGTTGACTATCGACCGCTGAATGAAGTAACCATTAAGAATAAATATCTGTTGCCTCGTATTGATCTACTCTTTGATCAGCTTGCGGGGGCAAAGGTATTTTCAAAGATCGATCTTCGGTCAGGGTACCATCAAATCAAGATTCGACCTGAAGATATCCCAAAGACTGCATTCACTACCAGATATGGACTGTATGAGTACCTAGTTATGTCTTTTGGTCTCACCAATGCACCGGCACATTTCATGTATCTGATGAACTCAGTTTTCATGCCGGAGCTTGACAAATTTGTAGTTGTGTTTATTGATGATATTCTGGTATACTCCAAAAGTGAAGAAGAACATGTTGAGCATCTCAGAGTTGTTCTGACTCGTCTGAGAGATCACCAACTGTATGCCAAGTTCAGTAAATGTGAGTTTTGGTTAAGAGAAGTGCAATTCTTAGGACATGTGTTGTCAGCCGAAGGAGTAGCAGTAGATCCTGGCAAGGTGGAAGATATTCTGAATTGGAAACCACCAATCTCAGTTTATGAAGTCCGAAGTTTTCTGGGAATGGCGGGTTATTACCGTCGATTCATACCTGACTTTTCAAAGGTAGCCAAGCCAATCACAGAGTTGTTGAAGAATCAAACTAAGTTCATATGGTCTCCAGAATGTGAGAAAGCTTTTAGAATTTTAAAGAAGTCATTGACAACTGCTCCAGTTTTGGCACAACCAGATATAGAAAAGCCATTTGATGTTTACTGTGATGCCTCGGGTATTGGCCTTGGTTGTGTATTGATGCAAGAAGGCAGAGTCATTGCTTATGCCTCAAGACAGTTGAAGCGTCATGAAGAACATTATCCGACACATGATCTTGAACTAGCAGCGGTGGTTCATGCATTGAAAATTTGGCGTCATTACTTGTTAGGTAATACTTGCCACATGTATACAGATCACAAGAGCTTAAAGTATATCTTTACTCAGTCAGAGTTGAATATGAGGCAAAGAAGGTGGCTTGAGTTAATAAAGGACTATGATTTAGAAGTGCACTATCACCCTGGAAAAGCGAATGTGGTTGCTGACGCACTCAGTAGAAAGAATCATTGCAAGTGCATTACTGTGAAGCCAATGGATTACAGTTTATGTTATGAATTAGAAAAGCTGAATATTGAAATAGTTCAACAAGGTCAGTTGACTAATGTCACAATAGAATCAACAATCAAAGATCAGATTGTGTCTGCTCAGAGAAAGAATTCCGGAGTAGCTCACATCAAAGAAAAAGTTAGAACGGGTCAACAGACAGATTTCAGTATTGATGATGCAGATGTGTTGTGGTTTAAGAACCGGTTAGTGGTCCCAAAGGTTCCAGAGTTACGTCAGCTCATTCTTGATGAAGCACATAGCACAAGGTTTTCTATTCATCCAGGAAGTAATAAGATGTATCAAGATTTGAAACAGAAATTCTGGTGGACCAAAATGAAAATTGAGATTGCCAAGTATGTGGCCAGATATGACACTTGTTGTAAGGTGAAGGCAGTACACCTGAAGTCGGCAGGAATGTTACAACCCTTGCCCATTCCATCCTGGAAATGGGAAGATATCAGTATGGATTTCATTACTGGGTTACCCAAGACCTCAAGAGGCTTTGATTCAATTTGGGTCATTGTGGACCGACTGACAAAGTCATCTCATTTTATTCCAGTTAAGGTGGACTATTCTGCTATAACTTATGCAAGAATTTATATTGCACGAATCCTGAGTCTTCATGGGGTACCAAAGACCATTGTATCAGATAGAGGTACTCAGTTTGTTAACAAATTTTGGAGACACCTACATGAGTCCCTGGGTACAAAACTTTTGCATAGTACCGCTTATCATCCACAAACAAGTGGTCAGACTGAAAGGGTCAATCAAATTCTAGAAGACATGTTAAGGTCATGTGCACTTAATTATTCAGACACTTGGGACGAGTGGTTACCTTTAGCAGAATTCTCCTATAATAATAGTTATCAAGAGAGTATCAAAATGGCACCGTTTGAGGCATTGTATGGCCGTAGGTGCAGAACTCCATTGAATTGGTCAGAACCGGGAGAAAGATGGTTTTTCGGTGTTGATCTTGTGAAACAAACAGAAGAAAAAGTTAGGCAGATCCAGAATAATTTGAAAGTGGCTCAGTCCAGGCAAAAGAGTTATGCTGATAAAAGGCGTAGACCTTTGGTATTCCAAGTAGGGGATTATGTTTATCTAAAAGTATCACCCATGAAAGGAGTTAGCAGATTTGGAGTCAAAGGCAAACTCGCACCACGTTATATTGGTCCTTTTCAAATCATTCAACAATGTGGAAAGGTGGCATATAAGTTAAAGCTGCCTGAACAACTGTCAGCCGTGCACAATGTATTTCATGTATCACAAATGAAGAAGTGTCTACAAGTACATGATCAAGTAGTTGATGTTGAGGGAGTTGAACTTGAACCGGATTTGACATATTCTGAACATCCTGTCAGAGTTTTGGATCAAAAAGATCGTGTTACCCGAAGTAGAACAACTAAATGGTACAGAATACAGTGGAATCAACATTCAGAAGAGGAAGCCACCTGGGAAACGAAGGATTATCTGTTAGAGAATTTCCCGGAGTTCTTTGCTTCTATCTAGGTTGCAATTTCCTCTTTAAACTGTAACCTATCCTTTTAAAATCTTTGTAATGCAGAAAACCCCTACCTGTTTTGTAGACAAGTCTTGGACATGTTTGCTTGACACGTTTCCTTTTCTATTACTTAACTCAAGGCTTTAAATCTCGGGACGAGATTTCTTTAAGGGGGAAGGGCTGTAACACCCCGGGTGTTATAGTGCTAATTAATCTGCCATGTCATCATAATGCATTGCAAAGCATCCCTGTTAGGTTAACCTTGTTATGCATCAACTAAAACAAGTTTACTTATCTAGGTTGAATGTGTTTCTCAGTGGTGTGCTCCGAACCCGAAAACCCTAATTTTTAATACCACCGCAAATGCTTAGTCCATGCCCTGCGTAATTTGAGGTGTGCGACTGTGTTGCACACTAGTGTCAAGTGTAGGGTATGAGCTCAAGTACAACCTCTAAAATGAAACTCCAAATTTGAGTTTGAATTGGAGTCCCAAAACTTGTCACGAGTTTTCCGATTCGAATTCGAATTCAAAATTGGGGAAAAATGTAAAAGAATTTTAAAAGCTAATTGGTCAACCAAGAGTGGCATTTGGTCAACCATGTCATGTTGGTCCAAATGATGCCCTTGGGTGAGGTTTTGATCGCTAAGTAATCACAAATCAAAGTAGCAACAAATTCCAATTTAAAATTCCTCCGAAAACCCTAAATTTCAAAACCCTGTTTTACCCCTTTTGAAATAATTCAAAATCTAAGCAAAATTTGGGAAAAAGTTCAAAACCAAGTTTGTATAACTTTTCAAGGGCTACAACTTTGGTGTTTTGAGTTTTCAAAGTTTTAGTGTAAAATGGGGAGCAATTTTGAAAATAAACAAATTTCAGTTTTGACTCATTTTTGTCCCCAAACTAAGATTTCAAAATGGAGGCAGAATTTGAAAAAGTTTTGAACAGCAAAGTTGTAGGTCTTGTCAAGATGTACAACTTTGGTGTTTGGAGATTTTGAAGTTTCAATATAAAATCAAAAGTAATTTCTAAATTACCAAATCCCAAAAATGTGTCCCCTTTTGAATTTAAACTCAAATTTCAAAATCCAGTGAGAATTTGAAAAAGTGTTCAATACAAAACTTGTAGAGCTTGAAATTCTGAAGATTTCATAGATTGGAAGTTTTTCAAGTTGTTACATGAATTTGAGAGTAATTTTAGAAAACAGTTTGAAAATTTAAAATTTGGGGGGGGGTGCTACAGTGCCGCGCCAATGGCGGCCGGCCACCGCGCGGTATGGGCGCCGGCGAGACGCCGGACGGCTTCGGCCAGCTTCCACGGCCTTCGCGCGCGGTCGAGAACGCCAGCGCGACGATGCGAACAGTCCGGCTCTGTAGTCGCGACCGCCTTCTATAAATACATGAGTTCACAGTGACGTTTACCATTTTTTTTTCGCCACCGCCGCCACCGTAGCTCCGCCGCTCGCCGCTGCCGCCACCAGGCCATCTCCGGCCACGCCAGTCGCACCAACAGCATCGCCGCATCCTCGCACACCTCGTGAACCACCCAAGCCAGCTTGACTTCGCCTGGATCACCGCAGCCACCGCCTCCCGTGCTCAACTCCGGCGACTGCCCGCCATCCTCGCCTTCCCGTGGCCAGACCACTCCAGCCGCTCCCCGTCGCCACCGAGAGCTTCACTGCAACCGCGGTGAGCCGCTGATGCTTCCCGACCCTTCAATTTAGCCTCTACCGCTTTGTAGTCACCGGCGTACTACTCCCGTGACCACCGTGCCGCCATCGCCGTCGCTCGTTAGTCGTTAGAGCTCGAGCCAGGATGTTTAGAAGCAAAACGGAGTCGTGGGGTGGTGTAGATGATGATGGTAGGGTCAGTTTGTTGACCGAAGCTCCGGTCACCGGCCGGCCACCGCGCGAAGGTGAGCGAGCGCGCGGGAGTGAGAGGGAGAGCGAGAGGAGGGTGATGACATGCGGGGCCGGCTTGTCAGCGAGCGCAGAGAGAGAGAGAGCGCGCGCGCGGGTGAGCGAGCGGGCTGGGCCGCCTGCTGGGCCGCGCGGCTGGGCCGAGCACGCGTGCGGGCGCGGGCGTGCACGAGCGGGCCGACCAGCTGGGCCGGACCGCGGGAGAAAGGAAGAATCGGCCCGATTTCGTTTTTGTTTTTTCTTTTTCAAATAAATGAATAGTTTAGTTATTTGTTTATTTCATTAAAAATTGTGTAGAGTTCCAAAATTCATGAAATTTTTTGTGTAGGCTTCTCAATGTATAAACTATCTAGGAAAAATGTTAAATCATGAATTTGAATACTTTGTGCAGTAGAATTAATTGGTTCCAATAAAGATTAAATGCAACTTCCATGAATTTTAATAATTAATTTATTAATCCAAAAATGATGAAATTTATTATGACACTGTTATAAATCATTCTTAATCCATAGAAAAAGTTTGAGCTTGATTAGGTAAAATTTGATTAACTTCTAATTATGTCCTAATTATTTAAATAATAAATAAATGTTAATTTAAGACTTTAAGTGTTGTGTGCCTTTTGATTGAGTGATGTCCTTAGGTCACTACCCTTTGGTGATCTCTGGCACCTTAATTTCATGATTGAGCTCGTTAGTAACTTGTTTAGGTTAAAGCTGGTATCGCTGGAATCGTCGCTACTAGTTAGTAGGTTTTCAGTTTGCGACTGTACCGCGACGGAAGTTGTACTCCAGTCGTAACTCGTAGCATGTTATCATCAAGCATCATGTTTATCATCGAGCATCATGTTAAAGCATGTTATGTGTTCGTGTAGTCTCCGCTTTCGAAGAAGTCGAAGCCGTCGAGCCAGTTTCCGGAGAAGAGCGATCGTCGGTGGGTTTCGGACCTGACGTTGGAGTTCTCGGGTCTGAGTCAGTCGTTGTGTCCGAGCAAGGCAAGCCCCGGTGCATTTAAACCCTACCTTGAATTTTACAAATGTTTTATTATTTATATTATGGTTTACTGCATTAAGTAATTAGGAGTTGAGTGATAACCCAATTGCTGCATTATCATCCTTGATTATTGTGATATCAACCTTGATACCTGTTTTATGGAAAATGCGTAGTATGCTTCGCTATGCTTAGAAGTTAAGCTTTTAAATGCAATGTTTATATAGCCATGATGGCATATTAAATGAATATTGAAATATGAGAATGAACTTGAAAGATCGGGCGGGTGGTTTGGCCACTGCTAACATGCATTGGGAAAGGAGTCTCAATGTAGTGTTTCTGCCTTGTCAGTTAAGGTCCGTTCGTTGTAAGCCTGTTGTGTTCAAGACTTTGCAACTAGCTTCATGCCTTGGGTAAGCCCAAAATGTTGGTGATTCCATTACGAGAACGTCTAACCTCGCACTGGGAGTGGAGAGATGGCGAGAGTAGCGTATACCCTCGGGGCTAGAATTTGGTCGGGTTCGAGGAGTACTGTACTCTCGGGTGGCGATGGACACGTTCTGGTTTTGGGAGATCTAAATGAGGGTTGATATATGCAAGATTCGGTTCTACATATGTCGTGAGGTTAGGGATCCCCAGCTGGGTATAATCGGTTCGAATCGTCGTTGCTCCTCGGTTATGGAGACTTGATCACCTGACTTGCATCGTAGTTAAGAACTGGAATTGAAAGAAAGAATGAGAAAAGTTTTGATGATAATTACTTTGATTTAGATTAGGATCAGCTAGATTTGGTTAATGAACCATCAATGGTAAAAGTAAAATGTTGAAGATAAGGATCTACTGTAGTAAGCTTTTCTGCAAAAGAAAATCTTGATTCTGGAATACCCGTACCTTGATTCCCTAAAGCTAGCATGCCCTTGGAGTCTTTGTCTTAGTCGGGTAAGTCTTGTTGAGTACCCTCAAGTACTCAGGGTTTGTTAACCCCTTGTTGCAGGTGCGGTTCATGAACAAGTCTGCTTCGAGCCTTGTTGCATGACCGTTGTGGTTGAAGAAAGCGACGACGAGTAGACTGTGTGGCCTTTGGGCAAGGCATCTCGCTTGTGTGTTGTAATAAAGTTAATACCGATACTTCTCTACTACTGGTTTGTAATAATGTTACATAAGGTTTGAAGTTTGAAAACTGGTTTGTAAACCTATATTATTGTAAGACTTCCGCTACGTTACTCTGTTGAATATTTTGAATAAACTGTTGTAATATTGCAATACTCCTGTGATTGGATCCTGTTCGGAGGAAAGCAGGCCTTTTAAGTTATGGTGAACATAAGTACGGCCATCAGAGGTCATTATGGCAATGACGGGTACTTGTGGGCCATCATAATTAGGAGGTTCTGTGACACAACCACTATCAATAACCCAATAAGATCCACCGGTCTTGTAGTTCACATACACACAAGAGATCAAGCTTTTTGTTTAGGGACCCAAACTTGAGAGGGACCCTTGACTTTCTCAACTAGTGACTTGGCAACCCATATCTTCTTAGGCCTATTCTTGTTAGGGGGACCCAAGAACATGACTTTCATCTTTCCACTTGAATCTTTTCTAAGCATGTAATGAGTATTAAAAGCAAAGGGTCTAGCATGCTTGGGCAAGGGTTGTGGTGGTGGAGTTTTGCACTCATGAGCTTACCCAACACATCTCTTTGGCTTGGGTTTTGACTTGCTTTGTTGTTGTTGAGTTTTAGCCTTCTTCTCTTGATTTGCCAAGTAACCGATGCCACTTCTATCCATCTTCATGACGGTGTTCATGAGTAGCTCACTTTGCAAATGTTGGCCTCTTGTGAACTTGCTTAGGCCGGTCTTGAGATACTCTTTTTCTTGCTTGAGCTTTTTGTTCTCTTCAATAAGTGACTCATTTGATGTTTGCTTTTCAAGAGCCATCAACTTCTTGTTCTCGCTTCTAAGCATCTCATTTTCACTCTTTAGCTTGACATAATCATCATAGTTGTCGGACTCAACCACATTCTTTTCTTTGCCGCTAGAGCCTTGCTCAATGTTCTCAATAACCAAGTCATCACATGATGTAGCTATATCAATCTTAACAACTTGGTTAGTAGCATCATGTGTTTCAAGCGCAAGCTCATTTGCAACAATAAGACTATCATAATCGATTTTCAATGAAGTGTATTTGTCTTTTAGCAAGTTGTGCCTAGTGTTGAGCTCATTATGCTTCTTCTCAAGTTTATCATGTTCATCTCTAAGCTCTTTGTTAGAAGTTTTAAGCTCCTTGAGAGTAGAAGACATAATTTCATTTTGATCTTTAAGCTCTTCACTAGTCTTTTGTGCATTATCAAGCTTAGATAAGAGTGAGTCATTTTCATTTTGGAGCTCATCATTTTCATTTCTAGTTCTTCTTATGACTTTAGAATATTTGTTCAACAATTTTACAAGTTCATCATAAGAAGGTGCATCATATTCATCATCACTATCACTATCATCATCATCACTATCATTATTTTGTACCTTTCGTTCACCCTTGGCCATAAGGCATAGGTGAGTAGTGGAAGATGATGGTGAAGGTAGAGGTGAAGGTGGTGATGAAGATGTCGGTGAAGATGATGATGGCCCAATTACAAATGCGGCAACCTTCTCTTTCTCATCATCACTCTCATCGCCGGAGGACTCACATGATGACTCAATGTCGGTGAGCCAATCACCAACAATGTAGGCTTTGCCTCCCTTCTTCTTCTTGTAGAACTCTTTTTTCTTGTCATCCTTCTTTTTGTATGGCTTGTTCTTCTTCTTGTCATCTTCTTCATCACTTGAGTCATTTCTCTTGCCCTTGTTCTTGTTCTTGTACTTGTCTTTTGGAGGCTTAGGGCATTGATGAGCTAGGTGGCCAAGTTCACCACAATTGTAGCAATCCATCTCGGATATAGGCTTTCTTTTGCTATTTGTGAAGAACTTCTTCTTCTTGCCATCGAACTTGATGCCACTCTTGTTGAGCTTCTTTAACATCTTGGTGGTCTTTCTCACCATGAGTGCAAGTGATGCATCATCAATATCACTTTCACTTGAGCTTTCTTGCACCATCATGGCTTGGCCCTTCTTCTTTTTCTTGTCATAGCTAGCTTTGAAGGCCAAGTCCTTCTTCTTGGAAGATGATGAGCCCTCTTCCGGAGTGATGTGCATGTACATCTCATGTGCATTGATCTTTCCCAATACTTGTGTCGGTGTTGCGGTGGAGAGATCACTTTGATGAAGCACGGTGACAATGTGACCATACTTCTCGACGGGAAGAACGCTTAAGATCCTCCTTGCAACATCCGATTGACTCATTTGAGTGAGTCCAAGAGCATTGAGATCCTCTACAAAAACATTCAATCGAGTGTACATTTCATTAGCACTTTCTTTGGGAAGCATTTCAAAAGAATTAATTTTCTTTAATGCTATGTGATAGCGTTCCTCTCGCTCACTCTTGGTTCCCTCATGGAGAGCACAAAGGTTTTCCCACAATTCATGAGCGTTTTTGGCATTACGCACACGATTGAAGATATCCTTGCCTAAGCCCCGGTAGAGTGCATTTTTTGCCTTTGCATTCCACCGGTCGTACTTCTCCTCGTCACCACTTGGGTTGGCGGGATCCTTGATAGCGGGAAGTCCCTCGGTTGCGGCTCTAAGGCACCCAACATCTATGGCTTTGAGGTATGCCTCCATACGAATTTTCCAATATGAAAAATCGTCTCCCTCAAAGGTGGGAGGTGGTCCTTCCCCATTAGACATCTTGCTCTAGGCGGTGAGGCCTAAATTAAGAGCAACTCGGCTCCGATACCAATTGAAAGGATCAAGATGCCCAAGAGGGGGGGTGAATTGGGTTTTTCTAAAAATTAATTGCAAGAATTAAATCCTACAAGCCAAAGTTCACCCCTAGTGCCTACTAGTGTTCCTTATGATTCTACCGGTAAAAAGACTTGCATCCTAAGTTCCAATCCTAGTCTAGCATGACAATTCTAGGAAAGTAAATCAAGCAAAGAAAAGTAATACACGAAAGTAAATGCTTGAAAGTAAGGGTTAGGAACACGGCGATGTTTTCCCGAGGTATCGGAGAGTCGTCACTCCCCACTAGTCCTCGTTGGAGCACCCGCGCAAGGGTGTAGCTCCCCCTTGATCCGCGCAAGGATCAAGTGCTCTCTACGGGCTGATTCTTCGACACTCCGTCGCGGTGAATCGCCCAAAACCGCTCACACGATGAGTTGGGTCATCCACAAGCTCGTCGGATGATCACCAAACTCCCAATCACTACCAAACCGTCTAGGTGATGGCGATCACCAAGAGTAACAAGCTAGAACTCTCACTTGACCACAACAAGCCTAATGAGAAGATGGATGCACACTTGCTACTCCCTAGTCACTAATGAGGAATCTCAAACTTTGATTCTCAAATCACTATCCTCACTAGGGCTCTTGCATTCCCTTGCACTTGAAAGGTGTTTCTCAGCTGAACAAATGAGCAAGAGACCTCTAAAAGAGGTGGAGGGGATGTATTTATACACCCCTCGGACAAATCCAACCGTTACCTGCCAAATCAGCAAACACTCGCACTGACCGGACGCGCCGGTCGAGTGTAACGGTCGAAAGCCGAAAGTCAGCGCTGAGTGACCGGACGCGCCGGTCAGGGATGACCGGACGCGTCCGATCATGCAAGAGCCTTACTGTACTTTGACCTGACGCTCGACCGCGTCCGATCATGGAAGACCGGACGCGTCAGGTCAGCGAAGAACCTTACTGGAACGTGACCGGACGCGTCCGATCACTTCACAGTCGCGTCCGATTAGACTTTTACCCTCTAAAACACGTGTCAGACTGATCACCGCGTCCGGTCCTCGCAGGGACCGCGTCCGGTCAACCAGTTAACGACGCTGTGACTGTTAGTACTGACCGGACGCGTCCGGTCGTGACAGAGACCGCGTCCGGTCAGGGGTAAAACTGCTCAAACGACTTAGAAACGCGACGCAACTTGAACCAAGTTGCTTCCAACTGAACTTTGAGCTTTACCTGAGCTACCTAGTGCTAAGTTTGACAAGTGTGCACCACACCTAAACAAAAGACTCACCTAGGTCAAGCTACTTGCTCATGCCCCCCTTTATAGTACGGTCAAAGGAAGAAACAAAGACCCTAACGACTATTCCGGATGTAACCCAACACCTTGACATCCGGAACTAACCGTCCTTAATCTTGTCGTTGATCCTTTGAAAACCGAAACGATTTCCATCAAGGGACATGAATACCATAGTGTCCAAAGCAGTTATCATCTCCATGACCTAACTTACCAAAGTTTCTGCAAAACACACGTTAGTCATGGTAATAATGGGTTGTCATCAATTTCCGAAACCAACACCGGGGCCTAGATGCTTTCAGAATCCATACAATAATTTCGGCTCCAAGTGTCATACACGTGGGTAGAAAATGGTATACTAGCAGAGATTTTAAGGGTCTTTTGAGTTGAATTTCTAGCAAGCTACAAAAAAATGCCTGAACAGTCAGTTCCTAAAAGCCTCCTATCTGGTTACACTTACACCCAAGTTGCATTCACAAAGCAAAACACCTCCAATGGTGCTAATGCTACATACTGAATGAATGGATAAAACATACGTACAGAGCCATAATTTGAATATACGACATAAAAGTATAAACTTCGATCATTGTGGAATTCAGTCATGCCTGCCGATGCCGGATTTGCTTGTTCCTGCGTGGTGTACGGAGCAGCGACGACGATGCTTGCACCCCACAATTCAACAAATAGCTGTAGTATGGTGGTATGTTGGATCTCCATGCCAGGACTTGAAAGTTCCCTCGAGGTCTTGTGCTTCCAATTTGCACCTCTTTCAAGGTTATCTTGGGCAGATCATGCTGCTGGGCTGATGAGCACGCTTGGTAACAATTGTAAGCTATCAGCATAGCATCAGTCTTGGGTAATCTCCACAAGTATACTGGGCGATCATTCGCCAGGAGGTCAGATTGATGCTCGCCAAAGAGAAGCAGGTGCATACTTGTGTAATGTCTGATGCCTTTGAGAACCCTTTGCCAAAACTGGGGACAAGGGTTGGCTCTCAGATAACCACCAAACAAATTTGCCGCTATGAATGATCGGTTCAACAGGTCCGCCATCTCCATGCATATAGAAACTAGCTCCGGCTGATCCATGGCATCAGTAGTGCTCCCAAACGCGATCGTCTTGAAGAAGTACCAGTAGGCTTCTCGGGGCAAAGGTTTCAGCTCAAGAGCTTGTGCGGTTCCAAAACCTGCAATCTTCTCTGATCGACTTGTAACAATTATTTTACTGACCGGCGTGGTGCGTCGTCCTCTCAGTGCAGGCAGTGTTCTTCTCCACCAGGTGTGCTCATCCACGTCGCCAAGCAGCTCAATCACAACCAGTGATTTCCCGGCTGAACCGAGATCCTGATGTTTAATTATGCAGTTGTCTCCCAGATGAGGCGATTGCTTCCCATCCTTGGTGTCGCCTTCGCTGAGGAATACGATAAAGGAGAAGTGGTTGCGCACCCTCTCGTCCAAGCAGACATGTTCGACGAGGGTGCTCTTGCCGACTCTTGCTCGACCTATCACTGGAAGCACGCCCAAATACTCCGCGCGTGGAGGCTCTGGTTCCAGCAAGAAGCTTATGATCCTCTCCTGCTCCGCCTCACGGCCGAACATGCGGTTCTCCAGCCACAGGTGCTCGCTGTGAGGCTCGCGGCGCGTGGGAGGGTAGCAGCTCAGGAACACGATGAGCTCCTTCATGTCGCTGGCCATGCGCTGTAGGACAGTGAGCACCTCTTGCAGCTCCGCCTCCCCCTCGCGTCTCGTGTCTTCTGACGCCGTGTTCGTCGTCGTCGTCGTCGTCGTCCTGGCGGAGAGAGTACACAAGCGCTTCGCCGGATTGAATTGGGACAGGGCGAACGACGAGTGGCCATGGCGACTGAGCTCGCGATCTTGGGCCTTGTCTTGCACAACGCCTTGGCGCTTGAAGGCGCTGAGCAGGTAGTAGCCTCTGTACACGCCTTCCCTCATCAGCTGAAGCTGCCGGAGCATCGCCTGGTTGGTGACGCACCGCCTGTCGGCCTCCTCGACGACGGTCTGGACTCGTAGAAGCACGCGGTGCAGCCGTTGCGGGGTGTCCTCTGTGCGGCCCTTGCGCCGCCGGTGGCAGCACCTATCCACGGTGAAGGATATGGCTCGACCGACGAGGTCTGCGAGGACCGCAGAGACGAGCGTCTCCATTGCGAACGCCGGTGCTTATGGAATGAGTCGTCTGACGTCTGTGCTTATTTTCAGGCCATCTCTAGTTATCTGTATCTGTAACTGGAAGAGTATTCTTCAGTCTCGTGGCTTCGAACTTCTTTTTTAATTGGCCGAAGTACTCTGGTGACCATCCATTTTGGTTGGACCGCCGGTGCCAGGCAAATTGATCAGTCTCAGCCCTAGCCCGTCAAAATTCAACGTCCGAGGATGTTGCCAGGCCGGAGCGGGAGCCGGACTTGCCAGCGCCTGAGTGTCCATTTCGCTGTAATTTAGCTTATGTTAAGGCTTACGCTGATTCGTCATTGTAGAAAAATACTGTTCATTCGTTAAAAGTACTGCTGAAGCAGTGCTGCAGAATAGGGTGAGCGTCGCAAGGTGCTCCCGCGCCCGTGCCTGAGGCACCTAGCTCGCTCGTCCCACACCCATCCCGCTCTAGAGGCCACGCGGGGACCATCCTGAGCCCGCTCCGTTTCACGTGCCCACATGCGCAGTGGCACCACCGCCAACAGCAGGCGCATGTGGTGACCTACAACGGCACACTAGCAGCAACAACATTTGCTTTTCCGAGATCTACTTTTAAAACATCCAAATGAAACACTGGCAACCACATCTGAAACCAATGAAAGACTCGAAACATGCGTGTATATCCATAGCAACATGTGCAACATCATATCTACTTTTGAAACATCCAAATGAAACATTTACAACATACGTCTGGAGCAGATGAAACACTTGAAACATGTGTATATACACATTGCAACATGTGCAACACCAAGATCTACTTTTGAAACATCTAAATGAAACATTTGCAACACGCGTCTAAAATACCTGAAACGCTGGTCTGTCTGGATACCGGTCACACCTAAACCGTGGTGAGTTATGGCATGCCACACTTGTGGCGAGATTTTCTGCCGCCACACTTCCGTGGCGAGATTGCTTTGGGACTCTGCTGTTTGCCTCGTTTCACGCGTGAACCAAACAGGGGCTTCGAAATATGTGGCGAGCCATAGTCTGTGGCGTGGAGGTCTATGGCCGCAAACCAAACATCCCCTTTAAACATAGGCTTGCAACATGCGTATTTTGTCATTACAACATGAACATGTGCAACATCATGATCTACTTTTGCAATATCTCAATCTACTTTGCAACATACCTCTAAAACACCTAAAACACTTGAAACATACGTTTGCAACATGCTCTTTCAGCGCAAACATCTCCCTGCTGCTTTGCAAATGAAGGCTCGTTGGCGCATGGAGGTCGCCGCTGTGCTCGGCGGCAATGCGGAACTAGGCGGCAGCGCACAGAGGGCGGGTGTGGGAGCAGCACGGGCGGCGATGCGCGTGGAGTTCACCGGTGAGCTCGCCGACAACGCGGATCCGGGCAGCGGCGCAAAGAGGGCTGGGTGGGGGCGACACGGGCGGCGGTGGCGCAGAGGGCGGGTGGGCACGACGCAGGTGACGCAGAGAGTGGGTGCAACGTCCGGATGTCAGACGCTCGGGTTAGAGCGTTACGTACCTAGATAAGTCGTCACTCGTGTTTACAATACTTATTTCAATGTTTTTTCAGTTATAAATTGTCAATTACATTTTCCCTGGTTATCCTGAAGTTGATGGTCGCTACAGAAAAATAAACCATCAGTTTCACCTGCTTTTATCCTTAAAATCAAACATAGATAGGTTTAGAGGCTTTAAACTAACGAATTCCTCAAGTCTTGATGAATATTTTTGCATGCAGGCTGATTTAACAAGAATACGGGCCAAATCGGGCCAAACTACATCAGAAAATCAAGACAATTCGCGATGAAAACCGACTCCACTAAAGTCACATCCACCATCCACGACTTACCGCCAAAGATCGACGGCAGAGGGGTTCATTGGGTGTCGACTGATCTCCCTAGGTCGGGCGACCTGTGGGATCAGGCTGTCAGCCTCCTCTCGAACGTTGAGGATCGATCTTCACCATGCATTCTAGTCGGTTTGGATTGGAGGGATGAGATGAAGCCGTGCCATGATTCATAGGCCCACGGGGTGCCAGTCTATTCCAATTTCCAAGAGAGGTCTCCTCCGACGATTCGTGCTCGTCCAACTCTGGTGGGTAGTGATGTTCAAAAAAAAAAAAAAAACTCTGGTGGGTAGTGGACTAGTGGTAGACGGCCGGCGACGAGGTGGGTCCTCCTCTTCCTCTTCCTCCTCCTGCTCCTGATCCTCTCCTCATTCCTTTCTCGGATTGAGACGTGGTGGTGGCTGGGTTAGGGTTTTCGGTTCGGTGTCGTCGGGGAGAGCTCCATGGCCGGTGGGCTTAGAGGAGCGTCTGGCGGCCGCAGTAGGCTCGGCGGCGGTGTCGGGTAGAGCGTGCTCCGCCACAGATTCGCTATGATCTGCTTCTGTTATTAGGGCATGAGATTTCGATGTTGAATGTCTTGTGTGATCCCAAGACGATTGTTTAGGCCATGATTCCAGTACGCACGTGTAGTAAGCAATTGATAAGCCACTTTGTTGATTTGTTTAAGTGTGGTTCGTGCACCCATATACATCTGGAGAACTGCAGCAGCTTATAATGTCTTCGGGATCAGTTCAGTGCCATTGTTTAACTAGATTGTCTATTCCCAATTGTTATTAGAAAATATAGGCGCCGTGAACATAATCTTATTGCCTCATGTTTTGTCTACCATTGCTTCACTGTACATTTCAGCTTTTGTTATTTGTAACTTCTATGTAACATGACTGGAAAAAAGTTGTTCCATGAATGAATTAGGAAAAATGTCTCATAAGAAGGGATTTTTTTTTATCTCACTTGGGATGCGTGACAAGGTCACAGGATGACTCCTAGTAGCCTATACGATCTATAACACCCCGGCCCTTCATTTTTGCCTACTTAGATAGCAAAAGGTGTCAAAACCAGGGGCAACGGTGTGTTTACATTGTCAAAACGGGTCAATGATGCCGCTTCTCCTGTCCTCCAGCACTATTGGGGCAACTCTAGCTTACGCCAGCACCTGATTTAAATTACCGAGCATTTGTTTGTCCTTTAGATCCTCTGCTACATTTTATTATTAGCTTGCACTTTTGTTCTTTGTTCTTCATCATGTGTCATCTCATCTTTTGCACTGTCTGTTCACGTTACCTTCGACGTTCGCTACATTTGGGCTCCTGCTGCGAAATTACCTGTATTTTCAGGTATCAAAAGTTGATTTAGGATGCTGTAAATTGTCTTATGGTCACTATACGCTTGGAGGACAATATTGATGACAACATGCGTATATTTTGCTTTGTTTTTCAGGGTTAGGAAAATGTTGATAACAGAGCATCTGACAACCAAGCGCAAGCGAACCCGTGAGCACAAAGCACACTTGATTGTAAACCAAGATGCTAGTAAAGAAGGAGCCCCGATGCCCGGTGAGTCACTGATTGCAAGTTGTCATGCCAGGTCTTCCTCCTCTTTTGCCAATCGCAAGTATTTACAGTTTACTGTTATAAACTCACAATTGGTTTATTGTACCATGCTTCTTTAATTATCTAGGATCCATCTGTTCGGATACTGTATCTGAAGTTGGATATGATAACACGAGCAAATCTAGTGATAGTTCGTTAAGTGAATTCAATCAGTGATTTGCTTCAGTACTTCATCAATGTGTTGTCTCTGTTGCCTCATTCATTGGTAATTATATGTTATATGGCCTTTATTCTCCATATCTTTATAGAATTTGGCCGTACCTGATGGTTGAAAGTATGATCATCTGCAGAAGGTACCATGATATTCGGATGTACAGGCATATTCATCCCACCAGGATCAGATGCTGATCCTACAAATGTTCTGACTTCAGCTAGCTTGGTTAGGTCTTCTGACGATGAAAACAAGATCATTGATAACTAGACGGTTGGTGTTGCTAACTTCTATGTAGTCTGTACTTATTTTCCTTGCTGATTTACTGTAGTAAGAGTAATTACTCTTGTTACTTAATCGATTGTTGCAGATTAAAGTGCGCCTTCCAGATGATCTAGTTGTCATTGGGTGGTTGCACCATTATGATTTGAAGTATGATATTGCTGTTGTCAACATTGAGCGTCTTCATGGTTTTTGCGCACCGAAAATCAGTTACAGACTTCAGCTGCAATATGAGTCCACTAATGTAGTAGCCATGCGGCGGTGTTTCGACTCAGGCATGTTAACAACTACACATGGAATTGATATTGGCAGACTAAGCGATGAACTCTGTGAACTTGATATGGTGAGCTGTGGTTCTCTTACTTTTCTACGTGGTGGAAATTACTAATCTGCATTACTTAGCCTAACCATGCATACACTGAACTATATTGTCACTTGTGTAAATTTCATTTGTCCTCTGTAATTTACTTCATTGTCACTTCTTTCATGCCAAGCTTCGATTGGAGATCCCCTTTTTGGTTTTAATGGGAGCTTTGCTGGAATGAACTGTCGTGAAGGCGAAAGGGCTGTATTTCTACCACGGGACAAAATTATTGAATGCTTGGAGCATTTTGGATTTAGGTTGGTCTTTCTGGAGTTCCAGTATTAGTTTCTGCGGCTTTCGCATGCTTGTCTGTCCACTATTTTATACTGCATCCCATTCTTATTTAAGCTGGAGCATTTTGGAGTTATGTTGGTGTTTCTGGACTTCCACTAATGTTTCTGTGATTGGCTTTCGCATGCTTGTCTGTCCACTGTTATATCCTGCATCTCACTCTTATTTGAGCTTTTAAAGCAGTCCATTTTAAAGCCCTTTTTTATAATATTTTTTAGTTCATCCTATTGGACCACTAGCTATGTGGTACCGATCTGTATCTTAATGATGTTTCTTACTGGTTCTGCATCTATGGTCTTTTAGCAGTGGCACAATTAAATATTGGTAGTTACTTGGACAATTGTGCCCTGCCATGTTGGCATGCATTCTAGACTATAGTATGATTCTTGTTTCAATGCTGAAGCTAATACATCTTCTTAAGTGAAAGCATGGTCAATTTGTTATCCCAAATTACAATACAAACCATGTAACATACGTCTATGACATCCTTGGATTAGATGTGATTTTTTATCCATTATCTTTAGTTGTGAACTATTTGTAACCTGGTGGCTCTGTTTCCAACCTTGCCCCTGTCTGGTGTCCAGTTTGTGTTTGGGTGTTATTATTCTTTCTGTGATTTATCATGACATGTTTTGTCCTCTCTGTGCAGGACTGACATTAATCAAGGGGGCTGTGGTACAAAAAAATCAGTCACAAGTGAGATAGAAAAACATACCACACTGGGCATTGCAAGATACAATTATCCCATACCAGATAACATCAGTAGACATGGTGTGTAATTGCTCCTAGTTTTCCTGCGTACCTCTTATGTGAACGCTTTGGCAGCTATATTCAAGCACCTTTGTATCATGTTTCTTTAAACAGGTGATTTTTTTGCTATGTGTGTGTACAATTCGTTTGAAGATAAATTTGAGGGTGATATCTGGAGTACACTCAATAAAGAACTTGGTTCAACTTTGTCTGAATGCATTGTCGCGCTCGCATCATTTAATGGTGATTATAGTCTGATACACTCAGTTGCACATTACTGTTTTATATTTTTATATTAGATTGATAATTAATGACCAAATTATGATCTATGCAGAAGGTGCAAGGCATTTTGCTTGCACAGGCGTATTTATAGACTGTTACCCTGCAAGAATTCTCACTTCAGCAAGTCTTGTTAGAAGTTCTGATGATAAAAGCAAGATTTATGATAACTTGCGGGTTAGTACTGGTATGTTTGATTATTATTTGCTCTATGCCCATCTATAATACTAGTTTACTCTAATTTTGTCATTGCAGATTGAAGTGTGCCTTCAAAATAAAAGCCGTGTCCTAGCAACGTTGAAACATTATGACTTACGTTATAATGTTGCTGTTGTCGACATCATCTGTTTCCGCAGTCCTCGTGCCATAGAACTTGAGAAATATATTTCTTTTGCCCCTAATACCGATGTAGTGGCTGTAGGATTTTGCTTCAAAGGTTGCAAGTTAATGGCTACAAAGGGGGTGTTGGTTGACAAACCAAGCAAACTGGATTGCAAAGAGCTTGGGACCTCCAAGTGTAAAATCACCAAGGTATTTTGCGCTGAGGGTGCAAACTAATTATTTTATGAGAAATGAGTACAAGTCAACCACTAGTGAGTCTGCTTAACTCCTCCCTCCATTCCCTTTTATAAGGCGTGCCATGTATTTTAGAATTCAAACTGAAACTTTTGACTAACAGTTATTTTAAAAGTATATGAGTTTAGTAATACAAAAGTGGTACCATTAGATTTGTACTTAAAAATACATCCTTATGATTATGATTTTATATCTAGTAACAATATATTAGAAGAGTAATTTATGGTCAAAGTTCTTAGAAGACCGTGTCAAATCAAATCACGCCTTATAAAAGGGATTGTAGGGAGTATTTGTATTAAAAATAATTCCTTTTTGTGTGCATCTCTTATCTGGTGTCAGTGTCACTTTATTTGGTTTTTGTTTGCTAGGCTGGTATTGGAGGGCCTCTTATTGATACGTGTGGGAATTTTGTTGGCATGAATTTTATTGATGATGAAGAAACCCCATACCTACCAAGGTAAAAAATTCAGGAACTATTGGGGCACTTTGATGCAACTGGGTATGTCTTTGACAAGCTTTTGGATTTTGCACTTTCTTAAAACTATTTCCACATTTCATGGGCTCACTGTAGCAGTCATCGCTCATGTTAGTCACGTGGCTGTTTGCCATGGCTCTTTTATATCTTCTATTAACTTGAGGCCAGTTGTAGCACTTATTATTGAGTATTTCTATGTTTCAAGCGAGTCCCCCTAGAGTTGAAATCTAAGCTAGCAGCAGCATTAGACCCCATTGAGCAACTATATCTCATTGGTCAATCTAGTTCTGTTACTTAGTATATTAAAATTCAAAATGTATATACCTATAACTGTCATCCATCCGGCATCCGACGTTGTGCACAGCTCACATAAAAGCTCTTGTTGGCTTGGCCCACATGAAGAGCAATGGCACATGGGCCTGTTGGGTGACGCGGTTGGACGTATGACATGTCTCATTATTGTCTGATGTTTTTGCAGGTAGTTCTGTTATTATGTGTATGTTAAAGTTTTGCCTGATGTTTTTTGTAGGCATAATTCTGCTGAGGCTATCGAAAACGGTGACCCGTATAGGTTTGTGCTCGTCTCAATCGTGTATGTTTATTGCATTGTTTTTACGGAAATTTAGTCAAATGACTTGTTTGTGTTTTTTCTTTCTGAAAACTTGCTCAATGACAGGTGGCCTGTGCCCGAGCCATATTGGTACTATCCTCCACATCTTCTGTATGAAGGGTTTTGTAAAAGGGAAGGGTACTAAATCACCGGGAGCCGAATCGTTGCCTCCTTTTTCTCTGTGTGTTTAGCCTACTGCCCTCTGGTTTTACTGTGGGCCTTCATTCTGGGATGTATCGAACCCGAGTATTGTCGATCACATCTTCAAAGTGAGGCGTTTTGTAGAAACGAAGGGTACTAAATTATTGAGGCCGAATTGTTGCCTACTTTTTTCTCGTCTGTATTTAGCCTTATGGTTTTACCTGTCAACTTTTATCTATACCTAATAATAATAAAGAGGCAAAATTTCAGACTTTTTTTTTTCGTCCATCCATTTTTTGGTCCGTCTCCCTTTAACTACCCGATAATGAAGAGTTTTTTCTCCAGACTAATCCGTGCTCATAAGAGTTAGTATACCTCTTGTCTAGCGTGATGTGGAGTCCTATTCTAAAACATACTGGGTTATGTAGATCCGGACTCCTCTCCATATACATAGATCTTTCTCTCTTTTGGTTTTTTTTTTTTTTTTGTGAATCCTCTCTTTTGGAAATTTGATTTTATCTTGTTAGAACTATATGATATCAAATAAGCTAAATAGGAATCCTAATATCTATCTAATCAAATATTTCCTTTTTCATTTATTTATTCTACGTATTTAACTACCGAGAGTCCGTTTTTTTTTTTGTACTTCTATTTTTCTTCTCATAAAATCGATTTTGTTCCACGCCCTCGTTTTCTTTTTGTCTCCCAATAGGCCACGCTGAGGCGAACCAAATTTGGCAACTGACCCAATGTCAACGGCAACCCAACCCGTGCCCAACATGGACACCACACGTTGAGCACAAGCAATCCATCTTCGGCTCCTTGCATACCCCACGTCTAGCACGACCAAGACCGTTCTGGACTCCATACCCACATACACATATACGTATATGCACCAAACATGCATACCAAGCATATGCACGTCACGTACAAGTCTGACTTGACTTGTACTCGGCTTGCACGACCAGGATTCCAAACGTAGGACTCTCAAGTCTAGCTCCTCGACGATTGTCAGACCTCGCGCTCCCATGTACTCATCCCTACATGTTCGTACACATGACTATCAATCATCATCATGTCGTAGCCTGTTCGTCTCCATATACTACTTCGGTCCATAAAAGAATGTAATTATGGGATCCACACCGGTCAATTAAACTCAAATTTGACCATGTTTACCAAATTATATTAACATTATGTGTCCAAATAAATTTATTATAAAAATATATCCTATAACTAATCTAACGGTACTTATTTTATACCATGAAAATTAGTACTTTTTATACAAATTTAGTCAAGCTCAAAAAACTTGACTTCTCAAAAAGCGAGAATTGTATTATTTTGTGGACAGAAGGAGTACATCTCACACGAAGTTATCATTACCTCAGTTCCTCTATGAACTTAGTCCTAGACTCTTAGCTCTCTAAATTTGTACATTTACATAGTTTGTTAGGGAGGGTCAGAACAAAATAATAGGACAAAAAAATGATGGAATTTTTGCCTCTGTATTATTATATAGAATTAATGATGCAGTTTTCGTTAAGAGCAAAGCTTATCTTATAAGAACCTAGTTAAACTGATGATCTACCTAATCAAATATGAACTAATATCTTCAAGTGCTTGTTGTTAGTTCCAGCGTAACCCTGATGAGTCATGTAATGTGGAAACTAAAGAGAGGTCTCCCATCATAATTATCGGCGAGTAGATCAGTACTTGGCATATCGACAACTAACTCCTTATCAACTTGAACTACTAAAGAATAAAATAATAGAATTTTGTTGATCCTCAAATAAAATCACAAAACTTAATATTTTATACTGTACCAAATATGTATAGTATGAAATTGAAGTTATGATATATTTATAGCTTCTTGTTTTTCATTGCAATTTGATAACTTATTCTCTCCAGTTCATTGTGGAAAAAAACTTATTTTCATCCGTTGCAACGCACGGACATATTTACTAGTATTTATAAAGTATCGAAGCGCTTGACAAATGCTACATTGCTATGTGAATTATACCACCCTGGGCGGTAAATTTTTCTCCTAGGAGTGGGAAGCGCCCGGACTTGAAACTCGGGCCTTCAGTTTTCAAGCGCGAGTCTCAGCAGCAGGGCTGTCACCAATGGCCGCTGGGACTGGATGGCAACAAGATCCCATTCGAGCTCGAAGGCGACGAAGTTTGCTCCAACCCCTAAACCATACATATTATCAAAACTTGCCGCAGCGCGGAGAAGATGCTGACGGGTTTGGCTGGATGACATCTGTTCACCTGGCAACGGCGATTCAATAGTAATTTTTTTGAACGTACAGACGTCAGACTGGCGCTAATTGGAAATGCAATAAAATGGCTTTCGGGAGAAACACCAAAACACAGTATGCTCTTCCACACGCTAGGGTCCCCATCCTACTCCTACAACATGCTCCCTGCTCCCCCTAACGTATGAACCTCCACAACAACCTTGGCCCGTGCCATTTAACCAGGCCGCAATACTGTATGACAGCATGATCCTTTCATGATATTGAAATTGTGTGCAGTTGATGCTTTTTTTTGTTGCAGTGAAAAAGGAGCATATACAAATAACTAACTACTCCTTTACCTAATATCACTTGAACTGCATCTAACATTTGAGTACGAATCAATCCATAGCACAAGCAGGCCCTTTAGTAGGAAGCCAAAATATTTGCAGTTACCTTTGTTCCCCATTTAGCAACCATGTGGTTCAACATAAGTATTGTTTCGCTTTCTGCTAATGATCCACGGATATAGACTAGGGCATGGTATTTCTGCCTATGGTCCTATCGTACTTCCTCTAACCACAAATATAAGTCCATCTAGTTAGGTACCAAGAGAGTCATGTAATGTACAAGACAAGAATCGATATATCAATCTAAACAGTAGTAGCTAATTATCTTTAGACCAGCTGTTAACATAATTATCTTTAGACCAGCTGTTAACACAAGACTCAGTACTTCTGATCAAAGTCCCTGCAATCCTACCAAAGCAAGTGCCTAAAAGTTTTAAAAACCGCATCTGCTTTCTCATAAGAATAAAATAAATCATCTATAAGTACGAGGGAAATTGAATTATACAGAAGAAATACAAATAAGAGGGGATTATTTTCAAACTGAATACGACCATACCAAGTCTTTTACGCGGCCAGTTGGATAACTCTTTCCTACTATTAATTCCCTACCAAAAGACAACATGCCAAGCTGAAATTGTTACTTGGCAGGATACAATTCTCTAAGAGATGGATAATTTAGCATGCATAATCAGCAGCAGAAATCTCTTTCCCATATTCTAATAAAGATTCTACAATACACATGATTCTAGTAGACATTCATAATCACTAGTTAACATGATTAACATTGAAGGGGAAGAACTACTCCAATCGCCTCGCTACTTGGGAGACACCATACTATGCTGAGTTGCTGGCACATCAAAACATTGTTGAATAAGCATATCTTGCTAGCTAGCTTCGAAGCCGTGCAATGCATAGGTCAGATGTCAGAACAATTAATGTCAAATTTGGCTGACAAAAAAAAGACTAAATAGGAAAACAACTATAATCAATGACCCATCAAAAAGATTATTAGTGATCCAAGCCTCCAATCCAATTTAATATTGTGCCCCCCCCCCACTATGAAACCATGCATGACTAACCTCCTAATAGCCCCCACATTTTCCAACAAAATTAAACTAGTAGCAGGGAGCAGATCAAGTAACAAGTAATGACCCAAGAGATGCAAAACCCCATGTTAAAGAGAATAGAGAGAATAGACACAAGTATGAAGTATTAACATACATACTACCCTAGTCACACAATCAACCTCATTTGGAACAGTCACGTTCAAGCATGATGGTATGAAGCCCACATAACAAAGTAGAAAGCTATAACAATTAGGAATCATATAAGATTCATGGCTCACGATTAGGAGCAAATCATGCTAATTCAACTACAAACCCACCATCACAAGGGCAGAGAAAGATAACCACTGTTATTGATATTTTAAGAAATAACTCACATTAAGTTGCACCCCTTTGTCGGACTTCCTGAAAAAACTCTTCAATTGTTTGCACTAGCACTTCACAAAGCTCTAACAGATTAGCCTCTATTGCAATCAGAGTGTAGGTGTAAGATGGTACCAAAGGGCTTTGATAACATATCCCAACTAATGCTCCAGCTTCATTGAAAACAGGTGCCCCTCGTTGTTGTTGTTGTTGTTGTTGTTGTTTCTATTAGTAGAACAGTCAAATATGAAAAAGTGATCTGCCACATCGCTGGACAAATAAATCATTTAAAACTAAGTAAGGCACGTAGGCAACAAATAAGGCTCAAAACATATTTAGGTGAATAGATTTTAAAGACTTACTTCACTCGGCCTCCTAGGAGAAAGAAGTTCTGATGCTCATCGAAGTCTGCTAACCGAACAACATCAAATCTAGAAACTTCTTCCTCTTCAAACTGAACATCATTTATCTTATCCACATTTTAGTTTACAGCATTGCGATAGACAAAGTGCAGCCAATTCTCCTTGTTCTGCTACAAAGAATTTAGAATACAACACAGACACCACCGATTCATCAGGCAGGGTAACTTCATAGCTAAACTGTAATAAAAAGAATGTATCCAATAAAAGCCGAAACATATTATAATTCGTAATGGAGGGAGTACTTCACAAAATTATAGTTAAAAAGCTATGCATGGGGAATTATCTATGAGTCGAGCTTCTTTGCAGAGGGAGTGTTGGGAAAATGGTTCCCGAACAAGTTTAGAAGAGGAGAGTAGAGAGAGGCAGCTAACAAGAGTCGGAATGAAGAGCCCCCTTGCCCTCATGCTCTTGGCATTATATATGGACATCGGCGATTTACAAGCGAGCCCTCAGTAGGGGTGAAATTGACAAGCCACTACACTAGCCCGGCCTGTTGGGCCTCTTCTAGGGGGAGTTGGCCCATATGAATATTGGCTCCCCAACAGGGAGAAGGTATGATTGCAAGCATAGACTTGGCATTTGATATTTACTTTATGCAAATCCGCACATCTCCATATTTTCATGAATGAAGTCCCTACTCAGAGATAGGTTTCTGTCATGCAGTCCTTGGTAGAGGTGAAGGGCTCAACGTGGCAAGGTAGGGTACAACTCTACTTGTTTAATCTTTGTTGTTGTCGATGATATGGACCCATGGTACCTCACTGCCTGAAATCAGCCCATTACCATCGGGATGAGCCGAAGACAACGAGCATGAGGCCCACCTGAACCAGGGTACATCATCAGACGTGGTGGACAAGTAACCTGCCGTAAGGAACCTGAATGACGACTATATGTGATACAAAATCAGTCCATTTACCGACTTGGAAATAGGTCCAAAACGCTTTCTCAAGTTCCCACGTCAAAATAGATCCAAAACCGACTTGGAAACCAAGTCGGTTCGGACACAGCAAGAAAACCGGCTTGGCCGGTTTCCTCGGGGACTGGCACAGGGCCTAGCCAGGGCAAACAGGCAAATTGGCCTAGCCAATTCGGCCGGTTTGGGTAGGGCTGGTGGTGTCTCCTTCCTCCTTTTTGCTTTGCGCTTTGAATTTTGTTGCACCAAATATTTTCCAGTATCTCCTTGATGCAATGAACTTGATGGTGGCCCAATTCCCACGTTGGCATATTTTTCATGTGTCAACACTTTTCCATCCCCTCATAGGGAATAATCTTATCCATCCAACACACGCCAAACTCCTAGCCGTTGGTCTCCTTTAGTCTCGCGCATCTAGTGTGCTAAGGCGGACAGCCACCGGCCACCCCACACCCACCTCCTAGCTGCTTCTCTCCTCTTGTCTCTCATGCGTGCGGGTGTTGTGGCCGGGCCCTCTTCACCCTTGCCATCAATGGTCCCCGCGCCTTAGCCGCCCACACTCCACCATCACTAGTCCTCTCCTCCAATTCCTCCGTTGCAGAGATGGGACACGGAAAATCTTCCTCCGTGGGGATGAGGACCAATGTTTTGACATATAATTTTCCCTTGACATCCCTAATGACACCTCTTCAAATATCAGTTTTAGAATGCTCATTATAGAATTGCCACCGAAGAGAAGAAGTTGCAACAATATTGTTACTTTTGATAATGGGTATTTCCAACTCCTCGTGCTAGTGTGGATTGGGAACACAAAAAAACCAAGGTGCCCCTGTGGGATGTAAAAAACAGGGAAGATAAAATATCAGTACTAGTGTTTGGAAATTAGAATCATCTTAAAGTAGTACAGAGGGTAACGGAGGCCTACGTGAGTCCTCTACGGTGTGCTACTGTGCTGCTAAAGATAATGATATATAGCCATACAAAAGATCAACACGAAATTCACATCATAGTGAGTCGCGCCTGCCGCTGCCGGATTTGCTTGTTCCTGGGGGATAAATGGAGGCACGACGACGGTGTTTGCACCCCACATCTGAACACGTAGCTGGAGTAGGGTGGTATGTAAGATCTCCATGCCAGGGCTTCGAACTTCCCCCGAGGCGTGGTGCTTCCAGTATGAACATCTTGTACAGTTATCTTGGGCAGATCGGGTTGCCGGACTGAAGACGCTTGATAACAACTGTAGGCTATGAGCACACTATCAGTCTTGGATAGTCTCCAAAGGTATATAGGCTGACCTTTCGCCAAGCGATGAGCTGGAAGCTCACCGAAGAAGTCGAGATGCATATGTCTGAAATCTTTGATGCGTTTGAGAACCCTGTGCCAAAACCCAGCACAAAGATTCTTCCTCAGTAAGCCACCAGCTATATTTGCACCTACGAATGATCTGTCCATCAGGTCCGCAATCTCCAGGCATACAGATGCTAGCCCCAGCTGCTCCTCGGCATCTGGTGTGCTACCGAACGCCATTGTCTTGAAGAAGTACCAGAAAGCTTCTCGAGACAGAGGTTTCAGCTCAAGAGCTTTCATGGTCCCAAAACTTGCGACCATCTCTGACCGACTTGTGACAACAATTTTACTGACAGGTGCCGTGCCTTCGCTCTTCAGCGTGGACAGTGCTCTTCTCCATGCGCTCTCATCCACGCCGCCGACTAGCTCAGCAACAACTAGTGAGCTCCCAGTCGTCGACGCAAGATCATTACGATATTTGATTACACCGCTATCTCCCAGAGGTGTCAGGTGCAGGTTTTCACCCAGGATGTCGGATTCGCCAAAGAAAACTATCAAGGAGAAGTGTTTGCGCACCCTCTCGTCGCGCCAGACGTGCTCCACGAGCGTGCTCTTTCCAACTCTTGCTGGGCCGATCACTGGAAGCACGGCCAAGTCGTGTGCGCCTGCAGGCTCTGGTTCCAGCAGGAACCTGATGATGCTCTCATACTCTGCATCACGGCCGAACATGCGGTTCTCCAGCCACAGGTGCCTGCTCTAAAGCTCGCGGAGCAGGGGAGGGTAGCTGCTCAGGAACAGGACGAGCTCCTTCATGTCGCTGGCCATGCGTTCCAGGCCGATGAGCGCCTCCTGCAGCTCCGCCTCTGCCTCACGTCCGGCGTAAGACGCCGTGACTGTCGTTGCCGTTCTGGCTGGGAGAATACACATGCGCTTCGCTGGGTTGAACTCAGACAAGGCCAGCGACGAGTGTTTATGACGACTGACCTCGCAACCTCGGGGCTTGTCTTGGCGCATGACGGTGGTGAGCAGGTAGTAGCCTCTGTACATGCCTTCCCTCATCAGATGAAGCTGTCGGAGCATCGCCTGGTTCGTGACGCGCCGCCGATCGGCCTCCTCGACGGTGATTTGGATCCTCAGCAGCACACGCCGCAGCCGCTGCAGGTTCTCCTGCACGGTGCCCTTGTGGCGCCGGTGACAGTACCAGTCTACGGCGAAGGATATGGATCGGCTCATGAGGTCGCCGAGGACCGCAGAGACGATCGCTTCCATATGCGAACGCCGGTGGTTGGATTGAACAAGCGCTAGGATGCCGAAGTGGCTGTAAATCGTTTCCGCTTATTTCTGGTCATCTCTAGCGACCGTAGACTCGTGACTTTGAACTTGTTTTCTTCGCTTTCCTTTATGGACTGACTCGTGGCCTCGTCTTTCTTCTTCTTTGAAAAGGGTACTCGTGGCTCTGAATTTGGTGCCGGGCACAACCAGCTCAACTCAACTTACACCGCCAGTTCAACCTTGTTCACGAAGGTAACGCGCTAACGAGCCAGCTCAACTCGGCTCGTAAAGATATCGGCTGGAGGGCTCGCTCGACACGGATAGCTCACTAGCTTCGTTTAGCTCATGGGTATCGAAAAAAACAGTGAATATATGTTAATGATATCAGTAATATCAATTTCATATATAATCAATACCAATTTAGCACTAAAATAAAACAATAAACCAAGAATATAAAAACAATAGCAAGGGATAGGGATGGAGTACGTGAGGCACGTCACGTTTTGTTGCTCGATCTTGGCCAATCCACACCCACGAGCAAGCCTTCCTGCCGAATTTGCTTCGTTACTCCAAAATTGGCGGCGGCGGCGGCGTACTCCCCTGTACCTCGACGACCTCATTTTGCTTCTCCAATCTCCATGGTGACCGGAGAATGCGAGCGGCACTGGCATGCAATGTGTTATGTATACCATGGAAGCCGCTGTGGACGGGAGCACCAAGCCCTGGATGACCGGCAGCTGGGTGCACGGAGGAGTGGTGTGAATTTTTTCTTATGGGTGATAGGATTCGCTGATTCACATTTACCGCATAGGGTATTTGCTAAGGTCAAGGTGGTGGGGTTGCTGGGCCTCCCTTGTTGTGATGGGCTCGCGAGAATTGCTAATAGGCTGACGCGGAATTGTGAAGCTACTATTCTACTAACTTCAGCTCGTTACGGCTCACGAGCTAGCTTGAGTTGGTTCGCTAAAATAATGAGCTAAACTTCTAGCTTGGATCATGAAAAAATAAAACGAGCTGAGCTAAGCCAGCTAGCCATGAATCGAGCAAGTTGGCGAGTTGCAAGTATTTTATCCAGCCCTAGGCACAACCACATAGTTTTCTATTCCCAAACACATATAAAATTCAAATTGTAAAACGAATACCAAGCAGTGAGTCAAAACAACGGCTATGCTTCGCTGGTTGAGGGATATTTAACTATTTGCTACTCTTACATATGGTGCCTAGAGATGGCAACAGGGTTGTGTTCCTAGTTTCCTACGGAGAATTCCTCTATCCCGAGACAAGATGGGACCAACTTCATCCCCACAGGGAGCTAAACGGGTCAAATTCTCCGCCCGTCAGGTCTTGCGTGTCCTCGTTTCCCCGCAGAGTCCCGTTTAGACATCTAAATCTAGATGTCCATAATCCTTTGTCTTATGCATCCATCCGTTCATACATAATCCTTTGTCATCCCCTCCTAGCCTTATAATCTTATCCATCCAACCATGCCAAACTCCTAGTCGCCGGTCTCCTTTCCTCTCACGCATCTAGTGTGCTGAGGCCGACTACCGCCGGCCGCCCCACACCCACCTCCCAGCTGCTTCTCTCCTCTCGTCTCTCATGTGTGCGAGTGTTGTGGCCGGGCCCTCTTCTCCCTTGCCATCGATAATCCTCTCCTCCCTCTGCCTCTCCTCTCCTCCCGCGCTCCACCATCACCACAGGGAAAATCTTCCTCCGCTAGGATGGGGATGGGGATCGATGCCTTGACGAGGAATTTTCCTTTGACATCCCTAATGACATCTCTTCGGATGTTAGTTTTAGAATGCTCCTTACATAATTGCAACCGAAAGAGAAGAAGTTGTAATAATATTGTCACTTTTGATGACTGGCATGCCAACTCCTCGCACTAGCGTGGACTAGGAACGCAAAAAGACCAAGGTGCCCCTAAGTGTTTCTTCCTCACCACATGTCTCCCTCCTCTGACTGTTTCTTCCTCCCTAGACTCTCTCGTAACCTTGGTCTTTTCTTCCCCTAATTGCTTCTTCCTCCCCCAAACACTCACCAAGTTTTGTTGGCAAGAGGCGAATGAGGGAAACCGTTGGCTATTTTGTTAAAAAGGAGCTGAGGCATAATGGTCTTTTCATGTGCCACTGCGTCCGAGACAAACACCCTTCCACACTGGTGTGCTGATCTATTGTGCCACATTAGCAAAAAGGACAAGATTGTAATGCACCTACTATTTTCAGTGACGAATATGTAGTTGTCCGTTTAAAACTGGCAATTAATAGTGGTAAATAGTTAAATATCTCACTTTGGATGGTTTCTTTGTGTCATTGCGCTGACGTTTACTTTGGCACTTTGGATTGATGTCCAAATATCGCAAATATCAAAAGACCATGTGGTTTTAAGGAAGAGAGAGGAAGGCAAAGTTCTGGCTTTTACTCTAACCAAGTGCAATGATTATTCGCAAAAAAAAAAAACCAAGTGCAATAATGAATATCATTCTAACTGTGGGCATACAAGATGGGAGAGAAGGACCATATGAGTCGTGTATTGATAGATCATATCATTATAGATTGATAAGTGCCAAAGTAAAACGTCCTCTGTGCAGTATTTCTTCTATTCTATGGAAGTGTTTGCTCTCCTCATTGTTTACTGGAAACGGATGGAAAATTAGCAAATTTCAAGGCACGTGATACAAGGTGCCAAACATGGCAGCAGAACCCGTCACAAGATCAGGCGCAAAGTAGTCAAATCTTTTGACAATGAAGCTTCACTGCAAAATTGTGAGATATGACAATGATTTTTTCTTCTTGCTTCATTGCAGCAGAACCCGTCACAAGATCAGGCGCAAAGTAGTCTACTAAATTGCATGTTCTTCAGGAAAGCAGCCTGACGAGAGCATTTCTCGTCCAGGAACTGTCTGGATTATACCCATATAAAATCGCAACATCAGAAACAAAGGATAAACCAATGTGATCCCTTTCAGGCGGTAGTACGGTAATGAGTGGACAAATGGAGACGAAGGCATCTTCTTAACGGGCTGTATCGAACTATCAATCATAAACGCTGGAACTTGGCAGAGAAACAGAGAATGGCAGCACCATGTCGCAAATCCTGTCTAAAGCTGTGGGTTAAGTAACGGTGCGATACTGTGTTATCATGTCAGTGCAGGGCTGCAGGCTGCTTCGATTTCCAATTCAGAGTGAACTGTTGAGCAAACATGTTGATGTTAGGGACATAGTACATCTGATCCTAACAAATTCGATGCTAAACAAGACAAGATAGCAGTAGCACTGGGTAACGGAAAGTAGAGGAAGAGATCTGCTTCGCTGCTGCCAGACGAAGGCGGAGTGACTGGGCCGTCGAAGGAGGAGCAGCACGGGCGGCCGGCGCATAAGTCGGGGAGATCAGGTGGGGAGGCACGGACCGGCGCCGCACTTGAGATCTTCGCGGAGCCCCATGGCGCCGGCGCCGGCGCCGGCCTTGCGGGCGAGCTCAAGCGCCAGGACCGCGAGGCTGGGATGAAGATCTTCCGATCCCGCCAGCACCCGGCGCCGCGACCACCACCCGGCCGCTAGCGCCCGCTCCCCGCGGCAGCCGACGTCGACGAAGCTCCCGGGCATCGTGGACAATGCAGAGGCGAAGCCTTGCTTGGAAAATGGAAACGGGGGAGAGCTAGACCCAGACCGGGGGATTAGAGCCCTTGACTGGACTTGGTCGATGGTCTGGGGCTCTGGGCGGAATTCCTTTCTTGGAGAGAATGGGCTTATCGCATCGAAGCGGCTTGCAAGCGGGCCTGCGGTGGGCACCCCGCGTCCGCGCGAGCCGGAAGAGAGCTCTCGGGCGCATGCGGCAATCCGCGTAGCGCCGCTCGCTTTTACGGGCTTTACGGCAGCCTGCATGGTGTCGCAACCAACAGTGCAAAGAAAAGATTCTCACAAAAAAAAAGTGCAAAGAAAGTCCTCCTGATATTTTATTTTTTTTCTCGAATACGCAAAAGATTTGCGTATCATTGTAATTAAGAAAACAAGTTTGACCGTACAAACGACGCGCTTCTTATGAGCACGCTAGGCCGTCTTACCGCTATGACGGGACTTTTCTAACCGACTGTTACAAACTTCGATATTACATAAATGATAACAACCAAACTAAGAGAACCGCAGCGACCCACAGAGCTAGGCGTCTCCGCTGCTGGCTGCGCGAACCCACTCCGCCATCCGAGAAGAGTGCTCTCCTACTAGCCCTGTTATTGATCGCTGGGAACAGCTCGTCCAGAGCTACCACTTGTCCTGATCTTTTCTATAACTATTCATATGGTTCGATTTACATCTTTAAACCAGAATATCAAATGTTTTGGCTACTTCAACTATATATAAACCGATTATTTTTCCCTTAAATGATTTTCAAGGTGAAATAGTTTGACGTGGTGCCACGTCAAATGTTCTGCGCGGTGTCATATCAGCCATAAGTAAGTTAAAAATCCGACTATGTTGATACTAGTTCAGTGGATCACATAGACTTTACAAAAAAAAAGTTACATAAATAGATCTTTAAAAGGTTACCCGAATATTATTTATGGAAAATGTGGAATTTAAAATCTGAAAAAAAAATCTTATTTAATCTTAAAGAACTCGTAGAAATTTTACTTTAGCTCAGAAAAATTGAAAACATTTTTAGATATTTTCTACAATCATGCTCTATATTATGGTGCATAGGTTAGAATTACTTAGATCTGATATAGTCTCATTTTGACGTTTAATTACTAGTATATGTTCTTGCTATATGTTGTAATTAATTTTTTCCATGCAGCCCCGCTCAAGTTTAGCTGTGGGTCAGAACGAAGCAAGTATAGATCGGTTTTCAGCCTGTTCGTTTGGGCTGATCTGGCTGGCTGAAAGTACTGCTAGCTGATTTTTTGTGAGAGAAAAGCACTGCTGGCTGGCTGGCTGGCTGATTTGACTGATAATCTCAAACGAAATTGTATAAACAGAACGGGTACAGATGCAAGCAAAACAGTGACGAGAGCAGCATTTGCTTCAGCTGACCCATAAGCGCCTAAGGGGGTGCGGCTGAAATGCAAGCACGGCACTTACGAAAGCGAAGTTCCAGGTGTTGAGTCCAAGGGCTGCGATGCGATTTACATACCATATATCAGCTAGCAACAGCCTAGCAATAAAACGTCTATAATCTGGAACGTTTTTGTTTTCAGTCACAAAGAGAACGCAGTGCTACGTTTCCAGGCATCAGATGAGTGGCGAGCCATTTGTTGTTTTCAGTCATAGTCAATAGTCATCTTGGAGAATTGGACCCCGATGAAGGAGTGTCCATCCTGTACACTTCCAGTTTCTGGCTGCCATAAGGGTCTCCATTGTGAACTCGTCCAGGATGAAAGCATCCCGGTGAGAAAATTTTCTTTGAAATAATCCAATTTTTAAAGGCATTTTCTCCTAAGATAAATGTACCGCCCGATTCAGAAAAATGTGAGGCCATCCCGACATTCTATACGGATGGTAGTCGGTACACACAAGCAAACGCCTGAAGAGTGACGAGGCGCAGTTTGTTTTTTGAGGGAACAGGAGGGGCTTACGCCCTACTGGAAATATATTAGAGTTAAAAGGATACAAACAGGTACAAAGAAAGAGTCAGGAGTGAGATGCAGTTTGTCCCTTGGCTATCTGTACAAGTAATGATCCTGCCATTCAACGATTTCCGCCAGCGTCGCACAGAGAACTAATAATTCAATCAGCGAGCTGCAAGGTCAAAAACGTCCTAAATCGGTAAAGTTCCTAAATCAATGTGACGATGCCAAAGCCGTGTTCGCCTTCTTCTCCGCCTACGACTGCCATATGTTGCATCAAGTTGGCAATGACAAAGGCGCACTGTATCATCGCGAGAGTCCAGAGAAATGTATATCTATATACACTTAATTATTCGCTCGAGTAGCTTTGTGTGTGTGAACAGAACACACAATGACACCGTTGCGATTCCCCACGAGAATATCTAAAACCATGTGCTTAGCAGTATACAACTTTGTATCGTACCCACAGATTAAGGCTGAATCAAGGCGTGTAAAGATTTATTTCGTCCAGAAAAAAGAGGAGCCAATGCGATATCCATCTTATCTGTAGGTGCTGGCAAGTGAGAAGAGACAGTCGCTGACTGAGAGATATGGCGGTGTTTCGCTCATTCCGGTCACTTAAGCGCGCCCTCATTCTGAATTACTGAAACTTGTGGACTTGTGGTGTAATTCACAGATACAGATAGGGCAACGTCGCACGTTGCACATGACAATAATCAAACATAGATACAAAAGGTAATTCACCGATCTTTTCAGTTTGCCAGAGCTTCAATGAGCTTTCAGAGTTTCTTGAGTGATAATTTTTTTTAGCATCGCTCAATCATGCAATGATTGACAGGTTCACAAGTCAAAATTTGATCTGGAAACAAAAATTATCTTTTTTCCTACTGTTTGCTCGAGTAAAAAGTAATACTATTGTTCATCTGCTTCGAAAATTACAGAGCGAACTTCCAGCACATCTTTCTGGGCATCAGGTTCCAGAGTCGAGCTAGACACCTTAGACCATGTCCAGCACGGTTCACCTCACTGGAACTGGAGCAAGAACTTACAACTAACACAGGCACATATATACAGAAAACGCAACAATAGTATAGGCGTATTAGCAGTAGCAAGACGAGCACTCTTGCAGCTTGCGGTTGTGGTGGCTCAAGCTCAAATGATGTAGTCCGACCACTGCTGTATGAAGGAGGTGTGGTCCATGGACTCCCCTGGCATGACATCCTCGCCCTTCTTCCCGCCGATCAGCCTGGCGGGGTTCCCCACGGCAGTGCTCCTGGGCGGCACGTCGATGAGCACCACGGACCCTGCGCCGACCTTGGCGCCGGCGCCGATCCTGACGTTGCCGAGGATGGTCGCGCCGGCGCCGATCTTGGGGTGCCGGTCGCCCACCGCCTTGCCGGTGCCGCCCAGCGTCACATGGTGGAGGATGGAGACGTTGTTGCCCACGACGGCCGTCTCCCCGACGACGACGCCCGTGGCGTGGTCGAGCAGGATCCCCTTGCCGACGGTGGCGGCCGGGTGGATGTCGACGGCGAAGACCTCGGCGACGCGGGACTGGAGCGCGAGCGCCAGCGCGCGGCGGCTCTGCGCCCAGAGCACGTGCGCGACGCGGTGCGCCTGCACGGCGAGGAAGCCCTTGTAGTTGAGGAGGCAGTGTGCGAAGCCCGCGCACGCCGGGTCCCGCGACCGCGCGGCGATGAGGTCGGCGACGGCCGCGGCGCGGACTGACGGGTGCGCGGCGAGCGTGGCCACGAAGAGGTCGTACAGGAGCGTGGAGGAGCAGAGCTTGTTGGCGAGGTGGAAGGCGAGGGAGCCGTCCAGGGACGGGTGCGACAGCACCGTGGCGTAGAGGAACGAGGCCAGCGCCGGCTCCGCGTCCGCGTCGCGGCGCGCCTCGGCCCTGATCTGAGACCACACCCAGGACTCGTCGCCGTCCGACTCGGGGGGCGGGTACGACGGCACGATGTCCGCTTGGAGCGCCGGCGGCGGCGGGGTGCTGTGGCGCACCCGCGGGGGCTGGGCTGCTGGCTCGGTGCGCAGCGGCTGGCCGGCCGTCATCTTCGACTCGCCGTCTGTGCCTGTGTGGCCGGTGGGGTGTGCGGGCGGTGTGCGTGTGGCTCGCGCAGCGCAGACGTGGTGGAGGCGGAGCGGCAATATATAGCCCAAGAGCAGGAGTGGTCCAAGCGGAGCCACGTGGCCCGGCCCATCCGGAGAGCACGACCCCGAGTTGCCAAGAGCAAGCGGAGCGTGCACGGTCACGGATGTGATGTCGGATGATCACAACTTTCACGATGCAGGCAGGGATCTAGCAGACGGAGCGAACTTCTGCTGTTTGGTTGGGCACCGCCAGCTCTAGCGTGTCGCTCCTCGTAGCCGCAAAGCGGTGGTCCAGGGTACGATGCATTTCGCTTGCTATCAGTAAAGCTGTGTTTTTTTTTAAAGGACAGTAGAGCTGTATGTGACTAGTCATGTCTGATTTTGCGTGGACAGTGCATGATTTTCTTCTTCGGAGTTCGGATACCTCCGCACATTCGATATTCTTGGATCGAGTAGTAGGGCGTCCTTCTGTGCGGATGGACCTAGCCCACGCCGTCCCCGTCCACGTCGCCCGCTCGCTTTGCTCATGCGATGGACCTTGTCCTCGCCCCCACTCCTGGCCCCACCGCCCGCCTGAGCCGTGCAAGGCGAGCCCGATGCGCTAGGCACTCGCTAGCCCCCTCCTGGACTCGTGCCGCCCATTGCGGCCGTGCTCCATCTGCTTGCCCCCTGTCCCTGCCCCTGCCGAGGGCCGTGCCGCCAACGAGCTCCACACCGGCGACCTTCACGCCGTTCCGCGGCTTCAAGCTTCGCGTCGACGAGCTTCCATTCGTTCAAGCAGCAAGCAGATGCTACGCTAAAAGCGTATGTTGCAATAGTATGTCTCAAGTGTTTCAAATATTTTCGAGGTATGTTGCAAGTGTTGTATATTGATGTTGCAAAAGTAGATCGGGATGTTGCACATGTTGTAATGGCTATATACATATATTTCAAGTGTATGTTTGAAATGTTTCGTCTGTTTCAGACGAATGTTGATGTCTAGATGTTGCAAAAGTAGATCTAGATATTGCATACACATGTATGTTGCAAGCATATGTTTCACGTGTTTTTAGTTATTTCATACGTATGTTTGCAAGTGTTTTATCTGGATGTTGTATATGTTTGCAATGATTTTCAAATGTTTTTCAGATGTTTTCGGAAGTGTTTCAAACACTTGTTTAAGTGTTTCATCTGTCTTCTTTCGTATGTTGCAACTGTTGTATCTAAATGTTTCAAAAATAGATCGGGTGTTATACATTGGATGCGCGTGAGAAGCAACCTGAGCCCGATGCGCTAGGCGCTCGTTTGCTCCTGTGCAGACAGCAGACAGCCGACAACGTTAGACGCTAGTGGCCAGATCGAACGTCCAGGGCTAGCAAGTCGTTCTTAGATCGGATACTATTAGGTTTACATGGGCCGACAACGCTGACAACTTTGTCCAGTTGATCTGGCCTGGGAATGGCTGTAGCGCAGCATGCCTGGAAAAAGTCAGCCCACGGAGGCATATGCGATCCTTAATCCTCCTTTTAATACTACTGCGATCAAACTAAAGAAACAGAGCTGAGACTTACAGTATCCATCATCCTTGTTTCATCAAACAATACCAAACGACAGTATGACACGACCAAATACAGGGTGCGTGCGCAACGCTTGTCTTTAGCACAACCACGCTGTTTCCTTCGCCGGCCGGGAGGTTGCCTCTCGAAATGAATCATCAGTTGCCGGGGACGAAGTTGGTGGCGTACGCCCAGGCGTTGTTGCTGACGGGGTCAGCGAGATGGTCGGCCAGGTTCTCAAGTGGCCCCTTGCCGGTGACGATCGCCTGGACAAAGAACCCGAACATGGAAAACATGGCGAGCCGGCCGTTCTTGATCTCCTTCACCTTCAGCTCCGCGAACTTCTCCGGGTCGTCGGCGAGCCCCAGCGGGTCGAAGCTTCCACCAGGGTACAACGGGTCGACCACCTCACCGAGCGGCCCACCGGCGACCCTGTACCCCTCCACGGCCCCCATCAAGACAACCTGGTCGATCCGTGATGCATTGCATTGTAACATCAATCTATCAGAGCAAAATCCAAAACGGCTTAGGCGAGTTGGGGTCGGATTGATTTGTACCTGGCATGCCCAGATGGCAAGGATGCTCTGTGCGTGCACGAGACTGGGGTTCCCCAGGTAGTCTAGGCCCCTCGCTGAAGATCTGGGCGCCGGCCTTGAGCCAGACGGCCTCGCCGAACTTGACGCCGTTGCGGGCAAGCAGCTCCGGGAAGACGCAGCCAAGCGCGCCAAGCATGGCCCACCGGCAGTGGATCACCTCCAGCTCCCTGTTCTTGGCGAACGTCTCGGGGTCCGCCGACAGCCCAGCGGTATCCCAGCCGTAGTCTCCCGGGAACTCGCCGGTGAGGTAGGACGGAGGCGCACCTGACAATGGGCCGAGGTAGAGGACGCGGTCCGGGCCGTACCACGGGCTGCCGGACGCGGCGGCGGGCTTAGGCAGCTTGCCGGCCGTCTTGCGCATAGTGATGCGGCCCTCGCCGAACACGCTGGCCCGGGCGATCTTTGCCGCCTTGCCGGCAAGAGCCGGGGAGGGGTGTGACATGGTGGAGGCCGCCATTGATGATCGCGGAGGATGTTTCGCTAGTGCTTCGGTTAGAGCTCGTGAGCTGTTTTGTGCTGGCTGCGGTGAGGAAGCAGGCAACCGGAGTTGAGTTTAAATAATGGCGGGACGATAGGATAGCCTCACCCGTTCGGCCGTTGCCTGGATGAGCATCTCTCTTGACATTTCTGATTGGATAACTCGTTGTATCTGGAATGCATGCCAGTTGCCACCTGTGCGTGTGCTTTGCTTACGTGTAAAGTGCGCTCTCCAACTGGAACCCGGGAAGCAAAAAGAAAAAGAAAAGTACCTTTTTCAGTTCAAAAACTATAAGTAGTTCAGTTTTTTTTTTAAGTAATCCCTTCGTTGGAACGGGAGAAATATATAGTTTTTACTACATCTAGATAATCTAGAGAAAACATAGAATAACATAGTAAAAAATGCAAGAAACACCCCCATCCCCCTTTCCCACCCCTCACGTGTTATTCTATGTTTTGCGAGAGTCCCAACCATCTTCTGCAGAGAGGCAAGTCCGTGTGCCTTTGGGGAATGGCCAGGGCACACGGTGCAGTTACAATCTACAACGTCTATCAGCTGCCGTCTCCTCAGGAAGGCAAGTCCCTGTTCGCTTGGCTGATAAGTCATGGCTGAAAGTACTGTTTGCTGATTTGTTGTGAGAGAAAAACACTGCTGAATGGCTGCCTGATTTGGCTGATAAGCTAAAGATGTCCCTGATGTGACTGTGCAAGATCTTCTACCAGGGCTTCCCTAAAAAAAAAAGATCTTCTATCAGGGCGTGTCACTCAGGAGGGGAATTTCAGTGCGGTGGCATGGAGATCAACCATTCCGCCCTACTACACCTACTTGGTAAGCTGCGCGTCGCAGACGGCCGGATGTTCTACTGTCAACAAGAAACGCCCTCGGCATGCAAGGGTGTAACCTACAATTGGAATGAAGAGAGTAGCAGAGCTTAGATGTAACCCTATACGGGCTTGTTTGGAAGGCTGGTAATCAGCCAAAAACCTCTGTAAATTACAGGCACGTATATTTTTTCAGCCCAAGCTGAAACTTGTTGTTTGGATGACTAGTTAGGCCACTAATATTACCCCTGGTTTGAGCCAAAACAGGCGTAAAAAAAATAATCGCCTCCCAAGACCCGGAAAAGAAAACGACAAGTATCGGGGAGGAGTCCGCTACCTCGACTCCTCTGTCCTGTTCGTCGTCGAACCTGCTGATGACGGAGGGGAGATCCCATCTATGGCGCCCGGGAGCAAATCCATGCAGATGGCGAGACAATCCATGGTAGTGGAGACCAAATCCATGACGACAGCATCTGCAATTGCGTCGACGAGGAGGATCGGAGGAGTAGATGCGGCGACCGATGCGGAAGATGTCGAACTGGAAGTCGGCGCGGTGGTCGCGTTCATGGAGACAGCAGCGGACGGAGGAGCTTTGAGGGCGGCAGCGACCGACGAGTGGGCTGCGGCGTGCCGGCGCTGCTGCGGAACCTGCACTCCTGCAGTTCCTCACGGCCGATGAGGTCGATCACGCTCATGCCGCTGCGGTGGAACCTGCATTCCTGCAATTGCTTGCGCCGATAGCCTATCAGTTTGTTACGGAGTTTGAATCCTCGTTCTTGCGTTGATTTGTCTGTGCATGCAAGCTTGAGTTCTGCTGATCTCGTGCTCATTCGAGTAGCTGCTGATTTCAATATTTCTCACTTCATCAACCGTTATGATGTGAAGATTCACTTCGCTGAGCCAAACAGCATTTTCAAGGTTGTAAAACATTCCAGGGTTTTCTTGTGCGCAATAAATTACAAGTGTATTGTATTTACAGGTGCATAAAATTTCAAAGCATCCAAACTAGGTAGTGAGCGAGTATAATCATGCAGTCTGGTTTCCATCAGGCTATTTGCTCACAGGACAACATACCTATCCAATGGATGGAATGGAAGTGCCATCTCTCTCAGGTGCGGCAACAGGGCATAGCCACATATATAGGACACTGCAGCCTCAAACAGCATCTAAAGATTCAAGAGCAAATAGGTAACCCTAAACCCTAAACCACAGTGCATTTAGATTAGGTAGTCTTAATGAGTGGGCTCCATGTTAGGTATCTATATGGACTACTTTGCCACAGTGTATACTAAAATAATATTAGCCACTAATAAACAACTGTGCATTTTATCCAAGACGTTCAGAGGTTTGTAGAGAGATAAAAATGAATACTTCTTATTTCTTATGGGTATTTTATAAGTCTATAGTTACCTTTTGCTATGGACTGGTATATAGAATACGTCCATAGTATTTCAACTAGCGAGTAGAGAATATTTTAGTCCTTATGGACTACTTTAGTGCGCATATTGTGGTTGCTCGTAGAGGAGCAACGATAATTTTACAGTGCTAATATCTCATTTACATAATCGTTATTTCAGAGAAAAGAAACTATACTCAGTTCAGGTTTTCTACCGATGGTTAAAAGAATATATATCCTTTATTAGGAGAGACTGAATGGTGAAAAAAATATCAAGAATATTGAAAAATAGCAAACAGGTAGGAGCAGTATGAAAATATACGTGCGACTACCTATGTTTCTTTGGAGGGTTTAACGAATTGAAAGGTACATTGGTAATTTCATATTGTGGTCTTCTTACTTCATTTTCTCATAGATGCTGTCTCGAGGCATGGCCTAGTGACAACCCAAATGAGTCGGATCGGTCTCGTTGCCAACCCACTTGTCGACACAAAAATGTGGCAATGTGATCAACACGCAGCAAGCCGGGAGATCTGAATGGAGCAAGGCCCAGAGATCTGCTTAGCTTCAACACGAAGGCCGGAAAGAAAGTTGATCAGTAATTTAAGGCGGAACATGTCGGTGTTGCTCCGGACAGTTCCGAATTTGCAGCTCTAAAAGCCAATATGTGTGGTCATCGACTAAACAGTCGATATCCATCGTGTCCACGAAAGAAGGATCTTTACAATAAGACAAATCAGCTAAAATGAAGAAATGATAATGATGAATTAAACTAGCCGCCATCATGAATCATAACAATTCCATAACTACTGGTTAATTAGGGTAAGAACAAGTACAATACATCCAATTTGCCAAGATTAACGAAATCATCTCTTAAAGCACAAGCTATCAGCTAAATAGCCGATTCAGAAATAAAAGAAAGATTATAACCTGTATGCAATCGACTATCTAACATGACCAAACTCATAAGCAAACCAGATTTAATCTATTACCATCAACAGTGAGGTTTGACCGGATCGATTCAGCTATGATAACAATAACAAATCAAAATCCAGAAAGCTCGTATATCTATTCATGTTTCGATAGTTCCATGGTACACGCTATATATGTGAAAAGCGCACGTAATCGGCTAAAACAGCCAATTTCAGGCATAGTAAACAAACAAAGTACATGTCTTGAATATAAACAAACTCGATGATCGATGAAATATAGTCTAAAGTTCCACCAGTGAGGTCCGAATGGATCGATGCAGCTATGGTGACAACGATAGATCAAACTTTGTTAACTATTGAGTTCATCTATAATTAATTCATGCCCTCGAGAGCGTACGATGCACGATTAAGATTGAGATAAAACAGCCAATCTAGCAAAGCAAATCATCAAATTTAAGATCTGATCGTGACAAAGCTTAAAGACGATCGACTAGTGTGATATGATGCCGATCTATCTCAACCTTAACCGGATAAATTGTGATATTATTATAACTAACAAAACATTAATTATAATAAGATCGATAACTAGATGAATTAACTAAAAACAACAAGATAAGCTTTACTAATCTTGTCAACTCGATAACTAGTGATATTGCGTTAAATAATGGATCACTCACCACAAGATCAATAACTGTGATTAATATCAAAATCTACAAGAGATCAATCGACTGATGCAACCTTGCAAATCAAGATACGAATCGATAACTAACTTACACTACAGTCTGTAAGAGGTCAATCGATTGATGCAGCCTTACAAACGATAATTTAAGTCGTGACGGTACTTACTAACAAGCTAGAGGTCGATCAGCCGATGCAGCCTAACTCGCTGAAGAACTCGCCGAGATCTATAGTACTCCTACTCTTAATGCGATGACGAAAGCCAAAAAGATTGTATTCAATATGTATTCGTGTCCTTGTACAATAGCGAGGGTCTAATATTTATACCCGGAGCCTAAACACGAATCCTACTCGAATACGACTTATTACAATTCTTAGAATAAAAATAAAACTTTCTAATTTAAATAACTTGGACCCTAATCTTTTCCTCCTTGTAGAGTCCGACATGTCTTTTCTGATACCGCCCAAAATACAATCTGCTGACGTTACTGGCTGACTTCATCCATAAAATAGCCGATTCCGATACCGTACCTGAGTCAGCTGTTACCAATTTACACCTAGTCGACTCCTTGATGATGCAAACTTGGAAACCTGGAGTTCCCGCGTTCTTCCTTCCAAATTTCGGTGTAAACATATGCCCCCCAATTTTAGGATAAAAATGATTTTATTCCAAAATTATCTCTTCTGTACTGCCTTGATGGGTCTGCAATCAAGGGTCAAGAACCTTGCCCTGGGGTCTACTGTCTGTCACCTTTTCTGTTGTCCTCGTTTGTTTGCGAGCTTCACGCGTGCACAATCTTTTGTTGGTATTCTACACTTCAGAGCGTCACAAGTGCACTATTGCTTCATGGGTGCTTGGACTCAGTCTCCCAGACCGACTATAAATGCCCATTCTATTCTGGCGAGAGCAACTCAATAACTTAGCCATGTTTCTCTCCTGCTCGTTTCTTCAAGTGCTCTCAGCTTTGCTAGATCCACCATGAGGATTCCAGGCGGTTAGAAGAATTCTTGTGTCTAGGGCGATTGTGTCACCCATTTCAGCACCTTGTTGAGCAAGAGAATCAGTTGCTGCGGTTAGAAGAATTCCTGTGATATTACTTGAGTCTTCTCACCATCGGCGTAAAGCTGTTCTAGTGTTTGCAAGGGTTCAAATGTGTGGACACCTTTCCCTTGTGTAACACCCTAAAATTTGGCATGATTTTAAAATAGGTGAATAAGATTTATTATGCAATTTTGTGAGCATACAAACTTAGAAGAATAATAATTTTTATTAATTTAAAATCAAATATAAGGGTAGGAACATGATTGAGCATTTATGCTGCTGCATAATATTTTGTATTGTGTGCACTTTTTGAAAATACAAAAGAGAAATTCAAAATCTATTTAAAATTCCTTTGAAAAACTGGAAAAAGAAAAAGAAAACATTTTTTCCATTCTATTCCCTGGCTTCTGGCCCATCGGCCCAGCTGCCCGCTTCCTTCCCCGCCTCCTCTTGGCCCGCTCGGCCTTCCCGAGCCGAGGATTAGCGCGGCCCGTTTCCCCTCCCGCTCTGGGCCGAGCCGCCGCAGGCCCAGCTCGCGCGCGCGTGCCGGAGTCCGTCTGTCCGTCACTGACGTCGCGGGCCCGCGTGTCAGGGCTGCCTCCTTCCTCACGCCGACGCCGGATCTCCTTTCCAAAATCGCCGACGCCCGTATCCGCCTCCCAATCTCGACTTTCCTTGCTTTTGAGCGCCTTCGGGCTATATAAGTCGCATGCCGAGCCCAACCGCACCCATCTCGTCCTTTTTGCAGTCGCTGTGGTGCTCGAGAGCTCGGTCACCGCGAGCGCAAACCCTAGTCGCCGCCATCCCGAGCCGCGCGACGCATTAGGACTATCTTCGCCTCCGATTTTGCCCTAGGTGAGTTCGCCATGTCTTTCACTTCCTCTCTGTACTTCCCGTTTATTGAATGATGGTCCGAGTCGCCAAAACAGTGAACTCCGGCGAGGTTTCGGTAATTCCGGCCATGGCGCCGCCGTCGGTCCACTGTAGACGGCCGGCGATTTCCTCTCTCTTTCTCTCTTGATAAGATCTGGGCCATCCAAAAAAAATCCAACGGTCCAGATTTGTTGATACCCTTTCGGTTGTTAGTTTTTCTAAAGAGCCCCTGTACTTTTTATATATAGAACCCGCAGTCCAAAACGTATTCCGAAAATACGCTTTCTCCTTCCGAAAATGTAGATTCGTTTTAATAAGTTCAAAAATACGTTTTCACTTATTTACAAGTTTGCCACTGATTTTGTTTTAGTCATAAAATCTTCATTCTAACTCCGATTTGACCCGTTCAAATTGCGTTAGGTTCGTATTCGCGAGCTCTACATGTTAGTGCTACTGTTCAGTAGGTTTGTAACATTTTATTTTCGAGCTTGTATTAAAGTAATTATTTATCTGTAGGAAATCTTAGTAAATTCATAACTTCGCCGTTTTAGTTCCGTTTTTCGTGATCTTCGCGTCTGTGTGATCCTAGCGAGTTGTAGATTCGTTTTAAAGACTTTTTATCTTATTTTATTGCTGTTGGTGTACTGTTCTAATTATAGTCTTGTTTGTTTTTGCATGATTGTTTTTGGATGAATGTTGCTGCCTTTGTTGATCGAGTATAGACGGTGAGCAATTCGTTGGAGACCAAGAGTTTTTCTTCGAGCAAGATCTTCAGGACTAGTTTGAGCAAGGCAAGTATAGCATGGGATTGTCCTTGTTGTCCTATTCACAATAAGCAAATATAATCATTATGCATATATTCCCTTGATAAGGATGACTTAGTTTTGATCTCTTACCTTGACACCTATTATATTGCATTGAGTAGCATTGCTAATGCTTAACATGAACTATGATCATGTAATTTGACTAATGGAATATGCAATAAACATTAAAAGATGACTTTTTAGTAATATGATAAAAGGGGGCTAGAGCATTGGGTTATTTTATAGTGCTCTAGTTTCTCTCCTTAAGGACTCATCTGTAAGCGAACATTCGGGACTTACAGTACAACTGTGAGGGCTATATGGCTCTGGCTTTAGTAATATAGAAGGACCTTTTCTAGCTTGTTAGTGGTAACTTTTTTGGCGTAAGAATGACTTGACGAATCGGGTATAGTGCGGCCTCTGTCCTTATGTGTATAGGCTACGTGTCATTGTGCCATATGGAAGGAGGGCTCTACATCTGTGTGCCGAGTGAATCTAATGGCCCTAACTTGTTAGACGAACCTTCGAAAGACTTCATAGTGTTTCCCTGCCTACTCACCTTGGAAGTGTTTTGGGAGTAATTAACCCGGGCATATGGGCAACACGACTCACAGTGAAAGTGTACAACCTCTGCAGAGTGTAAAACTGTTATAACAGCCGTGCTCACGGTCAGAGTGGCCTTGGACCCTTATGAAATAGTTGGTCATTAATTATAAATATGTTTTTGCTATTCGTTACTCATTTTACATTGATCATATGTTTATTGTTTAGGTTGAGACATCTTGATGCTATTGATATGCTAAAATTATGCCAATTAAAAGCTACATGCTGATAAACCAATGTCATGCCTTTGAGCCTCATGAACCCCATGTTACACTTGTTGAGTACGAGATATACTTACGCTTGTTTATTTTTCTTACTTGGATAAAAATCCCGGATGGGTAACAGATGGGGCAAATAGTGACTACTACTCCTACTTCCCTGAAGATTACTAGACTTGCAGTCAACCAGTCAATGTGCCTGTGCTTGGAGCTACCACGAGAGACTTATCTTTTTATTTTTCGCTATATTTGTGTAAAGACTATGTGTTAATAATCGTGATGTAATAACATTTGTGATGATACTCCCTTTATAATTTGTCAACTTATGTGTGATTGATCTCTGGGCGCACATAAGAGTATGCATTCCATTTGGTCTTAGAATGGGTGTGACACCTTGTTTGCTCTGCCTATGCCAAGAAACCTGTGAAATATACTAGGCACCTTCTTGGCGGGCCAGTCCTTTTCCCCCTGATGATACTTCCATCATTTAGTCGATATGACTTGGTCCACGACGTCCCTCGGCCTTATGGGGGTTCAAACTCCCTTCAATCCAATGAAGTCTTTATAGATCGATGGTCGGTTTCAATGTAATCCCCTTGTAACAATCTCCCGGTATTTGTAATTATGGGAAGCAATAAATTTGAATCTGTTGCATTTTTGAACTTCCCGTGAACTACTCCCCGAATCTTCGGAGTGCTGATCTATTTTCGTAACCGATTACGATTCCATAACCTCGCCAAAGCCTATCCTTGCAGCTTTGGGCTATATATACGGGCCATGGTTGTGGATGGAAAAACCAATCTGCGTCATCTCAAACTTTATGTATTTTTGGTGCGATTTGTTCTTCAACAGGCTCGAAGAGATGGAGAATGGCAAGATGTCTGTTGAAGAGATCCTTGATGAGTCCAAGCCACCACACCAGTGTCCTCGTCACCTGAAGTAAGGATGATCGTTGCTCTATGATCTCTTTGATTAGATTGATTTGATCTTTTATCCTCAGGATCAACTTGAATGATAGTCCTCTTCCTAGCACAATCTATGGCCCGGGCGGTGTGCGGATGGTAGCCCCAGTGGGCCCTTCCATTGTACCCACCGATCCTCATGGTGATACTGTTCGCCGGCTCCTTCAAGAGAGGGATGAGGCTCGAGCCTGGTACTCCAATGCGACTCATGATCTTGGGCGGATGGACTTCCACCTGAATGCGCTGTAGGATGCCCTCATCATCTTAGAGCACAGGACCAACTCTACTCAAGCGAGGCTGGCCGAGGCCAAGACCAGAATCATTGGTGAGATATTCATCACAATCCTTCGATTCGCTCTTTCAATCTTGCCTTCAAGACCTTAATCATGCCCTTTTTTAGATTTATCAACTCAGCTGGAAAGCCTCCGATCAGCTACGGTGTATGCGGTAGGGTTTGTCAATGCCAGGGGCGCTGTGCTGGTGGTTCGCCTGTACGATGTCCCGAACCGCGTCAGGGAAATCACCCTTCGCGGCGTCCGCCATGGTGCTACCATTGCACTGGCCGTGGCACAAGTCCGCTCTAGTCATGAGCTTTGACTTCTTCCCCATGGTTTCCCAGCCACCAATCACCCTGAGGATCATGAGTGCCTGGTCGAAGACTTCTTTAATGCTGGCAGCTCCATAGCCCTTTCTTCTCCGGCCGGAGACATCGTGAACAAAGTGTTCTCCGACCCTTAGTTTATAACAGGAAATATTGGCAAATAAACTTCTTTTCATTTGAAGTAATTTTTCTTTTCCTGCAAATTCATCTTTGTCTTTTATTTTGCAAAGCGCGAAACCAATGACAATTCAGATCTTTTAAATCATCCAACACCAAAAACTTTATAGTCATCGGCTATTAAGTTCTCTTGAGTTTTCAATATGCCACGATTCAGCTTTGATTTCCCAAGGAAAAACGGCTACATGTCCATATACCAGCTCGTAAGGAGAGCACTTTGTTGATCCGTGGCACGTCATCTCTGGGTTTAGTTAGAATAACCGATTTAAATTAGCCGATTTCAATTCTGATTTTAATCTGACTTGGCTGAATCTGAAAACGGCTCTCATAACCAAAACCTTTCAAATTCCTTTGCAATCATAGCCACCGCGTATTCCTCGATCCATGGTGGAGCGCGCTACTCTTTGCATTAATTAGGACTACCTTCACATATTTTGAAAAATCTACCATGCTTATTTCATGATTATAAATAAAAGGCCAAGGGCTCTTAACACCAAGCACAACTGCATCTATCTTTTTTCTTCCACACAGTTGAAAGTCCCTGTTTGGTTTTGGCTAATTGATGAAACCTAGGACTAACCTTTGTATCTAAGTGGATGATTTAGATAAAGGTGGTCATTGAATATGAGACATGACATTGACTCATGTGACCAAGATGATGAAGACCAAGATGAGGCTTGGCTCGATGGACCGGTTGTGAAGGTGAAGGGCAAGTCGAGGCTTCGAAGCGAAGGACCATGCGATGGTGAAGCTTGAGCAAGACTTGGTGCCGACGGACCGATGCAATGGTGAAGAGCAAGTGAAGTCAAGGTCGATGGATCGAGACGGTCATGTGATGATATGAAGTGGATCATATCATTTGGAGAAACAAAATGGTCTCAAGGCAAAGGTATAACCATAGGGCCATTTTGTTTTGCACTCAAGACACCATAGAGGGTGTGAGTGGTTTAGGATCGATAGCCGAACTATTAAGAGGGGAAGTCTATTCGGTTACTCGACGCACGGGTGCCACTAGGTGAATTCATGAAGTGCATTCCATGTAGGGCCTAGTGAGCTAACTGGAAAACCTTTGAAAATGATTATGAAAATGCTAACACACGTGCACAAGGTGGTGATCACTTGTTGGTGTTGGCACATTTGCGTAGGCGTTGGTGTTTGAGGGGTAGAGAGGGGTTTGGGGTCCTCTCTCCCTCCCGCGCGAGCTTGCGAGGCGGGATTCAGGCGTTTTCGAGGAGATGAAATGCCTATTTTCCTTTACGCCATTGTCGAGATTTGGAGGCGTTGTCACGTTGTGTTTTATGAGCTATAACATGTGTTTTAGTGAGACACATATGGAGAGTAGCTCATAAGTGAACGGGCGAAACAAGTGGAGCAAGAAAAAGTTGCAAAACACATGCGTTATAGGCGACAGACGCTGCTTGGGGGAGCGTCAGACGCGGCGTCGGCGTGTCTGTCGACAAACCCTAGTTAGGGTTGCTACGCGCGGAGCGTCAGACGCGGTGTCGCGTGAGCGACAGACGCGGCCTAGAACACTGTTCCAGCGTCTGTCGCTCGAACGAATTGAGCGCGACGCGACTTCACGCGCCAGACGCGTCTGTCGGTTGAGGACCAGACGCGTCTGTCGAGTGTCACGCGTTTACATGGTTTCTGGACTGCGTCCGTCATGGCAGCAGACGCGCGGCCTCCGAGCGTCAGACGCGTCTGACGGTGGCATGGCTGCGTCTGTCGGTCGCGACAGACGCGTCTGTTGCTTGAGGCGCGAAAACGCTAAGTTTCAATGGTCGAGACACGTGGCACGACGAGGAGGCGTCAGACGCCAGGGTGAGCGTCTGTCAGGTAGGCGACAGACGCGTCTGTCGCCCCCATTTCTGTTGTGTGGAGAAGCTAACGGCTAGTTTCGAGGATGGGGGTTATAAATACTTGTTGGCCGGCCCTTGGGGAGGTCTCTTGACATTTTCTAACACTCTTGTGCATCCTTTGAGCTAAAGCTTCTCCCTCCCACTCATCTCTCTTGCTTGATTGCAAATCAAAAGTGAGATTGAGTGATCCCAAAGTGCATTGCATAGCTTGAGGGCATCTAGTGGCACTTGTGGGTGGTTTAGCCGGTGGATTTCTTGTTACTCTTGGAGAGTACCGCTCCTAGCCGGCTTGGATATTGTTGGAGGCATTGGCAAGAGAAGGAGATTGTTCTTGGCCACCTCCGGTTGATTGTAAGAGGTTCTTGTGCTTTCCTCGGCGGAGTGCCAAAAGCAACTCTAATACATTACGCGTGTCATTGAGTTACCTCACTTGAGAGTGGTGTCTTGCGGTGCCTTGCGGGGCATGCCTTGAGGGGCAAGTGACTTGAGGGTCACACTGAGAAACCATCTAAGTGTTGGCCGACACAACCGGTGACGTAGCTTGTCGGTGCATAAGTGAACACCGGGTAAACAAAAATATTGTGTCTCTTGTCTCCCGATGATTGGTCTTCATATTGTGTTGTTGTCAATATTGATTGATTGTATATCATCTTGGTGATTGGCAACATCTTCACTCCACCATCGGTATAATAATCACAATCCTCTCTCTTGCATTTACATTTACTAGATTATCTTGTGTAGCTCTAGTGGTAGCTTTGCTAGTAGTGTTGTTAGCTTGCTCACTAGTGTAAAATTAGTGACATAGCCCTTGTGTGAACTAGAGATCATAATCTACTAGACTTGTGGATAGGAGGCTTGCATCACAACCGTAGGCTAAGCAAAACTCGCTTTACGCCGTTTGTTATTCTAACAAGTTTGCTTAGTGGTTCTTGTAGAATTTTTTATAGGCTATTCACCCCCTCTCTAGCCATCTTGGACCTTACAATAGTTCTCTCATTTTCTCGTGCTCGGCGATTTTTCCTTCTTTTTCATCAAAACCCTAGCCATGGCTGGAGAAGGTGATCGCGGCAAGCGCCCAGCGGAAGAGGTCCTAGAGGAGAACCTGCTGATGCGCCAGCGTCTCCGCCGTCTAGGGTAAGACTAAAAATTTCAACTTGTTCACTAGCCAACCTATCTTGACTTCTCGATTTCCACAGGTTTGTTCATCATGGCAGTAACCATCCCCTCTCTATCAGGGCCAGTGAACCGCTCCTATTCCATCAGAATCCTCGTTAGATTCTTCGTCGGGTTCCTCGTTGGGCTCCTCTGACTCATACAACGGTGACGATGCTCGCCGCTTCCTCCGAGAATGGAAGGCGGCGAAGGAGCGGTACTCCGAGGCCACCAAGGAAAACGGCCAGCTTGAGACCCACCTGGAGATCCGGAGGATCACCCTCTTCTCTGCAGAGGATGAGGTCATCGCCACTCGAGCGAGATTTGGCCGAATCTGATGCCAGGGTGGCCGGTAAGCTCCTTATAAGAAAAACCCCATCTTTCTTGATTCTATCAATCTTTCCTTCGACAGTTTTTCCTAATTGATTCCTTTGCTTTCTTATTTACCAGCCGTGATGGTGCAACTGGAGCACCTCCAGATGGCGGCCAACAACACCGCCGTGGCGATGAATGCCAGGGGTCCTCTCCTGGTGGACCGCCTGCAGGACATCCCCGTCCCCGCCAGTGAGATCGCTCTCCATGGCGATCGTCGTGGCACCACCGTTGCCCTGGCCGTCACTCAGGTCCAGATCGGACATGACCTGAGCGCCATGGTGATGGGCTTCCCTATGCACGAAGGTCCCGAAGATCATGAAGACCTGATCACGGACTTTGTTGATGCCGAAGAGGCCATCGTGGATGTAGTCCACGCCGAGGACATTGTGAACCAGGTGTTCCTCGGCGATTAGTTTGTACTTAGGAACAAACTAATTAATGAAAATCTCTGTCTCGTGGCTGCCCCATTGTCTGTGAATTTCTTATGAAGTACTTTTGTTTGTGTTTATTTTTTGCTCTATAGGCGACACATATCATATCGACTTTTACCCAATTTGGGTTAATTTTTGCACTAAATGCGATTCCCCTTGGTACCGGCTATTAGAGCCGATGACTAAACAGATCGACTATCAAGCATTAATCCAAGCGCTGGGATAATACTTCTTTAAAAACTTTCCGTTGATTTCTCTGTCAAACTCTTCTTCTCCTTCTAGCGCTTCCAAAATATAAGCATTGTCAGGTGCACAACGTTTTATCCGATAAGGGCCATCCAATTAGGTGACCATTTGCCAAATCTGCTGTCTTTAGACCCAATCAGCAGTTTCACTTTTCAAACCAATTCTCCTTCATAGAACTATTTGTTCTTGACTTTCTTATTATAATGTCTTACAACTCTTAACTTATTGGCTTCAATATTCTCAAGGGCTCATAGCCAATGACAGTTAAGGTCTTCTAAATCATCCATCATACGATTCTTATAAATTTCGGCTGTCAAATCATTTTGTAATGTAACACGCCTCGATCCAGTCTGAATTTCCTAAGGAAGAATAGCATTATGTCCATACACCAACTCATAAGGCGATGATTTAGTCAATCCTTGGCAAGCCATCCTATATGCCCACAAAGCTTCATTAAGTGTCAAGTACCACTTTCTCGGTTGTTCTTCAATTTTCTTTTTGACCAACTTAATCAAAATTTGATTGGATGCATCAGCTTGGCCATTAGCTTGAGCATAATAAGGAGAAGAATTTAATAACTTGATTCCCATACTGGTAGCTGTTGATATTTCTTAGCATCGCTCTATACTAAGTTGTCATCCCTAGCATGATACTAGAAATGCTAGTAACTAAAAGAACACTTGTAAACTCTGAGATAAGAATATATAGGTATCCGCAAGCGCACAGATAAATTACCATTATAGCATTTTACCAGAAATATTCCAGGTATTGTTATTTATATTTTACCATAGGGAGGAGCTATAGGGGTGGCTAGAGATGATGAGCAAGTATGCACTACTTATGATGGAATCAATCACATAGCACATACTTTAACTGGGGTAAGCCAATAATAAATGATAAGTATAAACATTGATAATACCCAGAGATAGACTACTCATAAGTTTTAGTAAGACTAGACAAGAGATTAGTTAAGAGATTGAATTCTTATGTTGTTTCTTATTTACTAAGTCTCTCATACACTGTAGCACATATATAATCATGTATAGCATAATGACTCTTCATCTATGCATAAGGAACATTACTGAGGAAAATCAAGAACAGAGCAAGACTTCCTTCGCAACCAGGTTCTACTTGTTCTACTTGTTCTACGAGTAGACTACAAAGGACTCAACCGGAGTGTCACTTCCACGATCTACCACATGACCCGGCATATAGAGTGCATCCGCAGACAAATAATATCTAAGCACCATGCTTACATAATGTCGACCACTTAACTCACTCGAGTATTGAATTAAGTGCTTTGCGATCTTATACATAAACTCACTATCAATCATGACTATATCAAATATACTACTAGAGTAAACTAGGAACATAATAAACAGAAATATAATATTAAAATAGAATAAAGTCATGACAAGAGAGATACAATGGCTATACCAGCCTCCAGAAGACGATGAATCCAGAATCCTGAGCAGGAGCCTGAACTCTACGGAAACCTTGCTAGCTAGCCTATACTAGAAATTTGAGTAGTTAATCTAATTCTTTGGCTCCTTGGCTTAATGGCTTCTCTTCCAGGAGGGGGTAGGGCTTGTTTATATAGGCTGGTGAAATAAAACAGAGCCCTTAGATCAAACCGACCTTGATCAACGGTGAAGATACAAACCCTAAGGCAGTGGAGGAACCGACATAAGAGTGTGAGGCTGACAGGTGGGCCCCTAGATCGATCGACCTGGGGTGGGGTCGGCTGACCTGGGTCTCTTCCAGGTGGGCTCCCCCTTCGGTGGGTCGCCTTCTCGTGTCTTCTAGATTCTTCTCAACTTGGTTTCACAATAGAATATGCTTTTTAGCCCGACGTCCTTGATATCTTGCCTCCTTTTCCTGATAAACCCCTGTAGAAACACAAATTCACCAAAACCTGTGGAATTCTATTAGTTTTAACCCTAATTCTATGTTGGAGGTTGATATATGCCCTTTTTCATATTTTATTGATGATTTAAAATGAACAATAACTACCGTCAACAGTAGCAAAATCTTTGAACTCCTCTCATGTAAACATTGTCCCTTGATCAGTTGTGATAGTCTGAGGAATCCCAAATCGATAAATAATATGCTCCTTGACAAAATCAACCATATTCTTTGATGTTACTGTCCTCGGAGGAATTGCTTCAACCCACTTGGTGAAATAATCTGTTGCTACCAATATGAATTTGTGTCCTTTACTTGACGGTGGAAAAATCTGGCCAACTAGATCAATCCCTCAACCTCAAAATGGCCAGGTTTAATTATTGGATTCATAGCTGACACAGGCGATTTCTGAATATTACCAAAACGTTGATAATCTTGACACTCCTTATAATATTCAAAACAATCTTCTAATATTGTTGGCCAAAAATATCCAAACCTGTGAATGATCCATTTCATTTTATAAGCCGATTGATGAGCCCCACAAATTCCTTCATGTACTTCACCCATCAAAACTTTTTTGTCTTCTTGATTCAAACATTTAAGCAAAACTCCATCGACTGTTTTGTAGTGCAACTGATCATCCAACAAAACATACTTAGTCAATTTATACCTCAGTTTTCTGGTAACCCTTTGTGATGGATTCTTGAGGTAATCAGCTATTTCAACCCTCCAATCATTAGCCAAAGTTTCACCGTTAAGTATTTCTTGAATCACTCGATAGCCTGATGTACTTTGAGCTAGTCGATTGGCTTCTTGATTCTGTGCTCTTGGAATATGCTGGAAGAAGTAAGAGGAAACTCCTCGAGTAATTTTTGACACTCATCATAATATCCCTTCAAAATATCATCTTTGCACTCATACAGGCCGACCAATTGATTAATTACCAGCTGTGAATCCCCGAATATTTTGATTGACTCCGCCTTTACTTCTTGAAGAAGTTGAATTCTCTTAAGGATAGCCTCATACTCTGCTTGATTATTAGTGGCCATTGGCTTGATTTGAAAAGCAAACTCAAAACTTGCCCCCTGGGATGAAATAATAACAATGCCACCACCTTGTTTGCACGATGATCCATCGAATAATGTCCAAGGCATTGACTCCAAATAGCCACCAATACTTGGCTTATGATATTGAGTAATAAAATCGGCCATTACATGCCCTTTGACTGCTTTAGCCAATTCATACCTCAAGTCAAATTCTGATAATGCAAGAATCCACTTTCCTATTCTCCCATTTAATATCGGCATTGATAGCATGTGCTTGATCACATCAGCTTTAGACACAACTATACACTCAGCCGATAGTAAATAATGTCGCAATTTAGTGCAAGAGAAGTATAAACATAAACCTAATTTTTCAATAGGAGAATATCTTATTTCTGGATCTAAAAGCCTTCTGCTCAAATAGAAAACAACTCGTTCTTTTCCTTCAAACTCTTGTATTAAGACCGATCCAATTGTTTGGCTATCGGCTGACACATACAACTTAAAAGGTTTACCTTGTTGAAGAGGAACTAACACAGGTGGAGATTTCATATATTTCTTTATTTCCTCAAATGCTTTTTGTTGTAAGTCACCCCATTTAAATTCTTGATCATTTTTCAACTTCAACAGAGGAGAAAATGGCAGAATCCTTTCTGGCAGATTTGAAATAAATCTTCTGATAAAATTAATCTTACCAAGCAGAGATTGTAATTCTGTTTTATTAGTTGGAGGGACTGCTTCATCAATTGCTTTCTTGCTTTTCTGACCAACTTCAATTCCTCTTTTATGGATCATAAAACCCAAAAACTGTCCAGCTGATACTCCAAAGGCACACTTATTAGGATTCATCTCTAAGCCATGTTTTCTTGTGCACTCCAAAGTCTCCGCAGATCAGCAGATGCTCTTTGTACCCTTTAGATTTTACCACCACATCATCAATATAGATTTTAACAATTCTGCCAATCAACTTATGAAAAATATAGTTCATTGCTCTTAGATAAGTTGCACCAGCATTCTTCAATCCAAAAGTCATCGCAACCCATTCAAATAAGCCGATTGCACCTGGACATCTAAAAGTTGTTTTACTATGTCTTCTACAGGCATAAAAATCTGATTATAACCTGCATTGTCATCCATAAAGCTAATAACTTTGTGTCTAGCTGCTGCATCTATCAACATATCAGCTATTGGCATCGGATAACCATCTAGCCTTGTTCAAATCTCTGAAATCAATACAAACTCTTAGTTTTCCATTCTTCTTATACACAAGAACTACACTCGATATCCACTCTACATATTGGCATGGTCGAATAAATTTTGCTTCCAGTAATCTTTTAATCTCCTTCTTAATATTATCAAGAGTATTTGGATTAAATCTTCTTAGGGCTTGATTAAATGGCTGATACCCAGGTTTGATTAGTAACCGATGTTCAACAATTGATCGATCTAAACTAGGCATTTCATAATATTCTCAAGCAAAATAATCTTTAAATTTCTTTCACAAATCTATCAATTCTCGTTTATACTCAGGATCTAATTTAGTACTTACATACGTCGGTCTAGGCTTATCTCCAAAACCAATGTCTACTTCTTCTAACTCAACGGCCGATGTAAAGCCATGTCCTAGTTTACCATCTATACCATCTATTGGATTATCCATTAAAACTTTCAGAGCCGACAGCCCGGATCGGCTGTTGGCCTTCATCATTGATTCTAATGAAGCCTCCTTCCCATAATCTGCCAGAAAAACACTCAAAATCTTCCAACTCCCAATACATTGGATCAGCTGTTGCTATGCTTATAGAATCATCAGCATAAACCAACTCAACATTGTTTCCATGCCACTGAATCAAGCATTGATGCATAGTCGATGGCACACAACAATTTACATGAATCCAATCACGACCGAGGAGTAAACTATATGAACCCTTTTCATCGATGACAAAGAAAGTAGTAAGCAAAGTTTTTCTTCCAATTGTCAATTCAACATTTATTGCCCCTGGTCTTAGATGCATTACCTCCAAAGTCCTTAAGCATCATATCAGTCTTAATCAAATCTTCTGGTCCCTTACCAAGCTTGCGAGAAGTGGTATAAGGCATTAGATTGACAGAGGCACCACCATCAACTAACATTTTACTCATCGGCTTCCCATCAACAAAACCTCTGACATATAGAGCCTTTAAGTGTCGATGTTTAACTGGTTTACAAATATTGCTTGCTGAGTCAAGGTCAACTTGGCTACCATCTCTTCATACTCTGATTCATCAAAATCTGAATACACTTCTTGATCTGCTGGAGCCCTGAACTCTGACGGCAAAAGAAAAGCCATTTGAATATTAGCCGATGGTTGATCCTTATCAGCTGTTTGTTCAGCACGCCATATTTGAGGTTTACCAAACTTCTGAGCCTGTTCTAACTCTCTGCTCCTTAAAAGTTGCACTCTTCTCTTCTGACTTCTGGTTAAACCTCCTGGACACCACTGTCCTTCTTGCCAAACATACTCTTCTTCATCATCTTCTTCATAATCGACCCAATTTTGATCAACAACCCGCTTACCAAGCCGATCATAAATACTTCTATCTGTTATACGCCGATCCATATCATTATATTGATACTCAATTCGATCACGGATAGATCGGCGGTTGGTCTGAGATTGCCTAAACTCCCAATATTGATCACTGCATTCTAGGCAATTATTTCTAGTAGGCAATTTCAAACCTTCATTCCAGCAATGTCCAAAGAAAGGACAATTCCAATGCAACTTAGTTTGCTCTCTTTCATATCACTTCTTCTTGTCGACGCTGATATTCTTCTTCTTCTAACCAGCGCTAATAATCTGTTTCCTTCTGTCGTTGCCATTTGTTCAATAGGATACGAGATGTAACACGTGGCCTCATGGCACCAGCTCTCGACGTTTCTCCCTACTCATATCGGTTCTTTTATTGGTCACGATGCCTTTTAATTTCTCTATACTCATCAGCTGATATTTGTATCTCTGGATCAATTGTCCTGACTTCTCTGGCCTTAGCCGATTCAATACTTTAGTCTTCCGTTTGAACAACTTAGCATCAACCATGGTCTGATCCTTCGGGAAAGGATTATCATCAACCTTCATTTTTCGAGATGTATTAAATTTAAGCTTTCCTTGCTGAATGGCCCTCTGAATATGCTGCCGAAAAACCCTGCAATCATTAGTAGTATGAGAAGTAGTATATGATACTTGCAGAATTTCTTATTCTTCAACTGCTCAGGAGGTAATATACATGATTGGCAGACAACTTGATCTCTCCTTTCTCAAGCAAGAAGTCAAAAAGCTTGCCTACCTTTGTAACATCAAAATCATAGCTCTCCTCAACTTCTTTTCCCCAAGGACTTTGGGACCATTACTGTCTTCTTACCCCCAATTCCATTCAGCTGCAGCAATTTCTTCTTCCTCATCATCCTCATCATCATCAACTAAATATGGATTATAAGCATCAGCCATTGCAGCATTCTTCTGAAATCGGGTCTCTCTACGCATATTCTGAAATTGGCTATTGAGTGCTGCCACCCGTTGAGCCAATTGACCCAAATTGTCAAATTCTTGCCCAAGCAACTTTTCTCTCCAGGCTGGCAGCATTTCTTGAACAGCGAATGCAGCTAGCTGATCATCAGTCAAATTCAATGAAAAGCACAAGTTTCTTGTTTCTCGAAATCTCTGAACAAACTCAACACCTGATTCATTAGTTCTCTGCTTCATATTTGTTAAATTTGTGATCTTTGTTTTCTCTGTCCCAGTATAGAAATATGTATGAAATTTCTTCTCAAGGTCACTCCAATTGACAATAGAATTGGCTGTTAATGATGAAAACCAAGTGAAAGCTGGTCCTAACAGGGACAAAGAAAAGAAACGAACTCTATGTGCTTCCTCAACTGAAGCTTCTCCCAACTGAGTAAGATATCAACTGATATGTTCTATCGTACTTGTGCTATCTTGACCATTGAATTTAGTAAACTTTAGAAGCCTATAATTTGTAGGAAGAGCATCAAGTCATACCATTCTGGATATGGACGTTTATACGAAAAGGTCTGCCCTTTTGGTTTCAAACTGAACTAATTTTTCATCATTTCGGTCACCCTGAGCAACAATTCATCTCCTGCGTTTGGAATTCTTTGTGGTTGTTGACCCATCTAAGGATTGAAATTCTGAGTGCTTTGATATCCTAGATTTGGAATCATATTGAAGGTGTTATAATCTGGACTAAAATGGTAACCTTGTGGAATATCTATTTGTCGGATCCCTTGTTGATTTGCTGCTTGTAACTTCTGATTGAAGACATTAGGATCAACATCTCTACGAATCCTGTGAACTGATGGTGCTATTTTTTAAGCCGATGACGATACTTGGCCTGACGTGCCAAAATTAATAATCTGATTATGAACCTGCCCTATCGGCTGTTGCACATGCTGCACTGATGATCTAGGATTATATTGCATTTGATTAGTAGTAGCATCCTGAATTTGGTCAGATGAATTCTGTATAGCCTTGATATCATCATCTTTAGCTAGTGCTACTCCTTGCTGGCTAGTACTGGCATGATTGGTTCCCTGAGTTGACGGATGTGGAATGTTGTAATAAGCCGGTCTGACCTGATCAAGTGGAAATCCATAAAACACCTCCTTCATAGTATTGTGGAATGTATTCAAGAAGGTTGTATTATGATTCAACATTGCATTATGAATAGATTTGTTGACAGCGTCCACAAAGAAATGCATATCATCAACTTCGTCTGTATCTAACTGTCCATGCATCAAACCTCTCGGTAACGAATATTTCTGAATAACTTTATTGTCACGTGTTTTGGCGTATGACAACAAGCACTTATTCTGAAACTCCTCCATAGCGTTACTAATGACATCTTTACCCTCATTAGGCAAGCCTTCATAAGTCACCATGAGAATATCCTTGTTGTTGTAAACCGCCATGACGCTCGTGGTTCCACCGAGCGTGCCAAAAAGCGTGTCAGCACAAAAAATGTGACAATGTGATCAACATGCAGCGAGCCGAAAGATCTGAATGGATCAAGGCCCAGAGATCTGATTCAACATGAAGGCCGGTCGATTCTGGAAAACCGAAGCGTGCCAGTCAATTTGACCTGCAATTGACAAGGAAAGAAAGTTGATCAGTAGCTCATTCGAGTAGCTGCAGATTTCAATATTTCTCACTTCATCAACCGTTATGATGTGAAGATTCACTTCGCTGAGCCAAACAACATTTTCAAGGTTGTAAAACATTCCAGGGATCTTCTTGTGCACAATAAATTACAAGTGTATTGTATTTACAGGTGCATAAAATTTCAAAGCATCCAAACAGGGCTAAACTAGGTAGTGAGCGAGTATAATCATGTAGTCTGGTTTCCATCAGTCTATTTGCTCACAGGACAACATACCTATCCAATGGATGGAATGGAAGTGCCATCTCTCTCAGGTGCGGCAACAGGGCATAGCCACATATATAGGACACTACAGCCTCAAACAACATCTAAAGATTCAAGAGCAAATAGGTAACCCTAAACCCTAAACCACAATGCATTTAGATTAGGTAGTCTTAATGAGTGGGCTCCATGTTAGGTATCTATATGGACTACTTTGCCACAGTGTATACTAAAATAATATAGGACCCACTAATAAACAACTGTGCATCTTATCCAAGACGTTCAGAGGTTTGTAGAGAGATAAAAATGAATACTTCTTATTTCTTATGGGTATTTTATAAGTCTATATATACCTTTTGCTATGGACTGGTATATAGAATATGTCCATAGTATTTCAACTAGCGAGTAGAGAATATTTTAGTCCTTATGGACTACTTTAGTTCACATATTGTGGTTGCTCGTAGAGTAGCAACGATAATTTTATAGTGCTAGTATCTCATTTACATAATCATTATTTCAGAGAAAAGAAACTATACTCAGTTCAGGTTTTCTACCGATAGTTAGAAGAATATATATCCTTTATTAGGAGAGACTGAATGGTGAAAAAAATATCAAGTACAAAAAAATATTGAAAAATAGCAAACAGGCAGGAGCAGTACAAAAATATACGTGCGACTACCTATGTTTCTTTGGAGGGTTTAACGACTTGAAAGGTACATTGGTAATTTCATATTGTGGTCTTCTTACTTCATTTTCTCTTAGATGCTGTCTCAAGGCATGGCCCAGTGACAACCCAAATGAGTCGGATCGGTCTCGTTGCCATCCCACCTGTCGACACAAAAAATGTGGCAATGTGATCAACACACAGCAAGTCGGAAGATCTGAATGGAGCAAGGCCTAGAGATCTGCTTAGCTTCAACACGAAGGCCGGTCGATTCTGGAAAACCGAAGCATGCTAGTCAATTGACCTGGAATTGACAAGAAAATAAAGTTGATCAGTAATTGAAGGCGGAACCTTTCGGTGTTGGTCCATACAGTTCCGAATTTGCGGCTCTAAAAGCTAATATGTGAGGCCATCGACTAAACAGTCGATATCCATCATGTCCATGAAAGAAGGATCTTTACAATAAGACAAATCGGCTAAAATGAAGAAATAATGATGATGAATCAAACTAGCCGCCATCATGAATCATAACAATTCCATAACAACTGGTTAATTAGGGTAAGAACAAGTACAATACACTCACTTTGCCAAGATTAACGAAATCATCTCTTAAAGCACAAGCTATCAGCTAAATAGCTGATTCAGGAATAAAAGAAAGATTATAACATGTATGCAATCGACTATCTAACATGAGCAAACTCATAAGCAAACCAGATTTAATCTATTACCATCAACAGTGAGGTTCGACCGAATCGTTGCAGCTATGATAACGATAACAAATCAAAATCCAGAAAGCTCGTAGATTTATTCATGTTTCGATAGTTTCAGGGTACACGCTATATATGTGAAAAGCGCACGTAATCGGCTAAAATAGCCGATTTCAGGCATAGTAAACAAACAAAGTACATGTCTTGATTATAAACAAACTCAATGATCGATGAAATCTAGTCTAAAGTTCCACTAGTGAGATTTGAACGGATCGATGCAGCTAGAGTGACAACAATAGATCAAACTTTGTTAACTATTGAGTTCATCTATAATTAATTCATGCCCTCGAGAGCGTAAGATGCACGATTAAGATTGAGATAAAACAGCCAATCTAGCAAAGCAAATCATCAAATTTAAGATCTGATCGTGATTAAGCTTAAAGACAATCGACTAGTGTGATATGATGCCGATCTATCTCAACCTTAACCGGATAAATTGTGATATTATTATAACTAACAAAACATTAACTATAATAAGATCGATAACTAGATAAATTAACTAAAAACAGCAAAATAAGCCTTACTAATCTTAGTCAACTCGATAACTGGTGATATTGTGTTAAATAACGGATCACCGACCGCAAGATCGATAACTGTGATTAATATCAAAATCTATAAGAGATCAATCGGCTGATGCAGCCTTGCAAATCAAGATACGAATCGATAACTAACTTACACTACAATCTGTAAGAGGTCAATCGATCGATGCAGCCTTACAAATGATAATATAAGTCATGACAATACTTACTAACAAGCTAGAGGTCGATCAGCCGATGCAGCCTAACTCGCTCAAGAACTCGCCGAGATCTATAGTACTCCTACTCCTAATACGATGGCGAAAGCCGGAAAGACTGTATTGAATATGTGTTCGTGTCCTTGTACAATAGCGAGGGTCTAATATTTATGCCATTTGATTCTCACACTGCTTAAAATCTAATGCCCGTTAGCCAAAGGAAAGATACAAATATTGCGTCATTCATAATATTTCAGTCATAATAAGTTCAGTAGCTCATCAGCATAGGTACAATTAGTTAAACATCTCTATATATTGTTAATAGCCCCATAGATCATTAGCATAGCTGCTGACTATTGTGTTCCTTATGTTTGTGCATGCTATTAGTCAGCTCATCTACTAATTATTTCTCCCATGTTTTATATAAATCTTTATTCTACAAATAGGTGCATCACCACATCAATTATGCCCATTTTTTATAAATGAGTCGTTTTATCCGTTTCACAATGCTTTGCAAATTTCCCTTCCTAGCTAGTCATCTATCTATGGAGATCATCCCTGCAATTGCTTTCAGTTTTTATTCTCCTTATTTTCATACTACATTCTGTATAAAGATTAGTTAACTACACATGGATTTTGGTGTACATGTCTCATCACATTATTATATATTCCTTGCTCAGTCTTTTCATGTGGATCCGTCATTGTTGCTTGCAACCTATATTTTCACGGGCTTGCTAGCGCCGGGACGCCCGCGCATGCAGACCGTTTCCCGCACCGTTTCGCACGCTCACATGGGCCCGTGCCGCCCCAAACGTTACCAGCATCGAGAAGAGGGATAGGGGCAGCGGATGCCCAGCCTGGTGCCGGGAGGAGGAGACACCGAGGCAAGGCAACAAAAAGCGAGGAGGAAGATACAACATCCGATCTACTTTGAAACATCCGGATGCAACACTTGCAACATAAGTCTAAAGGTAGATAAAATACTTGAAACATGCATCTGAAACACTTGCAAAAACACATGAAAAACACTTAAAAATCATTGTAAAACATACGGAACATCTAGATAAAATACTTGCAATATATGTGTGAAATATATGCAACATACATCTGAAAAAACAGATGAAACATTCGGAACAGAAGCTTGCAACATACGCGTACAACCATTGCAACAACGAAACATCCCGATCTACTTTTGCAACATCCGCGTGAAACACTTGCAACCTACCTCTGAAACATCTTTAGCACTTAAAACATATGCTTGCAACATGCACTTCTTTCTGTCATGTGCCTTCGGCTGATCACGGGAGACGCTATCCTAGCCGATGACCTTCTCTTGGTGGCTAGTGCATGCCGTGGCCGCGACGAGCGAGCGCGGAGTGGGGGCGTGGCGAGGATGCCCGCAACGGCGAGCCGGAGTGGGGCAGCACGACGAGGAATGGCTGCAGCGGCGAGGTGAAGTGGGGCACATGACGCAGGACGGGGGTGCACACGGGGAGATGGCCGCGACGGCGATGTAGAGTGGGGTGGGCGAACAGCCGCACAACGTAGAAAAGCACGCGATGGGCGAGCCAGTCCTGAGATATGTTTGAGAGAGAGATGGGGAAGACGTATAGAGAGGCTGGCTTGTTGGGCCAGTATGATAGCACGCAAGCCTAGGAAGGCGACGTCCAATTGGGCGGATGCCCGCCCCTGAGCATTACCTATATTTTCATGCTGTGAAAGAGTAGGAAGGGTTTTAATTAAAGTATAAGATGCACATCCTTATATGTTGTTGGAGAGCCAAATTCAGTGCCATATCTATATTCTTTGGGTTTATTATTGTTGATTGCTTGCGGGAAAGGTGACTTTAATGGTGCAAAGGTGATTTGATTTGCCCAATTCATTGTGTCTAGTGTTGTTGACGGTCACTAACGTCAATTATAAACCGTCAAAGAAACATGTATAAGGGCACAAATGAGATCACCAACAAAGGTTTAGTGTTTAAACTAATAAATTCTATGAGTTTTGGTGAATCTGTATTTTCAGTAGGGTTATTCCAGAAAACCGGCAAGGAGGATCAAAACGTGAAATAGAACCAAACTTAACCGCGACGAAAACTACTCCAGAAGGTTCCAAAGGACACTAGAAGACACCACACCACGGCGGACCCCGAGAGGCTACCAGGTGGGGCCGGCCAGCCCCACCATGATGCCGCCCGGCCCCCTGTGGGCCCCGCTGTCAGCCCGTTTCTAGAATGTTCCTCCACCGCCTTCTAGGGTTGCATCTATGCCGTTCTTGAAGTCGGTTCGATGCAAGGGCTCACGTTGCACCCTCAGGGCTATATAAATAGACCCCTGCCCCCCTCCCTGGAGCCATCCCTGAAACCCTAATTCATATTCTGTAGTCAGGATCAATTGAGAGGGGTCCCATGAAAGGATCAACCTCTCAAAGCCAAGCTATCAAGAGAAGATTAGTCCTCATTAGGATCTAGTCTTTAGAAATAGAGAGTGGAGAGGAGGAAAGAGTTTAGAGGAGGTGCCGGCCTGTCGGTGCTCCCTCTACGGCTTATACCTTGGCAGAAGTTAACCTACGTCTGAGATTTCTCTGGTAATCAACTTCTTATTCAAGTAAGCATCGTGTTTATATTGTTCTTCTTATTTGTGAGTCTCTTTTGAGTGCTTTAATCTACGGCCGTAATTTAAGATATAATTCATAGTGTAAGCGTGGTGCTTAGGCTCGGGTTACTCGTGGATGCACCCTATTTTTTTGGATCGGTGGTAGCTCGCGAAGGTGACAGCTTCGTTGAATCCTCTATAGTCCACCTCCTGTTAATAGGACTAGCAAGGCTTTTAGTTGCTTGTAGGGAAGAAACTCTGTATTTGTTCCTTATAAGACATCTCCCCAGATAGAACAGTAGAAGGCATAACTTACCGAGATTAGAACTAGAAGACCTTAGCGATCTCCTCTATACTCCCGACTTTCTTAAGTCTTGTAGCTGCTCCGGGTTAAGTTGGGCCGCAGTTAGCCTCACACGTTTTTCTGTGAATACGATACTTGGAATACCTCTGGGTGAAAACAACAGCAGTATCCGTGCGCTTATGGATTTATCTGTGTGCATTAAAATATACCAACAGTTGTTTACCATTTCATATCGATATGCGAGACACTTAAATTAGGAATGTAAATAAATATAACTATTTCGATACTAGCCTGTTGTGTCTACATTTTCGTGAGCACTGAATTTTGCCTTTGCTCAATTCCAACTAGAATCATGTAAAGAATTTATTGTTAATTTTAATGTGAAAGCTTAAGAAATGTTTGACCTTTGCTCTTGGTATCATGTAATTTTATATATCTTTTCCTGCTAGATTGGCAACAAGAAATTTGAGCTGAAATCTTATCTTTTGATGCTTTATGTGGCCAGAAAACTAAAAATTATATTGTTTTCCTTTGTAAACGATGCAAACATACTCTAGCTGCACAGTATAATGCACGCACCCACCCAGTTGACTTCACCGTGCCCTCTTTCCGCGCGCAATGGAGCGTGCGTGACATCCTAGTTACTATAGTAACACTTAGACTAGGCAAGACGTTTAAATAAAGAAGATACTAATATAAAGTCTTACAAGGAAGATAAGATACAAGAGCTAGCTCACCTTTCCAAAGATCAAGGCTAGCTCCACTCCACCTCCACTCCATCTTTCCTAAGACTAAAGCATAGTTCCACTCACTCTAGCTCCTAACACTAACACTAACACTAACACTAACACTGAGAGAGGAGAGCTTCTTGTGGTGTCTAGAGAGTGAGGGGGTCCCCCCTATTTATGGTGGAGAGGGAGTGACCAAGTGGGCCTATGAATCTATGTGAGAGCATCCCACACACCATTAGATCAAGTCAACTTAATTCCCACGACTAGGATGGACCACAAGTGTGCTAGTTTGCATGTGGAGAAGATTGAGGCGGTTTAGACTTGGGGTGTCGGGCGACGTGGGGGAGGTCAGCCGACCACCCCCTACTGACCCCTCTGGCCCCATCTTCTGCGTGGTGGTGGGTCTTCACTCTATTGTAAACGTGGGTAGCCTAGGGATTGGTGCAATTGGTCATAGTAGATTGCCTTGGGGGCCCGTGGATCCATGTGATAGCTACTCTGAGTCTTTGATCTTCCACATACTTGATTTCCATGGTGGGATGTGATCCTTGTTGTTTTTCTCCACCGAGGACCAAAGTTGAGAGTCACTAGGCTTAGGTGGGGATCAGACGACGCCATGGGGGTCAGCCGACCCCCTGTGAGCCCAATTTGGACCCTTTTTTTTATTGTTGTGTTCCTGAGCATGTTTTCCTGGGCTCAGGTGTGTTCTTGAGCATGCTTTCTTCATATGGGCCAATGTTAGGGTGGATTAGCCTCGTAGACGTTGAGCGACGGCCTAGGGGGTCGGGCGCCCCCCTACTGGGCCCAATTCAGTCCATTTTTCGACAAGTGGGTCCCTGCACGTCAGTACTTCCAAAAAGTATGGATTTTCCATTTTTAGAACACTTTTAAGTATAAGATGTGCATTTTCGTCCCAAAAGTTAACTCTTGTTGATGCCAGAATTGAGCATTTAATTACCATCAACATCTTGCTAGCTAGAGGGGAGAGTGAGTGGTCGAGTGAAGACAAGGAAGAGCTAGTGCTCTAAGGAACCACCCCGCCAACGACCACCCAGCATCCACCATAGCGGCCGCCGTCGGCCTCTCAGCATTTGCGAACCAAGGAAAACAGATTCCGGTAAGCATTGAGTTATAATTGGATATATTGTTGTACCCAATTACAATGTTGTAAAGATTTCATTGGTATTTGTACTTGCACATGAAATGTTTTTGCATAAAACATGCGTACCAGTAGCACAAGTGCATGTGTACCGCTCCGTATACAACATGCCAATAAAGTGTTTCAAGCTACAATTGTGGTTGTAAAAGTTGAGTAGGTGGTGTGACATGTATATCTGATTCTAATGTCACATGTTTTTTTTTTCATAAATGACTATAACTCTTCTAACCTCGACGGGAGAGGGATGAGGAGACGACGAAAGAGATGGGTAAAAAGAATAAGCTGAGTGGTTAGGAAGGACAGGGCACAGATGGTGGACAGACGACACGGCAGTGGAGGTACCGCTAGCCACAGGGGAAGCGGGGAAGGGAAGGAAGAATATGAGGGCACCTTGTTTTGTGGTCGGAAATCGATAGTTAGCTCGGGAAATAGCGGACGCCGCTAATTATTGAGCCCCGTATGGTAAGTTGGTAACAGCACCGTGAGAACTGAGAAATCTGCTAGCTACGGATTGGCACTAGTGACTAGAGACGCGAATCTTACCACGACGGTGGACAGGTATCGCGCGAAGTTCAGTGGACATGTCCCAAGTCTCAGACTCTCAGCCGACCCGCACGGCGCGGCCTCACCCACATGAAGAGCATCTAATCTGATCTGATCACCGAGATGTGTCTGCTAGTGCTAGCAAAAAAACACAAACTGAAGCCTGAATGCATGCGAATGAAATTTGCCATCTGATCTGATGCCGTGAATCTGTCCGTTTAGCACCTTGGAGGCTTGTCCTGGCGTGAGACGGTGAGGACATCATCAGATCGCGGCCCTTCTGGCACATGTGAGGCCGTCAATCTAGCCTTATGGGCTTGTGATGAACTTCATTGTTTTGCATCGATCACATCTGGCAGTTTCCAGTGCATGCACAGTACTTCCTTTTGTTTTTCTATAATATGTACCTGCTACATGTACAGTAATCCAAACTTTTCAAATAATTCATCTACTTGATCGGATGCCTCTATTCACAATTCACATGGTATTCCTCGATCTTGAACTGCAAATAAGATGTTTGTCTCTCTTGCCACTTCGCTTCTCTGCAACTAAAAAGAGCCAAATGTTATGTCGGATCGCTTCGCCCTCCGTAATCACCCCATGCGCTAAACGCCCCGCCCCGCTCCCTCTATCGCGCCTCCGCGGTGGAACCGCTGTCGCGCACGACGCCCAGCCCGGAGCCCGCGGCCTTCTATCGCCCTCCTCCCCTTCCGCCCGGGCGCCGTGCAACCGCTGCTCAGATGGACGTGCCGCGCTTCGCTCGATCCGTGCGCGCACCACGGAAGCCCCCTCGCCCTTGCCCCGAGACATGGAGGCGCTCCCGATCTCCCCGCCCGATCTCCTCAATCCCGCGAGCCGCCGCTGAGCGCGCTGCTCCCCATCCCTGCACCCCCGCCGTGCTGCCGTTCCCGTCGCTCCTTCGGGGCGTCCTCTCCGACCTCGCCGAGGTCAGCGACTCCCTATGCGGTGGCTTCACGCGCCGCAGCCCCCTCCTCCTATAGAAGTGCCTGAGGACGAATCCGCACCTACCGCCAACCTCGTCGTGCGTCGACCGATCCGTGCGCTGGAGGTATGCCGGCAGCTGGAAGCGGAGTTCCCGTGGCAGGCGATGGTGTCGGTGTCTCAGGCGTTCGAGTCCGGCATAGACCTCAGGCCCACCTCAAGTACAACGCCGGCATCCACCCGAAGTTCCGCGGTCTCATCATCGGCCTCGCGCAGGTGATCGACGCTCCATCCCCGTCTGGCATATTTTTCGTACTGCAATCTGTGCGCCGATGCTTGGTTTCGTTTCGATTTGCCATGGAGAAATTCCTTCTTACAGTTCGTTTTTCTTTAAGTTGCAAGTTGAGGCTGCTTGAACGCTTGATCGTTTTTAGCCAGTACGGCTTCGATGATGCAACGGGCGTTCCGAGATTCTTGATGTTTTTAGCGTGCCATAATGTTCGTGGAATGATTTGGCTTATTGCGTTTGATCTGATGAGAAATGCCTGCGGAACGGAATGGATCTCTACAATGTGCAATGCTGTCTGGGATTCAGAATTTTGTCCCCATATTGGACGATATACTGCATTGATCCAAATCGTTAGTGATATAGTGAATTTATTATATTATTAATCAATTATTTTCGGGTGCACAAGTTTCTGAAGTCTGTTCTACTTTTTTTTTTTTCCTGAATGTTCATACCAATAGGAATACCCTAATTGTGAGGATCAGTTTAGGCTTGAATCTATGTTTTTATGCTGTATCAGTATTGCCTATCAGGTAACAATAGGCCCAATTTATTCACCCATACTCTGGGAGCATCATCAATGATACAGTCCTCACCAGAACACACACAAAAAGAAGTCCACAATAGTCCTTGTAAAACACTTCTGCAATGTTAGTGATATGGGCACATTGTCTGATGGAGGAAATGGCGTCTTGGATATAGAAATGTTGTTCAGCTCTTCTGAATAAAATTTTCACAATGAGTTTTGCATTGTACAACTGAAAATGCAGCAGGTTAACCGCATTGCTCTGTTATCCTATTGCTGGCATGGCTATTTTTTTCGCATCTTACTGTATTCCTCTCTTACTGCAAACTGAATAGGTTCTGGTTCTGAACTAGCAAACATGGAATTACATTGCTCTGCACCATACATTATGGGACAGTTGTAGCTGACACATTTTATGGCATACATTTCCAGGCAAACCATCGTTTCACCACAAATATGCAGCGCAGAGTTTATGGACGTGCGACTGACATTCACATTCGGCGCCCGAATGAGGAGATAGCAATTCAAGCTGCCACAGATCTTCTTGGGGAACTATTTGTTTTCTCGGCAAGTACTCTTGACTTGCATTGTTCTGAATAGCAATGGTCTTTTTCAAAGTAAAATGTATAGATAACGACGTTTTCTTTTCATGTATGATGAGAAACAAAATCCGATCGTTCTAGAATATATTTTATTACTTTCACAATGACTCATCAGACCCTAGACATGACTAGAGCTGACGTGGACTCACACAATTTCTCAGGTTGCTGGTGCTGCAATTATCTATGAGGTGCAAAGAAGTGCTAGGTGTCCGTAGTCAGGAAATTAAAGTCTGTAGTCTTTATTTTTTGGATGAAATTAAACTGTTTACAAAAAAAAATTTATATAGCAACGATTAGTTCGAAAATATAACTCAACACCATTATGTATATTGCTAAATAATATAATAATAATATTACAAAACGCAACATCAGTACGAAAATGGTGTTTTTCTTTTCAATACTCAACTGTGCCCACAACTCACTTCGTCAGCCTTTCACTTATAAACAATTACAATGTCATCCTAACTCTTTGGCAGAAATAAACCACGTTTGATACTCCCTCTGTCCCAAATTATAAGTGATTTTAACTTTCTTAGAAAGTCAAAGCATCTCAAGTTGAACCATCGATGCCTGAAATGTTATCTGTCCTGGTGATATTATGAGTCTTATCTGATTTGTTTTAAACTTTGGGTCTCTGAATATTAGTTGATCTAAGGTTCTGTTAGATGCCACCATCAGTGTTAAATGTTAGATGCCGCCAGGTCCTGCAAGCATAGCCAGCATCTACCAGGTACATTTTACCTACAATTAGGGGACAAGTAGTATGAAATTGTGTAGTGGGTGGAAGGACAACAAAGCAGACTATGGCTACTGCAATTACCTCCTGGGATGGTGAAACCATCATTTCTCTGAATGGCATCAGCTAGGATTAGTGCATCATTGGCTGACCCCTCTCAACCAGCTAGGACATAGGTGAACTTCAAGTCAAAGCTCACTGCAGCCATGACATTTTGTGTGGAGCTATTTTTCCTACCCCTGAAGGCTTGCTGCATGTGTCTAGGCATCCTTGCCAACACATGAGTGCCATCAATGGCACCAATGACATTCTACAGAAACCAATATGAGTTCATAAGAACATGTGCTAATTGTATTCTACCCAAAAGAAATGCAGTTCATATATAGTACCTTAAAGAAAGGGAACCATCTGTGGCTACCCATGATCTTTGGGTGTGTAGCAGTGGATGGTGGCTTGATCAAATCACCCCTGAGCTCACCAATAGCATACAACACTTGGTGGAAAATTCTACTAATTGTCTCAATAGACCTCCTAAAAGATTGGTGGACCACCCTAAACCTCTGGTTGTGACCAACCACATGGAGAAACATTGCTACCTGCTCCTCAACTGGGCAGCCAACAGTCTTAGGTACAAGGCCTCTACTCCTAAGTAGGTTGCATAAAGAAAAAAATGGAACCCTTCTCATACGTAGCATGGCTATGCATTCAATGTCATTGTAGTTGAACATCATCTGTAGTGTGCTCTGCCTATGCCTCTCGGCATGAGTCCTAGGGCCATAAGGAACAGACTCATCTCTCCTAATCTGCCTGAGCCTAGTGACCACAAAACACACCATCACAGCAACCATGGAAGCAGCTTTCCTAGCCATCACAAGATGCTGTGCATTTGGATCCATCTACAAGCATTCACAAATGTATAAGACAATAAGGTAGACCCTGGCTGGCCTCTGCATGACAGTGCATAACTCAAAATTAAAAAGCATGGCTACATTACAAGAATGCCTCCCAGTGCTCATAAGCTAGTCATCATCGACCATATATCAACAACCAAGCCAACAGATATGAACGAAAATGAAAGCACAAGTAACTGCATATCATCGACCATAGCACAGATCTGAACAAGTAACCCTAGTCCAGGACCAAGAACAAGAACATCACCCAAATCTCAGAGAAGTAACCGCATCATCAAACCCTAGACCGCAAACAATGGGGAAAACGAATTGATTTCACCTCGGGTCAGCAGGAGGGAGACGAAGCAGCTCGAATTGAAGAGAGACGGGGAAGAAGTAGCAGATCCAGTCGGCAAAGCACCACCGAATCCACTCGACGGAGAAGAAGAAGACGGAAGCAGACGACCTCGCCGGAGCCCAGCAACGGAGGGAGCGGCACCGCCTCGATGCAGATCCGCACCGGGGGAACGGAGATCAAGCCCGGCGAAGACTGACACGCGCCGGCAACCGAGCTCGCCGCCGCCGCCGGTTCCTCAACGGGAGTGGATTGGGGAGTGAAGAAGCAGAAGAACTGAGCGGGTGGAAGAGGGGGGTTCATATAGGCGACGGATTTCAGCGGGAGGGAGGGCGCGGAAGTTTCACCCTTCGCGCGGGAGCCCGCGGCGGCCTCCCGCCATGGCCAAGATTCGCCCGCGCGCGCGCCGCCAGAGCCAAGCCACACGGAAACGGGAGGGGGGGAGCGTGCGGCCAGAGCCAGGAAAGAGAAGGGATTTTGCATCCCACGAGCCAGGCCCCAACCCTGGGCCAAGAAATCAAACACCACCATATGGCTGTGGCGGGCCTGGCCTGGGCATTTTGGCCCATATCAAACACGCCCATAAAGTTCATCTTAGTTGACTGATTATTGTAATATAAAATAGACTCAACTCTTGTTCAATATTTGTCTCAGGATATTGCTCATGAGCCAATATGTGCGATGGTTTAATATATAGATTTACTACTGCTCCTTCTATTCGATATCGCTGTTGCTTGAAATCATGGCAGGGTACTTGCCTTCAACTTGATGAAGATCACCTAGCCCTCCAGTAAAGCGAATTCCTAGAAAAGCGCCTCCAGCACTGCTTGGTGAGGCTCACATTCCCTTTGTATTTCTTAAACAGAAAATTGAGCATTCTACAAAAAACTAGAATGTGTTACTGGGTTAAATTTGATTGGCAGGTGATACACATTGGCATTACCAAATTGTTCCTGCATTGTTCCATATTGATGGGTAAAACACTAACTTCTGAATTTTGGTGATTTGTTCAAGTTCAATGATTATTTATCCCTGATCCTCATTCCTACTATGTTATGTGAAAAATATTTCTGCTTCTAATTGCATTGCATAAGTGTTGCTGGGTTACGTTTTGTGAGATATATTTCTACTTAGTTAAACATGTAAAGCTTTCTAGACACAAAATTTAGAACTCCACTTCTCTTTTTCCAATACTATTGATCCCTGATGGTTACCCACCAAAAGTCCAAAACAGTCAGGTGGTAAATTCTGCTTCACCTGTATGCATTGCATAAGTGTTAAGTGCGGAATTCACCATTCCACTCAAAAAAACTAGGTCGACCTTGTATTTTTATTTTCTCCATCTAATAAAAATCACGGCAAAGCTTTTGCCGTCCCTTATAAAAAAGAATTCACCATCTTTTTTTGTTGGAATTCTTTTAGCAGGAACTTGATGTTGGATTTTTATAGAGATAATTTTCAGGGAGTGCCATTGCATCTAGCCGTTGCTAACGCACGCAAGGAACACCATCCTCCAGACTTTGGTATCATGCTTTGACCACTCCCTCGGATTATTTCTCAATATACATGAGTTTAACGCTATTTGCTGACCTTATGCTTTCCTGTACTATGCTGTACACAAAATGCGGTTTTTGCTCGCTGCTGCAATATGAGTACATATCCTATATATGCACATCAAAATAGCGAAATGCCTAAGCTTTTTTCTGTCCGAGATCTAGCCGAAGGAGAAAGTTAGAAACAGTCGTATAACAATATAAATCAGTAACATTGAAATGCAATTTAGACTAATCATAAAAAATCACTCTTTCTGTAGGCAATTTATTATGAATGGTCTGTGCTGCAAAGGTTGATTTTGTTTTCCTGGACAAATCAAATGTGTTGCTGTCCAAACAAAAGGAATCATGTTCTGAAGTGGTGGCAGGGGAGTTCTTGATAGTTTCACTTCACACAATTTAGGGTTTGCTTCGGGATAAAGTAGAGACATTTTGGGGGATAAGGATAAAGCAGGTATTCTTGTTCTTGTGCTAATAGCTTTGGGATATTGTCAGCTGCTACTGCTGCTTTCTGATCAAAATGTTGTTTAACAGTCATTTTGAGCTCTTTTTATTTTTTATTTCATTGGCTTGATTTGTATTCTAACTAGCTTCTGGAACTGTGATGATTTAATGTTATTGGAAATAGATTTTTTTATGACCCTAGAGCAATCTGGTTGGTCTTTGCATTAATAAGATAGTATACAAGGTCTTTTTAGCTGTAAATTATTAATATTATATATGTTCTTCTGTACCCCTTGGCGAAGGCCAATAAAATGATGTTCATATGTACCCCTTGGCGAAGGCTAAAGGTCTTTTCAGCTGTAATTTTTTTGTCTAATAAAAGATCGTATCTATGTGCATGTTGGCACCTTGATTGGGCGTACATACAGAATTAGATAGATAGGTGAGCTTGGTGATTTGTTTTGTAATATCTATGGCTTGTATTCAAGTTCTTCAGGATTGATTTATTTGAGCTTTGGTCATGGAACAGGATGTAAGGGCTAGGGGAACACATTAGCAGATCCACATCAGCCAAGCTTCCCTTTCAAGACTATCGATTATGTTTGTTTGTTTCTTTTAGTTCTTCGTTGACCTGGAGCATAAATGAAATCTTATGGAAAAATTGGCTGATGCTTAATATTGGTCCAATTCAATGGTGTTTGTGTGTTGTAGGATTCAACTGTATATTTGTCCGTAGCAACGTACGGGCACTCAACTAGTCAAATAAAAAGTAACTAAGATGTGTGTGTCAGTTTCTTATTAGACTAATAAAATGAAAGTTGCTAAAGTTCAGGTGCCTGAATTTTGTTTCCTTTTAGACGATGGTTATTGCATATATTTTATACTCAAACTACAATTAATTCGTTATAATATATGTAGGTATAATCTGTAATTTTTGGTTCTGAGAATAAAGAAACTATTAAATAAAATCACAAACTTGACAAAATCTTATCCATGTTGGCACAAAGACAATAACAATCTACAATAGTCAGACAAGGACAACAAAATGATATGTTGGGATATAAAGATAAATTACAATAGTCAGACAAGGACAACAAAATGATATGTTGGGACATAAAGATAAATAACAAAATACGGAAATAATAATTTACTTTTACTAGTTGGTTGTACAAGAGTATTGTCTGAAATCATCTTAAATTTTAGGCACTTAAAACGCACAAGAAGTGATAAAATAAAGTTAGCAGTATTCGTTCATTCTCTTATTTGTAACATCGTTCATGTCTATTGTGCATCCCACTAACTGGGGGGGGGGGGGTAACCTGCATATTAACTTTGTATGGGAATTTGTTCTTCGTTGGTGTGGTAAGGTGGTATCTTAGGCCTAGAACATGGAACATGGTCTTATTCTACGTTCTGGGAACTTTGTACCCAAATGAGAAATAGAAATAACTAGCAGGGACCCCGTGCACAGCACGGGTTTTTTTTTCCGGATCCGGTATGGTGACGGATGTAATGTTGAAATGGGTTTGTACTTTTCATACCGGGGATACGGTTGGTGGAGACCCATACTGTTCACTGTTTAGAAACCCGTACTGTTTGCGGTTGGTACTGTTTATGAGACCTGTTACTGTTCTTACCGGGTAGTATGTATACTGTTTTATGAGACCCGTTACTGTTCTTACCAGGTAGGTACTGTTCATGAAGATCCGTTACTGTTGTTAGAAGTGCGGCTACCGTTGACTGTTGCGGAAACAGTGAAATGAGAGAGGAGGCGGAAGTCTGGCCGTTCACGAAAATTATAGTATTGTATAGATGTGCAACATGGTTCCAAACGTAATGGGAACTCAACCCGAAGGCACAAAAGGGGCTAAACACCTCTCATCCTCACTTTCTCACTATGAAATTTGATTGTACCACATGTGTTGTTTGTGTAATGTCGTACTAATGTGCTACAGTGAAACATGCTCCAAGTCCTATGAATATCATTATAGTTAGGGAAATTTTGCTGGCAGACACCGTTCTTTGATCGAACTGGGTGTTCAGCCAGTTACTAGGCAAACACAAAAAAAAAATAGCGATGTTGAACAACTAGTTCGATCAAAGAATGGTGTCCGCTAGCAAAATTTCTCTTATAACTATATTATAGGTACACGTTTCATCTGTCGAGCGAACGATACGAATAAAGATATCCCTTTGTACCATAGCTTTAAAAATAATGTTCTTTGTTTCACGTCCCAGGTCCTTTCCTGTCGTTTCGAGAATCTTAGCTAAGGGTGGAATAATGAAACGACTAGGGGCCTGTTTAGTTCATAAAAATTTTTGCAAAAAACCTCGATAGTATTTTCGTTGTTATTTAATAATTAGTGTCCAATCATGAACTAACTAGGCTTAAAAGATTTGTTTCGTGATTTACAGCTAAACTGTGTAATTGGTTTTATTTTTTATCTATATTTAATACTCCATGTCTAAAGATTTGTTACTGTAGTTTTTTGGGAAATTTTTTGGGAACTAGACAGGCCCTAGGAGCTTTCTTAAGCCGGCCTCCACATGACGCGATGTTTCAAGCTTTTGCATGCAAACATGGACAAATGCAGATGGTGCGCTCATATGTGAGATCCACGTAGATAGCACTAAAATCCGAATAATCCTGATTCCCGGTATTAAGAACAAGTTGCTAGCTGGTCGAATTTGGACCGAAAGACAACTTATAGAAGGCAAAAATTGACGGAGGAACAAATAAGCATGATTTGAAGATGCTAAGAGGAAGGAGAAAAAGGAGGAGAGAAACAGAGGACACCGCGTTCATGGTTCAAAACAGTCGGGCAGGACCACAAACTGACCGACCCCTGGCAGCCCAGCGGACAGCAGCCACCACCTTCGGGGGAGATTCTCCGCATCCGCCGAATATCCGCTACGGAACACCCCCAGGAAACGTGACAAAATCGTGGCAGTACATGACCTGTGCCGAAACTGCCCAATCTCGTGCCATAAGCACGCCAGCATTCCCCTGAACCTGAAGCATAAACACAACTTGACCACGAACAGTATACTAGCAGAGACTGCTGTACTGAACTCCAAATGGGCTAGCGTCAAGTTTTGTGCGTGCATGTATGTATGGATCAAAAAGAAAGAGGAAGCCGTCCAAGTATTTTCACTTGGTTCACGCAGCCTGATGTGGGGCATTTTTACCTTTATAAAAAAATAAGGATAGACCAGTTTCGGTAAACACAGAGCAGAGAAGTTTCTTTCGATGGATTCCACGTAAATCTTGGCTCGGGTGAACCACGAGGTGTCCGCGGATACGGAAATGCGAAAGCGACTCGACCACCGCTCCCCGAGACGGACCGGGAGTGGATATTCCCTGGCCACCATGCAGGAGCCAAGCATCTCCGGATCCTTCTCAAGAAGCCGCCGTCGAATGACTAGCGCCTTCCTTTGCAATACCAAAGCAGAAGCGGAGAAGCCGCATCCCGCGCACCGCCACCGCCCGCGAACCAGACCAGAAGCTGGCGCCACGCGTGGTTTCTCGAGGGAGTTTGGCGAATAGCATCGGTCCGCCGCGCCGAATCCACTCCACCGCGCCAAACTTGACGCGGCCGAAGGCCGATGAACCGAATACCACCGAGACCGAGACTGGCTCGCTATTCTTGGGCATCTCCGTAATATTCCCTCAGCATCTTCGTAGTTTGGCGCTCGAACAAGTTTGACGCCCCGGTATATAAGTCCGCCTCCACCGCGGCTCCCCAGCCATCGATCCACCGCAAACAAGCTCTTGGCAACCCACGACGACACAAAGCATCCATCGTAGCCAGCCAGCCGCCCAGCCCCCGAAAACCAGCCAGCTAAACCCATGGCCGGGATCGTGGTGGTGTTCGACTTCGACAAGACGATCGTCGACGTGGACAGCGACAACTGGGTCGTCGACAACCTCGGCTTCACCGAGCTGTTCGAGCGCCTCCTCCCCACGATGCCCTGGAACACCCTCATGGACACCATGATGGGGGAGCTGCACGCGGCCGGCAAGACCCTGGGCGACGTCGCCGAGGTGCTGAGGGCGGCGCCCATCGACCCGCGCGTGCCCGCCGCCATCAAGGCCGCCTACGCGCTGGGCTGCGACCTGCGCGTCCTCAGCGACGCCAACGCCTTCTTCATCGAGACCATCCTGGAGCACCACGGCATCCGGGGCTGCTTCTCCCAGATCAACACCAACCCCAGCCACGTCGACGCCGACGGCCGCCTCCGCATCGGGCCCTACCACGCCGCCCCGCACGGCTGCGGCGTCGGCACCTGCCCGCCCAACATGTGCAAGGGCCAGGTGCTGGACCGCATCCTCCGCGAGGCGTCGGCCGCCGGGACCGGGAGGAAGCGCGTCATCTACCTGGGCGACGGCCGCGGCGACTACTGCCCGTCGCTGCGCCTGGCGCGGGAGGACTTCATGATGCCGCGCAGGGGTTACCCCGTGTGGGACCTCATCTGCGAGGACCCCGCGCGGCTGCAGGCGGAGGTGCACCCGTGGGCCGACGGCGCCGAGCTGGAGGAGACGCTGCTGCGCCTCGTCGGGAGGGCGCTCGTGGAGGAGGCCGCGCTGCTGCCGCCGCTCGACTGCAAGCTCGAGTCCACCATGCCCGTTGCCGCGCAGGACGCCGGCATGCCCATCATGCCGCTCGGCGTCAAGAACTGATACAGTCTGTCTCTGGTTGAGAATTGAGGAGATTATTGCTGGTTCGGGTTCGTCGCGAGATCGAGCTCGAACAAGTGCTGGCGAGGCACGGCGTACGATGGATTAGTAGCGTCTATTAACTGTATTATTGACTAATTTTGTGTGCGTGCGCGTGGTGTATCCCTCCGAATCGAGCCTGTCGCTGCTGAATTGGCTATGGCTCGTTGTATCTTGCCTACCAACAAAAGATTAAATTAATGGATGAAATCCATTGCGACAAGCAAAAATTCATGCGCGTGCTTCCCTGTTAAACAGGGTACTACGATTTGTAGCCGCAATTGCCCAATTAGCTCTGCGAAATTCATTCACATTTAGTTGCAATCAAGGGTGCGTGATATTGTACGATTCTGCCATACATTTTGCAAGGCCAGCGTATCCTATGCCGCTTAAATTGGTATGGTTTGGAATCGCACTAGCAGCACTAGGGAGTGAGTCTGCACCGATCTACGAGCTTGTTGCGCGCCACAAAAGACAGGTAACCTGTCACGCATCATATACCCCGTGAAACTGAGGCCTTGTTTAGTTCACAGAATAGGGGAGAAAAACACTGTATCAGAATTCCTGTAGCATTTCGTTTGTATTTGGTAAAAATTATCCAAATTTTGACTAACTAGGCTTAAAATGTTCGTCTCGCAAAGTACAACAAAACTGTGCAATTAGTTTTTGATTTCATCAACATTTAGTACTCCATGCATTTACCGACATTTTGATGTGACGGGGAATCTTCTTTTTGCATAGTAGAATTTGGGGAGAATCGGGGTAAACAAAGCCCGAAAGAGATACTATTCGCTGCAGATCTGCGTTCCATCAAATTTCAGGTACATATTCCTAGGGGCATGTTTAGTTTCCAATTTTTTTTGGAAAAATATCGTAGCACTTTCGTTTGTATTTAACAAACTTTGTCCAATCATGGATTAACTAAGCTCAAAAGATTCGTCTCGATATTTTCAGACAAACTGTGCAATTAGTTATTTTTTTTACCTACATTTAATACTCCATACATGTACCGGCATATGTGATGTGACAGAAAATCTTAAAAACTTTTTACATTTTGGAGTGAACTAAACGAGGCCTAGGATATGCTCTGACATAAGTATCCGCGTGAAAGCAATTGAACTGAACCAGAGTCACGGACTCCCAGTCTCCCACTGTCCCATGTCGACATCGTCGCATACACGCGCGCCCAACGTTCACCGACTCAGCGAACAACTAACAGTGTTTTTTCTTTGCTAACCAGTATAAGCAAAATTTTAGTGAAGCGAATAAGTTCTAAAAAGACTAAACATGAGTTAATTATAAAACTAATTGCACGGACGGAGACTAATTTACGAGACAAATTTATCAAGCCTAATTAATCCATCATTAGCACATGTTACTGTAGCACCACATTATCAAATCAAGGACTAATTTGGCTTAATAGATTCGTCTCACAAATTAGTCTTCATCTGTGCAATTAGTTTTGTAATTAGTCTATGTTTAATAATTTAAATTAGTGTCAAAAATCTGATGTGACAGGGATTAAAGTTTAGGAGGGGTATCCAATCACCTTACTTTAGGAGGGGGTATCCAAATACCCCTTGATTGGTGTCTGCACATACGCTCTCTCTCAAAAGTAACGGTAGAAATCAAAGTTTCTAAATTTGAACAAATACATAACAAAAAAATATTAATGTATGATGAGTCATCATGGTATATATTTATATATTTAATTGGAGATTCAAATGTTCAAACTATTTTCTATAATGTTAGTTAAATTTTAAAAAGATTAACTCCTCGAGAAAGAAATATGTGGTTATTTTGAAATCGGCCAGTGTGGTACTGGCGATTCGAACCAGCGTGGCGGTTAGGTAGGGCCCACCTAGTCGCGCGAACCCCTATTTGTGTGCTGTTGTGCATGCCTTGTCATGCTGCGCTTGCTGACGTGGAGTACAGAGGCCCATGCCCTCCTCTTCCCCCATCTTTCTTTCATCCTGTTCGCTTGAACTTATCAGCCAGAATCAACTAGCCATTCAGCAGTACTTTTCTCTCACAACAAATCAGCATCAGCACCAGCACCAGCCACCATCCAGAACATGATGTTTTTCTTACTCTCCCTCTTTCGTTCTCCTCGCCAGGCGTGTCCCGGCAAAATATGAGGCCCTGTTCGAAACAATAAGTGGAGGCCTAATATCTAGTGCCAAAACAAGAAAATGATGGCAAATATCAATATATTACTTATATTGCTAAGTACAACAGTGTAGACCAAGGATTATACCTATTGTATAACCATCATTTGAAAAGCGATATTCTTTTAACATTCTTTGAAATAAAATCTTCAATGATATATTCATAATCAATCATCTCCAGCATGCCACTCTTAAGTGCTATTAACACCAATGCATTAAGTCTTTCTTGTACTCCGGCAGGCCACGTTTATAGGTCAAAGGAGACAGTTGTGGCTGATTTACTAATTAAAACAAAGCCTAAAACTACTGTATATAATTAGTATACTTAGTAAATCTTGGGGCCCATGATTTTTGGGGCCTGTTCGGTCGCACAGCTCGCACGGGCCCAGGGACGCCCCTGCTCCTCGCATATGCTTGCTTTCTATGGATTGCAATCTTGCCGGTGGCTGCTCCTCTCTTTATATAGATAGCCCTGTTTCATGCTGTCACAAAGAACAGTGATTCTTTGTGATTTTCATACAAAGTTGTTGTTCATATATGTGAAGGTGATATATGCTGCAGTAGAGATGATATCAACGAATTTTTAGGCTAGATCCACCCCTGTATATAAATATAGATATCTTCCTAATATACTATTTACAGTTATAAGACTACCCGCAGTGGGTACTCTAAAGGAATACTCTAAAGCTTTAGAGTATGAATATAGAGTAAAAACTGCTGCACTGGGTACTCTAAAACGATACTCTATCCTTTCTCTCACTCTATATTTAGAGTGGTACAGTGCTTACTCTATAGTGGGCAGTGGCGGGCCCCACTAGCTAAACAAAGGAAAAAAATGCTATAACTCACAGACCAAAAATCTAAATTAAATTTCGATTGCACCATTAAATTCGTCTCAATAAATCCTTCAAAACTAGATCACACATGGATATATTTAGATAAAGTGACAAGTGGGTCCCACAGTGGTTAGAGTGGAAAGAGGATGATATAGAGGATGGATGAGTGTGGGAGAATTGAGTATAGAGGAGAGAATCTTGCTGACTAAGACGTATAGAGGATGAATATAGAGGTCCATGAGTGCGGATAGCCTAACAGTTGATACTGTCTTTTATAAGATTATTACTCGAGTTTAAAATAGTTTGACTTGACCAGATGAAGAAGGGATGTTTTTTATAGGAAGAAGGGCATTTTTTAGGGTTGTTTTTTTTGTTTTGGGGACGGATGGGATACTGTGAGGTGAGCTGTAGTATTGTTTTCATTTTGTATTGTACAAAAAAAAAATCGGGCTTCCTCTCCAATAAAAGGGAAATATAGGCCCACTAGTGAATCAGCCTATGGCCTTGTTTAGATCACCGGCTCGGATGGCCGATTCTGCACAGTGCCATCCCCGAGCACTATAGCACTTTTGTTTTTTTTTGTAATAATTGTCCAAATCTTGATTAATTAGGCTCAAAATGTTCGTCTCGCAAAGTACAATAAAACTGTACAATTAGTTTTTGATTTCATCTACATTTAGTACTCTATATATGTGCCGGCATTTTAATGTGATGAGGAATCTTCTTTTTGCATAGTAAAATTTGGGGTGAATTCTAGAATCTAAGGCCTTGTTTAGTTCCCAAATTCTCCCTCCAAATTCCACTAAGCAAAAAGGAGATTCCTCATCACATCAAAATACCGGCAAATGCATGGAGTACTAAATGTAGATGACATCAAAAACTAATTGCACAGTTTTGTTGTACTTTACGAGACGAACATTTTGAGTCTAATTAATCAATTTTTGGACAATTTTTTGCACTAAAAAAAACAAAAGCTGCTACAGTGTTCCGGCAGGAACACTGTAGGAGCAGGCCCGATTTCGGCCGCCGAATTCGGCATCTGAACACGGCCTAAAGGCCTATGATGGCTGGATGGGCCAGTACATATAGAAGACAGCACAGAGTTATTGGTCCTTGGGCCAGTCACAATCACGGCGCGCACACAACACGCGCCCCGACCTCCCCACGGCCACGAGACAGCCACCTCCCGACCTCCCTGTGTCCCCAGAGCTCCGAGAAGCCATCCCCAAATCGGCCTACGCTTCCACCCTCTCGTCCACGAGGTGAGGAAACCCTAGCGACCGACCATGGCGCTGCTCCCGCGCACCGCGCGGCTGGCCCTCCTCTCCACCCCGCGGGCCTACTCCGCGGCCGCTGCTGCGGGCGCCTCCCCGACGTCCCCAGCGCCATACGGTGGCGCGCCCCCGCCGGCGATGTCGAAGACGACCGAGTTCGTGGTCTCCAAGGTGGACGACCTGATGAACTGGGCGCGTAAGGGCTCGATCTGGCCCATGACCTTCGGGCTCGCCTGCTGCGCGGTGGAGATGATGCACGCCGGCGCGTCCCGCTACGACTTCGACCGGTTCGGCGTCATCTTCCGTCCCTCGCCGCGCCAATCCGATTGCATGATCGTCGCCGGCACGCTCACCAACAAGATGGCCCCAGCCCTCCGCAAGTCAGTAACACATTCCTCATCTCGATTGATTAGGCCGATTTTAGATTGGGGTGGGGGTGTGGTGGGGTGGGGTGGGGTGTGGGAGGAGGGAGGGGGTGGGCAGCCCTCCGCAAGTCAGTAACACATTCCTCATCTCGATTGATTAGGCCGATTTTAGATTTCGATTTTTTTTGGGGGGGGGGGGGGGGGGGGGTGGCGCGGGGGTTTGTCCTTAGATCTCATAAAGGATCTGGGTAAGGGAGTATTAAGCAATAGGTTTATATCTTTGCACCGAAGAAATAGGATCCAGAGAATTAGGCCATAGCGTCTGTAGAAACCATGTTGTGCTCAGATCATTATAGGGAGAATTTTCAGTTTGCTCCCAAGAACAACATGTTGATAGAACTGTTGAAGTACGATATGGTTCTTTGATTTGACAACCAGCCACATAGACTTGATTATCTGCAAGTCTTCTAAAAATGATTATAATTTGTATCGACAAGTTTTGAGGATAATTGTAATCGATCAATTTGCACTGCGCGGACAACCAGCCACATAGGCCTGTGAGGCTATTTGTATAGGGATTTTACTTAATACTGAGCTTCTGTTAATCCAAACCCACCATTTTTCTTGTTTAAGTATTGTCTTCTGGAGTAATTGTTGTAGTATGTGACCGCAGCTTGCATATCATACCAATCAACATTGGTAATTTCTTGGTATAAATTTGCATAGGAGACCTGTTGTTTGAGTTGCGCCTTTCTAGGATGTGTGGTTATGAAGTTGTGTTCCTTCTCTTTAGCAGGTTGATGGCGAACTATTGAAGTTCAAACATAAACTTAGTTCATTTCTATATCTTTTGTATTGTTTTCTGTGCTAAGAAGTTTTGGAGAATTAAATTCTAATCTTGTACTGATTTTGCAATGCTTGTTAGTACTAACTGACTGTAGATGCTGAAACACAGGACTGCTCTAGCAAACCAAGCATCATTTTTGGATGCTAGCTTACCATTGCATTCATTAGTTAAACCTTTTAAATTTGATCACTTCTCAATGTATAAGTCTTTAGGACCATGTCTAAGTAACACATAAAGTTGCCACTCAAAATACTTTTGCGGCACCACTCTTTTAACAAACTTTATACACCCTCTGGTTGGATAAAGTTTTCGTTACAACCGGAGGGGCCAGTCTCTTTCAAATAGCATTGATGATTTTGGTCAGCATGACATCTTTATTCGACCAGAGGTAGCAATAATACATTGATTTAAATTCTGTAGTAAAAGATGTTGGAAAAGACATGCTCTGTATGACTTTATTTGCTGACACTGACAATATTAGGAAAATAAGTAACCTTGCATTGACCGGCTAGCTGCATTATCTGCATGGATTGACTTGTCCATTTTGCTTGCTGAAACATAAAAATATCAAAATTATTGGAATGGAGGAAAGAGGCTTTGCTTGGTATCCTTAAATTACAAATCTGGACGGTATACTATAGTGACTTGCTTTAAGCTTTAGGTGCTTCTAATATTCCCTATTTTGTCTCTTCTTTTGTTGGGACGTGTGTATGAACATATTTTAACTGTACATGTTGCAATTCGAGCATAATTCTGTGATTTAGAGAGTTATTTATTTTTATTATCAAATCATACTTTTCTAGTGTAACATGAACTTCATTTGTTATCTGCAGGGTTTATGACCAAATGCCTGAGCCTAGATGGGTTATTTCAATGGGCAGCTGTGCCAACGGTGGTGGATACTACCATTACTCCTACTCTGTTGTACGTGGATGTGACCGTATAGTCCCTGTGGACATCTATGTCCCTGGGTGCCCACCAACTGCTGAGGCACTACTGTACGGTGTTCTTCAGCTCCAAAAGAAGATCAACAGGCGCAAGGATTTCCTTCACTGGTGGACCAAGTGAAGCATGCTTCTGCTGTTGCTGGTTGGCTATATATTTCTTTGCATTTGACCTACTTGTCTCATCTGAAATAAGGACAGACTTTGCTCGGATTTGCAAATTTGTTGTGCCTGGAAGGATGTATGTCCAGGTTGTTTGGTGAGCATAGAGCTCGTGTACTTGAAGTCAGTTCGCCTGTAATGGACACCATACCTGCTGTCAATCTGTTTTGAAGCTTCCATTGTAATACAGCAATACACCATATCCTTGTCTGTTAATGGGTATCTTCCCCCTACCATTGGGTTGAGATACAGGCTTACACGTCTTGTGTTTTATTATCACAAGATGCCTAACTAATGAATGGTACTGCATATTTTTCTTCCGATCTGCAAGCCCTTTATTGGGAAATTGTATTAGTTTTGGAAGCACTGCAGAAACTTAGAAGGTGTATAATTGAACTGAATAAATTTGAAATAACATGTGTTGCCGGGACTACATGTAGAGGCAGATAATTTTCAACCACACTTTTTTTGAACTATTTTTGAAATTGACATAATCTTATTATCATCATTTTCATGAATTATTTGAGACTTAATTTCAAACTAAGCTCAACGAGTCCAGCAGAAATCAAAATTAATTTATCTGTGTTCTAAAAGGAAAACCAAAAGGTAATAAAAAATTAATTCATCTTTATTCTAAAAGAAATACTGAGTTCAATCAGAACAAGTTCTAAACAAGCCATATATGTCATTGGAGATGCTGCTTCTCAAGTCTAACAACTCAATGAGGTCGCTAATCTGTATGCGAACGTGCTATTGCAGGGGTTTTTGCTTTATTACCAATGAAAAATCGTATGCATAATGGAGTCCACTTGGACAAAGCAGAGGCCCTAAACCTGCCCTCCGAGACAAGAACGCCGCTAAAACACCCCTGTCCCTTCCCTTCCCGTCCCGTCCCCTCGCAGCCGCCTCTCCCAAGTTCCAACTCGTGTCCTCACCTCGGATCTCTCCATCCCTTTGGTCCAAACCGCCGATCACAATCACAAGGTAAACTCAAAGAATCTATCACATCATCCTCGAATCCGCGCTTCCCGACCACCGAAATTTCTCTTCCCCGTTATAATTTTCTTCTTCTGACCCGCATTGCCCCGTTCCGAACCGTGAGCAGCGGCCTTATCCAAAAAAAAAAAAAAAAAAGAACCGTGAGCAGCGGCACAATCCGGCCATGGCGGCGCTGGGGTCGAAGCTGGCGCAACTGCAGTCCAAGGCGTGCGAGGCGACGAGGATCGTGGCCAAGCACGGATGTTCGTACCACAAGACGCTCATGGAGAAGAACAAGCACTACGTCGTCGACCCTCCCACCATCGAGAAGTGCCAGGAGCTCTCCAAGCAGCTCTTCTACACCCGACTCGCCAGGTCAGTGCTTCTTCTCGTCCCCGCGCCACTTTGTATAGTTTTGGCGCGTACTCGTCTACATGTGAATCTCAGAAGTTCAGTATACCAATTTTTCAGCTTTTAGATGGGAGATTTGGCCGTTCCTTTAGGATATGGTAGCTTATCGATGGCCTCCTGAGGAGGTGCGAGGGGGCATGTATGGGTTGGGTTTGACCGTCTGAGTTCCGATGCAAGCACCATGATCTTTTGATGAAATTATATAATGGTGTAGTGCTGGGGTCGACAATCATGAATTTCACGATTTGCATATTGCTATGGTTACTGTGATGACCAAAACTTTATGATTCAGTCGTTTTAACTACCGTGGAATGATTGGAATAGGTCACAATTTGCATATTGCTATCACAGTAAGCATAGAGGAAGGCTTTGGATTTCTATGTTTGGATGAATCATGTCATTAATTCTGTCTCTTTCACTGCAAATATACTAGGTTGTTCATGATGCTTGTGTCCACGCAACTTGGAGTCAATGCGTGTTTTACAGAATCTGTGTGAATTACTGAAATTATCAAGTAACTAGAATCATATCGAACTGTTGGAGGATACACCTTTGCAGGGTTTATGTGGCGTGCATTGTTAATTTGTTCGCTTGTAGATCGGATGGGAGGTTTAGTGATCAAATTGGGATTCAACATTTATGGGCTTATGAGGCCTCTTGATAGTTGCAGCAAAACCTATATGGATCGACCAAGTATCATTTAGATTTGTGCATTGATAAGAGCCCAAACTGCTTATTAGATGCCTTGAAGTATTCTTATCTGATGAACCGTTGGTTTAAAAATAATGTCCCTTTTTTATTTTCAATGTTTGGCAATGACATCTTAAAAAAATTTGTAGACACTTAGAACTGGCCCCTCCTATGTCTGAATCCTGGCTCCACACCTGGATCTAATGTTGGAGGCCTACAATATCTTTGAAATATGAAAAGGCTCACTTGCTAGTTAAATTCTGAGTATTAGACTAAGATGGTGGAGGTCACAAGAGTTAGTGGAATTCACCTACATGAACTATTGGGGAACCTGGCAATATTGATTTCTGGATGCATATATCCTGAATTTATTTTAATGGCTATGTAGGCCTGTTTCGCAATATCATTAATTTTAGTGCTTGTTTCGCAAACAAAAGTAAATAATAAATGAAGCTGTACTGCTGCATTTTAGACAAATTTTTACAACACACGATTGAGAAATATGCATTTTGTATATTGTGCTCTCGTCAGAAATTTTAACACTGGATGTGTGTTTCTTGCAGCCTTCCTGGTCGTTATGAGTCATTCTGGAAAGAGCTTGATGGTGCGAAGCTCCTGTGGAAGAACAGAAGCAACCTGAAGGTTGAGGATGCTGGTGTTGCGGCGATGTTTGGCATCGAGTTGTATGCGTGGTTCTGCCTGGGTGAGATCGTCGGCAGAGGATTTACTGTCACGGGCTACCATGTCTGAAACCTGAATGTCTGCCCTTACCAGCATGAGCAACCACATTAATCCACATTTGCCGACGAATATTATGGAATCGGTGTAAGTGATGCTACATTTTGTTATTCGGAACTACTATTGAATCTTGATGCTGTGGAACTATATTAATCTCGGTGGACGAGAAATGATGAGCTCATAATTTACTGTATATCCTGCCCTTTTCTGGAATATTTCCCGGGCCGTTCTCGGGCGCCGTCAGTCGTCCAGGCGGGATCCCTTTTCTGAAATATTTCCCGGGCCGTTTTCGGGGAAAAAAAATTGTATGCACGCGTGATGTAGATGAGTCCCGTGCAGCACATCGTCACTGCCGTTGATGCAACCTGATGGACGCTTGGATGCTCCTCCGGAGAACAGCGCAGTCTGGTACCGCCCGGCGTTTTCATCCATGAGGGCAGCTCCAGGGTCGCATCGAACCAAACTGCGACTGTCAGGTCACGCATGTAAAGATTTCACTCGACTGCACTCTTCGTCCTCTATATTCATCCTCTAAAAGGAATATTCCGTCCTGGTCAGCAAGATTCTCTCCTCTATATCTAGTTTTCCCGCACCCGTGGATACTCTATATCCATCCTCTATACCAACTACCACTCCGTGGGACCCACCCGTCATCCTCCCCTTCTCTCTCCATCACCTTTCCCCACCTCTCTCTCTCGCTGGTCCGTCACTCCGTCCAGCCCAGTCTCCATGCCCGCGGCCCGCCCACCGCTCCCCTGCTTCCTACACGCCCGCGCGCGAGGGCTGACCGCCGATTCGAGATGCCGGCGTCCGCGCGCCGGCGTCGCGTCCGCGCCTTCCGGAACAAGGCCGCCACCGGGCCCGCCTCGGCCCCGCCGGAGATCTGCAGGCTCGCGCAGCTCAACCACGCATTCCGCGGTGCCGCGGGCGGGCGAAGCTCCGCCTTGGGCCGCGGGCGCGTGCACCGCCGCTCGTGCGGGCGCCGCCGGCCGCCAGGTGCGCGGGTGCCTCCTCCGCCGGAGCACGCTGCCTCCACCGGATGCGGACGCGGCGAGCGGGCGGACGGTCGCTATGGGCCCCCTCCCTACTCTCTGCCACGACGAGCAGCCCGACGACCGGCGGCCTGTCCTTCTCCTCTCTCTCGTTCACGCAGGCGGCGGCGGGGTGGTTGCGAGGTGGGGCCCCCGGGCGTGTAGCGGACGAACTCTACACCCGCCGGGAATAGCGGAACGAGCAGGCGAGCGGCGTGTAGCGTAGCCGTGTAGCGTACCCACTGCGGCTTTTTTCTCCGCTACGTGCGTTTACCGGATGTGTTTCCCGGATCCAGTGCAGACAGTCTTAGGGAGCATGCTCCAGTGTCACATCTACTTTTTTTTCTCCATGGGTCCACAGTAAATCATAAATAAAAGAGAGACCACAGCACATCAGAGTGGTGGCTCGCTCGTTGCATGCGTAGAATCAATATTCTATTCCCTCGCGTCGTTTCTCTACACACCGGAGCTGACAACTTCATCATGCATGCCTTGCGCCCGTGTTCCGTCAGTCGTCCAAGCCTGGACATCCGGACAAAAGCGCGTGTCCGGACGCTTGTAACGTGTCCGCCGCTCAGTCCAGCGCGTGCTCACTCGTGCGGCCCACGCGGCGCACTTGCCCATGCACACTTGCGAACGTGCGGCCAAATAGCCAGCGGAGCGCACCTTGGCTGTCAGCTGGGCCCGCCAGTGGCCAAAACAGATAGGCAAAAAATGGCAACGCTCTAGCGCCCCAACCTCTATGGCGGGTCCTACGTTGGCTGGCTGTCTCCCACGCGCTCCCTCTAGTTGCCCCCGCTCACAGACGCGCATCGGAGCATGCATGCCCGCCCTGTTGCTCGCCGCGCCCTGCTCACCCTACTGTTGCTTGCTCGCGCTCTGCTGCTTGTCTGTGCCCTGCTACTTGCCCGTGCCATGCTACGCGCCTACGTCTGCTCACCCTATTGCGCCTCCCTGCGCTCACCCGCCCTATTGGGACCACCTGCGCCCGAGGGACCGGCTACGCCTTAAGAAACACTTGTAACATGGAGAACTTACTGCAACATACGTCTAAAACAGATGAAACATTTGAACATATGCTTGCAACATATGTGTGTAGCCTCTGCAACATGTGCAACATTCAGATAAAACACTTGCAACATATGTCTAAAAACAACTGAAACACACACTTGCAACATGTTTCTGAAACACATGAAAACATTGGCAAACATACGCAACATCCAGATAAAACACATGCAACATATGTGAGAAATATACGCAACATGCAGATAAACACACTTGCAACATACGTCTGAAAACACAGATGAAACATTGGTAACAGACCTTTGCAACCTACGTCTACAACCATTACAACATATGCAACGTCCCGATCTACTTTTGCAAATCGATATAAAAACACTTGCAACATACCTCTAAAACACTTGAAACATACGTTTGCAACATGCTCTTTCAACGCAAACATCTCCTTGCTGCTTCACAAATGGAAGCTCGTCGACGCGTGGAGGTCACCGGTGTGCTCGTTGATGGCGCGGAGCTCGCCGACAAAGCGGAGTTGGGCGGCTACGCACAGAGGGCGGGTGTGGCGCAGTGCGTGCAGAGGGGGGGTGGCGCGTGGAGGTCACTGGTGTGCTCGCCGGCAGCGCGGAGTTGGGAGGCGCAGCACAGAGGGCCAGGTGGGGCGCGGCACAGGCGCCAGTGACACAGAGGGCGGGAGGCGCATTTCCGCCTCGCATACGCCTTCCACCGCAAGGGACATCTCTAGGCTTATGCGAGCCACCTCTAGGTGCCTCCTTGTCTTCACGAGCAACTAGGCCTGATGATTTGGCTGTGTCGCTTGGAGGAAACAAAGCAGAGTAGAGAAAAGGGAAACAAAGCAGAGAAGAACGTTAACGCAATGGAAGCAAATAAAAAAGTGATGAGTCGATGAGAATAAGGCCCTGTTTAGTTCCAGGTGACTGGGTTTGGCCCTTTTTAGTCATTAAATTGCCAAACAGAGTGATTAAAAAAAATGACTAAACCGGTTTAATCCTCTAGTCCCTTGTGGGGTGACTAAAGGGGACTAAAACTGCCAAAAAAAACACCCCCTGCCCCTCATTAATGCACAGAAAGAGAGAGAGGGAGAAGAAAATAAAAAGGGAATTTTGGTCTTGTACAGTAGCTTTAATGGCATTTAGTCCTTAGATCCAAATAGATAGGGATTAATGAACCCTCCTAAGGGCTCCTTTGGATCCCCTCAATCCCCTCCAATCCACTAGGGGGATGGTTCAATCTAAAGGAGCCCTGGGCACCTACAGTGCCCTATGAAATCGGCAGACGAAGAGGTGGGCTGAAAAATTAAACTAATGTTTAACGGCACAGCTTACGAAGGTGGGCCAGGAGGGTAGAGGCAGTGAGTTCCGTGGGAATCTGTGCGAGCTGAGCGACGAGCTCCTCGCCAACTTTCACTTTTCTGCCATCTCTCTCGTCCACGTAGGCAAATAGCTAGGCGTTGCTTGTCGGGAACGCCCTAAGAGATATGGAACTGAGCAAGGAATAAAAAAAATAAGGTAAAGTTATGGTGTGCGTCGTGGCACGCATCCGTTGGAGGGTCCTGCAGTACCGCAACTTCATCACGCATACCTTGCGCCTGCATTCCGTCGGTCGTCCAAGCCGCCAAGCGGGATTGCATTGCATGCGCCCCCGTCCCCGCGCCCCCCGATGTTGTCGTGCATTTGTCCCCTATAGAGCAACCCGGTTTTCTCACAAGGGTATGCGGCTGCCACCTTTATCTTACGGCTTTGACTGCTCCAAGATTCGCACACTGGGAAACACACTGCGAAAGCGCACTAGGAAAGGGCTCTCGCGCATTGGGAAGGGCGCTGACACGAATCTTAAAGCGCAGACGAATGGGGGGAGATAAGGGCAGCGGACGCATACCATTGCGGTATTTAGTTTCCGCCCTATAGAGTACAGTAACTCTACTGGCACTTGCAACTTTGGTGAACGAATCGTGACTTCGTGATCGTGAGCTCGGCAATGCCTCCGCGTTGAGAGATAAACACCATCTGATTATCCGACGCTTGCTTTGCTGACCGGACTGCAATTGCTGAGATGCCAGAGCAGAGAAGCACCATCTTCGGACCAAACTCTGTCGTCTGCAATTGCTGATATGCCAGAGCAGAGCACTATTTTGTTTTGATGATAGCGGAGGGTACGGTTTTAAAGGAAACTGAAGTTTAATAAACACAAGGGGTGTTTCAAATTAAAACAAAGCCAGTAGCATTCATATCATAACTGAAAACTTACACCAGGCGTAGTATATAATTGGAAAAGATTTTAAACGCATGCTGCACACGAAGAATTTCCATCGGCCATCTTTAGCACGTCCGGCCCGTCTCTTCACCGGTCTACCACTTCGCGCCATCGTGCCCTCATGGCGTCGCCCGACGCTCTTCCGCTACGATTCCTCCTCGTCGTCCTCGTCACCTTCACCGCTGACGCCACCCAACGACCAAAAACGCTGCACATCCCCGTCGTCCACCGAGACGCAGTCTTCCCACCCCGGCGCGGCGCACCACTGGGCAGCCCCCGCCGCTGCCGCCATGCCGCTTCCTACACCGCACAGCTGACGTCCTTCCACTCGATCACCGACGACGACGACAACCGGCTCCGCTCCCCCATCATGTCGGGTGTCCCCTTCGACAGCGGCGAGTACTTCGCTGTCATCAACGTCGGCGATCCGCCCACGCGCGCGCTCGTCGTCATCGACACTGGCAGCGACCTCATCTGGCTCCAGTGCGCGCCCTGCCGCCACTGCTACCGCCAGGTGACCCCGCTCTACGACCCGCGGAGCTCCAGCACGCACAGGCGGATCCCCTGCACCTCGCTGCGGTGCCGCGACGTCCTCCGCTACCCCGGCTGCGACGCCCGCACCGGAGGCTGCGTGTACATGGTGGTGTACGGCGACGGCTCCGCGTCCAGCGGCGACCTTGCCACCGACAGGCTCGTCTTCCCCAACGACACGCACGTCCACAACGTCACGCTCGGATGCGGCCACGACAACGAGGGGCTGCTGGAGTCGGCGGCCGGGCTGCTCGGCGTTGGCCGGGGCCAGCTGTCCTTCCCGACGCAGCTGGCGCCGGCGTACGGGCACGTCTTCTCGTACTGCTTCGGCGACCGCATGTCCCGCGCGCAGAACAGCTCCTCGTACCTCGTGTTCGGCCGCACGCCGGAGCTACCGTCCACGGCGTTCACCCCGCTGCGGACGAACCCGCGGCGGCCCAGCCTCTACTACGTGGACATGGTCGGCTTCAGCGTCGGCGGCGAGCGCGTGACCGGATTCTCCAACGCCAGCCTCGCGCTGAACCCGGCGACCGGGCGTGGGGGCATCGTGGTAGACTCTGGCACGGCCATCTCACGGTTCGCCCGGGACGCGTACGCGGCGGTGCGCGACGCCTTCGACTCGCACGCGGCAGCGGCCGGGATGCGGAAGCTGCACAACAGATTCTCGGTGTTCGACACGTGCTACGACCTCCGCGGGAACGGCCCCGCAACTGCTGTTCGCGTGCCCAGCATCGTGCTGCACTTTGCCGGTGGTGCGGACATGGCGCTGCCTCAGGCGAACTACCTCATCCCCGTGCAGGGCGGGGATCGCCGGACGTATTTCTGCCTAGGGCTCCAGGCGGCGGACGATGGCCTCAACATGCTCGGCAACGTCCAGCAACAAAGCTTCGGTGTTGTGTTTGATGTGGAGAGGGGAAGGATCGGTTTCACGCCAAACGGATGTTCAGTTTAGTGATAAGAAACGAGGACTGATTCTGAAGGGATTCTACTCGGGGAGCCAATTTGCCGCATGGAGAAGTTTTAGGTATTAGCTGATGTTGTGATTACATACATGTCATAAAATCCGGTAGAGTCCCATGATCTTTCGCTGGGTTGCCTCAGAATACAGCGGTGCAGGTTTTTTCAAAGGAGCGGGGCGACTCCTGTCCTAGCGCCGCCGCCGCCCTCCGCCGTCCACCACCGCTGGTCCCCCTCCCTTCCCCTCTGGCATCTCGCCGGGGTTGAAGGGAGTGGGGATCCATTGTTTTTAATAAGTTTTTTCGGGTAGATCGAGTCATTAGGGTTAGTGTCTCTCCATGCCAAATTTTTTGGTATTGGAATTTTATCTCCTTCTCTCCGGCGACGGTGAAGGAGAAGAGTGGAATCGTCTTCTCCATGGTGACTCCGTTGAAGATGAGGGCGACAACTTCGGCGTCAACATCTTCATCGACATGATGACATGGAGACTTTTGTTTCCGGACGGCGGCATCAAGGAGGAGATGATGTCGCCGCCATGGAATAATTTTCTCCGATCTCTTCTCCGTTTTATTGTGGTTAGATCTGGTCACGATGAAGGATTAGGGAGAATAATTTTCAGATCAGTCTTCCTCACTCTTCGGTGGCAGAAAGAAGAAGAAGAAAGACACCAGAAAGAAGAAGTTCCTCAATTCCGCCTACAGGAATATTGACTGTCGTTCGTTGGGCATTTGTTCTCAGGTCATTTGCCGAGTGTTTGTCTGTGTGATCATCCATACTGCAAAACATCTAACAGGTTAGGTTTTGAGCTATGTTATTCACAGCGTGGGTACTATTTTGTAATCTAGAGTGCCTGTAACGTATTGATGTATCCAGCTATCATATAATATAATTTTCCTTTCGTAAAAAAAAACTTTCACACTCCTGTTTTTGACAAAAAAAAAAAAAAACTTCACATTTTTCGCGTCACGGTGGAATCTCATTAATACAACAAGTCTTAAAAGTTCTAGAGTCTAGAAATTTCGAGATTAATAATCAGAAAAAGAGAAAAAGAATAACCTATAATAAATAAATACAATTAATTTTTTTTAGAGTTCTAGGCCCTGGCCCCGTCTTTCAACTTTCATTAAAAGACAAAAGTATATATCCATTACAAGTGCAGGGGTGGTAAACCACCTGATAACCCAACAAAACCAAGAGAACAGAAACACTTGAACAGTTTCAACATCCCTTACTATCACCAGGGAGACTATCCACTTGACAACCGAACTCCCACAAACGAAAAGACTGGCTTTAAACGACCAATTCTGGTTTTATCATGAGACACTCTTGAACTGCATCTAGCATCTGATGATTCTTCAAACACGCGCCCAGATCCTCACCCATCATGCTGGAAGCCATAGAACTAGAACCATAGAGGCCCGCCTTCTGAGCTCCCCAATAGTCTTGATTAGTGTTTCCTTCTTGTTCTCTGGACACAGGATTATCCAATTCTGTGCCAATATTGCCACCCTGTTTGATCAGGATATCCATCCCCTTCCATCCAACATTTTGATCTAGGATTTCATTTCTTAGTTTCCAAATGCCGCACAGAGCAGCTGAAGTGACCATATTCAGAACAACAAATTTCTTATCACTGAGCCAATATTGCCCAATTGAATCAAAAGAACAAACTACCTGAATCTGGAAAATATCAGACAAGATTTTCCAGAACTGAATAGATACTGCACATTCACAAAATAAATGAAGAACTGATTCCTTTTCACAGCAAAAAAAGGCAAGATGTATCTTATTAAAAATATAATAAATAATACAACTAAAAGAATACACAAGGATCTTTTTAAATCCACCAGTCTTGGTATATTACTTTGTCATGGGACGACATGAAACTAACAGCTAGTACTTGCTAATCCAATTCCTAATTACTAATCATGCTAACATGACCATAGCTAACGTTGGCAGTTTGCCACACAGCCGCTCAAGCAACGAGGCCGACGTACTCGAGTTCCACGGAGCCCAGCCACAGCTTCCCCCTCCTCTCCGCCACGTCGCTCAGTGTGACACCCTTGGCCGCCGTAAGCTCCTCGACCTCCACCCCGTGGGCGTCCAGGCGGACCCCGACCAGGTGCTTCGTGGGAGCCGTCGCCGGCGTCGCATCCAGCCGCTGCTTCTCCTGGTTCAGCGCCACCCAGTAGCCACCCTTGCCGTCCCGCCTCACGTTGTCCGGGTAGCCCGGCAGGTCCGCCAGCAGCTCGTACTGTCCCGCCTCGGCGCCGCGGAGGAAGTACCTGAACGCCTGGCACGGCACGGTGTGCGCGACCACGACCTGCGACCCGTCGCGGCTGACCGCCACGCCGTTCGGGTACGGCAAGCCGGCCTTGAGCACGGTGACGCTCTTCGTCTGCGCGTCGTACTTGAGCAGCCGCCCCGTCGCGTCCGCGTTCATCATGATCTCCGTGTTAAACCTCCTCGGGTACGTGGTGCTCGAGTCGGTGAAGTACACGGCGCCGGTGGCCTGGTGGACGTCGAGGCCGTTGACGAAGTTGAACGGGACGCCGTCCGCGCCGGTCGCGAGCACCTCGGCCTCGCCGCCGCCCGGGGCGACCTTCATGAGCCCCAAGTAGGCGTCGGCGATGTAGAGGTCGCCGGTCTTGAAGTGGAACTGGAGGCCCAGGGGCCGGCCGCACATGCTCTCGGTCTCCGCCGACGGCACCACGCCCGCCGTGCACAGGGGTATCTTCCTGTAGTTGGCGTTGTGCGCGAACGTGGTCCAGCCGACGGCGCTGCCGCCCCACTTGAGGACGCGGCCGTCCGAGACGCCCGCGTAGGGCCCCTCGCCCTTGCCGTCGAAGGCGAGGCTCTCGGCGCCGCTGACGCCGCTGGGTAAAGGGAGGTGGAAGCTCCAGCGCGTGTCGGTCGTCTTGACCTCCGCGGCGGCGCCCGGTGTGGCGAAAAGGGCCAGGACGACGACGGCGAGGAGCCACGTCACCGGATTGAGCCGCCGCCCCATGCTGTGCAGTGCGTCACCCAACTAGCTACTAGCTTCCTCGCGATGATCTCCGATGCGTGCAGCGTGCGCTCTCGCAATCTCGTGCAGCGTGTGCTGGACTTGTCGTGTGTTTGTGCCTCTCGCCGCGCCGGGGGCTCGCGTTTTATGGCCCTGGAACCTGCCCGTCGCGCCTTCGGACTCGGCCGCTGTTGGCGGGAGATTTCGTTTACGAGCCGGACTGCTGATCACGAGACGGCCCTGTTGGAGAGTTCGGACCCAAACAAGGCGCGTGTCTCTCTCTTTGGATCGGAAGCTTGTGGGCTAGGGACGTCCAAGATTTGTGCGTCAGTTCACCGGTGCGTGACAGTGACCAGGGCCTCGTGCCGCACAAGCTGGTTGTGGCATCGTCGCGCACAACGCAGACAAACAGAACGACAAAGGCTGTTGCGCGAGCGACAAAGGAGACTAGGAGAGCTGTCTTCCATACGAACCCAACACCTTGTAGTCGAAAGCAGCCATTATCCGTGCTTCCTCACACGGAAAATTTGAATTTTTTTAAAAAGTTATATCAAAAACATCATCACAACTCCGAGTCTTCAACGGACGAAGGGGACGACGTTTGGAAAGTCAACACTTCTAGCTTTGTCGCTTCAATCCAAATTCACGAGGACGGAGCAGCCCCGGTTAAACTGAAAACATCGCAGTTCCAATAGACTCTCTTGGTCTAGGATCTCCAACAGTCAACACCACGCATCATGATCAAGGTTCAAGTGTAGTAATGCGCGGTGCACTCCAGTGACAGGTCGGGCCGCCACCACTGGTGGATCCCGTGCGCGGTCTTGAAGTCCAGCGACGGCCCGCGGTTCACCGTCAGCACGGCAGACGGGAACAGGTGCAGCGGCTCGCAGCCGCCGCTTCCACCCTTCCCAATGCCCAGCAGCAGGTCCTTCACCGAGTTCCTCGTCGCCAGCCTCCCCACGGCGGCGGCCCCGATGGCCTCCATCTTCCTGCGGTGGTCGAAGTACCCCACGTACTCGGCGCTGATCGGGTCCGCCGGGTTCACGAACAGGTTCGGCATCCAGGCCGCCATCGACGCGAACGACGCGTCGTGGCCGCCGCCTCCTCGCTGCAGGACGGCCGCCACGCTTGCCGTGACGAAGCTGTTGGCGATACGGATGCCCTGCCTCAGCCGCCGGTCCCCGATCCGCTCCACCGGCGCGGACACGAACGGCGCGTTGAAGAGGAACGTGGGCAGGGCGGGGGCGCCCACCCTGACCAGGGTCTTGGCGCCCAGCGTCGCGATGGCCGAGCCCAGCGAGTGGCCCGCCAGCCAGACGCGGCCGTGCTGCCCGTGCCCGGCTGCCGCCGCCAGTGTGTCGTGGATCGCCTGCATGGCGACGCGGAACCGGGACTTGTCTTCCAGCCCGTTGCGGACCAGCTGGAGGTCCAGCTCCAGGTCCCGCTTTGCCGAGCCCTTCTTTTTTTTGAGACGAAAGAAGAATTATATTATATGATAGCTGGGTACATCAACACGTTACAAGCACTCTGGATTACAAAATAGTACCCACGCTGTGAATAGCACAACTTAAAACCTAACCTGTTAGATGCTTTGCAGTATGGATGACCACACAGGCAAACACTCGGCAAATGGCCTGAGAACAAATGCCCAACGAACAACGGCCAACATTCCTGTAGGCGGAATTGAGGAACTTCTTCTTTCTGGTGTCTTCCTTCTTCTTCTTTCTGCCACCGAAGAGGAAGAAAGACTGATCTGAAAATTATTCTCCCTAGTTCTTCATTGTGGCCAGATCTAACCACAGTAAAACGGAGAAGAGACCGGAGAAAATTATTCCATGGCGGCGACATCATCTCCGCCTTGATGCCGCCGTCCAGAAACAAAAGTCTCCATGTCGTCATGTCGATGAAGATTCTGACGCCAACGTTGTCGCCCTCATCTTCAACGGAGCCGCCATGGAGAAGACGATTCCACCATTCCCCTTCACCGTCGCCAGAGATGAGGAGAAGGAGGAGATAAAACTCCAGTACCAAGTAATTTGGCATGGAGAGACACAAACCCTAATGACTCGATCTATTGGGAAAAACTTATTAAAAACAATGGATCCCCACTCCCTTCAGCCCCCGGCGAGATGCCGGAGGAGAAGGGAGGGGGACCAGCGGTGGTGGACGGCGGGGGCGGGGGCGGCGCTAGGGCAGGAGTAGCCCTCCCCTGGTCTGTCTTCCAGCCCGTTGCGGACCAGCTGGAGGTCCAGCTCCAGGTCCCGCTTTGCCGAGCCCTTCTTGGTGATGGTCCCGCGGAAGGCGATGACGTAGTGCGGGGCACTGGCGGCGGCCATCGGGTCGAGGAGGTGGAGCGGCGGCTGGAACGCGTAGACCGCGCCGAAGATGGAGCCGTCGGCGGCGTCGATCAGCACCTGCCGCGGCTCGAAGTGGAAGAACCTCCACCACGCCGGCGCGCGGGCGTCGGGACCCTGCCTGTTGCACTGCCGGTCGCGCTCCAAGACGTACACGCCCTGCACAAGGCTTGCCATGACGGATCGCCGGTGGTGAGGGCAGTTCCTGGCCGGAGCAACGCCGATAAATACAGGTAAGCAATTCATATGATACATCTTGCTCTCAAAAGGAAAACATGACACATTCGTAATGACAGAACTCAGTAGCATATCACATAGAACATCGTCCTACAAAAGCGTAGCTGCGTAGGGGATAGATCTAAATTTGTAGGTTCCAGTTTCACTCCGTTCGTCGGGCTTGTTCATTCAGGATTCAAGAACTAGGAGAAAGTAAAATACTCTATTCATAGGCGGATAGGCCACATTCTTTCAAGCAGAAGTAGAAATTTAAGCTGATGCTGCTACTCTGTTTTGCCTTTCAACTTGAAGGCCAAAGATCATTCGAGGTTCAACAAGAAAAGGTAACCAACTCACCAGTTCACGTATGTCAAATACGTTGGCCCTGAAACATCAAAGAGGTCCTTTTGTGACGTCATTTTGGTTCTTCTTTCTTGTTCTGAACCTTCTGTGAAAGAAAGATGAGAAATGAATTGTTTCTAAAGCATGCTGGGATATCTCTGAAAAAATTTAGATATACAGTACTTACTAAAGAAGAAATCAATCAGCATGCACTTTTGCAATTTAGACGATAGATAGAGAAGTTCAGGCACAACCGGAGCAAAAAAAAGCCTCTAAACCCAAGGTAATCTTCAGAGTTCTTCAGAAACACAGATGAATAAATCAAACCCATATTCCAACAAGATTTCGATGCTTCATCATACTGCTGACCTATAAATTCACATTCTCTAGGGTCTAGGGATATATTCATATCCTCAGGAGTCAGGACACTGCCTTCATATCCACAGCAATAGTGTCTTTTGTTCTCATCCGACATTCTGAACAATTCGTGAATCGGCACCATGTCCACAGGGCTTGAGACACAAACCATAGATTCAAGATGCAGGATGTAGCACAGCAAGCACATTTATGAGGAATCAGCAGAGGAGAACAAATCAAAATGAACTAGAAAATTACCAGAGATATGCCTTCTTCAGCTGTGAAGCATCCTCCTCATTCCAGTATGGACTCTGCAAATCTCGTACCCTGCCACAGTGCTATAGCTGCATATGTTGGGCAACGACTTTCAGGTCAACGAAATGACAATACTATTTTAAAGCCATGATGAAAGAGTTGAAGACAATAATGTAAGATCCTCTGGCACGACAGAACAGAGCACCGTACCAATGGGGAGATGCAGTTGGAAGAGTTGGGCAATTTTTTTTTGCTGGTGCTGACTCGATCCAAGATTTCAAGAAATGGCACCGAGCTTTAGGAAAGAACTCATAGAGGAGAGAAAGACTTATGAGCATGAAGCGCCAAAGTCTTCCCATTTATAAAGTTGGGAGGATCACAAGAGGGATAAATGATATACACTCTCCACATGCCAAGATATCCTATGCATAATTCCACGGCATTAATTTTGGGTTTCTTCTTTCCCTAAACCGGCAAGTAAAGATGCGAGCAATTGATGGAATATATATAATATATTGCTGGATGTTTAGATGGGTTCTTTTTTTTTGTGACTTGTTTAGATGGGTGCTATTAATCCTCCTCTGAACTGGATGTTTAGATGGATTTTTTTTAATGACGTGGAGGCCTAGAGGGATATTTTTGCTGAAAAAGGCACACTATGAGGCAATTTTGCATACAGATTGGTGAGAATCTAATAAATGTGTCGATGGTCACTATGGTTCTGTGAATTATGGAGCGCTGTTGTTCTGTACCATCGCGGTTGGCAGAACTATCACTGAGTGGAAGCAAAAGTTTGGAAGCAAAAGTTTGTCGCACGATAGTTTTTTTCCCCCGAAGAACCAGCGGCAAGAGCGTATATATTAATAGAGAAGAAGTTTTACAATAATTAAATAAAAGAAACAAAAACAAAGCCCTCACGAAGGAGCCAACAACAAGACCACCACCACATAAAAAGCACAATACCAGTGAACCTCAGAAGCAACAACCGTCGAACGCCACCTTGCACACCATATAGAACAAGCAAACTGGAAGGAGTAGGTTTTCTATAGCGATGCCTCCAAAAAGGGAAACGACATCCGCAGATGTCGTCAACGCTGACTGGAAAACCACGGTTTTTCAACTAAACTCCTAGAGGGTAAAGGGGCCTCGCAACAATGCCTCCAACAAGGGACGTGACGTCAAAGTCGACACCATTGTCTGCCACGGCCAAGGGCCTAGCAGGGCCTTCGCCCAATAACCCTCATGCCCAAGCCCCAACCAGCCACAAAGTAATTTGGCATAGCCAAGAACCACAACAAGTCGCTGCTAGTAGGAGATCGTTGTGGTACCGACGAGGTCACTGACATGCGTGACCTATCGCCGCCATGCCAGCCAACAAGGACCGCCTCCATCCTACATAGCACCAACCACTGTGGGAAATCACATCTTGTTCCTGCACCATGCAAAGGATGTCGTCGACATTGTTGCACGTCGTTGTCCCTCAAGCTTCTAGAGATGCCACGAGCATTCCCGCAAGGGCTGTCTTCAACGAGCCACCATCCGCTAGTTGTCGCAGCGGTAGCGAGCCGGCCACTGGCATGGGTGGCCAGTCACAACCGCACCGGTCGAAATGGACCGCAGCCAACCAAATAGATACCAGCAAGTGAAAGTCGCCCACAGAAGAAAGCTCGCCACACCACTGTCCACATGCACTGGACGCCGCAACCAAGATGTTCCACTGAAACACCATAGCTGGTAGTAGTCCTCTAGAGTTGCCACCAACATACCCACTGTGCCTCACCAACCAAAGGAGCCACCGTAACCCCATCGGAATTGGCCGTCGCTAAGCAAGACCAATCCTCGTGGGTACGACTGCAGAGAGCTGCTGTGGACTAAGTTGACGCTGCTGCAACAAACAAGCGCTGCCAAAATAGCACAATCTGATGTAGCGCCGGTCGTGGAGGACCGCTGTCATCCTGACCAGCGCCGACCACTGCAGGATGCCTGTTGACGGTAGTTAACAACCATTATAAACTGTCAATATAACATGTATAAGGGCATAAATATGATCACCAACAAAGGTCTAGGGGTTTAAACTAACAAATTCTACAAGTTTTGGTGAATCTGTATTTTCTGCAGGGTTTATCCAGAAAACCGTCAAGGTGGACCTAGATGTTAGACTTAATCGCGCTTATCCATAGTGAAAACAACCCCAGAAGGTTCCAGAAGACTCAAGAGGACACCACACTGAAGCGGAGGGCGAGGCGCCGACAAGTGGGGCCAACCGGCCCCTGGGGCCCACTAGTCAGCCCCACATTGTTGTGTCGGTTCTCCACCGCCTCCTAGATTGCTTCTACGCCGTTTATTCAAGTCGGTTTGATCCGATGGCTCAGGATTGATGCTCCGACCTATATAAACCAGCCCTTGCCATCCCCCTAAGATAGAAGTCATTTGAGAAGATAGAAACCCTAATCATCCTCAGAGCTCCACCATATTCTAGGGCATAGCTAGCTAGGCTAGGTCTAGAGAGAGGCTGAAAGGTCATTGTTTGATTTTGGTAATTGAGTGACAACCTTAGGTGGACTAATTGTGTTTATGTGAGATACACAGGTGATTAGTTCATAGGTATATGTGTGTGAGCAACATATGCCATGAAGGTGGAAATGGCTTGGAGATGTTGCAAAGCTTGCACATGTGATGATGGAGGAGCTCATTGCATATGAAACATGACATGGAGTCATGTGATCAAGGTGAAGAAGATCAAGACATGACTTGGCTCGACGGACCGGTTGCAAGTGTGAAGGGCAAGTCGGAGGCTTTGAAGCGAGGGACCGCATGTGACGGTGAAGCTTGGGCAAGACTTGGCGCCGATGGACCGAGGCAACGGTGAAGAGCAAGTGAGGTCAAGATCGATGAATCAATACGGTCACGTGATGATATGAAGTGGATCATATCATTTGGTGATTGGTTGGTGCATGTGTTGCATCAACGTCGGAGGAGTTAGAATGAAATGCGCAAGGCAAAGGTATAATCCTAAGGCATTTCATTTCACCGGTCAAAGGTTGTGTAGAGAAGTGCATGACCGGGTTTAAGATAGATGGCCGTACTATCAAGAGGGGCAAACTTGTTTGCATATCGGTCATCTAGTGCCACTTGAGCGATCTAACTTTGCATACGTGTTAGGATCGAGTGGCGAGGCAAGTTGAGTGCCTAACTCCTTTGAAGAAAATGATTGTGAAAATGCTAGCACATGTGCACAAGGTGGTGAACACTTATTGGTGTTGGCACATTTGCGAAGGCGATGGAGTTTGAGCGGTAGAGATGGGTTTGGGACCCTCTCTTTGTGGAGATGAAACGCTTATTTTCCATTGTGCCGAAGGATGGAACCGAAGGCGAAGTCACGGAGGTGATCGTTGCTGTTTTCCGAGCGACAGACGCTGGGTGTGGTAGCGTCAGACACCGGTGCCGCGTCTGGTGCTTTGCCCTAGGTGGCGCGCGCTGGTCTCGGGTGCGACAGACGCTGGTCTCGGGAGCGACGGACGCTGATGTCAGCGTCTGGTGTGCTCTCCGCTGAGGCGCGCGTGCATCAGACGCGGTGGTGCTCAAGTGACGGACGCGTCTGATGCGGCTCCGCGCGGTTTGGGAGCTCACTAGACTGCGTCCATCGAGCGACGGACACGCGACCTCCGTAGCGACGGACGCGTCCGTTGGCACGAAAACGATCGTTGGAAATTTGACTACGCGGGACACGTGGCGGGCATCCGAGCGACGGACACTGGATGCCGCGTCTGTCGTAATGGCGACAGACGCGTCTGTTGCCCCCGAAAAACACCCAGTGAAAGGGAAACAACTATATTCGTTTGTGGGGGCTATAAATAGAAGGTGTGGCCAACCATGGCTTGGTGCTAAGCACACTTTAGCCTTAGTGGCTTATGTTGTGGTGCTTGGGAGCCCTCTAACTCACTCATACTTGATAGTGTTCATCGGATCGAGTGAGAGAGCGATTCTAGTGCGATTGCATCGTGAGATTGCATCGTGTGGCACTAGATGTTCGTGTTGCAAGTCCGTGGTGCTTGTTACTCTTGGAGGCTGCCACCTCCTAGACGGCTTGGTGGCTTGTGGCTTCGTCGAAGCTCGCAAGAAGATTGTGCGAGGCTCTGGAGAAGCTTTGTGAGGGGGATTGTGCTCACCCTGCGGGGATCGCGAAGAGCAACTCTAGTAGAGCGTGTCATTGAGCTACCATACTTGATGGTGAGTTCTTGCGGCGCTCTTTGGGAGAGCTCGGTTGTGGATATCGATTAGCCGCCGAACCACGAAGTGTTGGTCGACACAACGGGGACGTAGCTTGGTGGCAACCAAGTGAACCTCGGGAGAAAATCACCGTGTCAACATTATCTACTCTTCTTGCTGGTTTGCCTTCGTGCAACACAAGCTTGTATTTACTTTCATATATAGTTGTGCTTGTGAAGTTGCTCTTGTGACTAGTTTGCTTGTGTAGCTTGCTAGTTATCTTCTTGCTTGTGTAGCTAGAAGTATCCCCTTTGCGTGACTAATTTGGTTTGTGTAACCTTGTTAGTCACATTGCTTAGTTTGTGTAGCTAAGTAATTTGCGTTCTCTAATTTGGCATTGGTTGTCTTGTTACTGAGCATTGCTAGTGAGCCTAGGAGCTTTGTGCTTTTGCTTACTAGAATTGTGTAGGAGCTCCCCAGTACTTGAAGTACTAGTTACATAGGTTTGTGTGACCTGGCAAGCTAGAATTATTTAGGTGGACTCTTGCTAGGAAGACACCTTATTTGCTTGATTATGATCTTTTGTAAGGTGCTAGAGTTATAGATAGAGGGGTGTAGTCTTGGCTAGACCGATAGATTTAATTTCGCACTTGTTTTAGTTAGTCAACGCATTTAAGTTTTAGAAAGGACTTTTCATCCTCCTCTAGTCCGCCATCTCGACCCTTCAGAGGCAAGCAGACTTAGTTTGGATTCCCGATCGTGTCAAGAGCGTGGTTTGGTATAATCTTTGTACCCCCTCTCTTTTGTATCTCTCATTACTTTTATAAGTTTGCTACAATTGTTATAACATTATTATTCATATCGTTCATGTTTCTAGTTATAATGTTCATCGTCTACTTTGATTATATGCTTAGTATAGTTGGATTATCATCATATTCATGCATAAGTTCGTATAACGCTCAGTCTAAGGTACCATGGGTGAGTGGTCAACATTATGTAAGCGTGATACTTATACGTTGTTTACCTGTGGATACACCCTACATTCCGGGTCATGTGGTAGATTGCGGATGTGACACTCCCGTTGAGTCATTTGTAGTCCACTACGAAAGAAGACAAGCTCTTTTCTTAATCTTCCTTAGTAATATCCCTTTTATGTAGATATGAAGATGATCTTAGCAATAACTACTAAGTATAATTACACTAATTAATGTAAGATTTGACTTATAATTAAGAATGACTTAGGAATTATTCCTCTAATATTCTACTTAGCCATGCTAATGCCATAGAAAGGAGTACTCTGAGTGATCAATAATTAGTTATAACTTACCATTCATATACATTTATCTTATGACTTACCTCTGTTATGAGTAGACATTGGCTATAGTTTACTTCTCCATCAATAGTATAAGTTATCAATACATGTCCACGCTAGACCTTCCCTGTGGTAAAAACAAAAATAACGATATTTGGAATACTCTCGGGTAAAGTACTATAATGGTATATTATCTGTGCGCTTACTGATTCTTTTTATTCATATATTTATATATTATTTCTAGTCACATAAAATAATAAAAAAACTACTTAGTATCATTCTAGTAGTGATGTTAGGTAATACCAACAAGCATCTCTGGCATCATCAGTAGGGATGACAACCTAGTAAGCAATGTGAGGAGATATAGGTTTACAATATATGGCTACTAAAACAAGTGACAAGTTAATAAATACCAACAATGCCCTAGGATGAAATGACACATCCCTAGCCTAGCAGCCTCGCCAATGCCGCACCCCAGCCACCGATAGGTCACGCTCATGTTGGCGAAGGAGGTGGGGGCGCAAGCAGGCACAGAAGCCGTTGCACCCACACTGACGCCTGAGCCCGCGCCCGTGCCGCAGCATGTGCTCGTGCCGCCGCGTTCGCGCTGGCGCACAAGCCCGCGCCGCTTTTGCTGCACTGGCAGCGGCGGATCTACAGGGGGGGCTGGGTGGGCTCCAGCCCCCCTAATGACTTGATTTACCACTAAAAACACTGTAGCAAAAACCTCAAATCATCGTTAAATCTTCATGCAAATCAACATCTCCATTGTTTTAGCCCCCCTTGATTCTCATCCTGCATCCGCCACTGTGCACTGGCACAAGGGCCCACCCGCTGCGACTGCGCTGGCATGTGAGCCCGCGCCGCTACCGGAGCCGCGCCGCCGCGCTCGCACTGGCGGCCGAGCGAGCGCCGCCACTGCTGCCGCTGCCATATCCGCGCCCATGGCCATCGGATCCACTCTCCCGACCACCGGATCTGCACCCCCAGCCACCAGGACCGCACCCCGGCCACTGGAATCGATGATGGCGACCGTCCTCGAAAGCACGAGCGCAGGAAGGAAAGGACGCGGGAGGAGAAGGGGGAGCCTCACCGCCGCCATCCTTGCAACGTCGCGGCCAACAGGCCACGTGCTCGAGCGGTGGCGAGGACGTGAAGCAGGAGGTATGGGGGTCTAGTGCGGCGGCAGTGCGGAGCCGCCCGTGTCGCCCCTAGGAGGAGCGCCGCGGGGGTGTTTTCTGTTCCGAGATGCAGCAGTATCCGCACGGTAGTTTGAATTCTTTGAACAATCTATACCTGGTCGATAACTACTATGAGCTACGGCACTACTACTACAATGTTTTGTGTTGCGAGTTGCGACTAGTGAAACTGGAGAGCGCCAAATAGATTGCAGTCATCTACTGAAATTATTATTGAAAGTGCATGGCATTTTATAGAAGTCTTTAGTGCGTCATTTTAGCTTTTCGAGATACGTGACCAAAGATTTCCATTTTTTGTTCCCTCCTCGCATTTTTCTGTAATTGTTTGCTCGTCCCTTTTATTTTGCTTTTCTTTCCTAAAGCATTCTACTACTTACGTACTCCATCTGTCTCAAAATAAAGCAACTCATCAAATAAGTCAAGCTTTATAGTAAAGAATAACAATATTTATGATACCAAATAAGTTAATTATAAAATACATGTCATGATGTATCTAGTAATACTAATTTAATCTCATAAATATTAGAGCATTTTTCTATAAATTTAGTTAAACCTAAAATAATGCATGGACGACATCCGGCAACTATGTAGATCAAAATGGCAAAAGGATAGGGGATAGCAATTCTATACCAACAATTGAGGATCGTCTATCACTATTTTTTGAAACAGAGGTGGTAGAATGGAGTTGTGATTGTTCTAGATACATAGCGAATTTGATGTACTAAAAAAGTCAAAATGATTTATAATTTGGAATACAGGGAGTACCTAAGAAGCCAAATACTAATCAAAGCACAAAGGGTAAGTAGACTGTAACACCCTCGGTGTTACCGCTTAAACAACTTACTAATCATGTCATGAGCATCATGTTTATGTGTTAATGCATGTAGGAAGGTGTAAAAATAAATTTCTTGGCATAAAAAATGATTAACACAAATGATAAATGAAAAGTATTCAGTAGTTCATGTATGTCACTTAGGGTTGAAAACCAATTTTTATTGAGCAAAAAGACTATAGAACTTATATGTGAACCATAAATAAAGTTCGAAGTGCAAAATGTGTCGATGAGAATGTGACTTTTGTCTGAGCGAAATGTTATTGGTAGCTGGTACTTTTGGTTAGCTGAAAATCGAACTTGGAAATAAGAACCAGCCCTAGACTTAGAATAATTTTCAAGTCCCAAAAACAGTCTGACAGCACCAAGTTCACGGTTTTATTTGATGAAATTTAGTTATGTAGGGATATCATGTTTTAGCTTCCTTAGATAGCCCCATGTGCCCTCTTGCGAGTAGTGAAGATGGTTGGGTTTCAACTTCGCCGGATTAACTTTTACACGTGCTTCAAATTTCGTGCACGCGTGTAGCTTCGGGTTACCAGGCTCTCGGTGCATGGTCACCGTGCCCTGTGCGCGCCGTGGCCGTGCTCGGCCGGGTCACGCGCAGGGGGAAGGGTCGGCTGGGCCGCCCTCGGCTTGGTCGTGGCTAGTTTGCAACCTGGCCGCTGTGGGATGCTGCCGCGCGTGCCGCTACAGCTCGCCCCATCGCCTCGCTGCCCTGCTCCGCTCTGCGCTGCCCTGCCGGCCAGCCGTGGGCCTGGTGCCGCAGGCCACTGCTGTCCTCGCTGCTCCGGTGCCCTGCCTGGCGCTGCTGCCACCTCTGACTCACCCGGCCCTGCGTTGCTACGCCGTGCTCCCCCCACCTGGCTCGCGTCGCGACGCTGCGGCCGTTGTCGTCTCGACGTCACGTCCGCCTGCACCGTGTCTTTCCCCCCTCTCCTTGTACGGTGCTGTCGGCTAGCCATTTATGGCACTACGCGCGCGCGTGTGCGTCTGCCAGCCACGTCGCATCGCGCGTGGACGAGCCATGCCCTGTCCATATTTTCCCTCTCTCCTCTATCCGCCATGGCCGCTAGGGCCACTCCATTGATTCGGTAGAGCAGGATCGCCATCGTCTAATTCACCGTACCCACGGCTCCGCAGTGAAGTCTTCCAACTGACCGGCCCTATCCCACCTCGAGCCATGCCCCGCCAAGCTCCAATTTTGGAGCGTTGCCCCGCCACCGTGTCGTTAAGGCTGAGCCCGCCCATCCCCGTGGGCAGCTTCCCTCGGACCGCCTGGAGCCTAATTGGCCGCACAACCTGACTCGCCTCCGTCCCCTTGTCACCCTGTGCACCACCCCTGAACCGCTACCGCCCCCGGGACGTCGCTGACGCGGCCGTGCCGTCGCGGTGCGCCGCCACGCCGTCCAGGCGCACGTGGCCTGCTTCGCTCGGGAAGTCTCCGGCCGAGCCGTCACCGCAGCGGGGTTCGTGGTGAGTCGCTGGAGCTCGCCCGCCACCTCTACCATTTCCTTAGCGCCTCAGCTCACTAGAACGTGGCCGCCACCGCTGCAGGTTGCCCGCCGCCGTGGGGAGGCCGCCCTACCTCGTCTCCAACCTCCGAACCGCTGCCCGGTGCCCCGTGTCGACCCCTAGGTGAGCACCGCCCCCCTAACTAGGCTTGTGCGGGTCCCTGTTGGCCGGCGTGGCGGCTCCGTGCCGACCGTGCGGCGCCGGCGAGCGCGGGGAGCTCTGAGGACCTCCCCGTTGCGAAGGAGAGAAAGTGTGAGGGCCTTAGTGCATAAACGCTGACTGGAGAAATAGGATGTTTAGCGTTCGCATAAAACCGATTAAGTCCGAGGACTCTTTAGCAAGTTTGCCCGCGCGCGCGGGCTCCCCCGCTTTGGGCCGCTTCCGCGCGTTGGTGGGCCGGGCGGATGAATTGGTTTTCCCTTTTATCTAGAATTAGAAATAGCGTTATAATTCTAGTTTGGAGATGATCTTTGATAATTAATATCAATTCACCTAGGTGTCCAAAAATTGTGAAACCTGTTTTGCTAGGTCCCTAAATTCATGCTCTATCAGTTAGTGTAGATAGTTAACATGCTTAAGTGATGATGCCGAGATATATTAAATCGTTTGAAAATGCTTATTATTACTAGGGTAAATATTTGTAAGATTTGTTGTGGCAAATTGGTAGTAGCCGTGATCATGAAATTTTTACAGCGGCCTTGTTGTATTATTATGTGCTTGCTGTAAATTTTGTAGCACCAGAATAGATGGTTGAATATGGTAGCTAAATAGCCATTGAAACTAATATGAATAAAAGCGTGAGGTTGATTTATAAAATGAAGTACTTGTATGATGAGCTTGATCTTACTTGGTAAAGATGATAGTTAGTTTCTGTCTTAGGCATTAGAGCTAGCTAAGTAGCTTAACATGTGTGTTCTTATTTTAAGAGTTGGCGTTGCCTAAATACTAAATGCTACATCGTTATCGCATGCATGTAGAGAACGATCTGGTGGAATTTGTGACCGTCGACGATCAGGAGTATGAGCAGATCGTCGAAGAGTACGAGGAGGAGATCTTCGTGCCGGAGGAGTTCCCGGAGCCGCCCGTGACTGACACTGCTGTTGACTCTGCGCCTGCCCAAGGCAAGCCCCGGTGCATAACCTTTATTTTGATAATCACCGTATATATATACGTTGTAGGAATTTGATGGAAACCACATGCATATATACATCTGCCTATGAGTCTTACTCGTGCAGGTTCGAGTAGTGCTTTGCTTAGGCTTATCGGTAGCGTGAGTAACCTACCGTTACTCACAACAGGTGATTATTATTATTATTATTATTATTATTATTATTATTATTATTATTATTATTATTATTGTTATTATTATTATTAATCTCACAATAAAATTCTGGAAAGAAAAATGGTGACTGGGAAGGGATATGGTATGGGTATTGGTGGGTGTAACAGGTTATGTCCCGCGGCCACGGGGCTCAGCTTGGTTGCACTGTTTTCTCTGTCCGTGTCGATTGAGGACCGTCTGTTACATTGGACACTAGTCAAGTCACAGACTTATTATCCCGAGTACATACTTGCTTATGGGAGCAAGAAGACTGATTGGAGGCGGGGATAGGTGGAGGTCTAAGTACCGCGCTGAGACCGGGTCTCAAGCGTGGGGGCTTGGAGTCCAAGTTTGGACGGGGACCTGGACCCCTCGACAGGAGTGGAACGGGTTGATCTTGCTTGTGCCTAGGGTATAAGTGAGGCGTGTGTTTTTCAGGGTACCCGGCTGGGCACATTGATTCGTGAATCGCCGTTTCTATGTGACGGTACGACTTGAGTACGGTCTGGCGCCAGAGTAAGAACTGGAGTGAGAACAATGGAAAAATGGTTCTGATTGCTCAACCCTTCCTTGAAAAATAGAACATGTGCTTACATAAAATGTTGGATAAGGAATTAAATATGACTGCTAATAATCTAAAGAAATAAGGACTCACTCTTAGTATTGCTTTCTGCAAACAAGAAACCCACAAGTCATAAAGCCTATCATATTCCTTAAGAGTCGGGAAATATATTCCCTAATCGGGTAAGTCTTGCAAGTACATTGTGTACTCAGGGTTTATTTACCCTTATTGCAGGTGACGTTTGAGAAGCTAGCATCTTGTGTGGAGGATTCTTCTGGTGGGCATAGACGGATTCTTGTACCGCTCCGATAGATGTTTATTTATTCCGCTGTTTAATTATCGCACTCTGAACTCTGGCATTGTAATAAAGAATTTCTGAGACTTCATGCTGTATGAAATGGACTAATTATTGTAAGCTCGTACTCGTTGTTGGATCCTGGATGTTAAATGTGGAGCGTTTCGAGTTCTCCCACTGGGTGTGCTCGACGGAACTGCTCAAACTAGTTCGCTTTCGAGGTACTTAGTGTCTAGTGGAAGAGAAGTGCCTCCGGGAGTGAGTTATTTCGGACGATTTTGCCACATGGACGGAGATGGTTACCAATGATGAGACAGTAGTTGATGGGTGCCATGCTAAACAGTCAAACATGACAACATGCCCAAATGGGCAATCTACAAAGATGGTCCTGATTTAGGGAGTGAAATTTTACAGACGACAAACATAATTACTATTAGAGCAAATTCAAGGATGAGTGGTACTGATATGGAAACTGAATACCATGATGCTATTCAAGAAGTTGCATGTAGTTTGCTTTCGGCTTATAAACAATCCAATCTGTTGAGCACCCAACATAGTCAAAAATTCATCCCACCAAATCAACACATGAGGAAGCGAGTAGGGCTGGATCTCAGTGCCAACCAGTTAGGAGACAACCAAAATAAACAGAAAGAGAGGAGTGGACTTGCTATTCAAACGCCTCGTATTACAAAGTTATGGCATGTGTTAACCCTTCACCTTAAGAGGTAGCAATGAGTACCATAAAAATGAAGCCCATGTGAGCTATAAGGAGCATCTTGATGTAGGACGATTCATGGACGCCAGTTACTTCTAGTTTTCAATAGTACTAAATAATATTTCTATGTGGTCCTAACAATTGTTTGATTTCTTAAGTTCTTTTCTTTTCTTTTTCACTTTTCCTAGTTTGTTGCTACTAGCTAGTAGGATGTATATTATTGTTGTTGCTAGCATGTATTCTTTTTTACTCGCCCAATATGATTTCCAACTCAATACGTTCCAGTTTGAGAATAAACTGAGTTTAAGTGTCTTTTTTTCCTACAATCTAATTGACCAAAAGTCCAGAACCCTGCACTTTTATCGTCTTATTGTAATCTTGTTCTAGATGAAAAATTGTTTTAGTTATTTATTTAATGCAAACTGCTTTAGTGAATTAATTTCATTATAAATTACTTGTTATCTCGATATGAATATAATGGACAAATTATCTACAACAAACCCATTCAAATTAACATTGTATCACTTTATTATGGATATTAGAAAGGCATTGTTTCATATCTCATTATTTCTTTGCGTGTGGTACCTTTTAAATGTTATCCCTAGTAGAATTTTATTTATTGTTAAGGTGGTTGTTTGATATGGTCCGGTGTTTGTACTCAAAGGTTGATGGATACAAATAAACCTAGCATTCTGTTTTAAATGGCTATCTTTATAATAGCGGACCTTTATATGATGGCTTTTTTTGTTAGATTTTACTCTGTAGTTACTTGAAAGGGAGCATATGGGTGTTTATTTGTAGAGGTTTCTTCTGAACAATATTTGATTATGAGGACATATGATCAAGAAAGGCATAACATGGTTGATAACATATTACAATAATTATATCCATACATTTGATATACTTTTTTTGTTTTCTCCGATATTCAGTTCTGTGGACAAAAATAACTCCATCTATTGTCTAGTTGGTGTCATAGAGCATTGTGGTGGACCCTTCATTAACGCAGAACACTATGTTGACTATGTTAGAGCAAGAAAGACTGGAAATCAACAACAATAGAGTAGCTGCTCTTCCTCATTGTTTTGTGCGGACGATAGTAACATCAAAGAAGTCACCCTAGAAGAGGTTCTCAAGTGCAAGCATTATGTTCTTTTCTACGAGAGGATGGAAGGCAAATACATGTTTGGCATAAGATATGACAACGCATCAAAATAACAGTAATAAAATAAGCTGATTAGTGAGATCAGTTAGCATACTTTAGATTGTCATTGACTTAGTGTTACATGTTAGGGTGTTGGGCTGTTGGGCTGTTGGCCATACCCATTTTTTAACAGGGCTTAAAGTTTCATTCAATTCTACAAACTGAAGTCTTTGGCTTCCTATTCAGGCTGATATCATTTGTTTATTGTTTGGCAAATTTTTCCTTTTAGGATCAACCCATGAACGGGATGGGGACACATGGCTTGGTCAGACGGGTTAATTGACCCTTTGTAAGGTTGTGTTGATGGTAGTGTTAAATGCTAGTAATCGTTTACATGCATTGTGGACAAGACTCAAGAGGAGTTTTTTCTTGATGCATTGAATTTTTTCATGGAACTTTGAGCTTTGGTGGAAGCAACATTGTCTCCAACATGCTTTAAATAACCCTTGAACTGCAATTACAGGCTTATTGTTACCTATAGTGGGTAGTCACAGAGGGAGCGGTTGAGCGGGTGTGGGTGCGGTTAGGATTAAGAGGTGGGATTTGGCTGATGGGTGCATCAGAAACCTGATACTAAAACTCATTTCCGTCCCCATCAGGTCCAAAGCATGCGGGTTTCAGGTCCAAACCAGTCCGACTGCCATCCATTCCTTTTCTCATGCGTCGTGCGGCCGTGCCCGGTGCCCGTTTTGTACAGCGCCAGCTCGGCTCTTCTCATGCGTAAGCATCAGCCATTACATCTTCTCCAAGAATTCCGTGTGGTGTGGTGATTGAGCGCACTGTTGGCTCTGCGCATAAGCGAGAGTGAGAGACAAGCTATGTTTATGCTAGCGCATGTTCCCCAATTGCCTTTACAAAAAACGCAGAGCAACACGTTCCTTAATATAATGATGGCTTCCTTCCTAGTTACAGTGCTTCTAAGTTCCTTGCCAGCCGCCTGAGTTACACCGTACCACGATGAACATGAGGACATGAACGTTGTTGAGATCCTACTCCTACAATCTTTCCGCAGCTTGCTGCTTAGAGTTGGGGGCCACCCATAGCTCCGCGAACTTCACCTTGGAGATGCTTTCCAGCACCTCATACGGCGTGATGTCCCCAATCACTACCACCTTCTTGTTCTCCAAATCTACCTCGAACGACGTCACACCTGCACAAAAAGACAGAACAGGTTAATAGAGACTTTATTTTTTTTTCCTTTTTCTTGTGTGAGATTGAGAGGAGAGACATCGTCCTTGGGGCAGGTGAGCTCTGTATACAGTAGGTCCTTTTTTCTTTTCAGAAAACGGAGCAGCTAGCATCGACAAGTGTAACCGAAGCAGGAGCCAGAAATGTGCCCATTCCGGTGCAGGAAAAGAAATGTATGGCACCCGGCAATGGATCGTCGGAGTGGCGGAGGCCGTGCCCGTGCACCACCAAACCTTTGCCACCGACTGCCTGTCTCACGCAAAGTTTTCCTTTCCAGAATCCAGGAAAGGCAGGCACCACCAGTCCACCACACAACACAAGCAGCGGAGCCGGACATGCACATGTGCACAGTGCAAACATGTGCCGGGGCCCGGGTGGCCATGCCTCGTGCCTGGCTGCCCAGTGCCCAGGCCCAGCCGATACGACACGACGCCAACTCACGGGCAATGGGTGATCACTGGAGGCAGGATGGAGTAGTACAGTAGTACTATATTCCTCACTCTCTCTGTGGCATGCATAGCGTGACGAATGACCGACGCTCTGCCAGGTCCCGGCATGTCTGCCGATCCATGTTCACTGGGCGCGATCGATTCCAAAGAAGAGCATAGGAGTATTGTACTCTAGTAGTAAAACGAGTTTTTTACGAGGAAATATAGTAGTAAAATGATTGGGGCGCGCACAAAGGTCAACCACGGTGCCGCGTTCTGGCGATCTTGACCGTGGTGTCATGCCCGTCGCTGCTCTGCTCGGGATGCTTCTGAGCTCCTGTAACTTTGTCCTCTCTGGACGGAGACGACCGTGCTCGCCTCCCAAGCCAGACACCTATTGTAGGAGGTCGTGCTAGTCTATTCTCTACTGGCTACTGGCTACTGCTGCTAGGACTAGGAGCCTAGGAATTGAGGGGGGAAAAACTGTTGCTCTATTGATGTGTGCCATGCCATTTCTCCTCGCCCAAGTGATTAATATCAGTGTTTCGCTTGAGTTTGTTCGTGAGTTCAGATTCGTGAGTTCAGATGCTACAGCTTGTAATCGAAGGGTGAGACGATAAAAAAAAACACGAAATGCACAGTGACACTGATTTCTTTTCTTGATGAAACAAACATCGAGGAAATGTTGGATGTAATTCGCAAAAAAAAAAATTAATGCTATTGCTAGGTGCATTTGGGCCTGGGGTGTGAGCTTTGCTGTCCGTAAATTTGCTCCACGTACCAGCGTTTCTCAGCTTGGCATGTATGGCCGGCCAGCGGGCCAGGAGAACTGGTTTTCCAGAAGCAAGCACTGCTAATCTTACACTAGCGAAGGCCGGAAACTAGCACGAAGTGAAGTGAAGTAAGGTGGGAAAGTGTCAGCTGTGTGCGATAAACTCGTATGAATCTCTAGTTTACTAGTAGGTCTGGTAAATACTCCAGAAACATGCCATCTTTTTAGTTACCCCCCATATGAGGCCATGAATCCATGATTCTAGTTCTAGTATGAAAGGATTCTGAGCACAGACGGACAGACCCAAAAGTGGGCAAGGATAAGGATCAGTTGTCATACCGTCCATCTTGGAGATGTGCTTCTGGACTTTCTTGGCGCATCCATAGCAGTGCATGGACACCTTGAGCTCCACAGTCTGCATGCATCAAACAGAGCATGCAAGACAGATCGATGATGCATGCAAATGCAACAGAGAGCCTCCATATCAATAGCGCAAAGGTGACCAGCCAAAAATGAGCCGAGCTCAACAAATACCTCTGAACATATCAGAGTCTTGCCTACCTTTGGCTCCAGATGGAAAGCAAGAGTCTTGGCGGCTCCATCGACGAAATCCCTGAGCTTCACCAGCTCCTGCAGCTGGCTGCTCACCAGGGCCTTCCGCTCGTTGGCCTCGTCCTCGTCTTCTTCCTCCACGGAATGTATGCAGGCGCAGGCGTTGGAGCACAGGGAGAGCGAGAAGCAGTCGAGGACCTTGTCCAGGCCCAGCCTCGCCGTCCTCCCCATCCTCTCTTTTTCTTAGCTTTCTCTCTGCTGTCAGCAACTGAAGCTTCCAAGTTATTATATAAACACCAGGAGGCCCTGCAGGCTGCACAGTAAAGAGCAAAGCACCCTTCCGAAAGGCAGCCAGAGGCGTCTGCGTTCCCCTCTCAAGATTGGCCGGGATCTACTGGCGATATGCACATCTAGCCTAGCTACCTATCAAGCTCTGCGTGAGAAGAGACAAGTTTAGGCCCCGTTTGGTTTGAGTATGTTAAAGTTTAACTCCCATCATATTAATGTTTCCTTAAATGCATGTAGTACTAAATGTAGACTAATTGCATGCATGTCGGCATAAATTATGAGTAATTTACGAGACGAATCTATTAAGCCTAATTAGTCCAAGATTAGAAATTTTTTGTCAAATAAGATGAAAGTGCTACAGCGTTGGTTAAACTTTAACTCCTCCGACCAAACACCCCTGTATGCGAGGTGAGCAAGCAGCAGGCCGGCCTACCAAAGTACTGCTTCAAATTTAATGGGGGGCAAGCCGGCAAAGAGATCGAGGACGAGGAGCATATATGTACACTGTACTGTAAGCAGGAGCGTTGAAGTGGTGTGTCTGTGTTGCTCAAAAGCTCAGAGCAGCAGCAGCTTCTTCCAAGAAGTGGATTTAAATTTGGTTGATGCTTGCGCTGGTTTGACGAGCAGACAAGATGGGAAGGCTCTCCATGTGACAATGTGCTGCTAGCTTATTGGCGCCGGTGGGATAATATATCGTGCATGCCTTCCAGAAACACATACGCATTACAAGGTTATATGTGGTTAGCAGAAGATGTAACAAACACTAGAGAATGCGTACTACGTCGATATACAAAAGATTATTAGCAATATAATACACCCAATCATGCACCAATGAATAATGCCTGGCCTTTCGTTCGCTATTATTCAAGTAAGTTGCAGCAAATAAAACTTGCTGGTACGACGTCGTCAGGGCCGGCTCACAAGTTGCCACAAACGTGCCTTTCACTTGTTCACATCAATGGATATGTAATAGGGGCAGTATATATGGTTGATATGTACTATTAGTATATATATGAATATTGTGGGTCATTTGGTGAGGAATACGTGTCAACGTAAGCTGAGCAGCAAGAAGGCGTACAAGGGCATCGGTTCAATAACCAGAGCCGGCTCTATAATTTTAAGGGCCCTTGGCAAGCAAAATGGTAAGAGCCGTTGAACTAATTTTCTGATGTAAAAATTAAAATATATAGTATGAATAATAAAAGTTAATTTGGAGCATATATTTAATTCATAATAGATAATGATAATATAAAACACTAAGAAACAGTAACTATTAGGATTACCTCAAATAAAAATGTTTTATAGTGGCTTCTAAAAAAATTGTCTTCGGACATGGCCTCATGGGTGTTGGCGTGTTGCGGAGTTACGATCTCAAGGAGAATAGCAAACGTTGTTGTGACGCTGTGTGACCTACGTCCTGCGCTTGGATGGTACAAGACGGGATGTTTGTTCGGCCTTTAAAGGCTTATGTCAAATCCTTCTATTAATTACATGTGTACTCTTGGGCCCTAGCTTCATGGGCCCCCGGCGATCGCAATGGCTGCCCCTACCCCAGAGCCGGGCCTGTTAATAACCATATAAAACCATATCCGCTTGGCCTTGCGCCGACGAGAGGACAGATCTGAAATTCGGTCGGGGAATATGAAATTCCCCGTATGTCGTGTCGCCTTCGAAGACGTACGTATGCCACAGCGGTTGTAGCCTCGATCGGTACGTCACGACTTTTGCAAGCGACGACGACCGTTTGTTTAACCTTTATTAGGCGATATATCAATATGCGTTGTATATGTAGTAAATTGTAACCAAACGTCGAGTCATCAACTGATAAATATATGCCAGACTCGTCTGGTCGATGCAAAATATTCGCGGACGGTCCCTTGTTATTGCAGAGATACGCAACGTGAGTAGTGTTCTTTTGAATAATAATCATAATCGCACCATCACTCTTGTGCTGCTGTCACCTTTTGCATTGCTTGCCGAAAGTGCATTGCACATCGGCTTCATGTGACAGGATCCGAATGCGCCTGCGTCCAATTACGAGTGTCAATGACTAATCAATAGCTAGCCACCAGTGTCTTTCTTTGGCGCATTATCAGAAACGTTCCTCTTTGGTAAAAACAAGACACTCAGTATGTGTTTTTCTTGCTTTCTTCTTGCAAATTCCCTTGCGTACTGACCGAGAAAGAAATAAAAATCTTAAACATGCCTATCTGTGGTGTCACTTATCACCCTTTACTTGCCAAAAGCGCGATGAGCACCAGCTTCATGTGATAGGATCCGAATGTACCCACATCCAATCCAATTAGGAATGGGGTCGAGTATGTAATCAATCAATAGCTAATGTTTGTTGTTGCATGCGGCATCTCCATCGCCCCAGCTTTGGTTAACAGTGGCGAGGGAATATGGTGGGCCTTTTGACGATTGAACTGTCTGCTCAAGGACGACGGGATGTGCCTGTGTGCATCTACTATCTAAAGTATCTATTTGAAAGGTTATACGTAGGTGAGTCGCCAAGGGAAAGGGGGCAGACATGGCCGGTGGGTCCGGCACGGAATTATTGGATCAGTTGGACAGCGGCAGGCCATATGATGCCGTACGCTTGTCTTGCGAGGATTGGCTGGCTGCATGTCATCTGTGACCTGCCTGCCCCCTCAGCAAATTGCAGCGCCGAGAGAGAGAAACAATCGAGGCAAATCAGGCAGAGACGTTAAGCACATTTTTACAGTCGGTCTATGCAAACGTGTGCTACAAAGGAAACACGAGACGTCTGAGACGCAATGCTTTTTTGCTTCTACAGTAGAAGTAGAAACATGGGATCGGACAACACATCCAAGACAGCCACAGGCGAGTGACGTGTGCCGAGCAATGTGCGGATGTGCCATTCATGCTTTTGTGCCCATGCTAGTGGAAGAGAGACTATTGTGACCCAGTGAGATGCTAGGGTGAAGGTATGGGGACGTTTTCTTCTTTGCCAAGAATAGCCATCATTCGCTTAGGAAAGCTTCCACACGTCCAGGGCCTTCAGTACAAGAAGCAAACTGTTCCATATGCGAGTAATCATGCATGGCGTCATGTTTCTACTGTTGCTGGCTGCTCATGGAGCTTGGAAATGGAAGGGGTATGCATGACTTGTACAGCCGATAGGATGCTGCCTGTAGCCAGCTCACATGTTCAGGTGGCCTCCCTTGCCATGTACGTACTGATGTACAGCTACTAGCCACTAGCCAGAGGGCAACGTGAGGATGTTTCGCGGGTGGGGGCGTGGGGCGCCAAACCAACGGATGCTGGTTGCTGAGCAATGGACCTGAAGCGGGCACCCCGGCAACCCCCACCACTTCCGGTTGCTTCATTTACAGATAGTAATAAAATAAACTCAGCAGCATGAGAGGTTTTCGCTCTTTGCGCCGGGCATGAATTTGACTACAGACTGGCGCTCCAGCAACCTCCCCTGCTGCTCATAACAGAGCAACTGAAAACCCCTGAATGCGAATGGTAATACTAACACACTATCGACCGTACAAGAAAGCAGTATAGCTTTCGCAATTACTAGTACTCCATTTATTTTAAATTGTAAGTCATTTTTACTTTAAAAATTATCTTTTAACCAAGCTGACAGAAAAAAAATATATAAACATCAAGATTTGTTAAATATACATGAAACAGCTACACTCATTCATTTATGAACGTTCGAGGCCATAATCTTGTATTCCTTATAATCTAAAAAAATGTGAAATATATTGTAACAGTATATTTATTTGATATTGTAGATGTTAATATAGTTTCTATAAATTTGGCCAAAGTTAAACAAGTTTGACTTAGGCCAAAACTAAAACGATTTACAATTTGAAATGGAGGGGTAACAGGTTATTTCAAAATTCTCACTACACACACCTTCATGAGCAATTCAAACCAGAAGTCGAAAGCAGAGGAGCTGAGCAAGAGATACCACAAGTAACCACTGAATAGCTGAGCAAGAGTTACCACAAATAACTACTGAAGAGCTGAGCAAGAGTTCCCACAAGTAAATGGGCAGAGATCCAAATCTACATATTTCCATAATTTGTAAACAGATAGTACACTTTTTACTCTTTTTTTCTAGCAACCACTGAAGAACTGAAAGTGTCTAGAAAGAATCAGATTCTCATCAACCCGCGCAAACACGCAGCAACAAAATAAGGACACCAAAACGGCGAAACCAATATGTAATGTTTATAATTTTTAAAAGAAAATTACCATATTCTGAGAAGTTCATATAAACCTGTCAAATTCCAAGCAAAGATTTCATAAAAAAAAATCCCAAGCAAAGACTAAATCACATTCTGAAGTTCTGAAAGAGAAAAAAATTACCACAAATAGTGATCTTTCATTTTTCACTGTTGATGATTACTATTTTTAGCTTCCTGTCAACTCCACCATAACTTCCAAAGGAGGGCTTAAGTACCAACATTTCACTAATACAGTTTCTAAGCGGAATGCAAAAATCTTTATAAGGGGTACAACTCATGATCAGAAAACAAGTGTGCTTACCTACAAATATGTGAGTATGATACCTAAAACTGTAATACACAGGATAAAGCTTGAATTTACCTTGGCGATGCTAATGAAGATGCAAGTTCAGAATGTTGGAGACAATTACTACCAAAATAAGGTGGACTGATTGCTCCTTCCTGAACCCCAGTAGCACCAGTCAATATTGGCGACCTACTTTCACTAGAATAAACACAAAATAGGGGTCAGAGGTAAGTGCAGGACCATACAAGAAATAGGAGAGCGCAATCCAGTTATAATCAGTGCCACAGCTAAGTAGTAGTGCTGGTTATATATGAAGCGTCAGAACCAAAACGAGACAGCTGAGTGCACCACTAAAGAAAATACCAATAAGAATTTGTCCATTACTCGAGCTGTTAAGAAAAGTAAAAAAGTTCCAAAAATAAAGGACACAGATCAAAACTAATGAATGCATAGTTCTTCCACAAGATTTATAGAAATTAAGTCATGAATACCAGGCCATTAGTCTGATTTCAGAATTGCCACCACATCGTTGATCCACAAATTCCGGCAGAACCATAGCATCAGAAGTGAAATCAGGTCCCCTAGGATGAAGGCCACTAAACAGCGTAACTGCATGGTAAATGCAGTAAAACATTACCCTAAAGTGTTTGCAGAACTACAGCTTGAAACATACATGTGCAATTGAAAACGAAAGGATAGTGGGGGCAAAATGAAACAAAACTGCATATAGTTTAATGATAAAGTTTTCCAACAGCTCAGGTAGGGTTAAAACTTGGTATCAGACTCATACTGGAATGGTTAGTTCGTCTATTGATACACACTCAAGTAGCAAAGTGGTAATCAAACCAATACTATTTTCACTTCCACTCAATCAAGTGCAAGTATCTGCACCATTAAGAAGAAAGGTCCTTCAAATGATTTGATTACTTGATAGTTCTATGGTATGCATATAACTCTATGTATAACAAATTGATAGACAAACCTGACAATTTTGCTGTAGTGTTACTGGAACCTGGGTCATCAAGCATTGAGCCTCTTGCTCCTATATTGCCAAGAACAAGGCTAACACCATCAAGAAAATAAGTCCTCTCTGCTTCGTTCATATCATCATTCCCTGTTACTGCTGATACCACTACAGAACTGTTTGATTCAGGAGGTGCAGTGGCCTCAACATCACCAGATGAACTTACCAGTGTTGTTAGTGGATGAGATTGAATTTTGTTGGTACTCGTAACTTTCTGAACAAATATCTTAGTAGACGCCCTTGTGTGGGTAGGATTGGTCGTTGAACTGATTTTTGCTGATAAACTGCATTACAAGGCTGAGTACAATGTCGTTGATCGGATGATCTAGAAGAGTAAAAGGGTGGTGGAGCTGAACTTATGTTTGATCCAAAGGTTTGCTTGCAAGGAAGGGTTTTTTCATGCTGCAAATGTGCCTTATAAACAGCTGACGAGAAGAGTTTATTGAACGTTACACAACGTGCTTTCTCTCTTTGCATAAAAGGTGATTCTCGATGGGGTGATCTAGTAGCAGAGTAAAAGGGTGGTGGAGCTGAACTTGTGTTTGATCCAAAGATTTGCTTGCAAGGAAGGGTTTGATCATGCTGCAAATGTGCCTTATGAACAGCTGACGAGAAGAGTTTATTGAATGTTACACAACGTGCTTTCTCTCTTTGCATAAAAGGTAATTCTCGATGGGGTGATCTAGTAGCAGAGTAAAAGGGTGGTGGAGCTGAACTTGTGTTTGATCCAAAGATTTGATTGTAAGGAAGGTTTTGTTCATGCTGCAAACTTGTTTGAGAGGAGTGCTTTTCCGCACCTGCATTGTACGAAATCTCTACATCTTGTGATTTGGAATATGATTTCCTGAAACATAGGCAGCCTCACTATTAGTGCTAAATCCAGCTAACATTGTATTTTCAAAGGGCACAAAAGGAGAGAAGAAAATGGAACTCCACTTACGTATTATTTTGTGCTGAAGAGATTCTAGAAGTCGTCCGACGAGCTTGGTTGGTTCTAGAGCCTCTCTCTCTGTATATATTTCTTTCATCACTGTAGCCTTTAGCATTGCCATAATATGAATGAAATTGTGTCAGCTTTACGTTTTCAACGCCTTTGGTGTCATAGTAGGATTTGCATTCATGAAAATAATCATTGTCAACACTCTGCATGATACTTGCATTATCATGCTTATTATCATGGAAATTTATCTCATTAAACAGATCATGCGCCCAAACTGCCTCTTCTTTAGGATGCCATATCTTTTGACCACCAAAACTTTGCCTGAATCAATGGCATGGATATATTAGGAATCTAAAAAAAACATGTGGGCTATTCTTTATTGTGAGTTTTGATGACAATGAATGGCAACTAAATGCCAAATTTATCTATTGAAACTCTCATGCAACCAGCCAAGCAGACCCTTGCCATGTGGGTTTTCTATCTACACAGTTGTAAACAATGTATCCTTACGACAGCGCCACTTATTCAGCAATGTCCTCCACAAGAGTGAATGGTATGCCCACTGTAAAGTGTAAAACATAGAGTGTTTCCAGTAATATACAGTCACAATTTTGTAAACAACAGGTTTAATTTGAAAATCGAAGTTGCAACTACATCTCTTACCACTGCTTACTATATTATTTGGTTTGTACTACCGCTCAGATAAACAAGGGAATAAGATGCGATGAAACAAGGCGCAAAGTTTTAAACCTTTGGTAACGGTGGTTGCCGTCTTCCTGACCCTGAAAGCGATTGTCATGCTGGTAGAAGTCGCCTGTCGTCGGCACGGAGTAGGGCTCACTGTCACTAGCCTTCTTCACTTCCTCTCTTTTCATCGCCTCTTCATCCCCTTCCACTGCCGCTTCATCGTCCTCGTACTTCCCTTCGTCCGCCGCCAGAGACACCTCACCATTCACTACTCCAGTCTCTCCACCCCCAACTCCCGCCTCGGACTCCTCACGCACGTCCTCGTAATCCTCCTCCTCCTCCTCCTCAGTGCCGTACACCTCCTCGTCGTCGTACAACTCGGCGGCGCCCTGCCCGCCGGAGTCGTCGGACTCGGAGCCTAACACCGTGGAAGGCGGCGGCGAACGCCTCCTGCTCCCACCGCCGCCCTCGTCGTCGTCGTCGCTCGCCGCCCCGCGACGCCTCGCCGCGGAGAGGGGCCCGTCGTCGAGGTCGCTCTCGTACTCCTCCGTCGCCTCCTTGCTCGCCTTCTCCGCTTCGGTCATGGGTGGAATCGATCGAGGGTTTAGGCAATTGGACGAGAATGCTAGGGTTTATGCCAATCTGAGGGAATCTAGAAAGTTCTGATAGGTTCCCCGAGCTCCCGACTGACTCCCTGCTGATTTGCCGCCGCGCATTCGCCTGATCGCCCTTTTTGGCCTGGATACGCTGGGAGTGCTGATTGATCGGATTGCTTTGCGCCGACTGTCGAGGGGGTTGTTCAAATGCCGGAGTAATGAGTAATCAGACACTGGTAGGTGGGTCCTAGCGATGACAGTACAGTGGTTCCACTAGACAAAGTGCTCAGAGCAACTCCACTAGTTTCGAGAAAATATCCCTTTCCCTAAAAAATGTCGTACAGAGAATGAGGTGAAAAAAAACTGCTCTACCAGATTTTGTTTTTCAATCTCCTTTCTCTATATATTTTTTTCTCAATCCCTCAAAACATCCTTCAATCCCTCAAATAGAGGGGAGCAAGCAATATTTTTTCTCAACCTCCTTTCCTTCCTCGTTGGAGCAAAGTTCCCTTATATTCCTAAAGTCTTTTCTCAATCCTCTTTTGCTGAGCATATAGAAAACTGGATATCCTCGATTCGGTGAAGATGCTCTTAGCTGTGGTAGCTTGTGTTGAGGATTCTCGAGAATCGCTCAACCTTTTTGCTTAGGATACCCACGACAAAGAAAGACAATTTTCTCCTATAGAAATTCTATCTTTGATATAGTAAGGAATGTAGATTATTTGTTCAACCGTTATTTATAGTACAAATTCCTAAACACGTGTGCGTCTACCATGTCAGTTTTTTTTTTAATATGCCCATGCCCCCATCATCTTCTATCTCATAGAACAGTCACATCAAACATAGCAACAGCGAGGAGCGCTTCTGGTTGTGAATGGGAGAAGCCGGAGCTCTTTTCGTGTACGGTGACGGAGCATGAAAAGTGGCTTCATTTTGGGGCTCCGACTCCGGCACCGGAGCTGGAGCCGCGCGGGCGTAGCCCTCAAATGGGCCCCTAGTCTCAACATTGTGACCGGTGGTCATGCCTCCTTGGGCGGATGAAAGAGGGAGAGTTGGGCAAATGAGAGACATTTCATACTTCATAGTAGCAGGCACATGAAAAAGTTAGCTAGACGAGATAGGAGGACGTGCCAATAGATTAGTGTTTGGATTTTGGAATGTAATATCCTTTTAGCGATTCAATAGTCTATTCTTCTGCAATTGCAGACTGGTACAAAGCATATCTATGAGGTTCATTGTGACCTCCAAAGTCCAAGCTATACTGGTTTATACACAAACGCTAGCTACCTATCCCCAGCCACCTCGCTATTTCCCTTACAAGGACCTGAAGCCACAATTCAGCACATGCAAGCACCACAAATAACCACACCCCAATCCACCGCTCGTAGCTCTGAATCTTCTCCTCTACCTGTGCTGCAAGGACTCCCCCGATGCTATCCTTCTTGCCTGCCTGCCTGCTACTCAATATCTACAGTAATGAGCTATACCTCCTAAAACCATGGACGCTAGCTATACTTCACCGTCTTCCTTGCTTCTAGATCTCTGGAGCGCGTACCGGCACGCCGTGATGGCGTCCTTCACCGTGAGGAACACCCACTCCTCCCCAATGATGTCCTTGATGTACCCAGACAGCACCAGCTTCCCTGTCACCTCCAGCCTGGGGTTCGTCAGCGCTATCTGCAATGAGTAACCATTTGTTATTAGTTTGTTACGCATCATCAGTTCAGTGAAAAAAAATCTCGTTCTTTGTGGTAAAAATCGCTGGTTTGGAATGGAACTGGTGATTACCCTGATCCCTTTACGATCAAGGCTCTTGTGAACCTCTACTAGCATCCCAATCCCCGTGTTGTCGATTGAAGTCACACCTGCAATGTTCAGGCCAGTGTCACCGGTGGACTGAACTTGTGTGAAAAAAAAAATACAAGGACATACCACCAAGATCAAGGACCACGTATTGCAAATCTTGCCCGTCAAGCTTGCTAGCGTTCTCCTCATCTTCCACCCATCTTAAAATCCTGTGATGCACGGCAGATTAGCATCTATCTCTTCACATGAAAAGAGGATTAATGATCTGTGGTACAGATAGTTGATGCACTGTGTTCTCACCTTTCTCGCAAGTAACCTGCATTGACGAAATATATCGGAGACCCCAGCTGCAAAACGAAGACGTTGGGGATGTTCCTCGCGTTCGGGTAGTGCCTGACGTCGCGGAAGATCTCGCCTCCCGCGATGCTTCCGAGCTTGCAGGTGCTAGGTCTCGCCACATGCAGCAGTGCCCTGACCACTGACAAGCCCACCTGCACGTACGCGCACAGGCACACATGAAGAGCGAACCACATCAACCACACCCCACTTCCTAGCAAGCAGAGTGAGAGCAGTGGCAGGGGGAATGAAGCTAGCAAAGCATACCGATGCACTGAGGCCGATGACCATGGTGAAGAAGATGACGCCGATGAAGGCGACCATGCAGATGCAGAAGTCGAACTTGTCCACCCGGTAGAGGTGGCAGAACTCCTTGACCTTGATGAGCCCGATCATGGCGACGACGATGATGGAGGAGAGCGCCACCAGCGGGGTGTACTTGAAGAGCGGGGCCAGGAACAGCAGCACCAGCATGATGCACACCGACATCACCACGTTGGACATCGGCGTCCGGCACCCGGCGTGGAAGTTCACCGCCGACTTGGAGAACGGTCCTGATGATATGCATCCACAAGATTATTACTGGTACATACTTGGTCAGAAAAAACTAGAACTAGCAGCGACGCCGACGGGAATGCATGCAAGAGGCAGCAGCCAGCTGCTATGCTCAGTTCTCAGTTCTCAGTTCTCAGCTCTCACCTGTGGTGAGGTAGCAAGAAGTGAAGGACCCGGCGATGTTCATGATGCCGAATGCGATCATCTCCTTGTTCCCGTCGATCTGCTCGTTCTTTATCAGCGCCAGGCTCCGCCCGACGGCGATTCCTTCCTGAGAGCCATCGAGACAGGCTGGTGAGAAACACTTGCCGTGCCGCAAAAAAGACATCAAGATAAACAAAATTCCATGGCTGAGAGATGAGAGGAAACATGTTCGTACTGCCAGTGCCAGGATCCCAGACAAGAAACCTGCTTTCACGGCCGTATTGACGTGCTTGTCTGTAAATGTCAGCTGTGAAATAGACAGCGGGTTGATCCCTTTCTTCAGATCGCCAACCTGCGTCGTCGTCATCACAAAAACAAGTAATTAATTTAGCCACCGGACAGTCACATACATATGTAAGCATCATGCACTGGCTCTGAAGTCTGGTTCTGGCCATGGACGGGCTTACGATTGGGATGCCATGCTCGTTTCCTTTGACTAGGAAGGCGAAGATGCCGCCGACGACCACGACCATGAAAGGTGCAATGGCCGACACCCAGAACAAATTTGGCTTTTTCTTCCTCTGAAAAAGGTTGCTGAATCAGCTTCCAGACAAGGGGGGAAAGTAATGTTACTTGAATCAGGATTCGATACTCTGAATCCTCACTTACCAAGTGCTTGCTTGACAACAAGAGCAGGAGGAAGCATATGCCAAGAAGTGCACTCTGCCACTTCCACTGGACAAATGAAAAAGGAGACACACTCAGACAGTTACATTTCAGGATCTTACACGTGCAGTTTCCACTCAAATCATTTGGAGGAAACTTCTACACGTAAGCTGCTTTAAACAACTGGAGATCCTGATGCGCACTATGGGCACGGATAATCACGCTCACACTTTATATGACTGACCATGGCCAATGTCATCAGATCCAAGTATATATGCATAGGTCGATACGAATTTGAAAACACTACAAGAGGCTGTAGAAAAACAAGCATGATATGTCGCCATGGCGGCATCTGCTCGGTGCACGCAAGAACTGCATAGCTTGCGGGGTCTACTCATCAATGGTTTGGGTTTTTTTTTAAGAATGATTTGGGTCTTTTGTTAGTACTACAACATCCAGTCACGGGTAAAAAAAGCATATACTGTGTGCTCGTCTCGTCCGTCGTTGAGATATGCTCATCTTCGTTCTGAAAGTGTTTGTCCGGAGACAGTCTATTGGTTCAGTTTGAGAAAACTCTGGCTTTTAAAAGGAAAAAAGAAAGAAAGAAATACTAGTAACTATTTTACACAGGAAACTTGAGTTTGAGGGGCAGGGAATTTTTTGCGTAAATAAAATATTTAGTATGTACGAAAAATCGAAGTTGTTTTTTTCCCCTTGATTGCTTGACTCTTACTCCTCGGAGGAGAAGTTACTGTGAGCGGTTAAGAGCAACTTCCATCCACGGCACGTCTCATCACTTACGCCCCTCAGCATGCGGTTGCATGCAAGTTTTAGCTGAATACATAGATTAGTACTAGTAGTATATTTTTTTTTCGCGATCACGCCCGTCCCTGGACGTGTTTTTCAATAAGCAGAGAAGAGTCCACCCAAAACAAACAGCAAGTCTGGTAACCAAGGTTACCACAAAGAACGAAAATAAATGATCCTCACCCCTCCGCTCAGAACAAACTATTCTGGTTTGTTAAACTCCTACTTCATAGTAAATGCATTACTCCCTCCGCTGTGAATCATTTTTCTGTTAAACTATTCTGGTTTAGAGCAGACTTATGCATTGGCATCTATAGTTTCATTAAATACTCTATAGAGTATGTATTATAATGCATATATTTAAATTATAGATGTCAACATTTCTCTAAGATATATTGGCATTTGAATTTTTAACCCCAAGCGAAAAAGGGACGAAAATTGCCCAAAAGAACCGAGAAAAATCAGGGAAGAAGAGAACTGAGAAGCAAAGGAGAAGCCAACTTCTACTCCTATGCTATGGAAATAATGGAAGGTGCAGAGGAGAAGAGAAATACGTGCGTGATTGTCTCACACGACACTCTCACCTCGTGCCTGTAATGGAAGATGGAGCGCATGACGGAGATGAGGTCTGTCTTGGGCGTGAAGTGCTTCATCCCCAGCATCCCCTTGAGCTGCTGCATAATGATGATCGCCGCCGTGCCGCCCATGAACCCGGTGATCGTCGACCGCGACAGGAAATCCACTATCAGCCCTAACCTTCATCAGACAAGACAAGCATGAAACTCGACTTGTTATAGCTAGTAAAATTTTCGGTTAGTTAACCAAATACTTAAGGCATACTAAGCATGTATATGTTACCGACCTGAAGACGCCTAGTGCGGTCTGGAAGACGCCGGTGAAGAAGGCGGCGGTGTAGAAGAGCTGCAGGTACAGCTGCGGGTTCTCTTCCGGCGGGACCTCCGTCTCGATGATGGACGCAAGCAGCAACGACGCCGCCGCCACCGTGCCCACCGCCAGGTTGTTCGAGCTCCCGAACACCGCGTACAGCAGCGGCGGCACGAAACTGGAATCTAGTAGTACAAGACACCAAGGAAAATTAAATGTGAGTGAATGAAATCAATGCGGTTGCGGCGAACGTGTGCAGAGACGCACGTCCACGTCTATCGTCGTGATGACCGAGAAGGCGGACGTAGAATTTAATCCAGAGGAGAAAAGATGCATGGCACGCATACAGAGGCCGATGATGGGCGGGAGGTTGGCAAGCTTGGCGTAGCTGATGCCCTGCGGGATGGCGAGGCTGGCGATGGTGACGCCGGCGAGGAGATCGTACTTGAACTTGCCGACGCTGTACCGCGGCGCCCACTCCAGGGCCGGCACGAAGTACTTGAGCGCGCCCCACGCCCGCGCGGCGGGCGGGCGCGACCCGAAGCCCCGGAACGGGTCGTCGGGGAAGAACGTCTCCGCCAGGCCCGTCGGCACCGCCTGCACGAACGGCTGGCGCGCCGACAGGTTCACCTTGTGCTCCGCCGCCGACGACGCCGCGGCGCCGAGGGGGCGGTCGCCATCGCCGGCCGCCGCCGTCCCCATGGAGTCGGCGATCGTCGTCGGCCTGGAGGGGGAGGGACTGGCCGGATCAGATCACGGGAGTGACGGATCGACGACGACGCGACGACGTACGCGGACGAAGGAACCGGGAGGGAGTGCCCTCCGTTGTGTGGTCAGTATCTTCTCCCACAGTCTCCTCACGTATGCCTAAATTAAGCAGGTTACTGGCGGCCTGGCGGGCAACAGTGAGGCGGTTTCGATTGGATTATCTCGACACGGGCCGAGTGCGCGCGGTTCGGGCGCTCTCATGTCTTTCTTCCTCTCTGCTCGAGCCAGGTTGCTCGTGTTTCGTTTGCATGCGTGCAACCGATGAGGAACGCATGGCGGTTTATATAGAGCACCAGAAGCCGGTTGGGAAGCGGAAGACGTGGGGGAGACGGGAGAGCGCGGCGGCGTGATGGGCAGGCAGTTCACGCTTTTTCGCGGATTGGGTCGAGCCTGGCTGGGGTGCTGGAATTGTGCATGTGATTAACGATGCCGGAATGATGAGTCGATGAGACAAGCCACGATTCGACGTTTCAGGGAGCTCCTATCTGCCAAATATTAGTCAAATCGTATTCTAAGATAAATTTAGTTATTATTAAAGAAAAAATGTCTCTAAACTCTGTAAAATGACTCTCCAAAATTAGTAGCTTTCTATCTCATTTATTCGCTACATACTTTTGGATAGTCTACCTCACTAGTCATCCACCGTCCCAACCTAGCCCGGCTGACCGCCTCCGCCGCCGCCAGGACCCGAACGTCGCCCTGCCACCGTCCCCACCGCTTGCCGGCCTGCCTCCCCGAATTTCCCCATCTAAGGTTGACGGATTTGGAGAAGAAGAGAGGGAGAGGCCGGAGAGTGAGGGCGCGCGGGCGAGGAGAAATCTAGTGTCCAACGCTCAGTTGTTGGATAGCATTTCTCTATATTGTTCTTTTTTCTTTTCTCACCCTAGTAATGATTTCTTCTAAGACGTGTATGATTCATTAGTAACTACTACTATGGTTGGAGAAGAAAAGAGATGCTCAGCACTAGCTTCCAACTAAACATTATAGCTAGCTAATCGGTAATGCTTAGAATCTAACGTCCGACGCATCAAGACGCTACTCGACCGCTCGCGAACCCACCCGCCCGCTCCTCTTCCCTTCATTTCTTTCTTCTTCGCTCTTTCCGCCTCTTCCCCTCGCTCTCTCCACGCGCCCTCGCTCGCCACACACCGCTCCCTCTCCCTCTCGCTGGCCACACGCCGCTCCGTCAGCGCGCCCGCGAAGCTGCGCGCCGCGCCGCGCCGCCCGTGCTGCCTCCCCCCTTTTCTTCCCTCGTGCACCCACGTGCCTCCGTGCACCTCACTGGAGTCGAGGACGTCGGTGCGGCTGTGGCGAGGTAGGTGGGGAGGGACCTAGTTCTGAGGCCTCCCTCCCCTCTCCATCCTCTGGATCTGTGGATTTGAGCCCTCCTCTCCTCCTCCTCCTCCTCCTCCTCCTCCTCCTCCTCCTTCTTCCTCCCCCGCACTGGATCTATGGGATGCGATGGTGGCTATGGTTCCGGCGAGCTCTCCGATTTAAGCTCCTCACCATGTTGCAATGGTTTTCTCCGAATGTTGCAGTAGTGTTTAGTTGATGTTGCAGTAGGCTAGGGTTCTGACGAGCTCTCATGGTTCACTTCTCACTGTGTTGCAATGCTTTTCTTCGTTTGTGGCATTGGGTCTGGGTTGATGTTGCAATGGTTTTCTTCGTTTGTTGCATTAGGTCTGGGTTGATGTTGCATTGGTTTTCTCCATTTGTTGCATTAGGTCTCGGGTGATGTTGCAGTAGGCTAAGGTTCCGGTGAGCTCTCTTGGGTGAACTCTCACCGTGTTGCATTGGTTTTCTCCGTTTGTTGCATTAGGTCTCTGGTGATGGTGCAGTAGGCTTGGGTTCCGGCGAGCTATCTGGGCGTGAGCTCTCACCATGTTGCATTGGTTTTCTCCGTTTGTTGCATTAGGTCTCGGGTGATGTTGCATGGGTTTTGAGATTTTGTTTCATTTTTTTTTGCTTCAATCACATGGTGCTGGGGCCAGCAAGGTCTGGAGAGGGGCGGATCCCGTGTGCGCGAGGGCCGAGATGGGGTTCAATCCACTTCGTCCGTGGGGGCGGTGCGGGGCTACGGGGGGGTTGCGGGGCTGCGGGGCCGGGCGGTGCAGGGGCTGTGGTTCTCTTCTCCTTCTGTGCGGGGGTGAGCGCGGGGTGCGGGGTTGTGCGGACGGAGGGCGTCCGATGGGATTCATCCCATCGGACGTCCGAGCGGGAGCACGACCGCTAACTAATTAGCTGGAAGTTAGCTAGCTAATTAATAGCTTCCAGCTAGATATCAGCTGGCTAACTATTAGTTGCGAGACATTTGAAACTCTCAAAGTATATTCTCATTTTATTGCTTCCTAACCTCTCCAAGGCATGTAATTTTTGTGACTCATCAAGAGTTGAAAACTAAGCCAAGTAAGTTTCATCTTGACAAAACCTATCTCTTTCATCTTTTCTGAAATAAAAATATTGCTATATCATCATACATGTTTATATAGCATCTTGTTAAAGTGAAGATAAAAAATCCTATTGAGAATGGTCTAAGGCAGTCCCATCCTTGAAACTGCAGGGTAGTTTCTATAGGTGCCACCTCACTAATAAATTATGGATATAAACTACTATTAGATATTTAGGCATTTTCAGACATAATTTAATCAAGAAAAATACTAGCAGATTTGTTACGACATATATGTGCATGTGTGATCTATTCACAACAGTAATAGCGTACTCGATGAACATATTGATCATGACAAAAAGTGCTAAATTTCACAGTACATTAGTATAACCAGAGGCGGGACCTGTGCCAGAGACACCGACAACGCCATTCCCACTAGTCGACATAGTGGGCTGCTCGATGTCGTGGACCTCAGTCGATGTAGGGAAATGTACATCGTGTGGTCTCACAAACGGCCACCATAAAGTGGATGTTCACGAGGTTGTTGGGAAGAAGATGACGTTGAGCGGTCACCAAGAAGAAGACATTGCAGAGCGCAGCACGACCACCAGGAAGTAGAGGTTCCAGATCTATGACCGAGTACAGGAGCAGTCACGCGATGAAGTGCACTCCCTAAAAACCTAATCGCACGCACACCTGAGCAAGTGTCGTAGACGGGTGGGTTTTGGAGGCCTGCTCTTCCAATCGTCTATGCTCGCATAAGCTAGAACGAGGAAACTAGAAAACAACAGCAACAGAAGAACAGTGGTGCACTAGATGTGCGTTCGTCATACGTGAGCCGAGCGCACCTTCTTATAGAATAGATGTGGGAGGTGGAAGGCGAAGGGTAGAGGATGAACCTAGACACATGAAGTGCATATCAACTACTAGTAACCACAACCATAAACATGGGAGTTACTAGTAACTACAGCCATAACTATGACCGTCACAAGTTCATCCATCAACCACAACCAATTCACCATTAATCAGCTGAAGTGGCACTTCGCATCATGTTGCAACCGTGCAACCCGACCTGGCTCGGAGCACACATGTGTGGCAAATCTTTTGTCTCACTTAACTTCACTAAATTAAGGTCCACACAGCAGTCATCTATTTAAGTTGACTTGACCTTGAGTCAAATTCCTGTGTGGGACTGAGACTCTAATTCAAGTAGCATTCAATCTAAGCTTTAGAATTTATTTGATTTTTAAATGAACAGAATTAGGACAAGTCCAAATCAAACAACTACACCACATAACCCACAAAGATAGTCATGTGGGCTTATTCATTCTTTTCTCCGGTTCGCGCGTGGGCCTCTTCTTCCTTTTCTCCAGTCGGCTCCTTGCCTAGGCCGACTCATTTTCTCTCTCTTCACTCATTGGATCCAAAAATGATGCAAGAACAGGGACCAGTGGTGGCCTACGGCGTGGCTGCGAAGCAACGACCACCGGCAGGCATGGTTGCGGATTGGAGCGCGGTGGGGGGCACGCTCTGCGAGCAGGAGCCAGCAGCGTGGCACACGCTCGATGAGCAGCGACCGCCGACGAGGCGTGTTTGTGGACCTACATGATTGGTCGTTTCTTTGTGCTTTGGTGTTCGAGCCGACACAGCTTCTCTTAAGAGAAACGATTTCCTCTAATTTTCTTCTCTTTTCTCATTTAATTCCCTGCATATCAGCTTTTCTACATATGTGGTAAGCTAATTAATGATAAAAACCAGTGGTTGTGTCGCGTTAGAACTGCCCTAACAAGTCAACTTAGACCAATCTTAGTGGATGTGTTATGAGAGTTCCATAAGCATTAAATAAGCTGCCAACTATTGCAAATATGCCGACATAACACAATATCGATGAAGAGAGATATTATCGAAGTTTTATAGGATCGAAACAAGTTTTATAAGGATGAAACTAGTGTACACACTATTTCCAAACCTTATAAACCGGGACACTAAACTTTCATTGAGACTAAATTCCACTGAGACTGAAATATTATGAGAATCTTTCGCCTATACCGACGTGAGAGGGAATTTTGACAGCCGAAACTCTGCTGCAACGAATGTTTTAAGAGAAAGTTTTACGCGTTTTAGAAGTCAGTAACAAACCCCTAAGAGATGACAAAAGTCGACGAGAAGTCTTGTATCAATCAATCATGGACATCCCCGTTCGATGCATCCATAGATGCACCGGTATGTATGTCTACCAGATCCATCCCTGTCAACCGCGAATAGAGATAAACCACACCCACGGATACTTGAGAAGTAGAGGATCGGTCACGCAGCTTGCCAACCTAGGGGAAGCTTGTTCAACGCTGCTAGCTGCTCGCAGTACAGTTACGTAGGTTCAGCACTTCAGCTAGCTAGCCAATCAACCGACGCAGAGCTCAGAATGATCATCCGCTGGCGTCGGCGGTGCAGCAGATCTGCGAAAGGTCCGAAACCATGGGCGTTACACAGCAGCTGTGTGGAATACACGAAACGCGCGCGCGTACCCAATGGTAAACGAGAAGTCCATGGGACTAGGAGCGCGGCTGGCGCGGTTGGTGAGCACGTCACAGGGGTCGGTGTCGGTCGTGTTGGGTTGTGCAGAGTCAGTCCACGCTTCCGCAGGCGCACCTGGCCGGCTCTGCCTCTGGTCCGCTGCCACCGCGCGTGCGCGGGCGTCCGCTTCTGGGGAAGTGGTTTTCGGAGGCAGGCGGATCGAGCCCGTGCAGAACCAACGCCGCGAGGCCGGTAGGCAGTAGTGGCCAACGGCACGACGCGCCCCAGTAATTCGTCGCTTTTTCACCGTGCCGCGACCCGCGAGACAAATGCCATCAGCTGGTGGTTGGCTCCGGGCACTTAGAGAGTACTCGCATGCAAATGCTGTTCAGAAGTCAGAGCAACAGGATGCAGTTTCCAGTAATCTCAGCCGCAGGCGCCATCAGTGCTTCAGTTAGCACTGCTCCCTCGGACATAGAAATAATATAATTTCAGCTTTTCTGCGATCTATATTATTTGAATATTTCTCTTCGTAATATCTCTCTTCATCGATATTGTGTTATCTCTAAATAAAATTGATATTTATATTATTTGAATATTTCCTCTGTCGCTTTGACATTTTTTAACATCTATTTTGCTATACCTCTAAATATTGGACGTTACAAAAAAAAAAGTTAAAACAACTTATAATTTGGAGTGGAGGGAGTAATTGTTATTAGATTCACGGTCTATATATACGTGCGCGTGCGTTGAAACTACTATTAAAGGTTTGACTAAGTCCAAACCTAAAACTACTTGGACTGCAGTCCACGAATACCATGCAATATTGCTCCTGTGCGGCTGTGCCTAGTAGAAGCTACAGTGACACTAGTGCCCTTCACTGAACCCTTCACTGAAGCTTGGGCTTCTGCTCTTGCTACCAGTAATATTAACAGAAAACAAGCGGTAAACTGCACTGTAATATTCAGATCTATCCAACAGAGAGCTTCGCCCCTGATCATGCACTTCTTAATAACCTCAACCTCAATAAATTGTAGTGCAGGGGTAAATTGTAAATTGTAACACTATAGTATCAATATCAACTATGCGATCTGCGTCGTAGTGCAGGGGTTTTGCACTAAAAGTGGAATCATGCTGAATCATGACACCTCTTCATTCGTTACCTGAACCTGAATAAATTGGCTACTGGTATCACAGAAAGCCGTTTTTTATGGTTGCTGGTTGGAGTGGTGCAGTTTCTTTTCTTCCCGGTCCGATGGAAAGAACTTGGCTCTCCAAATTAAAGAAACGGGTTCCCAAATTCTTCTGCCCTGTCCTCTCGTTCCAAATGGAGCCATATATAAATATATAATTGTTGAAAAATGGCAGTCCTTTTCGTTTCCCATCCAAGATTCATCAGCCACTCACGCAGAGCTCTTGCAAGATTATTATCCGCAGAAAAGATATCTCCCTGATCGGCTGGAAAAATATTCGGTGGTGCAATGGATGGTTGCCACCTGTGCAGTCAACACGATCCAACCGCGCATGGTGGAGGGGAAAAGCAGCGGGTGTGGGAGGCAACTGTAACAGAACCGACCAATTATACGAAATTAAATAAGAAAATCACCCGCCAACACAGACGATTTAGCAAACTTAAGCCCGTATAACCCGGTAGTCCGTGAAATCACGAAGGATTTCAAACCACTCACATACCAACCAAGATCGTAATAAGTTTAGCGGTCACCATCACATATTACATAAAAGTTCGCATCACAGATACATCGGAGTTTAAACATAGTTATTACAAACCAAGTTTAAATAGAAAGTAGCGGAAGCAATTTGTTCAAATCCACACACACTCACACAGAGTTCAAGTACAGTGCCAGCTGATGATCATCTCCAACAAAAGCATAAGATGAGACGTAAGGAATGACCATGCCCATGGTCCTAAGCATCACCCATCGCAGGATAAAGGCAGTTGATACAGTAGCCGTAATACATCTGCCCATCTGCAACAAGTGGGAACAAACCCTGAGTACGAGAATGTACTCAGCTAGACTTACCCGACATAACCGAAAATAAAGTGACACCAAGGATCATGAAGGGCTTTATAGTGGGGTAGCTGACTCGATTGCAAAAAGACAGTTTTAGCATTTTAAGAATCTTTTTCAAAAGCATTATGCCAAATTAATCATTATTAACTGTTGACTACATTTGCACCTATACTAACCAGCATGTGATTAAGCAAACAATGATAACCAATGATCATTAACCACTTCCATAATGTCATATCCATTATAACTATCCAAGTTTTCCATCACATTGCTACGATAAAGTAACTCAAGTCAAGTGTTCACTATCCAGTGAACGATGGCGATTCGAATCGATTATTAACCAGCTGGTAATTTATTCCTTACACAAACCGCACTCACCCGCTAAAGTGAGATATTGGTCACCGAGTCAACTATTCAGGTAAAATCTCGAGTTCGCCAGGAACCACATGTACCCGGGGGCCGACCGATTGCCTTTTGGTCTTATCATCGCGCCCCCGTGTCCTACCACACCTTCCCCGGTACAGTGCGTTGCGGGCAATCCACTCGGCCCGAATAATCTCCCAGCTTCGCGGTCGAAAAGTACGTTATTCGGCCAGCTAAATGTAAGGCATGCGTTCAACATGACCCGAGGCCTAACAACGGTCGGTCCTTAATCGACACAGACGAAAAACACTACAGTCCGAAACCCTGTAAGTCTCCGTCCGGTCTCAACTTCACATTAACACTTAGTTATACCATGACGACACAGTTATACGAGCAGATCCCGGTAACCACCTATAGCTCACAGGTGACAGGAAATCACCCGACTTCTACCGGTCTAAGCCAGCTAAGCATTGACTCGACTGCGTATACCGGGGTAACAAGGATATAGTATAACAAGGGTAAACAAGGTATAATGCAGCAACGGTTGCAGACAACTCCTGAACGTAATGCATCAATTAAGTAAAGCATTAATTAATAATTGCAAACCGGGAGAGAAAAATGCTCCGGGGCTTGCCTCTCTCGAAGGAGCTCGGGCGGTGATCGGGACACTCCGGAAGTTCTTCAACGTCCTCCTCGTCTGCTTCGGTCACCTCTTGAGGCTGCACCTCGAGCTGCGCCTCGGGCTCCTCGGGTACGACAATTGGGCTCTCGGTTTGCGATCCTATATGATGCAGATGCGTAAGTGCTTATGCAAACGGTGCATCAGATGAAATGAGCACAATGAATATGCTTGCATGCAAGGTAGATGAGTATGATTCGCTTTAATGGGTAGAGTATAATACAAATCTCCTACAAGGTAGTCCACATCATCCAAGAACATGTACTACTAGTGCATGTCATCTACTGCATTCTCTTAGACTACTAACAGGCTTAGTCCACACATCTCATTGGATGCTTCAAAGATACACCAAAGCTTTACTAAGTTCTTAATCATGCAGAAAGCATTATGCGATTAAACCCTAATTAATAATAGGTTTGAATAACAACATCTATTTTTACAGCATATAAAAATCTTAGAAAATTACCATAGCCCAGTACTACCCTAAGTAGACTACCATCAAAATTTCATAGCATTTGGATAAGTGGAATAGCCTACACAAAAATGACAAGCTAGGGCCTAAATATGAGCATGAAAATACTTTGTATTATGAAAAGTATCAAACAACAGATTTAGTATTTTTCCTAGGCTCTACATGGTAAATCACCACTGTACAAAAATTATCACATGCATGTTTTATACAACTTTTGCCCTCTATCAAAAATAACAAAAATCAGTCATTATAGGCACTTGAACTACACCTTATAATTTTTCTTCATGACATGCATGCCACATATTTTTCTCAGAAAGTACAGTACACAAGAAGAGTAACAAACTTAGAATCATATTTTTTCTGAATTTTCTATGATTTATTATGCATTTCTCAAGAAAACAGCAATTTCAATAATTAAATAAAACTCCACAGAAAAGTGTCACAAATTCAACATGCAATATTTTTAAACCATAGATCTACTCCTGAGAAATCTACCAAAATTTGTTTCACAATCTTTGGAGCCATAAATCTCAAGATATAAATTTTGGAATCATTTTCTGATTTTCTGGAAATCTATTTTCAAAATCCTTTTAAACCCAATCGACCGGAAATGTTAAGTACACCCCAGATCTGCACACAGCGAACACGCATGAGACAAACAGGCGGGCCCGCGGGGGATTTCGACCCCACCTGTCAGCGGGAAGAGGCAGAGGCGGCGGCGGGTCGTCAGGATCTCGCCGACGGCGAGGTCCTTGGCCAAACGGTGGTCACCACCGTGCTTAGCGTCTCAGCGTGGACCTAGCGGTGCCCTTGGCGCGGCCAGAGGAGCTCAGGAAGAGGCTCGCCGTCGCCAATGGAGGAGCGGCGGAGCTGCTCCCCGGCGGTGAGCCGTCTCCGGCCAAGTCAAGGCGCGGGGAAGAGCTCACGGGCACCGGTGAGGTGGTGCGGTGCGGGTGCGCTCGAAAGAGAAGCGAGGGGTGGAGCGGAGGGGCGAGCTCCACGGAGCAGTGCGCTCCGTGAGCAACGGCCGAACTCCGGTGAGCCATTGCGTCGGCGTGAGGGCTTACCACGGCGTGCCGATGCGAGCAGCGGGTGCGGGATGGCGAAGCGGTGCTCGTGGCGCGGTGTAGTGGCCGGCGGCGAGCTAGAATGGCCGGAATCGCCAACTCCGGCGATGGCGCGCGGTGGCGGAGGCGGAGCTGCAGCTGCTGTGCGCGAGGGGGGTAGAAGGGAATGGAAGAGGAGTACGGGAGGCAGGGTGCTGCGGTTGGCTTGGAGACGGGCGAGTGCGCGCTCGTGGGGGCTACCGAGCGCCACCTGGCCGGCGTCGCCGGCATGCGGCCGCCACGCGGCGCGGGGCGCCTGAGCGCGGTCAGGCGCGTCCGCGCGCGGGAGGGGAAGACGCGGCGCGGCGTGGGCCTGGGCCGCGGAGGCCACGCTGGGCCGAAGGAAGGAGCGCGGGCGCGGGGAGGAAAGCCGGCCCGGCATTGGCCAGCGGGCCAGATGGGAGGCGGCGGCCCGTTAGGTGAGAAAACTGTTTTCAATTTTTCATTTTCAAATAAATTTCAAATAACAGTTTTCAAATCACATTTTGAGCAAGAAAATGACCTTTTCTGGAAATGGCCCAAAAATAAAAGTTGCTTAGATTTTAATCCTCTACAACTTTGCTTTAGGGACCAACTAAAAATTCTGCATAGATTTTGAATTGGGAAGTAAAAGCTAAATATGGAGGGGTTTTGATCATTTTTCAATAATATTTTCAAAAGCAAAATTTGCCAAAAGTTTGAATACCAACATTGCTCCAAAAATGGTGCTAAATAATTCTCGATGATTGACAATTATATCCAAACATGTTTTATTAACCTAGCAAGCATAATTAGGGCAAAAATAACTCTAAACAAGTGTATGCAACACTCATGTTTCACGAGCATGTTTCATATGTTTCAAAGCATTGTTTCATTTATTATTTAACATGATTAGGCATGTATGATTATGATGCTTGATGATGCATACTATGCATGATTTGCAGTGCCTAAATGCTTGCGTAACACCGGGGTGTTACAGCAACCCAAGCCGCATGCGGACATGCGAGGAAATCTGCCGCTCCATCGCATCTGCCTTTTTCTTCCCAAAAAGATATGTACGCCTGGCGTCTCCTCGACGCTGCCATGACCCATGGATTTGAAAATTATTTCGTCGCCGCAAATTGGCTGCGGTGAATGATAACAATAATTAGGGTATGTTTGGGTCATCTTCTCTATACTTTAGAACTCTAAGCTTTAGAGCTAAAGCTCCAAACAGGTCCCCGTGACGCAGCCACTAGGTCTCGCGCTCGGAGCCCCCTCCCCCCACCCCCCACACACACCCCCCACCTCCACCACCGCTGGTCCCCCCTCTCTCCCTCCTCCGACATATCGCCGGAGGCCGGAGGGAGTGGGGATCCATTGTTTTTAATAAGTTTTTTCAGTAGATCGAGCCCTTAGGATTAGGGTCTCTACATGCCAAGTTTCTTGGTTTTTAGGACTTATCTCCTCCTCTTCCTCTCCGGCGACGGTGAGAGGGCAAGATGGAATCGTTTTCTCCATTGCGGCTCTGTTGAAGATGAGGGCAACAACTACGGTGTCAGCATCCTCACCAGTATGACATGGAGAATTTTATTTCCGGACGGCGACATCAAGACGGAGATGGTGTCGCCGTCATGGATAATTTTCTCCGGTCTCTTCTCCGTTTTATCGTGGTTAGATCTGGCAACAACGAAGTACTAGGGAGATTAAGTTTTAGATCAGTCTTCCTCATTCTTCGGTGGCAGAAAGAAGAAGAAGAAGAAGACACCATAAAGAAGAAGTTTCTCAACTCCGCCTACATGAATGTTGGCCGTCGTCGTTGGACATCTGTTCTCAGGCCTTTTGCTGAGTGTTTGCCTGTGGGGTCATCCATACTGCAAAGCATCGTACATGTTTGGTTTTGAGATCTGGAGCTATTCATAGCGTGGGTACAATTTAGATGAAATTCAGTTTCTAGATATTTGTGTAATCCAGAGTGCTTGTAACGTGTTGATGCACCCAGTTATTATCTAATATAATTCTTCTTTCATCGCAAAAAAAAGGACATGCGAGGAAATCTTTTAGGCATGCGGTTGGATCGCGTTGACCGGACACGTGGCAACCATTCATGATATGTATGCAGGAAACCACGGTGGATACAGTTTGCACCGAATTTTTTCCGATCGGCTGCACTCTTTCCGACAGCAGCTGTAACTGCTGCTCTCTCCACAGCACATAACATTTAAATGTGACTTACAGAAAAATATTTCATAAAGCAAAACAATTTTCTTTGTGAACAAAAGCAAAACAATTAATGAGGCACTATATCCTCTCAAACAAGCCATTGAATGTCAGTTAATTGAATACGAACTGATCAAAATAATTCTTCCGAAATCTACAATTGCTCAAGATTCAAGCTGTTCCTAACGGTCAGTAGAAAGTTCAAATCATGATGCGCGTATATGTATACACATAATGCCGCATTTATTGTCTATATGTTACTCCTTCCGTTCCTAATTATGAGTTGTTTTAGATTTTCTAAGTATGCGCTATGTAGACATAATGTATATCTATGTGCGTAATAAAATTATATACCTATAAAGTCAAAACGATTTGAAATTTAGAACCGAGAGAATACTAAATATACATATTTATAGATCAAGAGCATATACCAGGTGGTCCATGGCCCACCCAAAAATCTATGAACCCAATGCAAGGCCCAGGTAACTTTCGTTCAAGTCAGATTTTAAACTTTGTTATTGACTTTAAGGCGTTTGTAAGACCTTAATAACCTATAATAATGTTGTTTCGGTAAATTCTATGCTCATATTGTATATTGACTTGTTACATATGTAATATTACAAAATTATATCGAGCCGGAGTGCCGGATCACATATACCCAAAATCCTACTACTGAAAAATGATATACACCATTGTATATATACATGTCTACGGTTGTGGGCTTGTGGCAGTGTATTTTGTGATATGAGGCCATTTTTAATGGAGAGTTTTTTTTTCCCAAAATTGTCATGTCATGTAAAATAAAATGAAATACAGATGAAACATTCGTCGGAGCACACTTGCCTGTGGAAAGAGGATGATGCGCGCCACGCGTCTTGTGTCATGGAGAAAAGACAGGCATGTAAAACATTGATATGTTTACAAAGAGACTCTTACCTAGTTTGTCATCGATGTTATTCGCGCTAGGCCAACATTCCCTGACATCATTTGTTCCCAATGTGGCCATGGTCCAGATTTTCAAACTCTCTTTTTCCAGCTTAGCAGGACACTAGCTATATCTTACTGTTTCCCTCGGAACATAATCACCCTGTTCGCTGGCTGGCTGACTGATTCTGGTTAATGCTGATTTGTTGTGAGAGAAAAACACTACTGAATGGCTGGCTGATAAGCACAAGCGAACAGGATGAATGGAATCCAGAATGATATCTATTTACTTTGACCCGAGTTAGCTATAGCTAGACAATCTATGCCACAACCAGGAACGCTCGTGGTCGTGGCTCACAAATTCTTTGTTCCTGCTTCTAGCTTTTCACCCACCATGCAGGTGGATAGGGCTGGGGATCTGATGCATGACCATGGATATCTTGTTCTTGTTCAACGAAGAATAGGGCGCATTTTCAACTATTGGGCAATTGTGCCAATAATGCTAAAAGGGATGCAGCACTTTCCTCGAATCTGACTCTGTCATCACTTCCAAATCACCGCATAAAGAGAGTAGAAATATGCCGGAATGCACTCATTACTAGCCACTGCCGAATGATGCCTCCCTCAGTTGAAATATGCCGGAATGCACTCATAATTAGCCACTCGACTGTCACGCGTGACGACGGCATATGATTCGGGAGAAGAGCATGTAGAATCCGCCACCTTCTGGGTAATCACATGTCAGAATAGATGATTTGCTACTTTTATCAACCATCGTACTGCAGAATCAGTGTTAAATATGCTACCATCAGGTTTGTCCTTTGAATTTGGGTAGTCGTTCTATCTAACTTTAATTAAATTTATAGATATTAACATCTACAATATTAAATAAATATAATTTAATGTATATTTTTATAAACTTAATTAAATAGTTAAAACGACTTATAATTTAAAACGGAGGGAACGATTAGATATGAGCCAAGTCTGAAATGAGCCCTTTGGGCGAGATGTCTCAACTGAGCTGATCAGGAAAGCAAAGTGGATTATATATGAACTAAAAGTTGTCAGTGCTGGTCAGTCGATCAGTTTCTAGAAGTTCATTTGTTTACCCTGCTGCTTAGTCACTGATTAATATGTGTATATATTGGAATTTCTAGAACCCGCAGTTAAGGGGATGTTTAGTTCCTGGGGTGAAAAATTTTGGGGTGTCATATCGGATGTTTCATGGGATGTTGGAAGAGGTGTTCGGATACTAATAAAAAAAATTAATTACATAACTCGCCTGAAAACCGCGAGACGAATTTATTAAGCCTAATTAATCCATCATTAGCACATGTTTACTGTAGCACAACATTGTCAAATCATGGATTAATTAGGCTTAAAAAATTCGTCGTGCAAATTTATCGCAATCTGTGTAATTAGTTATTTTTTGTCTACATTTAATACTTTATACATATGTCCAAACATCTGATGTGACGGGATGAAAAAAATTTAGGGAGGAACTAAACACCCCCTAAGTAGTATATTGTTACACCTAACTTGTGACTAACTTTTTTTTTTAAAACAAACCAAGCAGGAGAGCTGCCGATTATATTAATAAGAAGAAGGCCCAGACTGGGCAAAACAACATTCTCGAAAGGGTTTACAGCATAAAGTAACCGTCACAAAGATTAAGACAACTTCTGCCAACAACACCGCTCACCACATGAGCAAGAAAAAAACACAACCATCACAACAGAGACAAGTACCTAACGAAGAGGCAAGGAAATCCCCGCCAGGAGATCCAAAAGGCACAACCTCTTAAACTCATGAGAGGCTTAAGGAGCTCTGGTGGCAACAAATCCCGTAGATGGTCTGCATACTCTTGAATTGCCTCCTCGTTGAACTTTCCGTCACCCCCAATGATGCCCAAATCCTTTAACACGTTGCGCTGCGCAAGGCGGGCACTTCGACGAAGCGATGATCTATCACAGGACTTACGCCGACGTGTTGTTATCTTGGTCGATGGTGGGGAGGGTGTAGGAAGACAAGCAAGACCCTCACGTTTACTAGTTGTCGTAGCAAGAGAAGACACTGCCTCAATTGGTGGATCCTGAGTCAGTCTAGGCTCTCGTGCCTCAACCTCAACCATAGAATGTGTCGAGCTTTCTTCAATGGTGATGAGTAAAATAGGATCCTCAATTGCCACATGTGCATCTGAGACAACTTCCTCATCATCAGATGCATCCTCGACCAGAACAACATCCTCAACGGAGGTGACAACTTGTGGCAACTTCTGTTCTACCAACTGAACAGTGGGCATGATCTGAGTAGTAGAAATTTCTGAGGGCATGGGAATCTCAGAATCCTCTCTAAGGACAACCTGGAGCGACGCAACACCCATGGAAGGCTCCTAATACCCATGAACTTTAGACGTCCCAGATGACACACAATCCAATATGTTGGAAAGCTCTCCCCCGCCTGGGTCTACAATGGTTGTAGATGAAGTAAAGGAGCCACATGCATGTGACTCGTCCTCCTGCAACGTAACTATGGGTAACACATCCCTCCCATTATCATCGGGGAGCACTTGCTGGTCCAAGCAAACTTGAATACCTAATTACCCACGCAGTGTTGAAATGGTGATAACTAGCTTTAGAGCCTTGACTGACTGATAGTAGTATCAGTAAAGCAGAGGTCATACTGTCAAAAGGCACACAGAGGACCGCTCAGGCAGGAAGAATTATGTAGGGGCAAACGGTTGTTTAGTCTCTTCCTACTATGAAAAAAAAGCAGGACTGCCATGTTTGACCGCTCAGGTAGGAAAGGACAACCCTGCATTTCAATTTCATATTAGCACGTACTCTCACCGTCCCTTAAAAAAAGAGTCGTAATGGGAATCGTGCTGGTCAAACTTTCTCAACTTTAACTGGATTTAGAAAATACGTGCAACATTTATATCTCCAAATAAGTTTATTATGAAAGTATATTCAACGATCTACCTAATGATACTAATTATGTACTATAAATATTAATATTTTGTTAAATATATTTGGTCAAAGTTAAAAGGTGTTGAATTTTTGTGAAGCGAGAATGACTCTTTTTTAGGGACAGAGGGAGTAATAGACTGTAACTTATGAGCAAATTCCCCCGAGCAAGCATGTGAATATAAATCTTCGCAAAAAAAAAACATGTGAATATAAACAGTGCGTGATTTGAGAGTGTGCTAAACTGCTAATGCAACTGCCCTGCCAAACCAGCCAACAGGATACATAAAGGCACATCAGATGCGCCTGCACGTACGAGGAGGTAGTGGTAGTTAGCAACTTTACGAAGACGGGTGGTAGTCAGGCAAGAGAAAAAGCGTACTAGAGCAAAGTTTAGTTCAACAGTAACAAACACTAGGCGGTGCACCGTGCACGGCTTGAGGCCTCGGAGACCCTGACCACTGTAGTGAACTAGTTACTAGTGAATAGTGATGGCACACAGGAACACGATGGATTAACGTACTAGTAGAAGATGTCGAGCGCGAACAGGGATGACCACCCGGAATTCGTGTGAAGACAGGCTCAGTCTTGCACTGCAATTTCGAAGACGGTTTTTGCAGATCTGAACAAGTGCCTTCAAACCGTCCTCACTCGTCAGATCTGAACAGAGTACTATGTACTATGTAGGACATGAATCTTTTATAGATCTTCTTATAAAAAAAGAAAAAAGAAAAGGTCCTTCGTACATCCAAAAGGGAAGGCCTTCGAACAAGATGGGCCATTTTCCCAATCCAGCCCATCTCTGCTCTGTCTTTGTGGGGCTTAACGGCCTTTGGGAAATCTGGTGGTTACACATGGTTGAGGACCAAATTCTCTACCCTTTTTTTTTGACAAAAAATTCTCTACCCATTTTCTCTGTCTCACTGGTCACACAGCATATATACGAAAAAAAGAGGCTAAAAGGTTGGACGTCGATCGATCGGCCCCGAGAACAACGTGAGCCAACGAATCTCTCTGATCGGTCGCTGAGTGCAGATCATTACTTTTTCCCCCCTCTGTAGATTAGATCAGCAGACTTCAATCACAGGCATCGATTGAACATCATCATGTCAAGTCGCTAACGGTAGAGGTAGACGCATCGGCTCTTGTTCTAGTCAGTCACCGACCGTCAGCTTCTTGCGGCCTTGCCTGCCGGCCCGTGTAGAAAACACTGGTCCATGGTGTCGTCGTCCTTTGAATCGCCACCACAAATCCCGTCATCGGTCATGCCACACAGCTTTCATGTCGCCGATGCCCTCCACGACAGAGCATTAACATCATTCCTGATGTATACTGGCTAGTTAGGTTGTGTTTAGTTCCTCATGGAATGCAAAATGCAAAATGCTAACTACTTTGGAATGATGAAATGCAAAATGCCAAAATTTTCATGGATGTGTTTAGTTTCATCCAAAATGCTAAATTTTTCATGAAGTGGGTGAGAGCCTTTTGCCTTTTTGGCTTTTTTTTGGCCTCTTGAGGCCAAAATCCAAAATGGAGAATGGATACATTTTTGCCAAAAATTTTGCATGGTGTTAAGTTCCATTTTGTAAAATAATGAGCCAAAACCCAAAATTTTTTGGATGAAATGGGGAACTAAACACACCCTTAATGCTCGGCGAATCAAGCATTCAGAGGCTGCTGCCTGCCTGTAATGATCCTGCCTGGAACCAATAATCACGACGCAGTGGTGGATCTACAGGGGGGCTGGGTGGGCTCCAGCCCCCCTAATGACTTGTTTTACCACTAAAAAATACTGTAGCAAAAATCTCAAATCATCGTTAAATCTTCATGCAAATCAACATCTCCATTGTTTTAGCCCCCCTTGATTCTCATCCTGCATCCGCCACTGTCACGACGTGACCAGTGGCCGTCTGCCGCGTTTCGTCCTATGAATCCAATCAAATCAGTTTCTTCATAAATTCAGGAGCCTTTTTTTTTTTATCTGCCAGGTACGCAAGAGGTGATCCTGGTTATAGCAGTTCTTAGCTGACGTACAGGAAACGGGCTACAACTTGGATTTATGCGCGTGATCATTTGAACCATCGATTCCGTGGCGAGTTGCAACTTGGAGTACTACAGCCGAGTCAAACACGTCAAAAATTCAGAGTTTGTCATGAGCAGAAATCCATGAGCCACGACGCTGTACAAGAGAGAGCCACTAGCCCATCTACACGTCTCACCCACGCGGACACGTCGTGTCTTCCAGATGGAGGAGGCGCTGGCCGGCGGCGAGCCAGATCAGCGGACGGATGCATGGCCGGCGGCGAGCCAGATCAGCGGACGGATGCATGGTGATCCGAGGGAGAGCTCGCTCTGGCCGGATGCATGGTGATCCGATCCCGGGGAGAGCTCGCTCTGGCCGGATGCATGCATGATACATTTCCTTCGAGATTCAATTCAACTCATGCAGTGCCGGCAGCTCCAGGGGGGGGGGGGGGGGGGGGGGGGGGGGGGGGGGGGGGGTTGTTGTTGTGGAGCGTACGTGGCAGGATCCGGAGCGATGTGCGGCGGTTCCTGTTAGCAGCTCGGGCTCAGATTCAGTAAACGCGTGACTTTCGTGCTTGAGATGTGCTTGGGGCCCTTAAATAAATCCTACGTATAAAACTACGAACATTTGTGTTAAGTCGAGAGCTAAAACTTACGTGAACAAGTTACACCACTAGAAACCTCGCCAATTGAGCTAAGGTACAATAACATGTATTGCACCAAATTAGTACACAAGATAGTTATAGTTTCAAATGCATCAAAGTGAAATGAGTGTAGCACCGTATGTAGCTCAATTGGTAGGTCTCTCACCGTGGAACTTGTTCACTTGAAAAGTCTCGTGGAACTTGTTCACTTGAAAAGTCTCCGACTAGAGTATGTAAAGTCGTAACATATCTCTATGCGATCATTATCAATATCAAGATTATCGATTCTATAGTTTCTCAAAGATGTCTATATTGATAAATCTGCGTTTGTTCTTCTTGTGTGGACATTTACATCATACTATGTTGAAAAGGTCAAATACATTGAGAATATGGACATTCTACAATGCAATTGGCAAAAATTTAATCGTTTACGGTTGACAACTGTAAGATGAAAATTTAACACCCATCATATATTTTTTTTGTCTAGCAAAAAAAAAAAAGAGTGTGCACACGCGACACGCCCTCCATTTTCTCAGGAGATGGTACATTGGTACACTGCTCTTTTTCTTTCTTTCCTGCCTCCACACTTTTACATGAACTCAGTCACATCCGGCAATATAGTGGGTGTGCTTTGCAGCTGTACTGTGGCTGCAAAAGAAGAGCTACGGTCTGTGGTAGTTGGAGCAAGCTGAGTATCGTTCATGGTTCATCGACATTGGCATTGTTGCCACTGCCTCACTGCCCTATAGTAGGTTTCGGGTCAATCGCCCCTCACCTTGAGGCCCAAAGACTCCTAAAGATGTTAGGGTAGTCGAATCAATTTTTTAAATTGCTGAATAGTGGAAAAATTAATAGATTAACGTGGACTTAATAGATAGTTTTATACGTTTCACGATGTATCTTTCTCTCACAACATGACATTCAGGACTCCTTGCTATTGTCTCTCATCCATATGTATCAATTACCTAGTGGTGGCTCATATTGTTGGAAACATTCTAACCCAACACCACACTAGCGTTGCTAAAGAGGGTGTTTGGTGGAGCTTGTCCACCCACTCCCGCAACCTCTCCAACCTCTGTTCTACCAAACGTGGACAGTTCCGCCAGGCTCCATGTGCGAAGCCACGGAAAACGCTTCTCATAGGAGCTGGTATATGATGAAGTGAAAAAAATAGCTCCCAGCCGCTCCTTGTCGAGGGCGCGGGGTGGATGTCGATGCCCCTGTCCACCGGCTTCTCCCTGGTTCCTATGACATGACATGGGTGACCGAGAAAAGGCACAACGATTCTAGCGAGAAGGCGTGGTGGAGAGCGCACAATGGGATGGCATGGCGGCAGCGGCGGGATGGCGTGGCAGAGGCAACAAGAGGGCACAACGGAAGGGTGCAATAGAGGCGACGACGAGCATGAGGCGGTACATGTGCGGTAAAGGTGTGAAGGAGATGTGATAATATGAAAATAAAATAGAAATAAGAGAAAATTTGTTTTACTAAATGTTTTACTAACTCTAACTAGTAGCTAAAACTAGATCGGAAGCGCTAGTGCTGGACGTCCGGATGCATGCGCCTACACTTCGTTTCCCGTGCTCCTGCGGTCCACCCCCGTCCGCGCTATGTTTCCCACTTGCACCTGCACTCCGCCCCCACACCTGCACGGCCCCACCACGCTTGCGTTTTGCGCGCCCACACAGGGCCCACGCCACTAGACCATGCGCGAGGACCGCTCGCGCCCCCTCCGACGTCTGCGTCCGCTCGGCGGCGCCCTAGCAGCTGTTGTAGGTGGCTGTGGTAGGTGGGTCCTGTTGTAATATGTGCAACACCCGATCTACTTTTGAACATCCAGATGGACCATTTGAAACATACGTCTGAAGGCAGTTGAAACACTCGAAACATGTGCCTCAAACACTTATAAAAACACCTGAAAAACACTTAAAAACAATTGCAAAACATACGCAACATCCAAGATATAAACACTTGCAACATATGTGTGAAACATATGTAACATCCAAATAAACACACTTGCAACATGCGCCTGAAAACAGATGAAACATGGGAAACAGAAGCTTGCAACATATGCTAACATCCGATCTAATTTTGCAACATCCATATGAAACACTTGCAACATACCTATGGAACATCTGAAACACTTGAAACATACTCTTGAAACATGCGTTGTTCGCTCTTCTTCTTCTGGACGACGTAAAGTAGACCGAGGAACAGCCGGTTCCGGCCCGCCGATGGCTGAGGACGGTGGCGCGACCTGGCAGCGGCCAGCTGCGCCTGCGCCTGGCCTAGGTCCGGCCAGCGACGACCCCCTCTCTTGGCCGCCTGGCCACACGTGGCGACCAGCGCCTGCGCGGCGCTTGGTGAGCGCGGTGGAGAGGAAGGGAGGCGGCCGCCGACGCTCGCATGCGGTGGGGATGGAGGATAGAGGAGGGCGCGGGGAGGCGGAGAGGGTGGCGGCGGGGAGCGACGTGGAAAGAAGTGGGGCTCGATGGTCGCTGGTTGGTGTAGGCTTCGCGCGACGAGTGCCTGGGCAAGAAGGAAGAACACTGCGTTCGCTATCTTTAGATGAACCGTGAGGGACCCGTCCATAGGTCCAGAAAGCGTATGAGCGGACGGCTGTTTCACGAGGGTTTTGACCCGGGGCTCTTAACCTCGCTCACCAGTACACGTCCATACGCCCTGTCCACACGAGCGTTTCCGTCGTCGTCCTCACACCGTCACACGCAAACGCAATGATAAGGCCAAAATCGCAGTCGCGGTCCACTGGGCCCTGTCCACGTCAGCCGAATCCTCCAGAAACCGTGTGCCCCCGAAGCAGTTTAAATACCCTCCTCCCCAACCTTCCCTGCCGTATCGCAGTCAGTGGTCTGAAGTCCGAGCCCCTTCATACACATCGTCTCGTCTCCGATTTTTCCCCAAAATCTGGTCGCAGGCGCTACAGGATCCAGGCACCACTCGGTCGGCGGCTGCCGCGTCGTCCCGCCCGCTCGATTGCGGTCGCGTGTGCGATAGGAAGTTCGTCATACGCCTCGCGGTTTTTCTAGTTTCTGTTTTGATATCTCTATGCGCCCAATGTTTTGTCCGATTGATCGATCTGCTTAGGTATGCGAGATTGTTTCGATTGCTCGTGAGTGCGCGTGGATGATGATCGCTCGATAATGTCTGATTGTTTAGATCTGTGACTAGTCGCTCGACTTGATTGTGCTGACTGACTGTTTCATCTGTCGTGTAAGCTGTATTCAATGTCTATCTAATCCCTTAATTGCTTTGAAACCACTGCATGTGCTTGATTAATTTGGTTTGTTACCGACAGCTTTTGGTGCCTATTTGTGATGAGATTGAACATTCTGCTGCTTGTGTTTAATCCTCTAGGTTCGTGTTCTTTATGTATGCATGATTAATGGTTGGCTAGTACTTCGTTTCAAAAAAAAAATGGTTGGCTAGTACTTCTCTGATGCGTGGGGATGATGGTTTTCAAGATGCCTATCAGCTAGTGATGGACTAGAATTTAACATTTCCCTGTGCCAAAGTAGTTCCCTATGTTCTGTCGAAAGCAGCACACTCTGCAGTATTGCTGCATATATTTTCCGTCAAAAAAAATATTTGCTACATATGCATACCGCATTTTTTTTTTCATCTCTCCTTGCGCACAATACTACATCAATTGACTTCCTCTGTTGGCCGACCTTTGCATTATCATCAGTGAGCAGAAAAATAGCTATTCTTTGGCTAAATTAAAGAGAAGTATCACTCAATATTAGCAGCGTAATGGGGGAACATATCATCTTCTGTATGAATTCCGCTATGTGCCCCAGCTATACACAGATGAGAACGGGAAGGAGCAGTTTGTGGACTACTGGCAGGCTATTGATTTCTGTATTCCTTGGGAAAGAATTGGGAAGCACATTTTTCTTATACAGGGTGTGTAATCACTGGTGATATGAGATGGTCTCTATTCGCTTGGGAAGTAGAGATAGGTTAAAATTTCAGGTCTGAACGGTGAAACCTTAAATAAAATCTTAGGATGCTGTGTGAAAGAAGCATGCTGGTTTCCTCGAAGGTATGTCTGATCGAAGAATCAATGGACTGAAAATCTCTTATGGATAGAAGTGCTTATTAACTAAAGATTTGGAAGATGAAGCTGATGTCTGCTGGAGGTAGGCTTCCTTGAAATATAATGTCTTAATGAACCTTTAAGAGCATAACAACGTGCACTAGCGGTACATGCTAACACGCGAAACCTTGTCACGAAAGAATCATGTTTCTTTCTTTCTTCCATTTCCTGGCATTTGATGCTATGTTCCTCTTGCCAGAGAATGGTGTGGACAACGCGGTAAATTTGGTGCAGATGGATGCTGTGTTCAAATTGATTGGAGTTCTCTGGATTGATACCTATCGAGTAGTATAATTCCTCTCTCAGCTCACTGTCCAGATAACTAGTGCTATCTGTGACTATTGGGTAATCAAGTTATCGAGATTTTGCTGGTTGGAGCTGTCTGGCGTTGCTTTCATCTTTTGTCAATATGCTCAGTCTTCAGCAGCATATGGCGTGCCAGAACTGTGCACAGTGGTTTCCTCGAATTTAGGACCTTCGACTGCATTCTGTATTGAGAACAATCCTGCTAAATACATGATACTTGCAGGTATTGTGTTGTTTGCAACGTGATAGCTTGTACCGGTAAAAAAAGGTCAAGATGGGCGCCTTGGACCTACATCTTGAGTTTGCTTCTGCTCAACATGGACAAGCCAAGCTAAATGTGGAGGAATATGCCAAGGGCTCTTTGCTGTCTGATGGAAACTACAATACAGAGAAGATCAATGGTTCAAACCCTGATGACTATGAGAAATTTGAGAAAGGGATAATGCAGTATGGGTATGTATTTCACTTCTCTTTGGGTTGCCTTATGCATTTGGCATATGCTTAGAGCATTGACTGACTTAATAAACCCCATGCTATCATTTAACACATTTGAATGGCAGGTGTCCACATTATAGAAGGAGATGCCGTATAAGAGCTCCTTGCTGCAATGAAATTTTTGATTGCCGACACTGCCACAATGAAACTAAGGTACTGATTTTAGAGTTTTCGTTGCAGGAGAGAAGTTTTTAGAATACTGAGTTATGACATCTTCCGTCCTGTTTTTCTCTTTGTTTCATTGAGGTGCCAGTAATCATTTTTCTTCATGAGATTTAACTTGATGCCATTTGTAATGATGTGTAATATTAGCAATAGTGAAAATTCTGAAAACAAATTGTCATACATGATATGGTAAATTTTTATTATGATAGTAGGTAGCATAGCTCTTGGTTTCTGCTCTAGATACTGTTGGTACTTTTGTAGACTAGTAGTTTGATGCTGCTAAAATTTCATCCACACCTGTCGGAACCTGTAACCCTGTCCAAAATCTATAGTAAGTTATCTTATTTGACATGTTTTGTTTATATATTGCATACGTTGTCTTCCCTGGAAGATCTTTACGTTCTATAGTACGCATGAGTGTGCCCATTATTATTTTTGAACTTATGGGCCATCTTAAATATTGAAAATTTATAATGTATATACTTCTATTAACAGAATTCCATTAAAATTGATAAAATGAAGAGGCATGAACTTCCACGCCATGAAGTGCAGCAGGTAAGTTTGGCCCCCTAGGCCTAATGCCTTTTTACTTGCGTGCTACTTTTGCATTCAACTTAGTTGATGTCTTCATTTTTATCTGTCATCAGGTTGTATGCTCATTGTGTGGCACTGAACAGGAGGTGCGTGACTGAACCTTTACTAATAATACTTTGCCAAACGCTATATGTGTTTCACCTATATCATCATGGTTCCTTGTCTGCTGGCAGGTACAGCAAGTATGCATCAATTGCGGTGTTTGCATGGGGAAGTACTTCTGTGGATTGTGCAAACTCTTTGACGATGATGTTAGTAATAGAAAACTTGATATTGTATCTCCTGTGTTTGCTTTTTGTAAGCGTTGGAGTATGCCTTGTTAAAGGTTCTTTTTGTGATTTTAGGTCTCTAAACAGCAGTATCACTGCAACGGATGTGGAATATGTAGAATCAGAGGGCGGGAGAATTTCTTCCACTGTTCAAAATGTGGTAATGCTTCATGCCTTTTGTGTCTTATATTTCATTTTTAAGGCAATAAAGCCAGTGTATATACTGCCATTTTATGATGCTTATATATTTGATGATTCTCTGTACTTGTTTGGACTAAGTGTTCCTCTGCATGCATTTGCCATTAATCCTATGATGAGACATGCATGTTTGTGCGTATGTAAGGCTACATGAATATGGCTTTTCAGTTACAGTTTGCATTCTTCATAGTTTGTAGATTACTAGCTGAACAATGCTGTAGAATAATTTGGAAAATAGAAGGTACACATCCTAAATTGCAGGAGTGGACCTAGGCCTGCCAAATGACTAGGGCCATTACATGAGAATCATGTACTGGATGTATTGCGCTACAGTAAAAATAGGATGAGATGCATTGTAAATATGGCCCAAGACTGGTCCATGAACTTAGTGGCCCTAGTGGCAAGTCTGCCACTGCTAAAATTTACTTCACTAACTGTCAAACAGGGCTGCATTTTACTATTTGTTGCTTATTCGTAACCCTTATATTATTATGTAGTTCTGCATTGTTCTAATTTATATAGGCAATTTTGGGCAAATGCTATAACTCATATTTGTCTATCTGTTTCATGTAGGATGTTGCTATTCAACTGCGCTGAAGAATAGTCATGCATGTGTTGAAGGGGCGATGCATCATGACTGTCCAATCTGTTTTGAGGTTGCTGCTCTGTTATTTTTTATATTCAAGATATTGCTGATCTGATCACGTTTTCGTTTAATTGTTTACAGTCTGTTCTCATATTTTCCTGCTGACCTGTTTCGTGAATTTCAGTACTTGTTCGAGTCGACAAATGATGTTTCTGTCCTGCCTTGTGGTCATACCATTCATGTAAAGTGCCTGAAAGAAATGGAGGAGCACTGCCAGTAAGCTGGTTCTGCCTGTCCCTTTAGTATGACTTAGTTACCAGTGACTAGGTCTTGATGGCTAATAAATCTCCAGGTTTGCATGCCCCCTTTGCTCCAAGTCGGTTTGTGACATGTCGAAGGCATGGGAGAGACTCGACATGGAGCTGGCAACTCTGTCTGACTCCTGTGATGATAAAATGGTAATTTTCTTTTCTGAGAACAAAAGCTGAGAAGAAAGTGGTTAGTTCTAGTCTAGTAAATATGTGTTTGGTGTGGCCACTAACTATGTTCCCTCCATACTGCAATACTGATGGTGTGCTAAATATAGTTTGAACTAGCGGGGCAATCTGTTTTGAACACTGCTAACTGGATTTTATTCCCATGTAGGTCCGCATATTATGCAACGACTGCGGGGCAATATCAGAGGTGCAGTTCCACTTGATTGCGCACAAGTGCCAGAATTGCAAGTCATACAACACCCGCCAGATCTGAAGTAAGAATTGCAGTCACACAACACCGTCAGATCTGAAGTAACAAATCCTTGTGGGGTTTCTGCATTCTTCAAGAAGCGTGATGGCTCCTTCCCGTGGGCTGCTGAGCACTGGGATATCTGGCAAGACTCCACTGGGTCCTGCGGAGGCAAACAGCTCGAGATTATTTATCTGCTGCTAGCTGCCGTCCTTCATTATGCATCTTAGCCTACTAGGTCCTCTTGCCCCTTCACTCCTGTCGTTCTGTGATTCTAGTGTGATAATGTTATATTTACTGTTGCTTCAAGATTGTAGCATCGGAGTTTGTAGATGAGATAATTGTTCGAGCTTTGTAGCTGGAATTGGTTCATGAAGGTGCCTTTGTTGTGCAAGGAAGAGAGGTCTTGGTTGCGGGTAGCTACTAGCTAGGCAAGTGTGGTAGATGTGCACCTGTGTTGGTAGGGCAAATCCGGATCTCCTACTTTCCATGTTTTACAGTGTTCTTGTTTGTGTTTTACTCCCTCCGGCCCAATAGAAGTCCTAGTATAGAAGGTGCATTTTTTTATTTTTTTATTTTTTTTTGTTTAGTCTCACATGAAGTGTTTTCTCTTGGTTGAATTAATAGGCATGGAAGTAATTAGATGCATGCAAGCAAACGGAACCTAAGAGTATCTCTAGCAGTCCTCCAGTACTCTTTTGTCCCGGCAAAATTGTTATATTTGGCTCCAATACTCCTCTTTTTTTAAGAAAGGACGGCAATTTAAGAAAGGACGGCAAAAACTTTGCTACAGTTATTATTAGACGATAGAAAAGAGAAAAAAAAGAAAGATTTACAAGTATTTACAAAACTAAACCAACAATTATAGAGCTACCAACCCCCTTAGTGCGACTACTGAAAATAGGAGGGACAGAAGAAAGACTACTGAAAAAACGAAAAACAACCAAGCCACGAAAGGGACAACCGGGAAAGAAAGCAAGCACTCTGAAGATTCTAAATATCATCTGCTGCTGCCCTTGGTGCCATGGCGATCCTGTACTGCATAAGGTCATCCTTGCATAGCGTGGCCACGTGGACTGGGTTGAGGGCCTTCTGCTGAAAATGTCTCCTATTTCTCTCCTTCAAAATATTCCACTAAAGGTAGATGAAGACCCCATCCACTTTTTTCCTCTCGTTCTTATCAAATTTGCGTCTGCATCTCCACCAGAAGCTATGTAAGGAGCCTGAGGAATTTACCGACTGTATCGCTGTTAACTGCAACCATTGTTTTAGGATCTCCCACACTTCCTTGGTGTATGGACAATCTTTGCATAAATGCACGGGTGTCTCAAGGTTATTCCCACATAGCCTGCAGTCTGTCTCATCTGTCCATCCCCGTTTGAAAAGATTGTTTGCTGTGAGAATCCTTTTATGTAGGAGAGTCCACGCAAAAAAGCGACACTTAGCTTCAGCTTTGGCCTTCCAAATGGCTGTGATTTTGATTTTGGAAAATCTTCCGGCAAATTGAATGAGGTAAGCGCTTTTTGTGGAGTATTCCCCATCTATTGTCCATCTCCACCTTAACTCGTCTTCTACCGCCTCATTGATTGGGACTGCGCCAACGGCCTCCCAGAGCTTAATGAACTCTCTTACTTCTTCAGGTGATGTCGGAGGGAAAATATGATCTATCCATTTGCGGTTCAACAGACCAGTCCCTGATGAACAGTGAAATTTTTCCTTTTGGACTTTCGGTAAAGACTTGGAGCAATCGATTTGGCCGTTGTTCCATTTAACCAGCTTGATGTCCAGAAGAGAGCTTTCTTCCCATTGCCTACTGTCACGACCATTGAAGCGTTGAAAAGATCTCGGTCCGCTGCATCACAAGGCACCTCTAATTTGCTCCGCGACCTTTCTGTCTGCTTCCATTGATACCATAACCAACGTAATCTGAGTGCTCTAGTGAACCTCTCCAAGTCTAGGATCCCCAAACCTCCTTTGTTTTTGGGCGAGCAAGTGGTGGGCCAATTGATGAGCGAGTGCCCGCCACAAACCTTGTTCGGGATCTCACCTCGCCACAAGAAGCTACGATGAATCTGATCAATCTTTTTGAGCAGCCATTTTTATGCTTGGAAAACTGTCAGATGATAGATCAGAAGCAATGAAAGCACGGTTTTCACCAAGACTTTCCTCCTGGAAGATGAAAGGAATTTCCCCTTCCACCCTGGCAGCCTTGCGCCTATTTTGTCGATCAAAGGCTGGACCTCAATTTTTCTTAGTTTCCTTGTATGTAGTGGCAAACCAAGGTATTTGCCTGGGAAGGAACTTATCCTTCCGGGAAAATTTTGAATTAGATTCTGGACTGCAGTCTTATAGGGAAAATATCAGTTTTGCTCATGTTTACTCTCAGGCCAAAGCATTCCCTGAAGAACAGCAGGATTTTTTTGTAAGTTTGATAATTCCAGGGAAGAGGGTTTTGCAAAGAGTGCCGCTTCATCCGCATACAGAGAACATCTTAAGTTTGCAGCTTTTGGTAGGACGGGCTGAAATAAACCTTGTTGTGCTGCACGTTCTATGATTCTTTGCAGTGGATGAATGGCAAGGATAAAAAGAAGCGGTGACAACGGGTAACCTTGTCTGAGGCCTCTAGCGTGTGGAATGCTCTTGCTTGCACCGTTTATCAAGATTTTGGAAGAAGATGATCTAAAAAGATCTGAAATCCAATCCCGCCATTTGGTACTGAAACCCAAAGCCGCTAAAACTTCCAATAGGTATTGCCAACCTACGGAATCAAATGCCTTGGAGATATCCAATTTGATGAACAGTGCCGGTTGTTTCCTCTTGTGAAGCAACTATGTCACCCTCTGGACATAAAGAAAATTATCGTGGATGCATCTTCGCTTAATGAACGCATTTTGTGCCTGCGAGACTAACTCATTCATATGTGGAGCCAACCGGTTTGCAAGGATTTTTGTAATTACTTTGATGAGGCTATTAATTAGGCTGATTGGTCTGTAATCTGAGATAATCGTCGGTCCTTGTCTTTTGGGGAGCAAAACAATATTGGCTTCATTGAACAAATGCATCTTTGATGTCCTATGACTGTAGAAGCCCATTATCGCCTCAAGAAGATCACCTTTGATTATGTCCCAACATTTTTTTATAGAACTGTTAAATTAGGATCACTGTTTTTTCCTCCAATACTCTTCTATCCTGATAAAACTGTTAAATTAGGATCACTGTTTTTTTCCTCCAACAATCTCCTAATACCTCTTTTTTTTGTGCCCACTAATATTTTCTTCATCTCCTCTCAACTCTTCTCTTACATAGAGGGAGAGTAGCATCTCCTAATAGTGTAGGCATACCCCAACCGTCACTTTTTCAACCATCTTTTCTACTACACATCTGTGGCGGTCATCTTTCATATGGGTGTTGGGGCCTTTCATATGGGTATTAGGAGAGATATATTGGGTACTGCAGTAGAGACTTCCCAATATTCATAAAAATAATGTCGGCTATCTATATTGGGGGATAGATTATTAGAAGACTCATGGAGATAGTCTAAATGGGTGTGGTATTGGTAAACCAGTCATCCAGTCCCATCCATGCGGAAGTAAAATGTCTTCTCTGATCTCTGTGCTAAAGCAGTTGCACCTTATATACTCCCTCCGGTCTAAATTCTAAGTCATTCTACCTTTTCTAGGTAAGCTACTTACCACGACATATTATGTCTAAGTACATAAGAAATGTTATGTATCTAAAATCCGATTTGGAAAGGAAGCAGTGTAGGATGGAATGAGTAAGTAATTTCTTGGGAGCTACTCTCCGTTCCAAGATATAAGTCGCTTTGACTTTTTTTTTTTGGTACATCCATTTTACTATGCATCTTGTCTGGATACCTAGCAAAATGGATGAACCAAAAAAGTCAAAGCGACTCATAATTTGTAACAGAGGGAGTATACTTCTCTGCACTTTGCTACTCCATAAGACGTTTTGGCTTTTCTAGGTACATATTTTTTGTTATACACTTAGATATACACTATGTCTAGATATGTAGTACAATCAATATATCTAAACGATTCAAATCATCTTATAATTTAGAACAGACGGAGTACATATCTAGACATAGTGTATGTCAAATGCATAACAAAAATGTGTATTTCGAAAAGGCAAAACAACTTATAATTTAGAATTGAGGGAGTATTTGTTATTCAACATTTTAGCTTGCAATGCCATGATGCCATCGGTCGAAATACTCATAAATTCCTATCCATTTGGATTCTTGAACTGTTTTGGTTAGACTCCCCTAGTAAAAGAAAGATGTAATTCTACGATAGTGCTAGGATAAATTCATATGTAAATTTACTAATATTTATATACTAAATAAGTAGTATTGTATTTTTTGTAAAAATATATTTTTATAGTACATCTATTTAAAGTCCTATATATTTTATATTATTTATAAAATTAGTCAAAATTGAGATAGCTTAAATTTGCTGAACTGTCGACGGGACATCGCCTCGACAAGGACATTGCCTATCATTAAAAGCATAGCGCCGTTAAATCTTAAAATAAATCCAGGAAAATACGAGCACTCATGCCAAGTGCACCGATAAAGGAATAAATCCAGCATTGAAAGCATAGCACCGTTAAATCTTCGAATAAATCTAGAAAAATGTGAGCACGCATGCGAAGGGCGCCGTTAAATCTTGGAATAAATCTAGGAAAATGCGACCATCCATGCCAAGTCAAGGACTTAAACCCAGGTAAACAGGTTCTACCACAAGAAACCCAGCTAACTGATCTATGATCAGTGCACACAAACTAAATTAAATTCGACTAAGTTTACCGTGAATAGTATTAATATCTATATCTCCCACTAGATTTTATTATGAAAATACATTTTATAATTAATTTAATACATGTATATTTGTATCGTAAATGTTTGTACTTTTTATTATTATTATAATGGTAGGTATCTTGTATCATAAAACCTTGATCAAACTTTAAGTCGTTTTGCATCCTTGTGTGATATTGCCCTGTTCATTTCGCTGAAATTCAGCTTATGCTCATACTTATGCTGATTTGTTGTGAGAGAAAAATATTGTTCGTTCTCTGAAAAATACTGCTGAAGTAGCGAACAGGGTGAGTATTTTCAAAGGGCTCCCGCTGCAACAACCACTCCTACAGTCCTACATATACCGTTCGAACTAGAAGAAAACTACCGTCTTTTTTGTTTTTTAGCCCTTTTTCGTAAGATTCTCTCAAATGTGCTCCTGACGGAATGCTTTCAAAAAATAGACCTTAAACTTGGCACCATTGCTATTGGTGCCAAGGTTACACGGCTCGGCGCCAGACAAATTGGTGCCAAGATCGTTTGATGTGGCGTGAATGTGGCGCCCAGCTGACAGCGATCTTGGCGCCGTAGATCTTGGCACCAAGCTTGGCGCCGTAGATCTTGGCGCCAAGCCCTGATGACAAATGGGACCATTTTCTTTTCTTTCTTCCTCTCTCTCCTTTCTTCATCTCCTGCCCCGCCGTCGTCGTCTTGTGCTCGCCCGCCCGACCGCTGGCGCCTCGTGCTCGTCCGGTGGCGCCGCCCCGCCCCGACTCCGCGGCCTCCCGACACCTCTCCAGCCTCCCCGCACCGCCCGAGGCGCCCGCCAGCGTCGTCCCGCCTGGCCGCGGCGCCCGGCCACCCGCGCCATGTCGTGCCGTGCATGCCTGCGCCGTGCGCGCCCGCGCTGTCCGCGCTGCGGACGCGGCGTCCGCCTGCCCGGCCCGGCCGTCCCGCCCCGGCCATCCGCCCCAGTGCGGTCGTCCCGCCCCACGCCCGTGCCGTCCCGCCCCGGCGTGGCTGCCGTGCCTCCCCCCGCCCCGTCGTCCTTGCCCCGGGCGGCCGGCCAAGCATGGCTGGCGTGCCTGGCCCTGGCCGACGTGCCCCGCTTGCCTCGAGCGCCCGTATGCTTCCCCGTCATCCCCGTACACGTTTGCCGTCCCCTGGTGCCCCTTCCTGCAGCCCTCCACCGTGCCCGACGCACACTTCTTCTCTCCACCACGTCGTGCACTGCCATCGTTGGACAGGTAATTTTTCTGTGTATGCAATGTAGTTAGTTGGTGATCCAGAGATTAGGTATAACCTAGTTAGACTATTTACTTACTTAGTTAGCTATCTATTTAATTAGTTATGATAACTTAATTAGTTTAATTAGTTAGTGTATTAGTGATTTAGAAATATACAAAGATATTTACATAGTTAGTTAGTTAGTTACATAGTTAGATAGTTACTTGACATAGTTAGTTAGTAAGTAGTACTTAGCAGTTAGTAGTAGTTATTAGTTAGGAGTACTTAGTAGTTAGTAGTACGTAGTAGTTACTTTTTACGTATTACAGACCTTGTACTTATTATGTTTCATTTATATTGGACTAAAGGAATTGTGCTTCGTTATGTTCTTAAACTAGATGAACAACCTAGTGAGCATATATCATGGAGACACTGTGGAACGAGATCGCTATGGATATGTTGAGTTTGTTGACATGCAAAGCGTGCCTGTGCTATTCAATAAGAAGCCATCATTTAGTGAGTTGGTTGCAAGGGCTCGGGAGGAGGTACATTGCCATGGAGATGATGGCATCGTAGTTGAGGGTGTACTTCACCTAGGTTCCCCTCCCAACATGCTAAGGAAAATGATCCCAATAGGGTGTGCAGATCAGTGGGAGAACTATATGAGATAGGCTATGAAGAGTCAGTTTCAAAGTTTGGACGTGGTTGTGCATGGGTGCTAGTTGATCCCATCCCTCTTGGGTTTTTCCCGCCAATGGGTGAGCAGGAATACTTCGACCCTCCTGTCCCGAAACGTGATGTAGATGCGGAGGTTCCGCCTACTATTCCCGATGCCTATTCTTCCCCCAATGATGTGGCGGATCCTCCTCAGAAGATCCCTTTGACACAGAATTATCCGAGTAAGTGTCAATTAGGCATCCTTCTTTCTTTGTAGCTTAGTCTCTTCTTTTCATCCACTTTTCTCATCATGTCATCCTATTTGTGGCTATGTTCCAGGAGATATTCCTGACAATGAGGGCGCTCCTCCTGCTGATGCTCAAGTCCAGTTTGAAGATGAAATCTGTACCTCCAATAGTGTTGAAATTATGAATGATTCAAAGCCATATGAGATCGCAAGGGCTATTGATTCTGACGATGATCGTCCCATTGGAGAGCTCACAGAGAGTGACATTGAGATGCTAAGGCATATCTTCCCTGACCGCCGTGATCCTATGGTTCATGAGTTCAGTGATCTTACTCATTCAGATCAGGCGTTTGCAGAAGGACATGATGATGAGCTGCAGGAAGCTCCAGAGGCTGGTCTTAGCATGGAGATTGAGAAGGGGAGGGTTTTCAATGACCTCCCTGCATTGAAGAGATAGTTGCAGGCGTTTGTAGTGATACACAAGAGACCTTACAAGGTCCTACATTCCTATGTGGAGCGGTGTTACATGGTTGTATGTGACAAGGAACGCTGCCCATGGAGAGTTTATGCAAGAAAGCAAAATATCTTCGGAAAGTGGAAGATCATAAGAGTTGTCAGGCCACATACTTGTGCTTCACATGACCTCAGCACGAAGCATCGACAGTTGACATCTACCCTCATTGCCAAGCAGTTGATGAAAGTATTGTAGGGAGAGTCGAACATGAAGGCTAGGAGAATTATCAAAATAGTTAATAAGGTCTATAGAGGATATGACATAACTTATGGTAAAGCCTGGAGGGCTAAGAAGCAGGCGTGGAAGATGATATATGGGGACTGGGAGGATGGCTACGAGCAGCTTTCAGTACTTCTCAATGCAATCAAAGCGGTGAATCCAGGCATGCATTATGAGTACATCCCTAGACCAGACGCATGGAAGAGTTAGATATTCTTCCGGGCTTTCTGATGCTTCTCTCAGTGTGTCGAGGCCTTTAGGCACTGTCGTCCAGTCTTCTCCATTGATGGTGCTTTCTTGATTGGCAAGTACTGTGGCATACTTCTCATAGCCATATCGTGTGACGCAAACAACAAGCTTGTTCATTTGGCATTTGCTTTGGTTGAGAGGGAGAACAATGACAGCTAGGGATGATTCTTGAGGCTAGTCTGGATACATGTGGTTGGGCCTGGCAGGGAGGTGGGCGTCATATCTAATAGGCACCAGGGCATACTTAATGCCGTGCGAGAGGAGATAGAGAGGTATGCACCTTTGCACCATCGTTGGTGTACTCGACACCTTGCCGAGAATCTACTCCGGAAGGATGGTGTCAAGGATAATTTTGATCTTTTTCAGGAGGCAGCTCGACAGCTTGAGGATAGGTACTTCTGGAGGAAATTAGAGGAGGTCAAAACTGCATCAAATGGAGAAGGTAGACAATGGCTGACAGGTTTGATGAGAGATGTGAAGAAATGGACAAGAGCTCACGATGCAGGTGGTTGGAGGTACGAGTTTTAGTGCAGCAACATGGCCGAATCTTTCAATAAGTTGCTGCTGGGGATTCGTGGTATGCCGGTGAACGCTATCGTGCAATTCACATTCTACAAGCTTGTTGTCTGGTTCAACGATAGACACGCCCATGCATTGTAGTTGCAGAGTGATGGTAAGATTGGGGCTCCAACACCATAGGCACATCTAGAGAAGGCGAAGGAGATGGCTGGCACACATGAGGTCACATGTTTTGACCACGCCACGGGGAGATATGAGGTGAAGCATACCGGCGGTACCACGTCTGACGGCGAGGCCCGAGAGTCAAGGATTCATGTGGTAGTCCTCCAGGATTTCTCATGCACTTGTGGTAAACCAAGGCAGCATCACTTTGTATGTTCTCACCTTGTGGCAGCTGCTAGGCATCGCAACTATGATATCGAGGCTAGGATACCTCATGAGTTCAGTGTAGACACGCTTGTCCAAACAAGGAGGCCTCGCTTCGTGCCTTTCCAAGATCCTAGAGAGTGGCCTCCATACGACGGTCCAAAGTACGTTGCGGATCCAGCTTACCGTTGGGACAAGCGAGGCTCTAGAAAGAGGACGAGGCATAGGATGGTTATGGATCAAATACCCGGTAGAACGTGACATGAGAGAGTGACCCCATTTCTTACTGACCCCGAGCAGTACGAGTGTGGCAAGTGTGGTAGACTTGGCCACAATTCACGCAGTTGCCACTAGCAAATTAGTGAGGCACGGCTTGTAGTTGTTTCTATTATTTAATACCTATCTATTGCTTGTACAATTCTCATTTTATGTTTCAATGCATATTTAATTTATAACTTACTGACTATCTTCATTTTGTAGGATGGCGCAATTCCACCTTCTGGACCTGGTGTACGACGAGACCCACCGAGGACGTCTCGTAGCGAAGGCGCAATTTCACATACTTCGAATTATAAGCGCATATGTGTGTGTCAAGTAACATTTGTCGATTGTCTTTTGTTTCCATGCAGGACCTTTCGCTCCTTCGTCCTAGAGCCCATGGAGGGTTCTTAGAAATGCAGTACGACGATAGGTACACACCTTACCTGGCGAGAGCTGGCCTAAACGTCATCTCTTTCCAGGTTCGTCGTGGGCTGCCCATGTTCAACTCAGCGGGCTTGACTGCGCTGGTTGACAGGTATTTTCTCACCACATAGGTTCTATTCATAATCATTTGTTCATGCGCTTACCTTTTTGACTTGGATGTTTGTTTTGCTAAAATTATAGGTGGCGGCCTAAGACTCACAGCTTTCACATGGCGTTTGGGGAGATGACAGTCATGCTATAGGACTGTCAGAAGATGCTAGGTCTAAAGATTCGTGGGAGGGCAGTGACAGGATGGTGTAGGTCAGAGGGTTGGAGAGCTCGGGTGGAGGCCTTCCTTGGACGTGAGGTGGGTGAGCAAGGGGCGCGCACTTCTGGTGTTCTAATCTCTAGGCTCTGGGCAAAGTTTGCACAGTGTCCTCCAGGGGTAGACGACCAGACAGTTCAGTACTACTGCAGGGTGTGGATCCTACACTTGTTCGGTTGTGTTCTCTTCCCCGACGGAACGGGGGACACTGCGTCGTGGATGTGGATCCACTGCCTCACTGACTGGGACCAGGCGGGTCACTACAGCTGGGGCTCTGCAGTGTTGGCTTTCCTTTACCGCCAGCTTTGTGAGGCGTGTCAGCGGTCTTCACAGTCAGCATCACTTGGTGGGTGGGTGTACCTACTCCAGCTGTGGATGTGGTGGCGACTTCTAGTTGCTCGTCCCGTGGTGCTGGCTCCTCGTGACTAGTTCCCAGGTCAGCACGCACGTCTACAGCCGACGTAGGCGTACCAGTGGGACCAGGTGATAGTTCCTCATGCGAGGATGGAGCGGGTGTACAAAGAGTACATGGACGAGCTAGACAGGCTCATGGCCTCTAGTGTAAGTATAAATTATTATACATGGTGGATTCAATAAATTATTTATTATGATATCTAACATCTTGTTTGGACACCTTGCAGGTGACTTGGGAGCCGTACGAGGGCGAGGGGGCACTTCCTTTTGTGGTGAGCAACGTGTGTGATAGCGACAACGAGCTCTATAGGGTGTGGTGCCCTCTTATCTGCTCCTATGCTGTCGAGTACCACCTTCCACATAGAGTTGCACGCCAGTTTAGAGCGAGGCAGCTTTGGCCACTGTCTCCAGTGTCGACCGGTGTTGACTTGCACAAGTAAGTGTTCTCTTCTTTCAATTGGACCGTTTTCCTGGACTTGCACTTCTATTATTATCACATGAATGTCGAATGAGATGGATGAAATAATTGTTGGTATGTTTATGTGTATGGAATGCATATATGTGTGGTTTGCTTCAATAAACAAAGGAAACTCTGCCAAAATTTTTAACTTTGACATACATACATGTTATAGTCACATTGTGTTCACTAACTTTGGTGTACGTGTTTTGCAGGCTCGATCGTAAGAAAAACAGGAAGATCTTTGATTGGGACTGGCACCACCAAGACTACATTGACGAGTGGGAGATGTTCGACGAAAACGTGGACGACAATGACGAGCCACACACGAACAGTGAGTACAGACGGTACCAAGCTTGGTAGCACCGAGCGACTCCTCCGAGGCTTAGGCTACAGTGGTCACACGATGACTACGCGGACATTGAGTCGTCTGGGGACGAGGACACGGCGTATGACCACTCTACTCATGTAGGTCGCTAGGTGGAGGCAGGACCGATCTTGGACAGAGCGGTATGTCATTTGCTCTGCTTTTCTATATCGATTTGTGTAACAATAAATTATAACTTTGAACTTTGTTGTAGGGCAACACCCTCAGAGTGTCGTTCGAAGAAATAGAGCGCTTTCGTTCGAGGGTAACGGACAACGACACGCGTAGCTTCCTTGACATAAGATTCTATAAATATGCAAATAGTAGATTACTAACACGTTCAATACATTCGGTTGACATGATTTTGTGCACCAGAGACTGGCACGTCGGCTACGCCGTGCCGCTGCGTGCTGTGGTTGCAGGACAGCCACGGCACAGGATGTGCACATGCCTTCTGCAGCCAGAGGTGGCATAGATTTGTCTAGCCACGCACCTACAGGGTCACGAGGCATTTCCACAAAGGATGAGGACGAGGATGAGGACGACGACCATGAGGACGTGGACAGGGGCACGAGGAGCTTGGACCGTCTCAGCTAGAGGACACTCCCTCGACTCAGCCTACGCAGCAGGTAGGTACCAGGCGACATCGACCACCCGACCCTTACACTCCAGGCACCCACGCTCTTGGACACAAGGGCAAGGATAGGTCTAGGAGGCAGTGAGGGCTTTGGTAGATTTTAAGTTAGATGTTTTCATGGATTGTGGTGGATTTATGAACTTTTATTATGTATTATTATGGATTGTATGGACTATTATTATGGACTATTCTAGCCTATTATTATGTACTGTATGAGCTACTATGGAGTTTATGGCATATTAAGAACTTTATGCGCTTTTAGGCTGCTCATATATATTGTTTGAGATGAATGTCATATATATTTATTGATCAAATATGTTAATATGATATTTGTGTTTGGATTGAATCAAAAAACAGGGAAAACTCTGCCAAATTTTTTTGCCACATGTCAAGTTGTGCAGTACATCGATAGCATGTAGCCTTTTCAGTGATTTATCATGTCACTGTCCTATCGTACATCACCTTTTACAGATGAATTGATTGATCAAAGTAATCTAGCCCTTTCAGATGAATTTTCAAATAGGCTTTTCAGTTTTTCAAATAGGCTTTTTAAGGATGGCATCTAGGCCATTACAGTGTCCTATGAAATAGAATTTTCAGTGATACGTAGTAGGCATTTTAGAAGCATTGAAGCCACACTACAACGGCTTCCCACTCTACTGCTGCCTATATATACACCTTCCTTCATACAATGCAACTCACTTGAAACCAGTAGTTGGTTACGTGCGAGTAGTAATGTCTGGAGGGTCATCTAGAGCGAAGGGAAAGGAGGGACGAAGGAAACTCCCATTGTGTGGGAGGGGTCTCTGGGTCCGGAAAACTTTGATGAACCAGTGTATCATTTTTTGACCGAGACTAAGAGAGATTTCACCAAAGAGTGCCCTCTCCGAAGATATGATAACCGAAAAGAAGATTGACCAAAATATAGGCATGGTGAGGACTGCTTAGTGCAGATGTTCGTGGAGGGTTTGGATGGAGGTCGTCGTTTCTTCAAATGTCCGCGAGCAGAGGTAATTGGTTTTAAAAATTTTTACTCAAATTTTTTTCTCCATTGCTTTGCATCTTATAGGCCAAACTCACTGCATTGTTCACTAAAATCTTTGAAATGCAGTGTTCAGAGTCCAAAGAAAATTGTGGCTTCACAAGGTGGGGTTGATCCTAGACCAATCTATCCGTACGCATAGTACATCTACTACTTGCAGGACCGTATCTTTAAACTAGGAAGGGAAGTTAGCAGCTGAAAGCCCAAGTTTGGTTTTGGTAATTAATGACACCAAGTTGCTAATGTCATGTGTTAAGTGTTTTGAGTTAGGCATAAGCAACACATGTGATGAAGGTGTATGTGGCAAGGAGTGGTGGCCACAAGATCACAAAGAGATGGTGCATGGACATGAAATGATGATCATGGTGGTGATGCACATAAAATGAAGGACATGATGATCAAGTGGAGGAGAAGGATCTAAGAGCGCAAGGCAAATGTATAACCATAGGGTTTTCCTTTTGCCGGTCTAAGATGAGTAGAGAAGTGATTGACCGGGTTTAGGATACATAGCCGACTATCAAGAGGAGCAATCACGGTTAGCTCGGGAATCAAGTGCCACTAGATCAATGTCTTGAGCATATGCATTAGGATCTAGTAGAGAGCTAACGCCTTGAAAAATATTTGTGAAATGCTAACACACATGCACATGGTGGTGTACACTTGGTGGTGTTAGCACATTCGGCGCTTTTTGGAGAAGTGAAATGCCTATTTTCTACTGCGCCGGAAGTCGGAAAAGAAACGGAGGAGAACGGCGGTCACTGTGGTGACCGGACGCTGCACCGGACGCGGTCGCGGTTTGACCGGACACGTCCGGTCAGTTCTCAGCAGTTGTCAGACGCGCGAGTGTTAGGGTTTCCAACTGGCGCGTCCGGTCCCTCACGGAACCGGAGCGTCTGGTTAGGCACCCAGAGGAGTAGAGCCGGTCGTAGAGCCGACCAGACGCGCGGCGCGTCCGGTCACGTGCGATCGGACGCGTCCGGTCACGGTGGGAGCTTACTGGACTCCGAGGGCTCGACTCTTGATAGTCGATTAACTCGCGAACCGACAAGTGGGTGTATCGCCACAACGAGGAGTAGCTTGCCGGGAAGCAAGTGAACCTCGGTAAAAATCTTGTGTCATCTCTTTGCCGAGGATTTCTCTTGTGGTTGATCATTGTGATTGATTCTTCGAGTGCATTACTTCTCTACATCGTTGGTATAAGAATCAAGTCACTTGCTCTTTACTTTCTTATACTATTCTTAGTGTAGCTTCTTTCATATAGGAGTAAGTAGCTTATTGACTTAGTCTTGTTGGTGTGTATTAGAGATCATAGCCTTGCTTCACTAGAATTATATAGGTGGCTTGTATAGTGTAGTTGAGCTAGTGCTAGAATTAGCTTAGCCATCTTTTATACTAACGTGGTTGTTTAGTGAAGCTTGTAGATTTTAAATAGGCTATTCACCCCCCTCTAGCCATTTGGACCTTACAGCAGCGGTTACAAGGACGACGAAGCCGATGATAGCAACAGTGGTGGTGTTTCACAGGAGGGACTATGCCATGATCCATATTGCACTTGCCCTAATCACAAGAACAACGGGCCTCCGCCACCACCCCCGCCACCTCCACCACCAACAATGGGAGGGTACTGTGGAGAAGGGGCAACACAATTTGATATGTGGCCACACTACTAGATAGAACAAATCTATCGTATTCACATGCCACCCGTGTTAGGTTTATTGTTCGGTTTAATTACCTAAGGCATGTTAGGTTTAGTCTAAGGAACTATGTACACTTGTTTCGTACATGTTTCTCACATGCCATGTAATGATCTTGTTGTTCGCTCCAATTACCTAAGGCATGTTAGGTTTAGTCCAGGACATACGTGCCCTAGTTTGGTACATGTTCTGACATGCCATGCTCTATGTTATGCGTGTTGAATTGTGAAATCCACTACTTCCTTATATTTTATGTGCACTTCGAGAACTAGTTTCATTACCTCAACAACATTAAACCTAATATAATGACCATAAATAATAAAAGCGACAACACTATGAAAGGTCCAATAACTTAAAGTACATATGAAGTACATGACGACGAACTAAATAACACAGAACATGCCCTAGGTACATGATTTACCTAAAAGTGCATTACATTAAACATATTGCATACTACATCGACCATATTGTCTATGATTAAAATATACAACTAGACAACTACTGAGCACAACGAGGCCACTTTTCCTTTTTCTGAGCATCGGGATTCTCCTCCATCGCTGCCTTCGCTCGGCGCACGCGCTCAAGCTTCTTCTCCCTATACGCAGCAACACGCCTCCTTTCCTCCTCTTCCTTGTGCTCCTTTTCTGCTGCCTCCTCTCTATGTCTCTTCTCTAATATCTCCAGACGCTCCGTATTCCACTCCTTCAGGCCTTGTAGAAGCCGCATGTCATCCTCCTTGATCTCAGTGTCGATCCACTACTCAAAATCACAGAGCGGTGGAGGGGTTTGCAGCAAAGGCAATTGTTACAAAACCAATTAATATGCAAGATTTCATATGACACAAATTAATTAATAAACAATAGCAATTTCTCACAATAAATGTACTGCGGCGCTGACGCTCTGTAGGCTCCCATGTAAAATTGGAACACATCCAATACCTCTGCTTATACATTGCCTCATCTTCGAAAATGTCTACCTTGCAAGTATCGTCACAGAAGCACATAGGTATTGGCACACCGCTAGGGAGCGGCTTTGGAACGTAGTGACTTCCGATCATCCGTCCATAACTACAATTGAACAAATTTCGTTCTAATATAACAAACAAATAACAATAAACCATAAAACCTAGGGTTTAACATGTGATGAAAAAGATCGACGCATACCTTTGTTTTCTAGCTTTTTCACGCCTAGGCATCCTACGGTTGTATAATACATACGAATTTTAAAAAGTGCATGAACCAATAACATGTGAAGCTTCATAGGTTAAGAATACGACTTGACTTTACAAAATCGATTTGAAATAAAGAAGGAAGGGTGAGAGGATAGCTGGCTCTCGAAGATCGGCGGATCAAATCTAACTTTCCACGGTCTAATATGTCAATTGAAGAGGTTGGCCGAAGTGGAGAAAGGAAAAACCCAAAAGGGAGGAGGAAGAAAATGAGCATGGCTCGGGGGAAGAGTGTGTTGTTTTAAAAATAGGGTCTTGGCGCTAAGATCTGTGGCGCCAAGGCTTAACGCCAATGAAGCTGCGCCAAGCACCTTGTCACGTCAGCGCCATGACGCCAGGGGCTTGGCGCCCATGACCCTGGTGTCATGTCGTTATATCTTGACGTTGATGACTATGGCGCCAAGAACAGAGTCGTAAGAGACATATTTGAGAGATTCTTTCGAAAAAAGGGCAAAAAAAAAACAAAAAAAGACGGAAGAAAACTAGCGACAGCGCTGCAACGGCTTGGAGTAGCACAGCCGAGCACCACATCTCTGGTCTGCAGGTCTGATGGCTGCAGCCTGCAGCCTTGCAGTGCTGCAGCGCTTGATGGCGTACGATCGCGTGTGAGCTCATCCATCAAGGAAGGAACGGATCAGATAGTCTCCAAGCGTTTCACGATTTGAAATGCAGTTACTCCATCCAGCCTAAAAAATAATATGATTCTAGGTTTAAACTTTTATTAGATTTATAAAAAAAAACTATCAATATTTATGATTCCAAATAGATACACTAATGATTATATTTAATATGATACCCCTCCGTCCAAAAAAATATTAATCTAGACAAACTCATGCTTAGAATTGTCTTTTTTGAACGGAGAGGGAATAAATGTTAATATATTTTTATTTAGTTAAATTTAAAAGTTTTGGACTTAATACTATTCTAAAATTGTACTACCACTATCGACAAAGAATGCAATTCTGGGTGCATTTTTTTTTGTTAATTAACTTGTCTAAAGCTTGACTAAATACATAGATAAAAATATTAATGTTTATAACACCAAATAAGTATAGAATGAAATATATCTCATGAAAAATATAATGATACTTATTTCATATTAAAAATATTGATGTTTTTTATAGTTAGTCAAACTCAAGAACACTTGACTTCATACTATGCTAGAATTGTATTCTTTTGTTGATGAAGGAAATATCCTTTCTCAAAAAAAAAATACTCCCTCTGTTCTAAAATATAAAATTCTTACTTTAAACTTTAACCAAAGTTAGTAAAAAGTATTAACAGTTATGATACAAAATAAATTATTAAATTAATTATAAAGTATACTTTTGTAGTACAGATAGTTGAAAACATAAATGTTAAGTATTATTTATTATAAGGCAACGCCTAGCGTCCGGATTTTTCGGACGCGGCTCCAACACCTGTGCCGCTCCCGTATTTGCATCCCGCCTCACGTCCCGCCCCCAGCACCCCTGCCCACCCCGCGACCTACACACACGCACAGCGATAGACACCGGCCGTGTCGTGCAACACCCCGATCCACTTTTGCAACAGATGAAACTTTTGCAACATGCATCTAAAACAGATGAAACATTTAGAACATATAGTTGAAACACCATTGCAACATGTGCAACATCCTCATCTACTTTTAAAACATCTAGATGCACACTTGCAACATACAAAAGAAGACAGATGAAACACTTGAGACATACGGCTGAAACACTTGCAACATACATGTAAAAAAACAGATGAAACATTGAGGATAGACGCTTGCAACATACGTGTACAACTATTACAACATATGTAACATCCCGATCTACTTTTGTAACATCCGCATGAAATAATAGAAACATACATCAGAAACAACTAAAACACTTAAAACATGGGCTTGCAATATGTCCGAAAAGCGTCCAGAAACACTTGAAACATAGCATCGCCATGCGGACATGACCTACCTGGTGGGCAATTGCGGTGACGCAGGCTCGCTGGATGGTGCGTGCCCGCATGCCTGCCCCGTCGGCCGAGGGTAGGAAAGGGTCAGCGGCTTGCTTGGATCTCGCCAGGTGGAGGATAGGGTCACCGGATCCGCAGGCGTTGGACGCTCCCGATGGGTGAGGACGCCGGGGTAGGGGAGGAGGGCACCGCCGGAGTGGGGGAAGGAGCCGCCGGGGTGGGGGAGGAGGATGCTGGGGTAGAGGAAGGAGTCGTCGGGGTGGGGGAGGAGGACGCCGGGGGTGGGGAGCAACGATGATTGCGTCGTTGAGTGTGGGGCAGGACGCGAAGGGATAAGAATGGGGAGGGACGTGAGCGCTGCGGGAGTGAGCGGTGGAAGGCGTCCGTCCGTCCGGGCGTCTTATTAATCATCATTATCGTTATTATAAACTTTGTTCAAAATTAGATTTGTTAACTTGCACGAATCTCATCTCATAGTTTGCACGAATCTCATTACTGTTTGGAACGGAGGGAGTACTGTATCTTGGTGTCTTGGAAAGACCAAAAGGCACTACTACATGAATGATGAATCCTTCTTGGAAGGGATGCAGCCGGCGGCCGGAGTCCCAGAGCTGTCAGTGTCTTCCGAAAGAGGCCCGTGTTTAGATCCGGACTTGGGTGTCCCGATTCGGGCACTGCAGCTACAGTGCCCGTGTCGGGGGCACTGTAGCACATTTTGTTTTTTAGTACAAAAAATTGTCCAAAAATTGATTAATTAGACTCAAAATGTTCGTCTCGCAAAGTACAACAAAACTGTGCAATTAGTTTTTTATTTCATCTACATTTAGTACTCCATGCATTTGCCGACATTTTGATGTGATGGGGAATCTTCTTTTTGCATAGTGAAATTTGGGTATGGAATTGGGAACTAAACAAGGCGAGGATGGACTCGTCGGGCGTCGCCGTGAGGCACGTTGCTCCGCGAAAGTGCGATCTGCAAGACTGCAACGCCGCAAGTCCATCGGGCCATCACTGCGTAGTGCTACTAGTACTCCCGTAAGTTAAGCATTGGATTCCATGCCATATACGGAGTACTGTAGGCCCATAGCCACTAGCCGCGCGGCCTGGCAGGCATACGGTACGCTGATCCGGCCGGCTGCCGGGCTGAGGGAGGAGCCCAGGCCGGCAGCGGCAGCGGCAGGCCTGCCCGCCTGCCGTCGTCCTCTGTGAAATTTTTGTGTTGACTGTTGACGGCTTTGACGCGACAAGCCGCTGGACTAAACGAGTCTGCGGGGCACTCGAGTCGTGTCACAGTGAGCATACTGGACGAGTGGTTAATATGTAATTGCTCGTCAAGGGGAATTACAATAGTGGTTAACTTCATCAACAGTTTCAAATCGGATCCTAAATGTTATCCGGAGAGGTTTTCGGATACTAATAAAAAAACAAATTACAGAACCCGTGAGGAAACTGCGAGACGAATCTAATGATACTAATTAATCCATCATTAGCACATGTTGGCTACTGTATCAATTAAGGCTTTTCATGGACTAATTAGGCTTAAAAGATTCGTCTTGCGATTTCTCCGAAAACTATATAATTAGTTTTTTCATATACATTTAGTACTCCATACATGTGTCAAACATTTGATGTAATAGGTGAATGAAAAAATTTTCGAGGACTAGACCAGGCCTTACTTTATATACTAGCAGGAGAGCCCGCGCAAAAGCACGGGCAGTAATCTGGCCTTAACGGGTTTGTACTGTTCATAGGATCCGATGTTATTGTTTTATAACGGTTTCACTATTTCTTAGCGGGTTTAATGTTTTTAACGGGTTTGTACCGTTTTATATGACCCGGTGTTACTGTTTCATAAAGGGTTTTACTGTTTCTTAACGGGTTTGTACTGTTTTAAAGTACCGTTATGAGAACAGTTACATGTGTCTGTGACGGCCCGGCATCCGCGACTTTTATAGATATGGTTAGATATGAGCCCGCTCGGTGCGAAGTGTAGCCGGGAAAGGTGTCCCGTGGCGGCGGTAGTTCCGCCCTGCGCACGACGCCGCTCGTCCATCTCGATAGTCTGAGGCCCTAGAGATTAGTGAGAGAGGAAGGGAGGAAAGTGGTCCTTTTTCTTTGAGACTGATTTTCTCAATTGAGAAAATAAAATATTAGGATTTTTTTTTGAAATTGAGATCTGTTGGAGTTTAGAAGAAAGGTTGTTGACCCTTGTTTTTTTTGCCTTCAATCCTTTCTATTCCTAGTTATAAGAGAAATGGTCACATATTTTGAATCTGGTAGAGATGTTTTTAGCCCCAAGGCCTTGAATTGTAATTTAAAGGGTTGGTTGAAGCTGTGTATTTTTCGACTACGTAAATTATGTTTAATGTTTAAAAAGGGTCCGACCAAGGACCTTGCTGACGGAGTACACTGTACAGCAAAGCAGCAGGCAAGATGATGAGAAATCGTATAGTAAAACGAGCTCTAAGGCGAACATAGGAGTATTTTATTTTGTCAGTTATAAAAAATGCAATAGTATAAAAAAGAAAATGGAGAACAAAAGGCACAAACTGGCCTTTAACAAAACAGTAATATATTGATGGCGAAGAGCTAACTAGTTTAACAGCAGCCAAAATGGAGCTCTAACAAATCACGAAAATTGGCTCGGCCGTTGCACTGACTGGCCAAACCGGGACCGACCTCTCCTTTCAGCAAAAACTTGAACGAGAGGCATTTCCATTTTTTTTTCTTCCTTTCTTTTCCCCCTCACTCTCCCAGTAGTCCCTAAAATTGAAGGCAGAAGAAAAATCTTGCGGGCAATATTACTACTACTACTTTGCCACGGCATCAAACAAATCCTGATCAAAGATTTAGAGCAGGATCCAGAATCATCATGAGCTCCTCCGCCTCCTCCTCGATGTACCCCTTCCTGCACTCGCTGCTGCAGAAAGCCTTCTCGCCCCTGTTCCGTCAAAAAATCAAGAACTGAACAGCTAGAAAAAAAACATGTCGCACACGCATTGCTGCATTCAAGGATTTCAAGCTCTAGCGAGAAGTAAAAAAACGTTGATGACAACTAACTCACAGGTAGATGAAGATGTCCATGTCCTCCTGCAGCCTCTTCATGCAGCAGCAGCACCGGCCGGACGCGACGCTAGCGGCGGTTGCCGCCGCCGACGAGGACGTGGACGGCTGCTGGTCGCTCAACGGCTCGACGCTGAAAATCACCTTCCTGCAGCCGCCTACATCGCCCTGCTTGCGCACCGCCTCCACAGTCTCGCCGGCAAGGATGTGCGTGGTCCTCGGGTTGGCCCCGCGCGAGATGACGCAAGTATACTCCTCGCAGTCGGCGTACTCGTTCGCCTTGTCCAGGCTTGCGGCGGCGACGCCGGCCGACGAGGCAGGGGCAGCAGCAGCCTTCTTCCCGCACACCGCCGCCGTCGCTGCCTTGGGCAGCGCCAGATCGAGGAACGGCTTGATGGAGTCGAGGAACGAGCTCCTGCCCCCGAACTGCAGGGAACAGCCGGTCTCGTCGTCGGCGGTGAGGGCGTCGACGAGGCCGAGGCCGACCCTCGGCGGGCTGGACCGGAGGCTCTTGAAGTCCAGCGGGGAGGTCGGGCTCCAGACCGAGTCGGCGTCCACGGCATTGCTCACTCCCCCCTTGCTGCTGCTCAGGCGCACGAACAGGCCCGGGACGCGGAAGAACCCGACGGCCGTGGGGGAGGTGGTCCTCCGGTGGCCACTGGATCCCACCATGGCTTGGCTTGGCGGTCGAGCGGTAACTAACCGTTGCCGTTCTCCCAAGCGCTGATGAGGACGAGAGCGAGAAGCCCCCTGAAAACGGTCACCACGTTTGTCGGTTGATTTAGTTGCATCATTGTAATAAGATGGATGGATCAATTCGTATTGGGGAGCAAAGAAAAGATGGTCTGAAATTGAGCTTTTGCTTTTCTGTCATCAAGTCAAAGTTGCAGAAAAAAGAGAAAGGGGTAATGATTGTCTATGCGGGCATCAAAGGAAGCACTGAACAAACAAAAACGTAAAGGCAAGCGATGCAAAGAAAACGTGATTTTGTTCCAGGTCCAAAGAGCAAGATGAAATCACCAAAAAGGAACACTAAGGGTGTGTTTTATTCCCATTTCACTCAAAAAGATTTTAGGTTTTGGCCTATTATTTTGAAGAATGGAACTAAACATCATGCAAAATTTCCATTAGTTCCCCGTAAAATGCAAAATGCCAACTACTTTGGAACGATGAAATGCAAAATGCCAAAATTTTCATGGGTGTGTTTAGTTTCATCCAAAATGCCAAATATTTTTCGTACAGTGGATAAGGGCTTTTAGCTTTTTAGTTTTTTTTTTTTTTTTTTTTTTGTCTCTTGAGGCCAAAGTCCAAAATAAAGAATGAATACCTTTTCTACTTAAAAATTTTGCAACCCAGAAATTTTTGAGTGAAATGGAGATCTAAACACAGCCTAAGTCATTGGACCGAAAAAGGAACACTCACATGAAACTCTTGTCATTAAGTGCAACAACACCAGCAAAACCACCAAGGCACAGAGTCGGTTCCTGCCCAAATCCATTAATATGATCCCCATCAACGAATTCGTCCCAAACATTTCAGAACAAACAGGTCGCCTCAATGAGAACTGAGAAGAGCTTGGAATGCAAAAATCAAACTCATAGCTCCGCCAGAGGAAGCGGCATTTACCGCCCAACCAAAAACCATATGAGCGCGACAAATCAATCACCTGCTACGCAAGTCTCGCTAATCCGCAACAGAAGCAATCCAATCCCCAGGGCCCAGGCCCAGCCGGCAGCCGCTTAGCTATGATCTATGAACTACCCGAGAACGCAGGCCCGAGCGCGAGCATCCGCGTACAAGCAAGCACATGCCAGGGAAGAGCACGAGAGCATCTGTAGAAGACGAGGATGAGCAGCGGCGGCGTACCTCGTCGACCGGGCGCGGATCGGCGTGCTGGGTCTCGGGGGTGTGGGCGGGGCGGGCGCGCGGCGGCTCTCTTGCCCTTGGGCTACGGGTGGCTGCTGCTTAAGGAGAAGGAAGGAGGCTTCGGGAGCACACTGCTTCTCGCTCAAGACTTGCTCCGGGCGGGTGGGGCCGCTTCCCAAGTCTGGCTGGTGTGGTGGGGTTTCGTGCGCGGGCCGCGCGGTGGTGGTGTCAATGTGTGGACTGCCGCGCTGGGAGGGGGACGCGTTGCATGGAGGGGCAACGGGCGACTGCGCTGACGTCTCCACGTCTCACCACCTCTCCACTCTGGGACCCTCTCTTTCTTTCTCTCTATTTCCTTTTTTTCTCATTTTTGTAGAATAGAAGATTAAAAAAATGGCTAGTAAAATACTCTAACATCCGAATGTTCGACCCTCTGATTGGAAATCAACAGCTTAGATTTTTCGTTTGCTACAAACAAAAATTCATGTGCTAGATTGATTTTTTTCACCCGCATTGTGTTAGAAGAAAAAACTCTTGTTTCAATTGCTGACAAACTATGGTGTACAATTTATCTTGATGTAATTTTTAGATACAATCGTTGTAACTAAAGTCCAAGTGTAAGGAATGAACTTTTCACTCAATTCTTGCAACGATTTTAATCTAAGAGCCCGTTCGCTTCGCTAAAAAGCCATGGCTGAAAGTACTGTTCGCTGATTTATTGTAAGAGAAAAACACTGTTCCAGCTGAAAAAACAAGCTGAAAAGTACGAATTACAAGACAAGCGAACATGACGTAAATTTAAAACTCCCCTAAAACACCTTTTGTTTCTTTTTCTATAACATGACCACAAAATCCGGATGCAGGAGAAATGTTTTTCACCGGGAAACATATAACAAAACTGAGAGAGAAAAAATGTTGTATGTGTTCATGACTTCGTGGTTTAGTTCAATTATCATCACGCGTCACGACGAGTGACACCTCAATGGTAATCCAATAATTGCAGTGAGATGCTCCAGCCAGAAACGTGTCGTCATCATGTGCTTATGCAGCATTGTGTTGATGAGCTTTTAGCCGTATCGTAATGCCTTTGCTTGAGGAGTCGCTTGAGGAGTCGTGTCGTATCATGGGCCACTTCTTTACCTAGTACAGTAGTACTATCTCATCGTTGAACCGGTCACTGGCCTTGCTGCAAATTTTACTAGAGAAGAGTACTAGTGGTGTTTAGATGTAAATTTTTTTTGAAATTTTGCTACTATAGTAATTTTATTTGTATTTGACAATTAGTGTTCAATCATGGACTAATTTGGCTCAAAAGATTCGTCTCGTGATTTATAACCAAACTGTACAATTAGTTATTTTTTATCTATATTTAATGCTCCAGGTATGTGTCCAAAGATTCGATGTGATGGAGAGAATATAAAAATTTGGAATTTAGGTGGCATCTAAACAGAGTACTTGTGTACTCCGATCGTATGGTATCGCCTCTCTGTTTTGACCAAAGCATTTTTTACCGGTACTCCCTCCGTCCCTACAAAAGAGACTGGGGTTAAATTTTCTCAATTTTAATTAGATTTATAAAAAATATGTGTAATATTTATATCTTCAAATACTTTTATTATAAAAAAATATTCAACGATCTATTTAGTGATACTAATTATGTATCATAAATATTAATATTTTATTAAATACATTTAGTTTAAAAAGTTGTTGACTTTTTAAAAAACGAGAACGACCCTTCTTTAAGAACACAGGAGTACTTGTTTGAGCAGCCCTACGGTATTTTCTATTTTGGTTATCAATAAAGGAAAAAAAAAGGTTGAGCAACTCTACCTTTTACTAGTGCTACGACTGCTGCACTGCAGTTCCTCTACTCTACTGCTAGTCTCCCTAGGTAAAAACGTTGAAACGGACACGCATCGCACATGAACGGTGGTTTCTTGTCGTTGTGTGCGCCAAGAGACATCCGTGGTACGACGCGTGTATGGCCGTGCTCCTATCGACCGGAGCATCCATCGTACTAGTACTGGACGACGGAGGGACCTGCTGCCTGGTAGCAGCTTTGCCTTTGGCCTGGGCCTTTCCGCCTTTTGCCTTTTCTTTTCTCCGCCCTTTGAAAAGCGACGGCACATGATAATACTCTGTCCGCTGGGTCACCACCGTCGTATTACATGCGGGCCCACGAACCAGTTGTTGAAATACTTGCCTCTCAAGTTATGTTCCACGTTCATTCAGGGCCGGTTTAGATACCAAAAAGAGCCAAAAATTTTTGCATAGTAACTGTCACATCGAATCTTTGGACGCATGCATGGAGTACTAAATGTAGATAAAAAAAATAACTAATTGCACAGTTTGTCTGTAAATGTCGAGATGAATCTTTTGAGCCTAGTTAGTCCATGATTGGACAAATTTTGCCAAATAACAACGAAAAGTGCTACAGGAACTTTTCCCCAAAATTTTTCGCATCTAAACACGCCCTCAGCAGTGAAATTACTAGTACTGGTACTGTGTCGTACAAAGTCCAGTGTCTGTCGGCGCTCTCTCTGATCTGGTGAGATGAATGCAGTGCAGTGCTTTCGGCCATCGCCCAAAATTAAATTAATTAACCAGGTTCATTGAGACTGACACGGTAGCGGCTGAACATGGTGATTAAAATTAGTAACCCGAGTGAGCTTTTGTCACAGGTCATGGGGGGCAGGTGTCACCTCCCGAGCCGTCGTTATCCTATCGTTAGCCGAGCTTAGCAGCAGCAGCCACCTCTTTCTCTGCGTTAAACCCCCTTCGTGCGGTACGAACGATTAACGCTAGTAATTGTTAATTAACCCGCTCATGCACCGTCGTCAACCACGAGAAATTCCTGGCTTGGGCCTCTCATCTTTTGCCCTTGCGCGGCAAATTGTTACTTGTTTTCATCTCATTTTTTTTCCCCAGATCTGAGGGCTGCTTCTGCTTCGCTTTGCTTCTCGATGATGGGTGTTGGTACCTCACCCGAGTGATTGTGGCGCCTGCAGGGGACAGCCAGTGGTGATTTACCCTCTGCCCAAAAGTAAAAAAATTATCTGCCAGAAGGCCAGAATCCCAGAGGGTGGCGTGGCGTGGCGATGCACGTTTCAAAGCTTTTGGCTCCAGAGCGAGTTTATTGTATCCTCTGACGCTGCGGTCCCGGTGCATCAGCATGCGGTGCAGTGCATTTGTTTGCGAACTGTGATGCGCCATCAACATCAAAGCTCGGCCTGGTTTAGTTCCCAATTCTGGAAGCTCAAACCTCAAAGTTGGGCGCTTCGGCACTGCAGCGCATTGTAGTGCACTGTAGCATTTTCGTTTGTATTTGATAAAAATTGTTCAAACTTTGATTAATTAGGCTTAAAATGTTCGTCTCGCAAAGTACAACAAAACTGTGTAATTAGTTTTTAATTTCATCTACATTTAGTACTCCATGCATGTGCCGACATTTCGATGTGACGGAGAATCTTCTTTTTGCATAGTAGAATTTGGGGGAGAAGTTGGGAACTAAGGCCTTGGCCCTGTTTAGTTCCACTTCATTTTGCCAAATTTTTCAAGATTTCCCGTCACATCGAATCTTTGGACGCATGCATGAAGCATTAAATATAGATAAAAAATAAAACTAATTACACAGTTTAGACGAAATGGACGAGATAAATCTTTTAAGCCTAATTAGACCATAATTGGACACTATTTACCAAATAACAACGAAAAGTGCTACAGCACTATTTTGCCAAAATTTTCGCAACTAAACCGGCCCCTTGTTTAGTTGCCAAATTTTGCACACCCCCGAATTACTGTAGAGCACTGTAGCAATTTTGCACAAGGCCTAAACAAGGCCCTCGTGTGCAGTGTGCTGCAAGATTTTGTCAGCATGGGTTTCAGATGCTGTCACGAGCTCAGTGGTTCGCCTTTCTTGGCACCAGCCAGCCAGCCAGCAAGACTGTAGTCTGTACGTAACTCTGTAGTATTATAGCCTTTGTTTCGGTTGGGCTTTGCAGTTTTTGCAGTTTGCATGCTTAGGCCTTGTTTAGTTGGCAAAATGCAACTATAGCACTTTCGTTGTTATTTGGCAATTAGTGTCCAATTATGGTCTAATTAGGTTTAAAAGATTCGTCTCGTCCATTTCGTCTAAACTGTGTAATTAGTTTTATTTTTTATCTATATTTAATGCTTCATGCATGCGTCCAAAAATTCGATGTGACGGGAAATCTACTGTTCTTTTGCAAAAATTTTTGCATCTAAACTGGGCCTTAGACAGAGTATATGTAGTAGTATTTTTGTAGAGGCCATACTAGTATTAGCTATTTCCTCCTTCAAAAAAATATAATTCTAGAATAGTGCTAGTTAAATTATCTAAATTAACCAAATTTATCATATTAAATAAGTATTATCAGATTCGTCCGGACTCATGAAATATATAATTATAACATGCTTAGAGTCATACATATGAGCTAGTCACACATATTCATACCATTTTCTACAAATTTAGTGAAAGCTGATATTATTTAACTTTGATCGGACCTTTTTTTTTTAGAGAGAGATGTAATAGCTGCATGGAAATCTACTATGCACAGTGCAGTATGACTATGAGTATCTACTAGTACATCTCTTCAATCTCTACGAGGCTTCGAAGGTTGCGGTTTGACTGGCCTCTCTTGTGTCCAGTGTTCGTACTTGCAGCCTCTCCAAGACCTCCTATACAGGCTGCTACTGTCCCTTGGAAGTACAGTACACTAGTTGGAGTATATTTTTTTTATCGTGAGGCTGTTACGCGTAACAGGCTAACAGCAGAACGCAGCTGACTGGCTGGCTGCGAGCCATCTGTATGGTAATGGGGTCGATGGAATGGAGCCTCTAACGTATAATACTTCCCTCCGTTTTCGTTTACTTTGCACCAAATTTTTACTGTAGCATTTTTGACCATGCGTTTTTTTTTCTACAAAAGATTCTGAGATACATCAAGTTTTCACATATATGATTCTTCATTTTACATGCTTGATTAATGTTATATACTTTGAAGTATCTAAGATTTTTTTAGAAGAAAAAATGGTTGGTCAAATCTGCTACAGTAAAAGGTTGGTGGCAGGTAAACGAAAATAGAGGGAGGTAATATATAATCTGGGCCGCCATTGCCTCCCTCGTGCAAGTGTGCAAGCAAAACTCCAGTAGCGTGCGGCGCGAGACGTCCACGCCTACATGCCTCATCTTGTGTACAAGTAACAGAAACCGACAACAGCTCTTGTGGAATAATGGAAGCTAGCAGCTAGCCATCCACTACCTGCGTGCAGCGCTTCATCGCCACAGACCATGATTTCTTGTCCTTCAAGCCGAAGAGAGCATACGCTGGCACCCACTAAAACACCACCGGCCCTGTATGTCTTTGGGTCCAAGAAGAACCGCCTGCTTTGCTTTCCAATCCGTGGTGCCAATCTTCAGAGATCAAATGTTGCTTACCGTTTTTGGGTAGCTGTCGATACAGGATCTATAGGGTTCTGTATCATGTCGACTTCTATCAGGGTCCATCTCAGGCCAACGGTCAAGATCGAAATACATGGATCAAGATAGCGTGAATTTCGAGCTATAAAGATCGACCTAGTTAGAATATTAGAAGAGTTAGACACTGTAATAAATCACTACACCACAGCCCAAATATAACGTCGAATAGTGGGTCGTTATAAGCCATTTCAACGTCTTACGGTCCGACGTTATAAACTTATAGTGACAAATATATCAACCGTTGATAGTGGCGACGCTAAAAACTTTTAACGTCAGACCGACTTTTAACATCGGACCGTCTAACGTTAAATAAAAGATATAACGACAGACTTTCCGACATCTTTAATCAACTTATAACGTCGCACTGTCTGATGATATATATTTATAGCGACCAACTGCCCATCACTATGCATAGACATAATTAACATATAATATTATCTATTGTTTATAGGTTAACCAAACAATCAACAGTACCATGTCATACTTTCAAACAACAGTCATGAAACACATATAAACTAGACCAGAAAGGGCTCACAAGTTATATTAAATCCATCATAATATGTCATGCCACAATTCATAGCAAACCGAAGCTAAGATGATGTAGTTTGGCCAAAATGCTAGACTTACTAGAGATATTCGGTTCCACAACCCATATCTCATAGTTTCCTTCCACACTTTACAAAATGATCCACCTCTAGTAAGTCCAAACAAAAGTTTTCATCTATAGCTAGGATGTCCAAAACACGTCGTCATGAGCATTATGATCCAATCAGTGGCTGCAGTCTACTTCAGCTATTTTCTCCCACCACCTGTAAATAAAAGTTGAAATTCATCAGAAAAAACACAACCTAAAACTTCAGCTATGACACATTGTATTCATTGAATTAACATTCACTTTCATTTCAGATTTGCACTGAAACTTCAGCTATGACACATGTAACATATATGTGTACTAGTGCAGGAGCAATCGGTGATCAGGTGTAGTGTATAAGGGCGTGTTTAGATCCCAAAAATTTTTGGGAAAAGTTCCTGTAGCACTTTTCGTTGTTATTTGGCAAAAATTATCTAACCATGGACTAACTAGGCTCAAAAGATTCGTCTCGACATTTACAGACAAACTGTGCAATTAGTTATTTTTTTATCTACATTTAATGCTCCATGCATGCGTCTAAAGATTCGATGTGACGGGTACTGTGCAAAAAAATTTGGGTGTTTTTGGGCATCTAAACAGGCCCTAAGGGCGTGTTTAGATGCGAAAATTTTTGGGGAAAAGTTCCTGTAGCACTTTTCGTTGTTATTTGGCAAAATTTGTCCAATCATGGACTAACTAGGCTCAAAAGATTCATCTCGACATTTACAGACAAACTGTGTAATTAGTTATTTTTTTTATCTACATTTAGTACTCCATGCATGCGTCCAAAGATTCGATGTGACAGTTACTATGCAAAAAATTTTGGCTCTTTTTGGTATCTAAACAGGCCCTGAATGAACGTGGAACATAACTTGAGAGGCAAGTATTTCAGCAACTGGTTCGTGGGCCCGCATGTAATACGACGGCCTATGTGTACTAGTGGTCAGAAGGTACCATCAAGTTAATGGCAAAAACGACATCAACGAAAGATCTGTCTACCAAGGTTATGCATGACTACAAACTAAGGGCAAAAATGAGCATAGAAGCTGGCAGCAACCACCAAAGATCTGGTGCCTCAAGTTGAGAGCCTACGTAGTCCAGTACACTATGCTGCATCCACAATTGTTACTTAAAGTAGGCATATTCACCACAGAACTCACCACTACTTAAAGTAGGCAAAAACCAAAACTAATTTACTACTACGTAATAGAAATATATTCTAAACATTTTAAAATCAGCACAGTCATAATATACTTGAGAACAGTGCATAAGTAAAATTTTCACTTCTAAGAAAATATCTAAGTTCTTCACTACTGAATTATACTAACACAGTCCAAAAGTTCTAAAATGTTGGCTAAGTTAGAGCTTTACAGCTTGTCTACAACATGTAGATTTGCCATACAGAATAGAGATTATGACAACAAAAACTAGATGCTAAGGGCATACAAGGTCAGCTAGCTGAGAACACAATCAACACTTCTTAATTTTAATATACACAGGTTCTAATAACTCATATCTGAGAGCGAAATATGTACAAGGGCAGCAAGCTGTATGATCTCCTAAATGACATGTAGATGGAAAAAAATTCAGAATAGCACACCTGTTCCATGGGATGGTCTTTTAGTCTTGCAGACCTTGAGCTGTTAGAAATATCAATGATTAGAAAATCTGGGCACTCATTACATATGAAAACAACAAAGAATGACAAGTTGTTTGTTACCCTATTATATGGCCATGCAATTGATAGGTCCTTAGCATCAGCCATCTCTTCCACACTAGGTGTCGGGTACCAAAAACAAGGGGCACCCACAATCAACGATTAAGGAAAACAAAACCAACAGGACTAGCCGAGACAGCGAACGAAACGTCTCGACCATGTTCCGACTCATACGAGGCTCGCTCGACGGGACGCCTCGACCACGTTCCGACTCGTACGAGGCTCGCTCGACAGGACGCCTCGACCACCGAAAAATCTCCGACTTGCACGACCCAAGGTCGAGCCGGTCGACCCACCTCATTCACCAACTCTGAGACAAAAGTCAGAGCATTTAATGCAACCGCCAACCACTTCCTACCCTCATGGCTACAGCGGTAACCAGCATGGAAGCAGTACCGGTGTCAAATCTCACTTTTTACTGCCCATCCCGGGATGGGCGGTGAAAACCTGTCACTGCACGCACCATACTGGGCACTATTCCGCCACTGATCACCCTCGAGGGTGAATACGACGAGTACCGTACCCCGCGATTCCGGGGACTCGGCCTTATCCGTTCACTGTCAACCCACCTCGACCCGACCTCGACCCGGCCTCGACCAACCGACAGTCAAGGCTTGCGTGACACAGCACTCGGAGTCTTTTCACCGTCTCATCCTCTATGTCACCATGGTGTCCGGGGATGGTTGGCCATTCTCAGGGCACGTCGCTACAACAACCTCCACAGCGATCGACAAAACTTCACCTCAAAAGCACCCCCGGTGTCCCTGCCTCCTCTTACCCTATAAAAGGGCAGGCAGGGGACTCTACAAAAAAAGACGGAGAACAACGGACGACGAAAAGAAAATCAGTCTCCATCCCACCAAAGAGATCAACATCTCAAGCAATCTCCTTTGTACTCTGACTTTTTCTCTGAGACCTGGGATCGGTTCCCTCTCTCACAGCTTGTAACCCCTACGCAAGCACTTAGGTGCAAGAAAATACAATACTCCCCCTCCCCGCTGGACGTAGGGTCTTCTTTTGCCCGAACCAGGATAAACCTCCGTGTATTCTCCTTGCATCACCATCCAGATTAGGGACACGCAGCATTGATTCACTCGTTGGCTTAGGACCCTCGTAGGACCAAACGCCGACACTAGGATATGGGCGAGGTAGCTTTGCATCCCTTTTCATCACAAACCTGATAACAACTTCATAGTGTTTCCTTCCAAGAGCATGTGCAACATGCATGGTGCTAGGATTAACTGAAATAACTATTCCCTTGGCCACAGATTCATCTCTCTAGAGTGCATAGAGTATAACTTCATTGCCACACTGAAGCAAACAATGTATTTATGAGAATTGTATTCATTAAAAAATCACAATTGGACTAGCAGAAAAAAATTGAAAAACGATGAGAACATTACAAGGTCGGCGTGTGAGATGCGATTTGCATCACCATTCCTTGATGGAGCTGCACCATCTGGGCTAGACTGAGGGGACTGAACAACTGAGGCTGTAGGAATGTGGCTAGACTGAGGTGGTTGAACATCTGTGGCTGTAGGAATGGGGCTAGAGCGAGGGCGCTGCATAAATGAGGCTGCAGGAAAGGTGTTGGGCTGCACAGATGGGGAGCTGCTGGACCGGTGGGGCTGCTGGACTGGTGGGCCTAAGTTGGTCCTACGCACAAGCACATATTCATGCTCATTAGAGTTATCTGCATAGACACCATCTTCATGAATTTCAGGAGCATGATTTGTCTCGACATAATTTTCTTCAGATCTTGGGCTCTATAAACAAAAAGTGGAGAGTTAGAGCCATTCTTGGACAACACAAGAAGAACTTAGAAAAAACTTCTGTGAAATATTAAGCAAGTCAGATATATGTCTTGCACACTTTTGCATGCTAGGTTGCTGGATAAAAGAAGTCCAAGTGACTTAGTAACATATTAATGATCTCACAGTAATGCATTTTCTATGTATGCTTAGAAATCAGAAATGAATTAGGGTGTAGATAGGTGTTTAACATAGTAACGGTTGATTTCTACTATTTTACATAGTAACTATACAAATATTTATGGGTAATTCCTATGTAAAACAACAGCAGGACCAATACAAGTATTTCTATGTGACCTACATGGCATCCATACACAAAATCTATCACCACCTAAAAGCTGAAGCAAGGCTACTGCAGATATGAGCCAATTATCTGGCCACAAAATCAAGGATTGATAATTAAAATCAAAGAATGTACAAATAATTTACCTCATGGTGTCGTGAGTTAGAGCCATTTTGGGAGACATTTTCCATAATTGACCTTTCACGCACCAACCTGTCACGCGCCAATTCAGCTTCTAATTCTGCTATGCGCTGTTCTAGAGCTACTTCTTCCTGCTGGCTGCGATAGAGGAAACCATATAGTAGATCCATGATTTAGGTAATAAATCTCAAATATGTACAGAAAAAACAAGCTTACATCTTAAAGAACAAAAATGATAATATGGTTTCAAGGTTCAATAAAAAAAGGGACTTCTTCTCAGGCTTGCACAGGAACAAGGAACTTATGTACTAATTAGCAGCACACATACTAGCAGGTAAACAAAAATCAAAATACCATTTTATTTGCAGATATGTCAGATCCAAAAAGAACAACCAAAAACATCACTACGTGAGATGAAAGTTCATAGAAATTGAGTAAAAAGGTAATTTGCTTCTCTGTACAATGAGAATTAGCGGCCCATATATATACATATACTGTGAGATGAACTTTTCAAACCTAGAGCAAAAATGCGGGTGATGAATGAGCTCAGAAAAGTTGAGCAAATTAGCGGCCCATATATATATACATATCTGCATCTCCTTCCTAACACTTCACATGTGAATTAAAAGCTGCATGTCTGCATTATCTTGAATTGACAGCTCCAATCCCACCACATCCTTTGAGATTCACTGCAGCTAGGCAACATTACCCCAGGTTCAGGTACCTTGCTCATGCGAGTTGAGAATTGAGGATCATTTTCATCAGGATGATTAAGTATATATGGTTCTGCATAGGCTCCTACATTTTTATCTGTATTATGTACCACAATCTATCTTTCTTTATGGGAACGAGGGACTACAAGCCTCTCAGGAAGTCAGCATCCGTTTCCCGGTATATGTACCAAGTTCTTCTACATCAACTCAGTGTTCATTGACTGAAAGATGAATAAGGCCTTGTTTAGATGGCCAAAATGAGCCAAAAATTTTTGCGCAGTACCCGTCACATCGAATCTTTAGACGCATGCATGGAGCATTAAATATAGGTAAAAAAAATAACTAATTATACAGTTTGTCTGTAAATGTCGAGACGAATCTTTTGAGCCTAGTTAGTCCATGATTGGACAAATTTTGCCAAATAACAACGAAAAGTGCTACAGGAATTTTAGCCAAAAAATTTTTGGCATCTAAACAGGCCCTAATTGACCGTGTATAACTGTATAACACATTTTCTTAGGCACTGACAATTGCACAGACAAAAAGGCATGCTCCCTCTGTGGCAGCCGACAGGCCCAACCCCGGCTCACAGAGTCACAGCTGTGGATTAGACTTTGTACACTGCTGCCTAGGTCTCCAGCTAAACTGCACGGTTCACTTGTATCTATCATGTAAGTGACCTAAAACAAATGGGTCTACAATACATCTATAACTGCAGATACTAGTGAAATTTAGTGAAATTTATCAAGAAGAACTCAAATACAAGTGCAGAGGGAGATAGCGGCTCCCTTCTTTGGATCTGGTCATGCAGAGGGAGACAGCAAACCCGGAGGGGGTGGGGCCTGAGGTGGGCGGAGGGAATGGCGAGCTACCTGAAGATGCGTCGAGTTGAGGTCGCCGATCGGAAGCGGGAGAGCCGGTCGCTGCCGGGAGGGGCCGAGGTCGCTGCCGGTAGAAGCCCAGCTGCGCAGAGGAGGCTTGGGGGCACCGATGAGCCGAGGTCGCCGCCAGGAGGAGCCGAGGTCACCGCCAGGAGGCACCGGTGAGGGCGGCCGGCGGCCAGCGGCCGACCGAGGGTGGTGGCAGGGTCGCTTCCCTGAGAGCGTGTGCAGGGGCGCTGCTTTTTTTTCTTCGATGGAAGTGGGCGGCGGCGCGGGGTTTCTGTGTGGGTGAGAGGGGAGAGTGGGGGGAGCATGGGGTTTTGGCTGGGCGGCGAAGAGGAATTGGGCTGGCGCTTGGTGGGCTGCAATGGCGGGCTCCAATATTTTTTCTGACATGTGGGTCCATATCAAAAAGTTAGGCGGGAAGTGGGCTACAATGGCGGGCTGCAATGGCGTGCGAGTGGGTCGATCTGTGGTGACGAGCGGTGGGTCGTTAAAAATATGATATCACGATCGACTGTCCGACGTTAAAGTGAAATAGAATTAACGTCCCACGGTCCGTAGTCAAAACGAGATATAGCGACCAACCATCCGTTATCAATCTTTAACGTCTAACCTTCTGACGTTAAATCGTCAGTTTTAGCGACCCCCTACTGACGTTAATTTTGGGCTGTGGTGTAGTGGATCTAGAACTCCTCAATTGTATCCGACTAGGACTAGAATTGTGCCTCTGCCTTTTCTCCCTATATAAAGAAAGGCTAGAGGCACCCTTTGTACACACACAATCATATAATCAATCTAATATAAAGGCTAATGCTGACTGGACGTAGAGCTTTTACTCGATCACGAGGCCTGAACCAGTATAAATCGCTTGTTTCTTGCGTTACCGTCAACTTTCTAGGTTCGCCGACCCTCGAACAATCGTCCCAGGTAACCCCATGATGAGTTGCCGGTCATCAAACACCGACAGTTGGTGCGCCAGGCAGGGGCTTTCGGCGAATTCACGCTTGAGAGCTCGACGGATTTCGGCAACATGATCTTCCCGGCAGGTTCAACCTTCGTCTTCGGTTCCTGAATCTGTGTAGCTGATGGTGACGACAGACTCCAAAGCCAGCCCACGGAGATCCTGCCGCCTCAGCATACTTTCACCGCTCTTACGATCGTGATGGATCAACTCGTCGAGAAGCTCGCCTAACTTTCGATTTCTAACTCGACTCAGATCTTGAAGGTCCCCAAGGAAATCGACTCCGGCTTGACTACGCCAGAAGAGATCAATCCGGAGTCCAATCCAGGTTCCACACCCGCAGTGTCGGGTCCTTATCCACTAGGACTCCGTAATGCAGCGTTCACCTATCAAGATTCAATTCAAGACCGGGTTAACCCGGCATAGGAGATTCCCCTGACAGGAGCTCAGGAGGGCCTTGTGCTATCGGTTACCCCGCAAGGTTTCATCGTCCACTGGCTTGGAACCCGTCCAAATGACTCTTACCCGAATTCATCTTGGGTGATAGCAGTGACAGAGATTTTACCCTACCAAGATGGAGACTCTCTCCCCTGCGATGATCGTGGCTCCACGGAGATCCTTGGAAGCTCTGATACAGCGGAGTCTGCTACTAACAGGGTTTCCGGGCACGCTCGGGAGGTATTTATGGTACAAGGCCGCTCACCACTCCGTGCTCCAACTCCGCCTGATGTGAACTCGGATGACGAGACCACCTCTGCTATCTCCCCCGATGCACTCAGAACTCTGAACGAGACAGAAGACGAGAAGACTGTGAGGGAGAAGAAGAACAAGCAGAGGGCTGGTCGTCGCATCTAGGCTGCTCGTCGACGACAGGCTCAGGCTGATTACCAAGCCCGGATGGCCGAATATGATCGCCAACGCCTGGCCCGGGAAGCCGAAGAAGACTAGCGTTGTGAGGACGAAAGGCGTCGATGTGAGCACCTTGAGCACGAAGAGCGAGTAGCTGGTTCATCCCATAATCTCGAGTCAGAGTTCATGATGGTCAGGGGCCATAAAGTATATAACACTCCATACGCGAATGTTTATACGCTCGCCAATGAATATGATGTTATTCAGAATCCAACCCCTGAGCAAGAGCGGTTGCAAGCCGTATTACAGTCCACTGCTCTCCAATTGCAAGAAAGGAACCCGTCTATGAGTCATCATCCCTCGCAAGCAGGAAGTCAGGGGCATAGTCAGTGAGTTTCTGTTCATAATCGAATTGGACCAAATCCCATACAGGATAGGAACAACCGGGATAATCGAAGGAACCAAGATGTCCAGAGAGGACGTGATGGGGATGTGCGTGCCAGACCACTGATCCACCTAGCTCCTTGTAACTCACCTCGACAAGATAACAGAGATGAAGGTGGTGCTGAGTCTGAGTACAGGGAAGCTGGAGTTCCCGATAGATTTCCATGCTTTGCAAGACACCTTCTATCTGTCCGGTTGCCCTGCAGGTTCAAACCTTCAAATCACTCCAAATATGATGGCAAGATTGAGCCAAATCAATGGCTCCACATCTATTCCCAGTCAATTGAGCTAGCCGAAGGCAATGATGACATCAAGATCCTGTTCTTTCCTATGGCGCTAGAGGCAGTACCCCTCTAGTGGTTTGATAAGTTGAGCCCTGGGTCAATTACATGCTGGGATGATTTGCAGAAAGCTTTTCGCAGTAACTTCATGGGTATCCTCACTCACTCGGCCACCCAGGTGGAGCTTGGAGGATGTACTCAGAAGAAAGATGAAAGCTTCCGGGAGTACTATCGACGCTTTGGAGAACTTCTCTCCTAGGTTCATGATATCACCGAGCGAGAGGTTATCGATGATTTCTCCATGGGTATACGAGCCAAATGGCAGTTTTAGGACTTTTGCACAGAGAACCCACTTAACAACAAAGAGTTTAAATGCACTGTACAGAAGATAATCTCAATAGAAGAAAGAACCCGGGAAAGATTTGGCGACGACCATGATAACCGGGAGAATTATGACAACAGGGGCAACCAAAGCGGACAGCAGAACCGGAAGGATAGACCCGACAATATGGTCATCTCTGCTAATAAGTCAAAGAAATCTAGCAAACCTAGGCGTTTCAAAGACTTGGAGAATCTACCCTACCCATGGCACCCGAATTCATCTCACACGACAGAAGATTGCCGGAATTTCAAGAAATATACTCGGAAGAACGATTCAGCCAAGGGAAAGGGTAAGATAGACGATGACAACAAGGATCAGGAGGACCAGGGGGACAAGGGGTTTTAGAAATCCAAGGGCGTTGTCAATATAATCTTTACTGGAGTCCCAAGTTCTAAGAGCAAGCAACAAGAAAAACTCGCTTTACGGAGTATCTCGACGGCTGAACCCCCTATCCCCAAGTACCTCAATTGGTCCGAGTACCCAATCCAATTCTCGCGAAAGGACTAGTGGACTAGTGTTGATAATGCCGGACATTACCCGTTGGTTCTAGATCCAATCATCGCAGGTATGACCGTGACAAAGGTTTTGATCGATGGAGGACCAGGGCTTAATGTCATATTTGCCGACACATTGAGGAAGATTGGTCTCGACTTTGCTGGCCTATTAACTCCTACAGATATACCCTTCTACAGAATAGTACTATTGGTGGTCGTTATCGACAGATTTATACCTCCAACATAAGCCCAGAAAGGAGAAAAATACACAACAATACACACATATACATATGCTTCTGACCTGTTTCCACTTGTACCGGTAGAATTGATGTGAATGCAGAAACAGGCGTCGGAAATAAGTGAAACATAGAAAAGAAGGCGCTTTCTGAAAAGCGTAAAGGGGACAAGGGGATGAAGGAGCCCAACCAGAGCCAAACCTGGGCCAACCCACCTATCCACGCTGATCCAGGCTCAAAGGAGAGGCGGCAACGCGAAGCGAAGGCCAAGGGGGGCCACCCCAGGCGCGCACGCCATGGGCGCGGCCGCGCCCCCCTGCGCCCCTCAGGCCCATCGTTAGTGTGCCGACAGTGATCAATGTGGAGGCTGGCGGTGCGGGGTGGATCCGGAGAATATTCCTCCCAACCGACCAGGCCAAGCCCCTATATAAGAGAGGGGAGGGGTGCCTCACTCTACACACACCACATCTTGGGAGCACACCTCACTCCACTCTCCACCTCCACTCTTTAGCTTAGATTAGGAGTGGAAATAGTAGAGGAGCAAGGCTTGAGAAACCAAGGAAGGCTTGTCTTCTTGGAAGAAAGGATCTTGGGTATGAATAATACTACTATGTTTTCTTCCAAGTTCAAGCTTTCATATCTTTTATATAGTTGTGCTATAGAACTAGAGTATAATTTTCATGTTATAATCTTGACATATGAACTAGCATATAGTTTGTGTGTGATGATCTTAACATGTTCATATGACATGATCTTAACATATGAACTAGACTATAGTTTCTATGCTACGGTTTCATCATATAAAACTTTATGCTTAAACATTCGTACTATATGTTTGTTGGGGTTTAGAGCTAAGTACAGATGGCGGTTCATCATGCCTTCGGGTAGGCCCAAGTTCTTTACCAGTCGATCCGTAGGGTCGAGGATCGCGGGGGACTTGGGTGGTCACTATATACATAGGCGAGGGGCCCGGGTATATAGGGGCGGGTGATTGCATTTCCCTTTCTACGGTCGAGGGGTAGGCGGCAGGTGGTGACAGCCCTGTCCGTCTCTTGAACTCCCCCACGTCCCTCTAGGGTGTAGGAATCTAAATTGTCACATGAGGTTGCTGGCAGACCAGTACTCGATGACCTCCTGACCCATTCCCATGCATAGCTCTAACTCTTAACCATGTATATGTATGATCATCAACTGTTCTTTGCATGACTATATTAGACATTCCTGCTCCACTTGGGAACATTCTTTTATTCTTTGTTTTCCCTTTTATCCTGGAGGTTAGCCCATGTGTGTGTGTCACACTATCTTATGCTTATCATGACTTAACCCTATACTGAGTACTTGTCTATTATGCAGTTATATTATCTTGTCCATGTCCCTACTAGAAACTTATACACTATGCCTTCCCTTGGGAAAAATATAAATAACGATACCCTGAATACTTCCGAATGAAATGCTACAACGATAGATCCGTGCGCGTGCGGATAACATCTGTAAACATTATGACCTATTGGGCGTTTCTAGCATTGTTACCATGGGTGGGTCTAAACGCCCGTTCTTGGTAATGACGCTAAGAAATGCCAACAAGCACCCGAAAAATAAGGATAGCAGCGGGGTGGGTTCGGATTGGGTGGAGTCTTTGGGCACCCAAAACCAAAACCCGAAATTAAAACCCGAACCCGCCCCGAACACCGATTCGGGTGAAAATCCATCCTCGAAACCGAAACCCACGGATCGCCGAAACTCGATGGATTAACCAAAACCCGAGAATTTTACAATAAATCAGCAAAGACAGCAAAGTAGCTTGATGAGATATAGCAGATTGAGATACAACAGCAGCTTGAGATCCAGTTGAAGGCTTGAAGCACCAGGAGCTGACATTGCTCACTTCCTGATGACAAATGAAAAAGGCAAAAACATACACGGCCACATAGGATGAATCTATGTACTAGTTTGACACTTAGATGATGCATGAAGTTTGAGATCTAGGGAAGAGAGTGCCGCTGTACCTTCCTGTTCCTGGCTGGCAGCTGGCGGATACGGGGAAGGTCGTCGATTTCATGGACTGGAGAGACTGGCCACCGGCGAGGTCATTGTGGGTGTGACTATGGGCGGATTGGCGAGGCCGGCGAGGTCACGGACTGCGAGGCCAGCGAGGTCGCCCATCAGCGCGTCGGGTGGGTACGGGCGGAGTGGAGATGCCGGTGAGGTCGCCCGTCAGCGCGTTGAGGACTCGGGGCATCGCCGCGTCGGGTGGCGGGGTGGGTGGCTGGGTGTTGCGTGCCGCGTGCGGGCGTGCGGTGGTGGTCGCCGTGCGTGTGCGGGGTGCGAGGTGCGGGGCGCGGCCATGCAGGGCGCCTAGGAGCGAGCAAATGTAGATGAGGTTGAGGGTTGAAGGATTTCAGCTTATATAGTTAGGGTTCCTCGTTGGGCTTCTATTGGGCTTAATGTTTTGGGGCCCCAATGGAGCTCCACGGGTGAATTTAAGAATCCACCCCAAAACCACAGTGTTTTGGGTATTCGAACCCACAAATCCATGGACGAAAACTAGGAACCAAAACCGAAAACCCCAAACCCGAAACCCACAGATAGCCGCCCCGAACTTGATCTGCTGCCATCTTTACCGACAAAGCGACCATGCCTCTTAGCCAGATTACGCTCCCAGTAACCTTCAGAACTCCGGACAACTATCATAATGAGTTCATCAAGTTTGAAGTAGCCGACTTTGAATCATCCTATCACGCCATTTTTAGGAGGCCATCGCTGGCTAAATTCTTGGCAGTACCACATTACCCGTATCTCTTGCTCAAGATGCCAGGCCCCAACAGTGTTCTCTCATTCCGAGGCGACCTGAAGCGTTCCTATGATTGTGATGCTCAAGCTATCAGGATTGCATCCAGGGTGCAGGTAGACTTAGAAAGGGAGGAGATTGCTACTCTAGCCAGTCAAGCCAACCCGGAAGATTTGGAGTTACCGGCTAAAAAGCCTACCATCCTTGTTCCACCTAAGGAAGCGGATGTCATGAAGATTGATCTTGGCACTGGTGATCCCTCCAAGACGGCGACCATCAGTGCTCACCTTCCTAAGGAATAGTGTCGGTGTAAGTAACGGCGGTCCTAGCACCAACGAGTAATGAGTGTCTACGCGTCGGGGGTTCGGATGGTGTGCAAGGAGAACACAGGTGATTTATACTGGTTCAGGCCGAGAAATGCCTGACGTCCAGTGGGAGAGGAGAGTTTTGTATTATCTTGCACCGAAGTGCTTGTAGTAGGGGTTACAAGCGAGTGAGAGAGAGGGAGGGGCTCCCAAGTCTCAAGGTGTGAGTGGAGTGCGTGTGTGTGTGACTCTACTGGAGCCCTCGCAAGGTCTAGGAGAGTCATGCGCTAGTGTATTGTGCTTGTGTGAGGGTTCCTCTTTCTTTTTTTCGCGCCTTTGACCGGTCCCTGCATGCTCCTTTTATAGCCTCAAGGAGGTACAGGGTTACAAGATGTTGGTGCGTGGGAGATCCTTGCTGGAGAAGCAGCCCGGGGCCTCGGAGGGCCTTATCCGGTGGCGACATGGTCTGTACTATAGAGTCATGGCGTCGGTACTTTTGGCACTGCTGCTACATGGCCAGGCATGCGTGCCACTACTAAGGGAGTGGTTTCTGTCTTTCGGTATTGTAGCGACGTGCTCCGTCACACCTGGTCCTGTAGCCGACGTGGCGTATTTGTCCTTGTAGTTTGATTTGGCGTAGAGGGCTGAGGCCTCGGAGGCGGGAAATGCGATGCGACCTCATCCTGATCGTGGGAATAGTGGTCCTGAGCAGTTGTTCCGTACTCTATGCACATACGAATCGCGCGTATAGTGCCATCATGGGTGGCATAGTGGTCAGCAGCTCTTCCCCATGCTTGTTGCAGTCGAGGGCCTGGTGATTTGACCCCGGTCATTCCTGGAATATCCGGTTGGGCAGACGCGAGAACGTGGGTGACGTCACGCGAGGTCTCGAGCGTACCAATAGGAGAGCAGCGTCATAGGTCGGTCTCGGGCGAGTCAGAGATGGACAATGCCACCTCTGGGGCTCGGGCGAGGCGGTGATGTTGCCAGGGGTTGTCCTGTGTCTGAGACCCCAGGGGCTGAGGCCTCGGGCGAATCAAAGGTGCTCCGAGACCCCTCTGCGTGAGGCCTCGGATGAAGCAGGGATATGGGCTGGTTTGCTCACGCGGCTTGCTGGAGGCCCAACAAGGCGAGATTTGGCCCATGAGTCTTCTTATGTTGGTTTTTTCCCTTCAAGGGGAAGTCAGGTGCTTGATTTGTGGTGGGCTTTTGCCCTAATTTGGGTACCCCTAATTGTGGTACCCGACAAATAGGAACTCGCGCTCACCAATTTTCTCCGGGACAACAATGATATCTTCGCTTGGAAGCCGGCCGACATGCCAGGTTTCTCGAGAAAGTTGGCTAAGCATAGAATTGATTTGAATGAAGGTTCTAAACCTGTTAAGCAGTGGTTACGATGTTTTTTCCCCGACTGGAAAGTCGTCATCAAGAAAGAAATCACGAAGCTCTTGGCTGCCGGGTTTATTCGGGAGATCTTACATCCCGACTGGCTTGCCAATCCTGTGTTAGTACGGAAGAAGGACTCGAACGAGTGGCGTATGTGCGTCGATTACACAGATCTCAACAAACATTGCCCGAAGGACCCGTTTGGTTTACCGCGCATTGATCAGATTGTGGATTCGACTGCTGGTTCAGCCCTTTTGTCCTTTCTCGACTACTACCCCGGGTATCATCATATTGCGCTTTGTGTAGAAGACTAAAGCAAAACATCCTTCATCACTCCGTTTGGTGCCTACTGCTATATGACTATGTCGTTTGGGCTCAAGAACCCTGGGGCCACATATCAGCGTGCAATTCAAGAATGTCTAGGTAAACTAATCAGTCATAATGCAGAGGCCTATGTTGATGATGTGGTGGTTAAGACCCGAGATTCAGCTACACTGATTGACAACTTAAAAGAGACTTTCAAAAACTTGCGTGAGTGGAAGTGGAAGCTCAACCAGAACAAGTGCGTCTTCAGTGTACCTTCTGGACAACTCCTGGGATTCTTAGTCAGTCATCGAGGGATCGAGGCTAGCATAAAGCAAATTCATGCAATCACCAAGATGGGTCCTCCTTGTTGCGTCAAGGACGTCCAAAAATTGACCAGGTGCATGGCTACTCTCAACAGATTTATCTCACGACTTGGAGAAAAAGGACTCCCCTTCTTCAAACTTTTGAAGAAGTCAGGTAAATTCGAGTGGACTAATGAGGCCAACGATGCGTTCGAGAAGCTAAAGACCTATCTTACCTCTTCACCAGTCCTCACTCCACTATGAAGAAAGAAGACATATTACTCTACATTACAGCGACAACCATGGTGGTTAGTGCGGCGATTATTGTTGAAAGAGAAGAGGAAGACCATGTATTCAAAATTCAAAGGTCAGTCTATTACGTCAACAAGGTTTTATCAGATTCCAAAGTCCGATACCCGCATGTGCAGAAGCTACTCTATTCCATCCTGATCAGCTCCTGCAAGCTCAGACAATACTTTGATGATCATAAGATTACGGTGGTTACCGACTTCCCACTCGGCGACATCCTTCATAACCGAGATGCTACCGGACAAATATCCAAGTGGGTGTTGACGGTTGTTAAGTGTCATTTTAATCCGTCAACCAAACATGAATTAATGCATAAATAAGAAATATATAAGTAGAATAGGGTTTTAACAGACATAATTCCACGAGTTTTGGTATATCTGTGTTTTTTAGGGATTAAATAGGAAAAGGAGACAAAAATTGTGGATGTCGGTGTAAAAAGCATATTCCAACGTGAAACCAAATGGAGAAGATTATAGAAGACTCAAGAAATCAGACTCTCCAAGGTGGGACCCACCTGGCATAGAGCTAGGTCGGCCGACCTAGGAGCCAAGTCGGCCGACCTAGGGTGGCCCCACCTGTCAGCTGGCTTGTGTCGTCGATCCTCCACCACCTTGAAGATTAGAGTGTTGGGGAAGAGTTTGAGGGGAAGCTCCGGCCTGTCGGTGTCTCCTCTCCGGCTTGTACATGCGAGATCAAGTTCCATTAACATTGGGGCTTGCATCTGAGAGTCTATTGGTATTCAACTTGTAATTCAAGTAAGTCTTTGTTATTATTATTCATCTGGTTTACAACTCTATTTTGAGTGCTCTAGTCTTGGTCGCTACTAGATTAGAGTAGTATCCGTTGTGTAAGCGTGGTGCTTAGATTTCGGTTACTCATAGATGCACCCTGCATTCCGGAGCCGTGGTAGTTCGCGAGGGTGACTCTTATAGCCTCGTTGATTCTTATATATATATTCCACATCCCATTTGTAGGACCTAAGTAGGACCCATTTGCTAGGTTAAAGTTATCTTATATTGTGCTTTCTCGTATGCAATGTACCCAGCCTAAATAGTAATCACATAGCTTTCCCTAGCCTGAATAGTAATCACATAGCTTATAAGGGTTAGAACTAGATGACCATAGTGACCTCTTTTATAATCCCTATAGTCTCCGTCCTTGCCACTTTTCGAGGGGTTAAGTTTAGTCTTAGTTAGTATCACACGTTTTTCTTGTGGTAAAATATAAATAACGATATTCTGGAATACTCCCGGGTGAAGTGCTACATCGGTATACTATCTGTGTGCTTGCGGATACTTATATTTCTTGTGTGCATTTAATTTATACCAACAAGCATTTTTGGCACCGTTGCTAGGGAAAACGGTAGCTAAGATAACTTCGAGCCCAGTTTAACCTTGTATTATACTTTTATCTTTTTCCTTTTTATCCCATTCTTTTCAACCTTTTTGTGTTTATCGTTATGGATATTGAAAATTCCACTTCTATTTACCAATGTTCCGCACCCATGAGCACTAGCCATAGGCCCAAAGAATCATCCAAACCCATTTTAGCACCCGCCTATGAGCTACGGCCACGTTTAATTGAGATGGTCCAGAACCATCCCTTTTTAGGAAAGGAAGACGAAAACCCTTACCTACACCTACGAGATTTCAAACAGACCTGTGACTGCCTACACATAGCAGGCATGTAGATGAGACCTTAGGATGGAAGCTTTTTCCTTTCTATTTAAGAGGGAGAGCTAGAATTTGGTATGACCAAACGTTAGAGAGTAAACAAGGAGATTGGGAAAGTTTGCGCTCTAGCTTATGTTTAGATTTCTTTCCTATCCATAAAGTCATCAACCTTAGAGCCGAGATCATAACTTTTAAACAAAAAAATAATAAATCTTTGGCCATAACCTGGGACTGTTTTAACCTTCTTTTAGAATCTGGACCAGACTTAGAATTACAAGACTATATTTTACTTTAACATTTTTACATGGGTCTTAACACAAAAACTATAGAATTTATCACTTTAGCATCTGGAGGATCATTCTTGCATCTTTCTATTCAGGAATCAAGAAAACTCCTAGATAAAATTTTAATAGATAAACTACCCTTAGAGCCAGAAGAGAATTCTATAGGAGAAGAATCACCAGTAGCTGAACCTAAAATTTTGCTAGAACCATCACAACCTTGAGCTGATCTAAATTTCAAGCCATTAGACACCCCATTTTTAGATGCAATTGCTGATTATGGAAATACCTTGAAATACCATAGGAAGCCTAGGAAGACCAAGAAATTATCAAACCAAGAACTTTTAGACCCTTCTGACAAAGCTTTCCTTAAATAGACAACACCAGAATTAGTATCTATAATTAGCAATGAGTGGTTAGAAGAATCAGAGCTTTCCTCTGATGTGATCCGCTTAGATACACCTTCTATCACCATTCAGTGCCAAATTGATAGAGACTATTTTGAAGCCTTTTACAATCCAGTTATGGGTGTTAACATTATGTCTACATCATTTGCTCAAAATTTATTAAAACATATACCATTAACCCCAACAACCAAATTATTGAAAAGCCCTTCAGAACACATTGTCCAAAGTTTAGAAATTTTATATGTGTTACCCATCCAGGTAAGAAAAACCATGGTTCATTTGAGCTTTTGTATCTTTGATATCATGAAGTTTGACCTGTTGATAGGACAACCAATTGATAGGCTTATTCAAGAAGGACAAACAGGAAATTTGAATATACGCTTAGGAAAAAACTTTAAACTCCCTCTATCCATCACTCATTCTTTAAATACCGAGACCGAGCCATGTCTAGAGCATGATCCGATAGAAGAGGTCAAGGTAGCATCTCTAGAACACTTAATAGAACACAACTTAGAGGATGATGCTGAATTCTTCATAGAGGAAGAAGACGAACCTTTTGTGAAACCGGAACCTTTAGATGAATTTATAGAGCCACCTAAACCTCCAATTAAGCTTAAACCTTTGCCTGCCGGTCTTAGATATGCTTATCTTAATAATGATCAGGAATCTCCTGTGATCATAAGTGATAAACTCACTCAGAAAAAAATCTTTGTGTCTAATAACAGTCTTAGAAAATTATCTCTCAGCTTTTGGCTACTCACTAGAAGATCTTAAAGGAATTAGTCCTGCTCTTTGCACCCATCACATTCCTATAATTCTAGAAATTATACCATTTAGAGAGCCCCGGCGTAAACTTAATAATGCAATGCAAGAGGTAGTAAAGAAGAAAGTTTTGAAACTATTGCACACCAGGATCATTTATCATGTGCCACATAGTGAGTGGGTAAGCCCTGTTTAAGTTGTGCCTAAAAAGGGAGGCATGACTGTTGTTAAAAATGAAAAGAATGAATTAATCCCTCAAAGAACCGTCACCTGATGACAAATGTGTATAGATTGTAGAAAACTTAATAAGACAATAAAGAAAGACCACTTTCCGCTATCCTTCATTGATGAAATAGCGATTAGCGAACCACTCTTTCTTTTGCTTTCTTGATGGATACTCAGGTTACCACCAAATCCCAATACATCCATATGACCAAAGCAAAACCACTTTTACATGTCCATATAGAACTTATGCTTACCGTAGAAAGTCTTTTGGTTTGTGTAATGCTTCAGCTTCTTTTCAAAGATGCATGATGTCTATATTTTCTGATATGATTGAAGAAATTATGGAAGTTTTCATGGATGACTTTTCTGTTTATGAAAAAACTTTTGATGATTGTCTTGAAAACTTAGATAAGGTTTTACAAAGATATGAAGAAAAGCACTTAGTCCTTAATTGGAAAAATATCATTTTATGGTTAGAGAAGGAATAGTGTTAGGACACTTAGTGTCTAAAAAAAGAATTGAAGTAGATAGAACTAAAATTGAAGTAATTGAACAATTACCTCCAACTGTGAATGTTAAAGGAATAAGAAGTTTTCTTGGTCATACTAGTTTTTATCGTAGATTTATAAAGAATTTTTCATGCTTATTAATCTTTTGGCCAAGGATGTTCCTTTTGAATTTGATGATGTCTGTATGAAATCTTTTAAAACTTTAAAGAAGGCACTCATTTCTGCACCAATCATTTAACCCCTGATTGGTGTTTACCTTTTGAAATTATATGTGATGCTAGTGATTATGTTGTGGGGGCAGTTTTGGGACAAACAAAAGATAATAAGCATCATGCAATTGCTTATGCTAACAAAACTTTGACTAGACCACAACTTAATTATGCAACAACTGAAAAAAAAACTATTGGCTGTCGTTTTTGCTATTGATAAATTTAGGTCTTACTTAGAGCAAGCTCAATGTATATGGACCAACTGGTAGATGGGTCCCACAGCAGAGGTATATAGTTACGTTGGAGCTCACAATGTATCTGGACTGGCTATCAATAAGGCTAGGTCCCACGGCCAGTAAAATATCCCATGCCCTCAACTTTCCCCTTCTGTTTAGGCGAGGGAGAAGTCCGGGGCGCTGCAGCTCTGTATCCCTGTCTCCACCGTCGTCTTCTCCGTCACTGATCTCCTTCCTTGCACTGAATCCGACCATGGTCTTCCCCTTCCACCTTAGATCTCCAATTTCGTGCTCAAATCGAGCGGCAACCTACTCAGATCGGGCGTTTCCTGCAGGGGCACAGACGCCTAGGGTGGCGACCTAGGGAGCCGCGTGGATGGCTGACACGGTGACTTGGTCTCCTCGCTAGCCACCAACTGCTGGCACCCACGTGAACGCTTGGCACGGTGACCTGGCATGCATCGTCCGACGGCACCCACGTGCACACCTGGCTTGTAGATCTCGCTGGGCACCGGCCGAGACGTCAGCGCGTGCACAGACTCCTGAGTTGGGGCATGCGGACGGCAGGGGAGCAGGACTCACGGGGCACCGACCCGTTCCTCTGCATCTCAGCAGCAGGTATAATCATTTCCTACCTCCAATCTGTGCATAGTAATAGCAGTTGCTTTAGCTTTTATATATTTGTAAAAATGAGAGTTGGAGTTTGTAGCATAACTAGCCTAACGAGTTTGAGTTGGTAACCTCCGATTCATGCATAGTACTACTTTTTGCAAAGTATGAATGAATAATGAAATAAAAGTACAATTGCCTTATTTCAGATATGAGTACAAATAAATTTAAGAAAACACACGATCCGAAAATTACATGGATGAGACTCTACTCTTGGCCTGGTTCATGCTGTTGTGTATTGAATTTTTGCCAAATGTGCTCTATCAAATCTTCCCTGAGACGAATGTGAGTTGATCGATTGCGAATTTCCATGTCTTTGTCTAGTACATCTGTGAATCCATAGATTGGTCCATGTGCAGGACTGGTTAAATTTGGGGAAGATTGTGCTTGCTCATATGTGTTATCATCTGGTATGTCATGGATGCCTCTCTCATCCTCTATTATCCTGTTGTGCAAAATCACACATGCATACATAATATTGGCTAGTTCTTCACGTTCCCAGAGTCTTGTTGGGTGACGTATGATAGCCCAACGCTTTTGCAACACCCCAAAAGCTTGTTCCACGGCTTTTCTTTCTCCTTCTTGACAGCTTGCAAACAATTTATGCTTAGCACTTAGTGGTCAGTTGATTGTCTTGACAAATGTGGCCCATCTGGATAGATGTTGTCAGCTAGATAGTAACCCATGTTGTATTGTGACCCATTAACAGTGTACTGAACCTCAGGTGCTTTGTCTTGTAGCTATTCTATGAATAATGGTGATTGGTCAAGCATATTAAAATCATTGTTCAAACCAGCAGCTCCAAAGAATGCATGCCAAATCCATAGGTCATAAGACGCAACATCCTCTAGCATTATGGTAGGTACCTTATAATCACCTCGAGTGAATTGCCCTTTCCAAGCAACAGGGCAATTCTGCCACTCCCAATGCATTCAATCAAGACTACCCAAATCCCAGGGAAACCACGCTGGTCTGCTACTTGCAGTAAGCATTGGATGTTTTCACTAGTAAGTTTACGTAGATATTGTGCACCGAATAGGCTTCTAACACCATGCACAAAATGAATCAAACACTCCATTGTTGTACTCTCCGCAACCCCAAATGTTTCATCCATAAGATTTGCTGGTGAACCTATGCCAACATTCTAATGGCAGCAGTACATTTCTATAATGGTGATAGACCCACTTTGCTAAATGCATCTCGGCGTAGACGAAAATATGGAGACCAAACACCTAGAGCTTCGACTATGTGCATAAATAAATGCTTCCTCATGCGAAATCTTCTACGAAACTGATTATCTATATACAAGGGAGTATCTGAGAAATATTTAGCAACTAGTCTATTGTGATCACCTTCATGATCTCTGTTGATGTACCTCCTTGTATAACCCCCACGTCAAATAGAGGACCTAGCTGATTCTGCTTCAATCTCAGCTTCAATCTCCTGCTCAAGCTCAGCCTCAATCTGTGCTTCAAGCTCAGACTCAATAGAATCATCTGAGTCAGCAGACATTTTTTCTAGTGAATAAGAAAGTGGCCTCTTGTGTGAATCAGGTAGTGGCTATGGACTGGTGTCTAGTGAATAAGGGAGTGGAGTGTTGTGAACGAGGGAGTGGTGTGGTGGTCATATTTGTAGCTGTTGTCTACTTGTATGTAACAGCTATATTTTTTTGTCTTTTTCTCAACAGCCATCTGCTGCTTTTGGCATGACCTCAATAGCTATATTTTTATTTCTCTTTTTCTCAATAGCTATATTTTTATTTGCCTTTTCTCAATAGCTATATTTTGCTTTTGTCCATACCACAACAACAAGTTTTTTCCTCAACAGCCATTTGCTGGTTTCATTAATAATGGGGTACAACTATAATAAGCTTGCAAACACACTGCCAACACTAAGAAAAATAATAGTTACACTAATTTTAGGGGTACAACCATGCAACCTAATACATAAAAACTAATTAACTTGAAAACAATAATTACACTAAATATTAGGGATACATGCATCTCTTGCTGCCTTTGTACTCCTCAGCCAAGTCTTTTGCTATTTGGTCCAGTATGCTGTCATGCCTATTTTTTTTCTTTTTCATTGAAGTTTAAGGTATCTATTGCCAACAGTTTTAAATAGGTCTTATACTTTTTATCTCTTGTAGTTTTTGCTTTCATTGACATAGCTTCATGATACATAACCATATTCTGACTTTGTTGGTTGCTCAAAGGAGATGGTGCAGCAGATTTTCCTGTCCCTTTCAGCCTTGCCTTCGCTTTCTTCTGCCCCTCAGGACATACCTCTCAACTCATGGTTTCCCCCTCTGTGTCTTGGTTGGATGAAGAAGTCTATGCTCCTGAGTTAGATAGCTTGGTCCTTTTGTTGTGCTCTCCTCTTGGATGATTCTGCGCCATTTGGGCATCTCCTTGGCCACTTTCCATTGGTACTCATATATGAAAGACCTACCCTTGTTGCCTCTCTTGACCATCTCATGGGATGTTTTGAGGACCATATCATCAGATTGCCCACTGCTGCGTGCACTCATAGCTCGAGCATAAGCCCCACTGAACTTTGTGATATCCCTCTTGACATCACCCCAGTGTGTCTTCAATTGTTTGACTGACCTCTTGTGGCTATTTTTTGGCGCGTTGTCATTGAACTCAGCAGCTACAACTTTCCAATAGTACTCACATTTCCTATCGATGCCGATTACGGGATCGTGGAGTGATGTGCCCATGAATTGAAAAGCCACTCATTTTCTTCTTCACTCCAATTGATGCGTTGACGCCTCTTTGGTTCTTCTTCTTCACTGCTATCACTTAAATCTTCAATGTCGACTGATTGCTTCTCTTGTTGTGCAGAGCATCGAGAACTAGACTCGGATCCATGGGAAGAAGTGTTGGCTGCAGCTCCACCCAAATGACCAAATTGAAGAACTGGTGGAGGCCTATTGCCTATTGGTGCACCCAAACTTTCATGGAGATGAAATCCTTGAAAGCTAGGTGGAGGAGCTTGTAGCCAACTCCCTTGCTGTTGAACACCTTGAAATCTGGGAGGAGAATGGCCATATGGTGGGTGGATTCCTGGAGGACCAAAAGGATTGAAGTTCTGTAGAAAATTGGATGTTCCAAAGGGAAACTGGGATTGGGGTGTAGGTGGTGAGATTTGGCCACCACCCACTGAGTATTAGGTTGGAGAGCCTTGATTCAGGAGGCTAGAAAAGTTTCTGGGCGGGGGTTCCATTGTTGTGTTCTAGAGTTGAAAATCTTGGGCTCAGGTGTGGAGAATGCAGCACGAAGCTTTAGTTTTGTAGGCAGAGAGAGGGCTTCAACAAAGAAGGCATGTATAGGAGGAGGCCAATGCCAAACGCCCAACGGCTACCTTCCGAAGGTCAACGACTATGGGGGTATTAACCCCTATACCCCTATGGCTAGACTTGGGCTGGCCCAGACCAATGGGCCCAGCCCATCAGAAGACGATGCGTGGCCCAGTTGATCTGCTTGGTGTCCCACGCAAGGAAGGAAAGCAAACTTGAAGATCAAGCAAGATCCTGGTTGGTTAGAATAGGAATCCTTATCCGGCCAGCTATGACAATTGTAACCGGGCAGGATTAGTTTCTAGATTTGTAACCCTGCCCCCCGGACTGTATAAGGCAGGCAGGGGACCCCCTCAAAAGACATCTCTCTCAATATACACAACAATACAATCTGACGCAGGACGTAGGTATTACACCCTTACGACGGCCGAACCTAGATAAAATCCTTGTGTTTGTCTTGCGTCACCATCTAGTTTGTAGCTTGCGCACCTATCTGCCGACAATCTACTACCTTGGGTATACCCCTCGGTAGACTGCCGATCATATCTCGTCGACAGTGGCGCGCTAGGTAGGGTGTCTGCGTATAGCTTCCCAGGCGATCAAGATGGTCATCATCCTCGACTCCGCGGCCGTGGCGGACGGTCTCTCGTTCACCGTCGGCCAGATCACCTAGACCACCATCGTCAATAGCTTCACTGCCACTGCCACGGAGGAGGCGCAGATCTGATCTGCGTCGACCACATTTTCATCAGCTATGGCTCTGACCACGCTGGCTACAGCTTCGACCACTCCAGCAACAGCTCTGACCACGCCGACAACTCATCGACCACTTCTCCGCTACAAGGGAAGGGTGATCGACAACACTGACCTGATCGAAGCTGTCGACCAAGTCGGCCACAAGCTCTCGCAAACCCTGACTTTGGTAGATTTGATCCAAAATTAACCTACCGAGCAGGTACTTCTTCACTACAACAGATCTACCCGACCAGTTTGGGTTCGCCGTCCAACACGGCTTGATACAGATCTAGTGGTCACCGCTACTCCTAAAGGACGTACGGTACGCCTTCGCCCGGTTCCTAGACCTAGCCTTAGGCTCTCTGAGTACCAAGTCCTGATGGAGGATTGACAGGCCCTCCCATACGGCCTGAAAAATGCTGCTTCCGAGTACGCATATCGTACACCTCATCTGTTCATGGGTCCCATGGAGCGAGACCATGTTTCAGATTTGTACTTCCTGGATCTACCTCGACCATCACCAGGCAACGCCGTCAACATGGTCGGTATCCGGGAGCATCATGAAGGCTCGGTTTGTACACTGCCCGAGGATGGCGACTCCAGCACTGGATCTACATGCTCTGTCCACACCGAGGCTGAACACCTTGAAGACGACAAATATGATCTGGATCCACTACTGTACCCTTCAGGTTTCTCTTTGATCCCAAGGTTCCCACCGAGACGTGGCGACATGGTGCTCAACGTCAGCAATGATGAGCCCGCAGTCATGGGAGAAACTGACGAGCAATGGCAGCTTCACGAACAGCGTAACGTCGACCGTGCTGAACGCCGTCATCAGGAGGCTAAAGAAGAAGAGCGTCGAAGGGGACCCCGACCAAGAGATCTAGCCAACGTCTTTGACAGGGTTGGCGAGCGCCAAGTTTTCAGGACTCTAAGTGCCAACGTGGTTGTCACCATGGCTAACTTGGACCACTTACCTGACCAACCAGAAATCCAGCAGGTCCATGAAGATATTAGCGCACATCTGATCGCTGCTATGGGTCAAACCGTCGAGCTAGCTAAACGAGCTCAGATTACTTCGAGCACTTCAATTGCATCTAGCTGGAGTCGTTGTGTTTCAGAACACCCAAGTCACCAACAACCATCTAATCCACGCAATGGTCCACCCCCAGTCAACCCTCGAGGCGGCTGCAGCGGCGGTAACGGTGGTGGTGGTGGTGGCGGCGATGGTGGTCATAGCGGTGGTGACGGTGACGGTGCTCACGGAGGTGCTCGTGGTTGTCGGGATAACAACCGCAATCGCTGCAGTAATTGAGATCAGGAAGTGAATCAAGACCCCCAACCACAATCTTCGCCAGCAACTCCCTCCACGTGATGCCTGTAGCCACATCCTCAGCCACGCTAATGACCGTCAAGCTTATGAGAACATCCGATGCATCGAATACGACCCTGAGCACGGTCCTCCTGGCCTAAAACAGTTCACTTCTCATCTTCAACAAGTCGTATGGCCGAAAAACTTCATGCTCGAAAAGCTCAGGAAGTACAATGACAAGGAGAACCCCGAGAACTGAATCACGCTTTATGAGATCACCGTCCGATCAGCTTCGGGTGATGAACATGTAATGGCTAATTATCTTCCAGTTGTTCTTGATCAAGCAGGTCATCAATGGCTCTTGAGCCTGCCGAAGAACCAGTTCGATAGCTGAGCACAACTCAAGCAGGCCTTCATCGACAACTTTATTGCCACGTGTGACCAGCCGGGCAACAAGTATGACCTCGAGCGCATACGTGACCGCAAGGATGAGCTGCTGCGTGACTACATCCGACACTTCTCGGATATGCATCTCAAGATCCCTAAGATCTCTAACGACGAGGCAGTCTCGGCCTTCATCAAGGGCCTCCATCACCACGATGCCCTTAGAAGCAAGCTGCTTTGGAAACGGCCGACCACGGTCTCCGAGTTGCTCACCACCGCCAAAAACTACACAAACACGGATGACGCCAAGAAGATAATCAAGGAAGATGTGGGAGGGCCATCACGCCCCGAACATCTACCGCGCCGCAACGGGAACCGCGATGACTGTGGTCGGAACGACAACCACGATCATCGTGATCGGCACAATGACAACCGCGACCACCGAGACAACCGTGATCGGCAGTGTGACCGCTGCGACGCCTTCAGAGGCAAGCGTCCTCGCAAGGATGATCATAAAGTCAACACGGTTAAGAAGCCAAGTGGTCGCCGTGACTACCAGGACGACTACAACAAAGCCCTGAAGGGTCCCTACCAGCTTCATCCCAAATCCAATCACACCATGGAGAATTGCCGCTTCCTCAAGAACATCTACGCCAAGCAGCTCGCTGCCGATGACGCTGCAAGGGCCGACCACGACGCACAACGATGAGATGGTGATGACGACGATGACGAACAGGACTGGGATCCTCGTCATCAATACGTAACTCCCACCAAAACGGGCTTGTATGAGCATCATCGACGCTGACGGCCTCATCACCGACCCTAGGTTTCTAGCCTGGTCTCACCGAGAAATCTCCTTCAACTGTGAAGACCGGTGGGTCGTAATTCCTGAACCTGGTCAATTTCCCCTCGTCCTCGATCCCTGCATCAACAGCGTCCGGTTCAAGAGGGTCCTCATAAACGGTGGCAGTTCCATCGACATCCTGTTTCGTAACAGCTTGCCTGCTCTAAAATTGAGCCAGGCTGATCTCAAACCCTATGAGGCGTGTTCTCCCCAGACAGAGTTTTATATCTCTCGAGTAGATTACGCTCCCTATGTAGTTTGGGACTGCAGAACACTTCCGCACCGACTACGTCAACTTCGTGGTCGTGAACTTCGACGGCACCTACCACTCCATCCTTGGTCGACCAGCGCTCACCAAATTCATGGTCGTGCTGCACTACTCGTATCTGGTGCTCAAGATGCCTACCGAGCATGGCATCCTCACTCTCAGAGGCAATGTCTACACTGCCTATACCTGTGAAGAGGAAAGTTTCAAAGTGGCTGAAGCCACCGACCTCTGAATCCACATGGAGCAGACCTTGGTCGATATCACCAAGACTCCCGCCGACCACCTAGAGATCCCAGAGCTGCAAGCCCCGTGCAAGAGCATCAAGTCTAAGGACCACAAGGAGATCTAGCTGGTCGATGGTGATTCTAGCAAGATAGCCCTTATCGGGGCCAATCTGGATCCCAAATAGGAAGACACACTCATCAGGTTTCTAAGGCACAACGTAAGTGTGTTCGCGTGAAAACCCGTGGACATGCCCGGTGTACCTCGGCACCTGATTGAGCACTCCTTGAATGTCTCGAAGACCGCCAAGCCTATCAAGCAGAAGCTACGATGGTTCGCTCGTGACAAAAAGGAGGCTATTAGGGAAGAAGTTACACGGCTTTTAGCAGCCAGATTTATCAAAGAAGTGTATCACCCGGAGTGGTTAGCCAACCCGGTACTTGTACGCAAAAAGAATAATGAATGGAGAATGTGTGTCGATTATACTGATCTCAACAAACACTGTCCTAAAGACCCCTTCGGCTTACCGTGCATAGATGAGGTCATTGACTCAACAGCCGGCTGCGAGCTGCTGTCCTTTCTTGATTGCTACTCTGGTTATCACCAGATCGCTCTCAACAAAGATGACCAGATCAAGATGTCTTTTATCACGCCTTTTGGCGCCTACTGCTACACAACAATGTCGTTCGGGCTCAAGAACATGGGAGCCAAATACCAGCGTGCCATCCAAAACTGTCTCCAAAATGAGATAAAGGATGACCTTGTCGAAGCCTACATTGATGATGTGGTGTTAAAAACCAGGGAGGCCCATACCCTGGTCGACAATCTCCAGCGAATTTTCACAGCTCTTAACACGTACCAATGGAAGCTTAATCCTAAGAAGTGTATCTTCGGAGTCCTATCTGGTATATTGCTGGGTAACATCGTCAGTCATGACAGCATACGCCCTAATCCAACTAAGGTTAAGGCTGTTCTGGATATGCAGCCCTCCAAAAACGTCAAGGATATCCAAAAGCTCACTAGATGTATGGCCGCCCTCAGCCGCTTCATCTCACGACTCGGCAAGAAGGGCCTGCCTTTCTTCAAATTGCTTAAGTCATCAGAGAAGTTTGTCTGGTCGGAAGAGGCAGACGCTGCATTCACACAGCTAAAAAAGTTCCTTACCTCTCCACCAGTCCTTACTGCTCGTGGTCGAGCGTGAGGAACCCGGCTACGTTTACAAAGTCTAGCGCCCTGTTTACTTCATCAGCGAGGTACTCAATGAGTCCAAATCTAGGTACCCTCAAATTTAGAAGCTGATCTACGCCATCCTGATTACATCTCGAAAGTTGAAATATTACTTCGACGGATATCGGGTGGTGGTCAAGACCAGTTTTTCGCTTGGGGACATCATCCGGAACAAGGATGCTAACAGACGCATTGTCAAATGGGCGATGGAATTATGCCCCTACTCTCTAGAATTCTAGAGCCATACGACTATTAAGTCCCAGGCTCTGGTCGATTTTATAGTTGAATGGACAGAACTAAGCGCACCTCCCGATCAGGGGATATCCGAATACTGGAAGATGTATTTTGATGGTTCCCTCAACATCGATGGCGCAGGAGCAGGCGTGCTCTTCATTTCACCAAATAAAGACGAACTCCGCTACGTCCTTAGACTTTCTTTCCCTGCATCTAATAATACTGCAGAATACGAGGCCTGCCTCTACGGCATATGGATTGCGGTCGAGCTTGGCGTCAAGTGCCTATATGCCTATGGCGATTCGGCTCTAGTCATAAACCAACTTAATAAAGACTAGGACACGACTAGCGAGAAGATGGATGCTTACTGCAAGGAAATCAGAAAGTTGGAAGGCAAGTTCTACGGCATCGAATATACGCATGTGGTCTGGGATAAAAACAAAGCAGCCGATGAGTTGTCTAAGTTAGGGTCATCCCGAGCCAAAGTCCCACATGGCGTGTTCATCCAAGATCTTGTCAACCCGTCAATCAAGGAAAAAGAAGATCACATGGTCGAGAAGCCCCAGACCAGCAACTAGTGGCTACAGTTCCTCCTCCGATCACTACGGAACCCTCTTTGACCACTCATGCTTCGCCTTCGACCACTGATAATAGTGACTAGAGGGTACCCTTTATCAAGTATCTATAGGATGGAACCGGTTATACCGACCAAACAGAGAATGAGCGCCTTATACACCGTAGCAAATAGTATATACTAGTCGACGGCAACCTCATGCGCAAGACTGTGAAGGAAGAAGTCTTGATGAAGTGTATTACTCAAGAGGCAGGCATTAAACTGCGTGAAGAAATTCACAATGGCACCTGCGGCAATCACGCCGCATCTCGAACACTGGTCGGCAAAGCTTTCTGAGTAGGATTCTACTGGCCGTCCGCCATGGCCGATGCAGAGAAGCTGGTACGCCACTGCGACAGGTGTTAGTTTTTTGCGAAATGTATACATGTACCAGCACATGAGATCCAGACCATACCAACCTCTTGGCCTTTTGCATGCTGGGGACTGGATATGATTGGGCCCTTTAAGCCGACCCCTGGAAATTTCAAATGTGTTTTCGTGATGATCAATGAGTTCTCCAAGTGGATTGAGTACATGTCTTTGACCAAGGCATCCTCAGAAAAAGCAGTCGATTTCCTCGACCAGATCACACATCATTTTAGCCTCCCCAACAACATCATCACAGACTTGGGGACTCAGTTCACTGGCAGTACATTTTGGGACTTCTACGATGAAAGGAGCATTGTTGTAAAGTATGTGTCAGTGGCGCATCCCAGAGCTAATGGACAGGTTGAAAGGGCAAACGGCATGATCCTTGATGCGTTGAAGAAAAGACTGTATAGAGAAAACAAGAAAGCGCCCGGCAGATGGCTCAAGGAACTACCGGCTATGGTCTAGGGTCTCCGAACTCAGCCCAATCGCAATACGGGAGCCTCTCCCTACTTCATGGTCTACAGTGCAGAAGCGGTGCTCCCTGTCGATATAGCTTTTCGATCACCAAGGGTTGAGAACTTTGACAAGGACAGGTCTGATGAGTCATGAGAACTTGAGGTCAACTGCTCCAAGGAGCGACGGCTTGATTCCTACATGCGTACTGCCAAGTACCTCACTGTACTACGCAAGTATTACAACAAGAATATCAAAGAGAGATTCTTCATGGTCGGTGACCTGGTCTTGAAGTGGAAGACGAATCAAGACGGCATGCACAAGCTTTCATCACCATGGGAGGGACCATTTGAAGTCACAGAAGTTACACGGCCTACTTCCTACAGGCTGGCTTATCTTGATGGCACTGAGCTGCCCAACTCTTGGCATATTAATAAGCTTAGGCATTTTTACCCTTGAAGTGTTGAAAAAGAAGGATATGTGCTCCTCTTGTACTTTGATTATTTTAATAAAGCATCTATGTTTTCTTTCGATTTACTCAACGTATTTGTCTGGAGACTACTTTTTATCTCTATTTTATAACAGACCAGTTGATGGACCACCATTCTTTTTTGAGTTCTCGGAGCCAACCCCATCTCTGACTCCTCCCCACGCGTGCATGAGACCCGCTCTCTACGCTCCGGGTGGTCGGTGGGCGCCCCTTGGTCTGACCTGTGTGTTCTTACGGGTGAACAGGCTTCGTGCCTCGCTCTCGGACCACAGATCTAGCTAGGGCCATACGGATTCAACAGAATGACGTGCCTCCCAACTGATACAACTAAAATAGAACACTTATACTCCCTCCGTATCGGATTTAAAAGTCGTTTTGGATAAGGTTTGGGTCAAACATTGGGAATATAAATCATCAATAACTTTTAAGTTGTTGAGTTTGCAAATGTAAAAATTATATGAATAGATTTATCTTGAAAAATACTTTCATAAAAGTATACATGTATCACTTTTCCATAAATATTTTTTTATAAAAACAAGAGGTCAAAGTTGTGTTTTGGAGACCATGTCGCTGTCCTAAACGACTTCTAAATCTGATACGGAGGGAGTACGTTCTAACTTAGTTATCGTCCACACAATATACAAGCTTCAAACGTTTTTCATCCAAAAACATAACAAGCTTACATTGTCTTAACAGTGCATTATTACAGGCTTGCCTGAGGAGGCACAAGTCTACAATAATCTAAAACTATTTTTTCTTTCTACAACTAAAGGCTACTGGCTGGTCAGCGCTCGGGACTCGGGCTCGGCGCTGCTCTTCGCCTTCTCACTGCTCGATGGTGGTGGTGCCGCTTTGGCTGAGGAAGTTGGTGCCACCGGGGTCTGGCTGGTCGACACCGCAGCCTCCGGTCGCTCCGCGGACGAAGATTCTGGCATCGGGGACTAGCTGGTCGAGACCGCAGCTCCTGGTAGCTGACTCCAAGATGCTGGCCCCTGCGCCGGCGGTGACAACATCCCGCACAAGTTGATGTCGCCTATTATCGAAGCCGACAAGTCAAGCAGCTGGATCCTTAGTTCATCTGCTTGCTTCGGGCCAACCACCTTGGGATACCCCAGCTCGAAACGCTTGAAGTCGATCAGCGGGTAGTGCGCGTGCACCATGCTGAGCACATGGACGCCTGCGTACTCCCCGGCCTCCTTCATGAACTGATGGAGTCATCACAAGGCACGCTGGCACTTATTGATTACTCCACGTGGCGGTGCTCTGGTGTTAGTCACCGGGAGCTCTGGGTCGATCAGGTCCAATACTGGCATGATACCGGCCACCATTTGGTTGCACCGACCCTTCCAGAGATCCCGGTCCTTCTCGAGCTCACGTGTCTTCAATGAAAAGGCGTCACGATCTTTGATAGCCTCTTCGAGGTGCTTCTTCACGTTCACCTTTAGTTCTGCAGAGCAGCCATCCGGTCAGGTAAGTATCATATGGAAATATCCTGAAACCAAGACAACCAATACTTACTGTTCAGCTCTATATTCTTCGCCTTCAGCTCCTCAGTTATTTTTTTGGAGTGTTCCAGGAGCTGTGCGTGGTCTTGTGCTAGTTGGTTGTTCTCTCCCGTCAATCGAGTGCACTCTCTGACCACGCGTGCATTCTCTTCTCGAAGGGAAGCTACTTCACTCGCCAGGCCTGCAAATAGGCTGGTCAGTACAAGAGTATATATTCACATTACTTTTTAGTACTTGGGGAGTTACGGCTAGACAACTTACCCATCTTCTCTTGCTCCTTCTGGCCGAGCTGGACGATGGCATTGTGTCAAGATGTCTCTAGCTCCGCCTTCTCCTTCTCGGCGGCCTCGAGCTTTTCGCGCAGTCGATCCACCTTGGCTGCCAGCTCCTTGTTTTCATTGAACGTTGGTTCAATTTGGTCAAAGCACCGCTTATGGTACTTTGCCGTCTTCACAATATCCTACAAGGCGACCATAGCATTGTTTTAGCAAAAGCATCACAATACTATTCTAAGGATGCACAAAACAGCAGCTTACCTGTACTTCGGCTATAAGCCGCTTCGTCACCAACTTGACCTTTCTTGTCTCGTCGTCTGTGGGGATCTCCTCGTATCAGATGTAATGATCCCCACGTTGATGGCACACATAGACATGTTGACGACCGTCCTGGGGATGTCCCTGGTTCTCCTCAACAACGGTATCTTCGGACTCCGTGGCATCAGCGGTCGTGGCCTCTTCTTGCTGCTGGCCGGCTTTAGCCTCCTCCTGTCGTCGGCTTGACCTGGCCTTAGCGTGCCCTAGGCTACTCCCCGGCTCTGACAACACCATCGGAGTTTTTCCCCGAGCCGCGGCGTCGGGTAGAACACCCTCCTGTGCGCTTGGGGTGGCCACAGACTGCTCTGGTGCTTCGTGACTGGGCTCGGGGACTCGCCTCTCTTCTGTTCCCTCCTGGTCCATGGCCAGTGCCTCCAGAGGCACCTGTTCGGCTGACCCCTGCTCGGCGGCTGTCTCCACCATTGTCGGCTGGCTCGGAACAGGTCCTGCCGCTGCCTGCTCGTTGGTAGCCATCGAGGCGGCTGATGATGGCCTCCCACCGGTGGCAAGGCCTCGGGGATCTCCATCGACACCGAGCTACAATTTGATAAACACACAGTTGATAATTCCTATTACTATCTGCTTTTACTACTAATGCTTACTAAAATATGTAGAGACTTACATGTCTGCCTCGTGGTGTGCGGCTGAGAATGTGCGCCGACATGGTCATCCTCAGCTCCCTTGCTGGCCCGCCAAGCTCTGGCCACCCTCATTTGGTGGCGGAACTGGTGCTATAGCTGCAGTGGACGCCGCTGTAGGTTTCGGCGGCCCCTCCCGGCTTGTCTGCTCTACGCCTTTCCTTTGACAAGGGGTGAGCAGATCGGTGGCCGGGTTTTCTTCTTTGTCTTCATCTGACCAGCTTTGTATCATCCGACGACGCTTGCTGGTCGGATTCTCCAGCATCCCCGTGGTCTCTGAGCTCCCCAGCCTCTTCTTTGAGTGTTCGGGGGCAACCGGGTGCTTCTCCACTCTCCTGCTGCCGATGTCTGTCCCGGCTCTTGGTGCTCCGTCTCCCTCCTCGACGTCGACGTGAGCATAGCATTGCTGCATGTTTCGCGGTGGGGGCTCCATGCTCCTCGAGTGGTCCATCCCGGGCGCCAAGGTGTAAGGTCCAAATGGCTAGAGGGGGGTGAATAGCCTATTTAAAAATCTACAAGCTTCACTAAACAACCACGTTAGTATAAAAGATGGCTAAGCTAATTCTAGCACTAGCTCAACTATACTATGCAAGCCACCTATACAATTCTAGTGAAGCAAGGCTATGATCTCTAATACACACCAACAAGGCTAAGTCACTAAGCTACTTACTCCTATGTGATAAAGGCTACACTAAACAAACTACACAAGGACTAGTACAAGAAAATAAAGAGCAAGTGACTTGATTCTTATACCAACAATGTAGAGAAGCGATGCACTCGAAGAATCAATCACAATGAGCAATCACAAGAGAAATCCTCGGCAAAGAGATGACACAAGATTTTCTACCGAGGTTCACTTGCTTCCCGGTAAGCTACTCCTCGTTGTGGCGATGCACCCACTTGATGGATCACGAGCTAATCAACTATCAAGAGTTGAACCCTCAGCGGGTGCCGCACATCCACTCACAAGATGGGGATCCTCCAAGCCACGTGCTTCACTAGAGTAGCCAATTCACGAACTCCCGTGAGGAAGGCTCAAGAACCCATCACAATCAACTTGGTGAAGCTTGAAACAATCTCCAAGGTTGAGCTCAATACCACCGCTGCTCCAAGCCGTCTAGGGTGTCGGGAAACATCCAAGAGTAACAAGCAATCCGCAGCAAACACGAAGATCAAGTGCCACTAGATGCAACTCTCAATGCAATGCACTTGAATCTCACTCAATCTCTCTAGAGCATGCAACCAAGCAAGGAGATGAGTGGAGGGAGTGTTCTCTAGCTCAAAGTGTGCCTCAATATCTCAAATGTGCAAGAGTTAGCCCCCAAGGGCCGGCCACCTCTTATTTATAACGTTTCACCCAAGAGCTAGCCGTTATCAACTTCACTGGACGATTTTCAGGGGCGACAGACGCTGCACAGTAGCGTCTGTCGCCAAGCCGACAGACGCTACAGGCGCGTCCGTCGCTCCGTGCGACGCCACGTGTCCAGCTTATTCGAAAACCAACGGTCATGAACAGTAGCGACAGACGCGTCTGACGCCAGTCGACAGACGCGTCCGTACGCCCGACAGACGTGGTCCAGTGATGATGTTTTCGCCCGAGTTCGTCAGACGTGTACGCCGCAAGGCCGACAGACGCGGCATCGAGCGTCTGTCGCTCACGCTTGCGCGCGCCCGCGCAGTTCCACAGCGTCAGACGCTGGAACAGTGCACGAGGCCACGTCTGTTGCCTTCGCGATAGCGCGTCTGTCGTGCCCGTGCGCACAGGCCGAGCTAGGGTAGCCCGACAGACGCTGACGTCAGCGTCTGTTGCTCCCGGCTCACGCATCTGTCGCGTGTATCTCGGCGACACTTCGTCGTTTTCTCGTTCCGCTTGATCACCCTTGTCACTTATGAGCTACTCTCCATATGTGTATCACTAAAGCACATGTTTTAGCTCATGAAACACTTCCGTGCTTTCACCACTTTTTCAACCTCCGGCGTAATGGAAAATAGGCATTTCATTTCTCCGAAAATGCCTGAATCCCGCGCTTGCAAGCTCAGCGAGAGGGAGAGTGAACCCCAAACCCCTCACTACCGCTCAAACACCGCCGCCTTCGCAAATGTGCCAACACCATCATGTGTAAAACACCATGTGCATATGTGTTAGCATTTTCACAATCATTTTTTAAGGCGTTACGTTAGCTCTCTACTAGATCCTAATGCATATGCTCAAGATGATGACCTAGTAGCACTTGATTCATGAGCTAACCGTGATTGCCCCTCTTGATAGTCGGCTATCAATCCTAAACCCGGTCAATCACTTCTCTACTCATCTTAGACCGGCAAAAGCAAACCCTATGATTATACCTTTGCAGTGATCACTTTGTTCCATGTCCATCTCCTCATGCTTGATCACCATGACCATCATTTCATGTCCATGCACCATCTCTTTATGATCTTGTGGGCCACCACTCCATGCCACATGCACCTTCATCACATGTGTTGCTTATGCCTAACTTAAACCACTTAACACATGGCATTAGCAACTTGGTGTCATTAATTACCAAAACCAAACTTGGGCTTTCAATCTCCCTCTTTTTGGTAATTGATGACAACCATCACAAAGATATGAAATGAAATCATATTTCAGATTTGGTAGTATTAGCTCCCCCTACATATGTGCTTCCATGAGTTTGGTTCAATTTTGCACATATGCAAGAATCAGAATTTTGGGAGAGTTACTACTACTACCAAAATGATGCTAAGGTATATAGAATGGACCTTTGAAGCGTGATACCAATCGGAGTTGCCAATATATACCATCCTTAGCACCAATGTAGCTAGACACCAGTTGTAATACATCACTTGTAAAGATCACAAACACTAAAATACCCCGTGAGATCAACATTATAGCAAAGAGTGTCTAGATACCACTTGTAAAGCTACTCTCAACAATTCATCATTCAAGATCTATTTCTAGCATACACCACAAAATCATGAATATGAATTTAAGCTTTTGCAATGCAACAATTCATCATGTTAGTGCACATACAAATGCAACAAGTGATTCATGAGCTTGCTCCCCCTACTTGTGTGCTCAATTTTAATTGATCCCTTTCCAATGTCATATCTTTTGCTTTCTCTCCCCCTTTCTATATCTTTGTGACTTACTTCTCCCCCTTTGTCAACAATCACCAAAAAGGTGCCAATTTTAGTGAGAGTTAAGTCAATCAATTAGGGAGTGAATATGAGGGTCATATTATGGTTCAATCTAGATCACTTGCCTAGAATATGTAATTCGGTTTGATCCAAGGACAAGCTTCTTCACACCTCATAAAGTATAAGGGTTATCTTGACCATGTTGAATTACACATCATGAGCTCGTTTTCTAGATTCAACACTAGGTTTGCAAGCCCACAAACATGTCATATGCTAACACTAGATCAATCAATCATAGAAGCAATAGTGGTATCATATATACATCAAATTCATTTGATTTTCATGACTGAGCCTATTTGTCATGCAAATATGTCTATATGTTCTAAACAAGTCCTTAGTAAAGTATGAATGATATGCCAAACAACTTTACCTTGCATTGTCGAAGGGAAGGCATGTCATATAAGAATGTGGGGGTGCACTCATTTCAAGTTGGAGAAGTCAAGTATGTTCAATTCATTCTTCAACTTGTAAAATCTCTTCTCATCAAGTGGCTTTGTGAATATGTTGGCTAGTTGATCTTCGGTGCCAATGCTCTCAATGCTAATATCACCCTTTTGTTGATGGTCACTTATGAAGTGATGCCTTATGTAAATGTGCTTGGTTCTTGAATGTTGAACCGGATTTTGTGTCATCTTGATAGCACTCTCATTATCACAAAACAAAGGCACATTTTTGAACTTGATTCCAAAATCATTCAAGGTGACTTTCATCCAAAGCAATTGTGCACAACAACTACCGGCACTAATGTATTCGGCCTCGGCGGTTGATAGTGCAACACTATTTTGTTTCTTTGATGACCATGAAACGAGAGACCTTCCTAGCAATTGACAAGTACCACTTGTGCTCATTCTATCAATCTTGCATCCACCATAGTCGGAGTCCGAATATCCAATCAACTCAAAATTAGACCCCTTAGGATACCATAGTCCAACATCATGAGTGCCCTTAAGATATCTCAATATCCTCTTGGTCGCTTTCAAGTGACTTTCTCTAGGTGAAGCTTGATATCTTGCACACTTGCACACACTAAACATCACATCCGGCCTAGAAGCGGTGACATATAGCAAACTTTCAATCATAGACCGGTATAGTTTTTGATCTACCATGTTTCCACTAGCATCAATACCCAATTGATCATTTGTGCCCATTGGTATACTCATTGGCTTAGCATCTTGTAATCCAAACTTCTTGATCATGTCCTTGATATACTTGCCTTGACTCACAAAAGTGTCATTCTTCATTTGCTTGATTTGAAGCCCAAGGAAGTAACTAAGCTCTCCAATCATGGACATCTTAAACTCATTTGCCATTATTTTTTCAAACTCTTCACAAAAATCTTGATTGGTTGATCCAAAAATGATATCATCCACATAGATTTGCAACACAAACAAGTCATTTCCAAGCTTCTTGGTGAAGAGAGTGGTGTCAACCTTTCCCATCTTGAATCCTTTAGAGAGAAGAAAATCCCTCAATCTCTCATACCATGCTCTAGGTGCTTGCTTCAAACCATACAATGCCTTCTTTAGCTTGAAAACATGGTCAGGCTTCTTGTCCTCTTCAAAACCGGGAGGTTGCTCAACATATACTTCTTCATTAATGTAGCCATTGAGAAATGCACTTTTGACATCCATTTGATAGAGCTTGATATTGTGTGCACAAGCATATGCTAATAAGATTCTAATTGCCTCCAATCTTGCAACCGGTGCATATGTCTCACCAAAGTCAAGACCTTCAACTTGTGTGTAACCTTGTGCTACCAATCTTGCTTTGTTCCCCACAACCATTCCATCTTGATCTTGCTTGTTTCTAAAGACCCACTTAGTACCAATCACATTGTAGTTCTTTGGCCTCTCAACAAGCTCCCAAACTTGATTTCTAGTGAAGTTGTTTAGCTCTTCATGCATGGCATTAACCCAATCGGAATCTTTCAAAGCATCTTCTATTTTCTTATGTTCTTCAAGTGACACAAATGAGTAGTGCTCACAAAAAGATGCCAATCTTGATCTAGTTTGAACACCACTTTGAATTCCACCAATGATTTGATCCAATGGATGATCCCTTGCAATGTTGGTAGGTTGAAGTATTGTAACACCCTAAAATTTGCTTCTTTTCAAAATAGGAAAAATTTGATTTAAATATGTATTTTTGTGAGCATTTGAATCATAAATGTAATAATTTTTGCTAAATTAAAAAGCAACTATAAGGCATAGTTACATGAATGTGCATTGATGCTGTTGCATTGGATTTTTTGTATTGAGTGGTTGATTCAAATTCAAAAGAGAATTCAAAATCCAATTTAAAATCTGCTTTGAAAAAAACGGCATAGCTCCTCCCTCCTTCTCTACTTTCGGCCCGAGTAGCCCAGCAGCCGCTCGTGCCGGCCCGCTCCAGCTCCGCCTCCCTCTCCCGCACTGGAACGCCCGCTCTGTGTTCGTCTTGGGCCATGGCCGCAGGCCCAGCTCACGCGCGAGCGCCCGCGTCCCCCTCTTCTCTCTGTCTCTCTGGCTGACACCGCGGGCCCGCATGTCAGAGCTGCCTTCCTCCTCAAGTCGACGCCATCGTCGCCTTCCTTGTTTGCCACCGCCGAATCCCGCGTCTCAATCTTTCCCTTCCTTACTCGGAGCGCCTTCGGGCTATATAAGCCGAGCCCGTGTGTCTCTCTGCTTCCATCTCGCCCTCTCGAAGCCGCCGTGGCCCTTGTGAGCATCGCCGCCGCGAGCACGAGCGCTACCCGCCGCCATTGAGGTCGATTCGTCGATTTCATCGCGTCTCCGATCTCGTAAGCCAGCCTCCAAGCTTCGCGTCATGTTTCCGAAGCTACCGAGCCTTCTTTTCTTTTTCCTCATCAACTCATCTCGCATTACCATGTTCATAGGAGTTCGCCGCCGCCATCCCGAGCTAAGCACCGCCCTCAGCCCGTCATCTGACTTCCTTCTTGTGCGTGGTGAGCTCGCCATGTCCTGCTCTCCCTCTCTGTACCTTCCATTTGACGAATGGTGGCCGGAGATGCCGTTTCGTCGAACGCCGGCGAGGTTTCGGTGATTCCGGCCATGGCGCCGCCGTCGGTCCACTGTAGACGGCCGGCGATTTCCTCTCTCTCCCTCTGGATAAGATCTGGGTCGTCCATCTTGTATCCAACGGCCGAAGATAGAAGATACCCTTTCGGTTGTTAGTTTTTCTAAAGAGCCCCTATACTTTTTATATATTGAACCCGCAGTCCATAACGAAAAAACCTGAATCCGTTTTATTCTTTTGAAAGCGTATTTGGTCTCGGTAATTCAAAAATACGTTTTCTGATATTTACAGTTTTGCCACTAATCTTGTTTTAGTCGTAAAATCTCCGTTTTAACTCCGATTTGACCCGTTCAAATTGCGTTAGGTTCATATTCGCGAGCTCTATATGATAGTGTTACTGTACAGTAGGTTTGTAACCTTTTAATTTCGAGTTTGAATTATAGTAATTATTTATCTATAGGAAATCTTAGTAAATTCATAACTTTGTCGTTTTAGCTCCGTTTTTCGTGATCTTCGCGTCTGTGTGATCCTAGTGAGTTATAGATTCGTTTTAAAGACTTTTTATCTTATTTTATTATTGTTGGTGTACTGTTCTAATTATAGTCTTGTTTGTTTTGCATGATTGCTTTTGGATGAATGTTGTTGCTATTGTTGGTCGAGTTTAGACGATGAGCAATTCGTTGGTGATCAAGAGTTTTTCTTCGAGCAAGATCTTCAGGACCAGTTTGATCAAGGCAAGTATAACATGGGATCTCCTTGTTGTCCTATTCACTTTAATCACATAAAATCATATTGCATGTGTCTACCTTGAATGCCATTAAGGATTTCCTAGTATTTGATCTATACCTTGTCACCTACGGGGATTTGCATTGGGTAGCTTTGCTAGTGCTAATATAAACTGTGATTTTGTAATATGATAAATGAAATATGCAATAACACTAAAAATATGATTTCTTTTAATTATTGTTTAAGGGAGCTAGAGCATGGGGATATTTTGCTGCTCTAAGTTTCTCTCCATAAGGACTCATCTATGAATGAACATCCGGGACATACAGTACATCTGTGGGGGCTATATGGCTCTGGCTCTAGTTGTTTGAAAGAACTTTTCTAGCTTGTTAGCGGTAACCTTCATTGGCGTAAGAATGGCTTGACGATTCGGGTATAGGACAGCCTCTAGTCCCATGTGTATAGCCGGGAAGGAATGTGCCATGTGAAAAGGAGGGTTCCTATATCTGCTTGCCGAGTAAACTAATGGCCCAAACTTGTTAGACGAACTTTCAAATGGCTTTATATGATTTTCGGTGTTTTGGGAGTAATTAACCCATGCATTTAGAAATCATGACTCACAGTGAAAGTGTACACCTCTGCGCAGAGTTTAATAAACTGGTATACTAGCCGTGCTCACGGATACGAGCGGCCTTGGACCTTCATGGAATAGATGAATATAATAATGTATTATGTGTTTTGCTATTTATTACTCATATCTACATTGATCATATGTTTATGGTGGGTTTACTGCAAACTTGATGCTACTCATATGCCACAACAATGACAAACTAAAAGCTAAATGCAGTTAAACCGTGTCATATCTTTGTTGGGCCTCATATACCCCATGTTATATTTGTTGAGTATGACATGTGCCCACTCTTGCTATCTACAGCACAAACCAGGTTGGGCACAAGATCAGGATTGGGATGAGGACTACCGCAACGAGTACTAGACTTGTTGTCCACCAGTTGACTATTCCTGTGATGGAGCTACCACGAGAGTTATCTTTTATTTTTCCGCTGGATTTTTGTAAAGACTTTATGATAATATTCGTGATGTAATAAGCAATTATGATGATACTCTCTTTTAATTTGTCAGCTTATGTGTGAATTGATCTCTAGGCACACATAAGAATATGCATTCCATTTTATCCTTAAAATGGGTGTGACAAATTGTATTGGGAGTTGATTGCTTCCACTTGCTTGACCTTGATCTTGATATTCATCATGAGTACCACTTGAGCTTGCTTGATTTGTATCAATTTGCACATCTTGATTAATCATTTGTATGTCACCATCATCATCAACTTGTCTCGGCTTTATATCTCCAATGTCCATGTTCTTCATTGCATTTGACAATTGATCTTCTCTCACATCATCAAGGTTTTGAGCTTTATTTTGAGATCCTTGGGTTTCATCAAACTCAACATCATGAACTTCTTCCAAGGTGCCATTTGTGAGATTCCAAACTCTATATGCTTTGCTTGTGGTAGAATAACCAAGTAAGAACCCTTCATCACATTTCTTATCAAACTTGCTCAATCGAGTGCCTTTCTTGAGAATGTAACATTTGCAACTAAACACTCTAAAGTATGCAATGTTGGGCTTTTTTCTATTTAATAGCTCATATGGTGTCTTCTCAAGCTTTCCATGGCAATAGAGACGGTTGCTACAATAGCAAGCCGTGTTGATAGCTTCACTCCAAAATGAATGACTCACATTGTATTCACTAAGCATTGATCTAGCCATATCAATCAAGGTTCTATTTTTTCTTTCAACTACACCATTGGATTGAGGAGTGTATGTTGGAGAGAATTGATGTCCAATACCAAGATCATCACACAATTCCTCAATTCTTTTGTTCTTGAACTCACTACCATTGTCACTTCTAATCTTCTTGGTGGTGATTTCAAACTCATTTTGCACTCTCTTGACAAAAGACTTGAATAGATCATAAACATCACTCTTGTCATAGAGAAAGAACACCCAAGTGTATCTTGTGTAGTCATCCACTATCATAAAATCATACTTGTTGCCACCAATGCTAGTGTATGTTGTTGGCCCAAACAAGTCCATGTGCAATAACTCAAATGTCTTAGATGTGCTCATTTCACTCTTGCTAGGATGTGCATTTCCAACTTGTTTGTCGGCTTGACAAGCACTATAAGGTTTATCCTTCTCAAAGGTGACATCCTTCAATCCTCTAACTAAGTCATGCCTCAAAAGTTTGTTCAATTGTTTCATTCCAACATGACCAAGCCTTCTATGCCACAACCATCCCATACTAGATTTGCTAAGCAAGCATGATGTCAATTGTGTCTCACTATCATTGAAGTCAACCAAGTATAAGCTACCATGTCTAAATCCTTTGAATATCATGTTTGTACCATCAACACTAACAACTTCAACATCATCACTACCAAATATGCATTTGAAACCGAGATCACAAAGTTGTGCTATTGACAATAAGTTGAAGTCCAAGCTCTCAACTAGCAACACATTGGATATGCTCATGTCATTGGAGATAGCAATTTTACCAAGCCCTTTGACCTTGCCTCTCTTGTTGTTGCCGAAAGTAATAGCATCAAAACCACCATTTTGACTTGTATCAATTGATTTGAACATACAAGAATCCCCAGTCATATGTTGAGTGTACCCACTATCAAGCACCCAATGCCTTTCTCCGACTTTATAATTGACCTACAAAACAAGATCAATTCTTTTTAGGTACCAAAACTTGTTTGGGTCCTCCAAGGTTAGTGACCAAGCTCTTTGGTACCCAAATGACTTTCTTCTTTGAGCCCATCCATGGTGCACCAATGAACTTAGCATGAACACCATTAGTACCCTTGGTAAGCACATAGAAAGAGTTAAGCTTAATTGAGGATACATTAGCATTTGATTTCTTGTTCATGCATTGTTGCTCTATGTGACCAACTTGCTTGCACACTTTGCAATTGCTACCATTGTTCTTCACAAAACGAGTTTTGTGAGGAGCAAAAGCGGTCTTGCCTTTCTTTGGGTTATAGCACAATCCCTCTTTATAGAGAGAAGCCCTTTGGCTACCCAAGCACATAAGCAAGCAGTCCTCACCACCATAAGCCTTAGCTAATATGTGATTGAGCTCTTTTACCTCCTTCTTGAGATTTTCATTCTCAACTATTAGTGAGGAGTCACAAGTGAAGCCGTCACTACTAGATGAGGATGATGTAGATGAGCTACATGAAGGGTTAGTGGGAGCAACAACAATAGGCTTATGAAAAGATTCATCAATTATATCACATGATATGCCTATGTTGCAAGTTTTAGCTTTCTCAACATTAGTTGACATGTTTTCACATTTTTCAACTAGAGAGGAATGAGCTTCTTCAAGCTTAGAGTGAGACTTTTAAAGCTTCTTATGGTCTACCTTTAGACTCTCATAAGATGCCCTAAGCTCATCAAGTTCTTGCATAAGGTTTTTCTTATCCTTAAGCAAGTCCTTGCACTCCTTTCTAGATTCTTTAAAATGTTGAGTGCAATCTTCTAGCATAGTGATTAGTTTATCTTTAGTGAATTCTTCTTCATCACTATCACTATCACTATCACTATCACTATCACTAGCATTATCATGATCACTCTCATCGTCGGATGATACCTTAGCGGCCTTAGCCATGAAGCACGATGGAGTGTCGAAGAGGGAGACCTTCTCTTGGATGGCAATGCTAGCATGTCCCTTCTTCTTGCTCTTGTTGTCATCCTCATTATCACTTGAGGAATCATCACTATCCCATGTAGCAACATGAGAATCATTCTTCTTTTTATGAGAGCTCTCCTTCTTTTCTTTCTTCTTCTTTTGCTTCTTCCTCTCCTTCTTGATAGCATCTTCTTCATCACTATCATAAGGACACTTTGCAATGAGATGGTCCTTGCTATGGCATCTAAAGCATCTCATGGTATGCTCATTCTTTTTAGATGAGTTCTTTCTCCTTCTTGCACGATAGCCTTTCTTCTTCATGAATTTGCCAAATTGCTTGACAAAGAGAGTCATCTTCTCATCAATGTCATCACTATCACAAGAGCTTGAGTCTTCATCACTTGATGATTCAATCTTGGACTTGCCCTTGGATATGGTGGCTTTGAATGCCACACTCTTCTTCTTTTCATCATCTTTCTTCTCATTTTCCTTCTTCTTCTTCTTGACCAACTCATCCTTCTCATCATCTTTTCTATATGAATCATCGGTCATCGCTTCTTGAAATACTTGTTGAGGAGTTGAATCCTTCAATGTAGTCCTCACTAGCACGGTGATCAATGTATCAAACCTCTTGGGCAAGCTTCTCAAGAACTTCATAGAGAATTGGTTGTCCTTGACCTCCTCACCAAGTGCCTTGACCTCATTGACAATGACTTGCAACCGATGAAATATTTCCGGTACACTCTCATCATCTTGCATCTTAAAGCTTGAAATTTTTTCTTGCAAGATATATGCTTTAGCTGTCTTTGTGCCTTCGGTGCCCTCAAATGTTTCTTCTAGCTTGGCCCAAGCATCATGAGCAATTTCAATATTCTTCACTTGCTCAAATGCCTTGTCATCTAGTGCCTCATGAAGAGCACTAATGGCAATGTCATTGCATTGGAGCTTCTTCTCTTCCACCGGTGTAGGTGCTTCTGGATTAGCAACCTCAAATTTTATTTCGGTGACCTTCCACACTTCTCTATTGATTGACTTGAGGTGTGCGGTCATCTTAATCTTCCAATATGCATAATTTGTGCCATCAAAGTGAGGTGCCTTCTTGGTGTTGTTGATGTGCAAGCTTAATTGATCCATTTCTTTTTCACCGTAGGTTGTTAAGCCTCAAATAAACGGTGCCTCGGCTCCGATACCACTTGTAAGGTCCAAATGGCTAGAGAGGGGGGGGTGAATAGCCTACTTAAAAATCTACAAGCTTCACTAAACAACCACGTTAGTATAAAAGATGGCTAAGCTAATTCTAGCACTAGCTCAACTATACTATGCAAGCCACCTATACAATTCTAGTGAAGCAAGGCTATGATCTCTACTACACACCAACAAGGCTAAGTCACTAAGCTACTTACTCCTATGTGATAAAGGCTACACTAAACAAACTGCACAAGGACTAGTACAAGAAAATAAAGAGCAAGTGACTTGATTCTTATACCAACGATGTAGAGAAGCAATGCACTCCAAGAATCAATCACAATGAGCAATCACAAGAGAAATCCTCGGCAAAGAGATGACACAAGATTTTCTACCGAGGTTCACTTGCTTCCTGGCAAGCTACTCCTCGTTGTGGCGATGCACCCACTTGATGGATCACGAGCTAATCAACTATCAAGAGTTGAACCCTATGATTATACCTTTGCAGTGATCACTTTGTTCCATGTCCATCTCCTCATGCTTGATCACCATGACCATCATTTCATGTCCATGCACCATCTCTTTGTGATCTTGTGGCCACCACTCCATGCCACATGCACCTTCATCACATGTGTTGCTTATTCCTGACTTAAACCACTTAACACATGGCATTAGCAACTTGGTGTCATTAATTACCAAAACCAAACTTGGGCTTTCACAAGGACACGTACAACAGGTCCCTTTCAACGCCGTGCACCTAACAGCATAATGACAGCAGGCATTACAATAGATGTCTTTTATCAACTATGTGATCGACATGAAAGAAAGACAGATGCTTGAAATACCTTCGAGGCTGGTCAGATGAGCTTGTACGCATGCATGATGACGCTCAAAGGATGGTATGACGGATCTACTAGGCTGAACAGATCCGCAATCCTTCGCTTGATCTCATCGTCATGCAGCCGGTTTGGACGCATCCTGGTCTGGTCCGCTGAGCCCTGGTACTCGTAGTCGGCGTGTACCCTCTTCTGGCAAGGCTGTACTCGCCAACTGATGAAGCTCTCGGCTATGGCTGGTCCATCCAGACGGGTCCATGAGAGCAGCTCCATGAGCTCCCTCACCTGCCTGGCATACTCCGGCTTCTCGTTCCAGCTGACTCTCTTCTCTGGGATGTAACCAACGTCACAGAGAATGGCGGTGTTGGGCTCTTCTCGGATGTAGAACCATTTCTTGTACCAATCGCCAAGGGAGGTATTCCAGGGGCAGCTGAGGTACTCTGACTTCATTCCATCACGGAGTGTCAGGTACACTCCGCCGGCGATCTGAGAACCTCCCTTGGATCCCTTCTTCCGAAGACAGAAAAGATAGCGGAAGAGATCAAAATGGGGAGCAAATCCACCAAATGCTTCATAGAGGTGAATGAAGGTGGAGACGAGAAGGATTGAGTTGGGATGCAGATTGCAAATCCCAATCTCATAGTACAGACACAGCCCTTGGAGGAAAGGATGAATCGGAACCCCAAATCCCCTCTTGAAGAAATCTTTGAATACAACGATCTCACCAGGTTAGGGGTCAGGGAAGCTTTTTGAGTCTGATGCTCTCCAGCCTCCGAGCGCCTTGTCATGAAGCACCCCTAGGCCGACGAGGTTGTTGATGGACGATTCGGTGGACTTTGACTTCTACCACTCCTTCCTCATCACTTCGCCCCTTTTCGCCGCCTCCATCTTGGCCATCCTCTACCTCTCTTGCCTCTCTGCTTTGGCTTAGCTGGCAGACTGAGAGCGCGTCGCTTCTGACGACGGCGAGGTGTGTTAATGGCGGCCGCGGAGTCAGAATGCAAAATGCGGGTTGGCAGAGGAAGGAGATTAGTTTGCAAAGGCGACTGTTGGGTGTACATGGGAAATGGCCACACAACGGCTATTTATCACATTAACCACGCCGTTCCACCTCCCTGAGAATTTCAAGGATTGTGCGTATGAAACATGGCACGCGTCGTGCAGTTTTCACTTTTCACCGGCACCCACGCCAGTAAATGCGCACTCTCGGTTACCACGTGGATGGGCCCACATTAACGTGCCTTGACAGGTGCCAGCCCACAATGTGATTGATAAGATAAAAGCATGACTACCACGTCACATCAGGAAGACTTCTAAGACAACGGGTCAGGCCAAAAAAATCTAACAGGGAAAAAGGTGTTGGAGATATACGACGATCGGGGACTGGTCTAACGACTCCAGTCTATCTCAGATCACCGAGCACGGTCAACTCCCCGATCATGCCGTGGACTCGTCGCTTACTCTCTGACTTCGCTTGGGGACTCATCGACCACGACTTACGCTTTGCTCGGGGACTGTTTCGACCACTCCCCGACCACAGCCTGAGGTCTGGTTTCCTCGGCTACATGTGAAATTTGACTTGCATACAATTGAGGGATCAACGTTTTTTAAGACCTTGCTACAAGGCTCATACTTCATCTTCCAGCAAGCTCGGGGACTACATCGGTATGATGCACCTGTCGGTGCATCTCAGTATCAAGTTTCCAAGAAGGTTCATTTTAGACCCTGGCACCACGTGCCTATGTCACCTATTACCAGGCTCGGGGACTAAGTGGGCACACTTCACCTTGCGGTGAATATGCTTATTTTGACCCCTACGCTTTGTTTACCCTGCTTACATTTCTTTTTAGAAATACAAGTGGGCACACTTCACCAGGAAGGAAATATTTTTCTTTTTCTCAAGAGCACCATACATTCTTCAGACAACCTACTTCTCCGGCAACAATGGTGGTCGGTTGTATTACAAAGCTGGTCGGACACCTGCAATAACTGCTCGGATGGTGTTTTGACTGGTCAGAGACGTCAAGAACTCAAGCCTCGCTGTTCGGAGAAGGTCAAGATGGTATGTCGCATCACAAAGCATAGTGATCAGGGACTAGCTGTGGGGGTATTAACCCCTATACCCCTATGGCTAGACTTGGGCTGGCCTAGACCAGTGGGCCCGGCCCATCAGAAGACGATGCGTGGCCCAGTCGATCTGCTCAGCGTTCCATGCAAGGAAGGAAAGTAAACTTGGAGATCAAGCAAGATCCTGATCGGTTAGAATAAAAATCCTTATCCGGCCAGCTATTGCAATTGTAACCGGGCAGGATTAGTTTTTAGATTTGTAACCCTGCCCCCCGGACTATATAAGACGGGCAGAGGACCCCCTCAAAAGACATCTCTCTCAATATACATAGCAATACAATCTGACGCAGGACATAGGTATTACGCCCTCACGGCGGCCGAACCTGGATAAAATCCTTGTGTTTGTCTTGCGTCACCATCTAGTTCGTAGCTTGCGCACGTGTCTACCGACAATCTAGTACCTTGGGCATACCCCTTGGTAGACTACCGACCATATCTCGTCGACAACGACTCTTTCTTGATTATTGCTGTGTGTCAGATCTACAGTGTGAATACCGTTTTTTATTGTCTTCTGGGCTGCCCATAGTGCTATGGGTGTCTTTTACCTATGGACTGCTTATGGACCAGCCCCACAATGGACCAGCTACCTGGTAGTAAATTTTTAATTCCCTATGGACTGGTTTTTTTCAACACTATGGTTGCTCTTAGTAGGAGCAAAAGTAATTGTTTATTCTGATCATGCTGCTTTGAAATATTTGCTCTCTAAGAAAGATGTTAAACCTCGATTAATAAGATGGATTTTGCTACTCCAAGAATTTAACTTAGAAATAAAAGATAAAAAGGGATTAGAAAATTCTGTTGCCGATCACTTGTCTAGAATGCAATTTAAAAATCCACAGGAGCTGCCAATCAATGATTCTCTTCGCGATGACATGCTATAGTAGGTCTCCCGATCTGACCCCTGGTATGTAGATATTGTTAATTTTATGGTTTCAGGGTATATACCACCAGGAGCAAATAAAAAAGCTTATTTATGAAAGTCATCACCACATGTCGGATGATATGTACCTCTTCAGAGTTTGTTCTGATGGACTTCTTAGGAGATGTGTACCAACTGAGGAAGGAATTAAGATCATTGAAAGATGCCACTCATCACCATATTGAGGACATTATGACGCATTCCGCACTCACACAAAAATCTAGCAGAGTAGATTTTTCTGGCCAATTATGTATGAAGACACGATGGATTTTGTCCGGAGGTGTGGGCATGTTAGAGACACAGAAATATTAATGCAAGAGATGCTATGCCACTCACTACCAACCTCCAGATAGAGCTCTTCGATGTCTGGGGAATTGATTATATGGGACCATTTCCAAAGTCAATGAATTGTGAGCATATCTTGGTGGTAGTAGATTATGTTTCCAAATGGGTTGAAGCCATGCCATGCAGATCTACTGACGCCAAGAACTCCAAGATGATGTTCCATGAAATAATATTTCCAAGATTCGATATACTGAAGATGGTGATCAGTGATGGAGGATCTCACTTTATTGACAGAAGTTTTCAAAAATACCTATCAAACCTCGGGATCCATCACAATATCGCTACTCCATATCACCCTCAGACAAGTGGCCAGGCAGAGACATCAAATAAATAAATCAAGAATATTCTTCAGAAAACAGTCGACGAGATGGGGGCTGCTTGGAAGGACAGGTTACCCGAGGCATTGTGGGCATACCGTACTGCCTACAAAACGCCAATTGAAATGTCACCTTATCAACTAGTATATGGGAAGACATGTCACTTGCCTGTTGAGCTAGAATTCGTGGCTCACTAGGCTATCAAGAGATGGAATATGGATCTGGATGCAGCCGGTGTGAAAAGAAGGATACAACTCTTAGAACTCGACGAATGGAGAGAGAGAAAGCATATCACAACGCCAAGATTTACAAAGAAAGAACCAAAAGATGGCATGACAAGAGAATTAAGAAGAAAAGCTTCGCCCCAGGAGACAAGGTATTACTTTTTAATTCCAGGATAAAATTATTTAGGCATGGAAAATTACGAAGTAAATGGGAAGGACCATACACGGTGATTAATGCGTCATCACATGGAGCGGTAACACTTCAAAATGACGAAGGTACGTTATTCAAGGTAAATGGACATCACCTCAAAATCTTTTTAGAGCCCAATAAAGATCTAGAAGAATTAGATATTATAGAATTTATTAATTTCTCATGATTTTTAGGCCTGTCTGCATTCTTTTTGATTTTTTGGTCAAAAGTATGTTTTTAGGATCTAAAATATTATTAGAAAACATTGTGAAAAAGGAGCCCGCGAGGCGAACTTGGACCAGGTCGCCTGACTTGGAGCCTAGGTCGGCCGACCTGGGTCTGTCCCATTTCGCCGCCACCTTTTTCCATTTCGCGTATTTCAATAGATGCTTCTAGAAAATGAATATGTCATGAATATTCGGTCATTCTCTGATGCGATTAACCATTCGGGACGAGATTTGACCCCTGATCAAGTTGAACACACCCTATATAAATAGCCCCCTGCTAGCCTCCAACCTCATTCCATCACAGCTCTCCTCTCTTTTAGATTAGAAGCTCTCCTTCTCCCAAAAGCTCCCCATAGAAGACAAGCAAATCATCCCCCATGGGATGGACCTCAACCAAATTCTAGTAGACAACTCTCTAGCCATAGTTCCAGTTACAGATCCTCTCCCTCTGGCTGTCATTCCTCCCAAGCCACTAGCTCCTGCCAAACCTCGTAGCTATGAGCGAGCCTAATTTGCCCAAGTTCGTGCTCCAACTCTTCCATCTCCACTGGAGTGTCTCCTCCTGAAGGATGATCCACCGAAGGGACCGATCATCAAGGTGCCAGCCGACACCAAGATGCTCCCGCCGAAGGACAACGAGGTGCTGACCAGAGTGAAGATGGATAAGCTAGGACAGATTATCTGCGCCAAGTACTCCTCACGTCCAACCATCGAAGGCATACGTGGCCATCCATCCAAAGTCAAGTTTCTACCACCAAAGGAGGCACCGCCACAGGAGAGGAGAAAGCGTTAGAGGACTACAGTAGCGTCGCTAGAGGAGCAAGTTAAATTCCTTGCATAACTTGTAAAAGTCCTTAGATAAAGATCATAAGTTTGTTAGTAGGTCGGTGACAACCACCAATGAGAGGATAGACCTAGAACACATAGAACGTAAGAAATTAGAAGCTAAAGTTGAGAGCCTCGCTAGTGATGTTCGTGACGAGGGTAAGGAGAAAAAGTAAAAATTAGGTTATAAATTAGGGCACCTCAGTTATCAGTCTTAAATTTAGGTTGGTTAAATTATGTTTGTTTTTATCAAATGTAATAAAGTGCCCTAATTTTTGGGTTTGCATTATTAGCTCAGTTAATAGAGTGATTTATTATTACAAAGTTTACCTTATTTATTGAATAAAATTGATTACCATAAATGTCCTCTATTTTTTGATATGTGTTTTTGTCTCCACCTTGTTATGCATGAGGAATAACAGGAAACAAGTGTGGGGGAGACACAACATAACGATCAAATAGGAAACGATCGCGAAAGTTAGAAAAATTAGAATTAAAACGTCGCAAGGACCACACACAACCCAGGACGGCCGCCCTGTTTGCTAGGGCGGGCAACCCAGCCCAGCTCCGCCTCGCTGCGCGCTTCGTCCACAGTCAGGTATGAACCCAATACACTCTATTTTTATATATGTTGCTCCCTATTTCGAATTAAATTGAAAATTCATTAATAAAATTATTTAAAATATAAAATAAATATTGCTGTAGTCATGACTTAAGGACAGCTTCACATAACACTTTCCCTGGAAGTCTTGCTACTGTTGGGAACTTAATTTTTAGGGACCCTGTGTTATTTAAGTTATTGTGGAATGTGAGATAGTAGAATAATGAGAGCCTGATTTTTTATGTCTAGTCATTGGAGAATTTAATTTTAAAAATCAAAAATAAATAGCTATACTTCTCCATAGTAAAAGTAATATCCCATTAGAGCCATACATGATTTACATATTGAAAACTAGCTCATAAGGTACTTGCTTTGTATTGAGTTTTGTCAAACCTTGTGACCCATGTTGAGAGGTTTATCATGCTTCCAAGATCAAGATCACGTACACTCCACATATATCTGCTGCTCTTACACTGAGAGTACGCAAAAACATTCCTTTCCATCCACCTAAAAATGTTTTACTGCTACACTAGGAGAAAACACAAAAAGAAGTTTATTAGGAATAAATGCTCCAAGTTCTTGTAAATGTCTTTCTTAAAGTTTTCTAATTGCAGAAAGGAGGCATGTTGCTATGTAAAAAAAGAGAAGTATTGAAAAATAATGGACAAGTGTCCAAGCAAAAGTATTGAAAAAAACAGAGAAGAGAAAGAAAGAAAGAGATAGCCCATGTTCTCTAGTAAAAGTCTTCAATGTTTCAAATTAGAGAAACGTGTTTTCAAGGAGCAAAGTAGAAATAGGATAGCCACCATATATATTCCACACATATGCACATCTTGACCTAGGAGTATGACATTCCCCTCCATGGATCTGAGTTTTGACTTAGCAACATATGCAAAGTAAGTATGCTACATCCTTGAATTACCTACAACTTCACATAAGCTTTATAGAGATAGATGTAAAGAAGGCATTAATCATCTATGCCTTAGCGAGGATCCAAAAGTACCACATATATGAGTGATTTGATAGTACTACATGAAGGAGAAGGTAAATTATGTTTTATTTTCAAAACTTATGCAAAAACTCCAATTGACATGACTGAAGGAAAAAAGGTAATCTGTCTCAAGCTGTCCCATTCTCCAACCTCCCAAAGTTTCGTGGTAGACACATTGAATCCCGCAGTACAGGTATGACTAGGAGTGGTTTTATGTTGATAACTTGTCCTAAAGTTATGTTTGCAGCGATCCAACCTTTTCTCGAGGACGAGTAAAAGACTAAGTGTGGGGGAGCTTATTGACGGTTATTAAGTGTCATTTTAAATCGTCAACCAAACATGAATTAATGCATAAATAAGAAATATATAAGTAGAATAGGGGTTTAACTGATAGAATTCCACGAGTTTAGGTATATCTGTGTTTTTCAGGGATTAAACAGAAAAAAGAGGCAAGAAATGGTGGATGTCGGTGTAAAAAGCATATTCCAACGCGAAATCAAATGGAGAAGATTCTAGAAGACTCAAGAAATCAGAACCTCTAAGGTGGGACCCACCTGGCATAGAGTCAGGTCGGCCGACCTAGGATGGCCTCACCTATCAGCTGGCTTGTGTCGTCATCCTCCACTGCCTTGAAGATTGCATCTCAACCGTTGTTCAAGTTGGTTTGATCTAAGGGCTCACGTTCATCCCACCGGCCTATATAAACAGAGCCCTGCCCCCCTGTTCAGATCATCCTCATCTGGGTTAAAACCCTAATTTATCCTCTACATCCAGAATTCCTAGATAGGATCAAGAGAGAAGCTCCAAGAGAAGATTAGTTTTGTAGTCCACCAAAGATTAGGACTAGTCTTATTTAGAAATAGAGAGATAGAGTGTTGGGAAAGAGTTTGAGGGGAAGCTCCGGCCTATCGGTGTCTCCACTCCGGCTTGTACCTGCGGGATCAAGTTCCATTAACATTAGGGCTTGCTTCTGAGAGTCTTTTGGTATTCAACTTCTAATTCAAGTAAGTCTTTGTTATTATTATTCATCTGGTTTACGACTCTATTTTGAGTGCTCTAGTCTTGGTCGCTACTAGATTAGAGTAGTATTCGTGGTGTAAGCGTAGTGCTTAGATTTCGGTTACTCGTAGATGCACCCTGCATTCCGGAGCCGTGGTAGTTCCCGAGGGTGACTCTTATAGCCTCATTGATTCTTATATATATATATATTCCACATCCCGTTTGTAGGACCTAAGTAGGACCCGGTTGCTAGGTTAAAGTCATCTTATATGGTGCTTTCTCCTATGCAATGTCCTTAGCCTGAATAGTAATCACATAGCTTATAAGGGTTAGAATTAGACGACCATAGTGACATCTTTTATAATCCCTATAGTCTCCATCCTTGCCGCTTTCTCAGGTGTTAAGTTTAGTCTTAGTTAGTATCACACGTTTTTCCTGTGGTAAAATATAAATAACGATACTCTGGAATACTCCCGGGTGAAGTGCTACATCGGTATACTATCTGTGTGCTTGCGGATACTTATATTTCTTGTGTGCATTTAATTTATACCAACAGTGGGCAGTCAAGCTTGGGGCCCTCAACATCGAGTTCACCCCGCGAAAGGCTATTAAGTCGCAAGCACTTGCTGACTTTATAGGTGAGTGGACAGAAATCTAGCTGCCTACGACTGATGTTATACTCGATCATTGGAAGATGTACTTCGACGGATCCCTCAAGCTAGGTGGAGCAGGCGCTGGTGTCCTCTTTATTTCCCCAGACGGGAAGCAACTCAAATATGCTCTCCAAATTCTCTAGCTGGCTACTAACAATGAAGCAGAGTATGAAGCCCTTATCCATGGTCTCTGTGTAGCGGCTTTACTCGGTATTAAGCAACTACTCGTCTATGGTGACTCGTCTGTTGTTGTTAATCAAGTCAACAAAGATTGGGGCTGCACCAAAGAAACCATGGATGCCTATTGTGCAAAAGTACGCAAGCTAGAGAAGAATTTTGAAGGTCTGGAGATACTTCACGTATTACGCGACTTAAATGTTGCCGCAGACGTTTTAGCAAAACTTGGATCAGACAGGGCACAGGTGCCACCCGGCGTATTTGTGGAGGAGTTGACTTCTCCATCTATCAAGCAACCCGAACATGTCACCTCTGATGCTCTGACACTCAGCGTTCAGGTGTTGACCATCATCCCATCCTGGACTCAAGTCTTCATCGATTACATCAAAGAGCATAAACTGCCAGCAGACAAAAGAGAAGCCGCCCAGATCGTTCGTAGAAGCAAGAACTATGTGTTGGTTGGCAACCAGCTCTATCGCCGTGGCGTGTCGTTTGGCGTCTTGCTAAAGTGTATCACCATGGAAGAAGGCAGGGAGCTCCTTGATGAAATTCACTCCGGCTGTTGCGGTAATCACGCCGCGTCCAGGACTTTAGTTGGGAAAGCTTTTCGATCCGGGTTCTATTGGCCAACTGCTCTAAAAGATGCTAAAGATCTCGTTAGGCATTGTAAGGGCTGTCAGATGTTGTGACTTGCAAGATTTTGCATAGGATCGGATACTTCTCCCTTGATCAAGATACTGACTCGCCACGCGTAACAGCAACAATCTTGGCCGAAGCATACACCATCTACGTACACGGACTGTTGGTACACAAGAAGTTTTTGGGAGGACCCAAGGAGTCGGGACTCAGGGCGTGAGGCCCACGGCCTAGTTCTTCGGCACAAGCCTTTAAGCCCATGCAGGTTTGCATCAAAAGGCCCGTCCAAAAGAGGTCCAAGCACCTTTCAGCCAAGCTCTCTCGAGAGAATTGCTCTATTTCGAAAGCATGTTGCTATTAGAAATCGATTTGTTTGTGCACACAAGAACTAGAACAAGAACACAGGCACAAAATGAGAGAGGAATGGGAGTTCTCTGTTATTCACTATCTGGCTTGTTTTTCACTCTTACATCAGCTAAAAGTGATTCCCTTTTTATAGAGGAAGACACTGAATGGATACAGTTACTACAGTATTTGAATTCTTGTCTTCCTCCCTCTTCTCCATTTTTTCCAAAACGGTAAAACCGAATTTCATTACCCGAGAGCAACGAAATTACAAGAGTTCGATAACAGTAACAACCCAACCCCCAAAACGTAACAGACATGCCGACAGCCACATTGGAATGAACACAGAGGGTTCAAACCAACGGGTAAACCTGACAGACGAACCCCTCCTCGCGCAAAACAAAAACTCAAAAAACCGTTCATCACAGCCCGCAGACACCAAGTCCCCGATTAGTCTAAATTTATTACATGCCCGTTGGCAAAACATACTGCCAGCGCACAGGCTGCGATCGGTCCTCTAACGAAGCCACCTTTCCCCTTCTGAAGGTCGAAGTATCATATCACTGCCAGGCGATTATCTCCTCCATCCACGCTCCCATGTTGGTGAAAATGAAGCGCCGTAGCCTTGAGGACCTCCGCTCCATGTTCCATCTGCGTCGAGACTGCGTCCTTCTGCAAACCTGCCCAGTAGGTTAACATGGAGCAAATTAGGCAAATGATCTCAGTGGGAGTTTTGACTCTTTTTCCTTCAAAGCATATGCTGTTTCTTATTTTCCAAATTGACCAGCAAACTGCTGCCAACCCAACAAAGAACACATGTTTTCCACCAGGCAAGTGCCGATTGATCCAAATCCAGTACTGAGAAAAAGAACTCGGTCTTACAGTTGCCCCAAGTATGTAGGCCATAATGCTCCAAACATATTTCATCACAGGGCATTCAAACATCAAATGATTGACAGATTCTGTGTCTTGACAGAATGTACACGCAGGGCTACCTCTCCATTTTCTCTTGAGCAAATTGTCTTTGGTCAGAATAGAATCTTGCAAAGTCAGCCACATAAATATTTTGACCTTAAGAGATATCTTAGCTTTCCAAAGCTGTTTGTTCCCATCCCCTTCATCATTCGTGAACAAGTGTTTGTACATTGATTTTACAGAGAAATTACCAGATTTCTCCCATTTCCAAGTTACCCCATCAGCCTTTTCATTAGTCTTATATCTGAAAATCATATCATGTAACTCTCGCAGCTGATTCTGTAATTCTTCTGAGAGCCATCTTCTGAAAAAGAGTCTCCAACTACGACAGCAAATAGTATGCACAGAGCATTTTTTATCAAAACAAATATCATATAAGTTGGGAAATCTATCTTTCAAAGGAAGAGACCCACACCAAGTATCATGCCAAAAATCAATCCTCTTTCCATTTCCAAGCCGCATTATTCTCCCTTTAACATATATGTGTTTTATTTTGACCAAATCATTCCACACAGGGGAATTAGATGGCTTTTGGGTAATCTGAGAAATCCAATTGTTTTTCAAATATTTCCTTTTAACAATTTCTTGCCAAACCCCTTCTTCATGTTCCAACTTCCACCACCATTTGCATAAAAAACTTCTATTCATTTTTTTCAAGTCTTTGATACCTAAACCACCATTCTTTTTTGGCTTTGTAATAATTTTCCATTTCACCAAATGATATTTCTTTTTCATCCCCCCTCCTTGCCAAAAAAATCTCTTCCTGATTTTATCAATTTTTTCAATAACAGTACCAGGGAGCAGGTACATGGACATGGCATAAGTTGGCATACTACTTAGACAAGAATTGAGCAAAATGGTCCTTCCACCAATGGACAAGGAACTACCTTGCCACCCATCCAACCTTTTCATGATTTTTTCATTTAGTGGCAACCAATCCGCAACATGGAGCCTGGAGCCCGAGACAGGGACTCCTAAATATTTTATTGGCCATTTACCTGTTAAACAGTTGAAAGTATCAGCATATTCCATAGTTTTATTTATGTCTTGGCTAATCATGATGATTTCACTTTTGCTAAAATTAATTTTAAGACCAGACATGATTTCATACCAGTACAGCAGGTATTTTAAATTAGTAGCTTGCTCTTTGCTATCCTGGATACATAAGATGGTATCGTCGGCATACTGTAAAATAGCTATTCCATTTTCAACGTATTCAGGCACCAAGCCAGTTATGAGTTTGTTCTTTTGAGCACTATTCATCATTTTGGCTAGAGTGTCAGCCGCAATATTAAACAGAAAAGGAGACAAAGGATCTCCTTGTCTCACCCCTTTCCCAGTAGAGAAATAGGGTCCTTGAGTATTATTCACCTTAACACTAAGGGTTCCAGTAGTCACAATATCTTTTATCCATCTACACCAAAGGTTATGAAAACCCCTCTGCTCCAAACATTTGAACAGAAAATTCCAATTGATTTTGTCATAAGCTTTTTCGAAGTCAAGCTTAAGAATTATGCCATCTTTCTTTTTAATTCTGGTATCATGCAAGATTTCATGCAGCGCCATCACTCCATCCATAATGTTTCTGTTTTTGATAAATCCGGATTGGCATTTATTAATGATCTTTCCCATAATTTTTTCCAATCTCAACATAATTGTTTTTGTAAAAATCTTGAACACCACATTAAGCAGACAAATCGGTCTGTATTGTTGAATTCTATTGGCGTCCTTTATTTTTGGTAGTAAAGTAATGACACCATAATTAAAACGGCCAATATCCAGATTGTTCTGATGGAAATCCTTAAACAGGGTCAGGAGGTCCCTGTTAATGATGTTCCAACAACTCTGATAGAATTCAATGGGCAAATGATCAGGGCCAGGAGCAGTATTTTTCTCCATAGAAAAAACTGCAAATTTGATTTCATCCATATCAAAATCCTTAGTCAACTCCTTATTGTCTTCCTCAGAAATTTTCTCCCCAGGATCCCAACAGTTTGGATCAACATGAATATTTGAATTGTTCGAATGGCCAAAGAGATTCTTATAATAATGAGTGGCGTGTTCAGAAATCAACTCATCACCTTCTATATTCCCATTATCCCCTTGAAGGCAGAAAATGGAGTTTTTCCTCTTTTTTCCATTAGCAATCCTATGGAAATATGCTGTATTGTTGTCACCTTTTAGTAACCAATTTGAGTTTGATCTTCTATGCCAGTAACTTTCCTCCTCCTCCAGAAATTTCACTAGTTCTTTCTGGATAAACACCTTCCTCTCTAGCAAATTGGATGGTAAACTATCCTCTTCCTCCAGAATCTCTAATTTCTCTAACTCCTCTCGCAAGAGCTTCTTGTATTTTCTATTGTGACCTTTAATACTCTGACCCCAGCCTTTAAGAAATTTTTTGATTCTATTAACTTTAATGCACCATCGTTCAATGTTACTTTTTGCTATTACTTTCTTGTTCCAAATCTCACTCATTTTAGGAATGAAATCAGGATGATTGATCCAAGAATTTTCAAAGCTGAAAGACTTTGAATTCTTGCTTTGACTCAACTCTCTGCTATATATGATGGGGTTATGATCAGAAGTATATCTGGGTAACTTTTTAATGTTGCATAAAGGGAATTCCTGCTCCCAGCTACTAGAGATGAAGACTCTATCCAATTTTTCCAATGTAGGATCATTTCGATTGTTACTCCATGTGTATTTCCCCCCTTGCAGAGCCAAGTCTCTGAGCTCATACAAATTGATAATCCTGTTGAAAATGTCAGAGAATCTATTTTGTGTGAAGTTTTTATTTTTATCTTCACTAAATCTTAGAATGTTGAAATCCCCACCAATCAACATTGGATATTTACATTTTAGGCACATAATTGCAAGTTCACTTAGAAATTGATCTTTAAATTCATCTTGAGCAGGCCCATAGACATTCACAAGAGAAAGGTTTTTATTCAGCATTTTGTCATGAATATTAGCAACAATGGTGTATTCGCCACTCTCAAAATTTTCCAAGTCAAATCTTTCAGTTCTAATGCCACTAAGCATTCCTCCAGATTTCCCTTTAGAAGGGATCCAGAACCACTTGAAATTCTTCTGACTATCAAGAGTTCTAAAGAATTTCTTATTAAAATTTTTCCTCATTGTTTCCTGAATACATATGAAGTCAGCCTTATATTCCCCAATAAGATCTTTAGTAAAAGTACTCAAACCTTTCTTATAGGCCCCTCTGCAATTCCAAATGAGACCTATCATTTGTAAACCTTTTTGATTGTTTTCCTATCCCTGAGATTAAATCTAGGGCTAACCATAGATTTATCTCTGGTAGAGGTTGAGACACCATCCACAGGTTGGTTCTCTTTACCTCTACTCTGTTGTGCATTATTTGTCTTTTTGTTATATTTTCCTTTTTTTTCTTAATTGAGCTGGCTATAGGGCAAACTTCTGATTCAGATTCATCAGTCTGCCAGCCTCCAATATTATTCTCAGAAAAGGGAGAGTTTTCCTCCAGATTTTCACTAGATTCCATATTCATAGGAATCACAGGATTATTCAAAGCAGCTCTTGCAATTTCTAAGTCCCTCAACATATCAATATTATCAAAAGACAAGACACCTCGATCTATGCCCATATTCCCAGCAATATCTATCAATTTAGAAGAATCCAGAACTGCAAAGGAGTTCTTAGTAATAGACATATTACCTTCAACTTTGTCCTGAGTGATTCTTTCAGCCGAGTTTCCCTCTTTGCCATTGCTCCTCTGCTCCTGATCTTTTCCCCTTTTGCTCTGCCTCACAACTTGCCACTCATTGACCGCCAGCTTTTCCTGTTTATCCCCAGCTGCTGCCATGTTTTCCTGTTGCTCCCGCGAGTTCAGATTGTTTTCTATAACAGCTTCCTCAGTCTGCTTTTTCTGCACATCTGTTGCATCCTCCTCTTGAATTAGGGCGTCCCAATTTATCTGATTATTCTTCACATTACTATCTTTTCTGCCCTCCACCTCTTCTTGGCTTGAGATGTCCACAGGTGGTTCTTGAGTGCCATGAGCTGGACTCATAGATGAAGCCCTCTCAGTTTCAGCTTGATTTCCATTTTCTTCCATGACCGGTGACAGTTCTTTCCTTTTGTTACTCTGTCCTTTCGCACTCAAGCACTTACTCATTAAGTCAAACTGACTGCATTCATGATTCAGAAGAGCTCTCTTGGCTTCAATTGCTGCCAAAGAGTCAAAGGTTGTCCCCCACATATTTGATCCATATTCATTTATAGCGATTGTACTTCCTTCTACAAATGACATGCACGTCAGTTTCTTGATCTCCCCTGTATCGAAGTTTCCAAAGCATAAGCCATCAGCTCCAGGTTGACATAAATCTCCCATGGTCCAACTGTCATCCTCACTGTCCTCTATAATATTCCTGTTGCCCTCAACTGCCTCATCTTCAACTGTTTCATTTACTTGCTTCCCTTTTCCAGAAGTGTTGTAGTTACTTGGCCCTGCCTCGGCATTGGTAACTTGAAAATTTCCTCCCAGCTTTGGTTTCTTTGGAGAAGGCATCTCCTCACTAGTTTTCTCTCCCCCAACTCTTATCCACTTGTTCCCAGCCGGGTTGGTATATCCCTCTTGTTCAACTTCTCTCTAGAAGTGAAAATCATGCCAATAGAAGTCCAGCACCCCTTCAACTGTAGCTGGCACCTTGGTAATATCTCTGCATCCAATCTTAGCTCTCACATATTCAAACTTTGAGATGTTTGACTTATCCACATCCAGTGGAACTCCCACCTTTGAGGCAACTAGACATACATTAGAGTATGATCTCTTCTCATATGGAATCCCTCTTATCCTGAACCAAGCTGAGTCCAGGGGTCCTTTAGAACCAGCAGAGGAGTTCCACTTTTCAACGTGGATAACCACAGTTGGGACAGTTCTCATTCGCATCTCAGTGAAATAAGACACATCCTCCAAAGCCTTACTGTTGGGAAACCTCATTTGAAATTTTTTTTCATCAATTTTCTTAGCATACCACCTCCAAGTTGACTCAGGTCCAGCCTTGAGTTTGAATTCAGCTTCAATTTGTTTGGCATTTGCCACTCCTTCAGTTATGGTGATTAAGGCTATATTGGCCATGTCTTTAATTCCCTCTTCAGTTTCAGCACTTTTGATGAAATGGAACCCCTGACCATATGCAGATAACCCAAAAAAAAGGTACATTGAATTCCCAGGGCAGTTTTTCCAAGCACACTCTGGCCACATGTCCTTCTTTGTTACACCTTTCACAGATGATAGGATTCTGACAAGCTTCTGGCAGATGTCCTGGCTTGCCACACCTCCTGCAAACTCCGGGAGCGATTGGGTTTAGATTGACTTTGTTTTCCCTAACAACCTCCCTTGCCTCATTCTCCCTATCATGCCCAGAGTTAACATTCTCAACAAGGTTGGCAGATTGATCCTTCTCAACAGTCTCAGATTTATTTATAGTGTGCTGCACTTCCTCAATAGGTCTAGTCTCTTCATGTTGCCTAACAATATTTTGCTGAGCTCTCTGCCGCTCTTCGATTCGTTGAGGCCTCTCTCTGTACTCCTGATTCCATGGGTTGCCTCTGTTACCATAGCCGCGCCCTCCCCTACTGCCACCATCACCACGATACCAGTTCTGGTGTCCAGAATAACCACGATTTCCACCATATCCTCTTCCCCCCAGTTTTGATTCCAGTTGGATCGATTCATGGTGTTCCTCGGCTTCACAGGAGCCTGAACCACCTGAGAGAATGAGCGAGTATCACCGCCAAGAGTAGACCAGCGAATCCCAGATTGTGTTCCACGAAGGGGAACGACTGAATCAGAAGAGGGATGAAGAAGATTGCTCTTAGAAACTACACAAACTATCGAGCACACTCCAGATTCCCCACTATGTCTCCATAGATGTTCTAATCTCGCACTCAAATCAGCCTCCGGGTGATCTCTGACCTCATGCGGAAGGCGTCTCACATCCTCACCCCCTTGAACCTGAAGCAACTCGCCCGATCTAGAGGATTCGGGAAAACTAGGGTTGCTTGGTGATGCGGATGAGATGGGAGCGCGTGGGGATGAAGGGGGAACACGTGTGGGAGAAGGGGGCGGAGTGGTTGAGCGGAGACTGGGAGAAGAGATACCAGCGCCTTCTCCCGCAAGCTTGTCTTCTATCGCCCGCCATGGCCCAGATTCCAGAGGTTCAGATTCATGCGCCGCGTCTACGGGGTCTCCGCCTTGGTCCACCACCTTCCCCGTGGCCCTCGAGTCAGAGGAGCAACCACTGGGCCCCCTCTGCAGACGTGACCACTCCGGAGAGGCGGTGCGTGGCACCCATGGAGGATCACCCGGGTCGCCCCCGTCGAGAGGAGCGAGACGAGACATCCCTCTTCTCCATTTAATTGGCCATCACCAAAGTCATGGGTTCACACCCCATTTTTTACTTTGGTTTTACAACACTCCCCACTTGGCCAATTGTATGCTATATGTATGCCTTGTTAAAAACTCCCCTCAAAAAACCGAGTGGGAAAAAAAGGTGGGAGAAAATAGTACATCACATGCATTGCTTATGCTAGGTCCATGAACGATTTATTAGATAATAAACCATTGAATATATTTTATACTAAACTTATTTAGATATAAATAATAACATTTTATATAAATCTAGTTAAATTTAAGAAAGTTTGACCCGCACGATTCTTAATATCATATAGCAATATTTTTTTATGGGACGTAGGGAGTACATATTACTTTGGCTTACTTTCATTGTACTCCCTTCGTCCGGAAAAAAAAATACAATTCTAGCATAGTAGCAAGTTAAAGTATCTCAAATTTGATAAGTATATATAAAAGATCATAAATATTATGATATCAAACAAGTATTATTACAGTTAAATAAATCTAGGTCCATTAACTTTTGCATGTATGTCACCTAGGTGCATGAACTTTGAAAGTGCAATTTAGGTACGCCTCCATAAAAAAGATCCCGGGCCCGGCCACGCCGCTCGACAACGCGCTCGGGTGGGCGGACGCACCGGGCTGCCACTGCCCGCGGTGGAGAACGAGGTGCTGAAACGAAACGAGAGAGCCGGTCATACAAGTGATGCTAAAGTGATGCTATATATAAGTGCTACTACAGGCGCGTATGCAATACTATTCCTCGTCCGGGTGCCGGCCGATGGACTCGTGGTGAGCAGCGAGAGATATCTAGTCTGTAGTAGAAAGCGCGCGGTCGATCGGTGCCAGCCATGAGAGACGAAGAGGGACGACGTGGGGTGGTGATCCGGGAGTACAATCCCGACACGGACCGCGACGGCACGGAGGCCATCGACCGGGAGTGCGACGTCGGCCCGGCCGGCGGGATGTCGCTGCACGCCAACCTGCTCCGCGACCCTGTCGCGCGCATCCGCCGCTCGCCGCACTACCGCATGCTGGTACGTGTGCTCCGATGCGTGCGTATGGTTGTGTTAATTGCACGTAGCTATTCCCCCTAACGAGCAAGCCGCGCTGATTGTTTGCATCCATATCTTCAATTTGTTGGTGCTGGGCATTGCTTTTTCAAGCACGCGCTCTAGCCTTTCTAGTTTGATCTGGACATGCATGCATGAACAGGTAGCTGAGACGCGACGTCCGGGCCGGGCCGCCGGATCATCGTTCTCATCCGGGGAACCGTCAAGTTCGTCGCCTCCGCCGAGAGCCGCCCTGGAGCACCCGCCTTCTCCAAAGTCGGCTGCGTTCTAGGCCTCCGCCGCTCCGCGTCGCGGCCTCCCACAGGTGAAGTTGCTCTCCTATCTACGATCGCGAGCGACACTTTCCATGCATGCTGCTGTGTTGTCAACAAGTCGATCAAGAAACTGAACTAGTAGTAATAAATACTCGTCCTGTGGATGCATGCAGGCGGATGGGCATCGCGTTTCAGCTGGTGCGGCAGCTGGAGCAGTGGTTCGAGCTCATGGCCGCCGAGTACGCGTACGTGGCCACCGACAAGTCCAACGACGCGTCACTGCATCTCTTCACCGGCCGCTGCGGCTACACCAACTTCCGGACGTTGTCTATGCTCGTGCATCCAGTGCACTCGCACTGCCTCAAGAACTCAAGGTGCCGTGCCACACCACAGTCGTTCGCCTTGGCGCCCGCGACGCCGAAGCCTGTACCGCAGCCGGTTCGCGCACGTCGAGTTCTTCCCTGCGGACTTCGGCAACGTCCTGGACAACAAGCTCTCCCACGGCACGTTCCTGGCGATCATCGGCGACGACGACGGCTACGAGTGGGGCGGTGACGTCGACCGCTTCCTGGCGTCCCCACCGGCGTCGTGGGCCGTGGGACTGTGGCGGCGTGTTCCGGCTCGAGGTGCGCGGCGCGTCGAGCCTGCACCGCGGCGCCGCGGCCGCCAGCCGCGCGCTGGACCGCGTCGCCAAGTGGTTGCGCGTGCCGTCCGTGCCCGACTTGTTCCGCCCGTTCGCGGGGTGGTTCGTGTACGGCCTCGCCGGGAGCGGCAGCGACGCCGCGCTGGCCGCGGAGGCGGTGTTCGCGTCGATCGTCAACATGGCGCGCGGCAGGGCGGCAGCCGTGGCAGTGGAGGTGGAGGCCATGGACCCCCTTGGCAGGCGCATCCCGCACTGGCGCCGCCTGTCGTGCACCGAGGACCTGTGGTGCATGAAGCGGCTCGGCGGCGGCCTGCATGCGGACGGCTGGGATTGGGCCAGGTCGGCCCCTGCTCGCCCCATTTTCGTGGTGTGACTCAGCGGCCAGAGTACGTAGAGCTCTAATATAGTAGGAGTATTGTACTAGTATATACTCTGTCGATCATGTAGTAGATATGTATGTCTATTGTCGTCGTTGTGTTCGCGGTGTTCTCCGGAAGTGTTCTGGGATGCCAGAACACGCCCACGTCCATGTCCATGTCGGTTGGTGCGTTGGAACGATATCATGTCTCGGCCGGACATTGAGACAAAGCAGCGACCCAAATGCACCAATGCTCGCGCCGGCCGCTAGCTGGTGCTATGCGTGACACAAGTGCTACCCCTTCTAATATAGGGTTTACATGTGAAACGTGATGCATGGATCGATCGCTCTCCACGCACAGAGCTACTAACTACTCCCGTAGCCGAGAATGGCACACATGCACACGCGCGGTTAGGACTTAGAAACGGCATGTGCCTCTGATGCCGCCGCCAACACACCCCCCCCCCCCCCCCCCCCCCCCCCCACCCCACACCCCTATAGAAAGCTAGCCCTGACGACACTGCTTCCTCATCGGTTAGCTATCTGATCCGCTGGTCGACTATGCTGTCGTAGCTATTGTTATGAACGACGTATACAAATATGAAGTAAACGAAATCAATCACAGCGGAGACACACGATTTACGTGGAAAACCCCTTCAATGCGAAGGGGAAAAATCACGGGCACCAGCCGGCAACAATCTCACTATCTCAAAAGTTTGGGATTACACGCCCTGTAGCGGCTTACAAGAGAATCAAGTCTCCACGAAACCATAGCAAGGGCATATATACCGTACCTCGGGGGGCTCCGCCCCCCGCACCCCCCATGTGTGCACTGGGACGCAGCCTGATGGGCCGGCTTCAGACTCCGCTACGCTCCAGCCCAAGCCTCCCACGACGGGTCTCCGCTTCGCTTCGTCAGAAGCCCGGCCAATATCCTGAAGTGAATTTGGAACAACCCCAACAAAAACTCCACCTTGAGACAAATTCATCTTGTATCATAAATCAACCCTTCATCCTGAACACAACAAAAGATAGAAAAACCACTGGTGCCAACAATAGTCTCTTGGACTATCCAATTAAACCAACTAAGCTTGAGCACAACTCAAACTTAGCAACAGGAACAGGCTTTGTCATCATATCAGCAGGATTATCATGAGTACTAATCTTGTATACCTTCAGCTTACCTTCTTCAATCACATCACGTACAAAATGATACTTGATATCTATGTGCTTAGTTCTCTCATGGAACATCTGATCTTTAGTGAGGTAAATTGCACTTTGACTGTCACAGTGCAAACTTATGCAAGATTCAACTCCACATAGCTCAGCGTACAAACCTTTCAGCCAAATTAATTCTTTGCACGCTTCACAAATATCCATATATTCTGCTTCAGTAGTAGACAAAGCAACAACAGACTGTAAAGTAGCCCTCCAACTCACAGCACAACTGCCAACAGTAAACACATAACCAGTAAGTGATCTTCGCATGTCCAGATCAGCAGCATAATCAGAATCCACATAACCAATAAGACCCTTATCAGTTCTTCCAAACTTTAAACAGGAATCTGTTGTGCCTATGAGGTACCTGAAAATCCATTGAACTGTCCTCCAATGTTCTTTGTCAGGATTAGACATATATCTACTAACAAGACTCATAGCATATGACAAATCTGGACGAGAGCAAACCATGGCATACATCAAAGACCCAACAGCACTAGAATAAGGAACCCTTGACATGTACTCAATCTCTGCATCTGTACTATGACACTGAGCAGCTGACAACTTAAAGTGAGGTGCAATAGGGGTACTAACAGCCTTAGCATTTTGCATGTTGAAACGCTGAAGAACTTTCTTGATATAATTTTGTTGACTAAGAAATAGCAAACCAGATTTTCTGTCTCTACTAATTTCCATACCAAGAATTTTCTTAGCACTACCAAGATCTTTCATATCAAACTCACTACTCAACAGCTTCTTTAACTTAGTGATTTCAATCTTACTCTTGGCAGCAATCAGCATATCATCAACATATAACAGCAAATATAAAGGTGATCCATTAACATGCTTGATGTAAACACAACTATCATATTTAGATCTTTTAAAACTGTGTGACAACATAAATGAATCAAACCTCTTGTTCCACTGACGAGGGGACTGTTTCAAACCATACAAGAATCGCTTCAACTTGCACACATATTTTTCCTTGCCAGGCACTATGAACCCTTCCGGTTGGTCCATGTATATGTCCTCCTCAAGCTCTCCATGCAAAAACGCAGTCTTCACATCTAACTGCTCAAGCTCAAGATCATGTGAAGCAACAATACTAAGAAAAGTATGAATTGAACTGTGTTTTACCACTGGAGAGAACACATCATTATAGTCAACACCCGGAATTTGACTATAGCCTTTAGCAACTGACCTTGCCTTATACTTTGGAGGCTCGCTTGGAGATAAACTCTCCTTTCTCTTGAAGATCCATTTGCAGCTGATGGTCTTCTTTTTCTTAGGCAAAGGTACAACCTCCCATGTACTGTTCTTCTCAAGAGACTGCATCTCCTCATGCATAGCAGAAATCCAATTCTCACTATCACCACAACGAACAACTTCTTTATAGGTTGCTGGCTCATGAACATTCTCCACCTGTTCAGCACAACTCAAAGCATAGTAAGACAAATTACATTCTTCAATGAGACGTTTAGGAGGTGCAACTGTCCTTTTTGACTTGCGTTGAGCAATAGGTAAATCCTCCTCTAGCTGCAAAATAGGAGGAGTTTGCTGAACATAATCATGAGCATCATTCTCAGCAACATCATTATCATGGTCATCCTGCTCATCAATAGGCTCCACCTGCACACTTGTATCATCATCAACATGCTCCACCTGCATGCGCATATGCTGCAGCTCTTTTTCTGGAACATGATCTGAGGGCAAACTGTTAGTAAACATCACAGATTCATTGAATACAACACTCCTGCTCATAAAAGTCTTTCCTGTTTCAGGATTCCACAATTTATAGCCTTTGACTCCTGAACTATAACCAAGGAAAAGACACTTAACAGCTCTAGGCTCTAATTTTCCATTATCAACATGAGCATAAGCAGTGCATCCAAAAACTTTCAACTGTGAATAATCAGCAGGCCTACCAAACCATACCTCAATGGGAGTTTTCTTATTTAGTGGAATAGAAGGCGACCTATTTATCAAGTAACAAGCAGTATTAGCAGCTTCAGCCCAAAAACGCTTGCTCATCCTTGCATTAGACAGCATGCAACGGGCTCTGGATATGATGGTCCTGTTCATACGTTCGGCCACACCATTCTGTTGTGGAGTATGAGGTATGGTGTGATGCCTAACAATGCCTTCCTGTCTGCAATAATCATTAAAGGCATGCGAACAAAATTCTCCACCATTATCAGTACGAAGCAATTTTACCTTCCTTTCAGTTTGCCTTTCTATCATTACTTTCCAGTTCTTAAAAGCAGCAAAAGTATCATCTTTATGTTTCAGAAAATAAGGCCAAACCCTTCTAGAGTAGTCATCAATAATTGTAAGCATATAACGAGCACCACCAAGTGAGGGCTTCTTAGAAGGACCCCATAAATCAGCATGAACATAATCAAGAGTACCTTTAGTGGTGTGAACAGAAGTGTTGAAATGTACCCTTTTATGCTTCTCGAAAATGCAATGCTCACAAAACTTGATTTTACTCGAAGTGCAGCCATCCAGCAGGTTTCTCTTCATCAATTCTGCCATACCATGGTGACTTATATGTCCCAAACGCATGTGCCAAAGGTTAGTTTTACTAGGTTCATCATTAGTAACAGCAGCAACAGCGGAATCAGAACCAGGTAAAGTACACCCTCTAAGGACATATAACTTTGCAGAATTAAGATCACCTTTCAAGCAGACAAGAGAACCTTTTGATACCTTTAGAACGCCATCTGAACCGGAATATTTGTAACCTTCTGCATCAAGCGTGCTCAATGAGATAAGATTTCTGGACATCCCTGGTATATACCTGACGTTTTTCAGCGCGCGTGTCATGCCATCATCAGTCTTGATCTGAACTGATCCAATCCCCACGATGTCACATGGGTTATCATCTCCCATCCGCACAACATCCCCTTTCTGCACAGGTTTATACGAACTAAACCAATTTCTGTTAGTGCAAATATGAAATGAACATGCGGAATCAAGAATCCATTCATCATGACCAGCAACACAACCAGCAAATACTACCAGACAATCTCCAGAATCATCATCAGAAGCAGCAGCAGCAACAGAGACCTTACCAGCCGACTTGTTTTTTCTCTTCTCCTTATTCTGTACTTTTCTGCAATCCTCAACATTATGATTTGTCAGCTTGCAATAAACACAGAACTTTTTATTACCAGGCGGCTTGGACTTTGAACGGCCTCTCCTTTCGTAGCTCTTTTCATTTGAGGGTCGGTTTTCAGTTCTACCTCTCACATGCAAAGCTTCGCCCTTTGAGGACGACGTCACATCATTCTGCACCATGACTTTCATCTTCTCCCTAGACTGGAGAGCCTCATAAACTTCCTTTAGGGTTAGTTCATCTCGGCTCAAAAGTATGGTGTTACGAAAATTTGCATACGAATTTGGCAAAGAACATAACAGTAAAAGACCTAAGTCCTCATCATCATACTTCACCTCCATCGACACTAGGTCGGCCACGATCTTCTTGAATTCAGCGATGTGGGTCATCACCGAATCCTCCTCCTTCATCTTCAGAGTGAACAGCTTCATCTTCATCTGCATCTTACTGGTTAGATCCTTGGACATACAGATCGATTCCATTTTCAGCCATAGTTCTGCAGCAGTTTTCTCTGTCAAACACTCCTGCAAAATATCATTGTGAAGATGTAACTGAATTAGGGCGAACGCCTTCTGATCCTTGCGGGTCTCCTCAGGAGTCCACTCGGCCTTTCTCTTGCCGAAATTATCCAGCGCCTCATCATAGTCATGATTCTGCGCCAGAATCCCCCGCATCTTGACTTGCCATAGCGAGAACCGCGTGTCGTAGTTCAGCAGCGGAAGATCGAACTTCATCGACGTCGTCATGAACCCTAACAGCAACCAAAGCTCTAGTACCACTTGTTATGAACGACGTATAGAAATATGAAGTAAACGAAATCAATCACAGCGGAGACACAATTTACGTGGAAAACCCCTTCAATGCGAAGGGGAAAAACCACGGGCACCAGCCGGCAACAATCTCACTATCTCAAGAGTTTGAGGTTACACGCACTGTGGCGGCTTACAAGAGAATCAAGTCTCCACGAAACCCTAGCAAGGACATATATACCGTACCGGGCTGGAGCGTAGCGGAGTCTGAAGCCCGGCCAATATCCTGATGAATTTGGAACAACTCCAACAGCTATCTGATCCGCCGGACGACAACTTCATCCGCTGAACGACGAGCGGGCCTTCAATAGTTTGTTAGCAGTTCTGTTCCTGAAGAGATCGTTGATGGCGTCAGTGTCGCTTGCAAGCCAGCTGAGCAGAAGGAAGATGACTAGGTGAGGACGGAGTCTTGAAGCCCAGGGAGCGAAGGCCCAACAAGAAGGTATTCGGCCGAGATTGGAATAACTAGCTGCCGGCTCCATCCAGCAAGCCGCCGCCTGCGTTGCGGTATAAAGGGCGAGAGCGCCGTGTAACAGAGGGAAGAAAATATTAGAACCCAATACTCTCAGTACTAAGAAAGGTCTGGTAAATGAACTCAAGTTCTTAGTCTCTACAAACTTTATTCATTTCGAGTGTGTGTGTTCCTGAGTAGAGATTGTAATAGGGTGGCCCATGAGTTGGCTTCTTTGGGGTATGATTGTGTAGAAGGAAATGAGCTAATTTCTAGTTCTATTCCAGAGCACATTGCTGTAATTGTAGCTGCGGATTTGTTAGCTGACAAGTAATGAAAATCCCGGTTCAAAAAAAAAGAACTCTCTCCAATTACTCTGAATTTGTCTGATCCTGCCTTCCAAATTCCAATTCCAGTTATCTCTGTCGTTAACATAGTCGTAGGTGATTTCTTCCTATGTTTTTTAATGAATATTAGGCATTTGCAGATAGAGGTAATAAAGGCGCCAATATAAATTATGACAGAGGTAATAAAGACGTCATTCTAATAGTACTTAAAAAACATGCACTTCTTATAAAACAAAGCTAACATTCACGGCAATAAGTACTGGAATTAATAAAATATAAATAATAAATTGTAATAGAAAGGTTAGGGAATTATACCATTCATCATTAGGATGGAATAAGAGAAGAAGAAGAAAATTAATTGACAACTTTAAGAATTTTCAAACCTAGAGGATTCCCGCTAGTTATAGTACGCCTTTCGCATAGGGTTGGTATATATATGGGGAGGGGAACCCTCTATCTCCACGTCAACTAGGTACTAATTAATGTTGCGCTCTCTACCTTCACTCGTGGGCTTAAACACTAAAGCTCATTAGGGAACACAAACAATAATGGACCATTGCATGTTTATTAGAATTTCTGCATATGAGCTTTAAAAATCTAACACTTTTTCGGTCCATCCCTTGAAGCTATATTCTGCCCAGACTTGCTATTCAATTATGTAAATATGTTTTGTATGTTCAGTTCCTAGTAATTCGTAATTCTTAACATACACTTATATAGGTTTCCAACAGAAATCCTTATCAGTGAAAAGCCTCATTAAGTAATAGGCATAAATAAACAACCACGAAGTATGAAACCAAGATTTGATATCCAAAATAGACTTGGCTGGCTATAACATGGAAGCCCCCAATATGTTAGCTTCTAATGAATGCAAAAAAATGTAATGTGAACACCTCCACAAAATAGAGTAAAATAAGAGGACAGAACATAGATCTAATGACAAAATAATGATTGTGTTCAAACAAATTGTAGCCATGTAAGCGACATGTTTCATGAGAGGTCGACATATATGTTGAAATATGAAGTCAATTTATAATAAATGTAAAATTCTATGCTAACAACGGTAGATAATGGAGCTAAATAAGATAGAGCATAAGTCTCATAACTGCAAGGGAATTGGCCATAGAGCATAGACCATAGGTCTCATAAGAGTATAGAACATAGGATGTAAGCTTAATCTAAGAAATAGCCATCAACCTGAGGTGTCGACAAAGTACTCTAATGATGCAATGCCTCTTCTGCCAGCAAATACAGAATGAATTTGCAAGAAAAAAGAAAGCTCGGTAGGAACATGAACATTACATTGGAACAATAATGCAAGCTAGATTTACTTACTGAGTATAACACAATTATTTGTAGGTGCAAGGAACGATATTTACTTTCTACTTTTAGGGCGTGTTTGGGATTACTCCACGAACTCTGCTCTATAGACTCCACCGTGGAGCAGATCCACAAAAAACATGGAGTTTCTGGAGCACCCCTTTAGGTGCTCTCACAACTCCACCTTTTTTTTCCTCGAGCAGAGTGCGTGGAGCTAAACCTGTTTGGCTGAAAAACATGGAGCAAAGCTGAAAAACATGGAGTGAAACAATCTCAAACACCCCCTTAGTAAAGGAAATGGATGGACGCTATTGGACTCTCATCCTTAGTAGTAGGTTCAACAGGTAACTGTCTATAGGCTAAGGTGTCGAGAGAAAAAATTAAAAAGAATGGCACAATCCGGTCTGGCTATTCCCTTCTTTTTGTCTTAACGGCTATGGCTAAAGATATTTTGTTGCGGAGTCCCAACTCGAAAAAAACAAGAGTCTGTCTATTTGACAACCGAGTGTTTTGCCCTCCACCCCACAGCCGACTTTTCTGGGCACTGTTCTTCTTCCTCCTCCAGCCACTCGTTGATGTTCCTCTTCATCCTCGCCAGCGTCGCGAGCGCTAGGGTTCACCAGACCTCCAGTGCGCTAGGGCCGAGCTCCGGTGAACCCTAGCGCCCGCGGCAGTCTCCCTCTTCCCTTCACCCACCGTCGCCATCTTCTCCAGCTCCGGCGAGCTCGCCCGCTGCAATCTTCTCCAACTCCGGCGAGCCTCTCCAGCCCAACCTTCCGCGATCGCCATTACCACCGCTAGGGCTCCTAAACTGCCCGCCCACCATCCCTACCACCTGGCCTACCTGCCTCCCTCGGCCGGCCCCTTCTATGCTGGCCGAAATTGGAGAAGAAAGAGGGCGAGAGGCTCGCCAGAACCCTAGCCACTGTCGTCGCCATCTTCGTCTCCGGTGGAGGTGGAGGATGCGGGCATCACGGGATCAGACGACCTCTATCATGTCCCCGTGCGGATCTGGCGGCACAAAAATCATGCGTCCGGAGCTGCTAAAGCACCCGAGTAGTGTTTAGCATGAAAAACAAATGAATAGGAAGCCCAACCCTGATTGAGGACAAACACTACTATATATAATCTGAAATAACCCACGGAAGATGAAACCAACCACCAAAAGGAAAGGGGGAAAGTAACTCGCTCTCCCGTTGTCTTCCCCTTCTGATCCCAGCTCTCTTCCTTGACGCGCCCTCGTCCCTGTTCTTCTTCTTCTTCTTCCCTAGCGAGCCCCGCCCTCACCTTCCTGGACCGCCACTATCGGCCAGCGGCTTCGCCCCTCGACCCCGCCCTCCTTCTCGTCCTCATCCCCGCCGCTGCCCACCGCTCGCGGCGACCTCCTTCTCCCACCTCCCACATGCCGCCGCGAGCTTTGGCCATGACCTCCTTCCACGACAAGCTCCGGCCATGGGTGCCCCCGCTCCGACCTGGCCCGACCGCCTCCGCCGCTGCCAGAACCCTAACACCGCCCTCCCATCGTCGCCACCGCCTGGCCGGCCTGCCTTCCCCGAGCCCCTTCTCTTCTAAGCCTATCAAAATTGTGGAAGAAGAGAGGGAGAACCGTCATCACCGCCGCCGCTTGAACCCTAGCCGTCGCCATCTTCTTCTTCGCGGGCGCGGGCACGGGCGCATCGGACGGCCACAAACGGTGGGTGCGATGTGTGTGCCGCAGCTCCAGGGTGTGCGTGCTCAGAAATTAGCTTTTCCGTTCTTTTATGGCTTGATGTAATTAGTAAGCGACTATGCTCTCGATTTCATAGAATCTTTTCCCTAAAAAATGTTTATCCAATAATTGTAGCTTCCCCCTGAACACCTAAAACTCACCTGCGTTGTTGTAAAAGAAAAATGGTCCGTTGTACTTTTAAAAAAAGGACAAACTTTTAATTGGCGTGTACGTACATCATTCCCCGTATGCAGTCTCAGTACATTGGGCTACAGTGTCGCGGTGCGCCCCACGGAGGAACGGGCGACCTGCCCCAAACTCGCCGGATTCCTACCGGTCCCGGCCAGCCCACCTCGCCGAACAACTCCACCAACCACGAGCCTGAAACCCTAGCCGCGCCCATGAGCGACGACGCGGCCGCCGCCGCGTCCCCTTCGCCGTCGACCTCCCCCTCCCCATCCTCTGCTTCCTCATCAGGCGTCTCCCCGTCGCCTTCCTCCCCGCGCACCAAGCGCCGCCGCACCGACCGGTACGCTCTCGGTTTCGAGTTCGCCCCGCGACTCGCGCCTTACGAGCTCCCTGAGGATCCGCTCCCCGACAAGCCCAAGCGCTCCGGGCCCAAGTGGACGGAGCGCTCCACCTTCGCCCTCCTCGACGCCTGGGGGGACAGCTTCATCCGCGCGGGGCGCAGCATCATCCGCGCCGACGAGTGGCTCGAGGTCGCCCGCCTCGTGTGCGCCGCCGCGGACCGTCCCGCGGGGTATTTCTCCGATTCGCAGTGCCGCAACCGAGTGGACACGCTTAGGAAGAAGTTTAAGAAGGAGAGGGAGGGGGCGCGTCTTGCCTCGCGCCGCTCCGGGCCCTCCCCCTCCAAATGGGTCTATTACGACAAGATGGTGTCAATTCTGTGCCCGTCCCCGCTGCTGCTGCCGCTCCCGGCCCCGCCTCCGCCTCCGCCTCCGCCTCCGCTGCCTCTCCAGTTGCTGCCTCTGGCCGCAAAGCGCCGCCGTGACAGGCAGCCATCGCGGCGCTTTCAGTGGGGGATGAAAGCTCCTGAGCGTCTTCTTGGTGGTGGCGGGGACGTCGTAGGTCCCAGGGTTTCAGGGTCAGGTGCGGAATTAGGTGAACGGGAACTGCAGAAAAATAGTGCTGTTGAAGTGGATCGGAATGGTTTCGGGGCTCTCACAGAGTCGATTCAGAAGTTTGAGGAGGTTTTTGTGAGGATGGAGAGTAGCAAGAGGCAGCACATGGTGGAGGTGGAGCAAATGAGGAGGGATTTGCAAAGGGACCTAGATGCAAAGTGGAGGGAGATTTTGGAGAAGGCACAAGCGGAGATTGCTCGTCTCAGTAATGAGGATGAGGATGAGGGTGATGCGGACGAAGATGGGGATGTTGGTGATGATAAGAGATTGGAGGAGGATGGTGATGAGCAAAACAATAGCGCTATGGATGCTTCTCCTTAGCATACAGCCTAGAGGCTTACAGAATGAGGTTGGTTCACTTATCTCAGCAGCTTATGCTAAATGCAATATTTTGCTAAAGCAAAATGCCAGGTCATTTTATTGTAACCTTTATGTTTTATCATTACATTTTGATGCCTGAGTAAACTAAAACTGAATCATCCTTTTATGTGTCTGGAATGTTAATTCGACTAAACTAAAGCTACATCATCCTTCTTTGTGTCTGGAAGGGCAATTAGAGAAGGATTTTGGTCCTTATATAGGTACTCCCATCATCCCATGTCTGCATGCAAAGTCATCGTGTGGCACCCTTGATAACTCGCCATTTAGAGTAATGTTGGGACTCGCATTTTCTGACATTGTATTTTGTGTTTAAATTCTCTCAAAAGGGAGACTGTAGCAGAACAAATCACATGGTTGATGTTAGAATTGCCAAGGGAAATTAGTAGAACACACAACTAGAATTCTTCAAATATTTGACCAAGACGAATGATTGTCAATTAGTATCTTTAATCTGTGATTAGCTTTTTATGAGATTGGAATCTTGTGCCACTTGATGGCAACATATACTAAATTAGATCAATATTGCTATTACTGAAGTATTCATGATCAACTGATCAAGTATTTTTTTTTACTGAAGTATTCAAATTCTGGCCTCATATATTGTTGTGCCACTTGAACTTTTATTGATGCTTTTGATTGATAGGTTCAATATAGTTCAGTTATGTGCTAGAACAACTGTGGGGTCTGTATTACAAGCTTGTTACACTTGAATCTGAAAGTTCTCAAGTCTACTGGAATATGTGCTTTCTTTGGTCAAATCAAGTTCATCTATAATTTACTTACCTTCTCAAAAGATTACAAGTTGAAATGTCATCATGTGTCAGCACTGTTGCATACTTGCATATGAAAGAAGTACTATCCAAGCTGTCATATCTGTGTGTTTCATTTGGCATGAGATATTAAGGGTTGCGTTTTTTTATTGATGTCCATTTTAAGTATTTGCGGTGGAAAGAGGGATGAGTGCTACTCCCTCCATTCCAATTTATAAGTCACTTTAGCTTGCTCCTAAACTATCTAAACTTGACCAAGTTTATAGAAAAATGCATCAACATCTAGACATCAATACAGTTTCATTAAATTCTTGATGAAATATGTCTTGATAGTGCATTTATTTGAACCTGTAGATGTTAGAAATATTTTTCTAAAAACTTGGTCAAAATTGGAGAAGTTTGACTTAGGACAAAGATAAAAAGACCTATAATTTGGAGCAAAGGGATCAGTTTCAAGGTAGTCATAAGCTTGTGATATAATGCAGAAGATTGGAAATGTCTGCTTGAACTTATGTTGAGAATCAGAAATGTTTCTGAGTGCAGAGGAGCCTCATTCTCTATTTTGTGCAGTGACTGGGCTGTCAATTATGCTGAAACAAAGTTTTGCTTAGTAATTCGGCTTTCGGTTGATATATTTTGCTACCTTAAACTTGTTAAAATATTTTGCCTGCTGTTAAGAAATGGGTTGTGTTCATGAATCCTTTGTACTCTTGGCCTGTTTGGTTCAAAACTAGGACACAAGTTTACTGTATTGTTTAAAATTTGGTTACTTTGTGAGGGCATGGCTTAGACATCCTCTTGAATGCATCTTCATGGGCATCTCCCAAACATTATCTGTTCTGTATCAAGCTTTAGAGTTCAAGTTGACAAACACTTGTGAGTCATGACTTTATATGGTAGTTGCATCTTACTTTTTCCTTATTTGAAAGACTGAAATATTTGTTCTACGTGGTTGACATACAACTAGTTGAGTTGGCTGCTGCCCTTTGGCTTTTCCTGGGTTCGATTATGTTTGCATCTACCAGATGATGGGAGATGTAACCTCTGGATTTTCACCAAATGTTTCATGGATTGCTTGCGGTTTGAAATACAGTCCAATAACTTCTCTTTGGTCTTTTATGTGGTATAGATGCTAGAAAATATTGTCATCAAAATCCACATCCGCATTCTTTTTTGTTAGGACCTCGAATATTTTTTCAACTTGTGGTTGTCCAAGTTGTTAGTTCCCTGGAATGTGCGACTATTTTGTTGTCTTGTAAATTTCATGTTGCAAGTTGGAACATGGGTGATGACTTGTTTACTTTGTTGTTTCAGGAGCAAAATTGGGGTTTTCATGTCGATAGATGAATCCACATGTTGGACAGGTGGTTATGATTAACTCTGTAGGTGCTGATATTAGGATCGTGAGTACCCAAATCCCAAGAGAAAGGAATTAGTAGGGAATATATCTGCAACAACCAGCGCAGATTGTTGTATAATTCTCATGTGTTTCTTTTTTCTCAGCAATGATAAGCAAAATATTACTGCTCTTTTGGTTACTGTATATGGCTATTTGCTTACTGACGTGTGATTTCAAGGTAGTAATATCATTTGACAGCTCGTAGTGCTTACTGTACTTGGTTATAACTGCTGCATTTTACTTCCTTTTTTGGAACCGAGATTCCCGGGACCTTTCGGTGTTCCAGCTGTGCTCACAGAAACTCCACACTTTGCTGTGGCATGCGGACAAGCAGTGCACTTCCCCCAACGGTTGCATATTCTTTTGCTGAAGACCTTCTAGGAGGTATTTGGCTGGGCTCCTTCTGATGGGCTCTTCTAGAAAAGTGGAGCCGTTTTTGGAGTTGTGGCTCTTTAAAAACGGCCTCGGCTCCTCTTTTTTGCCTACAAAACGTTTGGTAGTTCTCCTTCGGAGAAGCCGGAGCCCTACCACACGGCCCTTTACTCTCACCGTGATTAGAAACTACCCCCTCAGTCTTAAAATAAGTGCATATTTTTGTATTCGTAGAAGTCAATCAATCTTAAGTTTCACTAAATTTATAGAAAATAGTATTAACATTTGTGGGTCTGATCGGCTGCATTTTTTTTCCTTGGCTGCAGGATGCTTTTTTATGAAAATGGCAGTCTCTAAATATGGCGTGATTAATCTCATAAAATTTAGTTGGTATTATAAGTACTGTGCATTTATTTTGAGTTGTAGAGTTAGAAATCTAGGATGCTTTTTTTATGAAAATCATCTGCTACCATATGATTTTTAGGGATAGTTTTAGTGGAAGTTTCACGTGAATTTCATTTGTATTTAATAAGTGGTTGCATAGGCGTTTTTTATGACATGGCAACGTTTCTAAGAAGAGAGAAGTGAGTTTTATCTAGATGACACTTTTTTTACATGATTACCGACTCCATGACTTATAAAATTAAATGTCTATAGAACTATAGAATGAAACTATACATTGAGGATGGATGTTTCATCCTTACTTATTTCATTTTATTTTACATGATACTGTAGTCTTATAAACTACATATGGAGCTGTCTATTGAGAAACGGGTCTTAACGGAATTGCATCATCCAACTTCCGTTTCACCCCTTCTCAACTTTATTGTCACCCTTTCTCTTTTGTAAAATTTCGAGAATAGGGAGAGGTGAAACGCTCTGCGCGTGCTTGTACTACTTACAAGATGCAAGTGGTCAGTCCTACCAACACAACACCAGGTGGTCTCCGTCCCTTAGCACGGCAACGTCGTCGACCTCGGCGCCATCGACGGTGAGCACCCTCCTCGCCGCCTTCCCAAACTTCGCCTCGGCGACTTTCAGCAGCTCTTGCAGCGAATCCGGAAGGAGGACGAGCTTCCCCGCAGCACGGCTCCGATGCTTCTCGGTGCCATCGCTGGGGAAGCGATCATGAATGACCACCCGTAGTCCGTGCTGTCGACGCGGCAACATACAGGGAGCGGTCTCTTCGTGTTGCTCGGTGCCAAAGCTAGCATTCTGATCCTGGCTTGGAACCACCCTGGCGCCATCACCGTTCTGAAGCTGCTTCTGAAAAATGGCGCCGATCTGAAGCTGATCCTGGGCAAACAAGACATGTTACACACCAAGTTTCAGAGTTCACATCACAGTGCAAGTTCCCCACGGTACTTACGAAGCCTGTTTTGGAAAGGATTTCCTCGAAAAGCGGCGCATCCGCAGCAACTTGTTCCTTGAGAGATTTGAGGTGCTGAACAAAATTGGCGTAAACGGTGTTGGCATCTGCAGTGTTGGAACGGAGTATCTGCAGAAGATGGCTGTGGCTGATGCACACGGCCTGCGTGAGCCTGCTGCTACGGACGGTGAACGGCTGCGGGACGCCCAGAATGACGCCCATTTCCCCTGCCATGCCGTGTGGCCCTATCTTCATCACTAGCTGAAAGAGGGCACCACACCACAGCTCATCAAAACTCTTACTGGCATAAAAAAGAATCAAGGAAGCGAGTGCAGTTTCTTTCATGACTGAGTTTCACGTTACTGAGCAAAGAAAAGAAAGAATTTGGCACTCAGTCACTCATGATGTTCAGCGTTCGAATGGCTTGCCTTCTCTGTTCCATCAGCAGCAGCTGTCAACACGTCCTGTTGTAAGCAAGCAGATGGAACCGGATGAACAATGTTGGAGCAAGGATAAGGTCATTGACAGACAGAGACGTAGGTGTGAAGAATATGTGCTTACCACTGCGCCGGACACGATGATGTAGCAGTCTGTCGAGGTCACCTTCTGGAGGACAATGTCCGCCTTGGGAGGGAAATACTCTGCCCTCATCTCTGAAACCTGCATGCATCCCGTTGTTACTTGGGTCAGTAAGTCGCTCAGAGCACGGTGGTCAGGTCACTGGGGCCATGGATCGAATCGAGTGCGTCCGAATGTTCATGTACCAGCTGCAGGACGAGGTCGTTGGAGACTCCCTGAAACAGGTAGCAGCGCTGGACCGTGTCCCTGAAGAGGTGGTGCGCGACCCGGGACCTGAGCGCCGTGGGCAGGTCGGACAGCAACTGCTGCTGGATCACCTCCCCCGTGCTGAACCTCAGCTGCGCGCTCGCCATCATCTGCTCTCTCAGCTCCGGCGGCAGCCGGTTCACGCTTCCGAACGTCGAGACGCGCCGCACCATGTCCCTCATCTTGAAGGTGTTGGTGGCGGCGTGGACGACGAGGCTGGTCATGTTGCCGATGATGTAGGAGGTGAGGCCGATGTTGAAGAGCATGTAGCAGGTGGCGAACACCATCTCGCCGGGGTTGACGGCGTGCAGGTCGCCGTACCCGACGGTGGCGAGCGTGGTGATGGACCAGTACACCGCGTAGGTGTAGCTGACCCAGACGCTGCGGTCCTCGAAGTCCCGCACCTGGCTGCCGAGCCACGTGTGCTCCTCGTCCCCGTGGTGGTGGAACGCCATCCACAGGAAGATGCACGCCGAGGAGTGCAGCGCCAGCAACGTCACGCCGCAGAGTTTGATGAGCCTGGTGTAGAAATAGTCGAATCGTATGTCCTTCTCCAACCTGCAGGAATGTATAGGAGCGTCTCTGTAAGTCTGTATGTATAGATAGAGATAAACGGGTAGATGGAGAAGAGAAGCATGGCGTACGTGTACGTACCTCGCAAAGAGCTTACTGACGCGCTGTAGTCTCCACAGCCGGAGAAGATTCAGGTACCTGAATCCAGTGCTCCTGCCGCTCACCAGCCGGTAGATCACGTGAAACGGGACCGTCGAGGCCACGTCCATTGCGAACGACGGTCGGCTGAGGTGCCTGAGTAATGAGTGCACGTACGCAAGCATGATTTTCATTTGGCGTACAGTTTGTACGAGCATAAGATTGATGGTCCATCAGTTACTAGGTAATGCTAATACTACCTGGTAGCGATCTTCCTGCGGTCGTCGACGAAGAGGTTGGCGGATCTGTCGAAGTAGGCGACGAAGAAGGAGACGGCGATGTCGACGGTGAAGAACACGTCGACGATCAGGTCCACCACGACAAGCGGCGTGGTGGCGGCCTTCTCGAGCGCCAGCTCGAACGGCGACGACCACGCCGAGTACAGCACCAGCACGATCAGGAACCCCTGCCACCACCTGATCGACACACCCTGGCAGGCATCAGATTGTGTGTGTGTGTGTGTGTGTGTGTGTGTGTGTGTGTGTGTGTGTGTGACTTGCAGGCATCAGATTATTATGCATGATAATAATGTATATATATGCATGGCAGCGTGTGGATAAAAAAAACGTGAATGTCATGTGCATGCAAGCAATGCGCAGCAACCGTCTACCGCACCTGTAGCGGCAGTCGTAAGGGTTGACGGTGTTGTTCCCGACGGAAGGGGTGAGCTCGCCGTCGCCGAATGCCGCCGGGAGAAGGTCGCTAGAAACGCCACCGCGGTCGATGCTCGGCAGTGTCCAGCTCTCTGTCTCTGCCCCTGGTCTTCTTGCCATGCTGCTGCCTGCTGCTGGCAAACGCCGATGCTTTTGGCAGGGCGACCTCTGAGGCTCGATCTGAGACACAGATAGAACCACACCGAACGACATGAATCGGTAGAGTGTTTATAGTAGTGACTAGCTACTATTATTGAGCGATGGATGAACGAAACGAAAGCAATGGAACAGTGCCGCATTTCTGTCTGTCGTCGAAATAATTCAGCTATTTTAGCGACGGCGCAGATCATGGTCTGACTAAAACACGGCGATAATATTTGTTTGTAACAATGATCGAGCCCAGGCGAGTTAAAGGCAAGCCATAGGGGGTTTATCCAGATAACTTGTCTCGTCCTAGGCTTCACTAGCGAGTTCTAATGCATGCTTGCTTTTGAGAGTCACTAGAGAGAAGATCGAGATTGAACTCTGTTCGCAAGAAACAGAAGTACTCCCAAACATACATACATACCTGTGCAGCCTGCAGGGCGCTACAGCTACAGGACGACGCTGCCAATCGAGACGAGGGAGACGGCGAGATTGATCGAGGAAGTGCCTAGAGCCCCGATTAAACACGTTACCGGCGAGGCAAGGATAGGCGAACTCCGATCGTTTATTTGGCAGCAGCCGCCCGTGCTCTACGCCTTCCGTCATGATTCATGAACGCCGAGTAGCATTCCTTTCCGTTTCGTTGGAGGATCGGGTAATATCATTCGCGGCACTTGCATCGGATTTGGAGCTTGGATTCACTCCCGGATTCCTAATATTTCCTTCCCCAGTTAGTACGTACCTGATATCTTTCATCTCTGACTCTTCGTTTTCCTTTCTTTTTTCTAAAAGAAAGCGGAGCATTTTTACCTTGGAATCGCTCAAATCTTGAAAGAGAGCCAAACTGACTTGTTATCCACGCCCTCTGTCCTAAAATATACCATCCAACTTATTTTATAGAACCAAATGATTTGTAAAACCCTTCCTAACGACCATATTTAGGTTCGTGATAGACATTAATGATAATTAGGCATGTGAAAGTTGTCTTAGCGTTTGTTCACCTAGAATATTTGCTCGAGTTATCCTTAGAGCAAAGAATTCATATGAACCCCATATTAGACAATGGATAGAAGCATATGTGTAATTGTTCTGATCTTCTTTATAACCTTTTATGTTTCTAGAAACTCTGTTGTATGTTTTACCAAATATAATGAAAGCACAGTAGGGGATTGCACCCTCATGTTTCCCTCAAAAAAAATGATACAGGGTGTCATGTCATCATTAGTAGCCCCCAATGCAAGTCCTTCGTACTTGAGTTGTCGTCTATTGCTGTTCTTGCTTAACTAGTTTTAGCCTGAGTTACAAACCTAGAATACCTTATAATTTGGTCCAAATTTTAAACTCAGGATTCTTTATATTTCAGGACGGATGGAATAGCTCTAGTTGAGCCGATTATGTCCTAGCTCGATGATCTCCAAGGGGACTTCTCCCCTTTCACGAGGGGACTTGCTAGCACCCGGATCTCCGATCCAGAGCACTAGCGTCGAACAGTGCCGCGTTTGCAAGAGAAATGGAGCTCGCGCTGCCTGTTTTTCGCGCACCCACCATGTGGGCCCTCACGCCTGTGCTCGGTTTCTCACGCGCTCGTCTGTGCCAACTTGGCGACGCCCTAGCAACAGGCCCACGCCGCCCGGACGTCACCCAGCAGCTGCAGCAGGTGGGTCCCATTGCAACATGTGCAACGCCAGATCTACTTTTGCGACATTCGGATAAACACATGCAACATACAACCGGAAGAGCTGAAACACTTACAACATACATCTAAAACACTTGCAAAACACATATAAAATACTTGAAAGCCATTGCAAACATATGCAACATCCAGATGAAAAACTTCATCATACATATGAAATATTTGAAACATACACTTGCAACATATATGTATACACAATATCTAGATCTACTTTGCAATATCCACATGAAATACTTGCAACATACGTGTGATACAGATGAAACATTTTGGAACATACACTTGAAACATTCTTGTGTAGCCATTGCAACATGTGCAACTTCCCGGTCTACTTTTGCAACGTCACAATCTGCTTTTGCAACATCGTTATAAAAACACTTGCAACATACCTCTGAAACACTTGAAACATATGTTTGCAACATACTCTATTTCAGCGCAAAATCTCCTTGCCGCTTCAATGAATGGAGGCTCGTCGGCACAAAGAGGTCACCGGTGTTGTTGCCAGCAACGTGGAGATCGGCGGCGGCGCACAAAAGGCGGGGTGGGGGCGGCTGTGGCGTAGAGAACGGGTGGGTGGCGCGTGGAGGTCACCAGTGTGCTCACCAGCAACGCGGAGCTAGGTGACAGTGCACAGAGCGCAGGGTGGGGTGGCAAGGGCAGTGGTGGCGCAGAGGACGGGGGTGGGCACAGCAGCGGTGGCGCAGAGGGTGGGTGGAGCGTCCAGACGATTGGACGCGTGACCCCAGCATTTCCATTCCCCAGGCCTCTATTCTTTCCTATTGCTAACATCAGCTTTCGCCAGTCGGCCCTCATGAAGGTGCCGAATGGTCGTTGTTCTCGGATTGTTATTTAGATGATGACTATTTTCAACAAAAAAAAAAGAGAAGAAACGGTACGAAAGAAAATGTGCTTCAACTCACGTGCCCGCTGATAGTCAGGCTAGTTCAAACAATGTTTACTTAGCCCAGGTATTTTCATCTCTTGGAGGGCCTTGGCCCAAATACTTTTCCATGTGTGGTACAGCCGCACAGGCCATAAGAGCCCAGCCCAACTATGACTATGAATGCACCAAGTTAATAGTGCGGCGGTGCGAGGTATGCAAGAGCGCTTTGCAGTTTGTACAGAAATTGCTAAGAGCTGGGAGAAAACACGGGAATGGCTAGATCGAGCACGACGTGTGTGATAATGTAGTTTTATTTCAAGTCCTTCATTGTTGATGGACGCTAAGGGATGATCTCATATTCGGCGATCGCCTTATTTTGTGACACTATTATTAGCATTTGTACAGCACCGGCAAACTCTCTACAACATAACCAAAGAATACACGAACTGATGAAGTTAATCAGGGAGCAGACACCGTTCCTTGCCGGACGATCAGCGGAAGAGGCACATGACGAAGACCGCCGCGAAAACGAGCAAGTGGTCTATCCCTTGGTCGAGGGTCATTCCCATTCCTGAAAAAAAAAAAGACAAAAAACATCACACACCCCGATCCACTAGGTCGATCAGTACGCCAACAAGCCTTCAACAACCACAACCGCGGCACACAGATTAGATACACGATTAAGCCTTTTAAACACTCTTGATTGATTAGATTGCACGGTAAAAGCGCGCGGATGCACACTGACCTTCCATGGCGAACTTGCCGGCGACCGACATGATGGGCGAGGCAGCCGCGACGCCCAGGCACAGCAGCGCGGCGGCCAGGAAGGAGGCGAGAGCAAGGGCTTGTGGCCTCATGGCGCGCGGTGTTTGCTCGTCGCGAAATATAGACAGAAACGCTACAACAGCTAACGTGCTATATATATGTAACGTGACCGGCCCGATGTTCTTCGATGTTTTGGTTGTTCTTCGATGTTTTGGTTGCCCATCGATGCAGCGGCCTGCACACGCGCGCGCGTTTATATAGAGGGACGACGGCAATCTGACAGTCTCTTCTGACTATCGTGTCCGGTTCCAGTCTAGTAGTATCTGACTGCCACCTGCACCCGTTTTGCGTTCATCAGGGTCGGCACGTTGGAGTATGTAGTATATTCAAATAACGCACGCTGTCTGAGCGGTGTTAGAAATATGATCAATGTAATCACTCGTGTTAGAAAACAATCAAAGATATGATTCGGCCGTATCAATGTATATAGAATGTGTTGCATCAAATCTGTTATATTTGTAGATTAATCTAGCCAAATCATATCTTGATTGTTGTTTAAGCCACAATGGGGTTGTTCCCATCCTATACAAACAAAGTGTGGCCTCCAGCGAAAAGACTCGTAGGCTAGTGGTTACAAGAGCTCAGTAGTATTTTAGGTCCTAGGTTCAACTTTCGTGGGAGCGATTTTTTAAGAATTTAACGGTGTTGTGCTTTTATTTATAAGCGACGTTCCCGTCGACAACGAGACGTTTATGGTGACTTCATCAATCTCGGGAATTTCATATCCAGTCTTCGAAGATGCTTATAGAGGTAGAATAAGTATGTGTTGTAAGTGTCTGTGTTGTACTGTGCAATCAAAAAAAACTACAGCCTCCTATGGGAGGTGTGAATGCTTCCTAAACTTTGTTGTCTGAGTTGTGTCACTACAACATGACATCCCCTTTTGCAACGCAAATATGCGTTGCTAAAAGTCCATATATGTGTTGGCAGGGTCTATACCAACGCATCTAATATGCGTTGCTTAAAGTGGCGTTGCAAGGGTCTATAGCAACACTTATTTATGTGTTGGTAACACATACTAATAACCGTTGCAAAGTTGCAACGCATAATGACGGGTTATGGCAACGTTTACCTGCGTTTGTACAAACCATTGGCAAACTATTTCTATGGCTTTTTGCAACATATTGATTTACTTTGTTGCAACACTTATATGTGTTGCAAGGAATAAACCATTAAGTCATTAATATTATAAATATTAATTTTTTTAAACAAATATAGGGATAATGCTAGTACAATTAATTTAATGTAAAATGCAAGACCATCCGACAAAAAATAAGCACACTCAACCATATAATATAAAGAATTTATTTCATTACAATGAAAATCATCTACATAATTCATGACACAATTTTTGTTCAGAGTACAAATTCCTATGGGAGTCAAATATAAAACATAAAGGATCCCTCTTAGAATGCCAGCCCTCCTTTCTCCTTCCTTCTATTTAGTCTAGCGTTCCGCTGATGTGATCATCCATTTATCTTCTCAACCTACAGATAAATGTTGGATTACTTTAATTCAACACAAATTTAAGATAGGAGCTCAAATCACTACAACAGCACAAATATAAAATCAAATTTTATGGTGCCCATATAAAAATTCAGATAGGTCCTACCTCATTAAATTGGCATGTCATCTCACCATATTAGTCCAAAGTGACGTGACTAGATAATCTGCAACAATACTAATTGTCCAGGTGCCAGGCAACTGATAAGATGCAACATGATCAAAAAAGAAACCATCTAGAATTTTTTATCTAGACCGACAAGAATGGTTATCAGATAGAAAATTAACAAACGTGAAATAATAAACAGCCAGTACTTGTGTTAATCTAGCACTACGGATCCTGGATATACACAGGTGTGACATGTGTGAGAATCTAACTTGATCTAAAGTAGCGAGGGATAGTTATGGTTGAAAGCACTACCAGCACAGCATCCTGCTCTAGCAAATGCTAGCCTCCGTTACCAATCCACTGCACAAATTGCCACCACAGACGACAGCCTCCAGCAAGCAGCTGTCGATGTGCCCTACCACCAGTGGCGGATGCAGGATGAGAATCAAGGGGGGCTAAAACAATGGAGATGTTGATTTGCACGAAGATTTAACGGTGATTTGAGGTTTTTGCTACAGTGTTTTTAGTGATAAATCAAGTCATTAGGGGGGCTGGAGCCCACCCAGCCCCCCCTTAGATCCGCCGCTGCCTACCACATGGGCCACCGCCATGAAACATGAATAGAATAGAGTATATGAGTTTTATGTTTCAAGTTGCATGACACACGGCTTGGCAATAATAATTTAAAAGTGATGTTAAACATTTAGTGACTACAACATAAATAAAAAATACAACCAGATATAGGACATACTAGAGATACCTTCATTAAATCAACAATTATGGGTTGTAATCCAAAGTAAAGTGAGTTGAAGTATGAAATTAAATTCTCGCAAAAAAAAGTATGAAATGAAATGTAGCAGACTTAGGTATAGTTAATAGTAAAACCAAGTATCACAAGCAAAACTACAAGTTCAGAATATATAAAAAGTTTTTTTTAGCAGAAAAGGTTTTCTTACCTTAGCTGATCGTGATGATTAATGTTGAGATTGGAATCAGTTTCATCCTATTTGCCTGCAAAGCAAAAAATTTCAGTCCAAGATGCCCTGGTATGATCACCACAGAGGGCAGGGACCTCCTGCGGAAATTGATAGAGCAGATATGCTCAAAAAAATTGATAGAGCAGATTGTAAGTAGCCCAATTATTGTAAATAGGACATAATTCAAAGCAAGTAGTAGATCCATAATAGTGCCCAGGGTCATCTTCTTAATGAATAACTATCACTAGTAAAGGTCTAATTTGCACTTGTACTAAAATAATGGGAGGCCAAAAGGGAATACCTAATATAAAAAATAGACTTGTCAAAGATGTAATAGATCAAGCAACACCTCTTGCAGGCGTCTGGAATTTTCCGGTCCATGCACCTGAGGAAAAAAAATCTATACAAATTCATTTTTCTATTCAGTTAAGTAGTCTGCTAGTACTTGCATCATCTAGTCCCTATATTTTCATGAACCTTTGCAGAAAGTATATATTATAAACCATGTATATTGTAGACAAAATGAGATGTATTCAATTTTTTCTTAGAACGCAGAAATTACCTTTACTGTAATTAAGTGATTTGGAAAATATTCACACAGTGCAAAAGTTCTGGAGATCCATTCCTTATTTCCACGAGTGCAAAGGTCCAGAAGAACCGTGCCTTCTTTCCACGAGTTCAGCAACTGCAGGAAGACTCACATCTAGGAGAAAACACCATTTAATTATGAATCAACAGAAGAAGTCATCAAGTACAGATAGTAGATCCATCCCAATGCAAGGGCACCGTGTGAGAACCAAAACCTCCATGCCTTCACCTATACGTCACTGGAAAATTAGAAATTTATTGATTAATGAAAAAAACAGGAAATATGAACGAAAATTAAAAGAACAAAGAGGAGATCAAGTGAAGTTGAATGGATCCGGGTATGACTACATCAAAGATCCGACAGGACCTATCTGAAAGAGACGGAAAGAGATCAAACACATACATGCAGGGCGAACAAGTGCACCATATAAATAAATCAAATCCCCATCAATACGATCGTATAAGAAAAGTTGGAGGCGGATGAACAACTGGTGACCTGCATATATTGTATTAATTAATTTGCTGGTACCTGGAAACGGCAAGATCTTTCGCACGCCGCCGCTGCATGCCAAGCGGTTCCACAAGCCACCGCTTTCTTGCCCCTACGTACTGGAGCGATGGAGGCACCACCACGAGAATGAACCCTAAATCGCCCTCTACGTATTTTTCCTGAGATCGGCTCCACCACGAGAATAAACACTAAATCGCCCTCTAGGCAATTTTTGAGATCAGCTCCACCAAAATAATGAACCCTAAATCGCCCTCTAGGCAATTTTTTCTGAGATCGGATCTGGTATTGTATATTCATTATGCGTAGGGTGAACAGTTATTATACGTGGGATGAGGAGCTCTCGAGGTGGGCTCTCCGTAACGGGCCCTGTGACTCCGTGAGCGGACTACGTACACGCCCGCCAACGCATTTGTCTTACGTTCCTATTTATTCGTTGCTACACGGGTGTTTGTTTTGTAGTGTGTTAGAAATATGATTAATGGTTTTTTAGAAAAAAAAATATGAATAATGTAATCACACTAATGTTAGAAAACAATCGAAGATATGATTTGGCCGTATCAATGTATGTAGAATGTGTTATATCAAATCTGTTATGTTTGTAGATTAATCTGGCCAAATCATATCTTGATTGTTGCTAAGCCACAATGAGGCTGTTCCCATCCTGGTTTCTCACAAGCTTGGACTACTGTCAATCGGCAAGTCAACTGGATGCGACGCTGGGACGTGTCCATGCCATGGGTTTCCCGTGAGTTGCACCGTGCCAAAATAATATTCCCTCCATCTCAAATAAAATTAATTTCTAGAGTAGTGGTAGCAAGGAAACGAAACGTCTGCAACTCTGCATTGCCTACCGGGTAATAAACTTGTTACGTGTCCTACTGCTCTTTTCATTTCTCCATCTTCTAGTCTGGTGGTACTCCTTGATTTCCTTTTCCTAACGACATCTTCCGTGAGTTCACTTCTCGGCTGGTTTCGTGCGGTGCCTGTGTGGTGGCCTTGGCTCGTGAGGCCAATTAGCTCGTGAACCAACGAGTTGAAAATTATCATAACGTGGACGTAAGTTGTCAGTAAGCAACCGATTCTTGAGATACATCTTGGTGTTCATCTCTTTGCCCTGTTTTGGTCTGATCACTATCACTCTTGTATTTATATTTATAGCTATCTTGTTAGCGTGGTAGTTGTTTGCCTAGCTTGTGTAGCTTTAGTGCAGTTGTAACTAGCTTTAGTTGCTTTTGTTAGCAGCTCTTGTTAGTTGCACCTCTCTAGCTTGTAGTAGTAGCTTGCTTGTTTGTGTAAAATCAAGAAACCAAGCTACTAGACTTGCATAGGAGGCTTGCATTGTGTGAATTAGAGCTAGAGTAAGTCGTTGCTATTAGCGCCATCTATTGTACTAATCAACTTGCTCTACTTAATTGTGAGTTTTTAGGAAATTTTTATAGGCTATTCACCCTCACTCTAGCCATCTAGATCCTATCACACTCGCAATGAGATCTAATATCCACTAAAAGAACATTGGCTAGAGGACCCTCTAAGGAACGCATAGTTATTATCCTTCATCGCTAGACTAGAGTTTTAGAGATGTCAAATCTTACTATAGAACAGATCCAAAGAAGATGCCGAAATTGCCACATCGAAAACCAACCAATTGCTTCCAATGATGAACACACTAACTGCCAAGATCTAAAAAGAAAAAATAGATCTAACAAACCAAACTCTCGCTGGTCCATCGTCGGCGCTAGATCGAACGCCGTCGAGGTAGTAAGAGACCTAATTCCAAAACATCATTGCCCCACCACCTCATCGATGACGCTAGAACCAAACCCTGGAAAAAAAACCTAATACCAACAAAACCTAAATCTATGAAGAGGTCGGGTCTTAGCTCCTCTAGCCACATACGGGATACCAATTGGGAGAGAGGAAGGGGACCAAGCAGTGGCACGCGGAGAGCCAAGGCGGCGGCGATTGCTTTCTTCGTGCGCCTTGTTTGGTACCTAGTCAATAGACGTCCCTTCCCTGTGTTGCCGAGTGGTTCTTCATGTGGCGTGAATTCAGTAGTCGCCACTCACCCTTCATGAGGGTGCTGAGTGGTTGTTTTTCCCAGACCTTTTTTATTTTGATTATTATTTTCAATTATGCTTAAACCGACGTGGTGCTGATTGTCAGGCTGATTGAAGCAGTGTTTACTTGGCCTAGATATTTTCATCTCTAGAGGGCCTTGGCCCAAATACTTTCCCATGCGTGGTGCAGGTCATACGTACCCAGACCAGCTATGACTAACGAATGCTCCAGGTCAATCATTCGATGGTGCGAGGCGTAAAAGAGAGTTTAAAGCCCACCGAATACTCACATATGTGCACTTTGCAGTTTGTACAGAAATTGCTAAGAGCCGCGGAAAAACACGGGAATGGCTAGATCGAGCACGACCTGTGTGATAAGTAATTTCATTTCAAGTCCTTCATTGTTGATGAACGCTAAGGGATGATCGCATATTCGGCGATCGCCTTATTTTGTGACATTATTAGCGTTTGTACAGCGCCGGCAAACTCTCTACATAATGAAAGAATACACGAACTGATGAAATCAATTAGCGGCAGCAGACGATCAGCGGAAGAGGCACATGACGAAGACCGCTGCGAGGACGAGGAGGTGGTCTATCCCTTGGTCGAGGACCATTCCCATTCCTGAAAATAGAGGGGAAAAACATCACACACCAAAATCCACTAGGTCGACCAGTACACCACCAAGTCCTCAACAAGCACAACCGCGGCACACGGATTATAAAGGACATAAGCCTTTTAAACACAGATTAAACTATAAAAGCCGGATGCACACTGACCTTCCATGGCGAACTTGCCGGCGACCGACACGGGCGAGGCAGCCGCCGCCGCGCACAGGCACAGCACGAGGAAGGAGGCGAGAGCAAGAGCTTGTGGCCTCATGACTGCGTTGCCCGTCGCGAAATAGGCAGAAACGCTGCAACAACTAACGCGCTATATACGTAACGTGACCGGCCGGACGTTCTTGGATGTTTTGGTTGCCGATCGATGCAGCGGCCTGCACACGCGCGTCAGTTTATCTAGAGGCGCGGCAATCTGACTTTGGCTCGCCAGCCTCTTCTGACTATCGTGTCCGGTTCCGGTCTCGTAGTTTCTTGCTGTGCCGCCTACACCCGTTTCCGCCGCAAGATTTGCCGAGGCGGGCGCACCAACGGCTTGGATGTGTGGGACTTTCCGAGTTTTGAGTGCGTCCATCAGGGTCGGCACCAGTCGAATTTGAATCGGTGTTTTCGACATTGTAAGGTTGGAGTAGTATTCAAATAACGCACGCTGTCTGAGCTGGACTTCCAATCGGCAAGTCAACTGGATGCGACGCTGGGGCTTGTCCATGCCATTGGTTCCCTGTGAGTTGCGCCGTGCCAGAAATAAACATTTCCCTCCCAGATTCCCAGATTTAAGGCCTTGTTTAGATGCCAAATTTTCTCCCAAAATTCACTATGCAAAAAAAAGATTCCTCATCACATCAAAATGCTGGCACATGCATGGAGTACTAAATGTAGATGAAATCAAAAACTAATTGCACAGTTTAGTTGTACTTTACGAGAGGAATCTTTTGAGCCTAATTAGTCAATGTTTGGACAAAAATTCACAAATACAAATGAAATGTTACAGTAGAGAATCTGTTACTGTACAGATTTTACACCTCCAAAATCGGGCCAACTAAACACGGCCTAAATTGATTTCTAGAGCAGTGGCAGCAAGGAAACGAAACGTCTGCATTGCTGCCCGCACGCTGAGTCGTTGGTTCCGGTTCATGAATCCCAAGTAGTTTTGTTTGGGTCTGCACTCTGCAGCTACCGGGTAAAAATGTTGCGTGTCCTGCTGCACTTTCCATTTCTCCATCTTCCAGTCTGGTAGTACTCCTTGATCTCCTTTTCCTAACGACATCCAGATCTTTATTTATACTCCCTCCATTCTAAATTATAAGTCATTCCAAGAATCTTGAAGAGTCAAAAAATCTCAAATTGAACCAAATTTATGTGATAAGATAATAATATTTATGATACTAACTAAGTATCATTAGGTTCTTCATTAATTATATTTTCATAGTACATCTATTTGATGTCGTAAATTTTTATAATTCGTTCTATAATTTTAGTCAAACTTTAGATGCTTTGACTTTCAAAGATTCTTAAAATGACTTATAATTTGGGATGGAGGGAGTATTATTCTAAGTAGACGATCTGTACAGTAGCAAAAGAATTCTAGTCTCATTTGCTAAAAACAAAGTCTACGGCTCGTTCGCTCTTGGTTGAGTTAGGCGGGGTCAAACAATCAAACTACTTGTCCCAGGCTGAAAATTCAAACTACATTTTTTTGGAAACAAACAAAATCCGCGGCCAGCGTCCGCTGGCTGAGCCCATGCCAAATAAAGCCAGAGTCCCAGCCCGCAGATGGCAGCCCACATGGCCATCGATCCCTCCACGGCCCACGTAGAGCGAATCTCTGGTCCCCAGCCCACAGGAACAGTGTGCCTAGTAGTAGTAGTAGTAGGATTCCGCAATAATAACGACGATAAGATCAGCGAGCGAGACTCGCGCCGGAGAGTAATCACGGGCGGGAACCGCGATGCGTGATTCGCTGCCCAAAAAAGCGGAACCGTAACGGGGGGGCAGGGAGAGGGAGGGTACATCCATCCAACCAATGAACCAACCCAACCCAATCCAAACCACAACTCGAGTCCGGGAGCCAGTGGCGAGTGGTCACACACACACACGAGAGCGAAGCGATCCGTGGATGGATCGAGCCCCCATCCCCGGTCTCGCCATCATCATGGCATTCAAAGTGCAACGTGGGGAAGCCCCACGGTTCCATGCGTACGCGCCCGCCTCATTATTGCCCCGTCCCGTTTCATTATCCGCCTCTCACGTGCGGCAGCGGGGGAGGAAGCCCCACCCACCGGCACCGGCCCAGTCGAGCCCGGAGCCCCGGACCGGCCGTGGTATTTACTCCCGCGTGCAAGTCTCTGTGTACGTAGAAGAGCTAGAATTTATTGCCGTATATACAGTGCACATTTTCGTATACACTCCTTCTGCCTCGTATTTTTATTGCATGAGAATAATAAATAATTTAAAATAACTATAGAAGACACGACTATCTCATTATTATAGGACATAGAAAGTACTGTTCACAAATTTCTACCGAATACGTAATAGTAGCTCCAAAGGTCAACATCGAGTTTGCTATGTTCTATCAAGCGAGGCAAGCTTTCATAGTTTCATCCACATCTTCTATGGGACAAAAAGACACGAGTACAAAATACATGCATCCTCTTTTATTTTTAGGGACGGTGCACAAGCATCTCCTCATCCAACAATGCACGTTCTATTTTAGAGCTTTGGCAACCTAATAATAGACCCACTTCTGAAGTAACATAGACCTTAAACAAGCCATCCAATAAACTACTTGATGTAGAAAAAATTCTGCCGCCTCCTCACGTCTCTCCTTGATCTCCTCTCGAGACTCCAAACCACGCCACCTTCTCTCTCTCTCCATTGACACCTTTTTGCACGGCGCTACACCCTATCTTCTCTTCCCCTGCCGGGCGCCACCACCCTTGGTCTTCTCTTCTTATTGAGCCCTCTCCCCCATCTTGTTGTATCCATGGCAGGGACTCGTATACTTTATCCTTGATAACGTAGATCAGTGTTTTGTGCACAAGGAGTTAGAAGGGTAGCACATGGGACACAAATATATATTGGTTCAGGTACGATGTACCATATGTCTAGTAGAGAATCGATCTCTTATTTCGTATGCTTAGGGTTTACAGGGCACTGATGATATCTGTTTACAAATCTAGCTACATATGATAACCCTAACCTGCCTTATATAGTCTAGGGGTAGGGTTATAGATAAATTCCTAATAATTTTACATGTGGATTTCCTAGCTTGTTAAAGGAAATCTACTCGGATCTTATCGGAACCGTACAAATAATTAACTTGGCTTCCAAGGTTACGTAGTTGGTAGATTGCGTTCCAAAGTCGTTGATATTACCGCGTCCGTATTGGGTCTCTCCTTTTGATGGCGTTGGCCCATCCTATCCTAGTTCGGCTCTCTTTCCCAGATGGCGAGGGTACCCGTGTACTAAATATCCCGACAACAAGGCATGTTCGATCGACAATGTGGTGGCCTAGATGAAGCTCATCCTCGACACAGAGGTGTGATGAGTGCTGCTCGCAAAGGCCATCAGTGAGGTCATCGAGTTAGTTCCTCTACTCCCTCCTCACTCTCATTAAACTACAGCAACAAGATCAATGTTTACAAAATTACCCTAAGGTTGCCATTTTAACGTTGCTTTGTTTGTCACTAGTTACCTGAAGATGTTCCATGACCAATTGTCATGTTGTTGCTTCTTTGGCTCTTGTAAAATGCCCCACAAGGTATAACCAAGTATTTAGACATTGTCGGACACTCCAAGAATAGCACTTCTGTTAAGAAAAAGAAGAAGAGGTGTCACAAGTTTCTTTTTCTACTAGAGGATGCCTTAAAAGAGATAAGTGTTGCTTCACCTTTAAATCATTAGCGTGTAGCATGTAGAAATCCTTTTGCAAAAAAAAAAAGAAAAAGAAATGAAGAAATAAAGGCTGCAATCCTGCAAAAATATATGCATCTGAATGTAGTGGTACTAATTTCATTTTCTTTTCTTTTCTTTTCTTTTCTTTCTCTTTTTTTTGTCGCGTCCTGTTTCAATTTCACGTTTCAACATCAGGCAAATTGGCCCTTGTTTAGTTCCTAAAATATTTTGCAAAATGTAATTGTAGTGTTACTGTAGCACCTTCGTTGTTATTTGGCAATTATTGTCCGATCATGGACTAATTAGACTTAAAAGATTCGTCTCGTGATTTACAACTAAACTGTGTAATTAGTTTTATTTTTTTATCTATATTTATTGCTTCATGTATGTGTCCAATTATTCGATGTGACGGGAATCTAAAATATTTTACAAAATATTTTGGGAACTAAACAAGGTCATGGTAAAACATGTACAGATAACGCACAACATCCAATTGGAATCGATGATGGTTCGTTTTCCGGGTTGGCGAAATTCCTGTCCCCCAAAGGCCAAAACAGAGAGGCCCTGCAGCAGTTACTACATGCAGGCTGTGTTTAGTTCTCTAAAAAGGGTGAAAAGTGTACTGTAGCACGTTTTGGCTTTATTTGATAAATAGTGTCCAACCGTTGACTAATTAGGTTCAAAACGTTCGTCTCGCAAAGTACAACCAAGCTGTACAATTAGTTTTTTATTTCATCTACATTTAGTACTTCATGCATGTATCGCAAGTTTGATGTGACGGGATTTTTTTTTTTTTTTGCATAGTGCATACACAGCCGCAGACGTAAATAGCGTCGTTGGCCAATCAATTCCGCAATGAAACCGGTGGTTTTCCGCCCGCCTGGTCCATCCACCCGGTCAAACGCGCGTGACTGGCTCTGGCCGAGGCTATCAGGCTAGGCTGCTACTCCTGCGCAGTGCGCACGGAACAGCCCGGCGGCCTCCCCTGCGCGACGCAACGCAAACATCATGTTTTCCCTCGCATCGGCAAGACGACGGGGAGAGACGCGAGATCCCGGCCGTACCCGGCGACGACAGCCCTCTGGCCCCGCGCCGGCGCCTCCCAATCCGACGGCTGGAGACGCACCTCCCCAGGCGGTCCCCGGAGGACAGGCGCACGTGCCTGGCTGCCACGGCGCGGGGGCGAGGCGGGGCGCACCAAACGCTGCTGCCAGTGACTTGTCCAATCAGGTGTACGCGGGCGCACGCGGTGCCTGACGGGTGGAGCCGTGCGTCGCTGGGGTAAGCCTGTCAGTGGCCCTAGCGCTGGGGTGGTGGGGCTGGATGTGGCATGGGTGGCGGGCCACGGGCCACGCCGCACGGGTACGTCCGGCGCAGTGTGCGCTCCTTGTCGGTCGGTCCGGAGCTCAGCTGAGAGCCTGAGACAGATAGGCCGGCCAATGAGACGGTGAGAGCTCAAAAGATGAGTCTAACCTCCTCGCACACGAAAAGGCCGCGTAGACGCGCGCACGGGTGTGCCCGTAACCTCATCATCGCTCTCGCGCCAGTCGACACCTCTCGCAAAGCACCTTTTTGACTGAGCCTCTAAATTTGGAGTGACAAAATTTACTGTAGTGACGCTGTAGCATTTCATTTGTATTTGGTAATAATTGTCCAACCGTTGACTAATTAGGCTCAAAACGTTCGTCTCGCAAAGTACAATCAAACTGTGCAATTAGTTTTTGATTTTATCCACATTTAGTACTCCATGCATATATCGCAAGTTTGATGTGACGGAAAATCTTTTTTTTGCATAGTGCACTCTTCAATGCAACTAAACACAGCCTGACTGAATCTTTCGAGATTTGCATGCGTTTCTTCGGTTAGTCCAAGGCCATGATCGCTGCAAATGATGCTGCTCGTGAAGCCGCAGCTGCTGGACTGGACGACGTGCTCTCCCTGCGGTGCGGAAACCTCAATCGCGACCTCGTTCGTTCGCCCGCCACGGCCCATGGGCCACAGCCAAGCTCCGGTGGCCCGCACGCGCCGCTACAGACCTGCCGCTTCGGTTAAGGAAGTTGATTAAGCGCGACGGTAATATACAAATATCTGGTTCATGCAATGAGAGTGATCGAGTAATCAGTTAGTCCATTCCACGACGAGTTTTAATAATACTGCATAATGTATCTTCTCGAGTTCTCATGTAAGGCAATTGCCCTTTCTTGAAGAAATGTGGGGTTGATGTAAGCGTCTGCCTTATCTTTTTATTGCTCCTCTTAATTACTGTATCTTTCTTGGATCGTCACAAACATACTAGAAGCTGGGGTCTACCCAGAGAACCAAACACACCCATAGCTCCTAGAAGCTCGGGTCGTCACAAACATACTTTTGCACTCCATAACACTCATGTTCAAGTGATTGGTAGTTTGCTTCAGACATTGATGGATTATGGATCTAGCAGTACTGCAATAGGTCGGATGGGGCTTCACTTCTCACAAATTTGCAACCACCAGCTTCTAAACCCTAAAAAAACGTGATCGATGCTTTCGCTAGGCAAGTGGAACCTTCGATCTCAAGCATAAAGCACACCGTTGTTCATTCCCTGGTTTTTTTTCGAGTTCTACCGCTCTGCTATTGCCGATGGACTAATGTGTGTATTTAAGTACTATTATTATTCCATTGGTGGTGTTTTGGGTTGCAGGATCTTGTTTACTGTTTAGGGGTGGAGGAGCAATTTGAAAGTTCAAAGGATGGCTTGTCTCCTGAGTCCTGCCATTGGTGGTGCTTTGCACGCATAAGGTTGAAATCAATCGAATAAATAGATATATCGTAAACATATACGACACTACTTGAAAGTGAAAGTTAGTTCATATCCTTTCCATCTGAAAAACGCCATCGATCGAGAGAGAAAAGACGATTTTGTAACATCAAGGACATATTTAGAAGTTTCTTCGCGATGGTCTTTGTTGCGCTAGAGGCAATTCTCAATGGACCAAAATTCCAAAAAATGGGGGGTGGCGCTACTTCTTAACGGTGAAATAAAAAGAATCAACGTTTGTTCAGGTTGAGAAACTCACTAGCACGGCACATTATCACTTATATAGCCAAATAAATGACTAACAAGGATTTTCTATTTTTTTTCATAACACAGGACACGTGTGCACACACCGAACACACCAAATGCATCCGAAGAACCACACCAATATTGTGGCCTTAATCAACAAGTTATATTTCATGACCACCTACTCCCTTCATAATAAAGTATAAGTCACTTTGGTTTTTATCTTAAATCAAAGTTCTCTATCTTGCACCACATTTGTATAAAAAAACTCACACCTACAACATCGAATAAGATTTGATAAATTCTTCATGAAACATGTTGATACTAAATCTACTTGAACTTCTATTTATTAATATATCTTTTAAAAAATGATAAAAATGAGAGATATTAAAACTGGGACAAAGATAAAATCTTACTCTTACTAATAATGGGCCCTCCGTGTTAGTACCCTTGAGGCACGCGAGGAAAAAAAGCTAAATTCTAAAAGCTCTCATAATGATAAAAAAAAACATATAGTCTTTAGTTCGCTAGACTCTAATTATCACCGCTAACAATAATCAACAGATCTATTATGTTTTATAAGAAGTTATTCAACTCTGCCTTATAAAAGATAAATAATCACCTAAATCAGTGTCTAAATTATCTACCTCTACTATTATTGAATATAATTTGAAATAAACCTCAAATTTTGTGTCTAAATTAGCCACATCTGCCATTATGAAAGATGATTTTATCTAAATTATCCACCTCTCACATTATAAAAAATAGTTTGAAATAACACCCTAAATTTGCATCTAAATTACTCATCTCTTCTATTGTGAAACATACTACAAACTAACCTCTAAATTAACATCTAAATTATGCACATATGTCATTGTGATGTACAATTCTATAACACCTTTAATTTGTATCTAAATTATACACCTATAACATCATAAAAATAAACTAACATGCACCTCAATTTACGTATAAATACTAATATAAATTGTTACACTTATAGTTCCATAGCCATAAATATGCTTTATATATTTATAAATTACACAATTTTACCTCTTTCGAAATAAAATCTGGCATAATGTTATGTGTCACCATATAGACAAGTAAAAAAATATGCATGCAATTGGACAAATGTTAATTTTTAGTATTTACCAAAAGTGAAACATGTTTTCTTGACAAACTGCATATCAATGACGTTGATAATTCATTTTAAATTATATCGATATTTCAGGACAATAGTTTTTGAAAATTGTTGGCTTCAGTAAGTTTATAATTTTGACTAAAGGATTATGTCATATGAATACTGGTAATTTAATTTTAAGCTATATGCTCGTTAAAACAATGATAACATAAGCAATTCCTTGACACAACAAATTCAACATTTCAAGTGCCACGGGTGTCCAAGCTGAAATGACAGTTTAAAGCCATCGTAGTAATCGAGAATGTAGCTTAGGGGCCTGTAAACATTTTTTGGTAAAATAAGAAGACACCAAATTTTAACGAAAAATGCAGTAAGTAGTAGAGTTTCAACTTAGCATGTGAATTGTGCACCCCCCCCCCCCCCCCAAAAAAAAGAAAAACCTTAGCATGTGAATATAAATTCGGCAACAACTAATGAGATCAAAAGTTGAAAGCTAATATATACTTCATGATGTCACAAAAAAAGATGGAACAAATGCTTATATAATTAGATTTCAACTTAATACATGTCACCTTAGAAAAAAAGAGACATCCTATAAAATCTAAATAGAGGTTTTCACACTAGTTTTCATGAACCGTGCTAAAAAGATAAATTCTAAAGATTGTCTAAAGAAAATGAAGATACATGACTATCGGTGCTCAAGTAGCATATAAAAGAGTGCAATATATATATTTTTCATAAAATACAAAATCAGAGTTAATAAAGTTACAATAAACATAGGAGTTTTAACACAAATTAAGGATAAAAAAATCAATATTAATCAGTGTTGTCCTGAACCTAAACGGCAAGTACTCGATCACATACAATTTACCATTATTTAGGCTAAACGGTCACTTTAATGGGCAAAACGGTTATATAAACGGGATAAACGAAAACAATGTACCATCATGTCACGTTTAAACGATTTGTAAAGGGACTAAAGAACCATTTAGATCTGTCTGATAAGATAAAAAATTAAAATAAAAATCTAAAACTGTTCAGTCTTGTAAGCTTGTTTGGCTGGCTGGTCAGCCAACCAACCAACAGTGCTTTTATCTGAAATCAAATCAGCATCAGCCACCAGTCACCTGCTAGCCAGTGGTTTTTTTTCTCTCACAACAAATCAGCACCGACCATCGGCCACCAGCCAGCCGAACAAAACGGAGTAAATTCAAATCGTCATGCACATTGGTGTCAGCCTTACTGGTTGCTGTGTTTTTTTTTTGAAACTTTGCTGGTTGCTGGCAGTGCCGCTGATCAAAACAAACAAGCACTCAGCTGCCGGCGTACAACGGGACCTTATCCACTCTCACGGCCTCGCCATCATAACACACGCTCGGCGGCTCACACCGGAAAGGTGGCACGGGCACGGCACGGCGCAGCGTCGACCGCACGCACGCACGCACGCACGCCGCCCCCGGTTCGGATCTACCAGCTCACCCGCGCTACGGGCGTTAAAGACAAAAACCCTCGTCGAAGCAACGCGGCCCACGCGTCCGCCTCCCACCACGCCCGCCAGGGATCCCGCACGCTCGGACCGCGACCCCGAATTCCCCAAACTGCCCATGCCCATGCCCGTGCCCGTGGGTGGTGGAGTGGATGACGAGCCCCCCCGAAGGCCGCGCCCGGCGGCACGTGACCCCGCCTCGAGCAGAGCACCGCCTGCCCCGATCGGGGCGGCCCCCGCCGTCGGATCCGATCGGGATTAACCTCGCCGCGGGCAGCGGATAAGCGCCGTGGTTAGAATACTAATCTCCCTCGGCACTCGGGTTAATTAGGGCAGCGATTCGCGATGAGGCTAAGCAGGGGGCACATGGCATGTGACGTGACCCCACCACCACTCCCTTCCCTCACCTACAGCTGTTAATTTGCTCCCCGTCTCCTCCTCCCCTCTCTCTCTTTGCACTGTTGCTTCTTTCTTCCTGCCGCTTCTCTCTCTAGGTATAGCAGCCCATTCCTCCACACTCCCCACCTCCCTCCCTCCTCCACTCACCACCATCTCCTCCCACCATCTCGTCGGTCGGCTCCTCCCCCGTCGCCGACCCGCTTCTTTAATGGTTTTAAGGTAGCGCGCTAGGAGCTAGTTCATGGAATCTCCGGGGCTGGTCGCAGTAGTGGCACTCTTCGTCGTCGTGGCGGCGGCCGCGGCCGCCGACGACGCTCAGCTGCTGGAGCAGTTCAAGGAGGCCGTGCCGAGCCAGTCCGCCGCGGGCCTCCACGGGTGGAGCGCCAGCGACGGCGCCTGCAAGTTCCCGGGCGCCGTCTGCAGGGGCGGTCGGCTCACGTCGCTGTCGCTCGCCGCCGTCCCGCTCAATGCCGACTTCCGGGCCGTCGCGGCCACCCTGCTGCAGCTGGGCAGCCTCGAGACGCTCAGCCTGCGCGGCGCCAACGTCAGCGGCGCGCTGGCCGCCGCGCCGAGGTGCGGGGCCAAGCTGCAGTCGCTCGACCTGTCGGGGAATGCCGGCCTGCGGGGTTCCGTCGCCGACGTCGAGGCGCTGGCCGCTGCCTGCGCCGGGCTCAGCGCTCTGAACCTCTCCGGCGATTCGGTGGGTGGGCCGAGGTCTGCCGGCGTTGTCGCCTCCGGATTTGCCCGGCTGGACGCTCTCGACCTGTCCGACAACAAGATCTCCGGCGATGGCGACCTCCGGTGGATGGTGGACGCCGGCGTCGGCGCAGTCGGCCGTCTGGACCTCTCCGGGAACAAGATCTCTGCGCTCCCGGAGTTCAGCAACTGCTCCGGGTTGGAGTACCTCGACCTCTCCGGCAACCTCATCGCCGGCGAGGTAGGTGGCGGGATTCTTGCTGACTGCCGTGGCCTGAGAACGCTCAACCTCTCAGGCAACCACCTGGTCGGCCCGTTCCCGCCGGACGTCGCTGCCCTCACCTCGCTCGCCGCACTCAACCTGTCAAACAACAACTTCTCCAGCGAGCTCCCCGCCGACGCTTTCACCGAGCTCAAGCAGCTCAAGGTGCTCTCCCTCTCCTTCAACCACTTCAACGGCACCATTCCGGACTCCTTGGTAGCGCTGCCGGAGCTCGACGTGCTGGACCTCAGCTCCAACTCCTTCTCCGGCACCATCCCTTCGTCCATCTGCCAAGGCCCCAACTCCAGCCTCCGCATGCTGTACCTCCAGAACAACTACCTCTCCGGCGCCATCCCGGAGTCAATCTCCAACTGCACTAGGCTCCAATCTCTCGACCTCAGCCTCAACAACATCAACGGCACCCTCCCGGCATCCCTCGGAATGCTCGGTGAGCTCCGGGATCTCATTCTGTGGCAGAACTTGTTGGAGGGCGAGATTCCGGCGTCCCTGGAAAATTTGGACAAGCTCGAGCATCTCATCCTCGACTACAACGGGCTCACTGGCGGCATCCCGCCGGAACTCTCCAAGTGCAAGGAGCTGAACTGGATATCCTTGGCGAGCAACCAGCTGTCTGGTCCGATCCCGGCTTGGCTTGGGCAGCTCAGCAACCTGGCCATCTTGAAGCTGAGCAACAATTCCTTCTCGGGGCCAATACCGGCTGAGCTCGGCAACTGCCAGAGCTTGGTCTGGCTGGACCTGAACAGCAACCAGCTTAATGGGTCAATACCGGCGGAACTGGCAAAACAGTCTGGGAAGATGAACGTCGGCCTTGTCATTGGGCGGCCGTATGTGTATCTTCGCAATGATGAGCTGAGCAGCGAGTGCCATGGCAAGGGGAGCTTGCTAGAGTTCACCAGCATCCGACCTGAAGAGCTCAGTCGGATGCCGAGCAAGAAGTTGTGCAACTTCACTCGGGTGTACATGGGGAGCACAGAGTATACCTTCAATAAGAATGGATCCATGATATTTCTGGATTTGTCATTTAATCAGCTCGACTCAGAGATCCCGAAGGAGCTTGGGAACATGTTCTACCTCATGATCATGAATCTTGGGCACAACTTACTGTCTGGCGTCATCCCACCAGAACTAGCTGGTGCCAAGAAGCTTGCGGTACTCGACCTGTCACACAACCAGTTGGAAGGGCCTATTCCCAATTCTTTCTCGACTCTGTCGTTGTCGGAGATCAACCTTTCAAATAATCAGCTGAATGGTTCAATTCCAGAGCTCGGTTCGCTGTTCACATTCCCGAAGATTTCATATGAGAATAACTCTGGTCTTTGTGGCTTCCCACTGTTGCCATGCGGGCGCAATGCAGGCTCAAGTTCTTCCGATGACCACAGATCCCACCGGAACCAGGCTTCACTCGCAGGTAGTGTTGCTATGGGACTCTTGTTCTCGCTGTTCTGCATAGTTGGTATTGTCATCATAGCCATCGAGTGCAAGAAGCGGAAGCAGATCAATGAAGAGGCAAGTACCTCTCGTGACATATACATTGATAGCCGGTCACATTCTGGGACTACCAATTGGAGACTCTCTGGTACTAATGCCCTCAGTGTCAACCTTGCTACATTTGAGAAGCGACTGCAGAAACTCACCTTTAATGATCTTATTGTGGCCACGAATGGCTTCCACAATGATAGCCTAATTGGGTCTGGTGGTTTTGGGGATGTCTATAAGGCCCAGCTCAAGGATGGAAAGGTTGTTGCAATCAAGAAGCTTATACATGTGAGTGGCCAGGGTGACCGGGAGTTTACTGCAGAAATGGAAACCATTGGGAGGATCAAACACCGCAACCTTGTTCCGCTCCTCGGCTACTGCAAGTGTGGTGAGGAGCGGCTGTTGGTTTATGATTACATGATGTTTGGCAGCTTGGAAGATGTGTTGCATGACCGAAAAAAGTCCGGGATTAAGCTAAATTGGGCAGCAAGAAAAAAGATTGCCATTGGGGCTGCAAGGGGATTGGCATACCTCCACCACAACTGTATTCCACACATCATCCATCGAGACATGAAGTCAAGCAATGTGCTTATTGATGAGCAATTAGAGGCAAGGGTATCTGATTTTGGTATGGCAAGGATGATGAGCGTGGTGGACACCCATCTGAGTGTGTCCACTCTCGCCGGCACTCCAGGTTATGTGCCACCAGAGTACTACCAGAGCTTCAGATGCACTACCAAGGGCGATGTGTATAGCTATGGTGTTGTATTGCTCGAGCTGCTCACTGGGAAACCGCCTACAGATTCAACTGACTTCGGTGAGGACAACAATCTTGTAGGATGGGTCAAACAACACTCAAAGTCGAAGCTCACAGATGTGTTTGATCCTGAACTGGTGAAGGAGGATCCAGCCTTGGAGCTCGAGCTACTGGAGCACCTAAAAATTGCTTCCCAGTGCTTGCATGACATGCCATCGAAGCGTCCGACAATGCTGAAAGTCATGGCAATGTTCAAGGAGTTGCAGGCCAGTTCGGCGGTGGACTCAAAGACTTCAGAATGCACAGGCGCCATGGATGATGCATGTTTTGGAGATGTGGAGATGACCCTGAAAGAAGACAAGGAGGAGAAGGACTAGCAAGGCCACCGACATGCGAGAAACTGCCCAAGGGGTTAGTAGTGGCAGCTACACGGCCGGTCAGAGGCAAAATGCCCGTAGGAATCAATTGGTCAGGATACCATTTGAAGTCTCTTCTTGAGCTTAGCATTCCCTTCTGATGGTACAAGACAGAAGTTTTCCCTCATAGCTTGGTCAGTTGAAGATGTTATGTACCTATGGGAGTAGGTTGATTTTCTTTTCTTCTTTCTTTTTAAGCTTTGTTCATCTCTTCTCGTCACACTTCAGTAAGAGCTGTGTATGTACATATATAAATGGTGATTTTTCTTTGGTGCCATTCCTTAATTGTCAAATTTTCCCTTCCTTTTTGATCAACGATGTTGCAAATTGTACCATCAATGTACATAGATAGTTAGATACATAAATGCAGATGCAGCAACAGCAAGCATGATGGAAATGGCGTCCAGATCTGAGAAACAAGCGGTGAAGCACCATGCGAAGGGTGGAAGTGCAAAGAGTACACTGGACTGGCCAAACAAGATGAACAGCAAAAGGCCACCAAAGGGAGGGGCCAGCCAAGCAAGAGGCTGACACAGCTCCTGTTTCCATGTGAGGTAACCCATGGCTCCGCATGGCTTTGCAAGTGTAGGACCAGGTGCAGTTACACACACCCACAAGAGGACGCACTCACGCTGCACAAGCACTTTCTTTTATTTTTTCCCTCCCTGGGGGGCGTTGCTTGCTTTGTCCTCAATCATCAACATTCAGGGTGTGTTCACTTCGCGAAAAGTAGCTGAAAAGTTACTGTAGCATCTTTCGTTGTTATTTGGCAAAATTTGTCCAATTATGGACTAACTAGGCTCAAAAGATTCGTCCCGACATTTACAGACAAACTATGCAATTAGTTATCTTTTTTACCTACGTTTAATGCTCCATGCATGCGTCGAAAGATTTGATGTGACGTGTATTTTGGGTTGGGAGGGGGAAGTGAACAAGGCCTCAAGGGAGCTCAGCTGAGCAGAGCCTTTAGCTGGTCAAAGGTTCCCCTAAGCATTTTTTGTCCTCTCTGACTATCCTAATCACTTGGGTAACATGGCTCCTAATCTTATTATAATCCTCCATATTATACTTGCATGGTGCTGTGTCCGATGCGTGGCGTTGCTAAACTACTGATCTCTGTCCAGCAAGTAAGTGGCACACTGGCGTGCGCGCAGATTCCCTCTGATTTCAAGTGAGCTACTAGCATCCAAATGTGTGGTGCTTGAGCTTGTGATGTGTTCCCTGCTCTGGTTCGCAATGTTTCCTTACTGTCTACTTGGATGATTAGTGGACAGTAGGTCAGTAGCTGTCCGATATGGTGAAAGGTCACTAATAAGTACTAAACTCTCATAGAATTTTATATCTTTACATGTACTCCCCCTCCGTCCAAAGAAAAAAACAATTCTTGCTTGTTAAGGAGTCAAAGAGTCTCAATTTGATTAAAATTTATACCAAAAAACACTAACATTATGACACCAAAAGAGCATCATCAGTAGATTAATCATATAATATTTTTTCGTAGTAAATATATCTGGAGATATAAAAGTTCATATTATTGTTTTTAAATTCAGTCAAACTTAAGAAAGTTTGATTTGGTTCAAATTTAGAATTGTATTTTTTTTGTACGGGTGTAGTATATTGTGCATACTCCTAGGCAAGAATTTTATTTTACCCTTCCTGGGCTCAAGAGGTTCCACGTAGTTTGTCCATGACTTCGGGGGTGTTTGGTATGGCTCCTACTGAGAGGCTCCTCCGGAGGAGCCAGAGTCGTTTTAGAGGAGCCGTAATCTATGGTTTCTCCAAAACGGCTCCGGTTTCTCTGTTTTTTACTGAAAAACGGTTCCCTCGTGAAAACGTTTGGCAGAGCTCCTCTCTGGAGGAGCCAGAGCCGGAGAGGAGCCCTGCCAAACTGGCCATAGCAATAATGAAGAAGACACAATGACACAACATCATTTTGGGGGTGTTCAGTTTCTGGGGTGAAAAATTTTAGGGTGTCACATCGGATATTTCATGGGATGTCGGAAGGGGTGTTCGGATACTAATAAAAAAAACTAATTGCATAACTCACCTGAAACTGCAGGACGAATTTATTAAGCCTGATTAATCATGATTAGCCATAATTGGTACAGTAATACATGTGCTAATGACGGATTAATTAGGATTAATAAATTCATCTCGGGGTTTCCAGACGAGTTATGTAATTAGTTTTTTTATTAGTATGCGAACAACCCTTCTGATATTCTATGAAACATCCGATATGACACTCAAAAACTTTTCACTTACAGTCTAAACAAGGCCAAACTGTGCCTCTGAACGGATGGAGTATCTGACATCGCCACAAGGGTGTGGCCCCACTTCCTGCCTGCATAGGTTTGGTCTTTTGGAGCACTGGCTTGAGTCGCCTCACCCCAAGTGCATCATCATTTTCCCCTCATCGGAATAGTGGCAGGCAGCACTACCACGATACCCACCGTGTGGTTTGATGGCTTCCCACTTTCACAGCCATAAGGGTGCTAGTAGTACTTGATAAGTCTGCGAAATTACAGCTCTACATCTTTTCTTTCCTTATTTCTTATTAAAAAAAGAAGAATACAGGTCAATATCTTGGGTAGCGTCAAGTCTATTGAAGAAATCCTAGAACGTAGTGGTCCAATAAGGGTATGTACAATCCGTGAACGTTTAAATGGGCTCTTAAAGAAAGAGAGTAATCAAACAATTGTCTAAGAGCCTTAACCTACAATGGAAAAAACTAAACTTACATGCTAATCACAACTAGAATTTTAGACTTCTTCTAATGAGGTGGACTTCTCCTAGTGTTTTAGCATTCAAAATTTAGTATAATTTTTTTCTACTAAATGCTTTCTAGTGAGATTCCTATGTGCTATGACTAGTGGTAGTGTTTTATTACTACTTAAAACTACTAGGAGAAGTCCACCATTTTGACAGTGAATGTGCTTATCCATCCTTAAAACCGTCACTTTTTAAACTATAAAATCACCAAGCGCCGGCTGCTTATTTGAGCATCGATGCCACTGCTAAGCGCCTGGCCACATGTCCATGGTGGCAAAAAAAAAAAACAAAAAATAAAATGCAGAATCTCTGATTAGCGCCTCCCAAGCGCCGGGAGTTGTACCTGGCCTAACGCTCTCTAGCGCTTCTTCGATGATTGGTTAATTACGTAGCCCCCGTCCCAAAATAAATAATTTATAACATTTTACACAAATATAGAACACTGTCTTCTAATACGGAAACTAATTATAGGTGTATGCAAGTAACTGCCAAATCTAAGAGATATCCGTTAGGAAAGTAAAAGAGATGAGATACATACACGGAAACTAATTATAGGTGCATGCAAGTAACTGCCAAATCTAAGAGATGTCCACTAGGAAACTAAAAGAGATGAGGTATAATGCGTCTTCATCATCGGCATGTACGCCCTGTGGATGCAGAGGAATTCACGCCGCCATGGTGATGTTGAGCGACCACTCAGGCACGCTGTTCAGTGGGCAGTTGACACAGCTTATGACCTATGGCTGCTAAGCAACCTACAGCGACCGAGTGATCAGCAGAGAGCTGTGTCTGTGTGGCATCCACCGCAAGAGGGATGGATGGACCAAATGCAACACAGATGGCGTGTTCTACATGGAGATGCGGCGGGGAGCGACTGGAGTAGTGTTGCGTGATGCTGCTGGAAGCTTCGGCGGCGGGCGTGCACAATGGTACCCCAATGGCCTGGACGCGCTAACCATGGAGGCTCTGGCCATTAGGGACGCATTGGCCTTCGCAAGAGATCGAGGAGTGCAACGACTATATCCGGAAACAGATAGCCAAGAATTTGTGAAGCTGTGGGAAGCTGGGGCGAATCAGGGATCGCGGATTACTCCGATCATCAGGGAAGTTCGGGAGCTTTGTTCATTTTTTTTTCTGATTTCAAATTGATGTACTCAAATAGGTCCATCCTGTGTCACTCACCTGGTCATTGCTGATTGTAACCCTGATGATGTTATATGAATGAAAGTCTAAAGTCGCAAAAAAAAGACCTGTCTAAAATTTTTCAGAAACTACATAATATGTTTCTTTTTATGAAATGACATGTAAGATAGATTTCTTAGTAAAGGTAATGTACGGTCTAATAATGTTAGAATTTTGGCTTTTTTTCTAACAATTCGTGACTACACGATTCACACGCATCTTCTAAAAAAACACATATAAGATGAGCCCCAAAAATTTACAAAAAAAAATGTTTGGGAAAGACTTTTCACTTATGTATTGCTAGTCTATCAACCGTGCATGGGCTAAAACCTTAGAAGATGTAAACATTAAAAGTTTGTGTTGAATACATACAACTAACAAAAACTTGCTTATCTTTATGCTCTCTTTCTTGACCATTTGTTAACACATTATAGATATATAGGTATTCTATATCTCTATTTGTCTCGATAAATTTATTAGTTACTTTATACTCCCCCGTCTCTAAATAACTGTCGTTTTTATTTTCCGAGAAACAACTTTGACTAAATATATATAAAAATCTTAATATTTATGGTACAAATTTAATATCATTAGATAGATCATTGAATCTATTTTCATCCAATTTATTTGGAGATACAAATGTTGCACGTATTTTTTACAAATCTGGTCAAACTTACGGCATGGAAACCAAAAGCGACAGTTATTTAGGGACGGAGGAAGTATGTTTTTTCATCTATTGCTTTCTCTCTCTGCATGACACATTCGTGTGCCTTCAACGTATTTTGTTGAAACCTTAATTTATGTCTATTAGCATTTTAAAAAATAGACTCCTTAAAGTTTTCATAATATTTTCTGTTAAGATGTATAAATTTATCTATAATAACATCTAACATAAACTATTTCCGTAAATTCAAAGTTTAAATAATATATTAATTTCTTTACAAAACATATTTTTATTGTTTGTGCATGTATATATACTTGATCTACATGACAGTACAAAATCTATATTTATACTCTAAGTTATATGTTATATATTAGTAAGAATAGTGGCAGTTAATTTGGAAATAAATGTGGACATAATTTATGGTACCTGTTCATATTGGCCCACCTAAGGTCGCTCAATTACCAAAATAAAACTGCGACTTTCACAAACGACGTTTCCATTTCCATTTTTTTTTTACAAACTCACATTTTTCATGTTTAGGCGGACTGTCACTTGAGAAACTTTGCCAAAGTTCTCCACGTTGAAGGAATCCTGGCTCCAAACGGCGAAGTCAAGCTCCCAACTTCATGGGACAAGCGTGTGCTAGGCGAAGCGGAATATGTGCCATGAAGAAGCTTGGTGAAGTCACACACTTATGGACTCACGGCGGTACTAGGTGAAGCTGCTGCGCCAAGCAAAGATCAGAGTAGGCGACAAGTGTCTTGGCCAAGGTGTCTTAGTTGGACTCGGGGTGTTTCGAAACCTAGTCGAAAGGAAGGGCAAAATGGCCAATGCCATATAAAAGTTTTTTGCGCCCTTCATAACGTTTTGCTGTGGATACTAAATGTTTCATTGTCTATATTCTTACATATCTGACTCTAGGGTCTCATTCTCCAACAATAAGAGTTTGCAACACTATTGCCATACACTCTTTTGTCCTGTTTTTGTGGAGACAGTACCATCAATATTATTTCTCAAGTCCTCCAAACCCCCATCGCGTTGAACATGGACCCTAGCACCACGTTGACAGAAAAAATTGAATACGGACAATATTGTGTCGCACAAAATCTTAATGTCTTACCACTACAAAATTGATTTCGTGTGGCAAGCCTGTTTAGGCTTTGTCTTCACAGTTCAGGGCCCCACACAAAATTTGTAAAAGAGATTTCAAAGATGGATGTGTTTAAGACTATCGTCTTTGGAAATGAGACCAAGTGCAAAGATGAGCATCTTAAATTATTGACCGGTCTAAAAGTTAAAAAACAATTATTCCCTTTATTTTAAGTTATCAGCCATTTTGGCTTTTCTAGATGCATAGTTTTTATTGTGCATTTAGGTATACACTATATGATATATATTAAAAGTAATATTTAGAAAATTCAAAGCATCTTATAATTTAGAAGGAAGTAATATTTAGTTGAATTCATACAATTGGTAGTTCTGATAAAACCATGGCCCTGTTCGTTTGTCTTATAAGTCGTAGTTTTTCAGCGTTTTTCTCTCACAACAAATCTGCGAATATTACTTTCAGCCATAAATTTTCAGGCAAGCGAAGAGGGCTATTGGATTGGCCACGGCACTACACGCAACCTTTGGAGAGGAGTGGAAAAGACCGCCACCTTTTGGTTTCTTTTCTTTCTTTGATTTGAATTCTGCCCAAAAACTGCGCCACGTTTCTCGGCCTGATTCTAGCAGTGCTTGCTCCTCTAATCCGGGGATCAAAGTTTACACGAGCATTATATTACGCTTTGCAATGCGCGCGCAGGAGTTTTTAATGTGTGCACGTCTACTAGCTAGCAAATGTCTGCACGAAATGTTTTTGCCAGGCCAGTGGTGGGCATGCATGCATACCCAGTAGTAGGGTGGTGGTAGTGTGCGCGACTGCGTGGGGCGTGGCCGAATGCTCTGGGCTCCACACTTCTGCTGCCAGAGGAGGGCATGTAGCGCATCCAGGGACTCGCTGCAGCTGAGCGAGTGGCCGATCTGGCAGTAGTAGGCTCGTAGCATGGGTACGTGAAATCTGCCGAACAAAATCGCAGCTTTTGCATTGCCGTTGCCACAGCACTAGGACCGCGTCGGCGTCGCGTAGGCCACTGGAGCACCCACCTCACCTCTCTCTCCCGAAAAGTGACGGGCGGCGCTACATACAGTACGACTATGCGGCATTTACCACCGTGCATGAATGCGGCTCTGCCCATGAATGCGAGGAAGAGGGTACCAGGCCAGTAATAAAGCTGCGTGGGCCGGTTTAGATCCGAAATTTTTGGCAAAATAGCACTGTAGCGCTTTTCGTTGTTATTTGGCAAATATTGTCCAATCATGGTCTAATTAGGCTTAAAAGATTCGTCTTGTCCATTTCGTCTAAACTGTGTAATTAATTTTATTTTTTATCTATATTTAATGCTTCATGCATGTGTCCAAAGATTTGATGTGACGGGGAATCTGAAAAATTTTGCAAAATTTTCTGGGAACTAAACAGGGCCTGTGGGCGCTGTTGAATGTGGGTACCTCTGCCGACCTCTGCCTGCACCCATCACCTGCCAAAAGCTCTCTCATCGTCCCAATTCATCTGGCTGGCGCTAAGGTGCTTGTTCGACCGATCTAATGATGCAGGAGTGGTCGCAGAAACGGACAAGGCTTGCAGACTGGAGTGGAGGGCCGTCCCTCTCTCTCTCTCGGACGCCTATGGAACAGGGCAAAAAAAAAAAGACACGTGTCGCTTTAGCGGTACTCCCATGTGGTTGTAAAATGGGGTCACTTTAGGGCAACGTCCGTCCAATCCATCCAGAAGAAACCTTAACCCGGCCTGGTTTAGGTACGAAAAGTTTTTAGTGAAAATGTCACATCGGATATTTCGTGCGGTGTTGAAAGGGGTTTTCGAATGCTAATAAAAAAACTAATTACATAGCTTGCTTGGAAACCGCGAGACGAATTTATTAAGCCTAATTAATCCGCCATTAGCACATTTGTTACTATAGCACTTTAGTGTCAAATCACGGACTAATTAAGCTCAAAACGTTCGTCTCGCAATTTACACGCAAACTGTGTAATTAGTTTTTTATTTCGTCTATATTTAGTACTCCATGCGTGTGCCGCGAGATTCGATGAGATAGTTTTGGTTCAAAAGTTTTTAGATCTTAGCAAGGCCCTAGTCTTGGCTGGGGTCTTCTCTTCCGGTTGCGTCGTCTTGACTCTTGAGAGGAAGACGACCAAGAACTCTGCAGTGCGCCGCACGGAAGCGCTTGAGATGCCGCTGTCTGTTTCGTCTACTCGCGGTTTGCCAATGCCAATGGATTTACAAATCATTGCAGATCGATCTCCCGAAAAGCACAAGCACCAGCAATCATAGCGTAGCGTAGCTGCTGTGCATGCAATCTCTTTGCCATCAGGCCTTGTTTAGTTCCCCCAATTCTCCCCCAAATTCCACTATGCAAAAAGAAGATTCTCCGTCACATCAAAATGTCGGCAAATGCATGGAGTACTAAATGTTGATGAAATTAAAAACTAATTGTACAGTTTTGTTGTACTTTGCGAGACGAACATTTTAAGCCTAGTTAGTCAAAATTTAGATAATTTTTACCAAATACAAACGAAATGCTACATGAATTCTGATACAGTGTTTCCTTACCTATTCGCCGAACTAAACGAGGCACAGGTGGCCGCTTGACCGAGAACGCCCCCACAGTCATGGACTGTCTGCGACGCTCCTGCTACTCCACTCGCCTAGCGTGTACGGTGTACCAGCGGCATGCATATGCATCGCAGATTCGCAGCGCTAGCTAGAGCCTAGGACGGGAGGGGGAGGTAGCGCACGTCTGCTACGCCCAGGCCTGGCTTAGATGCACCCCAAAAGTTGAAATTTTTTCACTCTCTCTCCATCATATCAATCTTTGGACCCATGCATGAAGTAGTAAATATAGGTAAAAAAAATAACTAATTACACAGTTTAGTTGGAAATCACGAGATGAATCTTTTGAGCCTAGTTGGTCTACGATCGGACAATATTTGTCAAATAAGACGAAAATAGTACTATTTATCAAGTTGATTTTTTTTCAATCTAAACGTGGCCCCAGTCAGGTGCACTGTGCGCGTACCCCCGGCCACCTCTGATCTCTCGATGTGGATGGCACCCGGGCACGGGCAGCTAGCCATAGGCGCGCATGCATGCCCGGGCGCGGCGGACGCGCATCGCGGCCGGCCGGCCGTAACCCGCGGCGCGCTCGGCGGATCGGCCCGATCGATCGTCACATGGGGCCCGCGCGCGATGGCATCGCGCATCGGCCGTGGCGATCAGTGCAGGCGCCAACACCACCGTCGTCCCCGGCCGGCACAGTCGATCGAACGCTTTTTTTGCCTGCCCCTCCGACCCGGCGGCCCGCCTTTTCCACGGACATCCGGGCGGTGGTTGCCTGTAGCACTTTGCCGCACGTACGATCGAGTCGCTTTCGTTTCGTCGGGACCCAAACCGGCGTACTCGTAGGTGGCACATAAGGCTGTCCGCACCGCGCGACAGTTGCGACTGAACGGCGCACGTAGCGTTCGAGCGCATGCACCGCGCGACGGTAAACGTGACGATACAGTAACGTGTGCTACAGTAACGCGTCACAGGAAGCGCTCGTCTGTACGCACCTGTAGATGGGAAGGAGGAGAAAGAAAGAGAGAGGAGGGAGGAGAGAGAAAGAGAGAGGAGAGATGATATGAGATTGTTGTTGATATAGAGTATGATATAGAGTAAATATGGGTGCGGGAGGAGTTGGTATAGAGGTGAGAATCCTAGATGACTAGGACAGAATATTCCTTTAGAGATGTGTTTAGAGAGTGGTGGGGTGCGGATAGCCGACTGATCGAGTCACTCGCGCCAGCAGCAACAGACGTGCGCGCCAACGATGTGGTCAGTGCTGTCGCCGTCTTGCCGCTGCAATTATATATTGGTTGTTTCGTTGCACCAGCTAGCGGTGGTGAAGTAACCGTTCAGACATGTGTGTATAGGCTGGCTCGCTGGCCGCCCCATCATGCGGTCAAAGGGATCCTATACCCATATCCTAACACTACCCGTACTCATGGACCTCTATATTCATCATCTATGCGTCCTAGTCAGCAAGATTCTTTCCTCTATACTCAATTCTCCCGCACTCATCCATCCTCTATATCATCCTCTATCCACTGTGGGACCCACTTGTCACTTTATCTAAATATATCCATTTGTGATCTAGTTTTGAAGGATTTATTGAGACGAATTTAATGGTGCAATCGAAATTTAATTTGGATTTTTGGTTTATGAGTTATAATATTTTTTTCCTTTGTTTAGCTAGTGGGGCCGCCACTATAGAGTATAGAGTAAGCACTGTATCACTCTAAATATAGAGTGAGAGAAAGGATAAAGTATCGTTTTAGAGTATCCAGTGCAGCAGTTTTTACTCTATATTCATACTCTAAAGCTTTAGAGTATCGCTTTAGAGTATCCACTGCAGGCAGGCTAAGCTGTGATGCAATTGCTAGACCAGAATTGACCGGCATATATATGTGTGTTACGTACTCCCTCCGTTCCTTAAAGAGAGTCGTTTTAGACTCGGACACACGTACCAAGGAAGAGAAGAAAAGACCTTCATGCCCCTATCTTCTTTACTCTCTTCAATCTCCATGCTCGCCTGTCCACCGCACGCAAGCACACACGGAGCCACGGAGGCCCGGGCGAGCAAGCCTCCTCGCCGGCGCAGGCCACACCCGAGCTCGCGCGCCTCCTCTCCGCCTCTGCGCCCGGGCCGCGCGGGCAGCTCGCCTCCGCATCGGCCGCTCCGTCTTGGCGTCGGGCCAGTCCGCCTCAGCGCCGGGCCGCTCCGCCTCCACGGCGGCAGATCCGCCTCCGCGTCGGGCATATCCGCCTCCACGAGGGTGGGGCCGGATCCTGGCTCTCCTCCGTCGAGCGCCGTTGACGAGGAACGGGCCGGATTTCGGCCACCAAGCCAAGCAACGTCCTCTCCACGCCGGTGAAGGAGAAGATGGGGGAGGGGACACCGACGAACTTGAAGAAGGGAGCAGGCGTGGCAAGCTCGGGATGCGCCACTGGATTAGCCCCGCCGGCTCGCCGTCGAGGCTCTCCACCTCCGCGTTGGCCGCTCCGCCTAGGGATGGCCGCTCTCCTCCGGTCCGCGCCGACGCCGGCCAGCTCCAACTCGGTGCCGGTGACGTCCACCTCACCGCTGCACGCGAAATAGGAGAGGAAGACGGGTGCGGCGGTGCGGGATTGCGGGTCGGACGGGCTCGGCGCGGCGGTGCCGGTAGGACTGGGAAGACGCGTGGTCGTCTCCGTCATGGGGATGGATGAGGATGCGGTTGAAGAGATAAGGTTGTAGGCCTGCAGACCTCGTGCATGTGGGGGCCATGGTCTAAAACGACGTTCTTTCCGGGACAGCTCCTGGGAGCCAAAACGACTCTCTTTTAGGGAGAGAGGGAGTACGTGCTAGCTGGTTCTGGATGATTGAAACCAGCAGATCGAGCCAGAATGTATGTGCAATAAAGCTCGCGCGTACATATATAGAAGACGACCCGCACTGGCCAACTGTAAATGGTACTGCAGTAATATATAGAGGACCACAACGCCGCAATGGGAACCTGTATAGCGTCCGCTAAAGCCTTCGATCGAACTGCAAACACCACAGGTAGCGGACGTACGGTGCGTGCGCTATGCACCACGCGGGAGCACGCGCTCGAGAGGGAGCCAGCACAAGAAAGAGAGAGAATGCGTGGGAGAGCGTGTCCAATTTTTTTTCATATGAAAAAAATGTTATAACTCACAAACTAAAAACTCAAATTAAATTTCGATTACACCATTAAATTCGTTGCAATAAATCCATCAAAACAAGATCTCACGTGGATATATTTAGATAAAATTTATAAAGGATGACAAGTGGGGCCGTTGTTGGTAGTTGGTATAGAGTATGAGATATAGAGGATGATGGGTGCGGAAGAAACATGTATAGAGGAGGGAATCTTGATGACCCGGATGTATAGAGGATGAAAATAGAGGACGATGAGTGCGGATAGCCGAAGAGCTGGACAGCTGGATCTAGAAGTGAACGACGTGAGACACATGTACTTCTACTGCTATGTGTGAAGGCTCAAGGCTGAGATCAGGGCAGAACGAGACATCTAAGGCCTTGTTTAGTTCCCCCAATTCTCCCCCAAATTCCACTATGCAAAAAGAAGATTCCCCGTCACATCAAAATGTTGGTAAATGCATGGAGTACTAAATGTTGATGAAATCAAAAACTAATTGCACAGTTTTGTTGTACTTTGCGAGACGAACATTTTAAGTCTAGTTAGTCAAAATTTGGATAATTTTTACCAAATACAAACGAAATGCTACAGGAATTCTGATACAGTGTTTTTCTCCCCAATTCACTGAGGGTGTGTTTAGTTGTGTAAAAAGGTGTAAAAAGGTGTAAAAAAAAGTACTGTAGCACGTTTTGGCTTTATTTGGCAAATAGTGTCCAACCGTTGACTAATTAGGTTCAAAACGTTCGTCTCGCAAAGTACAACAAAACTGTGCAATTAGTTTTTTATTTCATCTACATTTAGTACTCCATGCATGTATCGCAAGTTTGATGTGACGGGGAATCTTTTGTTTGCACAGTACTTTTTTTGAGGAAGTAAACACAGCCTGAACTAAACAAGGCCTAATATGGAGTACAAGGTGGCAGGATTCAGCTGAAATGATAGGGCCTGTACCAACCAAATGATCACTTCGAAAAGCCTGCTCCGTACCTTGTAACCGATCCGTTATTCTTCCTGATTCCGAAGCCGATTTTAAAAACGGATCAACTTTTGAACGCCGAGCAGATTATCATTATATTTAAAAAAAGAACAACAAATGTTTACTGACTAAGCAAGAGTACAACATAAATTAGTCCCCAACTAAACCACCATCCACATGCTTTCCTAATTTTATTATTTTAGTCAACACAGAAGGCCTCCTTTATCAAAGGCCACAAGTTGTGGCTTGACAGATTTGCACCACCTCGCTGTGGTGATCCATCACTAGTACTATGGATCCAAAATGCATGCACACGCTTTCTTTTGACAAAATTGGATTTTGAAGTGACAGGAGGCATGGATATGCTCGTATGCATGATGCATCCTTAAGTCCCTCGCAATCGGTGAAGAAACAGTGTTTCTCTCTCACAACAAATCAGCGAACAATATTTTTCAGCTTATCTTTTCAGTAAAGCGAACCAATCAAACGATATATTTGTTTTTATTTCAGCACAATGCTGAATCGGCCCCGCGGCGGCATAATCTTCAGCTGAGTTCCACATCAGCTACGTCCTGTTTTTCTCGCGGTACGGCTGCCAAATTTTAAGACTTTTTTTGGTCTCAGTGCTGCAGGTTTGGTGGAGATTTGCTCTGAATCCTGATTTGCTCACCGCAGGGACATATTTTATATTTTACTCATGAAAGCCCCATGCTCTACCTGTTGCTTTTGGATGGAGGGGAAGGTCCATGTGTAGCCTCAATTCATGTGTTCATCATTTTCCTTTCGAAGATCCCATGATTTTTTTTGCTCGCGTCATTGGGCAATTTCTGCTGCTCACATAATGACGTACGTCGGTACCTGTAAGGGGCAGAAGTGCACAAAAGCTAGAGAATTTAAAACATCAGGTTAAGGCCTTCCCCAACGCGCCACTCTGTACTACTGCCCCATTGTGCCAGGTAGGCTCGGATAGCCAAAAGTAAAAAGTTGTTGGTCTCGCAGGTGCTCAGTGTAGCTTGCAGAGGCGGCGAGTGCTCCGTCTGACGAAAAGTTGAAGCAGCCGCTCGTCTCGCGTTGGAGAGTGGTGGAAGACGTCCTTGAAGCCTGCCGTGCAGTCTGCATGTCTGTCGTCTGAAAAAGGATGTGATGACTTGACTAAAAGCTACGTCAAATGGCTGTATGCTTCGGTTGGGAGGCTGGCAGTCTCGTTGTTAGCTTGCTTATGTGTACTGACGAGGCTTACAGTCTTGTTAGCCTGGGTTGGTGGTGCCCTAAGTAACGCTCAGGGTTCTAGAAGATAGGCTGAGACGACATTTTTTTTCTAGAGAAAAAGGTTTCTCCTCCTATATATTTGTAGTGCGAAACAAAGTTAAATCATCCGAAGCTGCATCCGAGCCTAGTCGCGGTGTTGGGTTCTCATCACGGGTGCAATCACTCTGTCCATGAGGTCACCTGCTGCCCATGTAGAAGGCTAGCACGGAGTCGCTTCCTCGAATCCATCGGGCCAACTCGTTCCGCAACGGCCTCCACAAAACAAAAAGGAGCAAATCAACACCCGATCCTACTAGGAGTGGTGCCGTGCCGGACCAACTAATGCTGCACAAGATTATTTCGGATTCAAATGTGCTACGACTTAGGGCATGTTTGGTTTCAATGTGTTAAAGTTTAACTCTCATCACATTAATGTTCCCTCAAATGCATGAAGTATTAAATGTAGACTAATTGCATGCATGTCGACACAGATTAAGAGTAATTTACGAGACGAATCTATTAAGCCTGATTAGTCTAAGATTAGAAACTTTTTATCAAATAAGACGAAAGTGCTACAGTATTTGTTACACTTTAACTCCTCAAACCAAACACCCCTTACTATGTACGAAGGATAGATGGCTTCGCCTAGCTAGTAGAGGTAGTAATTTAGGACGTGTTTGGAACCTTTAACAGGTTTGCCTAGGCTGGTCTCGCCAAGGTGGCTCAGGCTATGAGGTGCATGCCAGCCCAGGCGATGCAATTTTGCTCTCCTGGGCAGCAAGGAAAACCTTGCCCGCACGGGTAGCGAGGCAGGAGAAGTGCAGGATTCGAACGGCTAGCTAAGTCTGATTTCTTGGTTAGCTAGGCCAAACGGTGTTTGGCAAATCTTCCAAACATGAGTCTAGAACATAGGGAGTACTGATCAAAGCGTGCGCAGATATTTTTCTCTCCTTGGTATCTCCAACTGCAAGCTAAGCAAGCCAGAGCGGAGTCAGGCCAAACGATCATGAAAGCAGCTGCTGCCCCCAATCAATCAGCGCTCATGCATGCATAAGGAAAGAGCCGAGAAAAGAGAGACAACCACCGAACGACGGAACGGTGCGACGTTGCCATCGAACCCAACCGTGCGGTCAGCGCGATCCGCCCACGGCCGGCGCCCCACCACATGCCCACAGCACGCCCACATGCATCCGCCGCGCACGATTGGATTTGGTTCCCATTCGTCCGTCATGCCTCATGCGGTCGGCTGGCTGGCTGGCTGCCAAACGGACGTGCGCCGGATCCGCCCCCATCGTGTCACGTCCCCGCCCCGCCCCGCCCCGCGCTGGCTGGCCAGATAGGCAGCCGTGACTCCCGTTGCGTCTCACAGAATCGAACCGAACCGGAAGCAAACGTAAACGTCGCGCGCTACGTGCCCCGGCTCCGCCTTTTGCCGCCCGCCGCCCGCCCCGCTGATAGCGAGCCGGCGGTGCGCGCGTTTCGGCCGCTGGCTGGCGCTTTCAGGGGTGGGGCGGGTGCTCACGTGGGCGCGGCGGTCCAGGTCCAGGCCGCTCGCGATCGATCACCAGCGGGCTCCGCCTTCCCCGGCCCGGATTCCCCGTGGTGGGCAACGGAATTTGGGGGACGGTGCCGATGCCAGAAGCCAACGGGGCTTTAAATGCCCCGCCCGTGCGCGCGAAGTGGCCCGTTCCCTCCAACAGCGGCTAGTACGACCAGCCCCTGTTGGCTTGTACTGTAGTGTATATGCAGCCAAACGGGACGCCCTTGGGTTCTTCTGCGCCGAGGCCTCCTGTGCGCCAGGTTGTGCTGTAGCCTCTGCTTGGCTATTCGGCTATTCGCCGCCGCTGCCGATGGCCATTCTACTGTTATATGAATCGATCCCGATCCTCCTAGTATATATGATGATGATAGCGCAAATTTTGCCCCAAAAATATTAGTGCAAATTTTTCCTATTAAAACTACTAACTAGCTAGAGTTCATAATGAACATTCTTTTTTTTTAGAATTACACAGTACGACGTAGGCGTTCACAACACACACGCACACTCACCCCTATAAACGCACATACGTAAACCCTGCTCCTATGAAGAACTGAGTCGGCAGATCTCGAAATTCACGAAGTCACCACTGACGCCTCGCTGTCGACGGAGACTTCGCCTACCACTGAAAGCATGACGCCGTTAAATCCTTGAATAAATCCAGAAAAAACGAGCACCCGTGTCAAATCGAGGACTCAAACCCAGGTGAGTAGGTTCTTGTCACGTGTGCAAACGATAAATCGACGACCGTCTCTCTGATCTGCAGTAAAATATTCAGTCATTATCACTAACGAAAAGAACCAAAGGCAAAGGGAAAGCTTATTAGTTTAGTCACATGTGTAGTATAGTGGAGAGCTCGGCGCCGTCAAGATGATCTTTTAATTAGTTCGATGCATCAGCGCTCGCCTAACGGTTGCTGCGCCGAATAGTTGGACTACCGTTACGGCACTACGCATCATCATCTTCGTGCATAACTATTATGTTTGTCGAAAAAAGCCAATGAGGCGATCATACAGATAATGTAGTTTAGTAGTACTACTGTGCTACTGTTCATTAGTCCAATTCCATACATGCATGTACTTGAAAAGCGAGAAATGATCGAAGGTTGGCATGATTAACTGGTGTAGGTGCTGCCCTGCTTAACAACTGTTAAGCGATTGCCTCCTCTTTGTTAACTAGTACGAGAAGCATACATCTTTTTGGGAATCATTTTTCAATTCTATCGTGCATATCATACTGCCACTGGCCTTTCGCCTTTCTGCGAGTGGAGGGTGGCGCCTTTGAAATCCAGTCAGAAGAGACAAACAATCATGGGCTAAGAATGGGGCGCAATTGATTACGCGTACATACACGCACGCAACAGGACAAAGAGCCCACATTTCGGCCAATGCCTTTAGACTTTTTTTTTTTCTCTCTTTGTGCAATTGCAACTTTTCACTGTCATAATGCCATAATTAGGCCCTACTAAGTATCCCATTAAAGTACTCCAGAAAGAAGAACTGGGTTAGCCTCGTGAGGCAAGGAAAAGGAGAACATTCATGGACTCAGCTTTTGGTGGCGGCAACATAGACAAGCAAATCGTAAGGCTGTGTTTAGATGGTGGTGTAAAATTTTTGGAAGCACAGTAACTCTTTCATTTTTATTTGGCAATTAGTGTCTAATTATAGGCTAATTATGTTCGAAAGATTCGTCTCGTGATTTACAACCAAACTGTGTAATTAGTTAATTTTTTTTATCTATATTTAATGCTTCGTGCATGCGTCTAAAAATTCGATGTGATAGGAAATCTTGTAAAATTTTTGGAACTTTGAAGGAGAGCAGATTAGGAGAGCGCTGGGTCGATCAAAATCAAATCATACGAGGTCCAGGGCCAGGGCCACGCTAATCTCACACAGATTTCGATTTCTAGGCAGCTGCTACATAAGACAGGCAGGTATGCCGTATGCACTGGACAGAACGTCTCGGGCCATGCATCTCGCTCGGTTTGGCCTTTGGCAGGTCGCGGTCGTGTACAGGTGGGACGCAGCCATCGACGTCGCCGTCGGGGGCGCACGCGGCCCCAACGGAAAGCGCCCTTGCCGCGGCATCCCGCTACAGCCGTCCCCGTCGCGTGCATGACGCCCCCGGCCGGCGTGCGCCAGCCATATATAGGAGTAGGAGTACATCATCGTCTGGTGCGTCTGGCCCTGGCCACTGGGACGGTCAGTCAGATCACTGCTCACGCCGCGACCGCCTGCCTGCCCCCCTGGCCCCTGCTCTACGTACGTACGTACTGCCGCGAGCGACGTGTGGACAGCCGTGTCCGTTGGACGGACTCGGATCGGACCGGATAAGATGGATGGGCAGTGAGGTGACCGGACGCGACGACGATGGGTACGTACGTACGCCACTGTGCTGCGAGTGTTAACGCTACGTGCGTGATGATGCTTTAGCCAGTTGGGCCTTGGATGGATGGAGGCAGCGAGCGGCAACGGCGCCATCAAGTGCGTCAACCCGCCCCCTGTAGTTTTGCCCGTGCGTGGGTGTGGTTACCAGTCCCTCTCATGGACGTACGAGGCAGGAGGGAGGCGCGGCATGATGGAGATGCAAATGGGGTCGTTTGTCTTGTTTGCCTGTTCGCCGAGGGACCGTGGGGGGACTCCTTGATTGAGCATTTGAGCTGTGTGCACATACTACTGCTGGCCGATATGATGCGATGCATGCATGACAGATGACAGACGAGCTTGCGTTGCGTTGCTGAGAACTCACTGGTCTGGCGGTGTTCAGTTTCCGCCCAAAAACTTTACACCTCATCTATCGATTGTTTGGAGACATACATGCATAGAGTATTAAATATAGATAAAAAATAACTAATTACATAATTTGCATGTATTTTACGAAACAAATCTTTTAAACCTAATTAATCCTGATTGAACACTAATTGCTATAGTTACACATGTGTTACGATACCTCTCGAAAACTTTACGGCCCTGACCTAAACACGTCCTCTGCGTACATGGACGCAGACTCCCCTCCTCCGGTCCCTTTCCAATCAATAGGGCCAAGATGGCGATCATTGGATGCCACCTGATGTCCTGATGCCTGAAAGCGGCGGACGGTACTGTGTGGGATTTGGGTCACAACTCACGACTCGTGTGTTCCGGAATCTGTGTTCCTCCTCCTATCTGTGGAGAGATACGGAGTACAAGTGTACAACAATCCGCACCGCCACGGCGGTTCTCCCTTGCTCTGATCACAGTTTCCACCTATACGCCCAGCGTTGGCCATCCCCACGTTAGAGGAAGTATAATAGTAGGATGTAAGCTGGCTAAATACCGAGGTGGAGAAGAGAGAAGAAGCGGGTTGTAAGCTTACAGCCGGTTTAGACATGAAAAATAGAAAAACCTATGTGAGAGAGATAAGTGGACCATGTATTAATACTGAAGACCTAACTATTATATGATTGGGGTGAGAGGAAGTTATAAAGAAAGCTTACAGCCAGCGGTCATCTGCAGTGCTAGGCCTGCTGCTTGTCGTTACGAAGAGCAGTGCACGGAGGGGAGCTAGCTCCTACAGGAGGCTAGGACTGACGACTACCGACGACACGAGATAATAACTACTATTGCCCCTACCAAGCTGATAGTACCAACGACTGAACAACTCACATGTCGCGCGTAGTATAAAATTATCTCTTGCCCGGCACCGGCAGGCTGCAGCCACTTGACGACATGAGATGGGCATGGAGAAGTCTGACGGTGCGATTCCCAGACGGCAACGCCGGATATTGAAAGCGCACATGGCGAGAGCGCGAGACCCAGGGGAAGAAAGCCCAGCGCATGCGGCAGCCCAGGTAACGCCTGGACTGGGCGTTCCCGGCCCCAGGCTCGTATCGATCCATCTGTCCGCACTGTCACATGACCTGTCTCGGCCACCTCAAATGCCCGCAGGTCGCTCAAGTTGCGTGCGCCCACAGGCCACAGCTGTGTTGGTGCACTGGCACTGACCTCGATCTGCCATCGCCCATGCATGGCATTGGCATGGCCTCTTGGCTCTTGCCCTCTTGGTATCTCTCGGTCGTGTGGTGTCAGCTTGCACGCGGGACAAGCGCTGAAGGGCGCACTAGGATATACGTACTCCTACTCCTATATTGTTTTCGTCGCGTGACGCGCCCGCAGATCGATTCCCCTTCCTCCACTGTCTGTCTGCTAGTACGTACTGTACTCTTTGATGCCAAGGCCTTGTTTAGTTCAGTGAATTGGGGAGAAAAACACTGTATCAGAATTACTGTAGCATTTCGTTTGTATTTGGTAAAAATTATCCAAATTTTGACTAACTAGGCTTAAAATGTTCGTCTCGCAAAGTACAACAAAACTGTGCAATTAGTTTTTGATTTCATCAACATTTAGTACTCCATGCATTTACCGACATTTTGATGTGACGTGGAATCTTCTTTTTTTGCATAGTGGAATTTGGGGGAGAATCGGAGGAACTAGACAAGGCCCAATATGCCATGCGTACTCGCAGCAGGTCTGCAGCCCCAGTCATGCTGCTCTGTGCTCTCCTAGTCACGTTAGATGAGGAGGGATGCACACGTGAATGATTCGTAATAGCTGAGAATTGGCGAGGCGCTAGAATCCCAACAATACCATGTGCTGACCTAGTGAGGTACGACACTTCATTGAATATTCTTGAATGATAATTTCATTTAGGATTGACTCTCACCCGTTCGGCTGATGATTTCTGCAGCTGATAAGTCGACTGGAGCTGATTTGTTATGAGAGAAAAATACTGTTCCATGGCTGATAAGCCAGGTGATAAGTTCCGTCGACCAAAATCAAAATTCAAAGTAAAGAGTTATGACATTATTTATGTAGTGATCTCCCCAAATTATAAGTCATTCCAAAAATCTTGGAGAGTCAAAGGATCTCAAGCTTGACCAAATTTATATGATAAGATAATAATATTTGTGATACCATTTAAGTATCGTTAGATTCTTCATTAATTATATTTTTATAGCATACCTATTTAATGTTATAAATATTTATAATTTTCTCTATAATTTTAGTCAAACATAAGATACTTTGACTCTTCAAGATCCTTAGCATGCCTTATAATTTGGAACGGAGGAAGTAAGTTTTTTTTGTCCAACTATGGAAGTTCCACATTTGTGTGAAACTTCCACATATTACAGTTTTTTTTAACACCGCCAGGAGCACTGGCATATCTGGTAAGACTCGTATTGGACACCTATACTGACCGCACGCTCGAGTACAGATGAGACTGCCTGAGAAATCTCAGGACGCGTCTACCGGGCACACACGCACACACACTACTCACACACACACACCCGGCTCCCTTGGGGAAATGCCCCGGTGCAGCACCCACGGTCGTCCAGACTGGGATTCGGCAGCCTGGCCACTGCCAACGCTACCAACCGAGCTAGAGCTCGTCTGCACATATTACAGATTTTATGACTAGCTTTGTTAAGTCTGAAAAGTTCCACAACATCTACACTTTTTTCTAGTGTAAAATCCGGTGTGTGCGTGTGGGGGGTATGTATGTATATAGCTCTTTCCCTCATTTGGAAGGATTACCGGTGCATTCCAACACCTATATTTGAGCTAAATGTCTCTCTAGATCTAATGACGGGTCACTTGACTCAGACCAATGCATTGGGTGGGTTCGAGCCATGATTTTTCTACCTACAACAATAACCATCGCGTTCAGCGCGAGCCACATCTTTTGACCCAATCCGAGCCAATAGAAAAACCTCAAAATTCACTCTCCGGGAGAAGCAAGGTAAAATCTTGTTTGCACAGGCTATGAGACAAGCTCACTCAGGATCCAATCACCCGTTGAGTTTTGATTTCTCGCTAGACAAGGTAGTACAGTATGTAGCTGGCAAGACATCCAAGCAGTGTCGTAGTAGTTTCTATTGCAACCCAGTGTATTGTTTGCTAGTGTTATATAATGAAAAGAAAAAAAATACATACTATTTGCACGGATTTGCCAGTGTCATATACGAAGTGGGAAACGATGGCGCGCTGGTCCACCGAATTTTTTATCTGGAGGCCCACTGGTCAGTACAGTCCTGTACGCGCGCACGTAGGCATCGAGCCACCGTGGGAAGAAATGTCTCTCTGGTCACTAACGCGCCGCGTGCGCAAGGGTACGTTACGTGACGCATGTAGCCATCCGTCCCGTACCCCAGATCCCATCCAATTGTCCGAGCCGCGGGCGGGCCGAAAGGGATGTGGCGACAACTCGTCACGGTACGCATCGATGCGCTTAGACTTTTGTGCACGCAAATACCGAGCACGTGTCGGGACTCTCACATGAGCCGGTCCTGTTCATATCGACTTTTTACAACGTGCAATTCAAACGGTCGCCCTCAGTCTCACTGATGCAGATATACAGTACGTACATTTCTTTTCCCGACGTGCAAGTAGTTTCAGGAGTGTACATCAGCGCCTTTCTCTGCGAGAACCGAGTGCAACGTGTATCAATTAGCCCGCGCCAATAGTGTTTGGATGGTGTGCATACATGATGCAGCAGCAGGAAGTTGATCCGCAGCTCTCTGATCGGCAGCGCGGCAGGTAGTGTAGGTGCAGTTCAGTTCCTGCGCGAACCAGCCGCACATGCGCCTCCGCGCGCGAACCTTAATTTGATCGTCTGGTCAAATCCAGCAACAACTCCTTCACAGCTGGCCAAACGAAGCCCGTCTCTGATCCATGCATTGTGCTCCAGAGTTTCCTTTGATTCGTGAGCTGTGAGTTGTGCACAATTGCACAATATGATATGACAACGCAACTGCTAATACATCAGGGCAGTCCCAATGCTTTCAATCATTATTAATTTTCATATACATTACGTATAGAAATCATGGTTTTAATGGATAGTTTTTATAGAAATTTTTTTTATCCAATCATATACATTCTCTCTCCATTTTCTACCAATCACGTCCCTTCATGTCTTGTTCTTGTGTAGACATGATTTCTAACTTAAACCCAGTTTCTATGATTTTTGCTCTCTTCAATACCTACCTTGCCACGTCAGCAAAACGCTTAGGTGGCAACACAATTAATGTTCATAAAAACTATGACGGTGTCGGGTATCAATATACCAGAGTACCCAACGGATGGCGAAATACGACACCTTGCACATCTGCTAAAGCTCCATCGTAGGGACCTCGGTAAAGCCGACCCGCTAAAGACGCTGACAGCATGTCAGTCGCTCGAGGCCCGAAAGCCAACCTCCATCCCGCCCGAGCCTTACGGAGAGGTCTCGGGCGAGATAGGCGCCTCAGGCGGTAGTTTTCGCTTCGCCCGAGCCCTTATGGCGTCATCAAAGCGCCTGACCCTCTTGGCGTACTTCTGCCTTGCCCGAGAGACGCGTGGAGCCCTCTGGCAAGGTGGGGAGCCACGGGGCCCTCACCACGGCACCCTTTCCCACCGATGGGACAGACATGACCGTGCACAGTGAACAGGAGCGTGGGAACCGCGCTCTGACCCAACATGACCCCGGTCATTCCACGATGACGACATCTATACCTCTACAACAACGGGGGTAATGACAACTATACCACCTAACTCCCTCTCTACGCGAATCCGGGCGCCCGTACTGCCCATCCTCGACGGCACAGAAGCACACAGGACGAAGCATGGCCACAACATGTTGCACCAGCGGATGGAGAGGCCAAAAGATCAAGGCCCATTGCATCTCTGCGCTACAGGGAAAACTACTCCAACCAGATAAGGAGGAAGGCGGCCGCACCCGAGGCCACCTTTTTTATTTTTCTCTTTCGTCTTTTCCCCACTTCACCTTTTTACCACAAATGTAACCTGAGCTCTCCCCTTGGAAACTATAAAAGGGGAGGCAGGGGCCACATCTAAAGGGACGAATGAAACACACGACTAACACAAAAACGAGGGACACACTCCTCGCTAAGAGAACCACACACGCACACCTCCCTCAAAGAGACCTGGGATCCGTTTCCTCTCTCGAAAGCTTGTAACCCCTACTACGAGCACTCCGGTGCAAGGCAACACGAGCAGTAGTAGAATCCACTAGACGTAGGGTCATTCTTGCCCGAACCAGTATACACCCTTGTGTCCGCTTTGCACACCATCCGGGTCTAGACGCGCAGATACAAATTCACTCGTCGCTTTGTCTAGGCCCCCGGTTTTTCTAGACACCGACAGTTAGCGCGCTAGGTAGGGGCCTTCTGCGCGTCACGCTCCATATCCTAGGTCTCGATGGCCACCCCCACATCTGTTTTGTTCTAGGCTCCCACATCCGATTTGGCAGCCTAGATTTCCTCTGCACAGGAGTGGACTACGATTTGGTCCTTCTTCCCCCTTCCGTCGACATCGACGCCATCTCCGAGGCCCTGTCTAGCCTTCGCCTATACACAGACAAGGGGCAGGCCCCAGAGAGCGACTGGCCAGGAAGTTCCCACGACAGATCGACGCGGGCCAGCTATCGCGGAAGTCCTCGTGACCACCGAGACGGCCTCTAGCACCAACTTCGATGAAGACAACGACAGTTGGGCCGGCGCCGACTTCTCCGGGCTCGACGACCCAGAGGCGCTACGTCGCTTCGTCAGCGTCTGCGACTACCTCCTCGACGGCAGCGACTCCGACAACGGCGGCTACGAGCTCACGTGGCCATGACGCTGGGAGGTAGAGGCTGCGCACGGCGTCGACACGCCACGATCGGTAGATCACCACATCGCCCCCTTGCTCAGCATCTATTATCTTGTTTTTGGAAAGTTAATCAGTTTGCGCATGCATTCAAAATCTAAGCACGTTACTCGCTGTAATTTATTTTCTCATTTAAACCATGAGTTAAATTGTCAGCGATAATTACGTAATGCGGTTTGTCCCCTTTACGGTCCGTTACGACACGGAGTTCGAAGGCTGGCCCACGAAGGGTTCGATAGCCGCTCCGAGCCACCCGAGTGAGGGATGGCATGAGAAGGGGCATATGAGCGGCCAAATACCCGGATGCGCTGAGCGTCGAGGGCCTTCTGAAGCCATGTTCAAGTCCAGGCTGGTTTATGGTTCGGGAGTTTTTTTTCGAAAAAAGGCAACAAACCCTCGGGGTTGGTCGAACAAACCCGGGAACTCCCTGAACCAACCGCCAGAAATTTTTAAAGCCGCTCACTAGCGTACCTCCGTCGGATCCCCGTGAACGGGAACCGAGGCTTCACTTGAACTTACTCGATTGTAACTCAACGGGCACCACGGCTCGACCCAGCGAGGGATATCATGGCGTTGTCCAAACCCTCCTCTTTGCGAAAAAGATGCGCGAGGGATACGCTAACTAGGCCTCTTGACTAGGTCCACGCGCGAGCGGGGATTTCGGAGGACCCAGGGGTAGGAATGTCCGACCCACGAACAAACCCTCCCGAGCGCCACATCAAGCCTATGACCTTAGGTCTAGATAGAGGCACCAATGAGGGTGTATATGACCCCGCCTCGGGACGTGGAGAACCGCAACGCCTAAACGTCTGATCATTCTGCCGAAAAGCGCAAAAGCTACGCGCACACGAGTTCTTTCCTTTCTAAAACCATTCAGCTCTCCCAATGAACGAAGTCTCGGCGACCTCGCCGGTCGCCGTTGCCAGTCAAAACAAGGCGGAACAAGGAAGGACACGAAGCAATATGAGCACGACAGCGATTAGACGAGCTTAATTTTTAGATAAAGTTTTCTTTTACATTTAAGGGAAGGGAGAGGTCCTAAGCAAAGCCTACGGATCCTCGCTGAAGACCTGGTCCATAGGGACAAGAGCAGCGACGACATTCGTCGCCAGTTCAAAGCCCTCGAGGAGGTCCTCATAGTCTCCCAGCCCCTCTCCCATGGGGAAGCCTTCAACGTCCTGGAGTTCCACGTCGGTGGCCGCCTGGGCCATCGTCAGCGCGACGGCCGCTCCCCGACGGACGCCATGGTCGATCGCCGCCCGGATGAGTGCCCGCGCACTGAGAAGGCGCTCCTCTCTACGCCCCGCTAGAGCGCGAACGAAGTTGGTAAGGACATCGGCGGCGCCACGGAGGGACTCCACCTCTGCGAGCAGCTCTGCTCACAAACAAAGCCGAGAATAAGGCAAAACCCTAACTAAAAAGCAAAGAGAGGAAACGAAGGGCCACTCACCGATGCACCGGCGATCGGACTCCATTCGCTACGAGCGGGAAAGCGCCGCCTCCTCCTCCAGCGATGTCACCACCGCCTTAATTGTAGCAAGCTCCTCCCGGGCCTCTTGCAGCGGCGTAGGGACACCCCAGCACGCCGCGTGCTGTGCCTAGCCGTACCTAGACGTGGAAATGCCACCGGATGCGAGACGACGGCGACGGGAGGGCGTCCCGTCCCTCCCTCCCGGCGTACCAACGCACGAGCTCCTGGAGGAGTCACCGTGCTCCATGACGATGGCTGAAGTGGCAAGGGAAGACAGAAAGCAGGAGTGGAAGAAAGGAGATGCTAGGGTCGGGCACCGCGGCTCAGGTTATAAAGGACCCCGAGGAGGCCTCTCGACTCCCGTGGCATTCAATGAGTCACCCATCCGCCAACCACCCTACTCGTCCCCTGAGGGAACCGCGTCGGTCTCACGCCATGCCTCGGGAAGGCAAATTGTCTCTTGGTGACAACACACGGTCCATTTAATGACGACAAGTGAGCCGTGTGAAAAGGCCAGCCTTGTGAAAGGTCCTTGTTTGGTTTTGGTAATTGAGTGACAACCTTAGGTGGACTAATTATGTTTATGTGAGATACACAGAAAATTAGTCCACAGGTGATGGTGTCATGAAGGAGCTCATTGCATATGAGACATGACATGAAGTCATGTGACCAAGGTGGAGAAGATCAAGATGAGGCTAGGCTTGATGGACCGGTTGCTAGGGTGAAGGGCAAGTTGTGTGATGGCTTGGCGCCGAAGGACCAAGGCAACAGTGAAGAGTAAGTGAGGTCAAGATCGATGAACCAATATGGTCACGTGATGATATGAAGTGGATCATATCATTTGGTGAATGGTTGGTGCATGTGTTGCATCAACGTCGGAGGAGATGGAGTGGAATGCGCAAGGCAAAGGTATAACCTAGGGCATTTCTATTTCACCGGTCATAGGTGTGTAGAGAAGTTGATGACCGGGTTTAGGATAGATGGCCGTACTATTAAGAGGGGCAAACTTGTTTGCATATTGGTCATCTAGTGCCACTTGAGCGATCTAACTTTGCATACGTGTTAGGATCGAGTGGCGAGGCAAGTTGAGTGCCTAACTTCTTCGAGAAAATGATTGTAAAAATGCTAACACACATGCACATGGTGTTTTACACATGGTGGTGTTGGCACATTTGCAAAGGAGAAGGTGTTGGAGTTGGTGTTGATCAACTTGGAGAAGAGAGAAAGGTTTTTCGGTGTTCTCCGAACACTAGGATGGCTCTTGGAGTGGAATACTGCTCTGATCCATTGAGAATTGGATCAAGTGATTTAGTGGGTTGTGTAGCCCTCTGAGTAAGCTTTCCAAAATGTCCAAGATCATCGAAATCGGAGTTAGGAGCTAAGAGATATCGCCGTTTTACCGAAGAGTGGTCTGTGACCGGACTCGTGACCGGACGCGTCCGGTCAACACCTGCGCGTCCGGTCAGCGCATCCGGTCAGTATTTTTTGCGGGCGAAAGTGACCGGACGCTGCAGCGAGTCCGGCCAGTGATGACCGGACGCGTCCGGTCGCTTCGGGAGCTTACTGGAACCTCTCTGTTCGCTGTTTCGCTGCGACCTGCGCGTCCGGTCCCGTTAGTGACCTGCGCGTCCGGTCAATACAAGTTTATACGCGCGAAAACTAGCCGTTGGAGCACGCTACTGACCTGCGCGTCCGGTCCGTTCGACCGGCGCGTCCGGTCGACCCGAAACTTGCCCAGTAAGGGGGACTAACGGCTCTATTTCATTGTGGGGTTATAAATAGACATTGTGGCCGGCCATGGCCGGTAGCTGAGCACACTTTAGCCTTAGTGGCTTATGTTGTGGTGCTTGGGAGCCCTCTAACTCACTCATGCTTGATAGTGTTCATCGGATCGAGTGAGAGAGCGATTCTAGTGCGATTGCATTGTGAGATTGCATCGAGTGGCACTAGGCGATTGTGTTGCAAGCCGGTGGTGCTTGTTACTCTTGGAGGTTGCCACCTCCTAGACGGCTTGGTGGCTTGTGGCTCCGTCGAAGCTCGCAAGAAGATTGTGCGAGGCTCCGGAGAAGCTTTGTGAGGGGGATTGTGCTCACCCCGCGGGGATCGCGAAGAGCAACTCTAGTTGAGCGTGTCATTGAGTTACCTCACTTGAGAGTGGTCTCTTGCGGTGCCTTGCGGGGCATGCCTTGAGGGGCAAGTGACTTGAGGGTCACACCGAGAAACTATCTAAGTGTTGGTCAACACAACGGGGACGTAGCTTGGTGGCAACCAAGTGAACCTCGGGAGAAAATCACCGTGTCAACATTGTCTACTTTTCTCGGTGGTTTGCCTTCGTGCAACACAAGCTTGTATTTACCTTCTTATATACTTGTGCTTGTGTAGTTGCTCTCGTAACTAGTTTGCTTGTGTAGCTTGCTAGTTGTATTCTTGCTTAGTTTGTGTAGCTAAGTAGTTTGCGCTCTCTAATTTGGCTTGTGTAGCCTTGTTATTGAGCTTTGCTAGTGAGCTTAGGCTTTGTGCGCTTTGCTTACTAAAATTGTGTAGGAGCTCCCTCTTGCTTGCAAAGTACTAGTGCATAGGTTTGTGTGACCTTGCTCTAGAATTAAATAGGAGAGCTCTTGCTAAGGAAAGCACCTTAGTTGCTTAATTAGGATCTTTGTGAGGTGCTTGTGAAATTAGATAGAGGGGTGTAGTCTTGGCTAGACCGTTAGTTTTAATTTCGCTTTGTTTTCGGTTAGCCGACGTGTTTAATTTTTTAGAAAGGACTATTCAACCCCCCTCTAGTCCGCCATCTCGACCCTTCACCTTGCCCCATTCATCTTCCTCGCAGCCGCACTTACGACATTGAGCCTCGAGCACTTCAACTCTCCGTGGGTTGCAAACGATGCGCAGTGGAGATACGGCCTAAGAGAGTCCATGGCCTGGTAACGATGGCGAGATGCACCCAAGGGCTCCGCTCCACGTCGCTCCCAGATGGGATGACAAGGGCTTACGCATACCCCTTTGTTCTTCTAAAGAACGCAAGGAATAATAACACGACGGCGGAAAGGCCACCCGATCAGTCTCTTGCAACGCGCGGAGGTTCGGGGGCTGTTCCCGCATTCCGACCTAGCGAATGGTCAAAATTAAAGACTCGGGGGCTCCTTGCACGCCCTGCAGTCACACAAAAAACACCTTACTCGCTCGATTAAAGCCCTTGAAGGGGTACCACACCCCTCCAAGGCCTTGGGGGCTACACCCGGTGGGTGTGCTCGCGCGCACCCACCGGATAGAGCTCTACCCGAAGAAATAAAAGTGTAACAAAATGGTAGCAGAGTGCAACGGTCGCTCGTCCTCAAACCTCTGAAGGAGTGCTCCACTCCTCCACAGGCTCGGGGGCTATTGTCGGGTATCAATATACCAGAGTACCCAACGAATGACGAAATACGGCACCTTGCACATCTGCTAAAGCCCCATCGTAGGGGCCTTGGTAAAGCCGACCCGCCAAAGGCCCTGACAACATGTCAGTCGCTCGAGACCTGAAAGCCAACCTCCGTCCCCCTAGAGCCTTACGGAGAGGTCTCGGGCGAGATAGGCACCTCGGGCGGTAGTTTTCACTTCGTCCGAGCCCTTATGGCGTCATCAAAGCACCTGACCCTCTTGGCGTACTTCTGCCTCGCCCGAGGGACGCGTGGGGCCCTCTAGCAAGGCGAGGAGCCACGGGGGCCCTCACCACGGCACCCTTTACCGCCGATGGGACGGACATGACCGTGCACAGTGAACTGGAGCGTGGGAACCGCGCTCTGACCTAGCATGACCCCGGTCATTCCACCACAACGACATCCATACCTCTACAGCAACGGGGGTAACGGCAACTATACCACTTAAACCCCTCTCTACGTGAATTCGGGCGCCCATACCGCCCATCCTCGACGGCACAGAAGCACACAGGACGAAGCATGGCCACAGCATGTTGCACCAGCGGATGGAGAGGCCAAAAGATCAACGGCCATTGCATCTCTGCGTTACAGGGGAAACTACTCCCACCGGATAATGAGGAAGACGGCCGCACTCGAGGCCACCTTTTTTGTTTTTCTCTTTCGTCTTTTCCCCACTTCACCTTTTTACCACAAATGTAACCCAAGCCCTGTCCTTGGAAACTATAAAAGGGGAGGCAGGTGCCACATCTAGAGGGACGAATGAAACACACGACTAACACAAAAATGAGGGACACACTCCTCGCTAAGAGAACCACACACGCACACCTCCCTAAAGAGATCTGGGATCCCTTCCCTCTCTCGAAAGCTTGTAACCCCTACTACGAGCACTCCGGTACAAGGCAACACGAGCAGTAGTAGAATCTACTAGACGTAGGGTCGTTCTTGCCCGAACCAGTATATACCCTTGTGCCCGCTTTGCACACCATCCGGGCCTAGACGCGCAGATACAAATTCACTCGTCGCTCTATCTAGACCCCCGGTTTTTTTTGACACCGACAGGTGGTTTCTGCATTGAGAGTGCTCTTATGCATGTATGTGTCCGTGCCCTAATTAACAATCATAAGGATATGATTTGTTTTTATATAGGCCTTGTTTAGTTCCCACACCAAAATTTTACACCCTATCACATCGGATGTTTGGACATGCATGAAGTATTAAATATAGACTAAAAAATAACTAATTACATAGATTACGAGTACTTTGCGAGACGAATCTTTTAAACCTAATTAGTCCATGATTTTATAATAAAGTGCTACAGTAAACATGCTCTAATGATGGATTAATTAGGTTTAATAAATTCATCTCGCGGTTTATTGACAGATTCTATAACTTATTTTTTTATTAGTATCCAAACACATGCAACACCCCACGTGACACTCGATACTACACAAAGCCGTAGTATACTCCTGTAGCAGCGCGTTTGTCACGGTGCCAGATGAGTTTGTCACGGTCCCAGACGAGCCTCCCACCGAGGCACCGACAGGTAGGCTGGCCTCGCACGTGCCCGAGGGGACAGGCGCCGATAGAGCTGGCGCTGGCAACGAGTCCGGCGGGAACCACACGTGCGACGGAGCTTGCCGGCCGGGCGTCCGGCTGGACCGGACCGGATGATGCAATGAACGCACGCACGCGCGCGCGAGGGCGCTTAGGGCGACGGAAAGAAATGATTGGAATCTCGCGTCCTCGCGGTGGCCGGTGGGTGTCGTCCTGCACGCCGCACGCATCGGGTGCCCTGCCCCTGCCTGCCTCGGTGGGCACGACGCACGAGCTGGCTGGCCTGGCCTTGCCGGACCGGAACCGCACCGGACGAGGGCGCGCGACTCGGGCCGGGAGGTTGGTTAGATTAATCCGTCCATGACGCACGGCAGCGCGGCCGGTGTCTGAGCGTACGACGCCGCCGCGCGCGGCCTCCAGGAAAGACCACCACCCTCCACCCCTCGTGCGACGTCGCGCCAGAACAGGTGGCGCCGTGGTACGGGCGGATCACAGACACGAGACCCGCGCGAAGGCGGTGCAGGATGCGGATGCGGGTCATGTGTGCGCCGTGCCGTGTCGGACTGTCGGGCCACGGGGCGCGCATGCGGCATGTACGAGCTCTCAGGCTGGCGTGCGCGGCGAGGACACAAGCAGCGACGAAGCTAACGGCCGGGCAACATGGCCTCGAGCCCGACCTACCGATGCTGCATACGTAGAGCCCGCCTAAGCCCCCCTTAAATTTGTATGCATAATTATATAGATTAGGAGGGGCTAAGATTTATTAGAGATTGGAAAAACTCTTTTACTTATTGGGCCACCGGCCACCGGCCACCAATTTACTTATTGGGCCATCTCCTCCTCCTCATACTGTAAGCAGGCCCAAGTCATGCTCCTTCAGCTTCAGTCTGCCGTCCGCGAGTCGCCCTCGACGCCCCGACCTGCTTTCCATCCCGAGCAGCGGCGGCGGCGGCTTCCTGTTCGCGTTCGCGCGGGTCGCTGGACACGGGCGGCGCGACTGCGGCTCTTGACGGCAGGTCGGCAGCGGGCGGGCGCCGGCGGCCAAGGCGCTCGCCGCAGCGGCGCGGCTCCTGGACGGCGCCGCCAGGCGAGGACGCGAGGTGGGCGGGCGAGCGGGCGCTCTTGACGGCAGCGGGCGGGCGCCGGCGGCCAAGGCGCTCGCTGCAGCGGCGCGGCTCCTGGACGGCGCTGCCAGGCGAGGACGCGAGGTGGGCGGGCGAGCGGGCGCCAGCGGCCGCAGCACGCAGGACGCAGCGCAGCGAAGCTCTTGGGCAGGCGGCAGGAAGGTGATTTTTTTTACTGTAAAATTGAGTACGACAGTCCGTGATGCGTGATTGATTGTTTGATTTATGATACATTTCAATTTTTAGATCTTCAAGTAATCAGTATGTCGAAAAGAACTTTGGTTAGTTACTTTTCCAGTTCAAGTGGCAGCGGCTCAACTCCACGTACTAATGAGAGCACAAGTCAACCAAAGAAACCGAGGGAAGAGTTTAGTCATTCAAACCTAATTGCTGACCTGCACAGCGCAAACCAATTGATTCTTATGAAGCATCAATTAGAGACCAATTAAGGAGAGCATATGCTTTGAGTGGTCCAACCCAACCTCATGAATTTCGATTTCCTTGTAGATGTATGGGTGGTGAATGGAGATCATTTCAAAAGACTTGGTTTGATGAATTTGATTGGCTAGAGTATAGTGAGTCCAAGGATGCTGCTTATTGCTTGTATTGCTATCTTTTCTTTAATTCGGCAAAGGCTGAAAAATTTGAGAGTTCTGTCTTTGCACATCAAGGTTATGTGAGTTGGAAGAATGCTAAGGATACTTTTCATAAGCACAGTGCTTCCAAGACCCATACAGAGGCTAGAATGAAGTGTGACGATTTTATGAACCAAAGGACAAGTGTGAGTCGAAGAATAGTTGAGGTAAGCACGGAGGAAGAAAAACGATATGAGGTCGCCATTGATGCCATCTTGACTGAGATGAATCATCGGTTCAGTGAAATTAGTTCAGAGTTATTAGTATGTATGGCTACTTTTAACCCAAGAAACAACTTCTCTAATTTTGATGTAGACAAACTTGTGAGGCTTGCTGAAATTTATGCTGAGGATTTTGATATTGGTGCTCTAGTTGTTTTGCCAAATCATCTTACACAGTTTGTCAACCGTGCTAGAAGAATTCCTGATTTTCTTGGATGCACTGAACTCGGAAAAGTTGCTGAAATTATGGTCAAGACTAATATGCACACATCTTATAAATTGGTTTATCGTCTCATTGAGCTAATCTTGATACTACCGGTGGCAACGGCTTCAGTTGAGAGGATATTTTCAGCCTTAAACATTATAAAGACAGATTTGCGTAACAAAATGGGTGATGCATGGCTCAATAATTTGATGATATGCTATACTGAGAAGGAGATCTTTAGAAAGATTGATAGTGAGAAGATCAAAAAACGGTTTCAAGAGATGAAAATGCGTCGTATGTTATTGCCTAAAAAATTAGTGACGCTCTATTCTCTTCTAAATTCATAATTTGGAGTTTCATATATATTTGACTAATCAATTATGTCTATCTGTGTAGGTTGCTACTTCGGAGGAATAATGTGGGGGCAACGTGACGTGCTGTTTATTGGTTTCGCAATTGGATCTTTTGGTATGAATGAACTACATCCTTCTTTTTTTCATGATGTATTTTGTGAATTTCGTCGTTAGTCGACGTTTTCAATATAAGATTGATTCAAACTATTATATATTTGTCTATTATGAGGTGTCATAGTAGAGTTAAGTCGTCGTCGACTTTTGTTCAGTCCGACCTAAATTTTTTCCTGGCTTCGTCGCTGGACACAAGGACGCTGCTATGGACAGGCAAGCTGCTGCTGTGGGCTGCTGGACAGTGGACAGGGCTCTCGCCTCAGGCACGCGTAGCGGCAGCCGGCAGGTCGGGAGCATGGAAAAGTGGATCGGCGACGTAGCATATTGGAGTACTCCGTACGTACTGTACTGGAGCCTGGAGGTGGCGTTAATTTGGTCTCGTACGCATTAGTACTCTTGAGCAGAGCAGGTACTTGCGCCGTGTCATTTGAGGGCGGGTCATGGCACGGTCTTTTGGCACGACCCGAAGCACGGCACGACACGAAATATTTTGGGCCGTGCCAACACGACACGAACACGAGGGTCATGCCGTGCCCAGTATCTCGGCACGGCGGGCTACATGGTCCAGCCCGCATCTTGGGCCGTGATTGGGCCGGCACGATACGAAAATAGCACGTAGACACTTCTACAACTATACAATACAATTTTCAAGCATTTACTATACTACCTCTTATCTAATTCTAGAATAGATTATGAAAAACATTAAACTTTTATTAAAATAGTACACACAAGATATATATATATATATATATATGTATATATATATATATTTCATATCACGAGTGGAAAAAAAAACTAGCAAAGATATTTTGAGGGCCGTGCTTGGGCCGGCACGACCCGAAAGCGTGTCAACGTGCCACGGGCCGTGTTTGGGCCGAAGAAAAGATTCACCGTGCCATATCGGCACGGCCCGACGTGCCTCTGGTGCCTAGAGGACATGACCGAAGCGGCACGAAGCACGAGAGGGCCGTGCCGTGCCGGCCCGGCCCGGCCCAAGTCCCACCTCTACTCTTGAGAGCTTCACGCAGTGGCAGTTTGGGGTTTTCCCACCGAGAAAATTGCTATTATAGGACACGAAACAATGGGCTTCGTTATTATAGGACTCAACGTTGACTTTGTTAAAACGACCTTTGAAGCGTTGGCGCTTTGTTATACATGACATTTGATCCCTTTAATCACTTTTCTCAACTCAAATACATGTATTTTGCCATGATGTGAACGTACTGGCTGGCTGCCGCCTAGGCATGGCTGGGCGTGGCCTGGGCTGGCTGGTCGCCGCCGGGGCATGGCTGGCCGACCGCCATGTACAGTTTAATACATGTAATATAAATTATCAAAAATGATGCATACACAAATGAGCTCATCTCAAAGATGATCCATACATAAATGAGCTCATCTCATAAAACCATGATTATAGCATAAATAAGTTCATCTCAGAAGATCATAATTTAGTTCCAAACGAGATCCAAGTCATATAAAATAAAACATGAGTTTACATCTCATCACAAATAAAATAATTCATCCAACGTGAAGCTTCCTCTTTAGTGTTATCTTTTTGGGTGGAGCCGTCGTAGGCATCCTCACATGACTAGTGGTATCGGTTTGCGAAGAGATGCCCTCTCCTAACATCGCAAGCTTGCTGCACATAGATGGAGTAAATAGATCGAGCTTAGAGCATTGACCACTTAGATGCATATTTATTAAAACGCTCATGCATTGAATTAATGTACAGTAAACAGACTTGTACAGTAAATAGATGCATTACAGAAAGGCAATATTCCTTAGAGCATTGAATATAATATATTTAAATTGACTTGTACAGTAAATATGTCAATATTCCTTACCCTCTAGTGACCCTTCCTGGACTATCCCGTATGATTTCTTCTCTAGTCGGCCTCTGTGGGGTGCTAGGTTCGGCTGGCGCAACTTTTGTAACATTCTTCCTAAGTTGCTTACGCTTCCTACAAGTAATGAAATAAATTAATAATGACATTTTCATTCAAGTTTGTGATAAAGAAAATAATTACTTACCTCTTTTTGGCTGTCCCATTGAATAGGCACTTGGCACTAGCTTGATCTAGTACATGGAGCTACTGCATGCTGCGGCTAATTTAATATATGTATATATAGTACTACATGCAATGCAAGCAAGATTTTCATTCATCCAGGCAATTAAGCAGGCAAACAGCTAGCTGCAACGTCTATTTGCTGCATATCTCACTTGTAACAAAAAATCAATGACATTGATATTAATGTACGTAACAAGTAGAATTAATGAAATAAAAAAAATTATTCACCTCTACAGTGGCTTGGCCTTTTTGTTTAGTGCCATTTATCCTCCAAGGGCCAGGGCAATCTTCATCACCGGACTTGCAAAAAGCCTTATATCTCGTCTTACATGACTTTTCTACTCCTAAATCGAACTCCTTATTGATGGTAAATTGTCGCACTGCCAGATTGAACTCCTCCATTGTTGGGCACACTGTTCCTGCCTCCATTGATGGGTTGTTCTTATCATATGAAATGACCATCTCACCAGGTATGACATCACTAGTGGGAATGACAGCACCATCAGTATTTTGCCCAAGCTCATTATCATGCCCCTGTTCATCCATTTGGCAATCAAAGCCCTGTGCATGGTTATTTGTTGTGTCCTCCTCTGTCATGCCTAAAAACTCACAAATCTGCGACTCACTCATAATTGCAATACGACCTTCATCATCATGTGTCTCCACTATCTGTACGCTATCCCAATCTACTCTTTCCATATTTTCCACATGAACTTGGGACCTATAAACAAGCGAAATCAATTTTTACTACGAATTGTCCACTACTGTACTGGTAAAAATAACAGAAATCATTATGGCCATTACCTTTGCACATCAAGAACTGGAAGATTGTACTCTACTGCTGGATGAAGAACAGTGGGCAGCAACGATCTCGCTAAGGCTAGAGCACTGGACATGGGAGCTTTTGCCGGCGCGTCTAGACCTTCTGCTGTTGCCGCATCCATGTCCTCACCAGGCGCAGGCAGGCCAGAAGCCGGTGCGGCCAGGCCAGAGGTCGTCGTGGACATGGCTAGGGCGGCCATGCCTAGGGCAGCCTGGACTTCGGGGGCTGCGGCCATGCCTAGGGCAGCCATGTCCAGCCCTTGGCCGGCCGGCGTCGTGCGTTGGGTGGCCGCCGTGGCTAGCCCTAGGTCCGCCGGCGTGTGGGCTTGGCTGGCCCGCGCGTCCTGGCCAAGGGAGGCCGCCGTCGGGGGATCGCCAGCCGCCGTAGGGGGATTGCCGGCCGCCGTCGGGGGTTCTCCGGCCGCCGTCGGGCGATTGCCGGTATGGGGCTCCTCCATGTCGGGCGATGGGTTTGGGCGGCGGGAGAGGAACAGTCGGTCTCGAGTCGAGCGGATGGAAGGAAACGAAACGTTGGAAGGAAACCAAGCGTCGATCTCTTACGTGAATCAAGCAGAAGGGCAATACGGTCACATCATGGCAAAATACATGTATTTGAGTTGAGAAAAGTGATTAAAGGGGGCCAAATGTCATGTAAAACAAAGTGCCAACGCTTCAAAGGTCGTTTTAGCGAAATCAACGTTTAGAGTCCTATAATAACGAAGCCCATTGTTTCGCGTACTGTAATAGCAATTTTCTCTTTCCCGCGAGCTTTGTTGGGCAACAACAGGCTCATCAGAGCTGCGATTCGGATGGACCCGGAAAAAAGAGTCGCTGTCGTCTGCTTGTAGTATATGTGAAAAGAGTACTGCTAGCGCATAAGCTAGTGCTGCCTTGAGACTTTTTTCTTTTGACAACAGTGACCTTGAGACTTGAGTTGTCATTTCAGAATAGCTTGGCATTTGCCACTTGGCACGTACTGATATTTGGTTTTACAATTTTTACGCTACTGCGATCTTAACCCAGAGTAACTATGAATATGATCCGAAGCAGCACACCATGGGGCAGCAGTTCTCTCGGGCGGCCGACGATCCCTGCGCTCCGTTTTGGCTTTTGGCCAGATGAGCAGTGGGGCAGCTAGCTAATAACGTGTCAGCATGCCGCTAATCTTCGTTACATAAATGTGTTGCTTATTTGGATTACGAATTCCAAATCAAAACACTTGATACACTGCGTGTACTCTTGCAAATCGGTTTGAACCGCGGTATTCCTTACAGTTAAATATAGAATAAGATTTGGTGACATTTAGACCTCACGAGTCATGTTCATGATTTTGATAAAACTTGACATGAGTACTGTCATTAGTCTCTTTCAGTCTGAATTTGACTTAGCCACGAACCAAACATACTACTTTGGTCAAAATTTGGCACTGGCTAAGGCCATACCAAATATAACATTTTGGACAAAATTTGGCAGTGCCTAAGGCCATAGCTTTTTTCTTTTTTGAGGTAGCCTAACATCATATCTTTTTTTTAAAAAAATGTTTTTTTTAAAAAATGTTTAGCTTAAGGACCTAGCTAGTACACCATCTGCCTCAAAATAAATCAATTTTTAGAATCACTCTAAGTCAAACTTTACTAATTTTATAGGAAATATTAACAATATTTATGGCATATAATAAGTATATTATGAAAATACATTTACTAATTTGGTGTATAAATATGTGTGCTCTTTTCTATAAATCTGATCTAACTTGAAACAATTTGAGCTAGAACAAGTTTAAAAGTTGATTTAAGTACTTAAATCTGATCTAGCTTGAAACCATTGACGTTAAAGTATGATTCATTATTACAGACAAGAAGAGAAAAATGAAGTCGTATAAATGGAACAATATACTGACCACACAATTTGCGCCAATCCCAATATAGGTTGTTAATTACTACTATGGGAACACAGTCAACTTCTAGTTGACTGTTCCAGTACATTTAATTTGTAGAACAATCAGCGGCTAGCTGATCATTTGCATTTTGGCAGCATTGACTACCGTATCTTATTCTTACCACGCCTCTTCACAAACTTGTACAACTTCTAGCATTTGTAGAACAATCAGAGGCTAGCTGATCGTAGCACTACGCATAGCTGCCATATACACCAGCTTATCACGAGAAACAAAACAATGGGCTCGATGGAACCCCGGAGTTTAGTATTTGGTACGTTCCGCATTGGCGGACCAATTAATTATTAAGCTTCCATGGATTACCGTCATCACATTGAGCTGGAACCGTTGGGAGCGTCGTCGTACTTCTCCGCATCGACAAGATCTTGAAGCCTCTCCATGAGCACGTCGAAGTCGTCATCCGACTTGAGGAGGCTGATCCTCGTGTACCTGCTGCCCGCCTCATATTCGACGCCGGTGCGCGTGATGATATTCGCCTTCAGCAGCGCCTCGTAGCAGTCTTCGTCTTCCTCCCTCTCGCACTTCACCCATGCGTAGGCTGTTCAATTCAATCACCGGCGGTTAGTGCCGTCACCGTCAGAGTGAGCTGCATGCAAGCGATTTTGATCGGATTGCACTCCAATTTCCAAACGCTCACGGCGCACCTGGGGATGGCTCTCTGACCCGGTTGAAGTAGGTGCAGTACTGGGGCTTGATCTTCTGCAGCGAGATGCGGCGGGACCGCGACACGACGGCGCTGAGCCTGAGCCATCTGCTGCGCATCACGTCGTGCCCGAAGCCGAAGATGTCGTCCTTGCCGTGCAGGTTGGCCAGCATGAACCTGACGATCCCCAGCATCCGCAGCTGGGTGTCCCGGGACGCGCCCATGTTGCTGTTCGACACGTAGTCTAACGCCCTCTGGGCCACCTCGTCATCCCTGATCAGCGCCCATCTGCAGTGTGCAATGCAATGAGCAGGATGAGGTGTGTGTGTGTCGGTGTCACTAGCTCTGCCTGCCCATGCACACGTACGTACATACCCGAATCTGCTGCCAGCATGCCCGGATGGCTTGGAGATGGTGAACATCATGATGTCCTCGTCGGCCGCCGCAGGGATGTGCGTGAAGTGCGGCCAGTAGTACGCGTGGTCGACGATCGCCGCCGCCGAGCTGCAGAGGACGGGCTCGCGGAGCAGGGCGTCCGGGTTGTTAGGCGACGTGACGAACTCGATGAAGCCGTCGGTGGAGTTCGTCCGTGACGAGTTGGTCCACAAGGCCGTGGTTCCGCCCCACCTGTACTCACGGCCGTCGAACATGTAGGTCTGCACTCTGTACGCCTGCACGGTATATATGGATCGGATCAGCAGAAGAAACGACTTGTGTTACATGGGTGGATGGATGATTGAAAAGGCTGACCGACCGGGTAATACGGCGCGGCCGCGACCACTCTGGACGGCGGCTTGGCGGCCATGGCGTCCGGGGACAGCGCGTACACCAGCGCGTTGATGAGCTGCAGCGAGCCGCTGGCAAAGACCAGGTGCTTGTCGTCTGCGACGGCGTTGCCCACGGCCCTGTGCAGGCGCCGGATGTGGCGCTCCAGCTCCACGGACTGGAGCCGGCCGGTGGTGGTGTAGCTCATGCGGTGCCACCCAGAGAACACCACGGCGCTGGCCGCCGCGTGACGCCGCCAGTACGGCTCCAAGAACAACGGGTTCCCGCTGCCACAAACAACACGACCGACAGCACATGATTAGCAGCAAAGACCAAACAGCACGCCCGGGGCCCGGGCCTGTGAGCGCTCCACTATGGTTGCCGGTGGTTAATCGATGACAGTTTTAGCATGCCGACGCTAGCCGTGGATCTAAAACTGTTTAGAAATAGGTTGTGAGAAAAAATAAGGAGTAGGATAGGATTAAGAATAATTTAGAAATAGTCCCAATGCAAAATTATCTTCTAACCTTTATGAGTGAGATTTTAGAGACGGTTGGAGTAAGCTAATAAATATGCTCCGAACACTTTTTCCCTAAACTTATTAATTTACTAAGTGATTTTTATAAACTATTTGAGATGCTCTAAGCAAAGCAACAACCTGAGTTAACTAATTAGTTGAGGGGTATATTTATTTTTTGCCGCTTGCCTTGTTTTGTCCTAAAATCAGTTGGGTGTCCCGTATTTTAGGACGGAGTATTTATTTAGAAGCCATGTACTCTCTTCATCCTAAAATACAAGATATTTAAGAAAATTTAATACATTACACGTAAAATGACGTATGTAATCACTTCTAATAACATATTTAAGCTGACGATAAACATTGAATGTAGGTATGTGTATGTTGTCTTTTTTTTGAAAGAAACACGTGTATGTTGTCTTTTCGAGGACTAGTTCACTTATGATTCTTTTAATCTTAGAATAAATTTAAATACTAGGATACCTTATGTTTTAGGACCGAGGGAGTACTAATAGTTAATTGATCCACTAGATATGTTTGGAATTATTAACACTCCTAATTTTAGCTACTATTAGCAACGGTGGATGCATCTCCGCACTAAAAAGGTAAGCCTGTCATGGCCCACGTGTCCCTCCCAATCATCACCCACGCAAAGTTGAAGCTGGTAAAAGAGCCCCGACCAAAACACAGGAGCGCTGTTGTTCGGTTATTATAGCACGAACGAAGCTGACAAATAAAGTTATTTTCAACAAAATGAATATGGTAAAGTGATGAAGCCGGAGAAATAAGTATTTTCTAGGAGCTATTCGGCTGATGGTTTTTACGGCTAATAAGCCGACTGATGCTGTTTTGTTGTGCGAGAAAAACATAGTACCATGACTGATAAGCCGAGCTTTATCTAGTTCCTGCTACAATAGTCCACCAATGTTAAAGCCAAAGCCGATGTAAGCTCTAACAAAAAAAAAACTCTTAGACGAGTGTACCAGATATATGGGGCATCCGGTTTTGACCAACAACACCTTATCAAAACTCACCATCCGTTTTGAAACAAAAATTTACCATCGGACCATCCCGCGAGCAGATGTACTCCTACTAGTATTAGAAAAACTCACAAACTCATGACTAAAAAGTGCTATTCAAACAATTTAATCAACTCAGCCAGAGGCATTTTCGTCTTAACAGTAGTATTACTAAGTCTAGTAATTAGAAATAGTAGCAAGACTGGAGTAATAGTTAAACATTTTGTATGGTTGGTTTATTATTTTGGTGTGATCTAATCACAATGGTGTAGCATGTGTTAGTTTTTGTTTGTTTGACGGACAATACAAATGATGCCATCGGAACAGATCCAGACCATCCGTGAGTTGATCATGGCTTGATTATTATAATCTGGATTATACATAGGATTATTATAATTATAATTATGAATTATAATAATCAAAGTGTTTGGATCAATGGATTATGGTGATTGATTATAGTTGGTTAAAGTGAGAAATTTATATCTAATTTTTGTAATTTGGTAAGTTGGACAATTAGTTAGGGGGCAAGTTCGACTTTCAACACCTATAATCTGGTCGTATCTGGATTATGGGATCATGGTAATCATCAAGAGTTTTGCTTAATCCATCATATAAATAATCCTGTTTGGATCAAAATTTAATTATAATCTGATTATTATAATCGGAGGGGTATAAAAAAGGGCCTAAAAAGAAGAGGAGAGAAATAAAATCTGCTTTCCCGTTATCACCACTCGACCAAACAAAGAAGGTACCGTTGATTCCCCTTTTGCGTTGACACGCTGTACCTTCTGTGTCAAGGTTGCCGCGGTGGAACCAAACAACACCCAAAGTATAATTTGTAAGCTAATATAATACCCAGAACAGGCAAAAAATTATGCGTCTCTACTTGCCATCATGGACACGAGAGGCTGCTCCAGTGCTCGCCCCAGAACAGGCAAAAAATTATGCGTCTCTACTTGCCATCATGGACACGAGAGGCTGCTCCAGTGCTCGCCCAGGTGAAACAAGCAGGGCAAGCACAAGCACAAGCTGAAGCTGAAGCAGAAGCACGCGAAAACATACCTGTCGGCGTCGGCGGTGCAGTTGGGCGTGCGAAGGGAGCAGTCCGGCCCGCCGAAGCAGCTGTTGCACTCGCACCCGGGCCGCCCGTCCTCGCCGGCGATGCCATCGAGGAACACCTGCCCGTGGCCCGAGCACTCCACGGCGGCCACCGCCTCGGCCTCCCTGGCCGCCTGCAGGGACCAGGTGAGCCCGCAGCTGCCGCCACCGCCGTCGTCACGGAGCAGCAGCCGGGACGGCGAGAGGAAGTGGTGCGCGAGGAAGATGGCGTTGAGGAGCAGCGATGAGTAGGCGAGGCCCAGCTGGAGGCCGAGGCCGGCAGGGCCTCGTGTTGCATGCTGCCGTCCACCTGCCGGCTCCATTATTGTGTATCTCTCTGCTCTGATTTCTCAAAACCAAGTGTGTATATTTAACATGATGTTGATGCTGACTGCTGGGGCATAGAGCTCGGATTGCCAGCAATTCATCATGCCCATAATAAAAGTACAAAACACTACCTAGGGATATTTAACATGATGTTGATGCTGACTGCTGGGGCATAGAGCTCGGATTACCATACGCACATACTCCAGTAACATTTTCTAGACAGGCCCCTAGGACCTGCAATGTTTAGTTTTCAAAATTTTGCAAAATTTTTCAAGATTTTCCATCACATCGAATCTTTAGATGCATGTATGAAGCATTAAATATAGATAAAAAAATAAAACTAATTACACAGTTTAAATAAAATTCACGAGACGAATCTTTTAAGCCTAGTTAGACCATGATTTGACACTAATTACCAAATAACAACGAGAGTGCTACAATACCATTTTCTAAAAAATTTCGCGAAATAAACAAGGCCTGAGTATCAGGGTACTATTACTTTTTGGTTCGGCAACAATGTTAGCGCATGGCAACGAAATATACTATAATTAGATATGCACCATTTTTAACTTAAATGAACACGGGTTGTGAGTTTAGTGACGCACAGGACAGAACACGACTCTTTTCTTTAGTTAGTACTCCGTATTAGTAAAACACTAAGGCCCTATTAGGATACAAATTATTTTTGGAGTTTTAGAAAAATGCTATAATTTTATTAAAAAAATTCATTTTAGAGTGCCATGAAGTGTTTATGTGCACCAAACTTTATAGTTTGAATACAATGGCATTGCTGAAATTATAGTCTTTTTAGAGTTTAAAAACTCCACTCCAGACCTTTTGTTTGTAAACCACGGTTTTGCACATCAATGGTTCTAAAATTACAGTTTCTTGAGTTTCTTAATACGACAACATCCAAACAAGACCTAAACTAGTATGGACTCTGTCGTTGCTAAGAGCATCTTCAGGAGTTTTGTAACAAAAACTCCCTATTTTGATTTTTTAGCAAAAACAAAAAAACCATCCAATAGTTCGGTAAAAAGAGCTTCTTAAAAATAAAAAGATTACCAAATATTCTCTCAAACTCACAAGTTTCTATAGTTGAGAGGTACTCTGTATCCACTTCCCAACCGATGTTTTTCTCGTGAGATTGGAGTAAATTGGACACATGAGTAAATTAAGAAATAAAGGGTTCTAGGTAAGAAAACGGTAAGAGACAAGTAAGCTATGAAAAGAGTTTTGGTTAGTTAGAAATAGATCGGAGTTCTAAATACAATATCGTTTAGAAAGGTAATATAGAAAATTATTGAAGAGGGAAATAATTGAGGTTGCTACTTATTTTATTAACTCACTAAATTTATTGGTTTAGGAAGTTAATTATAGGAAATATTTGGAGTTAAGTACTTTGTGAGAGATCTTACACGCGCAGCTAGAGCAGCAGACCGGCAGTCGCTGCTGCTTTATTTAAGGCCTGCTTGACCCTTTTTGGCACTTTTTAAGAATCTGGCTTTTGGGAACTGGGTGAGATCTAAACAGACCGGTTTTTGCTGTTAGTTTTTGTCAGATTCTTAAAAACCAGGAAGCTGTTAATACCTAACTTTTGCCAGTTTCTTGTGACCCATAGAGTAATAAATGAAGACAGATTCTTAAAAACTGGGGATCCAAACACACCATCAGTTTTTAGTCAGAATCCAGATTTTAAAAATTAGAGGCAAAAACTAGTTTTTAGGAATCTGAAATTGATCAAAGAGGGCTTTAGTTCAAGCAAACATGCATTGTGTGTTTTAGGGCGAAAAACTATCAAGGCACATTTGCAAGAAAGAGGTATTCTAGCTATATCAGTAATCAATTATTGTTTTAGTTAACAGTAATGCCGCGTCCATCCGTCCGGACGAACCCCGTATAAGTCGACCGCTTGCTTTGCGCCTCGCCCGTGGCGCCCCCACCTGCATCGTCTGCAGCGCGCCTGTAACAGAATCGACCAATTATACGAAATTAAGTAAGAAAATCACCCGCTGGAGCAGACGATTTAGCAAACTTAAGTCCGTCTAACCCGGTAGTCCGTGAAATCACGAAGGATTTCAAACCAACTTGCACACCAGCCAAGATCGTAATAAGTTTAGCGGTCACCATCACATATTACATAAGAATTCGCATCACAGGTACATCGGAGTTTAATCATAGTTATTACAAAACCGAGTTCAAATAGAAAGTAGCGGAAGCAAATAGTTCAAATCCACACACACTCACACAGAGTTCAAAGTAAAGTGCCAGCTGATGATCATCTCCAACAAAAGTATTAGATGAGACGTAAGGAATGACCATTGTCCATGGTCCTAAGCATCACCCATCGCAGGATAAAAGCAGTTAATACAGTAGCCGTAATACATCTGCCCATCTGCAACAAGTGGGAACAAAACCCTGAGTACGAGGAGGTACTCAGCTAGACTTACCCGACATAAATAAAAATAAAGTGACACTAAGGATTATGAAGGGCTTTATAGTGGTGTAGCTGACTCATTTGAAAAAAACATTTTTAGCATTTAAGAATCTTTTCCAAAAGCATTATATCAAGTTAATCATTATTAACCTGTCGGCTACATTTGCACCTATACTAGAGCAAACATATGAGTAAGCCATTAATGATGACCAATGATCATTAGCAACTTCCATAATGTCATATCCATTATAACTATCCAAGTGTTCCATCAACATTACTACGATGAAGTAACTCAAGTCAAGTGTTCACTATCCAGTAAACGATGGCGATTCGAATCAATTATTAACCAGCTGGTAATTTATTCCTCACACATACCTCACTCACCCGCTAAAGTGGGATATTGGTCACCGAGTCAACTATCCAGGTAAAATTTCGAGTCCGCCAGGAACCACATATACCCGGAGGCCGACCGACTGCCTTTCGGTCTTATCATCGCGCCCTCGTGTCCTACCACACTTTCTCCGATACAGTGCGCTGCGGGCAATCTACTCGGCCCGAATAATCTCCCAGCTTCGCGATCGAAAGGTACGTTATTCGGCCAGCTAAATGTGAGGCATGCGTTCAACATGACCCGAGGCCCAACAACGGTCGGTCCTTAATCGACACAAACAAAAATCACTACAATCTGAAACCCTGTAAGTTTCCGTCCGGTCTCAACTTCAAATTAACACTTAGTTATCCCATGTTGACATAATTATCTAAGCAGATCCAGGTAACCACCTATAGCTCACAGGTGACAGGAAATCACCCGACTTCTACCGGTCTAAGCCAGCTAAGCATTGACTCAACTGCGAATGCTAGGGTAACAAGGATATAGTATAACAAAGGTAAATAAGGTATAATGCAGCAACGGTTGTAAACAACTCCTGAACGTAATGCATCAATTAAAGTAAAGCATTAATTAAATATTTGCAAACCGAGGGAGAAATGCTCCGGGGCTTGCCTCTATCGAAGGAACTCGGGCGGTGATCAGGGCACTCCGAAAGTTCCTCAACGTCCTCCTCGTCGGCTTCGGGCACCTCCTGCGACTGCACCTCGAGTTGCTCTTCCGGCTCCTCGGGTACGACGACTGGATTCTCTGTTTGTGATCCTATATGATGCAGGTGCGTAAGTGCTTATGCAAAAGGTGCATCGGATGAAAAGGCACACAATGAATATGCTTGCATGCAAGGTAGATGAACATGATTTGCTTTATTGGGTAGAGTATAAGAAAAATTCTTATACAAGGTAGTCAACATCATCCAAGAACATGTACTATAAGTACCGGTCATCTACTGCATTCTCTCCTACTGCTAACTACCATGTAGCCATACGCAAGTACTGCTACACTAATACTACAACCACTGTACTAACATGCTAAGTCACCACATCAAGTTAAAATGCTTCAAAGATACACAAAAGATTTACTAATTCACTAATCATGCATAAAACAAGATTTAATTAAACCCTAATTAACACTAGGTTTGAATAGCAACATCTGTTTTGACAGGACAGAAAAATCTGATAAAATTACAGTAGCATAGTACTACTTTAGGTAGACTACCATAAAATTTTTATGGCATTTGGATAAGTAAAATAGCCTACACAAAAATAACAAACTATAGCATAAATATGAGCATGAAAATACTTTGTATTATAAAAAGTATCAAACAACAGATTTAGTATTTTTCCTAGGTTCTACATAGTAAATAATCATTGTACAAAAAGTATCACATGCATGTTTTATACAAATTTTGCTCTCTAGCAAAAATAACAAAAATCGGCCATAATTAGCACTTGAACTAGGCATCACTATTTCCTACAGGACATGCATGACATATATTTTTCATGTAAAGTACATCACTAAAGAAGATTAACAAAACTAGAACCATATTTTTCTGAGCTTCCTATGATTTATTATGCATTTCTTAAGAAAACAATAATTTCAAGAATTAAATAAAGCTCCACAGAAAGGTATCACAAATTCAACAAGCAATAATTTTAAGCTATCGATCTAGTCATGAGGATCACAACAAAATTTATTTCACCATTTTTAGCCAAAATGAGCAAGTTATGATTTTCCAAAGCATTTACATAAATTCTGAAAATCATTTTCCAATTCCTTTTTAAAAAAATCAGCCGCAGAAAATGCTGAGTGCACCCGGTGCAGTGCACCCGCTGGCGCTGGCAGCTAGGGTCCGTGGGTCAACCGACCCCAACTGTCATCCAGGCTGAGACGGGGCGGCGCTGACCGGCGAACTCTCGTCGACGGCGAGGTCTCCGGCCAGGCCAAGGTCACCTTGCTGACCACCTCAACCCCGCGAACTCGATGGCGCACACGCGGTGGCCAACGAAGCTCGGGAGACCGGTCACCGCCGTCCATGGCGGAGCGGCGGCGCGGGTGGTCACCGGCCAGCCATTCCCGACCACAGGATGGTCACGAGAAGGGCGCTTGAGCACCGGTGAGCCGAGGTGAGCAAGGTGCGCGCACGGGAAGGAGAGAAGGTGGGGCGGAGAGGAGTAGCCCACGGAGCGGGAATCTCCGACGAGCTCGGCCATGCTCCGGCGAGCAATGCCCGTCGAAGAGGGCCTTACCACGGGAAGCTGGTGCGAGCACGGGCTGCGCGAGGGAGAGGCGGAGCTCGGAGGAAGATGGAGGCGCCGGTGGTGCACTGCGGTGCCCGGAACGGCAACGCCGGCGAGCGCGCGCGCGGGCGGTGGCGGAGGAGAGCCGCTCGGCTGTTTCACTGCTGTGGGGAAGCGAAAGGAATGGAGGAGGAGTGAGTGGGCGCGGCTGGTTGAGTCGAGGCGCGGAAGAAGTCAAGCGCGGCCGCAGGGGCCACCGGACGCCAGGTGCCGCCGGCGCCAGCGCTTGGCGGGCACGGGGCACGCGGCGCTTGCCGTGGTCAGGCGCGACGCGCGCGGGAGAGGGAAGGAGGCGGGGTGGACGGGTCGAGCCGGCTTCGGCCGGTGGGCCGGAAGGGAGACGTGCGGCCTAGTAAACGGGAAATTGCTTTTTCTTTTTTTATTTTCAAATCCAGATTTTTCCAATAGTTTTAAATTTTAAAGTTTGAAGTAGAAAATGACATTTTCAAAGCTTGACCCCAAAACAAAAGTTGTTCAAAATTTAATTCTCTACAATATTGCTTTAGATCACATTTTGAAATTCCAAACAGAATTTGAAATGGAGATTCAAAGTCCATTTTAAATCAAATTTCAAATTTTCTAGAATATTTTTAAAAGCAAATTTTGATGAAATTTTGAATACCAAACTTGCTTCAAATTTCATGCTAAATATTTCTATATGATTTGCATTTATAACCAAACATGTTTTATTGGACTAGCAAGCATAATCAGGGCAAAAATTGTATTTAACAAGCACATACAACATTCATGTTTCAAAGTGATGTTTCACATGTTTCAACTCATTGCTATACTTTATTTTATATGTGATTATGAATGCAAAATGATGCTCATGCGTATGATTTGCAATGCTAAATGCATGCGTAACACCGGGGTGTTACAACGCCGAGCTCTGGGATAGACGCCGCCCTCGGCCGCGTAGCCCCACCCGCGCTACCGCAAGCCCGTGCCGCATGCGCCCGCCTAGACTCGCGCCTCCCATCACGGCGGCACTCCATCCGCCTGCTCCTGCCGAGGTCTGTGCCGCTGACAAGCTCCACGCCGGCGACCTCCGCGCCACTCGGTGGTATCGAGCTCCACGCCGCGTTGAACTCAAGTGTTTTAGATGTTTCAGAGGTACGTTGCAAGTGTAGTATATCAATGTTGCAAAAGTATATCTAGATGTTGCACATGTTGTAATGGCTATACACGTATGTTTCAAGTGTATGTTCCAAATGTTTAATCTGTTCCAGACGAATGTTGCAAGTGTTTTATCTGGATGTTGCAAAAATAGATCTGAATGTTGCATATACATGCATGTTGCAAGCATATGCTTCAAGTGTTTTTAGGTGTTTCATACGTATCTTTGCGAGTGTTTCATCTGCAGGTTGGTTTGCAATGGTTTTCAAATATTTTTCAGGCGTTTTCACAAGTGTTTCAAATGCTTGTTTTAAGTATTTTATTTGTTTTTTTTTGTATATTGCAACTGTTGTATCTGAATGTTTAAAAAGTAGATCGGGTGTTGCACATGGAATGCGCGTAGGAAATGGCCGGCGGCGCGTACGATCGGAGCGGCGTGGGTGACGTCTCGGGCGACATGGGCCCACCACTGGTACGATCCCTCGCAAGCCCAACGCGCTATGCGCTCGTTTGCTCTCTCTACGTGGTAGCGTCCGGACGTCCAGGCGCTAGCAAGTCCATTTAGTTAAGACAGGTGGTATAAGGTTTGCACAATGGCAATACGTATTTTAGTCTTAGTTTTTGAAATTTGCATATTTTAGTATCGACAACATGCATGAAAAGAAGATGAAAAAGGTTATTGTGATGATAGTAAAGGATGACTACATGACGTACATTCGTGTAATATAAGATAACAAGGGCATAAAATTTGCTACACCTTTTATAGTCTTGTACAGTTGCCGCGTTCGGTCCATGGGTATGACACTGATCTCACGTCAGCAGTGTTCAGGCTACGTGTACAGCATACGCGTGCACCGTGTTTATGGATTCCTGCAGTGCTTTGCAATTTGCAATTTGAAAACACAGGTTACGCAGTCAATCCACACGTTGTCAGCATCATTACGATTGGATTGAAGAACCAGGATCTCAACGCTGGGTTGATACTGGACGCAAGGTATCGCAAAAAGATCCGGACGTATCGCCTGCAATGTCATAGACTCATGGTTCGATGGCAAGCGAAGAGAACACCTCTAAAACAAATGGTTCGATGGCATACTGGAGATTTGGAGAAGAGTTGTTTTCTGACGGATGTCCTTGTGTTTATGATCTGGAAACCTAACATAAGTCTTTGTCAGTTGTCAGTGTGATATATAAAGAGTCATCCCAAGGCATGGTACACGTAAGCTTTGATTTGTCAATCATCATCACATGTATTTCTTCCTTAGATTAAATAGATTTATAAATACAGCTCTCCTACTTGCAGCTTTGATTTGTTTACGTTCGTTTTTCTATTCCCGGTTGGAATTGCTTTATTATGCTTTTCACTCAGATGTCTAACCAGCAGGCATGCCAAATCCAGGAATACGATTTCTCTTTGCGTACATGACACCAATGTCGAACTGAACTCATTGTTTGTCAAAAAGAAGACTCTACAATCTCCAAGCACATCAATATATCTATTCCACTACTACAATATTTTTAACTAAGGCGGGCAAAATACCTTAACCGAGGTGGTTTTTGCAACCGCCTCGGATGAAAGGTTACCGTTAATGTAACCTTTTCCAAGGCAGTTTGTTGTCCGCCTTGGTTAATCAAATTAAAAAAACAAAAACAAAAAGATCCAGAGCCCATACCGAGCCTGGATCCGCTGCCACTCGCTGGGGCTGCGCCGCCGCACCTGCATGCCCGATCCGCCGCCACCGCAGCCCAATCCGTCGCTCGCTGGGGCCGCGCCGCCACACCTGCATGCTCGATCCGCCGCCGGGGAAGCTGGATCGGACCTCCAACCGCGGATCCAGCCTCCCAACCGCCAGATCCGCGGCCTCCCCGCGCACGCCGCCGTCGGATCCGCGGATGGGAGGGAGAAGAGGGAGGCCGCGCCGCCGGATCCGCCCGCCGGAGGGAGAGGGAGGCCACGCTGCCGGATCTGCTCACCGGAGGGAGAATGATGAGGACATGACACCATCGGATACGACCATTGATTATAAGGTGCGCTCGTTCCTATATTTGCATAGTAATTTTGGGTACAATTCACTTGGTTCCACATGTACATGTTGTTATTTGAATGTAGGTACAAATGTGTCTCAAAGTGCAAGTCCATCAAAGTTGAACCTTCGGTTCGTCGGCAGCCCGATAGTGTTTCATTGGGAAGGCCATAACTCATCCATCCGAAGTGCGATCGAGGTCAATGAGCATTTGATAGAAAGCTTATTTGATAAGCTTTCAAATAGATCGTGTCCCACCTCAATATCACATTGGCAAGACATCCAAATCATCGAGACATTCTGCCGCTATTTCTGTCGGGTGCTACGGTGTCGTCGCGGGCTTGTTATTCACACTTGGGACCCAGGCCTAAGTTGGAGCACGCCCCAAGAAGATGGAGAACACCTAAGAGATGCCCAAGGACGTCCTCCTCCTTGGCCACCACCTTAGGAGTCAAGCAAGGGCGTCCAAGCCAAGTTAGAGGCCCAATCCAAATTAAGTTCGAGTCCATCTCGGGCTCCAGGACCAGTCTGTAGTAAAATGGACGCCTAGGACGCATCCGGACTCCGTTTTCGATGATCCACATATGGATAGAAAGATAATTTCATAAGCTAACCAATGGCTTTGGTTTGAGGCCCAAATTCCATTGGAGTCAACGGGAATCGTCAAAACAAGTTAACGTCCAGAATCTGTCAGGGCGCTGCGTCACCGTCTTTTGGGCCGTTTGGCCCTTGTAACGTGTCGAGACTTCTTAGCGACGTGAGTAGGGGTCCTTGGATGCCCCTTAGACTTTATAGTCAGTAGCCGCCGCCTATGTTAGGGTTTGGGTTTTGCTTTAGATCAATCTGTCATTGAACAGTCGCCGTTATCGGTTTGCAAGACCCCAAATTCGAGTGCTTAATCATATATCCGCAATTGTCACTTCAATTAAGTTGCGTTTTATCTTGTTCTTGCTTGTGTTCTTCAATTCACAGCAGGGATTAGCCTTCGTGGCGAGGTCAACCGGATTGTGACACGGTTGATAACCAGAGGAGACGTGGTGCTAAGGTTGCAGGGTTCGGTCTTTGTGATCTGAAGCCAGATCGGCGTGTCGCTCTCCGACCAAATCGTTGTTTATCTTGAACCTGACGGAAGATCGGGAATCACGTCCCCATCAGAGAAGTGGGAGGCTGCGCCGCTCGCTGGAGGGAGATGAGGGAGGCCGTGCCGCCAGATCCGCCCACCTGAGGGAGAGGGAGGCCGCGCCGCCGGATCTGCTCGCCGGAGGGAGAAGAGAGAGGCCGCGCCGCTCGCCGGAGGAAGATGAGGGAGGCCGCGCCGCTCACCGGAGGGAGATGAGGGAGGCAGCGCCGCTGATCCGCTCGCCGGGGCGCCGGCCACCACCTTCTGGGGCGCCGGCCAGGGAGGGAGTGGAGGGATGCCGGCCCTCTGCGCCGTCGCCGTGGGAAGACAGGGGCAGGCGGCGCCGCTGTGGTTGAGAGAGTGGGAGAGAGAGAGAGAGGAGGTGGTGGGATGGGGATTGGCGAGAGGCGCGATGCGGTGGGCTGAGTGACGGCTGGGTGTGGGAGAATGACTGAAGCCCTAAACCTCCTCCTGTGTATATATATGAACCCAGTAGTTAGATGAATATGGGCTTTTTGCTGGGCCTGGAGAATATTAACCGTGGCGGGCCTTATAAGTGGCCCGCCTCCGAAAATGGGCGTATTAAGGCCCGCCTCGGTTAATAGATTTTATTAACCGCCTCCATAAATTGATTTTGCGAGACGGTTTTCGTAACCGCCTCGGTTAATAAAAAAATAACCGCTTCACTTAATTCGAGGCATTAACCGAGGCGGTTTAAAATCCTGCCCGCCTCCGAGGCTATTTTCAAAAGGCCGCGGTAAAGATTTTGTGTAGTAGTGTTCCTCATCCTTTATTCATGAAAAAATCAATTCTTTAGTCTCCGCAGCAACGCGCAGGGTTAGTCACCTAGTTTTTATTGAAGACGTCCTAATTGTCACATAACCCCACCGTAAAATGCAGAATCATCCAGTAGATGATCTGGGTGCATGGGCCTGTCTCCAAAAAAAAAAGTGCCGGGTGTGAGTGATTCCCACATATGGAAGTCTATTTATACGTCGAGCGATAGAAAGCTCCACTGATTCTAGTCGCCTATCTCCATCATCCCACGGAAAGATCTTGGCGAGCGTCACCATGCACCACTCCCCTAAGGGATTGCCTCCGTTGGCACGTCCTTTTATTATCAATCGCTAGTACATCTTGTCCCGGTTATTTGCCACATGTGAAGGGATCTTTGAATACTACAACATCCACAAAAAAACTTGTCATTTTACTTTCGTTTGAAGTCAAATTATTTTATGCTGCGAATTGAGCGTAGGGTTAGTTTCAAGCTGTCCACGCGTCTTTCAATGTGTCATGCGTCTAGAGAAGTTCGTGTGGCGTTAGATCACATAGGCTTTTCAAGGTTCGGGGCCTATTAGTGTGGATGATTAAAGAGTGATGTTCTGATTGTAATTGTTGACGTCGCTAAGTGTAGACATACCGGAACTAGACAATTGCCAATGATATGGATTGGAGGTGAATAATCATTAGAGGCTCTGGATTTACTTTAATGTATTTTAAATTGTCCAGGGATTTAGATATGAACAATAACTGTGCTATCAATTTAATAGAATCCCTTCTCGTGGAAAAAAATCTGAGTATTTCGATTACGTGATTTCCTTTAGCACGGATTCTTCGTTCTTATCGCTCGAGCATTCCACAGGGATATAGCTTGATCTTGCCTTCTTGCGAGAGCGACCGTGCATGATAGACGAAGGAATCGCCGTCATTTGTTTAGAAAAATGGAAAATATCCGGCCTCTCACAGTCAGGAATTGCCGTCAAGCCTTTATTATGAGGTTGCTGTCATCGGCCTTTGCTATCAGCTTGCTGTCATCGCTCACGCATCTCTTCCTGATTCCAGATTCCAGAATCATGATTACCGGGGGGTGGGGGTGTGGTGGCCAATGTGGCCGACGACTTGAAGAAGGCGGAGGCGGCGGCGGCCGGCCGAGTCGTCCGAGCTACTATCCGAGACGGCTCGTAGGCTCTGTACGCCAACCTCTCCTAAGGCGCCGCGCGTCGAGATGGTGCGCCTAGGTGCAGTCCGGGCCATGGTGCGCGCTTTGCACGCCACGACAGCGCTCGGCTGATGCTGCTGCCGTAGTGCCGCTAGTGCAAAAATGACTGATTTACCTTTCTTTAAAAATAAAATAAAAAATTAAAAGTAGATCTTGTCCCACATATTTTGGTACTGGCTCCACATAATTTGATACTATCCACACCTATTTGGTACCTTCAGGTACTTTCAGTTCATTACCTCCTATTTTTTTTTCCGATCTCGCCTAATGGTGGCCCATGTTTTTTTCGCCCATCGTAAAATTTCTCTTTTAATATATATTATTAAGTGAAGAAGTAGATAAATTGCCTTGTTTATCCATACTCTAGCGTTGCATATCTTCAAAGAATCATTAGTTTTTCATATGACTTGGATGGATGCACATATTTTATTGTGTAATAAACATTTAAAATGTCGAAAAGATACATAGATTTTTAGTTCACCTTTTGATTTAAAGCCATCCAAAAATAATTAATACTACAACAGATCTAGCAGTTATTTAGAAATAAAGATGGCGTCAAACGGAAGAGTGGAAAGCTACAAAGTTGCAAATCTCTTTAGGACGACATTATTGCGTGACCCCGCGTCCTCGTCTTCCACCTCCCGCTCGCGGTCGACCTCGCCCCCGCCCCTGCCGCCACGAACAGCTGCACTCCCGTAGCCTCGCTGCTCACGCTCGACATCGACCCCGCCCTCCTACTCGTCCTCGCCCCGCCGCGGACGCTAACCCTAGCGCCCGCGGTGGCCATCTTCTTCCCCTTCCCCCCTCTTGCCAGAGCTCCACCATGGCCATGCTCGCCGGCGACGCCGAGCTCTGAGCTCCGGCAATGGCGCCTCAGCTCCTCCCTGGTCCGGCCGCCCCTACCGCTGTCAGGCCCCTTAAACCACCCGGCCTCCTTCCCCACCGTCTGGCCGGCCCCTTCTATAGCCCGCCAGAGTTGGAGCCGGAGAGGGAGGTCGCCGGAACCCTAACGTCGCCATCTTCTTCGTCTCTGGCGTGGGCGCGGGCATGGGAGCGAACGTGGGCGTAGTTGAGCCGGTGAGGATGGGATGGGCCGTGGGGGAGGGCCTGCGTCGCGTGCTCGGCGCTGAGTGCAACTGGGCGCGCGTTAGACTTTGCGTACTTTTTATGCTGGAATTTTGTGCTCTACTATAATTTTTATATTTTGCATGGTCGTTTGTTTCTGCATGGCCCAACAATTCGACAACCCAAACTAGCAGAGTGATGCGGCCCATATGTGCTGCCTGTTTGAACTGAAGCACCTCTTAAAAAAAAAGCTCGGCCGGGAAGACTTTCACTTGTCAAGGCCCACTGGCCTTGAGGAGCTCAAAAGTCTCCTGTAGAAGAAGAAGTAACTAAATTAAACTACGTACTTGTCTCGATGTTTTTTCAAATTATTTACGTCTGTAGTTCTGTTCGTGCATTGTCCTACTTCTATTCTTGTTCTTAATTTATTTGGTCCCCGCTCTAATTCTCGCTCGAAGTGCTCTGGTGTTGTCCGGCATTTTGGGTGGAGTTCATCACGCACTTGGAGATCAATTACCATAACTTGTCAGGTACACGAGGTAGGAGCAGAGCGTCGTCGTCGTAGTTGTCGGCGTTGGCAAGATCCGTAACCCTTTCCATGAGCACTTCGAAGTCGTCATCCGACTTGAGGAGGCTCACCCTCGTGTACCGGCTGCTAGCGTCGTAGCCAGCGCCGGAACGCGTGATGATCCTGGCCTTCAGCAGCGCCTCGTAGCAGTCGTCGTCTTCCTCCCTCTCGCACTTCACCCATGCATAGGCTGTCCACATCCACATTCAGAGAAGAATGCTGTGACTATGAGATGAAAAGGTCGTCGAGGGTGCACTACTCTGCTCACCAGGCGATGGCTCTCTGACCCGGTTGAAGTACGTGCAGTACTGGTTGGGAGGGATCCTCTGGCGGCGGGACCGCGACACGGCGGCGCTCAGCCTGCGCCATCTGCTCCTCATCACGTCGTGCCCGAAGCCGAAGATGTCCTCCTTGCCGTGCAGGTTGGCCAGCATGACCCTGACGATCCCGAGCATCCGCAGCTGGGTGTCCCGGGACGCGCCCATGATGCTGTGCTGCACGTACTTGTACGCCCTCTTGGCCACCTTCTCGTCCCTGATCAACGCCCATCTGTACATGCAACGTGCACAGGACGTGTCATTGCGATTCATTCGCGTCTATAAATGTGCTCGTGCAGATAACACGCTAGTAGCTAACGCACCCGAGTCTGCTGCCGGCATGCCCGGATGGCTTGGACATGGTGAACAGCATGACGTCCTCGTCGGCCGGTGCCGCGATGTGCGTGAAATGAGGCCAGTAGTAGGCGTGGTCGGCGATCACCGCGGATCCGCGCAGGACGGTCGTCCGGAGCAGGGCGTCGGGGTTGTTCGGCGACGTGACGAACTCGACGAACCTGCCGTCGTCGCTGGAGTTTCGTGACGCGTTGGTCCATGCAGCCGTGGTTCCTTCCCATCTGTACTCGCGGCCGTCGAACATCGCTGTCTGTGTTCTGTACGGCTGAACCATGCATCCATCAACAAGGCGATCAGTGATGTATACAGACGTATAGTACTCCTATTCCTATATGCTTTCGATTCTCTGAGCATTTGGCGGACCATCGATGCGCATGCATGCTCATCGTCCTAGATTGGATGTCGTCTGACCGGGTAATACGGCACGGTGGCGACCACGCGGGCCGGTGGCGAGGCGGCGGCGGCGGCGGTGTCCGGGGAGAGCGCGTGCACCAGCGCGTTGATGAGCTGCGTGGAGCCGGCGCCGAAGACCAAGCGCTTGTCGTCCACGACTGCGTTGCCGACTGCCCTGTGCAGCCGCCAGATGCGGTCCTCGAGCTCGACGGACTGGAAGAGGCCGTCGGTGGTGGCGTAGCTCAGAGTCTCAGACGATGCCATCCGGGCACTAGCACGGCGCTGGCCGCCGCGTGCCGCTTCCAGTAGGGCTCCAGGAACAACGGGTCACCGCTGCACTGCCAACCATTCATTTCATTTGTGCCGCAACTCTATTAATCGGTCGTCAGAGATGGAAACTGATGGGCTGGGGTCACGTCACCTGTTAGCATCGGCGGTGCAGATGGGCGTTCGAATCGAGCAGTCCGGCCCGTCGAAGCAGCGGTTGCACTCGCACCCAGGCCGGCCGTCCTCGCCGACGACGCCATCCGAGAACACCTGCCCGTGGCCGGAGCAGTCGGCGGCGGCCAACGCCTCGGCCTCCCTGGCCGCCTGCAGTGCCCAGCTCAGCTCGCAGCTGCCACCACCGTCGCCGAGCAGCTGGGACGACGGCGAGAGGAAGGAGTAGTGCGCGAGGAAGAGCACGTTGAGGAGCAACGATGAGCAGAGGGCGACGACCCCGAGGCCGGCAGGTCGTCTTGGCCGCCGCTCCTCCGCGGCCTACATTGTTGGATTACTATTGGATGTCTCGGCGTGTTTTCAAAACTCAAAAGCCGTAATATATAGTTCTTCCTGCGAGCAACTCTACACTCCAACCCCCGTTCCATGTTCAATTACGTGGTATAACTTGTTTCTCGTATGATGAACTAACAAATCCAACCCGCAAGGTTAGACCGATACTGATTTCCGAAGAGATGATCCAGCCCTGCAAGGAACGCCTATGATAGGTTTACAGTGACTTGTATTTGCACGTATCTTTTGGTTACATGTATCTTGTCGAATTCGGCCAATTAACCCTGATCAATAGCTTCATGAAACTGATCACCAAGGTCCTGGCCAATCGATTTGGTTTCCATACCACAAAATTCCTTCAAAGGCAGATGCATACGTGACAACTTCCTTTATGTGCAAAATGTAATACGACGTCTACACAAAGAAAAGCACCTGACCTTATTTTTCAAAGGCATTTGATTCATTAAACTGGCCATACTTGTTGAAGGTCTTGACTCAGTTGGAAAAAATCTTTGTTCCAACACAAGAGTGGAAAAATCTTACACTAAATAGAACAGGATAATGAACTTCCGGCCAAGCTCACCGACTGAAGGTGTATCGACACTTTAAATGCTTTTCGATGAATTAAATGGCAATAAAATTAAAGGACTAACGTATTTGTTGAGATTGTGCAGGTATTTAGTCACTGGTTGATTTACGTGCTTGGGCTAAAAAAATAATGCAAATGATAAACGAGTTCAAAATTGATGAAGTGTCAAACATGTTGTGAAGATAACAAAAGAGACATGATTTGTCGGTGTTTTGTAAACCGGACTAGTAAATTTATACGATTGCCGCACTGCTCCAGGAAGATGATGATAGCATACAAAAGACACGAGGATTTATAGTGGTCCAGGCTGAAGCCCTATGTCCAGTCTCAGAGAAGATCGAGTCCGTGTTACTCCCTTGAATGCTCTGAAGTTCTTACAATGGGGGATGCAAGAATGGTGGAAGAGGTAGAAGAACCTAAGCTAGGCGGTGGGCTGCCCGAAGGGAAGCTTCAGGAGCCCTACTACTACGGAAAATGAATGATATGGTAGAGGATTCAGAATGATCCTGAGATGGGTGTCCTAGCTGCCCTTATATAGAGTTCGGGGCCAAGGCACGTACAAAGCAATAGGTTCTCCCGACCGAGAGGGGTCGCGAGTCTGAGGGAGGGCCTAGCTAACTTGGCTTGCAAGCTATGCTGTCTTGTGGAGCACGTCCGGGCGTGGCTGTCATCATGGTCTTGTGGCCACGCCGCAGCATGGTGTGGCGTGGTGCTACTGTGCCGGCCGTGGCGGCACTGTAGGCACGATGGTAGTTCGCCAGTCGTCCTGTGCGACATGGTCTCTGTCGTGGTCTTCGTCATCGTCTCTTGGTTTCCTGGGGCGTCGTACAAAAGTTGGTGGCCGCCCCCGGGTCGTCGATCGCCTTGTTGTCTTTAGGAGTGGAGGGCTACGATCCCTACCGTTGGGGTCATGGTTCTCGCCAGCCTGGATGGCCTCTAAGTCAGGGCCCTCGTCATGGATCTCATCCCATAGCGGGTAGGATCATACTCCCGTCTCGTCGGGCCGTATTCAGCCGGTGGTCATCGTACCTGTTGTCACCACTTTGGGCGGTATTATCTTGTCTATGCGGCATGGCACAGAGATGGCGTCTGACCAGACTGAGGTGACTGCTATCTTCTTTGTCCTTGCGGGGTCAGTGCAGCGTGCTTGTTCTTGTCAGAGTAGGCACGCTTGGCTGGGCTAGACCTCTCCCCGTTCCTTCTAGGGATCGAGACGGGGGAGGGGTCGTGCGCCTTTCTAGCACCGTGCAGCTAACGCATGAGGAAGGGGTCGTGACTGACTCCAGCCTTAGCGTTCGGCCTGGTTTGCTTGGCTTAGCTGGGTCTCGGTCGCTCGGGCCTTCGCTAGCCAATATGTTGCCGCGTGGCCGGCTAACTAATCGATACCTTGAGACACCCCAGGGTTATGACGCCGACAGTAGCCCCCGAGCGTTTTTACGATCACGAAGTGATCATGAAAGCGCTGAGATGCGTGTGCGTTGTGCGCGGGTTCGTAGTCGTGGCCTATTCGTGCTTCGTCGCTCGGTCCCTTGCGAGCAGGTGCGTTCAATACGGTAGGTGGCCGATGCGCTTTTGCCCCGTCAGGACGCCCTAACGATGTGGTACGTGACTGCTGAGCCCTGCCGTGTCAGTGTGCTGCGTATCGGGGTTCGCGACCCAGGCCAGGGCCGAGTGGTCTCGTCGACACTATGCCGGCCCTGCCTTTTGGAGGATCTCGATTTCATTGACCTCACGTGGACATCTGACATTAGTTATGACCTCCCTTGGTTCGCCACGCAGCATGGGGATCCAGGGCGTTCAGTGCACTCTTGGGGCTATAAATATGGGTCTTCCTTCCGTTCGAACCACTCATGGCTGTGTCTATGATCATTCCCTTCCTTTCTGCTGAAAGAGCGAGGAAATCAGAGAGAGAAGTTCGAGGAGAACCGCGTGGTTCCCGTCATGTGTCCCTTTGGGTGTCACCGGTAGTGCTCGAAAGCTAGTGGTGCCTCTTCAACAAATGGTGCTAGAAGGGATCTTGCGAGCGAAGAAGGAAAGGATGGCATGACTGTCGTGTAGGGGGCCATGCTGCCTTTGTGACATGGCTGCACTTTGGCCTCCCTTTTGCTCCATCTTGGCACCAGAGTGGTTGTCAAGGTGTTTGTTGGAGCTAGGCTGTCCTGCCGCTCTCCTCCTCCCCGCGTTCTGATCCCTGGGGCTACGACACTACGAGAGGGCTGGCGAGTTTTTACTTCATCTTGCCTCCCTGCAGTGTCGTTCCCCGAGGGCTTTTCAATGATACCACCACTAGGGTGTGGTGGTATCAGTTTTTGCATTCCTTGTGTGCGGATCGTCCCCACATCGCTTTGGCTTTTCAGTGATACCACCACTAGGGTGTGGTGGTATCAGTTTTTGCATTCCTTGTGTGCGGATCGGCCCCACATCGCTTTGTAATCATATAAGACATGAATAAAAGCTCAAGGAATCCTCCTTCCGGAGTTGCTGCAGCCCTTTTGTGAGGCTTTGCTCGCTTGTTATATGCGGTTTGGCCGCACGCGTTTTGTGGCCGTGTTATCCGAGTGAGACCTCATTGACCTTTGGCCTGTTCGGCCGGGATTAGATATGCGAATCCGGGGACGCGAACTTTGGGTGAGTCACTGGTCCTTCACCGCGCGGGGCGATGAGGTTGTAAAGAGACTTTGGACCTTTCCTCCTGAGTGTTTGTGAGCCCAAAGGTGCAGGACTTGGGTGAGTGATTAGCCTCTCGCTGCGTAGGGCGGCGAGGTCGTCAAGTGACCTTGGACCTCTCCCCCCAAATGTATGCGAGCTTGGGGATTGCAGGCTTTGGGTGAGCCATTGGCCTCTCGCTGCGCGGGGCAACGAGGTCGTCGAGCGACCTTGGACCTCTGCCTCCAAATGTCTGCGAGCTTGGGATTACAGGCTTTGGGTGAGTCATTGGCCTCTCGCTGCATAGGGTAATGAGGTCGTCGAGCAACCTTGGACCTCTCCACCCAAATGTCTGTGAGCTTGGGAATTGCAGGCTTTGGGTGAGTCGTTGGCCTCTCGCTACGTAGGGCAACAAGGTCGTTGAGCGACCTTGAACCTCTCCCCCTAAATGTCTGCGAGCTTGGGGATTGCAAGCTTTGGGTGAATCTTTGGCCTCTCACTACGCAGGGCAACGAGGTCGTCAAGCGACCTTGGACCTCTCCCTCCAAATGTCTGTGAGCTTGGGGATTACATGCTTTGGGTGAGTCTTTGGACTCTCGCTGCACAGGGCAACGAGGTCATTGAGCGACCTTGGGCCTCTCCCCCCAAATGTCTGCGAGCTTGGGGATTGCAGGCTTTGGGTGAGTCATTTTCCTCTCGCTGCGCTAGGCAATGAGGTCATCGAGCGACCTTGGGCCTCTCCCCCCAAATGTCTGCGAGCTTGGGGATTGTAGGCTTTAGGTGAGTCATTGGCCTCTCGCTGCGCAAGGTAACGAGGTCGTCGAGCGACCTTGGACCTCTCCCCCCAAATGTTTACGAGCTTGGGGATTGCATGCTTTGGGTGAGTCATTGGCCTCTCGCTGGGCAGGGCAATGAGGTCATCGAGTGACCTTGGACCTCTCCCCCCAATGTCTGCGAGCTTGGGGATTGTAAGCTTTGGGTGAGTCATTGGCCTCTCGCTGCGTAGGGCACCGAGGTCGTCGAGCGACCTTGGGCCTCTCCCCCTAAATGTCTGTGAGCTCCATCGTCACTTTATGAGGAAGGAGCTATTGTGTGACTTTTAGCAACTCGTGTGATGATCCCTCCTGAAAGGATTGCCGGCTCTCGTGGGTGAGGCTTCACGGTCTGGCTTCAAGTCGTGGCTTCAGGACGTGGGGAGGAACTGTCTGCTACCTGGTTCCGACTATTAGGGACCACTCGGGCCTAGTTTTGGCTTCCTTCTGCCGCCCTTTCCCAACCCTGAAGGGTCATACTGCCTTGTTACAGGCAGGTTTCAGTTTTCGCCCCACGCGAGGAGAGGCTTGTCCACCGTAACCACACGATTGGAGCGGTGCACCTTGTCGGGGTCGATGGGTAATTCGAGTGGGACCCGATATCCTCCCCAATCGACGTGGAGTTCGGTTGTGTCTCATCGAGAGACATCCCATAAATTGTCGGCCGTCAATCCCATCGGTCCCTAACTGCCTCCGCAGCGGCCAAGAGGCAAGATGCCTCTCCAGAGGGGGTCAACCCGGGAGACTTCGGAGCGGACGACTCAAACACAGAGAGATATGGTCATGTGGCTCCGCACCACCGATTAGAGCCGTAGGGGCCCATCTCCTCCCTGCCTCTATCCCTTTTGTGGCCTCAAGCCCTTCTAAGGGCCGGCCCAAGAGAGGTTTTCCTAAGCACGACGCGGGGTCGTGTTCATGGCGATTCGCCCTTGTGCGCAGATTCAGGGGTGTGCGGCCTCCTAGATCATGTTGCATTGATGGTGCCCATTCGCGAGCGGCGAGGCGTCTTCTGAAAGAAGGCGCGTAAAACCAAAATGATGTGAAAAAATGAAAACACGCAAGGCCAACCTGGCCTAGGTTATCGCATGGGAGGCTGCCGCTTCGCCATCCGCCCAGTAGTCGCTCCTGCTCTGTGAGATTATCAAAGAGGTTAGTAATGGTCATGGGCCTGGTTTGCTTGTCGAGGTTATCTTTGCAGTTATAAATCCGTTGGACTGGTGCGCTTGGGAGGTGTCATTCTCCCGTCTCCTGAGTTGCTTTCTTGTCCTTTCTGCTCGTGCACTTGTAATCCCTTCCCTGGTGATGGATCGCGGGAAGTGCCTTCAAGAAGAGTCCCCTGAGGTCGACGAACCGCCGTCGCTCCTTCTTCCTTCCCTGCGAGAACAAGGGTAAATGATTTTCGCGTCGTTCTTTGGGTTTGACTGTGCTCGTGTTAATCGTGGGTGTGTTCAGGATCATCTGTCCGATGATGGTGTCAGAGACCAGAGGCCCATCCGATTTCATCCATCCCTGGCCTGTTCCGGCTCTAGAGCCGGTGAGCCCCCGTCCCCTGTCCCTTACTATCGAGCGGCAAGGGAAATGGAGCTTTGTGCTCAAAAGGGACGAGGCCCGCCGGTTGCATTCAAGTTTTGTTCGTGAGGTGGCCTAGCTGAAGGCCCGCGTGGACTATCTCCAGGCGGCCCTCTAGGTGGCGGAGGAAGAGGTCGCCGAGGCATAGGCGCTAGCAACCGCCATGAGGGTGCGAGCGTATGGTGAGTTTCTGAAAGCTATAGTTTGGTTTTGGCTAATTGATGAAACCTTAGTACTAACCTCTATGCTAAGTGTGTGGATTAGATGAGGTTGGTACAATCCAAGTGATGGCGCTAAGAAGATAATCATGGTGCGTGGTGATTGTTGACGGTAGTTAAAGTATATCATGAGCCATCAATCTTTTTTGCATAAATGATCAAAATGAATGAATATCATAGAATAGAAGGTTTAAACTGACAGTTTCCATGAGTTTTGGTGAATTTATGTTTTTAGCAGGATTTATACAGAAAACCACCGAGGAGGACCTAAATATCAAAAGAGATCGCAGGACAATTTCGTGGCTACTACGCAGGAATGTTCTAGAGGACACCACACTGAGGCAGGGCGTGAGACCCTGCCAGGTGGGGCCAACTGGCCCCACCCCTAGGCCGCCCGCCCTGCCACGGTGGGAAATGCCCACGAGCTTCTAGAGTCTTCCTCTACCGCCTCCTAGGATGCATTTCCACTGTACCTCAAGTCACTTTGATCCAAGGGCTCGTATTCAACCCCTAGGGCTATAAATACAGGGCTGCACCCCCTCCTTGAAGCCAAGTCAAATCCTAAGAGCGGAAGAGCCAGAAACCCTAATTTCTATCCCCACTAGGATCAAGTTCTTCTGGAGCTTGCTTCTGAGATTCTCTGGTAATCAACTTCTGATTCAAGTAAGCAATTTGTTTATATTGTTCTTCAGGTTTGCAACTCTCTATTAAGTGCTTTGATCTTGGTAGCTCCTTGATTGAAGTAGTATTAGTAGTGTAAGCATGGTACTTCGACTAGGGTTACTTGTGAATGCCCTCTATTTTCTGGATTGGTGGTAGATCGCGAAGGTGACTTTTATAGCTTCGTTGAGTCCTACGTAGCCCACCTCCCATTAATAGGACTTGACATGCCAAATGGTGCTTATAGGGAAGAAACTCTGATTTTGTTCTTTATGAGACATCGCCCACGATAGAACGATAGAAGGCAAAGTTTATCGAGATTGGAACTAGACAGTCCTTAGTAGTCTCCTTTATACTCTCTATTTTCTAACCTTGGTTGTGAAGTTGGGTTAAGTTTATAGACTTAGTTATCCTCACCTACTGTTCCTTTGGGTTCGATATTAAAACCGAAATAATCTTGGTGAAGTGCTACAATTGTAGTTTCATCTGAGCGCTTGTGGATATCTTATTTTCTTGTGTGCATTTAATTTATACCAACAAGCATTTTTGACGCCGTTATCGAGGAACGGTTTGTTGAGTTAACTTTGAGTCTAACTTAATCTTGTATTATACTTTTATCTTTACTTTTAGTTTTTCTTTACCTTTCTACCATGGAGCCTGTAACCACCCTTCTTTACCAATACGGAGCACCCACAGGCATGAGCCTTAAGCCAGCCGAATCATCTAAACCCATCCTATCATTTGGCTATGAGTTTAGTCCGGAGTTAATTAATATGGTTCAGGATCAACCTTTTTCTGGCGATGTTAGTGAGAACCCCTATTCCCACCTAAGTGATTTTGAGCAGACCTGTGCATGCCGACACATTGAAGACATGTCTGATGAAACTTTCAGATGGAAGCTTTTCCTTTCTCTTTGACGGGAGAAGCTAAACACTGGTATGAACTTCACATTGGGAGTAGTCACGGAGATTGGAAAGCCTTACGTTCTAGCTTTTGTTTACAATTTTTCCCATCTATAAGGTTGTCACACTTCATTTAGAAATTTTGAGTTTTAAACAACAGAAAAAAGAATCTCTAGGTAAGGCATGGAAACGCTTTAACACTATTTTAGATTCTAGTCCCAACCTTGCTTTGCCAGACCCCATTCTTCTCCAATATTTCTTTATGGGCCTCAACAGAAAAAACCAAAAAACACCTTAATACAGCCACAGGAGGTTTGTTCATGCACATCACTGCTGAACAAGGAAGAAACATTCTTATGAAAATCTTAGATGACCTTCCTGAAGAGAGAGAAGTTGGTAGTGGAAGAACCCCAAATAGTTGAACCCAAATTTTTGCCTAAACCATCTCAACCTTTAGCTATTCCAGATCCCGAACCATAGGAGGAGGAGGAAACTCCAATTTCGGATTTCATGCTTGAATTTGAGGATAAATTTTTGATGAATATGGAAATACCTCGAATTACCACATGATGAGAAAACTTCAGGAGTTCAGAAATCCACCATCTATAAAATCTTTAAACCCTTCTGAGGAAGATTTCTTTAAAAAGACAACGAAAGAGCTAGTGTCTGTTTTGAGTAATGAGTGGTTAGAAGAATCAGAGCTTTCACCTGAAATAATTCGTTTAGATTCACCCTCTGTCACCATTGAGTGCCAACTTGACAAAGCTCATTTTGATTCCTTTTATAATCCAATAGTGGTTGTTAATATCATGTCTGCTACATTTGCTCAAGATTTATTAAAAGATATGCCATTAGCCCCAACTACAAAGTTGCTAAAAAGTCTTTCAGTTCACATTGTCCTGAGTTTGGGAATTTTATGTGCCCTTCCTATTTTTGTAAATGAAACCCAAGTCCTGTTGAATTTCTACATCTTTGATGTTATGGAATTGATTTGTTGATAGGGCAACCAATAGAAAGACTTATCCAAGAAGGACAAACGGGGAAATTGAATATTAAACTTGGGAAAACTTTGAGCTCTCTGTGCCTATCACTCATTCTCTGAATACTAAGACAGAGCCACTTCCCGAGTTATACCCAATAGAAGAGGTTAAGGTAGCATCTCTTGATGATCTAATTGAACCTAATCTAGAAGATGATGCTCAGTTCTTTATTAATGAAGAGGATGTTGATCCTATTGATCTTGAACCTCTCGATGATTTGTTAGAACCACCTAAGCCCTCCATTGAACTTAAACATTTGCCTTCTGGTATGAGATATGCTTTTCTTAATAATGATCAGGATTCTCCTGTGATCATAAGTAATAAATTCTCTCAAGAAGAATCTTTGCGCTTAATAACTGTCCTAGAAAAGTATCGTTCTGCTTTTGGCTATTCACTCCAAGATCTTAAAGGAATTAGTCCTGCTCTTTATACCCATTGTATCCCTACAGACCCAGATTGTACACCTTGTAGGAAGCCCTAACGTAGGCTTAACAATACGATGAGAGAGGTAGTTAAGAGAGAGGTTTTGAAACTCTTGCACGCTGGGATCATCTATCCTGTGCCGCATAGTGAGTAGGTAAGGCCTGTCCAAGTTGTACCTAAAAAGGGGGGAATGACTGTTGTTAAAAATGAGAAAAATAAATTAATCCCCTAAAGAACTGTCACTGGTTGGCGTATGTGCATAGGCTACCGGAAACTTAACAAGGCAACTAAGGAAGATCATTTTCCGCTACCCTTCATTGATGAAATGTTAGAGCGATTAGCGAATCATTCTTTCTTTTGTTTTCTTGATGGATATTCTGGGTATCACCAAATTTCGATCCACCCAGATGACCAAAGCTAAACCACTTTTACATGTCCATATGGAACTTATGCTTATCAAAGAATGTCTTTTGGATTATGTAATGCTCTAGCTTCTTTTCAAAGATGCATAATGTCTATATTTTCTGATATGATTGAAGAAATCATGAAAGTTTTCATGGATGATTTTTCTATTTATGGAAAAACTTTTCATGATTATCTTAAAAATTTAGACAAGGTGTTGCAAAGATATGAAGAAAAGCACTTAGTCCTTAATTGGGAAAAATATCATTTCATGGTTAGAGAAGGCATAGTGCTAGGACACTTAGTGTCTGAAAGAGGAATTGAGGTAGATAGAGCTAAAATTGAAGTAATAGAACGACTCCTCCACATGTAAATATTAAAGGGATCCGAAGTTTTTTGGGTCATTATGGTTTTTATCGCCGATTCATAAAATTTTTTTCGTATATTGCTAGACCACTGACAAACCTGTTAGCTAAGGATGTTTCCTTTGAATTTGATGATGCATGTTTGAAATCTTTTAACATTCTTAAAGAAGCACTCATCTCTACACCAATCATCCAACCCCCTGATTGGTCTTTACCTTTTGAAATCATGTGTGATGCTAGTGACTATGCTGTGGGGGCAGTTTTGGGACAAACAAAAGATAGAAAGCATCATGCAATTGCTTATGCTAGCAAAACTCTGACAGGAGCTCAACTTAATTATGCAACAACTGAAAAAAGAACTTCTAGCTGTTGTTTTTGCTATTGATAAGTTCAGGTCTTACTTAGGAGGAGCAAAAGTGATTGTCTGCACTGATCATGCTGCTTTAAAATATTTGCTCACTAAGAAAGATGCTAAACCTCGATTAATAAGATGTATTTTGTTACTCCAAGAATTTGACTTAGAAATAAATGATAAAAAGGAAGTAAAAAATCATGTTGCTAATCACTTGTCTATAATGCAATATGAGAATCCACAGGAATTACCTATCAATGATTCGATGAGGGACGACATGCTCTTCAAGATCACCAGATCAGACCCCGGGGTACACGAATATTGTCAATTTTATGGTTGCAGGTTATGTGCCACCAGGGGAGAATAAAAGAAAGCTCATTTACGAAAGTCATCTCCACATATGGGACCCGTCGTACCTCTTCAGAGTATGTGCTGATGGTTTGCTCAGAAGATGTGTACTGGCAGAGGAAGGCATTCATATCATTGAAAGATGCCACTCATCACCCTATGGAGGACATTATGGGGTATTCCGCACTCATACAAAGATTTGGCAGAGTGGATTCTATTGGCCAACCATGTATGAAGACACAAAAGATTTTATTAGGAGATGTGGAGCGTGTCAGAGGCACGAGAATATAAATTCACGAGATGCCATGCCACTCACCAACAACCTCCAGATTGAGTTCTTTGATGTCTGGGGAATTGACTATATAGGACCATTTCCAAAGTCAAAAAACTGCGAATACATCTTGGTGGTAGTCGATTATGTCTCCAAGTGGGTTGAAGCCATGCCATGCAGAAAAATGTTGATGCAAGGAACTCCAAGAAGATGTTTCATAAAATAATATTTCTAAGATCTGGGGTCCCAAGGATGGTGATCAGTGATGGAGGAACTCATTTCACTGATAGGAAGTTTCATACATATATGAGAAATCATGGGATTCGTCAAAATGTTGCTACTCCATATCACCCTCAGACAAGTGGCCAGGCAGAGACGTTGAATAAGCAAATGAAGAATATTCTATAGAAGACGGTTGATGAGATGGAAAGTGCATGGAAAGATCGACTACCCAAGGCACTTTGGGCCTCTCATACGACCTGCAAGACACCATTGGACAAGTAGTTTGAAACTAACATCCTCTTATTTCAAGTACATGCCAGTACCAAGGTAAACCTCCAACAAAAGCATTAGAGACAAGATAACTCAGAAGGATCATGCCCATGATCACACTCCGCCACTACGGCAGGAGCCATCCAATTCTTGCAGTAGCCATGATACATCACAATCTGCAACAAGTGGGAATAAACCTTGAGTATGAGAAGGTACTCAGCTAGACTTACCCGTCATAAACCAGAAATAACATGACACCAAGGAGTATGCAAAGCTTTCTTTTAGTGGGCTAGCTTGACTCATTTGCGAAAAGCATAAGTTATCATGAATAAACCATTTTAAGTACTTTTGCATCATCTTTGTTATAACCTGTTAATCCAGGTAAGCACCTATGCCAAAGCAATCACTTGATTAACCATTAACATAAAAGTTACCATCTTAGGTTTAACATTTCCAACATAATCCACATAACCATCCGTGTTCCATCATCATTACTACGATGCCATACCTCGAGTCAAGTGCTCACTATCCAGGAGCGATGACGATTCGAATTGATTCCTAACCAGCTGGTGATTTATTCCTCACACAAACCATACTCACCGATCAAGTGAGCTACAGGTCACCAATGACACTATTCTGGTAAACGTTGCGGGACAAATTGGAGCCGCGATACCCAGGGATCGCCCGACTGCCAGGGATCAGGCCTCGCCTGCCCTTGGGCTCACTCTTCGTGCCCCTGTCATACCCCCATCAGCACCAATATGTGCACCCGTGTAGATCCCGGCCCAAATAGTGCCACTGGCTTCGCGGTCGAAAGGTACTTTATTCGGCCAACCAAATATGAGGCATGCGTTCAACATGACAAGAGGGACAAGCAACGTCGGTCCTTAACCGACACAGACGGAATCACTATAGTCCAAAACCCTATAAAACTTCGCCCGGTCTCCATTTATCCATCAACACTTGGTTATTTTCCATGATAACAATTATAACCAACCATAACCAGGTATCCACCTATATCTCACAGGTGAAAGGAAATCACCCAACTTCTACCGGTCTAAGCATGGCTAAGCAATACTTTTGATCCTGAACCAAAAATAGGATTCCAGGCATATTTACGGGACAAGGAAAAGGTATATATGCAGCAAGTGTTTCCAATCAACTCCTATAACTTAATGTAACAATACATATATATACTCAATTACTTTTATAAAGTAGGAGGCCTAGAATGCTCCGGGGCTTTCCTGGGATCAACACTTATGTTAGTGTTTGACAGATGACACTCGCTTGGCGAGCATCTCCTATCCTGGCACTTGCTTAGTCCTTCTATCTTCGGGATATGTCCACCAAACACCGTCTTTGGGTTTGGCTCCAACATCTCGTCCTTCACGTGGTGCATCTACCGTACCTAGATGAGATGCAAGATGCATGTGTATGAATATGATGAATGATAACACAAGATGCATCACATAAGCACTCAATGCAACACAAGATTATGCAAGACAAGCATAAGGTTACACTAAATACACTTAAGTACTTTTGCGATGCTTAACTTAAACATCACACAAATTACCAAGCTAAGCTAGCAAACATAAAAGGCATGGCACACAAGTTTTATAAGACCTCAGGTGCATTAACTTGGCATCACCAAGGACATGAGCCACACTTAGCAACACACAAAGCAACAACAATTACTAGAATCAGAAGCTGTCATTTTCAGGACTGCAAATGGTAGCTGCTTGTTTAATTCATAACTAGAGTTCTACAGATACAAATGACATGTAACAAGATATTCTAGAAAGCTTCTGAAATTATCTACAACTATTTTATTTACACCTAGAGCTGATTCTAAAGCTAACCAAGCCAAAACATAGCAAGAAGCAAGTCTGCACAAGAGATGGACAGAAAACTGACATGAACTTCAGAGATGCATAACTAGAGTTCTATTCATCCAATAAGGGTGGTTCTTAACTTTTTAGAAAGATTATTAAGTTAGCTAGAAATTTGTTATTATCATCTAAAGGTGATTCCACAGATAAAAGGGCCAACCAATACCAAGAATGCATCTCTATCCAGCTTTGGACAGAAACTGTCATCCCAATTGGAAAAGCTATAACTAGAGTTCTAGACCACCAAAAGTGATGATCCAAGATAATTTAGAAATATTATGAAAATTCCTTCAATTAATCTATTATCACCAAAGCATGATTCCATATGTAAATAAGCCAACTAATGCAGTCATTCAGATCTGTCCAGAGGACAAGCAAAACCTGATAGAAGACTTGTAAAATCTAAAACTCAAAAACCATCAGGCCTAAAATCATGAAACTTTAACACAAGCTATATCACAAAGTCTCCTACAACTCTTGTATTCACCACTTTCACAGAAAACCTTATTTTCATGCTTAATTTAAGCATAGCTCATATTAAAGCATTTATTAAGCACTCAAGAAAGGTGAATCAAAAACTAAACCATAATGCATCTAATGACCATAAAATTTTTACCACACATCAAACATCACATAAGTAGCATGCCACAAAAAATTCACTTCATTTGGAGCCCTAGATCTGAAGTTATGAAAAAGACAAAACACAACTAGCCTTAAAACCTAACTGCATAAATCTATTTTTACAGAGAAAACTTTAAACTAAAACATGACATATTATAGATCTACTGCATAGAGAATTTCACAAAGATTCCAAAAAGTCCACATTTGATATTTTACGAATTTCCTATAATTTACTATGCATTTTTAAAGTTTCAGCAAAACTAAAACAAATCAGTCCTTATTGGCACTATTCATCTAAGTCTAGGGCTTTGCAGTTAGGCCCCTGACTTTTCTCAAATTTGAACCTGATGTTCCTGTCGCGAATTTGGAGCAGGGGACGCGCGGGAGCTCGCCGGAGGAGGCACGTCGGCGGCGGGGAAGCGCGGGGAAGCACCAGGGCGTGCTCGCGCACTCGTGGACGGCCTCAGCCCGCCTGGAGAGGTGGCCCGTGGCGGCCCAGCCATGCACGCCGGTGGCATGTTGCGGCGGCGGCCCTCTGCAAGTGGCGCAGCGGCCCGGCGGCGAAGCGCACGAGTGCGAGGAGAGGGCGCCGACTCAGTGGTGCACGCGGAGGGGCGAGCGGTGGCTTGGAGCAGCAGGAACGTGGCGACCACGGAGCTCGGCGGTGACATCCATGGCGGCCTTGCTCTGGCGCGCGCGTTCGCGTGCTGCAGGCCAGGTGAGGAGCGAGCGCGAGTGCGGGGAGGAGTGGAGATCGTCTGAGCATCGGCATGGCTTTAGGTGAGGCGCCCTCGATGCGTGGAGAGGAGGACGACGCGCGGCGCTGTGCATGGTCGCCACGAGGCATTCTCTCGAGCACGTGGTGGGCGCTGAGTGGAGCAAGGTGGGCAGCGATTTGGGCCATATCTGTGCCGATTTGGACTATGGGCTCAAAAGCAAAGTTGCAGCCCACGCGACACTCTATCATTTTCGTTAAGACCACTCTGTCATTAGAGCTATGGATTAAGAGATAATTAGCTCCTAATTTAGCAATGTCAACCCATTAATGACCAACAAGGAAACTCAAATTTGATGATCAAAATGAAGCCAAACTCAGGCCAAATTTCTTTGAGCTCTTTTCCATGGGCTCCTCTCCATCTCTTATTAAGATATCAAACCAAGTTGCTTAGGAAAAACACGAGAACGCGACGTGCCAACCGTCTTGTCCTTGCCGGTCCAAGTCCATGAATATGATGAAACTAGCAGTTTTGGGAATTGATTTTCAAGGTCCAAACAAGCTCCAAATCTGGTGAGACTCGATTTATTGTTTCGTTCACAAGGTGTACTCCAACTCGTATTAAGGAATTCAATTGAGCTGCCATATGAATTTGGAAGATAAAATGTCACAAACATAGCAACTCACAGCTGTCAATCAAGACTTAGAATTATTTCTAGGGTTGAAAAACAGCAGCTGATTCAAACTTCGAGCCTCTGTTTGACCTATTTCCAAGCCGATTTGGCTCTTCTTCCAAAAACAAAGTTTCTTCTCCATAATATGAACTACAACTCTTATTTAAGATCCAACATCAAAACTGGTATAAAACCTATAGTTCTACTTTGATCAATGCAGCATCACGATAAAGCTGAAATTATCCTTTTTATCCATTGGAGCATTTTCTGGGCATTTGCTCAACACGAACCTTTCATGACTTTTGTTGTAGAGTCCATCTATAGTCTTTTAGGTAAGGTTGCAAGGTTTGGTTGATGACCTATATTTCCATTCACTTAATAGTGCAATTCAAGCACTTAGTAAAATCATTCCAACAAGGATATAACTTATCATTTCATGTGACTTATTGACTCTAAACTTTATGAAACTTTTCCAGTGACCAATATAGATGGGTATTAATGCGAGACACATGAAGATATTACAATAACACCATCCAAGCATATATCTTGAGGGCCTATACGTAAAGCAAGGGTGCAATATCCAAGTTTAGGTTGGGGCTCATTTCCATAGGTTTGACCTTGACATCTTCATCACCACTTAATCTGCCAAGTTTGAGCTCAAATCCACTGCTTAACTAGTGGCAAACACCTGGGGTGTTACACCGCTCGACCCCATGGTCAGACCGCCCGGCCCCCCGTCTCCGCCTCTCGCGCGCCGCCAACTCTCACACTCCTTCTAGGCTCTTCCAAGATAGAATGGCATCTTTTTTCGGTCCATTCACATATTCTTTCGCGCGAAACTATCTGGGGAAAGATTTTGACCTCTGATGCAAGTCAACCTCCCCTATATAAACAAGCCCATGCATGCCTTCAACCCCATTCTATTCAAGTCTCCTCTCCTTTCCTTAGCAGAGCTCTCCTCCCTTTTTCAAGATCCAATGGCCGAAAGAGAGGTAGTTCCCTTTGGAGTCGACCTCAACAAGATTCCTCTGAAGGAAGACGCGTTGGCCATCGTCCCCGTTGAAGAGCCTCTGCCTCTTGCCATCATTCCTCCCAAGGAAGTAGTGCCTATGCCACCAAGAAGGACCTATGGGCAGTCCTATTTTGCTCAAGCTCGTCAACCAACACTCCCGGTGCCTCAAGATCGTCTACTTCTGGAAGATGCGCCGAGAGGACCGAAGATCGTTGTACCGAAGGACACCAAGCTGCTGCCTCCTAGACCCAATGAGAGGATCGTGGGTGTGAAGACCAACAAGTTGGGGGAGGTCACATGTGTGAAATACACTACGGCCACTCCCTGTGTCTCTCTCGAAGGAATTCGTGCTTCGCGAAGCCAAGTCAAGTTCATTCCGCCAAGAGAAGCTCCCAAGAGATCTGCACCTGCTCCATTGAAAAGAGAAACCAAGCGCCCAAGGACAACCATAGCTATGCTAGAAACTAAAGTCGATACTCTCATCCAAGCAGTCACTCTCATCACCAGTATAGTTCGAACCCTGAGTAGGTAGATGGAGATGAATATTCCCTCCGTCCAAAAATATCTGTCGCTTTCGCTTCCCGAGAAATAACTTTGACAAAATATATATTAAAAAACATTAATATTTGTGATACATAATTAGTATCATTGAAAAGATCTTTGAATCTAGTTTTTTAATAAATTTATTTAGAGATACAAATGTTGCACGTATTTTCTACAAATCGAGTCAAACTTGTGGCACAAAAACCGAAAACGACAGATATATCCGGACAGAGGGAGTATATTAGAAATTAGCAACCTCAAGAAAGAGAATGAGAGACTTGTGAGAGAGATGGCTAAGAAAGAGAATGAGAGAATCGTGAGGGAGATGTTTTTCACGGATGTTAGAAAGAATTAGTTATCTAGCTGATAAGGCACGAGTTAGGTTAAAGTTGTTAGGTTCGTCGTTTTAAATGTTAGGTTCGATCATTAGCTCAGTTAATTAGAAGATTGTTTGGTTAGGTTTGGAATTAATAAATAAAGTGCCTTATTCATTTTTAATGAGTCTTGCTATGATTACCTGTTCTCTATCTCTATTTTTGGATATGTGTTTGTCTCCACATGTTGTGCAGAAAAGATTATACAGGAAAACAAGTGTGGGGGAGGCACATCGTGAGATGTTGTGTGATATATTTTAGGTTATTTAAATAGTGTCAATGCAATGTTCGTTTTGTTTTCCCAAATTGAATGTATTTATTGTTTTATTATTTTTAATTTCCCAAATTCTTGTTTGTGATTTTCACGTAGTGTACATGTAACGTTCTAGGTTGCATTTTCAGATGTTCACATAGTATAAGTGGGATGTTCCACGATTATTTTTGAGTATTTATATAAAACTCATGAGATGTTTAGTGATATTTTTTTTGTTGTCCAAGTAGTATTTGCGCGATGTTCTCTTTTATTTTAATTTATTTGGTGGGTTTTTATTTTTATTATTTTTGTTTCCTCTTAGATTTTATTAACTTATGTTCTATTTAAGTTATTATTTATTTGCCTCTATATATCTGTAGCATTTGTTATTTCTATTTATTTCCTTTTTTCTTCTTCTTTATTTTACTCTAATTATATAATTACTTTATTTTTTATTCTCTTGTTTTGCTTTTTATTTTTCTATATAATATTCTATGGCCTAGCTCACGTGTTTTGTGTTTTTATGGTATATTTTAAGTTGTTCAATTAGTGTGTGTGTGTGTGTGTGTGTGTATATATATATATATATATATATATATATGATGTCTTTTTATGTATTTTAGGTTGTCTTCCTTTTTCTCTTTTACTTTTTATTACTATCTTTTTATATTTTTATTTTGTTTGATCTATTACGTAGCTTTTTTACACATGGTATATATTTTTTTGTCTACAACATTGTTGTTGTGTGGATGGAATTGTTTTTTACTTAAATGATCTGAGACGTCTATAATATTCTTATATTTCGCAGATTATAGCATCCACCTGCATCGTGTGGTGGTAGGGCAGCATTCGGAATCCTAACCCGTTCCCCAAATCCACACCCACATGATTTGGGTCGGGTATGGATGAGTTGGCTCCTTACCCGTTGGACGAAGGGTAGGGTACGGGTATCCCCGCTGCTACCCGTAATCCCGTCTCCTCCCCTTCGCTCCTTCACCATGGTTGTTTCTCAGAGTTATCACATGAAGCAGCGTCGAGGTGCGGCACGAGAAGGGGGCAGCTGCAGCTGTGCAGTCCTGCGTCCACAGCAGCTGCGCCGGCCGGTGCAGGTGCAGCAGCGTTGGCGAGGCCTGCTCGAGGTTTTGCGACGTCTAGCTGCGCCTATATGGCCACGGGGATTGCGGCGGCGCCATGGCGGCAGCGGCGGCAAAAAGCTGACGAGGAAACTGTAGGCGAACTGTGCCGGCATAGAGTAGTTGAGGAAGATAGCGGGGACCGGCGAGGTGCGACACCTATGGGTTGACGGAGGAAGACGAGAAGCTATCAGGTCGGAGCCTCCGTCAGCGTCTTCAGTGTGCGTTCAGTCCAAGGGCAAGTACGTGTTCATGAGTATACGAATAATATGAATCATTATCCAATGGGTATGGGGAATTTTGGGGAGGGTATAGAATGGATATCTCACAAATGGATTTGAACATGGGTAAGATCGGGTTTGCTCATACCCTCCCCAACGACAGGCTTAAGCATTCCTCTGAGTTGTTGGTTGCGTGTTCGACCTTGTTTGAACTCAGTTTTTATTTTATTTACCATTACCATATTTTCTTCTATTTTCCGTCATGGGAAGCGCGGGAGACGGAGAGGGAGCGACGCGGGCCTGGTTGTGGCAGATAGGCCCAAGTGCAGCCGCGAAACGGCCCAAGTGCGCGCGATGGGAAAAATAAATTTCGGGATTTCGGGGGTCCACACAGCGCTACGTGCCTACGTGCCACCCTGGTCGGCATGTAGACGCCTCCCTCAGCCCAGGGCCTGCTGGCCTTTGAGAAGCTCTGAACATCGAGGCTCCTAGAAAGCACAGATCTTTTCCCCTCAAAAAAAAAGAAAAAGAAAGCACAGACCTTTTAATCTAAAAAAAGAAGAACAGATTTTTTTTCTAAAAAAAAAGCGCAGAACTACAAACACTCAAGATATTTCCACCGTCTTTTCCGCAATTCAGCTCTCGGCATTTCTTTCACGAAAGCAATGTGATGGGACGGAGCACAGAATTGTCTCCGAAGTTCTGTGTCCGTGTCAATTCTTCTTATTTGTTCCTATTATTAGGCTCCGTTTTGATAGTTATCCGCTAAAATTTAGCCAGCTAAATCAGTTGCTAAACTTTAGTCATTCCTGTTTGGTTTGGTGGATTAAAAGAGATTAAAAGAGGCCTTTTACTCCTTTTTAGTCAGGATGTTCGATCAAAAGTGACTAAAAGGTAAGGCAGTCCTAGGCTTTAGTCTCATTTAGTAACACTTGGTGACTAATTGGCTAAATGCACATTTAGTCCCATTTAGTCATAGTGTTTGAGTAAAAGTGACTAAATGAGACTAAAATTAGCCAGCTAAACTTTAGCAGCCCAAACCAAACACCCCCTTACACTGGCCCCTGCTCGGATTCTTGTTCGGTGTGTCGAAGTGTTTCTAAGGTCTATCACGATGAACTTTTATCCTATGAACTGTGAGGCCTTCTCCAGTGTGTAGCTTAAGTGATGCTCCGAAGGAAAAAGAAGATTCAGGCATCACTCACACCACTGCAGCCACCGTTGCTTGCATTTGGAAAACTGGGACCGAATCAAGTACAGCCACCGGTGCCATCTTCCTCAAAAATTGTTTTTAAGGCTAGAGTCCTATTGACATTCAATAAGAAGCAAGCAACGAACAGCAGCTTTACTATTTTTTAATATATTACGTGAGGCCCCTAGCGATGTTTCATTGCGCTCACAAGCTGTGGCCTTGCAGGCGTGATGCCAAAATCTACTCAGTGTAACTCGCTGGCTAATAGGCACCACTCCACACTGTGGAGAGCTGTCACTCCAATCATCATGGAATAATTTACGTGCCACTAAGCCCACTGGCACTGTAGTGCAGCTGAAGCTTTTTGATCGCTGTCAGTGTGCCTGCTGAACATTGATGCGCTTTTCCGTCGCTCTCGGTTTATCGTTCGGTTCATGAAAAGAAAATTTTCGATGTCACATCGAATGTTCCATGAGATGTTAAAAAGAATTTTCGGATATTGATAAAAAAACTAATTATATAGCTCGTCTGGAAACTGCGAGACGAATTTATTAAGCCTAATTAATCCGTCATTGGTACATGTGGGTTACTGTAGTACTTAAGGCTAATCATAGACTAATTAGGTTTAAAAGATTCGTCTCGTAATTTCCAATCAAACTGTGCAATTAATTTTTTTCGTCTACATTTAGTACTTCATGCATGTGTCTAAATATTCGATGTGATAAATGAATCTAAAAATTTTTAGAAAGTAAACCAGGGCTCAGATCTTGCGTACAGTATGGTGGATGGATGGGCACCCAGCAGCTTGTCATGGTGTGCAAAAGATCGCAGATGTCGCTGTCACCAGCAAGCAGTGTCAGCACCTACGGTTTCTTCAGCAGGCGAAGAAAGGATGTGACAGCATCTTCAACGGCTCATCGATACTTTATTCCCAATCAAATAATATTGATGATCACTGATACTATTTTTTTTAGACTATTGGAGAGATGCTCCGACAGATCACCAATAATCTTTCCTAATATATAGGGCCCACCTCCCTCCACCTCGGGTCCACAATGACCATGACCGCCGGAGCAAAGCTTTTCGTGAATACGTCTTCCACCGGCCACCGAGCCATCTCCGACGAGCGTCGCAGGAGAGAGAAGTGGCAGTTGGAGGTGGGTCCTGGCTATTGAGGGAGATACAACTCCCCCTTTATTTGAGGGGAGATGTGGGAAATATTGGTGATCACCATAAAAAGGATGAGAAAGGAGAGCTGTTGGAGCATCAAATTTGGCTTATCTCTCCCAATATGACAGGTTTATGGGGGATATGGGATGAGAAAGGGGAGCTGTTGGAGATGCTCGAATTAGGCCTGGTTTAGTTCAAAAAATTTTTTGCCTCCACCCATCACATTGAATGTTTGGACACATGCATGGAGTACTAAACATATATGACAAAAAAACTAATTGCATAGTTCTCGAGAAAATCACGAGACGAATCTTTTAAGCCTAATTAGTCCATGAAAAGTCTTAAGTGCTACAGTAATCAACATGTGCTAATGACGGTTTAATTAGTATCATTAGATTCGTCTCGCAGTTTCCTGACGGGTTCTGTAATTTGTTTTTTTATTAGTATCCAAAAACTCCTCCCGATATCCATCTGACACATTCGATGTGACACCCAAAAAATTTTCTTTTCACGAACTCAACACACAGCCTTATTTTCTCGACGCTTTTGACAATCCCTAGAATGATTTTAACCACTAGTGCCCACATCTGGCAAGACCATCAGCACATGCTGTGGAAACTGGAAAAGATCTCGAGCGAGCGCGGTGCCTTTGGCCTTACCTTACCCGATCTTCTTCAACTGCCACCAGACGCCACTACCTACCTCAGCAAAGCCAACGGCTTTCAGTACCAGTAGGCTCTCAGTTCTCTGGCCAGAAGGGCTTCAGTCTTTCAGTTGCATATATATAATTCGTTCCGCGGAGCATTTTCTTCTCGAGCTACGCGAATCAAAACGCTCCGCTCTATTTTATGGTTTTATGCTTCGCCCGATCATGCAAAAACTATAAAGAATGGGTCGATGATCTATGGAAACTTCTTCTAGGCGAGCATAATTCGGGGACCATCTATGGATCGCGGGGGGAAAAGAAATAGGAGTATCACGTCTGCTCGAGCTGCTGAAAAAAGCAGCGGTGCCAATCGCTGCTGGCTTCAGCGGAATCCGGCAAGTGGCGACATGGCTGGCGCAGAGGCGGTCAGAGGACCATACATGCTGTGCTAGACTGCTACTAGTGTGGTACTATGCGGCAGCGGTTGCGGGCTGCGGGAGCGGCAGATAGAATTGGTAGGCTCTTTCCAAGCGGATGGTGCAGGAGATTTTGCGAAAAGCTTTCAGCTCGGCATGTTGCAGGGGCCAACATGGCGAGGCAATGAGAACAATTCGTAGGTCTTTCGGCCATGTATAGGCATCGATTTAGATACGATATGTATGCCTTTGCATTATTGCAGATGTCTCCCATTTCAAGAAAATCTTCATCAGAAGGAGCCTGTATATCTGATCGAGTGGCATTCGTAAGACACAAAAGCAGACCACAATGTTCGAGGATGGCCTAGTGCTCCGCTGTCTGCACAAGTCACCTACGGAGTACAAGCAGGGGCAGTACTGGCACAACATGTTTTGTCTCCTGGAGCTAAGTTGGCCGTACGTCGTTCTTATCGTCTGTCGCCGCGCGCCGCTCCTGCGCGTCAGCTCTGACTTTGGCACTCCACGAGTCAGGATGGAAACGGATCGGATTCGTGCGGAATCGGATCCGGATATCATCTTTTACCGCATTTTAATTCGGATACAGATATTTTCGAATACAAATGCAAGACGGATGTCTCGGATTCGGATACAAAACGGATATTTTACTCGATTCAACTCGAAGTCTATATTGTTAAATTCAACATATACGAATAAAATTTTACTACTAGTTCATCATTAACTGAAGTTAACCAAATGGAAGTACACTTCTAATAATCACCAATATCGAAGTAAAGTAGTAAACTAAAATATAATGGATAATATTCAATAAAATAATAGGTCAAGTGAGGAAATTTAAATAAAAATTGTAGAAAACAAATAGCCATTTTGCTTTATCAATATTTTTGGAATTACAAAGTTACTACACAAGTAGAGGTTAAATTATTTGTGTATATACATAGACAAGGATAGCTCATTAAAAACAATATAGTTATTAATAAATATTTAATAATTAAAAATATCAATTAATTAATCAATATTATATTTATATGAATATATAAATAACTATCATAAAATATCAATTATATAAAATAATTATATCAACAAATAAATAAACTAAAGTATTAAAACAATTTAAGACAACAAATATATTAGGTTTAAACTAAATTAGAAAAATACTAAAATTAATTTAATCTTTATGTATCCTTTATAATTTTAAATTAATACTAAAAGGTATTTATAGATACACTATTAAATGGTTCTAGTGCATCATAGTAACAATAAAATTAAACAGCTGGTTATTGTTACGAAGAGAAAACTTTTAAGTAGGTTCATGATACCTTGTTTCCTTCGAGGATATTGTCGAATATTAGTTTTTTCATAATGACATTCGGAACACGCAGCGTGTTTCCCGTGTATCATATTGAGGGGTAGGACAGTAGGAACATGGCAGAAGATATGTACGGTGTACTATATACGAGATATATTTATATATATGAACGGGTAAACGTGGAGAAATCCGAGAGCTACATTGAAAGAGTGTGATTACTACGCGGTAGACTGGCCTATGGCCATGGGCCGGTGGTGGGATATGATAGTGTGGTCCACGGTAGACCCACTGTTCGTCTAAACGGCCGTTTAGTCCGTTTAAACACCGTTTAAACGGTAAACAGAAGTCAGCTGTGTTGTTTAGGCCCTAAACGGTGAATTAAACGGTTGGGCCGTTTAAACCCGTTTAAACCGTTCAATCCCGTCTAAACAAAATCAGATTAAACGTGATTAAATGAGCTAAGCAACCATTTAATTCATAATTAAGTGAATTAAAGGACTACGTCTATCACAATCAACATGAAACTAATTAACATTGTAATTATATGAAGTGTCGTGGGATTTAGATTTCTTCCAACAAGATTATTTGGTAGAATATTTGATTTTTACATGTGTAAATATGTATGGGTTCTAGCAAATTTTATTTTTACCTACATAAATATGTATATTTTATTATTATTGTACAAAACCGTTTAGGCCGTTTAACTCCATTTAAACACCGTTTAAACGGTCTAAACGCTAAACGAAGGGTGACCGACTGTTTACCGTTTAACGTTTAGGAAAACATTGGGTAGACCTTGTCCACCGTGAACGGGTCAACGCTGATTTGATCCAAATCATTGGCTTGAGATGTTTTTTTCTTGAATATACAAAAGATTTGCGTATCATTGTAATTAAAAAAAAGAGTTTAACCATACAAACAACGCGCTTCTGATGAGCGCCGTAGGTGGTCTTACAACTATGACTGGACCTTCCCAGTAGACTGTACATTTCTTATGATGGAACAATTAATCTAATTATACTAATTACATATACCCCATAAATATTACTCCCTCTATTTCAAATTGTCGTTATATTTTTTTAGTTTTTGCTATAAATTTAGATATACATTATGTCCAAATATATAGTAGAACCTAGTATGAATTTAGAAAAGTCAAAACATATAATTTAGAATGGAGGGAGTAGTTTTTTTTTTCTGTATGTTTAGTTAAACTTAGAAAAAGTTGACTTTTGGCGATGGGCTCTTACGTCCTTAGAAAAAAGCCGACAAGTAATTGTACCATCACTTTCAAGAGAAAAGCTTTCGCGGGCCTTACATTACTGCGTACTATACTGCAGTACTAATAATATAGTATAACCTCCAGCTCACGTGGCCACAACAACGTCGCGTGGCCGGTGTTGTGTGGAAAAAAATTGGGTGGATCCCATGTCCACCCAGAACCTGTGCAGAATTCCATTGGATGTAGGACACGTCGATAGACTGCAGATCCTACGTTTATCCTGTGAAGCGCCTCTCCTAGGGGTTGTTTTAGTTGGAGAATTAACTGTAGCACCATTCTCTGAAATGCATGCACACGTGTCAGCCATTGAGTGGAAGTATGCATGGAGTTTGAGTGGATACTGCATCCACCTAATTTTTTTCCGGTGCGGGAGGCCCTTGTTGGTAACGAAAGATCAGCGGGAGGGACGTCACATCGGCGTGCCCAACGTGTCGCCGACGATGTGGATTGCTAAGTCAACGTGTAGAGACGCGGCCGAGAGTTTTGGCAGCTTCCGGCTCTCTGGAGGGAGAACGCGCGCGTCTTCACTCACAAATAATCCTGCCTCCCATGCACAAGCAGCGTTTTGGTGACGGTCGGCTTTTCCCCAGCGGGTTTTTTATATTTTACCTGCTGCCGTCGAGAAAAAAATTGTTGCACGCGGGACGCGACGAGGCAGTGTGCTGCACATGCGTGCGTGGATCAGATCAGACGGTTGGTGGTGCTTTCGTGGATAAGGATGGAAAATGGATGGATATCCGAATTATCCGATGGATATCCGCTAAAAACCTATATGGATTCCGTATTCGTATCCGTTTCTAACGTGGTAACTAAATGTATATATCCGAATTCGTTTTTCAGTGTTTTTCTCTCTCTGATTCCATATCGTTTGACATATTTTGCTTCTCGACGATCTGCTTCAAAAACACACCAAACAGGCAAACACACGCACGTAAAGCCTCAAATTGTCAGGGACTCCGCGTCACGCAGCGTGGACGCTAATGAGCATGATCGAAAGATCCAAGTGTATGTGAAACACAAATCAGAGTGATAATATCCTAACAGTGCCGCCGCTACGTCAATTGTGGCCCTAAAAGTCAAGTATATGTGACGAGATACAGACCATTATCATGCTTGCTAAACTCCTGGTCCAGTACGTGTGGTGTGGGTGTGCACCAAAGTCGCTGCTAGCTGGTCAATGTCAACCATCTGTTCATTTATTTCTTAGAAATGAAAGATGCATGTATTTTCAGATGAGATAAGATTGGCAAATGTGACGTGGATTAAAAATGAAAGATGAATTTTCAGATGAGATAAGATTGGCAAATGTGACGTGGATTTGACGAGGCAAGTTTCTTTATCCTTCTTAATGGCAATATCACAAATATCAAAGTAGAGAGATATATACTACTTCATCCGTTCAAAATACAAGTCATTTTGATTTTTTTTATCGATATAATAATAGGCCACGAGCATGTTGCAAGCGTATGTTTCAAGTGTTTCAGTTGTTTCAGAGGTATGTTTCAAATGTGTTGATATGGTGTTGCAAAAGTAGATTGGGATGTTGATTATTTTGCAATGGTATACACATATGTTGCAAGCGTCTGTTTCAAATGTTTCATTTGTTTTTTCAGACGTATGTTGCAAGTATGTTTATTTGGATGTTGTATATATTTACACATATGTTGCAAGTGTTTTATCTGGATGTTGTGTAAGTTTTGCAATGGCTTCTCAAGTGTTTTCAGGTGTTTTTGCAAGTGTTTCAGACGCATGTTTTAAGTGTTTCATCTGTCTTCAGACATATGTTGCAAATATTTCATCTGGATGTTTCAAAAGTAGATCGGATGTTGCACACGTTGCAATGGCACTGGTGGCTAACGGACAGCGGCCTGCCATAGAGCTTTGGCTCCTACCTCGTGTGGCGCGCCTCGCCCTCTCCTCTCCTCTCCCTCCCCTCCCTTTCCTTCCCTTCCCTCCATCTTGTCGCGACAGTTCGAGCTCAGCGATAGGGTGCGGCGGGGAAAGGGGCGTGGCTGGGCGCGGGCACAGCCGGGACGAGGATGTTGTAGGTGACGCAGGCGCAGTGAGCGCTCTCCTTTACACAGGGACGTGACGGCGCGTGGTGGTGCGCTTAAACGGGAGTAGCGTCCGAACGTCCGGACGTTAGCTGCCCCATTTTTTATATACAAGATATATGCTTGTGCGTTACACCCGGGCCACTATTTTTTAACTGAACCTCAGTAATCATACGCGAGTGCCTGAACTTCGAGAACGTCGTATCGAACGCGGACACATGGGTCCGATCGTCGTATCGGAACCAAGTAGGACAATGATGCACGAGCTCCAAATATAGTATGATTTGTATCGAACGCGGATGTGGTGAGCAGGTATCGAGACTTGGTATCACCACGTGAAGATCATGTTACAATCTTTTTAGGTACATAGATAGAGATAGAGAAGAGATATATAGGTTTCACCATATATCTAGACAAGTTTACATCTAGATATATATAGTAAAAATTATATATCTTGAAATTCAAAATGATTTATAATTTGAAACAGAGAGTACTAAATAATATTACTAGCTCCGAACGTACATGCTAGCTTTGAGGAGGTGGAACTTTGAGCATTATTGTTTTTGCTAATACAATATATAGTTGTAATACAAATAATTAGAGATAAGTACTTTTCAAGATAAGTGCACACATATATTTTATATTTTGAAATTGTCTATTATGAAAACTATTTGGTAGTCTAATACTCCCTTCATTTTAAAAAAAGAATATAATTCTAGAATGTCAAGTTTGACCAAATTTATATGAAAAATTAGTAGTATTTATCCTATTAAATATGTATCTTTAGATTCGTCTTAAAACATACTTTCATAATATACTTATTTTGTCATCATAAATATTATTAGTTTCTATATATTTGGTCTCGAGAATGCACCTAGAATTATAGTTTTTTATTGGTCGAAGGTGATAAATTCCAAGAGTTTGACGTGATTCACCAAAAAATCAAATGTTTGTGATACAAGAAAGTACCATGGCTGTTCCTTCGAGAGTCGAGACTGCAGAAAAGGTACATGGGAAGATTCACTTGGAAACGCCCGTTGGAACTTGCATAGTAGCTCTATCGTACAGTACTTACTACTGTATACTACTCAGCGGACTGCTACTGCTGATAAGCTGGAGTAGAATTTTAGAGCTGCGTGATCAATTGATCATATGTCACGTGCACGCAGGCTCATGGGATGAGATTGCTCGAGAGGCCGAAATGACTACCTCCTGGTACTGTATCTGAACTAAACGTGTGTGTTGTTTTAAAACTATTTGCTTCCGCTACTTTATTTTGAACTTGGTTTGTAATAACTTTATGTTTTAAACTCCGATGTATCTCACTGTTGTTGCGAACTTTATGTAATATGTGACTGTGGCTGCTAAACTTGTACGATCTTGGTTTGTATGTTGGTTGGTTTGAAATCCTTCGATATTTCACGGACTATCGGGTTATACAGGCTTAAGTTTGCTAAATTATCTGCTTCAGCGGGTGATTTTCTTACTTAATTTCATATAATTGGTCGGTTTTGTTACAAGAACATCATTGTTCCTGTGTTTGAACTGCAAAGTTTTGGCCTGCCAGTCACATTGCATAGGACTATGAGATTTTAGCCAATCAAATCCAAGGATAGCATCATAAGGAAGGAGGTCCAACACTATCATGTCAGTGGTAAATGTATGGCCTTGGATATACCACTCTAGTCCCTTCACTTGCTTTGTAGTTGTCATCCAGTTACCATTGGCTAACTTAACTTTATGTGGTGTGATAGCACTAGTAGGTAACTTGTTGAGCTGTAAAAAATGGGAACTGACAAAACAGTGCCTACTCCATGTGTCCACCAAAATGAGCATAGTTTTGTTTTTGATAGTGGCTTTGAGCTTAATAGAATCACCTGATAAGTCTTGGTTAGGGCTTCATCAATTGCTATCTCATTCAACAATTCCTCACTGATTTCCCTATCCAGATCATTGAGAGCTAAGGCATTAACATGTGGCTTGTTCCTCTTGGCACATGTCTCAGCATGGCCTGGCTCATATTTCTCCCCCACAATGATAGCATAGATTGTTCCCTCCACAAATTGCCATAGTGAGTTGCTAGTTTGGTTTCTTTTTTTGCTACAGCAGGCTTGGCTATGACATTTCTGTTTTGGTATTTCTGCTTCTGCCTGTCCACTACTTTCTGCTGAATCTTGGCAATCACCACTGCTCTTTCCACAATAGTTGGAACTTGAGGCTCAACCACAGCTCTGATGTCATCTCGAAGGCCTCTGACATACTGTGTGCAAGGTAATAAATAGCTGTGGTAGCGGCCGCAATTGCATCCGCAATAGCGGTAGCGGTCCATTGCCGCTACCGCTATGAGGTAGCGCTCTTAACTTTGCATCCTGGAACTTTGCGGCCGCAATTTTGAATAGCGGGCCGATATTGCGGCCGCAATTGCGCGTAGCAGGCCGCAATAGCATTGAAGCAAATATCCCTAATTAATCCAGCCCACTATGACTCACACCCTAAATTCAAATACTCACGCATCGGCTATGGAACTTAAAATTATTTATGATATATGCACTTAAAATTATTTATACTCATTATTCATGATATATGTACTTAAAATTATATGGGACTATTGGGGTGCCGCTATTGGAACTTATCACCCGCAATATCGCCCGCTATCCGCATTCCGCTACCTCGACGTCAATCCGCTACCAACCCGCTATACGCTATTTATTTCCTTTGACTGTGTGGCAAAGAACAAATCATCATAGTGACCACCATGCATAGATACATCATACTGGAGGGACTTGAACTGAGTTGTGTATTCTTCCATAGTGGAGGCCTGTTTCAAGTCGAACAACTCATTGAGTGCAGATCTGTAGTCATCACTACCAAAAGTGTCCTGAATATCAACAATGAACTGTTTCCAAGTAACTGCAGGATGACTGATTTTGTAAGTCTGCCACCACTTAGCAGCATTTTCCTGCAAGTGCATAGTTGCTGCCTCCACCCACAGATACTCAGCTATAGAATATATAGAGAAATAGTTGTGACATTTATCAAGCCATATCTTTGGTTGGACACCATCAAAAGCTGGGAAATGCATCTTTGGTAAGGTGTGGTGAGGTAAACTTTCCTTTCTTGGTGGTGGCCTATGCTTGAACTGGTGGGAAGGTTCACCTCTGTTGGTGGTCTTGCCTTTAGCAAACATATTCTCAAACATGGTGTCATCATCAGCTACCACTGAGCCATAACTAACAGACCCATCCTCATGCTCAAACTGCTTAAGAGTTAACTGAGCAACTGCTTGACCGTTGGCTTGGACTTGTTGAGCAATAAAACGCTGATCAGCAGTGCATTGCTCCACCTTGCGAGTAGTGTCTGTCAATTGCTGCTTCACCTCTTGCTGGACTATTCCCATATCATTCAGCCTTGCATAAAGCAGATCAAAGTTCTCCATGACCTGACTCCAACGATCCTTCTCGTCATCAGCGCTGCTCGCCATCTTCTCAAGCAGGATTTGAGTCTGCGCCGAGGGCTTCGGTGTCTTGGAAGGCGCCGTGATGCAAAACTGATCAGAAAACAACACTGATCACAGATGTAGCAACAGTTCAGACAAAGCCTCCCCTATCGCGTGCTACACCAAATCCCAACTCCTGAAACTGAGGCTCGATCGAGGGATTTTACGACAAAAACAAATGTTCCGCAACCCAAATCGAAGGATAGTTCCTCGCGTTCGCCACCGCTCAGCAATCGACCACAACTTACGGAATTTTACATAGAGACAATCGCTCTGCAACCCTGGGTTGATAATCAATGCTAGCCAGATAGGAAAAAAATGAGTCGTAAAGGGAGAGCTCACAATGGTTCCCCTCGCCGAACCCGATGTAGTCAATGCCGAACCCCAGTCGAAGACAATGTATGCGTAGAGTGGTTGGTGATGGTAGGCTAGGTGGATTGGATGGTGGATCTGGGTGTGGAAGAGGGTATGACCGAGGAACTCAAGAGAGGTGACGTCGACACCGCCGCTGACCCAGCTCAACCTAAGGAGGGACCTATGGGATCTCAAGTCGAACACCACTGGGGCGCGGACCGAGATCACCTGCCGACCGGAATTATGAGCTGTAGATCGAAGCAAACGGATGTGGAAGGTACCAATAGATGGGTAAGCTCCTCGGTGGTGGTGGTGGTGATGGTCACCTGAGCCGTCGCCGGAGTTGATGAGGACGAGGGCGGATCAGAGAAGACGGGCGACGCAGCACCGAGATGGGGAAAGGTGGGTGGGATAGTTGCCAAGGATAGACCGCCTTTGATACCACTTGTAACACCCATGGCCAACGGCAATCGCCGGAGACGTGAGCGGCAAGCGGAGATCGCCGGACTTGAGAACGAAGCCGAGAGGAATCTCTCTGCTCTCGTGTTTCACTCTTCAGAATATTCGATAATCCCTTACAGGCCACGGTACAGAAATATTAGGCACGAAGCCACTGGTCTATGGGACCCATCGGTCATACTCTAATTATTACATAGTGTTTATAGATTACGCTTCCTCTTCATGAAGACGCCCTGGTCCTTGCCGTGATCACCACTGGGCCGTTACAAAATGGCAGGCCAGGAATGGTTCTGGCCAGGAACTGTGATAACCGAACGAGGTCTCATGATTTTCCGGAATGCACCCTCCGCAGCGGTACAAGAATTTGATCCAAATACTCCATTTCATTAAAGCTAACGAGACTTGGAAAGTTGGATTAACTCACCAATTCATTAACATAAATTCGCTTCTCATGGCCACTGAGCGCTTCAATGTGAGCAACTACACCATACGTCCATACCATGCTCAAGCTCGATGCTCGAAGCTGACCCACAAAACAGTCCTCATGGTTCTTTTTTATGGCACAAACCTTGAGCATGAAGTAACCATGGTTAACGTGGCATCTCAGGCTCTCAGCCGCACTATGATGCAATAAGTTTGACCACGCGTTCCCAGAATGAAGGAAAATTAGAGGCGGGCAGCCGCAAAAACCTCGCGCAACCGACTCTATTTATACGGCACCCCGTCCTCATCCGCGAAGCACAACACCGCTCGCTTATTCTCGCTTCGCTTCCATCGCGTCAGTCTGTTCATCAGGGAGAGAGAGGAAAAAGTCAAAAAACAGAGGGAAAAAAATTCAATTCGGAACAGCGAAGAACTAGTAGCAAAGAAAGAAGAATTACTTCCATAAGAAAAATCGCCAAATCCCCCCTTCATCTTCTTCGTCTTCGCTCGGGTTTCAGAACGTGCGGCAGTTTAGGCGCCAGGATGGTGGCGATCGAGAACCAGAGCCAGCAGGTCGCGCGGGCGGTGTCGGCGGAGGCGGTGCCGGTGCCGGGGCCGGGGCCGCGGATCCCGAGGGAGGCGCGGCGCCTGCTGCACGAGCTGGCAGCGGCGTGGGCGGACGTGGCGGACTGCCGCGCGCTGGAGGTCGTGCCGCTCAAGGGGGCCATGACCAACGAGGTCTACCAGGTGCGCTGGCTCACCGGCCTAACCGGCGGCCCTGCCTGCGAGAAGGAGGAGGAGGCGCCCAGGCGGGAGAGGGAGGTTAGGAAGGTGCTCGTGCGGATTTACGGCGACGGCGTCGACCTCTTCTTCGACCGCGAGGACGAGGTGCGCACCTTCGAGTGCATGTCCCGCCATGGCCAGGGTCCCCGCCTCCTCGGCCGCTTCCCCAACGGCCGCGTCGAGGAGTTCATCCACGCAAGGGTACCTACTCCATACCGTCTCTAAGCAAACTTACCTGCCGTTACTATAGGAATTCAAGCTTCGTCTGTCTGTTCCTCCTCTGTTCATCTGCATCCTTTTATGGAACTCTTTAGTTTTGCCCCGGTTTTTAGAGTTTTCATGCACTTTTACTTTTCTTATAGTTGAAAATTGACGCTAAGAATAGGCCAGGGGAGGCATTAAACTGTTCTTGTGTGCACTTATTTGTTGATCTCATCTGGTAGCAGTTGTACTAGTTTGCACATAAACCGCCGCTTTTCTTCATACTTTCTGAGGCCTTATTTAGTTCCAAAATATTTCGCGAAAAAACAGTATATTTTCCGTCACATCAAATCTTTGACACATGTATGAAGCATTAAATATAGATAAAAAAATAAAACTAATTACACAGTTTAGACGAAATGGACGAGACGAAACTTTTAAGCCTAATTAAGTTATGATTGGACACTAATTACCAAGCAACAACGAAAAATATTACAGTAGCATTTCACAAAATATTTTAGGAACTAAACAAGCCCTGAGATTCTATCGATATGGGGCCTACTAATTTAATGCAGCGCGGTTCTCCTTCTTTGAATTTTCTGCCGTGGGAATCTAGCACTCTATGACTTTCCACCGTCCTAAAGCCTCAGGTCTTTATCAGCCAGTGAACTGGACCATTTTACAATTAACAGGTGTTTATTTTCCACGCGAATCAGTAATATTTTATATCAGTCGATATCTTTGTTGCTTCCCTGCCCTTGAAACAAGCTTGGTGATGCAGACTCAGCAATTAAAGATGCTGTGTAGTACTTCTAAAAAAATGATAAAAACAAGGGACCGTAGACTGCACGGCCACTGTCCCTACGACAAGAGGAAACGTCTCTCACTGGAGAACCACAAGTTTTCGATCAATGAATTGGACTTGGGATAGATGACAGACCTGGTGGCAAAATAAGTTCAGCAATAATAATCTTCAGGCCTTATGCATGGTCCAAAAACTAGGAGTCACCATAGCACTTTCTGGATTCTTGTTTACCTTTATTTGTGTCGCTCTCGTGAAAAGAGCATCTTATGCTGCTTTCTTGGCTTGGTGAAAATGGGTGATATGATATATGATGCGATACTACTAATAAAAGTTTTCTGCTTGAGTTTTCGAGTGAGAAAATATGTTATTGGACTGTCGAATTGATTAGTCACTTCACATGCTAATGTGATCGCTTCTTTCAGACATTGTCAGCTGCCGACCTTCGTGATCCTGAAATTTCAGCTCTAGTAGCTTCCAAACTGAGGGAATTCCACAACCTTGACATGCCTGGTCCCAAATCTGTGCTCATTTGGGACAGACTGAGGTAAGTTCTTTATAGCTAAATAATTGCTGTATTAAAGCACTGTCTTATGTAAAGTTATAAATATGGGACCAAAGTCTGAACCTGCTCACATAAATTTAGGAACTGGCTCAAAACTGCCAAGAACTTGTGCCCATCTGAAGAAGCCAAGGAATTTCGGTTGGACAGTCTGGAGAACGAGATTACTGCATTGGAGAACGAGTGTTCAGGTGATTACCAATGGATTGGTTTCTGTCACAATGATCTTCAGTATGGCAATATCATGATTGATGAAGAGACCAACGTGCTGACCATCATTGTAAGTGACACATTCCACATCCTTACAATCTTAATTATTGTGTTTGGCTGTACTTCAAATATTCTTTTTGGTGTCTGAAATATCAGTTATGTGCCTATAATGTGGATACAGCTATGGAATAGGAATATTGAACATGGTTAGGAAGAGTTTTCTTCTATTAAGAAACGCATACTGCCTTATGCAAAAAAAGTAGGGATCGTTGGAGCTGTTGCATCATTTTTGGTATACCGTATAGGGCTGCATTTCACACTGGTTAACGTGTGTTTGTTGTGTTCCCTCCAACCTGGACATACGAAGTTGTCACACGCCTCTGGCCTCTGCTAAAGCAAGAGTTTTAGTTTTGGAGACTACTACTATGTGAAGATTTATGCTTTCTGTTCTCAGTGTTTTTGCTTCGTACCAACCTTTCATAACAGTGTCTTCTCTTTTTGTCACAGGATTATGAGTATGCAAGCTTCAACCCAGTTGCATATGACATTGCTAACCATTTCTGTGAGATGGCAGCAGACTATCATTCATCAAAGCCTCATATACTGGACTACAGCAGATATCCAGGTATTGCATTACTTAGAGAACTGCTGATGCATGGACTGTTGTTTTTCTTCCCTTCTTTAATTTAGTTGGCAGAATCTTGGTTCAGTTTTCTGCCATGCTCATGTGCTATTCTATTCTACGTGACAGATGTTGATGAGCAGAAGCGTTTCATTAAGACCTACCTGAACATTTCTGGTAATTCTGAGCTCACTGTTGTTTAATTGTTCTGTATTGTAGTTCATTACTCCGTAACTATACAAATTTGCACTTATGATTCAAAATATAAATAGCACAATAGTTAACCATTGAATGTAAATTTTCATCAGGAGTACGGAACAACACATCAAGAAAAATATTAATTTGGCCCTTTGATTGGGGAAAAAATCGTTTATTATCGAAATTAAACATTCAGAAACAGGACCATCAAGATTCTTGCGCATATTGAGCGCATGGTGTAAACAAATTAAAAGCATTCCACTTTCTAACGAATGATAGCCAATTCAACATCTCTCCAGATTCAATGCAATTCCATGCACTGTAATTCACCATTATTTACATTCAAAGCAAAAGTATTCCTTTTCACTACGGGTTTTATTTGCCTAGTGGATTGTATTTTGTCAACCACATCTCCAAAATTCTTGCTGCATGTTACTACCTTTCAGGTGAGGAACCTGATGCAGAAGTTGTGGAGAACCTGCTCCAAAGCATTGAGAAGTACATGCTCGCCAGCCATCTAGTATGGGGCCTCTGGGGAATAATTTCGGTGAGCTCATGCGTCATGATTCCATTCTTTCCCTATAAAGCTGAATTCTCTGGTGTTTTCTAACTTCCATCTTGTGCAGGACCATGTTAACGACATTGACTTTGACTACAAGGAGTATGCGAGGCAGAGGTTCGAGCAGTACTGGCAGAAGAAATCTGCAATCTTAACATCTTGAACATGTGTACAAACACCCGTGGCCTCAGGAGCTCCCTGAGGGCCTGTGCTGCACACACAAAGTTGTGCAGTGCCACTGACACAGAGATAAGCTGTGAAAGAAGAAATACTGATGATGACGATGAATAATCCCGTTTTGGGATCGGGAAGTTATTTCTCCGCAGCTCAATGAGCTTCAGGCTTTGGCTTCAGGAAGGAAGAAGCTATGGGGATTTGGCTGTCCGTTTATACTGTATGAAGGCAATTAAGATAAAGATCCAGTCTGGGGTTGCGTGTTGTATGTTTAGTTTGGCTAGCACTGCCGAGAGCCGTGGTGCTGTTGTGGTGTTTATAGTTTCTATATGCTTGATGTTAATGTGCTGGAGAATTTGGCGTTGTGCTTGGGGAGTCCTTGGCTTTGGGACAACGCATCCTCTGTATACTAGATAGATGTATATAGACATAAAACAGCTATGGGAATTTGTCTTTATACTTCTTTTTTCTCGAGCAGGCTGGATAGCCCGTGTTTCATTAAAAAGGCAAATTTGGCTTTGTACTTGTTCTCATCAGTTTGTTATACATGTGCGGAGATCGATGATAGGCATTTCTCTTGGTACCATGAGTTATTGCACATTTTCTCCTTAAAAGCTTTCAAGTTGGTTATGGTCAAGAGTGGTTTTCTATTGACAAGCAGTAGTGATAATAGCCTTAGGCGACGTGATTACACGAGTTGGTTTGGTTCTTTGTCGAACTTGTCCATTTAGATTTGGGTGACGACGCATGTGACAATAAGAAAGGGTGATGCATGTGACAATGAGATACTCATGTTGATTTTTCTTCGAATATTAACATCTGCACCCGATCTCTCACAAGTCACAAGTGTTCATAGGAGCGGAATGTATGTATGTGCTTTGGTGAGTGCGTACGTGGTGAGCAACCTCTACTCTGTAAAAAAAAACTACTAATAGTAACCCTAGCAATCATGATCAGTTTTGCAGTGATATCGTGGGTGTCACGTGCTGATGAATGAGAGAATTTGTACAATAGTTGTTAGAAAATGGACGGCTCACAAGGACCGATCCGACGGCTAAAAAGGCGGAGGAACCAAGAGAAACCAATTAGAGAGGCACCGGGAGGGACCAAGTGTGTACTAAATAGTGGGACCATATGCACTAAGTGCGTACTAAAACTGGTGGGATCAGCCCTTAAAAAAGGTTGTGATAATTCTATTTTTGAATTTTTTTTATGTAATTAAGGATAGAATGGTAAATGTATAATAGACAAATAATGTCTGCGCAGTATAGGGATGATTGAAATAGTATAGTTTGTCACATGTATTTCTCAAATTCAGACCACGCCAACCCTAGCCACTCTCTCGTCTCTCTGTTCTTCCTTCTCACCGAGCGTGTTGCGGCGGCGCCGGCTGCCAGAGGGAGGGCGAGGGTAGGGCTACGGCGGCCAGGGCACGCGATCCCTCCTCACCAGTCCCCGACGAACGGAGGCACCGCGTAGATCCGGCGATGGCGGTGGAGGAGGCGAGATCCAGGCCCCGCGGCGGCCGCGCTCCCCTCTACGGCGGTGGTGGCCGTCCCCACTGCCGGGAGGGTGCGGGCGGCGAGGTGCGCTCGCGGATGCGGCGGTCCAAGGTGGCAAAGCTGGCGGCGGCCTCGCCGTCCCCAGCTTCCGCTCCGCGTGCCGCTCCCCTTCTTGTGCTCCGAGCCCGCCTGGCCCGGCGCCGCCAGCTCGCCATTGCGGGGATCGACACCGTGGAGGAGGGTGAGGAGGACCAGCTCCGTAGCCACGCCCCCGCCGCCGCCGCTGACCCCGCCTGCGTGCGGCGTGCTGCCTGGTGCCGCCTGCGTTCGGTGTGCCCGCAATGCACCTACTCGGTGATGAACAATAAAGAGAACTTCAACCAAAGCGACAAAATAATAGCAATCACATGCACAATCTGACACAATAATTTACGTTGAGTAAAAACCGGTCCACTTCAAAATTTTACTATAGCTAATAAGCAAATGTTACAATTTATTGGGCCAGTAGGGCCAATTAGAAATATATATCTAGGTGGGACCCCCCTCCTCCTCCCCCACCCACCCTAGCTTATTAAAAATCAATGGTTACAAGGAGTTTACTTCTTGAAAACCTCTAGAAGACTAGAACAACGTCAACTCTTTCATCAAGTTGTAGTGGCATCAACAATAACAACCACAATCAAATAACAAGAGGTATGACAACAGTAGTCAAAGCAAAAAAAATCACATACTCTTCGATTTCAGTAATCAGTTCATCTCACAAAAACATTTGGTAGAATGTAGATCCTTGAATCGCATAACCCTCAACAAAGTTTTAGCTCAATTAGACACCATTTCACTGCCCGAACTAATCATCTTTGTGCCAAAACTGTAGTAACCCAAACTAATGAAACCCCTCTCAAACCTGATATTCTACTCAACCAATCCCCAAAACAAATCACCAAGTTCGGTATCGATTCAACTACATTTGAGCCTCACAAGTTTGAGGAGGACCATATATGAGCCACCAAATTTGAACTTCAAACTTCACTTCTCTTTGTTGACCTCTTATTCCAGGTTGTGTTGTCTACGTGATTGTGTGTTCTGCTCCTCTCACAAAATGCCAACCACAATTGAGGCAAAACAGGCTTGCAGTTCATTTTTTCGTGCCATTTCGGGCATCCATGCAGGGCCCGCGCTGTCTGAATGTCACTAGCAGTGAGAAAGAGGGGAGGGTGAAAGGTCCTTGTTTGGTTTTGGTAATTGAGTGACAACCTTAGGTGGACTAATTGTGTTTATGTGAGATACACAGGAAATTAGTCCACATGTGATGATGTCATGAATGAGCTTAATGCACATGAGACATGACATGGAGTCATGTGACCAAGGTGGAGAAGATCAAGATGAGGCTTGGCTTGATGGACCGGTTGCTAGGGTGAAGGGCAAGTTGTGTGATGGCTTGGCGCCGAAGGACCGAGGCAACGGTGAAGAGCAAGTGAGGTCAAGATCGATGAACCAATACGGTCATGTGATGATATGAAGTGGATCATATCATTCTGTGATATGGTTGGTGCATGTGTTGCATCAATATCAATGGAGATGGAGTGGAATGCGCAAGGCAAAGGTATAACCTAGGGCATTTCCATTTCACCGGTCATAGGTGTGTAGAGAAGTTGATGACCGGGTTTAGGATAGATGGCCGTACTATCAAGAGGGGCAAACTTGTTTGCATATCGGTCATCTAGTGCCACTCGAGTGATCTAACTATGCATCGTTGCTAGAATCGAGTGGCGTGGCAAGTTGAGTGGTTAACTCCTTCGGTAAAATGATTGTGAAAATGCTAACACACGTGCACAAGGTGGTGATCACTTGTTGGTGTTGGCACATTTGCGAAGGCGTTGGAGTTTGAGCGGTAGAGAGGGTTTAGGTCCTTCTCTCCCTCCCGCCGAGCTTGCGAGCGCGGGATTCAGGCGTTTTCGATGACTTGAAATGCTTATTTTCCACTACGCCGGAAGTCGGAAAAGAAACGGAGGCGAACGGAGGTCACAGAGGTGACCGGACGCTGCACCGGACGCGGTCACGGTTTGACCGGACGCGTCCGGTCAGTTCAACGCAGCAGTCAGGCGCGCGGGTTTAGGGTTTGCAACCGGCGCGTCCGGTCACTCGCGGGACCGGCGCGTCCGGTCAGGCACCCAGAGGCGCAGAGCGTGGCCAAAAGCTGATCGGACGCGCGGCGCGTCCGGTCACACGCGATCGGACGCGTCCGGTCGTTGAGGGAGCTTACTGGACTCCAACCGGACGCTGGCACTGTCGCGTCCGGTCGTTGCGTGGAGCGCGTCCGGTCATGTTGTCGCGCGTGGGTGCTGTGCGCACCTGCGCGTCCGGTCGTTTGAGCGGCGCGTCCGGTCATTGCGTTTGACCGTTGGCGCAGTGACCGTTGGAGGATCGGACGCGGTTGAGCGTGTCCGGTCAGGTTCGACCGGCGCGTCCGGTCGTCCCGAAATCTGCCCAGTGAAGGGGTAACGGCTCTATTTGACCATGGGGTTATAAATAGATGCCTTGGCCGGTAGCTGAGCACACTATAGTCTTTGTGACTTGTGTGGTAGTGCTTGGGAGCCCTCTAACTCACTCATGCTTGATAGTGTTCATCGGATCGAGTGAGAGAGCGATTATAGTGCGTTGCTTTGAGAGATTGCATCGTGTGACACTAGGTGATCGTGTTGCAAGTCAGTGGTGCTTGTTACTCTTGGAGGTTGCCACCTCCTAGACGGCTTGGTGGCTTGTGGCTCCGTCGAAGCTCGCAAGAAGATTGTGCGAGGCTCCGGAGAAGCTTTGTGAGGGGGATTGTGCTCACCCCGCGGGGATCGCGAAGAGCAACTCTAGTTGAGCGTGTCATTGAGCTATCACACTTGATGGTGGGTTCTTGCGGCGCCTTTTGAGAGGCTCGGTGTGTGACCGATTAGCCGCCGAACCACGAAGTGTTGGTCGACACAACGGGGACGTAGCTTGGTGGCAACCAAGTGAACCTTGGGAGAAAATCACCGTGTCAACATTGTCTACTCTTCTCGGTGGTTTGCCTTCGTGCAACACAAGCTTGTATTTACTTTCATATATATATCGTGCTTGTGTAATTGCTCTTGTTCTAGTTGTGCTTGTGTAGCTAGCTAGATATCTTCTTGCTTGTGTAGCTAGAAGTATCTCCTTGCGTGGCTAATTCGGTTTGTATAACCTTGTTAGTCACATTGCTTAGTTTGTGTAGCTAAGTGTTTTGCGCTCTCTAATTTGGCATTAGTTGCCTTGTTATTGAGCTTTGCTAGCGAGCTTAGGCTTTGTGCTTTTGCTTCACTAATTGTGTAGGAGCTCCCTCGGTTGGCAAAGTACTAGTGCATAGGTTTGTGTGACCTTGCTCTAGAATTGATTAGGTGAGCTCTTGGTAAGCTTAGCACCTTAGTTGCTTAATTAGGATCTTTGCAAGGTGCTAGAGAACTTAGATAGAGGGGTGTAGTCTTGCCTAGACCGATAAGTTTAATTCCGCATTTATTTTGGTTAGCCTACGCGTTTAAGTTTTAGAAAGGACTATTCACCCCCCTCTAGTCCGCCATCTCGACCCTTCAGAGGGGGCGGCGGATGCCCAGCTGGCATCGGGAGGAGGAGGAGACACCGAGGCGAGGCAACAAAAAAAAGTAAGGAGGGAGATGCAACACCCGATTTACTTTTCAAACATCCAGATGTACACTTACAACATACGTTTGAAGACAGATCAAACGCCTAAAATATGCATCTAAAACACTTGCAAAAACACTTGAAAAACATTAAAAAACTATGTAAAACATACACAACATCCAGATAAAACACTTGCAACATATGCGTGAAATATCCAATATCCAAATAAACACACTTCCAACATACGTCTGGAAAAACAGCTAAAACATTGGGAACAAAAGCTTGCAACATATGCGTACAACCACTGCAACATTTGCAACATTGCGATCTACTTTTGCAACATCCACACAAAACACTTGCAACATCCAGATGAAACATCTAAAACACTTGAAAATAACTCTTGCAACATGTGTTTTCAGCGCGCAATGTCACCTTGCTTGGACGAACCGCCGGGCTCGACGTCGGCGCGGAGGTTGGTGGCGGCGCATGGAGCTCACCGATACGCCCCTAGGCGAGGACCCGCTTGGCGGCTTGGGCTAGCGCACCCTTGGCGAGCACCTACTCGGCGGCTAAGCGGGCAGCGAAAGCGGCCGCGGCGGACAGATACTGTGGTGCAGGCGAGCGCCGTGGTGGAGTGCAGAGTGGTGAAGGCAGGTGGCATGGTGGAGTTGGGTGTGGAGGTCTGATGGAGCGGTGGATAAGGCCGCGACAGTGGAGGCCGAGCACGTAAAGAGGATTTTTTAAGGGGTGCAAACGGGGGGTGAGCGGACGGATAAGGTAAGCCGTGTCCATCCGTTCTGGGATGCCCGCACGAGAGCATTACAGATGTGTTTTTTTTTCTCTTCTCCCATCATTGATTTTTACTGAAAGGGATCTGCAATGGATTGATTTGCTAATCATCTTCCACCTCAAGAGACAGCCCAACATGAATCACGGCAAAACAGCCACACTGGGTTGCTCGCGCCGCGCCGGTCAAAGCAAACGCCACACTGGACTGCGCCGGCCCGCCCGTGCCTCTCGTGTACACTCTCGAGCCCGGGCCCCCGGTTTGCCACTTCTCTGGGCCGCGCAACGCGTCTCTTGCGCGGTTCTTCCAGTCCCGGCCCACTCACTGGCGGGAGTGAGCCCTTGAGCCCATACAGGGCACTCGAAGCTCAAGATGGCAACGGGGAATTCCCCGTCGGGTATCGCCTCCCCATCCCCGTCCCCGCGGGGGCAAAAATTTCCCGTCCCTGTCCCCGCGAAAGGTCACGGGGGAGACTTTTTCCCCATCCCCGTCCCCGTGCGGGGATTTAATCCCCGCGGGGATCCCCATCCCCGTTCATCGTATTCACAAATTCCTTTCAGTGGCATACAAACAGATTGGTTACAAAAATTCACAAATTCATAAATCACAACACATCCACCACCACCAAGATCTGAAACTCATTTGAATCTCAATAAAAAAAACTCTAGCACGCTTTGTCTTGATGTAAAATCTGGCATCTACTGTCTTGACGAATGAAGTTTGTTGTTGCCTCACCATGGTCGCCGCGCTTGTGGTGTTTTGCCACTACCGCCGAGGTCCCCATCCTGTCTCCCGCCTTCGACGCCGCCGCAACGGTGCCCCTCGCTGCCGTCGCCATGGCCGTGGGGCTTGTGGAATCCGCCGTTGCTATTGAGACCACCGCCTAGATAAGCACGGCCATGGTGCCCCTCACGGGCCTTGCACTCTCCCGCAGCGGCTCCGACGAGAGGCGTCTTGGGCTACTTGCGCTGGCGCACACACAGATGACCAGCGGTGGAAGGTTCACCGGTGTGGTTGGTGGCGGCGGGCGGGCGCGTACAGGGGCACGGGCTTGGTGGCGGCAGCTGATGTGTGGAATCCTGGAGAGTGACGAATGGTGAATGGATAAGATTGGAGTTAGGGTTTGTGGCGAGTATATATACTTGGTTGGCAGATTTGGGCCTTTACATGGGCCGGTGCCCTGGTTGACGCGCGCGCTCGATGCTTTAACGAGGCGGGTTGGCGGGGAACGGGGACGGGGAGGAGGAAACCATCCCCGGACCCGCTATCCCCGACGGGGATGCATTTTCTCCCAGATCAATCCCCGTGGGGGGCACTTTAGCCCCATCCCCGTCCCCTAATAGGGGAATTCCCCGCGGGGAATCGGGGATCGGGTCCCCGTTGACATCTTTACTCGAAGCACGCCGCCGTTCGCAGGACTTGCAGCGGTGGGAATGACCGGCGCCCGCATCGACGGCTTCGACTTCCACTAGGTAACCTTGCTGAAATCTTTGGCTCCTACTAAGACACATCTATGCGTACAGCCTAGACATGTCAGAAAACCAGTCCCTGATTGATCCACTATTTTGCATCATTCAATACTTCTGTTTTTCGAACAACAGCCAACATGGCACCTCAGCAGGATGCTCGATCCCACTGCTTGAAATGTGCAAAATAAATATCTCCAGCGACTTCAGTCGGAATGAGTATAAAGCTAATCAGCTCCACAATAACATAACAAAACAGGGATAAGTAAAGTTGATATGAACATTTGCTGCAGGGATGGCAAAGATGAAAGAAAAATTACACTGGAACTGAAACTGCACAATGTCACAAACTCACAATCTGTGTGAAATATTTACGGTATCCAACATTTTAGTTACAGTTAGACCGTTACAAAGGAAATTACTTTTCCACATATGAGGTACACCATAATCAAACGAGGGAGAAAAACAGCAAATTATACATGACATCTGATTTCAAAACATGGTCAGCGATTATTTTTTCACATATGAGGTACACAGTACTCAAAAGCAGCAAAATGCATGACATCTGATTTCAAAATATGGTTAGAGCATGGATAAAATGTACAGGACTACCTACTTCCAATTTCTGGTCTCAGAAAAATAGAGAGGCACAGGCTGGGCAGGACTAAGTCGTAACTTGTCAATTCTTCCTTGGATACTTGAGAAAAGCATAAAGTCCGTTTTGTTATGTGTCCAAGATTACCTTGAACTTTAATTTAGTCCAAGGTTGTATATTCCAGAAGTACTATCTTCCTCGAAGGAGAGCTGTTCCTCGACCTCTGCATCGGTGAAGGTAAGAGCTCTCTGCAGCTTTTTTGAAGAGAAAACCTCAACATCAGCCATGTACACAGCAATCACAGGGCGGTGATCTGATAGCCTGAGATCAACTGTCTTATATGACAGTAACCTCATACCCTTGCCATGGGAAAGAATTCGGTCACACCTATACATAGAAGAGAGAGTTTGCTGTTAGTACACGCCACTAGTAACTTTAGATATACAAACATAACTTCAATAATGATAATTTCATTAATAGAAAAACTAGCAGGGTGCAAATATATAGAACAAAATATACCATGCAGGTGTTCTCCTTCCAGATTTGTGATCATCACTTATGTACTTTTCTGAGTTAACCTTGTACTTATACGTTGGAGGAAAGTTGATGACCCCTTCGGTCCATCCTTCAAACAGATGCCCCTTCTTCAGCTCTACTTTCAGCTATCATTAAAGAGAATGGAAAGGTGAGCTAGAATTTATGACTAATGTGCATTTTGCAATATGATGATAAAACATAAAAGCTTACCTGATCTTTCCCAAACAATTCATTCCAGTCCTGCTTGGAGATGAGTTCATGTGTCTTCTCATATGGTAAATTAATCCTATAGTTGAGATCACATAGCCATACAATCCTTCTGAAGCATTCAAGAAATATCAAATCTTAGATGAAACAAGCTAGAACTGCAACACGTCACTAAATCTAGCTAGCATGAACTAAACTGCTAGACTAAAACATAATTTGTAATTGCCTACAACCCTCGACCACATGTTCTTGCTTTGCCCCTCAATGAAAGCAAATGTTCTAATAGCATTGCAATATTCAAGAATGGCTGAAGATAGTGCTTTGTTCCTGTCAACTATTAAAATAAGTAGCAGATGAACTGCTTAAAAGTAGAGGTAACCAGAAACAATACAGAATCTATTACTTACTCATGGTCATATATCGTCTTAGGCATGTTGACTCTGGAAACTGGATTAAATATTGTCCTTCGGTGGATTTCTTGAACATCAGCATTCCTTTTTAGTTCATCTCCTTCCTTTTCTCCAGAGGTCAGGTGACAACATATAAAGCAAAAGTGTGTTTGGTATATGGACATGCTTACTGATATTGACCCCTGAAGCATGCCAAAGTACGAAGAGGTTAGCATACCCTTTTCCAAATGTAGTGTTGGTGTATTGATGGAAAGTAAATGCAAGTGATATGAGACAGGAAAGACTGGAAGATAATAGGTGCTAAAACATAAGTATTCTACCAAACGCCAGTTGTTGTTTACTGTAGTTTAGATAAGTGACTGCAAGCCATCTGACAAATACTTATAAAGTGCATGCATTTGAAACTCAGTTTTCAAGCAGCAGAGTTTCTTTAATTGAACAAAAAGGAATTTGAGAGTATTGTGGCTTATAGAAACTTGCCTTATTACCAATGTAGCCCATAGCACCCACCCCTACAGTTGATACTTTCAGACTCTGAATGTGCTTTCGGAGGCTTCTTCGTACCCATATTGATAGGTACACTCCAACCATCTGCTTGCTTATTATCCTTACAAAGTATGGTCTTTTCCTTTTAACTGCTGCACAGTTAATGTTAAAATCAGGAACTGAATTATCCTCTGCAAATGGACCAGAATCTCCATTTACTGACTTGAAAGACAAATACGATCTTAATGCCTTTCCTGAAGCAAATGACTTTGTGCTATCTGGAAGACACTGGGCCAACATATCCAATGGTGGTTCAGGCCAAATCATTCCAAGCCTCTCTGAGTTACTGAATGTTTTAGTTAATAGCTTCTGGCAGATCTTCTCTTCCAAATTAGATTCTTTAAAACTTAGGTTATTGGATCTGTCAAAAGTCTTCATTGAAGGCAACCTGCTGAACTCGTCATCTTGTAAAATTGTTTCAGGAGCATCAGTGGGATGTTCACATTTGTTACCATGATTGCCATCAACAGAATCGACCAAATCTTGTTCGTTCAATGGGTGCACCTCCCCATCACTTTCACTGTCAGACTCACTAATAAATTCATCTTCCATCACAAAAGCATCATCAGATGGCTTGAACCTTGACGGAGAAGGAGGATCGCTGTGACATTTATATTTGGGTTTATCTGGGCTGATCTTATTCAATGTTTCACGAATAATATGCTCCCACATTGCAACAGGGCGGTTGTCTTCAGCACCAAATATATTCCCAGCATTTAGTGGAACAATTTCTTGAAATCTAAAAGACAATCAAATCCACTTATTAAATAAAACAAAAGAAACAACAGTTATATTATTAGAGACTAACATATAAAATAATAGCATCTTGTATCATATGGGACAAAACATTTTTTGGAGATAAGTGAAGGATTTGATTAGAGACTAACAGGATTTGATTTCCATTGTATTTAATATGACTTGTTGAGGGATTCTGTAATTACCCAAGAACATATATATCAGCTGGCTCCTCCATATCCAACCATTCTTGAATATTCAAGTCATTAGGTGGAAGTCTGCCTGCAACATTCCATGTTCCAGCACAAATCCTGCATCAAGCCAACATCAATCTTAAGGAACGTAACAAACCTATAGTCGTTTATTTGGTCCCAGATGCAGTAGCGATCCTGGTTTATGTTTGTGGTAGGCAAGATCTATGAACAAACTAGTAGTCATTCAAGTAACCGAAAAAACTGCTGAGAAACAGTCTGATAGATCCAAAATTTGTTTAAGGGGAGCAATACATACCTGAGTTCCCTGACATCAATATACTGAGCACGAAGGGTCTCTGACTTGCGCCTTCTATGAAGCCCACAGGGAGCCACCCCGAGTTGGTTTCCTACAATATTTGATAGATTTTATCAGTGCATACGGAAAGGTTCACCTTCTCGCAAGTGTATATTTTTACTTTTTTAATGAATAAGTGTGTATGCTTCAAAGGCGCTTTAGAGATACTTATCTGAAATTAGTGATACAACAGGCTAGCAGTAGATCTTAGTTTGTCAGTGTGCTGCATGCATTGCCAATCTAACAGCTTACAAGGTGGTTAAAAACTTACTGCAAGGAGGAAAAAAACTAAGGAAACCCCTTTTTCTTTTTTAAAAAAGAAAATCTGCTTACTATGGTATTTGTTTTTTTTCTATTGAAATATACGCAGGAGAGCTGCGTATCTTTGTGTTATAGAGAGGAACAAACGGCCCATATACATTACCAACTCATGCCAGGACCAGAAATGCGAATAATCCCATTGAAAAAGAAGCACATTTGCTGTCAGATATAATAACTAATATGATAACAACAAGTAATTACCAATAGCCTCAGCACCAAATCCATGGAAGCTCCTCTCATCATCATGCAACTTGCGCTCCCATGCGCACATCTCTGCTTGAGGTCCATTACATGTCGACTGTTAGACTCTGATCTTCCACACTGATCAAAATCAGCACAAGACCCAAACCTCCCCAAAAAGAGAGAGGCAATCTAACGCAATGTAGCTTTGGCTAAAATGAACCAATAATTTTAAAGCTTGAAATCACCGCCAACAAAGTAAAGTGCAACATTATACTCCCCGTTTTCCCTTTTCAAAAGTTATACCAGCTTTTTGTAAGCAACCATGTGCTGCAACTGTATTTCGTGCAATCAGATTCAGACCTTCCTTTTCTTTTATGTTCCTTTTATAATTCGTGTAAAAAAGGCAGGATAGGAATAGAGTGGGAGATCTTATCGTTTTGAAACCACGAGGAATAACATTGTACTCCTATCTCTGGTAGTTCATCGAAATAGACGTCCATTTTTGTTTCATTTCTGAGAAAGGAAGGAATATACCAAGGTGAAAGGAGTAGCTTAGGAACACAGCAGCACGAGGAACCAAACAACCATAGAATCGATTCATTATGTCGAGTTTCTATGAGTAAATGTGAAGTCGTTTTCCAAGCTCTTGGGGTCGACTTCCAACTTTGATTTTTACCCCCAAAGCCAAAACAAATTTGATCATGATGGAGGAAGGAATCGTGAGCACCAGGGAAAGGGAAAGAGTCGACCCTTACTGGTTGGAAGCAGAAGTAGCATTTACTAATTGCTCAGGTTAGTTCTTTTTCCATACTACAAAACAATGAAGCATGGCAAGAAAGATGGTGTAACATCAGATCAATTTTGGCAACACCACGCGTGAACAGTGAGAGACAGAATCAAACACGAAGCATTGTCCGATCCTTCATGAAAGGGCACACGGAATTTCAGTTGGCCTTTGTCATCACGGGAAGATGTTGATTTAGAAAGCCGAACTAAACAAGCAATTAAACAGGTCATGTGCAAAAGCCAAAAGGGATACAGGAACGATGAAGGTAGGAGGGAGTCGGCTTGGAAAGTTGGAACTTGGAAGTGAGGAGTGTATCGCCCACCTTCATACTCGACTTCGCTATCGGTGTCGTCGCCGGTGGTGTCGCCCTCGTCGGCGCTGAAGTCGAACTCCGGCGACCTGATGTTGAGCCACTTCCGCAGCACGGTCCTGGGCCACAGCTGCGTGTCCGGACAACACAAGTAAAGTACACACCACCACCAGTCACCACGAAACAAACAGAAGCGGCAACAAAGCAAAAGCACGCACGGAGGCAGGCAGGCAGACACCGATGTCCTCACCTGCTTCTGCTTCCTCCCCTTGCGCCGCATCCGTTGCACGCCGCCGGGGTGGGTCGCCGCGACGGCCTCCATTTCCTGGCGCTCGGAGCCGCCGCGGGCGAGGGGATGCAATGGCCGGGGCGGCGCGCGCCCCCGCGCGGACGAGGGCGCGGCGGCTGCCATCGTCTCCGCTACAGCGGTCAGTTGGCGGTTGCGGGTAGCTTTGCTTGGCCCAGCTAAAGATCTATGGTCCAGCCACGGACCGCCGCGGTGCCTGCCTCTGCCTGCGGCTGTAGCGTGCTATCTCCCTGCCGCCTTGGCGCCTTCCCTGCCTTGTTCGGGGAAAAACCGGTGGCGACGCCGCGTTGTTACTGGCCTGGCGCTTGGGTGAGAGCTGCTGTTGTGGACTCTGGAGGCGAAGAGGACGCAGACCCACTGCGACACTGACCAGAGCTTCTTGTGATCATTGCCCACCCAGGCGACGGATAATAAAGGGCGTAGCTGGCGGTAGATCACGGTCAGCTGCCGCGTGCTCTGACGAGGCGCCACGTGGCGCAGGCGGGGTATCAAGGTCTCCACGCCGACCAACCAACCAGCTGCGCGCTGTGCCACTGGATGGATGCAGGGCCCGGTAGCACTAGCACCGGCAGCGGTGAGATGTGAGGCATCTCGCGCGTTCTCTGTGCTGTGCCGACCGGCGTACCCACTTGCCCGGCCGGAGTCGCACTCGGTAGCGCTTCGTCGTCGCGCGCGGAAACGCTGTCACGACGAAGCTGCCTGCCGGAGCCGTAGCTCTCGGCGTCGCTCTTGCGGATCGCGGACGATTTTGGCTGGTCTTGAACCGATGGACGACCGCGTTCTGGACGTATTTGCCGACAAGGCGAGAGACTCCGTGTAATTTTCGGGTCGTTCGTTTCTAGAGCGCGGATTCACCCATCCTCCTCGCGCTCGCCTGGTGGTGGAGGTTGCCACCGCCCACCAGCAAGTCGTTTCAAGTTCAACCCAGAGGACGGGGAAAACACCGTGTACTACTAAGTGGCATTGTCATGGCCGACGCCGCCGATTGCCATGCGGTAACAACTAGTAGTAGCAGCAGGCATTGACACGGTGATGATGCCGAAGCAGATCTGCATGGGCGAGCACGCACGCAAATCGCCTCGATTTGTGCCTGTCTCGTCGGCTCGTCGCCTGTAGCTTGACAGCGAGCCTTTTTTCCTTTTTTTTTTCCAAAAAAACATACGTAAAGGGAAATGGGGAAAAGGAGCGCGCCTGAGTTAAGTGGGACAAAACCTGCAGTGTTTTGACGCAGAGGCGTCGAACTGACTAACCGAGTGGTGCCGTCAGATCAGAGTCAGCAGGCGATTGTTAGTGCTAATCTTTTTTTCCTCTTTTGGCTTCTCTTTTGCGCAACTTCTCTGTCATTTTCATTTCTGTTCACAGATTTCTCGTGCTTCGTTGGCTCTTTGCCACTTTACGTGCGATTTCGGCGAGTCCAAAAGGTCCGGCCGGGGCCTCGGCAAATTTTAATACTGCATCACGATGAACGTGTGCATCATATCATAGCTTATAGTTACTTTGGCCGCCGCTACTGCTACTCCTACTTATCTACTCAGCGTGTGTAATAGGGTTCGTTATCTGCTCCGTAAAGCTGAAGAATCCTCTCGAACGTCGTAAACAACACAGGCAGCCAAGCAATTAGAACGGCTAATCTACCCAAACCGACCTGTCAAAGGCTCAGCAACCATCAATCATCTTAGTTGAACTCGACCTAAGCTCTTTCTTTTTAGAGAGGAAGAACAGACTTGTTGTGGCTTTTGTCCTTTATAGCTATGATATGATTGACCCTGTACTAAGGCGCGCGGTTGATTGCAATGGTTTCTAGATTCTTCCGTAGGCTGCTCCTATTTTATGTTTACCATTTTTTTTCTTTGTTGGCATTAGGTGTACTTTGACTCCCTTTTCTGTTCTGGGACGCAGTAAGCTAGCGTACAGCTTGGTGAGGAGCTGCGAACTTTATGGACGGCACTGAGATGTGTTGAGAGTTTTTTTTTTTAAAAAAAATCTGGCCAACGTTGTGTACCCCTAGACTAATGTGACAATCTAGTTCCACCGAAGGAGGAGAAAAATGGATTAAATATACTGGAGCACTACGTTTGCTTACTAAATTGTTGCAGGAGTGATGCCAGACAATGGTCATGTAGTATATGTTTTCCTTCTAGCACAATGGACTGTGTGGTCATCGTGATTACCTAAAAATTTTGTATTTTTATTCTTTTCTTTTGTTTGTATATGGCCTGAGTTAGAACATTGCGATCAATCCTTTGATCTGACACACATTATTTTCGATGGAACACAACCTGGTCAGAGTGAGACAATGGGATCCTACTAAATCTGCTGACAGGGGAACAAACCCGTCAACGTGGCACTCCTCCTCCCTTTTGAAATGGAACAATCGGACAAACCACGTTCTGCTGTCTTGGATGCCCCAAAAAAAATGATTCTGTGCAGTTCATGCAGCCACCCGTTTCAAATACTGAAATAGTACTACACCACCCGTCTCCTCCATTGTGGTTGCACATGAAAGCAGAGGCCATGTTGGTCGTTTGGGAATGTCTGGTCCGCCCAAGCGCTGCATTATTGAGCACCTGACATCACTTCACTGTTCATGCATTCCATTGGTTTTTCCAAAAGGAAATCATTAACATGTTTAACTAGCACTATCAGTATTTCATGTTCCACAGGTGTGATTGCCTGTTTTTTTCTTAACAAGTTTCTTCTTAGGCGACTAGCCAAAACCCGCCACACGTACAAGACGGGATCCAAAGCTGGTGCGTACAAGTACAACCGCTCCGTGATTAGTTCGTTCACTTCGTTGCGGATCGGATGAGGGGGGCATGATAAAACACGGCATGTCGATCAAGCACTGGTGCGCGTGTCCACCTCACGGATCGGACTCACGTCGTTTTTACCACTTTTTATCCGCGCATCTGGTGGTGTGACGGATCGCGACATGCCGCCGGTGCGCTGCGGCCATCCGCTGCGTGCCGCCTTTGCGCTGCGCACGGTCATTTCGGCGGTGTTTAGATGGGAAAAATTTTGGAGTTTGGCTACTGTAGTACTTTCGTTTGTATTTGACAATTAGTGTTCAATCTTGGATTAATTTGGCTCAAAAGATTCGTCTCGTGATTTACAACCAAACTGTGTAATTAGTTATTTTTTTTATCTATATTTAATGCTCCATGCATGTGTCCAAAGATTCGATATGATGCAGAGAGAGTGTAAAAATTTAGAATTTGAAAGTCATCTAAACAAGGCTTTCATCTTCTTTTTTCGACGATTCAGAGCGGGGGCTTGGTGTTAGTTTTGGCCACATGGAATGGAACCCGGGGCAGCAAGATGAGCATTCGGGCTGCCCGGCACGGGCCTGGGCCAGGCACGGCCTGGTAGGGCACGACACGATATGGCCCGTCGTGCCACCGGGCCGTGCCGCCCCAGTCCACTGTGCCTGCCCGACGGCCCAGGCACGGTCTGTCAGGCCGACTTTCGTGCCGGGCTGGCCCGATGAGCACGGCTTTTTTAGCAGGCCAGGCCGGCCCGAGGCCCACCAAATGCCAGCACCCTGTTTCTCAAAAAAAAAACAAATGCCAGCACCCAGCAAAGAGCCAAAGAGAGAGAGAGAGGGGGAACCAGGGAAGGGAACATCGGATCCGGCCGTGGGAGGTGGTGACGGCCGCCAGCACGCTCGCCCCAAGACGCTCCGACCGCGGGAGGTGGCGGCGGCCGCCCTACCGGCGCTCTCGCAGCTCGCCCCAAGGCGCTCAGGGCCGGCTCCGCAGCGGCGGACAGCGAGCTCGAGGCCGCAGAGGAGGCGTAGAGGAGGAGGTCGACGCCGTCGCGCTCGAGACCGGCGCGGTGGAGGCGTGGAGGATGCTGGGCGCGCGCCGCTGGTGGCCGTGCTCGTCTACCGGTGGTGCGGGGGGGGGGGGGGCAGGGGCGAGGAGGAGCGAGGTGTGCAACTGCGGGGGGTCGTGGAGGAGGCGGCCGCCGCCGCCGCGTGCGGTGTGGCCGCGCGGGGGTGCGACGGGGCGTGGAGGAGGTGGCCGAGGTGGAGTGGACTAGGGGTGGACTGGTGGAGTCTGGAGTGGAGTGGAGGCATGGCCCATAGGGCCTTCCGGATAGGCCGGGCCGCTTCTGTGCCTACAGCTGTTTTGCGGGCGAGGCCGTGCCGCCCACCGGGTTGGGGGTGCGGCCCAGGCACGGCCTGGTCCTCCGTGCCGGGCTGGCCTAGGCCCGCTGACCACCGGGCCAGGCCGTGCTTGGGCCGGGCCAAAAAACTGGGCCTCGTGTGTGGCCACCGGGCTGCGGGCTGCGTACTCATCTTTAGGCAGCATCAGCAGTTCGGCACGGACGCTCACCCTGCTCTTATTTTTGTGGCGTTCGTTCGCTGGGACTGCAGTCTTGCAGAAGCGTCGCGTTTGGCGCGCGCGCACACCAATGGCAGACTCGGATCGCGTCACTGTGTCGCCGTGTCGCGTAAGTATCTGTTTCAGACTTCCTGCACATGGCGGGACTGGTATTCGAGTTCGAGTGGCGAGGCTAGCCGCTGCTGGTAGCCTGGTACGCATCGTCATGTATCGCAACTCCGCGAGAAATCTGTGGCGGGGGCGCGGACACGAAGCCACGGACGACGCCGACTTCATCCATCACCCGATGCAGATGGGGGTGGTGATACGTATGCGTACAAGTACAGCTACGGGGTTAGATTATGTTCATAGTCACAAAGTTTCGGGGTCGATGGGGGTCGTGGTACGGGGTCACGGTACGTGGTACGCTACTCGCGAGAGATTTTTACACTTCGGGTCGAAAATGAACCCGTGAACCCGGATCAGGGTCGACGAACCTGGGTCGAGGGTCGAAGGTGGTGAACCCGTTTTATGTGACTATGATTATGTTATCTTCAGATGGGGGTGGTGATACGTATGCCGTTGCAGCTGGAGGCTGGTATGTTGCATGTGTGGTTGATGAACGACGAGTGATGAGGCCGATGCGGATGAGAGGCACAAGCGTCCATGATATGCTCGGTTAGTCGGTTTGACCTCCAGCCTCTCTCCAGTCTCCAGATCTCAAGTTACCATGCAATGCAACACACGTTAAGCTGGCGCTGTGGCCTCGTATCTTTTTTTTAGGACATGGCAGACGTAGCACAAGGCCAGAGCCACACAAAAATCTCAAATCTGTGGTGGAGCGTGACATGCTGATAGTGACTCGGCGACTGACGGAGAACTGGTGGCCGTGCTCTTGACGCCATGAAGTGGGGGACTGTGGGAGCAGAAAGCGTCTCCCCCACTGGGCACTACAACTGTGCGCCCGGGACTCCCTTTGCCCTTTTGGCGCCTTTGTGCTTGTACGGTTAGGCATCTTGGGACGTTCTAGAAGGATAGGCGAAATGCGGTTGGAACGGCGCTGTGCCGCGGTCTGCGACGCGAGAGGACCTGTGTGATCTGATTATCTGACCAGTGACCTCTCGTCCTTTGGACTCTGCCGATTCAGCAAGAGGACCTCTGTTTCTTGTTTACCAGGCTCGTTTTCAAGAATTTATTGATTTTTTAGGAACAGTGAAAATAGAAACAGAAACAAACAAATATGAAGATATGTTTTAGCGATTCTAGTCATTTTGGGCTAAAGATTTCTGACGATCTTCTTACAACAAAACGCGGTGCAAGCTCTAGCCGATGGAGCAGGCCACGTCGCCTACAAATCCTCGGCTGTTGGATCTCGATTGGATGGCTCAAGCCACGCTGTAAGTCGCTGTCTTAATACTGTTTACATATGGTCTATCACTGTTTACGCATCAACCAGAAGAAAAATTGCTACGCGTACACGAGAAACGTACCTAGAAGATTAAAGTAAGCCCTTTTCCTTTCCAGAAAATTTCTAGAACATTCCTAAATAAACTAGAACCACTCTAGAGCCTACCCAAATATTTTCCACGCCTTCTTCATCATTCGCGTTTTGCCGATAAACTTAGGAAGTTTATATCTCATCCATCCTAACTCTGAATCCCATAATTCTTCCACAAAAGATCTTCTAAAATAAAACCCTACATATTCAATTCCTTTTTCCTAATTTTCGGTGATTGTCACAAATGCAAATAGCCCTCCTTTTGAACAATTCCATTTGCAGCCTAATCTGCATATACCAAGAATTTGTCTCTTTTCCAGCGAACTTCAACATCTATACTCAGCTAGGAGGAAATTTTAGATGTATCAACAGCCATCTCTTCTTCAATTATAACATAGTACGACGCGGACCTACAATTAATATGATTACGATCCTCCTCTGTTTTAAAATTTTCACTACAATGATCGAAAAAATCAATAACATTGTTGCTGGGTTTTGATGTTACACACATTTAACTGATATATCCTTCATTTTGTGTATACTCAAATTATAGATTGGAAAAAAATGTACTGGACACAAATATACATCGTAATGCCAAATAATACTACAAAGTGAACTAGGCAGCGACAACCTAGTACAATTTTTTTAGCGACCGTGCAATACGAATTTGCGGAATTGTTACAGACACAGGTTACTTATTTCACCTTCTTTTATACTTCATCACACTACACAGTGTAAGCTATGCCAACAATCTTCTTCTGCTAATAGAATAAAATATAAGAAATAGGACAATATATTTGCAACAAAAACAATATGAAAACATTTATATAGTCTGCATTATATTCAACTGTAACATATGGCATATCTGTTTTACTATAATATAGAATATATAACACTATAGAATGGCAAGCTCACGGTAGGCGCGGCAACGCCACGCCCTGGGTTTCTAGTGTTATACTATCCCACACTCCTATCGGTTTGAATATTAGTTAAGCATGTTTGAAGACTTGGCTAATCATTTCCAAATATCGGAGCCGTATTCATTTTTCAACGGCTAGTTTATATGAAAGATATAAAAAAAAGGAAAACAATTTAAACCTCTTCCCATTGTTCTTAACCATTTCCATCCCTGGTACATACATATATACACATGCTGCCGATCCGTGCACCGCAGCGAGAGAGTTGGCGAGGAACGGACAGACGGATCAGCGACGGAGCATAACTAATTAGATCATTATAAGCACCTATAAGAACAGTACAAGAATTACTAATTAGATAGTACAAATTTCATAGGGAGGAGGACTATGGCCTAGCTTGATCTTAGCCTCTTAGCCAAACTCCGCCCTTGGGACGGAGTGACGGACGGATGCGTTGAGCTCACGCGGCGGCGACGGAGGGCATGTGTAGTGGAGAAGAATATGAGTTGCATCTGGAGCACTCATTGAGTTCCGTGATCTAGCTTCAAGAACAAAAAAAATCTGGCAGGCACTCGATCGAGTCGAGTCGAGTGGCTCAGACGCGCCTCGGTTGGCAGAAACGTGATTGTCTTGCAATGTCCACAAAAGGCCCCAGCGTTTCCAACCGTTAATCGACATATCAAAATTGTCTTGATTAGTTCCATGCATGCAGCAATGCAGCATGCAGTGTAGCCAGGTCCTTCGAATAATCGAATGTAGTCGAGCCTTGATTGGTTGGCTAGATAGCCTAGATTAGCAGCTAGGTGCAAGAGACGCCCCCTTGGCATGGCTCCTAGATACGGAAAAGTTTCTTTGTTTTCTCGTAGCCTGGCTGGCACGATGCGTGCCTCTGCGCGTGAAAAAGCAAAATTGGTTTGCTTCGCTAATGTGTGAGCTCATAAATCCATTCTTTACCACCATAGGCCAACTAAACCTAGACTTTAGGAGGAACCGAACGTAAAATAGGAATACATACTCATCAAAGAATCATTTCTGTGAGGAGCAATGTTGAAAATAGCCCCCTCGCAAATATTAATGGCCATGTTCGTTAGATGGTTTCTGGTTGGCTGATGCTGATTTGTTGTGAGAGAAAAACACTGCTGAATGACTGGCTGATAAGATCAAGCGAACAGGCTGATTGTTTGTACAGCTGTTTCCGCTAAACATCACTATTTGACTTAGCCACCAAATATTTTAGCACCACTAAAATCATGACCAAGGCAAAGGCAAATAATTACTCTAATAAAGTAGTATAATATATGCCTATCCATCATGTTCTCTACTTAATAAATCATTGAAAATTATTAAACCGTTGAATATTGAGTGTTGAATGAATTGATTTTAATTGTAGCCTTGAGTATGTTGACTATTTTAGTGAATGTTATTAAAAGTAATTGACGTGAAGGCATGTTCTCCTAGAGCTTAAACATGTATTTGAGTGTTTATATTCATAAAATTTTCCTTCAGTTAAATACTTTCGTGCATAATTAGTTAAGGATTTTTATATTTTCTATAAATTTGTTAAATGAAATAGTGTCGGTGTTCGGGCCCGTGAGAGTCCTAAGCCAACGAGTGAATTTGTGCTGCGTGTCCCCTAATCTGGATGGTGATGCAAAGAGAATACACGGGGGTTTATCCTGGTTCGGGCGAAAGAAGGCCCTACGTTCAGCGGGGGTATTGTATTTCCTTGCACCTAAGTGTTTGCGTAGGAGTTACAAGCTGTGAGAGAGGGAGCCGATCCCAAGTCTCGAAAGAGAGAGAGAGTACAAAGGAGATTGCTTGAGATGTTGATCTTCAGTGACGGAGAGATGACTTGTTTTTGCCTTGTGTTCTCTCTCGTAGAGTCCCCTGCCTTCCCTTTTATAGGGTAAGAGAAGGCAGAGACGCCGGGGTGGAGCCTTTGAAGTGAAGTTTTGTCGAGCGCTATGGAAGCTGTTGTAGCGACGTGCTCCGGGAATGGCCGGCCATCCCTGGACACCATGGTGACGTAAAGGATGGGATGGTGAAAAGACCCCGGGTCTTGTGGCGTGCAGGCCTTGCTTCTTTGTTGACCGGCGGTTGGTCGAGGCTGGGTCGAGGTGGGTCGACGGGGAATGGATAAGGCCGAGCCCCGGGAATTTCGGGGTACGACGCTCGTCGTGTTTTGCCTCGAGGGGATCAGTGGCGGAACAGGGCCCGACATGGCGTGTGCAGTGACAGGTTTTCACCGCCCATCCCGGGATGGGCAGTAAAAAGTGGGATTTGACACTGGTACTGCTTTCATGCTGGCGGTGTTGTAGCCATGGGGGTAGGAAGTGGTTGGTGGTTGCATTAAATGCTTTGACTTTTGTCTGAAAGTCGGTGGGTGAGGCGGGTCGACCGGCTCGACCTAGGGTCATACGAATCGGAGATTTCCCTGTGGTCAAGGCGTCCCGTCGAGCAAGCCTCGTGCGAGTCGGAACATGGTCGAGGCGTTCCGTGCGTGGTTTTGGCTCGTTGTACCTACGTGGGCGGAGCCTTTGGCGTGGTTTTCTCAGGGGTTTGTCCTCCTTAGTCGTTGAGTGTGGGTACCCCTTGTTTAGGTACCCGACAGTAGCCCCCGAGCCTTTGTGTGAGTGTGGTCACTCTTGCAGAGGCTCAGTGAGTCATGAACTGGAATCGTAGCGTCGTAGCTCTTCCGGTGGGTGCGTGCGAGCGCACCCGCCGGGTGTAGCCCCCGAGGCCTCGGTGGAGTGTTTTTGACTCCTCCGAGGTCTTTAGTGCGTTATATCGAGGAGTGCTCCCGCGTTTGAGCCCCCGTGGCGTGCTTGGTCCTCTTTCGTTTGGGGTTAGCTTTTTACGGTCGAGCCCCCGAGCCTTGTGCGCACGAGGTCGATCAGGGTCTTGCCCGTCTTTATCGTATGACCCTCACGCACCTTTTAGGAAAGGAGGAGGGGTGGGGAACGTCGTCCTACCCTCGATGGGCGAGTTCCGACGATCTCCGATGAGCTGTTAGCGGGGAATTCGAGTGGGAGCCCGTGCCCCATTCCATAGGGGTCGGCTAGCGGCCGCGGAGGCGCTCTCCAAAGATGCCAAAGAGTAGTCGTGTGGATCTCGTTTCCATGCGATAGGATCCGAGGGCTCGATGCCTCCCTCCGAGGGGATTCCACCGTCGACCTCTCTTCCAGCCTCGAATACGTCTGGGGGCGTCTTGAGAGAGTGGCTCAAGCCCTGGCCTTGTATGGACACGTCCCCAGTTGTCCCTGACTCTGTTACTCGAGGGCAGCTGTCGAACCCCGGTCGAGGGCCAGCTTTCGATCCCTCGAGGTTTCTAGTGGGCTCAGAGCCCGTTATCCATTCGTCTGGAAATGTCCGTCCGCGGATCCCCTTCCGGCCCGTTGGGGCACGTCTTTTCAGGAGGAGAAGCGAAAACGGCGCGGTAGTGGACGACGTGGCGCGACAGTTGGGGAGTGAACGGCGGACACGTGCCCTTACCCGCGGGTTTCGAGGGAGCGGTTAGGTAAGGACATTAAATACGGTAACTGTTCCTACCTTTTCGTCGGATCCGCCCGTTGGTCTTTCGCCGGGGTATAAGTACAGAGTCCAGGGTTCCGCATGCCCCCCACAGGCCTTTCGCGATTGCCCTTTTCTCCTTGTGCGCTCTTCAGCCGTTCTTCGCAGCTGCCGTCATCTCTTCCCCCGTCGCCGCCGCGCGCTGATCTTGACACCTATGGCGGGAAAGAGCCAGATTCTTTCCGCGGACGCGTGGGTTCGTTCTTCGGTGACGGAGAGGAAGCTGGAGGAGTTGGTTCGCGACGGTCTTCTGCGACCGAGGGCGAGTCGGAGCCAGCCGGAGTGGAGGGTGCCGCCGTCTGACCACCGGGAGCCGGCGCCCCCGGAGGGGTATGTGGTGAGCTTCGTCGCTTTCCACGAGAGGGGGCTCGGCATGCCGCCGAGCCGATTCATGCGGGCGCTTCTCCACTACTACAAGGTGGAGCTTCATCATCTTGCCCCCAACTCCATCTTTTCTTGCAGGCCGCCATCTTTGCGGTGGTCTGCGATGGATACTTGGGGATGGAGCCCCACTGGAACCTGTGGCTCCACCTTTTCAAGGCGAAGCATTTCGCCAAGAAGGCGGGTGAGCGGGGAGTGCGGCGCGCGGTGCACGCTGGGAGCTGCACCCTTCAAGTCCGGGCGGGTTGAGGCGAGCTCTACATCCGGGCGCAGCTCATTTCATCGAACAGCGGATGGCACGACGGGTGGTTCTACCTGCGCAACGACGACGACCGCCTGCCGAAGTTCTCCGGCCAGGTCCTGATGTCGCGCGAGGACAATTGGTCGTATGGCGTCGTCGAGGAAGAGAAGCCGAAGCTGCAGCCGCTCCTCGACGCGCTAAGGAGACTCCGACAGCGCGGATTGACCGCGGGGATGGTGGCCGCCGCGTTCCACCGTCGGAGAGTGCTGCCGCTGATGCAGCGCCGGCTCCAGATCGACGAGATGACACCGGAGGTCTCGTTGGAGGGGAGTCGGATGTCGCACGAGACCCTCCCCCTCGACGAGGTTGCCCGGCGCGCGCGGTGGATGGTGGGCAGCTTCAATCAGGAGGACGTCGACAGGGTCCCGATGTGACCCAACCAGGGTTTCGAGCCTGTGGTAAGCGTTGTTTCGCTAGCCTCGAGTCCTTTTGCTTCCTGGTTCTCTCGATTTAGTCCGTCGAGGCTTCCATGCAAGATCTGTCAATGGTCAAGGACTAGCGGCCGTCGGTTCCGGAGGATCGCGCTGCTCGAGAGGCGAGACACATCTCGGCGGCTCAGAAGAAGGGAGAGAAGGACGTCGCGAAGAAGCGTCAGATCAGAAAGGCCCTCGAGCGTGAGGCGTTAAATAAGCGCCGCCGCCAGCAGAGTCTCGAGGGTCTCCCCATCGAGGAATCCCCCTCTGAGACGGTCTCGGGGGAGGATGAGGATGAGGATGACGATAATGACGCCGGGTCACAGTACGACACCACGACTTTTCTGGCGCACCTCCCCGACGTGCGGCCCCTGCTGGAGCCTATCAGCGGAGGGTCAACCTCCCAGGCGTCGAGGGCAGTCTCGGCGCTCGTCGAGGGGGATGAAGAGCCAGCAGAAGGAAGAGCCCGAGAGGGACCTTCAGAGAGGGGATATGCCTCGCCTGGGGTCCCTCAGGGGAGGTCGGTGGCGCCGCGCCCGCGAGTCCGATCGCCCCGAACTTCATCGATGGGCGGAACAGCAACGTCGACGTCTGAGGCCAGGGCGCCGTCATCGGGCGTGAGGACTCGAGCCCAGATAGCCTCATCGGCGCAGAGGACCCCGGGTGCCTCGTCAGCCCAGGCTCCAAGGAGCACCAGGCCGACCGGAGGCTCTACGGAGGGGCCATCACAGAAGCCGTCGAGTGGCTTGGGGAAGCCGGAGACGAGGCCCTTGATTCCCTTGTCTGGGTAAGTGTCTTGCCTCGCCTTTCCGACAAAGTTATCTTGCTTTCTGTTCTGACGTGGTTGTTTATTACTCAGCCATAAGCGCAAGGTGGAGCTTGCGGCCATGACTCCCGTCAAGGCGCTCAAGTCTGGTGCTGCCCTGATAATGCGGACGCCCACCGACGACGCCGCCTGGGTCGCAAAGTACCAGGCTACCACGGAGCGGCTCAAGACGAAGGAGGCCGCCGCCAAGGCGGGTGCAAGCGCTCAGGAGGTCGTCGGAGTCGGTGACGCCGCGCGGGAGCCAGAGCCGGTCGAGGCAGCCCTAGGCGGTGCCAGGCTTGACGTGCCTGGTGTTGGTGGGCCAGAGCCGGGGTCGACCACGAGGACCCAGGCGACCATCGAGGCCGGTAAGGCCGAAACATCCGTCCGCGATGCGGGGCGGGTGGATGTTGAAAAGACAAAAGAGGTGGTGGAGGCCCCGCCGGATGCGGGGAAAGAGGTGGAGCAGCCGGAGCTGCAACCAGAGAGGGAGGAGCCGCGGCCACAGCCGCAGCAGGACCAGCCAGAGGAGCAGGCAGCCGAGGCGGAACGGGGGGTGGTCGTGCCACCGCCCAACGTGCAGGCGGTGGCGCCAACAGACGAGAGGACAGCCCCGCCCCAAGGGTCGACTCTGGCTGTGATCGATCTCACCATCGACGACCCTCCTTCCGACAAGGGGAAGCAGAAGGCGGACGTCAAGATGGTCGATGCCCTGGATCGGCCCGGGACTTCCGTAACGTCAGGGGATGACATGGCCGAGGCGTCCGCCAGGTGGCCCGATTTCGCGGGGCTGGTGCTTGCACGGGCGGAGGAGGAGCTCCAGCGCTGGGGTCAGTCGACCCTCGAGTTCAGGGACACGGCTAACCCCAACGCCGAGCCCTTCTTCGCCCTTGATGACAAGGACGAAGTGCAGCACTGGGAGTACGTCGAGGGACTCCGTAAGCACTCCGTGCAGTCCCTGCGGATGGTTGCGGGCACCCTGGTGCGGCGGATGTCGGAGGCCTTTGAGGTGAGCCGTGTCTGTTTGTTTTTTCTGGCGTATATCCCCTTTCCTTGGTTCTGATCTTGAGCTTAACTGTGGTCAGGAACTCAAGGAGCGATCTCGCTGTAAGTCGCTCTTCATTCGTCATGAAAGCGGCGTATGGGTGACGCTTACTCGTCAACGGGCTCTGGCCGAGGAAATCAATGAGAGGCTATCCAAGAAGAGCGCCGAAGTAGACGAGCTTCGCGTCGTCCATGCAGCGGTTAGGAAGGAGGCGACGCAGGCTCGGGAGGCCGAGGCCAAGGCACGTGAAGATGCGGCCAAGGCTCGGGAGGAGGCGGCCAAGGCCCGTGAGGACCTTGCGCCGCTATTAGCGCGCGTGAAGGAGCTTGAGGAGGATGTCGCTCGAGTCAGCGGCCAGCGCGACTCCCTTAACGTCCAGATCGGGATGGCGTCCGCCCGCGTCGGGACCCTGGAGAACGAGGTCGTGACGTTGAAGGGGACCGTCCGAGAGAGGGACGAGGCTCTCTCGGGCACCGGTCGGGAGATCGAGACGTTGAGGGCGACTGTCCACGACAAGGACGAGGCTCTTCAGGCGGCGGAGAAAGCGCGCGAGGGGTTGCGCGATGAGGTCGTGGGTTGGCAAACCCATGCTGAGGGTAAACCTTTTGTCACGTTTTGACCTTGGCGTCGGGGTCCCAAGTCTTTGCTAACTTGGTGTTTGTATTTCAGAGCTGGAAAAGCAGCAACGTGCGGCCCAGGCGACGGCTACCTCGTTCCAGAACCTCTTCGAGGCTGAGGCCGGGCGGACTCAATTGCTCCAAGGTGCGATCACCTCGGTGTGCGACGGCCTGGGGGTCGAGCCCGATGCCGATACCGAGGAGGATGCGCCAGGGAACTCGTTTGTTCGCCGGATGACGGCGCTAGGTGGCCTTGTCCGCGAGAAGATTCGAGGCGGGCTGCATCATGGCGTGAAGAGGGCCATGGCGGTCATCCGATCTGGGTTCGAGTATGACATGGGCCTTATTGCTGATGGCTTCATCTCGGATCTAGACAGGACTAACGAGGAGAACGAGGCAGCCTGCCTGGAATTGATCGAGGCTGCGGAAGAGCCCGGGGGTCGTCTCGCGAAGTTGTTCGAGGTCGAGGTGGTCCCGCCTGCCGACGATGAGGGCCTGTAAGCCAAGCCTGGGCATGAAGGCCCATGTAATAAGTTAGTTAGTATTCGTGACTTGCGCTGTGATGGCCTCAGGGGCCTTGAAACATTTATATGTAAATGTATACTAAATGTCTATTTTCGTTTGAGTCTTTTGTTCCCTTTCTTGCTTGAATCGTATTCTTGCATTTTTTTTCTTAGCGCGCGGTTGCACCTCTTGGTGTGAGGGAGCGAGTGGAGGTACCGTAGCCCGGAGGCATAGGCGATCTCGTGGCTCGGCAGCCCTTGGACCTTAGGGTGCACTTGCGGCCTCGTCGATTATGTAAGAATTTGATCCGAAGCGTATGGGAACGTTAGACGTGAGTTTTTTCAAAATTGTGAACTTTTATTAGGTCTACTTAGCGCGCGGTTGCACCCCTTGGCGTGAGGGAGCGAGTGGAGGTACCATAGCTCGGAGGCGTAGGCGATCTCGCGGCTCGACAGCCCTTGACCCTTAGGGTGCACTTGCGGCCTCGTTGACTATGTAAAAGTTCTCTTGTTTTTTTTGAAAAAATGCGAGTTTTTTGGGGACACAGGGGGTTCCCCCTTGCAGCCCCCTAGGGAGGTTCGACTCTGAGAAGACAGGGTCGAGCCTCCCTGTTTTTTATGAAAGAATTCTTTAAACACCGATGTATTCTTTATTCTATCATGGGATTGCGAAACAATTTACAGAGCCTCGAGGCTTTAGGGGAAAAAGCGACGTAGCTGTTCGATGTTCCATGCGTTGGTGAAGATTTTGCCCTTTTCGTTTGATAGCTTGTAGGTGCCGGGCTTCAATACTTCCGCGACGATGTACGGCCCTTCCCATGGCGGAGTAAGCTTGTGTCGTCCCTTGTTGTTCTGGCTTCACCGGAGCACTAGGTCACTGACGTTGAGGTCTCGTCTGCGGACGTGTTTGTCGTGGTAGCGTCGGAGACTTTGCTGATACCTTGCAGAGTGTAACAGAGCCACATTGCGAGCTTCCTCGAGCTGGTCGAGGGCGTTCTCTCTTGTGGCGTCATTGTTTTGCTCGTTGTAGGCCTTCAGCCTCGGGGATCCGTACTCTACATCGGTCGGGAGCATAGCCTCGGACCCGTAGACTAAGAAGAACGGAGTAAACCCCATGGCTCGACTCGGCGTCGTTCTTAGGCTCCACAGGACAGAGGGGAGCTCGGCGGCCCATTTCTTGCCGTGTTTATTTAGTTTGTCGAAAATTCTCGGCTTTAGGCCTTGTAAAACCATGCCGTTGGCACGCTCTACTTGGCCATTTGTTTTTGGATGAGCTACGGCCGACCAGAGCACACGGATGTGATGGTTGTCGCAGAAATCCAGAAACTTTTTGCCGGTAAATTGGGTGCCGTTGTCCGTGATGATGCAGTTGGGATTCCCAAAGCGGTGGACGATGTCGGTGAAGAATAGCACGGCTTGCTCAGACCTGATGCTGGTGATAGGACGGGCCTCGATCCACTTGGAAAACTTATCAATGGCGACGAGCAAGTGGATGAAGCCACCAGTTGTCCTCTTCAGGGGTCCGACCAAGTCGAGTCCCCAAACGGCGAACGGCCATGTGATGGGGATCGTCTGCAAGGCGTGAGCCGGGAGATGGGTTTGCCTTGCGTAGAACTGACATCCTTTGCAGGAGCGTACTAGCTAAATAGCGTCGGAGACTGCGGTTGGCCAGTAAAAACCTTGTCGGAACACATTTCCGACGAGGGTTCGAGGCGCCGTGTGATGACCGCAAGCCCCCGAGTGTAGATCCTTGAGCAGGTTCTTGCCTTCCTCGTTTGTGATACAGCGTTGTAGGATGCCCGTAGGGCTGCGTCGATAAAGCTCCTTGTTGTCGCCAAATATCACAAAGGTCTTGGCCCGGTGAGCGATCCGTCGAGCCTCGGTCTTATCCAAGGGGAGATCCCCTCGAGTGAGACGGTCAAGGTACGGAACGCGCCAGTCGGGCTCGAGGTCGGCTGGTAGGGTCGAGCCTTCCATCTGCATGACTTCAGCCCCGGTCGAGGGAGCTTCCGCCGAAGGTGGGGGATCGAGTGATGGACCGTCGCCCCCCCCCGCTTGCCCTGGTGTCGACGGAAGGTTGATGGAGATCCCTTACGAAAACGTCAGGTGGAACCGTGGCTCGACTAGACGCAATTTTCGCGAGTTCATCGGCAGCTTCATTATATCTGCGTGCAATGTGGTTGAGCTCGAGGCCGTGGAATTTGTCCTCAAGGTGTCGCACCTCCTTGCAGTAGGCTTCCATCTTGGGATCGCGGTAGCTTGAGCTCTTCATGACCTGGTCGATCACGAGCTGGGAGTCACCATGAACGTCGAGGTGTCGGACCCCGAGTTCGACGGCGATGCGCAGGCCCGCGATGAGAGCCTCGTACTCGGCGACGTTGTTGGAGGCAGCAAAATGAAGCCGGATTACATAGCGCATGTGGACTCCGAGGGGCGAGATGAAGAGCAAGCCCGCGCCGGCTCTTATTTTCATCAGCGACCCGTCGAAGTACATGGTCCAAAGTTCAGCTTGGAGCTGAACCGAAGGAAGTTGAGTGTCGGTCCACTCCGCTAGAAAGTCTGCCAGCACCTGAGATTTGATGGCTTTGCGCGGCGCATAAGAGAGGGTCTCACTCATGAGCTCGACCATCCACTTTGCTATCCTACCCGAGGCTTCCCGGTTCCGGGCTATCTCTCCCAGGGGGAAAGAAGAAACCACGGTCACCTGGTGGCCTTCGAAGTAGTGACGAAGTTTGCGCCGCGTCAAGACGATGGCGTATAGCAGCTTCTGGATTTGCGGGTAGCGAACCTTGGTCTCCGAGAGTACCTCGCTGATGAATTAGATTGGCCTCTGAACGAGTAAGGTGTGTCCTTCCTCTGCCCTCTCGACCACTAAGACCGCGCTGACCACTTGTGTCGTTGCGACGACGTAAAGCAGGAGGGGTTCCCCTGTGGCCGGAGGGACGAGGATCGGAGAGTTAGACAACGTAGCTTTGAGCTTCGTAAGGGCTTCTTCTGCCTTGAGGGTCCATGAAAAGTGTTTCGATTTCTTTAGGAGACGATACAGTGGGAGCACCTTTTCGCCGAGGCGCGAAATGAAGCGACTAAGGGCCGCGAGGCAGCCCGTGATACTCTGCACGCCCTTTAGATCACGGATGGGGCTCATTTTGGTTATTGCAGCGATTTTCTCTGGGTTGGCTTCGATGCCGCGTTCAGAAACGATGAACCCCAAGAGCATGCCTCGAGGAACGCCGAAGACGCACTTCTCGGGGTTGAGCTTAATGTCTTTTGCCTTAAGGCACTTGAACGCAACGTCGAGGTTGTTAACCAAATTGCTGACCCTCTTGGTTTTGACAACGATGTCGTCAACGTAAGCCTCGACGGTGTGTCCGATGTGCTCCCCGAAAACGTGTTGCATGCATCGCTGGTACGTAGCACCTGCGTTCCATAGACCGAAGGGCATAGTAACATAGCAATACATGCCGAAGGGGGTGATGAATGAAGTCGCGAGCTGGTTGGACTCCTTCATTTTGATCTGGTGGTAGCCAGAATACGCATCTAGGAACGACAGAGTTTCACATCCTGCAGTAGAATCAATGATTTGATCAATGCGTGGTAAAGGAAAAGGGACTTTCGGATATGCTTTATTCAAACTAGTATAGTCTACACACATCCTCCATTTCCCATTCTTTTTCTTAACTAATACAGGATTAGCCAACCACTCGGGATGATGAACCTCCTTGACGAATCCGGCCTTCAAAAGCTTGTGGATCTCCTCGCCGATGACCTTGCGCTTCTCCTCGTCGAAGCGGCGCAAGCGTTGTTTCACCGGTCTGGAGCCGGCTCGGATCTCCAAGGCATGCTCGGCGACTTCCCTGGGTATGCCCGGCATATCCGAGGGACTCCACGCAAAAACGTCAACGTTTGCGCGGAGAAAGTCGACGAGCACTGCTTCCTATTTGGGTGCTGATGCTCAACGCCTTTCCGTTCGGGTCGGTGGGGTCGAGGGGTACGAGCTTGACGTCTTCCACGGGCTCGAAGTTGCCGGCATGGCGTTTGGGGTCGGGGATCTCTTTGGCCAAACCGTCGAGGTTTGCCGCCAAGGTCGCCGACTCCAGGATGGCTTCCCCATGCTCGACGCATTCCACGTCGCACTCGTAGGCGTGCTCGTAGGAGGGCCCGACAGTGATGACACCGTTAGGGCCCGGCATTTTGAGCTTGAGGTAGGTGTAGTTGGGAACCGCCATGAACCGGTCGTAGTAGGGGCGTCCAAGAATGGCGTGGTATGTCCCATGGAATCCAACCACCTCGAAAGTGAGAGTTTCCTTCCTGAAGTTGGCGGGAGTACCGAAACAGACAGGCAGGTCAACCCGCCTGACGGGCTCTGCTCGTTTTCCTGGCATGACTCCATAGAAGCCCCCGACACTGGGTCGGAGGTGTGTCCTTGCGATTCCTAGAAGGTCGAGGGTCTGGGCGTAAATGATGTTGAGACTACTGCCACCGTCCATGAGCACCTTGGTGAGGCGTGTGTTGGCGATGATGGGATCGACAACGAGTGGGTAGACTCCAGGATTGAGGACGTAGTCTAGGTGGTCATCACGGTCAAAAGTGATGGCCACCTCAGACCAGTCAAGGAAGAGGGGGGTCGCAAGTTGCACGGAGAAGACCTCTCGATGTTCCCGTTTGCGCTGCCGTGTTGAGAGACGCGTCGAGGGTCCTCCGTATATCATGAAACAGTCATGAATCTCGGGAAACCCCTCGTCCTTGTCGTCTCCCTTGGGATCCTCCTTCTTGTCGTCTTTCTTGATGCCTAGGCTTTCAAAGTATCTCCGGAGCATGTGGCAGTCCTCGAGGTTGTGGTTCGTGGGCCCTTTGTGGTAGGAACATGGTTCTTTAAGCATTTTGTCGAAAATGCCCCCGCCGGGGGGTCCTCGAGGTTTCTTGCGATCTGCAGCGGCGACAAGGTCGTCCGCCGGGGCTTCTTGTTTGCCCTGCTGATTCTTCTTCTTCTTGTTGTTGTTCCTCTTCGAGCCCCGGTTGGAGCTCGCGGGATCCTCGTCCTTGCGCTTCCCATTGTCTGGGTCACTGCCAAAGATGGCACCAACCGCCTCCTCGCCGGTGGCAAAGTTGGTGATGATGTCCATCAAGCCGTTGGCAGTGATGGGAGTGCTGCGGCCTAACTCTCGGACCAACTCTTTGCAGGTGGTACCAGAGAGGAAGGCCATGATGACGTCGGAGTCGGTGATGTTGGGAAGCTCGGCGCGCTGTTTGGAGAAACGCCGGATGTAGTCCCGGAGGGATTCGCCCGGCTTTTGTTTACAGCTTCGGAGGTCCCATGAGTTACCGGGGTGCATGTAGGTCCCCTTGAAGTTCCCCTCGAACACTCTCACCAGGTCGCTCCAGTCGTGGATCTGTCGAGGTGGGAGGTCCTCGAGCCAGGCTCGAGCGGTGTCCGATAGGAACAGGGGAAGTTGTCGAATGATGGCCCGGTCATCGGTAGCCCCACCCAACTGGCAAGCTAAACGGAAGTCGGCGAGCCAAAGTTCGGATTTGGTTTCGCCGTTATACTTGGTAAGAGTCGTGGGGGAGGCAGAACCGAGCCGGAAGTAGTGTTTCGCGAATGGCCTTGCTGAAGATCCGAGGGCCCGGTGGCTCGGGTGACGGGCTTCGATCCTCCGAGTTGTCGTAGCGCCCGCCTCTGTGCTCGTGGTAGCCTCGAGCTGCACCGTCACCACTTTTGCACTTACGGCGCTCGTTGATGTTGTCACGGGCATCTCGAGGTTCGCGGTTGTCGACGATGCGTTCACGGACAGAGGCCACCTTGTTCTGCTGGGGGCGGGCTCGGGATGAACTGAGGCCTCTCTCTCCTATCGGGAGGGCTCCGCAGGCTGCTCCGAGGCAAGCCCGCGTCTCCTCGAGGCGGAACTCTCGGCTTGCTGCATGGCAGCGGCCTCGAGGAGTCCTCGGATTTCATCGCGGGCCCAACGGGCCTCGGGGTTGGATGGCTCGGGCATATTACGAAGAAGCATGGCGGTTGCGACAACATTCTGGCTGGCTCGGTCGAAGATCGGGGGTTCGCCCGCCCGATCCTCGATGATGCGCCGATTGACGTCACGAGCTCTTTCTCGAGCTCCTCCGCCGTGTGCGCGTGCCGCGCGCTCTTGCTCGAGGATTTGCTGAAGTAGGCGCAGATTTTCTCGTTCCTCGTCGAGCCTGTCTTGCAGTTCGTGGATTTGCTCGAGTTGCACTCCTTGGTCCGCAAGGAATTGAGCTTCATCTCGTGCAGCAGGGGGCTCAACATGAGGTGGCGTGGCGTTTCTTCCTCCAACGGCTGCCTCATCCTCCGATCCGACGCGATAGCCCCATCGATATGGAAGCATTCGCGAGTCGGGTCGTAGCTGTCATCGGCAGAGTCAGAGTCCGGAGTGCCAAAATAGTAGTATGACGGATGCAAGTGAGGTCGTGTATCCCTGGGGTTGTAACGACGAAAGGTGGTCGCACGGAGCTCCGCACCCGTGGTCTCCGTGGAGTCCAGGTACTCGGAAGCTGGTGTGGATGCGACGAGGTCGAGGGTGGAACGTAGATGGTGTCCGGGGAGCTCCTCGTAAGCGCTCATGCTGGTGCTTACAGAAGAAGCAAACGCCCGGGCAACCATGTCCAGCCCATATGGGAATGCCGATGGGGGCATGGTTCCTGGTACCGGAGCAATCGATCCCGAATCGGCTGGTGGTGGCGCCGTGCCGGGCAGTGGAGTGATGGGACACCCCGTCGGCATCTTACCCTCAGCCAAGCTCATCCTACACAGGTCCTCAGTGAGGGAATCCGTGTCGGCGTCCGGCTGAGGGGCGCCGGATCGAGGAATACCGTCACCCCCCACGAGGCGATGATGGTGGTTGCGCTGGGCACACCGTCGCCTGGCGGCACGTGCCTGACGAGAGCGACGGTACTGGCGCAGCGCTCCCCCAGGCTGGGAGAGCTCATGGTCGTCGTCGGTTGGGTGTCTAGGCGGGAGGAGGACCATGTCGTAGCCGTAGCCAAGAGACATGAACTCCAAGCTCCCAAACCAGATCACCGTGGCCAACGGAAGTGGACGTTCGGGGTCAGCCATCCAGAAAAATGGCGGGAAAACGATGTTGGCACGCAGCTGCCCCTACCTGGCGCGCCAACTGTCGGTGTTCGGGCCCGTGAGGGTTCTAAGCCAATGAGTGAATTTGTGCTGCGTGTCCCTAATCTAGATGGTGATGCAAAGAGAATACACGGGGGTTTATCCTGGTTTGGGCAAAAGAAGGCCCTACGTCCAGCGGGGGGGAGGAGTATTGTATTTCCTTGCACCTAAGTGCTTGCGTAGGGGTTACAAGCTGTGAGAGAGGGAGCCAATCCCAAGTCTCGAAAGAGAGAGAGAGAGTACAAAGAAGATTGCTTGAGATGTTGATCTTCAGTGACGGGGAGATGACTTGTTTTTGCCTTGTGTTCTCTCTCGTAGAGTCCCCTGCCTTCCCTTTTATAGGGTCAAGAGAAGGCAGAGACGCCGGGGTGGTGCCTTTGAAGTGAAGTTTTGTCGAGCGCTGTGGAAGTTGCTGTAGCGACGTGCTCCGGGAATGGTCGGCCATCCCTGGACACCATGGTGACGTAAAGGATGGGATGGTGAAAAGACCCCAGGTCTTGTGGCGTGCAGGCCTTGCTTCTTTGTTGACCGGCGGTTGGTCGAGGCCGGGTCGAGGTGGGTCGACGGGGAATGGATAAGGCCGAGCCCCGGGAATTTCGGGGTACGACACTCGTCGTGTTTTGCCTCGAGGGGGATCAGTGGCGGAACAGGGCCCCGCATGGCGTGTGTAGTGACAGGTTTTCACCGCCCATCCCGGGATGGGCAGTAAAAAGTGGGATTTGGCACTGGTACTGCTTCCATGCTGGCGGCGCTGTAGCCATGGGGGTAGGAAGTGGTTGGTGGTTGCATTAAATGTTTTGACTTTTGTCTGAAAGTCGGTGGGTGAGGCGGGTCGACCGGCTCGACCCAGGGTCGTACGAGTCGGAGATTTCCCTGTGGTCGAGGCGTCCCGTTGAGCAAGCCTCGTGCGAGTCGGAACGTGGTCGAGGTGTTCCGTGCGTGATTTTGGCTCGTTGTACCTACGTGGGCGGAGCCTTTGGCGTGGTTTTCTCAGGGGTTTGTCCTCCTTAGTCGTTGAGTGTGGGTACCCCTTGTTTAGGTACCCGACAAATAGTCTCCACTATAGCCCGCTATAACTTTTATAGCTTTAGAAGAGGAGGACGCTAAATGTCATAGCCCGTTATTTATAACATTGGTGAGAAAAAATGAGAGAAGAAGAAATGCAAAATTGAACCCACCAATGGAGAAGGAAAAGAACCAAACCCATCATCTTTTCCATGACTTTTTACCAGGAATCGAACATAAGCACTAGAGAAACCTTACAGGAACCAAACAGTATCAACGCGTAGATAGGCTAGTCAGAAGCCAACAACCAAACGGAACATGTGTTTGAAGTCCATAAGCCTATTCGGCATGGCCCTGACTCCTAAGTACTCCGACGAGATAGATGGGAATGGGAAACAGACTTGTACCATCCAAAAAAAAAACCAATCTTCTTAATGAAATACAGGCTCTGACCCGCTCGCGAAAAAGCGAGATAGGCGGGAAGACACACATACCTATCCCGCCCTCGTCCTTTGTACTTACTACTCTCCATGTCGGTAATATGCTCAACAATTCTATCCACAGTCTAATACTCTCTCTGTCCTAAAATAACTACACATCTCGTTTTACAATGTGTTAATTTTTTTTAACTTCAATCAGATTTATAAAAATATTATCAATACTTGTATCTTCTAATATATTTATTTATGAAAATATATTCTCTACTACTAATGTAATGATATTTATTATGTATACTAAATACTAGTATACTTTTGTATATATTTGGTTAAATTTAAAAAAGTTTAACTTCTCAGAAAAGCGAGATGTGCAATTATTTTAGGGCAGAGGGACTATTGTAAATAGCTATGTGTGTGGCTTCGACGGTTGCAAAATTTAGGTGGACGCCCGATAGTAGATATGTGTGCTAATTTTACTTTGATGTATGCTTGCAGACCCTGTAATCGGTTTTAGCCAATTTGTTAGCAAAGCAGGTCACATGTGACGTCAGGTTGGGTGAGTGGCAATTGGCCGGCTCTATTGATCACCTGTTGGCTGAAGATTGTAACCCTGTTACTCCTTGTCCTTGATGCATGAATTAAATTCAGATTCACAAAAAAAAAACTTTGTTGTTCGTGCTTAACATGCAATCAGCATCTCCTCATACACTCGGAGCCCAACCTGGCTAGAGAGATCCAAAATTCAAGGACGGAGAATCGAGTTTTGGTATGAATTTGAGCCCAGTCATGGCCCGTAAAGGGAGCGTGAATGCAGAGTGCGAGCAGCGAGCCCGTCGATTGCATTCCACATTTCCACCTCTAGCGTCGCCCTGTTCGCTTAACTTATCAGCCATGCTATAGTATTTTTCTCTCGTAACAAATCAATCAACAGTATTTTCAATCATGGCTTATCAGCCAAGCGAACATGGCTGAATGCCAGTGCCAGTAGGGGGGGCTCCGTCCCCTCCTATTTTCCCAAAAAAAAAAAATTAGTGAATGCCTGCACGGTGATTGCAAAAGCAGTCAACTTGGTGCGAGCGCGTGTGGCTCATGCTCATCTGTCTGCTACTAGCCTACTATTACTAGCTGGTTTATCCGAGGACAAAGACAAAGACAGACAGGCTTCCGGTCCCTCTCCTGAATTTGATTCCAAATCTACCAGAGACCAAGAATTTGCTTATCAAACGGCACAAAAATAGCCCTTGTTTTTTCTATCGAGTTTCCACATAGCATTTCAGATAATAGCGCAGTGGACTCATTCCAAAGTCCAAACTGAACAAACGGGTGGATAATTCCACAAGTAATTAGCCCGTAGCATCTGCTCGGACTTATTCGGCACAAGGAAAAAAAAACATATGATGTAGTCTGATCTCAGTCAGTCTCGAGCTGACTGACAAGCAACACTTATTCCTGACCACGAGCAAACGAAAAGCACTGATCAGCAACAACCAACCAGCAGCTCAGTACTACTTCGGCATGATCGCTTCAGCACTTGGCCTCCCGGCGAGCATGAACGCCTTGAACACGAGCTTCCTGGGCACGGTGGGCGGGCCGCCCCACTCCTCCTCCACACGCTTCAGCGCGTCCCTCGTGACCGCCTCCAGGTCCACGCCCTTGGCCCTCGCCGTGGTCACGACGGAGCCGGTGTTGAGGAACCCGACCAGGTCCTCCAGCGTCATCTCCACCTCGATGTCCACGTCGGCCGGCGCGCCCTCGGCGCCCACCCCGACGGGCTCGAACGGGAACGGCAGGGGCCGGTACCGCTCCATGGCCAGCCCCGCCCGTGGGTCCTGGTACGGCCGCAGCGCCGGGTACAGCTGGCCGTGCAGCGCGTCCTCGAACGGGTGGATCTCGTAGTTGTAGCCCCACACGGCGAGCACGCCGCCGGGCTTCCTCAGGGCGCGGTTCACAACGGCGTAGAAGAGCGGGATGTCGAACCAGTGGATGGAGGTGGCCGCCACCACCAGGTCCAGGGAGCCCTCGCCGCCGACCAGGGACACCAGCTCGTCCTCCGTGAGGTGCTCCGGGGTGTGGAGGTACCGCACCTTCGGGTGCGCGATGGCGTGACGGAGCTGGCCCTCGCTCACGTCCGTCGCCACCACGCTCTCGTAGTGCTCCGCCATCTGAATTTTTTTTCCCGCAGATGTTCGTTTCAGAATGAATCAGATCAAACGGTGTAGCAGCAACTGAACATTCGACGGAAAGCTTACGCTGATGGCGGCCTGGCCGGTGCCGCACCCGGCGTCCCAGGCGCGCTGGTGCCCGGCGGTGAGGCCGGCCAGCATGAAGAACCACTCCTTGGGGTACTGCGGACGCTTCTTGGCGTACGTCTCCGACGGTTTCTCGTAGAGCCCCGCCATTCTTTCTCGGCTTCAACTGTCTCGGTATCCCCTGCCTTTCAAGTGCGGATTGCAGGGTCTGATCTGGATGGAATTTATAGCCACAAAAGTGGTTAAAGTCGTAGCCAAGTCAAAGTAGTCATATGATCCCGACATCCCGTTCAAAAAGAGGAACTTTGCATTATCCACTGAATCACAGCATTTGACTCAAATTGCAACATCACATGGGGTCATGTCATGTGGAGTAGAAACTTGGGTTAACATAAGGAGATCCATCAAATCTGAAACCCTGTATATCGTGGAATAATTCAATAAAGCAAATCAACGTGAGGTTGGTCAGTTGCTTACTCTAACTTGTCTGCCAGATACACCTCCTGCTTGACCAGTGTGTCTCCTTCGCTCTGATAGCGAACTGAGCTGTCTGAACATTACAAGATGCTTCAACAGGTACTGATGGGAACACCGAAGATGCTAAAAATGAACTAGTGCGTATAAAATGCTGAATCATCTACAAGGTGCCATTTTCATCTTTATTCCAAATGTACAACGAGCAGTCAACTCTTGGTCTCATCAATGATGATGAATACATCACTACGGCCCTGTTCGCTTGTCCTATAATCCGTACTTTTCATCTTGTTTTTTTAGCCGAAACAGTGTTTTTCTCTCACAACAAATCAGCGAACAGTACTTTCAGCCATGACTTTTCAGCGAAGCGAACGGCCTCTACATCAGATGTAATTTCTAATACAAGTACTCAATCAAATATTACTAGATAGTAAATACCAAGGTAATCTAATGCAAGAAAAAAAATCAGAACTCCTGAGTTCTGTTACGAGGGATTTAATACTGGCACAACATGGCAGGAAATCAGTTTTGATCTTGCAAAGAGTATTGCAGCTCTACGCAGGTGATGAAGAATTGAAGACATCTGCTCCAGTGCAGGTTGTAAACAGTGTGATCTGTTGCTGTAAATATAGAAGTCCTGAAGAAAAGCAGACATTGCAATTGATAACTTAGACACTAGTGTATACTGTATAGGTGATGATCTTGTATTCAGAGTCTTATTTCTTAATCACCGAAACCCTGATGGCAGCCACAAAAGATAGGTATTAGGTTAAATGTGTATTAGAAAGACGAAAATATACCTGCAGGTTACAGATGAGCTCTCTTCAGCAATACGTCCACTTGTCAGTACATCTTTGTATGTAGGATACAATCATTTGGGAGTCACTTGAACACATTACAAATTATCATCTTCTCTGCAAAATACTAGTTTCTTTTCCTGGAGAAATCTGATGATGCAGCTTTGAACCCTCAGGAGTTCCCAGTGGCGCACCCATGCAGGAACAGTTATCAACTGTATAGAGCTCCCATTTCTTTATAGCACACTTCTCTAAAGCAAAGGCCAATCTTGGGTCTTCCACATCAGGATAAGACCCATCTGGAGTAACAAGCACTGCTCCAGTGTATGATAGCCCAGCAGCCTGTGCTGCACCATGATAATGGAACAGACCCCAGCTGAAATCCTCCGCAACGTCAACAATTGTCCAAAATTCTTTGGAAATGACACCGTTATCCAACACACTGAAGTAAAATGTACCAGGAGTGCTAGCCCTTCTCACACGATACCTCCTGCGCCTCCAAACCAGCTCTCCTTCCAGGGTTTTGACCTGAAAAACCGGCTCATACCAAAATGAACCTTTGGCTTTCCCTCTGTAGAATAACTGATACTGACATGGGAACTGATCATATGCTGGATTTTGTCCAGCTGCCACTCGCCAACTCCATTCCATGCTGTCCAACCAACCAACAAATAGATCTTCTGCGATTTCATGGCTTAGTTTTTGTTCTCTGAACATGGTTAGCGGCATTACATTCGGTTTACTGGGTATCTCAGCATTGAGGTCAAGGCAATTGTTCTTCTGCAAAACACAGAGGGAAAAAGCTTCCAGATACGGACTTTCATATGATGCAATACAGCGATAGTTGCAGACTTGATCAGTCGGAGAACAGGAATTCAAACACTGAAGGGCCTTCCTACAGTTAGGGTCAAACAGACAATTAAGTATCTGAGGACCACAGTTCTTTATCATACAACTTAAGGTAGAAAGACCTTTTGCCCTTAGATTTTTCAGCATAGAAACCGGCCTTATGTATGCATTTACGACAACAAGCAAGCAAAATCTAATGTCATCTGAATTGTGTCTTTCCCAAGCATTAGATATGGTCTTCAAAACTTCAGCTGATTCCTTTACGCCACTTGGTTTTCCGATACTTGCTAGCTTACCAAACATGTCCTGCTCTCCAGTGTATTGAACATATGTGCCACCTAGCTTGTTTACTAAAGATGGAGATGACTGAAAGCAAATTACATTAGAAATGTGTTTGCTGTTGTTTATAAGCCATTGAACAGCATCCTGGTTTGTTATTGCAACATTGACAAGCATATCACAGTGTGTCAGTAACTCTTTCCTAAGACTATCATGATCAATCAAGTCGTCTGTGAAGACAAGCATTTCAAATCCTTCATCGACCCACTTCAGCCTATCAGCCTAATAAATGCATGTTGAAGGAAGGAAACTGGTATAATCAAATTATAGGTATTAAAAAGTGAACATTAAACTGATTCATTTCCTCTTCAGAACATTTAGTGTAGTATCTTCGTAAGCATGTAAAATACAGAATGAAAACGTGAAGCACATAATAACTTCATCAAAACATCAATAAACACAGGTAAGAATGCAGTGCACATACGGGAGTGTGATCCGATAGGTTGACCAAACCGTATAATTGAGAAAATAAGACTGCCAATCGTTGCAAAGATTATAGACATTGTTACTACATCAGCAATGCTGAAAAGAAAAAAATCTGTTTGTTTACAGATAATCACAGATACTACTAGTTGGACGAACAAAACTGTAAGTATCATCAGTCTAGCAGATACTAAAATCCTAGCATGAGCAGAACAAATTCAAATATCCGGCTATTCCAAATTAACACACACAGTGACACAGTACGACGTTGGACTGATGGGTTCAGAGAGGGAGCGTACCGTATGGCGCATGACCTCTTCCCAGGGCGTATCCTTAATCGGGCTGATGCTACCTTCTCCAACCACGGCGACGATTCGTACGGTTTCCACTGGAGACGTGGCATGGCCAGCAAAGTCTTCGCTCCTTGGCTCCGCGGGAACCGCGGGCGGTGGGCCGGGAGAGCATGAACAGGCCACGTTACAGCCACCGCGCCAGCGGAAAGTGGCGGTGAGAGGCGGGGAGAGCACTGGAGATGCTCCAGGGAGCCACGCCGGGAGAGCTGGAGAAGGCAAGAAGCGGCGGTGGCGGAAGCCGAGGCGGAGGAGGGGAGAGCGGTCGCCATGGAAGGACGTGGGCGTGGGCGTGGCCGCGTCGCAGCCGTGGCAGAAGCGGGCGGCTGGGCCTCGAGCCTTCGAGTCCAAGGACCTTTCTTCCTTCCTGGGTCGCAGGATCGTTACGATGAAAAATGGACGGTCCAGATAAATCCTGACGGAAAATTGTAGGCGGTCTAGTTTTGCAAAAAATGAAACAAAAGAATTCCAAAAGTCCCGCCCGATAATGCAGTTTTCCTCTCCCCATTCGATCGCGATTCGTGAAACCGCACGAATTCTCTAATCCGCCGCCTCCAAATTGAAATCTCTCCCCCGGCTCGCCATCTCCTCTCCACTCGAGAACCTGCCATCGCCATGAAGACGACGAGACTCTTCCTCGCCCTCCAGTGCGTGCAGTGCGCCACCATGCAGGTGCGCAACTTGCGCCGCTGCCGCAGCCGAACTGCGCAAAACCCCATTCCAACTGATCCGGTTCCGTTTCTCGGATTCGCTTTGGTCTCAGGTGAAGCAGCAGAAGAAGAGCAACAACAAGTGGGTCTGCGTGGTGTGCAACCAGCGCCAGTCCGTGCTCCACGTCCACGCCCGGGGCTACCGCGCTGCCGATCTCCACCGCTTCGTCCAGGACGCCAACCTTGCCCGCGGCCGCCGGGAGTTCGCGCCGTTGGCCGAGCCCGACGTGGGCTGGGACCCGGCGGCGGTTGAGGAGCAGGGAGATGTGCTCCCCATCGAGAAGAGGCAGACGGAGTGGTCCGAGTTCCTGGACGATCCGGGGGAGCCGGGTAATGGTTGTGGTGGCCTGGGCGCCGATGTTTCAGATGGAGGTATGCTCGACATACGACATGTGTTCGATGTAACGCTGCAGTTCACATTTCAGATTCTGTGTGTTATGTTGACAGATGTTTTTTTAGGGGATTGAGAGTTGTGTTCTATTGGATGATTGATCTTGTGCAACTACTGTGGTTATTTGGTCCACTGCAGTGCAATTGAGTTTGTGGGGTTATTGTCCCTAAAACTCTAAAAACCATTACAGTTACATGTTTATTTGGTTTGATAATGTGGCTGTGGCTTTGTAGAGCCAGCTGCAAACTTGTAGTCGTGATTCAAAGGCTGAACTGAAGTCTCACTAAGCTGAAACAGCATACTTGTGTCTTTTTTTTTTTTGGTTGTGAAACAGCATACTTGTATTGTATCGTTAGTGAGTAAGGTTTTGCAGTCTTATATGTCTTGAGTTATTGGAGCAAGCCATATAAACTATTGTTATCATTATCATCAAAGATGGCACTTCTAAATGTTTTCAATTATGACGTGTAGGGACCTTCTGTCTTACCTTACATCCTTTTGACGTCATTAAATCAAGTGTCCATGTTTGTATGGCTAGGTCATCAACTCATCATTGTCCATGAAACAGACAGTAGTCCAAGTTTTTAAGACAGTAACCTCACTCTCACATTTAATTGTTCGATAGAAATTACTCACATCTGCCATTATGAAACATTTTACTTCTAATTTGTGTTTTACATATTCAGATGAGGCCGCATATTTGAGTGTTATAAGCTAGTTGCCTTTGTAATTCATGTATTATCAAGTTTTGAACATGTGATGGCCAAAATTGTGATGCACTGTCTAACTGTTTCCCCATCGAAATATAGAATCAGGTGAAGGAATTGATGTGATAACTGAACTGCCTCAGAAAAGACCTAAAGTTAGGCCTCTCAAAGCCCAATTAGATGCAGGAAAGAGAACCAAACTGTCAACACATCCCACTTTATATAATAAGAGGCAGCAAATCAAGCAAGGATCAAGTCCCCGCTGTGCAACTACTACTGCTGAAGGTAACATGCAAACCCTAATGACACATCAGACACTTGGTAATTTCGAATTAGAACACTTCTTATTTCGTTGATAAAAAAAAACTTATTCGAGGAGGATTGCATGACCTGAAAGAATCATACTCTTGTTCTGTGCAGTGCAAAGATCGAAATCGAGCCTTTTTGGTGAGAGGAAAGGGTCTGATACCACTGGGCTGCACTGGATTGAACATGACGAATCTGCCTCTACTGAGGCCACTACTGATGTAGTGGTGGAAGATGAGGTGCACCCTGATTTCATCTAGTCTCATATTGCATTGAAATGCCAAATGCTCTGTGTTTTGGTAGCGGGTAGTTTGACAGACAAAATGTGCTGCTGGCAACACCTTGTTAACACAAGGATGTGCGGTCCTTGGTATCTGAGGGGAAGAAAATGTGCTGTTCCCAAGATGTTCTCCTGTATGATGGGGCACTTCATAGTAGATTGTGTTGTACGAACAAAAGCTGAATGCAAAGGCCCTGTTCACTTGTCTTATAAACCGTACTTTTCAGCTTGTTTTTTCAGACGGAACAATGTTTTTCTCTCACAACAAATCAGCGAACAGTACTTTCAGTCATGGCTTTTCAGCGAAGCGAACGGGCTCAAAATAGGATAATCATTAACTTTCTGAAACTCTAATTTTATCATCAAATCTTTTCCACGTCTGTTTTTTCTAACTAGACCCCATCTTTCAAATTTCAGATCATATATATATTTCTGCAATTATAGCCTTACCAGAACTAGAGATCTTATGCTTTGTTTGGATATAGTTGGATTCGCATCAATACATGTGTTGAGGTGGATTGCAGTGGAACTTGAACTAAATTCCACCCCAACATACGTGGATTGAGGTGAATTCAATAGCATCCAAACAAGGCCTAAAGAATGTTTTTATACTAGTCTGTAGTCTCAGTGACACCTATATGTAAGTATGAGTTCAGCCACCTGAGACTCAATTAACAAAGCATTACATCACCCCACTCAGTTTTTCCATATCATGAAACTGCAAACTTGAAGATATTGGCTACATTTTATCATTAGAAAACTTCTTTTATCATTCCCTCGATGAGGCATTTTAAAAAAAATGGAGAGCCCTTTATTTTAAAACTCTAAAACCAAAATAACTTCAAAATTAATTAGCCAAACTTCTGCATAATTCTTATTGTTAGCCTGTAGCGAAATTTTGTTGCAACTTGCTCAGTTCTACACCTTCATAGTCCAGCTTATTTAATACAAAAGAGGACAAGGGATCATTGTGTTATGGCAGTGAATGATTGCTATATAAGTGCAGAATCACACACATTTGGTGACTGATTTCTGTTTTGTTAAAAGCAGAAAGGAATGGCTTTATCTCTTTCAATCTGGTCCCGGTTCCTTTTTTTCATCATTAACCCTCTTTTGCATGTCATAATGTATAATCCAATGGAAGTGCGCATAGTTTCTGTTAACTTGGCAGTGCCATGCTCGCCCTGTGCCCTACCAGGTCATCTGTTTAATAGATCATCTCATTTGTGTATAGTGCTCCCCTATACCCCAGTGATGCATTATTTGCTGAACTTCAGTTCTTTATAGACGTCACGTTGTGTTCCGTTCTTAGACCGTAGGGCATGCATTTTAGTGGACATCAGTTTAGTTCAGTTCCGGGCCAACAGAGTTACACAACTCACAACTGGATGCCATCAAAGTATTTAAACGCGCAGCCTCATCCATTGACACTGCACGCTGGCAAGCACAAAGGCACAAAGCCGTGCCTGTGCGTTGGCGTGCTTTGAATCGCGCCTTTAAAGCAAGCAAGCGCCGACAGCTCCGGCGGGCCGTCGTCGGCATATATTCCCCGTTCGATGCTCGGCGCTCCACCGCGTGGCCTCCCATACCGTAGGCATCGCGACGGCGATGGCGACGGCGACGTCCCAGCTGCATTTCCTTGCGTCACGTGATGCTAGTACCCGCCATGTCTTTTCATGTGCTTGTTCTGTTGTTCACGGTCGCCGGAGCATGGAGCCAGAAACCGTATACTGGCCTTCCTCGGCGTCGCCACGCGATCCAGGGTGGATTTGGTGGTAGTAGCGGATTAGAAATGTCTCTCTCCGTAGTCTGCCCCCATCTGTGAATCTCGGAAATGGCGGCTCTCTACTGGCAGAATCGCAGGGAGTCTGGTGGACCCGGTTTGGTCGCTGAGACTTTCTTGTGGTTGCGGCTTGCGTCCACAGAATGTCACAAGCTTTTACAATGCATGTGAGGCGGCTGAGCACTTGATGGCTGACTGTTGGTACCTACAGTACAATCCTGTGAGAGATCTGAACCACCGAGTGAAATATCTCCTCCGTCCTGCCGCCGAAATGACGAATCCGCAACGCGTATCCGTGCAAACAGTACGAATCGTTCGCCACTGAGCTTGCGTGCTACTGCTACGTGTTACCGTGCTTGCTACCAATTCATGCAAAACTCTATGTTCGGAATAGGGGTCAAAATTTAAAACCTGCCTTTCAATGCAAATATCGCGGTGACGAATGGGTGGATCGTTCACTTCTTATTTGACAACAGACACTTTTTTCTTTTTGATGAGCACCATCACCAACTGGCTGCTCGAAGAACAGCTGAGCTGGTCCAGCTATATCTAGCTCTGGCTTTCTGTTCTGGGTACCCCCACAGAACTGTATTCGGGTCAAAGTACTGAGTGAGATAATTCACCGTTGAAAACCCCGAAAGGCCGGCCCTTCACTTGATATTACCGTAGGACGAAAGCACGGGACGGGGAAAATCAATAGGAGCCGCCACGCCCCTCTTCATTACCACAGCACCGCACGGATAACCGTGGCCTCGTGTCGTGTCTGCCTCGTACTAACAGGTAGCACTCCCCGGTACAATCGCGCGCCAATGCAAGGGGATCACCACCACTGTGGTAGCAGTATCGAGTATCGACTAGTCGTAGTAGGAGTAGCTCAATGGAGCAACCGTGGTTCATCGGTCCTGGACCGTTGTTCGCTGTTAAAGGTCAGCCGGCAGCTTGCCAGCGCCCCGCGGCCAGCGCCAGTGAGCCTAGTCCCGTCCCTGTTGGGTCGGTGGTTGGCTGGCCTGGCCTGGCCTGGGCGCCCCTTGGTCACCCGGCCGGACGGCGTAAGACTATCTGCACTAGATCCGCGATACACATCATGTAAACGCACGTAGCGTAAAAAAAAGCCTGCAGCGGCATCCTCTACCCCGTCCGGTATCCTCCAGGAGCTGCGCTCGTCCGGTAAATCAAACGGACGTAGCGTCCTTCCGCTACAACGCGGCCCCCACGCAGAGAGCGCGGGCGTGAGGAGGCAGCGGCCGCGAGAGAGAGAGCGTGGGAGAGAGTGCAGCGTTTGGCCCCACTTTTTTCCGTAACAAAAAAATGTTATAGCTCACAAACCAAAAAACCAAATTAAATTCCGATTACACCATTAAATTCGTTTCAATAAATTCTTCAAAACTAGATCTCACATGGATATATTTAGATAAAGTGACAAGTGGGTCCCACAGTGGATAGAGGATGATATAGAGGATGAATGAGTGCGGAAGAATCAGATATAGAGGAGAGAATCTTGGTGACTATGATGTATCGAGTGCGAATAGCCTAATTGTTGGGCACGTTAACCTGTCAAGTGTCATTGTGTCAAGCACCACTAAGCGATGATTTGGTTGGTTAAGCTCGTCGTCTTCGTGTGCTTGATAATTGGTACTCGCTCGGTCCCAAAACCGAAGTCGTTCTCGCTTCCTAAAAAATCAAATTTCTTTTAACTTTGACCAATTATATCTAAAAAATATTAATATTTATAATACATACACATGCTATTCTACACCCTAGATGTAGAATAATATTCTACAAAAGCTATAATACTGAACAAAATTTAGTACTGCAGTAGTCACGTGTTAGTATTATTCAGTATTTTCGTGGTACTGGGTGTAGTGCTGACTGATACTGAACGCAGTTCAGTAGTACTCACTATTTTTTCTATTCAGTTTTGACTAGTGAATAATATTCTGCACTTAGGGTGGAGAATAGCACTACCTTTATAATACATATCAGTATCATTAGATAGATCATTAAATATACTTTCGTAATAAACTTATTTAGAGATATAAATATTACACGTATTTTCTATAACTCTAGTTAAAAGAAGGTTTTACCTACACGTATCCCGTGACCAGAACCGGACACGGGCTGTCCGATTCGATCCATGCTTCTTCCATTGCCGCAGCTACCTGCTTTTGGCGATTTTTTTCTTTTGTGCTGGGCGTGATGGTGACTGGACGTTACACGCACTCATTATCCTGGCTGATGCTTTGGCATTACCGTTAGGACGTCCGTCCGTGCGCGACGGAGGGGCACGCGCCACCGACCGTCCGCACTCGCTATCTTGCCGGATAGCAATATGGAGCCAGCTATGTGTACTTAACAACACTACAATATTTGTTGGAATGTGTTGAGGTGGCTAAAGCAGTATAAGCTTCTTTGGTGTACCACTGCCAGCTTCGCCTTGGCTGCCTCCAAATTTTCACTTGCCCTTTGCTTGCAAACACGCCGGGAGCGGGATGCGGGATGTGCTGCTGTTTGCTAGCTACAAGACGAAGCTCGGGACAAGATAAGACTGGAAGAGAATCTTCTGAGCCTCGCCGTTACCGCGAACAGCAGTCAGCCACAGTCAACAGAGGCAGGAGTTTGTCTGTCACGACGCACTCGGCACTCCACGAAGCAGTTGCACCGGTCAAATTAGCTTCTCGGAGTGGTAAATCCTAATCCAAAGCGCGGATTAAGATGCGGCTTAGCTAACCTGAGCACCCGCAGGGGGGGACCACCGCCCGGCGCCGGCTCCCACGCTTTTCCGCACCGGACGCGACGGCGCATGGGCCTCGCTGACACGCGGTCCCGCGGGCCGTGGGTGCTCGTCAGGCCCACCGGCGGTTCGCCCATGTACCGCGGTGTGGGACAGGGCTAGCTCGTCTGCAAAAGGCGACGCCCCGCAGCGTTCCGAAACGTATTTCACGCTGCCTGTAGGTACCCACGTCGCTGACATGCGATCCCAGGTTGTTCTGGGCCTTCTGCTCGGTGTCCTTGAATGAATGCGTAGTTGTGGATAAGACTGTGTCGCGGCGCGGGACCCGTGCGCTGGCGCGCGCGCTCCCTCTCTCTCTCCTCGGCCTTTTTGTCGAGCTAGCCTTAGTGCCTGAGCAGCTGAGCTAGTGAGCTCACTCCACCTCCTCCAGTGCTCCACTTGATTCTCCCCGCCAGCTACTCCAACCAACAAAATACCTCCGTCTCCGTCTCTCCAATGGATTGGAGGTTGGGGGCGTGAAGGGTAGGTAGGTCGCTGGATAGGGACAGGGAGACGGCGAGAGGCGTTTCGCCGAGCAGTTGGCGTGCTTCCTCCACGGGCCGACCGACGCGCCCCCTCGCCGCGCCGCTGTTTCAGGTTTCCGAGCTACATTCGTCGCTTATGTCTGCGCTGATTACGGGCTAGATTGTGACGTTAGCGCTTGGTTCGTGGCTTTGCGTGGAGCTGTGTCTGTGTTTGATTGGTCAGATCCGTGTGCGAGTGCGTCCCTCTTGGTGCTTTTCTTCTCTTTCTGCTGGTCCGAGGCTCTGAGCTAGTGAGCTTTGCTTGCTCGGGAGTCGGGTGTCTCAGTGCCGTTTTCGGCCACTGCATAGGCCCTGTTTAGTTCCGAGAAAATTTTGCAACATTTTTCAGATTCCTCGTCACATCGAATCTTTGACATATACATGAAGCATTAAATATAGATAAAAAATAAAACTAATTACACAGTTTAGACGAAATGGAAGAGACGAATCTTTTAAGTCTAATTAGACCATGATTGAACACTAATTGTCAAATAACAACGAAAATCGCTGCAGTATCGTTTTGCCAAAAATTTTAGAACTGAACCGGCCCTTGGGCTGTATGTGTTTCTCAGTTTCTGTGCTGCGCTACTCTCTCGTATCTTGTAAAGTAGTAGTGGGCTCGACAGCTTGCCTCTCCTCTAACGATCTTTTCAGCTTTGTTTTTTTTTACCAATTAGGAAAGTAATGCTGTAAGCTTGTTAGACTAATGCTCCGTTTAGCGAGATTACGGTTATTCCAGGATGTTCCTTCTATCTTTCTTTTACAAAAATAGAGTCGGTTCTGGTATACTGGTATAGATCTGTGTGCTGATGAGCTCCTCTCTTTACAGGTTGTAGAATTTCCAGTGTTGGGTGCTTTAGGCTACTATGGGCAAGTCACCGGGAAAGTGGATCAAATCGGTGCTTTTGGGGAAGAAATCTACCAAGTCAGGTTCTACCAAGGTGAACGAACCGGTAAGGACTTCCATAAAGTTAATTTGCTCTTTGGGTTAGCTTCCCCCGAGAATTTGCAGTTCATTTGTGCAATCCTTGTTTAGATTACCCCATGTAAACACTGAAGTTAGCTTTTGCAATTCTACTTAGTATTTACTTCTCAGAAGTAGTTACTATTTTTGCGCAATTCTTGTCGGTAGCTGTTTTTCTATGGTCAAGCGTTGAGGTTAATGCCACTTGTCCATAACCTGAATGCACACAAGGGCACCCGGTTTATATTTTTCAGTTGCAGAGGTTGAAATTTCTTTTACTAGTTACTGTTCCTTACTAGATGACTCTAAAAACGTGCAAACTGACGAATGTCCTTGTAGTTTCCTTTTTTTTTCTCTCCTTTATCCATATTGTATATTTTGTTTCTTCCTTCCCCTTTCCCTGACCGTTGAACCATATTTTTTAGAAGGCTGACAACAACAGATATTCAACTGGGGAGGACCGCACATTATCTGAGAATTCTCCTGTAATTTCTGAGCCGGTACTAGTTAACGTCCACAAGAATGTAGCTGTTAATGGGAAGGATGAGAATGCCAGTGATAGGGCAGGGCAACAAGATCTGCAGAACCAAAGCATTGTTGAGTCCAAATCATCAGCTCCTAGTCAGCTGGGAGAAGATCAAGCTGCAGCAAAGGCACAGGCAGCCTTTCGTGGTTACCTGGTAAAAGTTTTTTTTCTCCATAAACTGGTTCAATATTGCTCCAGCAACTCTGATGCATCTGCAGCATTCTGCCAGTGTTACTCATAGTTTCACCGAATCATTATGTGGAACCACTCGTGTGTGTGTGTGTGTGTGTGTGTGTGTGTGTGTGTGTTTTGGAATGGAAATGGCAGCGCAAATCTTAAATAAATTGATGAGCTGAGTGGTTGACTTGATTGTACCTCATCATTGGTCATTGTTAATTACTATTACCTTGGGAGATTACAGAAGCACCCATCACAGTGTCCCAGACTACGATTTGATGGCTATATTCACATTTCTTCATTTTGACTTGAATCCTTTGTATCATAAAATTATTTATTGTACAAGTGTTTGGGTAATTGAGATGTCATCCTGCAATGTATTCATTTCAAGTTTAAGTACTGTAATCTGTAGGTCTGTAGCACAGACTAATGTTGCGATATTTCTAGTGCAGGCACGAAGGTCATTCCGTACATTAAAAGGCATCATAAGACTTCAGGCACTGATTCGAGGGCATCTTGTAAGGAGGCAGGCTGTATCAACCCTTCGTACAACATGGTTGATTGTGAAGTTTCAGGCTCTAGTTCGTGGAAGAAATGTTAGACTCTCTGGTGCTCACATGCAATTCATTGTGAAGTTTGGGCAGCGTAACTTTGGGGTAAGTTTCTTTGTTGAGCACAAATTTACATTTTGTTTGCATCATTACTCTTCTTTTAAGTCAGTGTGGTGTTTGTTGCATATGGTTCTATGCAACATTGCTGTTTAATATCCTTCAATGAAATTTTGAAAAAAAAAAAGAAAATATGTTGCTTGTACTTTTCAGGGTGTTGGATCGTCTGATGCATGGAAAGAGAAGCTGTCTTCAAATGCTTATGTTCGGAAGGTATTCTTTTTTCAAATATTACTAATGGATTGGTTATATAATATCCAACAAAAAACGACATTTGTCTTGTTCCTTTTTTTTTTTTTATAAGGGCATCAGCAACGTTTATTACCCACCAAGGCAACAAGGGTTGGCCCTATGTCTGTGGGCATGTCTAATAAAAAACCAATTCAACCACCAGCTCCTTTCACCCATGTCATGGGCATCTACTGCATCAGGGGGAGAGATACAGTGGAAGAGATATTACATGTTTTATATTTGTTATGATTTATGAACCTGTAGCAGCGCTATTGTTGGCTTGAACTACTACCTACACTCACAATGGCAATCTGGACAATAAGCTTCCTTATTACCCTTTTCTGCAACATTGCGGCTGCCCTAAGAAATGTTAGCAATCCGTTGCGTTCCATCTACACCCCCTTTACATATTCCAAGGTTGTTCTAACTCATTTTCATATTCTGCAGCTTCTGTCTTCACCAATTGTGCTAGAACCTCTTCACTTCCAGTATGACAAGAGGGATCCCAATTCAACCTACAACTGGTTTGAGAGATGGACCATAGGATGCATCTGGAAGCCTGCTTTTCAACCCAAAAGAGTTGCTGATGGGAAACCACTGGTAAAGAAGGCTAGTTATGCAATGGAAACTGAATCAGCCAAGTTAAAGCGCAACATTCGGAAGGGTTCTGCTGCTATCGCTGGGAGTTTCCATACATCTGGTGAATCTGATAAAGTAAAGCGGAATCCAAAGAAATTCTCTAGCTTCCCTGCTGATTCAGTACCAGATAGCCAGTTATCTGAACTTGAAAAGGTTAAAAGGAACCTCAGGAAGGTAACTGATTCGATGGCTGAAGCCTCAAAGATATCTAGTTCCAGGGTTGATTCCTCGAAGGTATGTGATTCTACAGCTGATGTCCCAAAGGAATTTAATCCTGTAGCAGAAATCTCAAAGATACCTAGTCTCCTGAGTGGGATCTCTGACCATCAAGATATTCAATGTGAGAATACACGTGAAGCTTCATTTCCTCTTGAAACTCAAGAATGCTCTGACAATGATCATCTGTTACGATATTCAAATATGGATAGCTTGGACTTGGTACCTGGTTTGAAAAGTGACCAGGAAATTCAGCTGGATTCGCTTTCTGTAGGAGAAAATGTTGATGATCCCACTGTTGTTGCTCCAGCAGTTGAAGAAATGCCACTGCAAAACATTGATATTGAAGACAATGTTTTATGGAAGAAAGAGGAAGCAAGGTCCAAGGAAGAGCACCTGTCTAATGGAAGCCTTAGAACTAGCAAGAGGAAGTCTTCATTCCCCAGCAAATCAGAATATGTAGAAAATGGGACTCACGCTACTCCTGTTCAGCCAAGGCAGCCAAGCTATATGGCTGCGACGGAGTCCGCAAAGGCAAAATTGCGAGCCCAGAATTCACCCAGGCTGGATTCTGATTCATCAGCAGAAAAGAATGGTTTCACCCGACGCCACTCTCTTCCTTCCAGCACAAAGAGTAAGTTTGAACTCATTCACTGTGTTTACAGACACATACAAGGAAGTGAGAGGGATGGTGTAAAAAAAGAAATGGATCTGTATTTTCTTCAACTTTCAAGTGATGCTATCATGCAAATGATAAGAATTAAAAAGAGGTGTTTCTCAACTGACCACAAGTTAATAGTCTTTTAAATTTGGCTTAACGATTTATGGTATTCATTTTGCCATCATGTTCAGAAAGAATTTATCTTGAATAGTTTGGAATATTAAACCCAAATGTCTGGACTAACAACCTTTTTTTTTTCTTTTTTGGACATTCCTTCTCATTGTATTTTTTTGTTTACATCTGCAGGTAGAGCAATCAAAGCTGAATGGAAGCGCTGAAGAGGCAACCAATCTTCCACTTGAATTGAATTGTGCAATGCTCTGAAACTTTGCTGGATGAACTCAACTGATCTTGCCCCTTTTATGTCTCCTGCGATGTAAAGGGAGATGTTCTTGCTGTATTGAACAACCTTGTGAAGTTGTGATTCTGGTTCAGTTTGTCGTAGGTTCATGTGCAACCACTAGTGCCTTGTGTCATTGTATATTGCACGATTCTTGTCGAAGGAACTATGCCTGTGTAAGTGTCAGCTATATGGGCCGTCTGCTACTGATAGAGGGCCATGGGCTATGACCACACTGGGCCTGCTTGTATGTCCAGAGTCAGTACAAGAGGAGGTAGAGAGAACCAGGAAGGGAGATCGAATCAATTATCAACAAAACAGCTTTCCTCTTAATACTGTTCATCTTCCCCAACTCTCAATTCCTTCCTCTCTGTACCCTGCTTCTCTTCCCGATTCATCCAATTTGCTGATTCCAGACCTCCCTCCCTCTGAGGTCTTGTATCCTGCTACCTCTGAATCGAGTTATCAGTGAATCAATCGGGTGTGATTGCTAACAATTGGTATCAGACACACCGGTCCTCGGTTCGGTATCCATCAGCATGAGTCCTCTCGACGTCAAGCTCATCCTCGACGAGATCGCCAAGCTGAATCGGCGCTTCGACGAGTCCTACGCTCGGATGGAGCGGTGCTTCTCGCGGACCTTGGCCACGCTGGAGCCGCGGGGCGACGCCGTCGAGCTTCGCGTCGGCAGCCACGAGCAGTTCGGCGCGACACAGCCCGTCATGGCTGACAACTGGGGCGGCCTCTTCGGCGAGATCCCGACGCCACCTCCACCGACTCCGACGCACCTCCCTTCGCGCCCGTGCCTGACGACTCCGAGTCTCACAGCACCGATGGCGACGCTGCCTCCACCGTCGAGCCCAACCCCGACCCCGAGGCGGGCCACGCCACGCTTGTCGCTGTGAAGAGTCCTCACCTCGACGACATCGTCGATCTCGACCGCCTCAGCATCCTCCCCGACGCACTACTTTGCAACATCGTCTCCCGTCTTCCCCTCAAGGAAGCCGCACGCACGGCGGTGCTTTCCTGCCGCTGGAGGCCAGTCTTCGCCGCCCCGTCTGTGATGCTGGTTCCCATGTTTCCCAAGGGCGAGCTCTTCTGCCTCACCACCCAGGAGGGGAATTCCACCGTCCAGCGCGAGAAGGTGCAGATGGAGGCGAAACCATTCTTCCTCGAGCAGATCGAGCAGGACGCCATCGGGTCCGCCCACGCCCCTTCGGTTCGGCGCCGCGGTCGAGGCCCGTGTCGACGACGACGGCCTCCACGGCTCCTGGTTCCCGGTCACCGTCCTCGACTTCGAGCCTGCGCGCTGCCACAGCCCGGCGCGGTACACCACCCAGTCCGCGCACCTCCTCGCCGACGTCAAGGGCGTACTCGTGGATTCCGTCGCGACGCACTTCCCCAACCTCGCCGCGCGGTTCGTCTCCGCCACCGGCAACGCCGCGCTGCGCACACGCGCGAGGGCGGTGTACGCTCGTGTCCGCAGGCACCACAGCAAGCTGAGGAGGACGACGCGGAGCACCACCCCGCGGCCCAGCAGCATCAACAACCCGACCCTGCCGGCGCTCGCCTCGCCGGACTCGTCCATCCCTCGCCATGGCCGCTGGAGGTCCGGGAGGTGAACAAGCACTTCATCCGCAGCTGCGCGCTCCGCTCGGACCCCGAAGCTGGTGACGCCCTGCGCCCCGAGTGCCCTCACGAGGTCTGCAACATCTCAGGCGTCACCTTCGACCCACGCGACGTCGACACCAACCACAGGTTCATCGGCTCGCTGGACGCGTTCGTCCGCAGCGCGCCTAGCCTCGTTCTCCTACCACTACCACGGGATGCAGCTTCACCAATCCCTTTTGCACCACGACAAGCCTTCCCGCTGGTCCTGGCTACTGTTGTGAGGAAGTCAGGTGCTCACTCCGTTCCTGCAGCTAGGGTGTTCGACGAAATGTGGAGCTACCACTCAGTTCACGAGTTCTGGCACGAGCGCTTCCTCGACGAGGCGAAGCATGACGAGGCCATCGGCAGCAACTTCAGTGGCACACTTCCATTCATTGATGCTGAAGGCTCAACCCAAGATAGATTTGCTCAGTGTATTGGTGGCTTCCTGAGTGTTGTGGTCACGGAGATGCAGTTGGGCACTGAATGTGTTGACATTGGCATGCTACTGACTTCCATCAAGTCTGGTGGGTATACAAGTCAAGTTGCTGGAAATGGACGTCGAGGTTCAGTTTATCCTGAGGTGATGAATGCATCTGTTCTTAGCAAGCTGAAAATAATTAATCATGGAAGAGGTTGTGACAGAGGTGTTTCTAGTGTGCACATTATAGTTCATACCAGTATAGCTTCTCAACCATGGCTGCCACCTACACAAGGTCAATCTGTTCAGATGAAGCTCTGCATTGATATCAGTTTTGATGCAGTCCATCTCAGGCCAATCCCTTGGCCATTTTTCTGTGGTTATGCAGCGCCTGTGCACTTGAAGACATCACTTTCAGTGAATACTATGCTTGTGAACTCCACTCAACTCTATTTAGGTTTCTGGTCACTGATTTGGTTAGGCTGGGTTGCTGTGCAGTACAAGCCTCCATGGCCGCCACCCCAAAGCAACGGGACATGGTTTCAGTTATCTGTGAGTTTTGTGATTAGCTGCTCATTGCGCCAGTCTACAGTTCCATTCTTCCGTTATGTAAGCTGTCATGAGTGTTGGAAGCTTTGGCTGGAGTTACTTCAAAATGCAGTGCAAGTTGCTGAACCCAACGATATCAAGTTGCCATGCACATAGTCAAGGGTATACATGATTCAGTTGTTTCCTGGAAAGATTCAGGCTCTGACTATAATCCTTCTGCATCTCATCAATGATAGGAGAGCTATGCTGCTACTTAGTGTTGGTCAATGGGGCATGATTCTATCACGTGCATCCATGCTCAAAAGAGAATTTCTGGTGGAAGGTGAACATCTCGTGGTTACAGTAACATCTAATATGCAACCACTATTTCAGTGTTGTCCAATTGCAGTAGCAAGGATACGTGCTGCTGATGTGTCAGCAACTCTGATGGAAACTGGAATTCTTCAAATTACAATTGTGAGATGTTCTTGCCATTTGCTTGCTCTGGTAGCACTTATGAATGGGCAAACTGATTCTACAGTCACATATTATTATATGCACACTTGCTGGGACTGCAACTCACTCTCACTCCTTGTATATGGCAAGTATTTGGTACCTGCTTCATTGGTTCAGGATGGAAATCAACAGTCATGCTATAGAATTTGCAGAGATGCTTGCAGCTCAGCGTTAGCACTGAGTCTTCAAAAACTGGGCATCGAAAAGCTAACTAATGACTACATGCAGCAGTGGGTGGCCTCAAATATGAAAATCGGAACCTGGACTCACATTATGCAGATTACAGTTCAAAAGGAGCCCCAACTGCTTGGTTTCAGTAATGGTAAGCCCTTGGTTGGTGGAGTTGATGGTACAATATATGCACGTCCTATCATTTGTTTCAGTTTCGATGCAATGGAAGTAGGAGACTATCCTTATGTTCGGCTATTGAAGCACCCATGGCCGCCACCTGTGCTTTTGCATCTCCCTCTTGCTGGTGCTGGTCTGCGGCCGATACAATGGCCGTCCTTCTGCTGCTATGGTGCTGCCAAGAAGTCCACATTACTGCTATTCCAGGGTTCGAATCATGGGCCCAACTATATATTCCCAAGCTCATGGAAGGTTCAACATGCTTGCTGCTATGGTTTTATGTACACTTAGAATCTGATGAACTCGGCACCTACAATATCAGCGGCTTGGGGGCAAGCCGCCTTTCAAGGAGAGGGGAATGTCAGCTATATGGGCCGTCTGCTACTGATAGAGGGCCATGGGCTATGACCACACTGGGCCTGCTTGTATGTCCAGAGTCAGTACAAGAGGAGGTAGAGAGAACCAGGAAGGGAGATCGAATCAATTATCAACAAAACAACTTTCCTCTTAATACTGTTCATCTTTCCCAACTCTCAATTCCTTCCTCTCTGTACCCTGCTTCTCTTCCCGATTCCTCCAATTTGCTGATTCCAGACCTCCCTCCCTCTGAGGTCTTGTATCCTGCTACCTCTGAATCGAGTTATCAGTGAATCAATCGGGTGTGATTGCTAACAGTAAGCTGATGTTAGGACTGCATTAGCTTAATAACATCATCCAGTTGGCCTTGCTGTTAACTTCAGTGTTTGGGACAAACCATCAATTATGAGAAAATTCGGAAATTTACAATCAGCCATAACAGAATAGTGATTTCTAGAACAATTTTCTTAAACAGAAATGGGTCCTTAAATGAACAGTCCTTCTCAGTCAACATAAATGTGATAAAATGTGTACATAGCTAAACAAAATTCACCCCAAAAAGCTTTATCCTAACAGGTTGCACCATATTAATCATAACTTTTTACCAGACGTGTACAATTTGGCCTCTTGCTCAACTCCAAGTAAAAGTCTTGTAAATCCGCCTTGGATGAAAAGAGCAAACGTGGCTGAAGATTGCGCATACACATCAGTTGTAGCGGTTGGCATTGTGGCATTACCATTGCTGTCTTGGATCAAAGGATCATCCATGGTAGAATGTTGGCCAAACTCATCAGTTCCACTAATGCTACCATCATGAAGGCAATGTGTCACAGAGTATGAAATTGTTCATAAATCTTTGAGAAAAGTACAAGGCCGGTCTTTAAACTTGTGCGGATGTGTCATGCCAGTTGTCATACTCACAAAGTGCATTGAAAGCATCTAGGCCCCGGTGTTGGTTTCGGCAATTGATGACAACGCATTATTACCATGACTAACGTGTGTTTTTGCAGAAACTTTGGTAAGTTAGGTCATGGAGATGATAACTGCTTTGGGCAGTATGATATTCATGTCCCTTGATGGAAATCGTTTCGGTTTTCAAAGGATCAACGACAAGATTAAGGACGGTTAGTTCCGGATGTCAAGGTGTTGAGTTACATCCGGAATAGTCGTTAGGATCTTTGTTTCTTCCTTTGACCGTACTATAAAGGGGGGCATGAGCGAGTAGCTTGACCTAGGTGAGTCTTTTGTTTAGGTGTGGTGCACACTTGTCAAACTTAGCACTAGGTAGCTCAGGTAAAGCTCAAAGTTCAGTTGGAAGCAACTTGGTTCAAGTTGCGTCGCGTTTCTAAGTGGTTTGAGCAGTTTTACCCTGACCGGACGCGGTCTCTGTGATGACCGGACGCGTCCGGTCAGTGCTAACAGTCGCTGCGTAGTTAACTGGTTGACCGGACGCGGTTCCTGTGAGGACCGGACGCGATGATCAGTCTGACAAGTGTCTCAGAGGGTAAAAGTATAATCGGACGCGACTGTGAAGTGATCGGACGCGTCCGGTCACGTTCCAGTAAGGTTTTTCGCTGACCTGACGCGTCCGGTCATCCATGATCGGACGCGGTCCAGCGTCAGGTCAAAGTACAGTAAGGCTCTTGCATGATCGGACGCGTCCGGTCATCCCTGACCGGCGCGTCCGGTCATTCAGCGCTGACTTCGGCTTTCGACCGTTACACTCGACCGGCGCGTCCGGTCACGACGATCGGCGCGTCCGGTCATCACGAGTTTTGCTGATTTGGCAGGTAACGGTTGGATTTGTCTGAGGGGTGTATAAATACATCCCCTCCACCTCTTTTAGAGGTCTCTTGCTCATTTGTTCAGCTGAGAAACACCTTTCAAGTGCAAGGGAGTGCAAGAGCCCTAGTGAGGAAAGTGGTTTGAGAATCAAAGTTTGTGATTCCTCATTAGTGACTAGGGAGTAGCAAGTGTGCATCCATCTTCTCATTAGGCTTGTTGTGGTCAAGTGAGAGTTCTAGCTTGTTACTCTTGGTGATCGCCATCACCTAGACGGTTTGGTGGTGATTGGGAGTTTGGAGATCATCCGACGAGCTTGTGGATGACCCAACTCATCGTGTGAGCGGTTTTGGGCGATTCACCGCGACGGAGTGTCAAAGAATCAGCCCGTAGAGAGCACTTGATCCTTGCGCGGATCAAGGGGGAGCTATACCCTTGCGCGGGTGCTCCAACGAGGACTAGTGGGGAGTGGCGACTCTCCGATACCTCGGGAAAACATCGCCGTGTTCCTAACCCTTACTTTCAAGCATTTACTTTCATGTATTACTTCCTTTGCTTGATTTACTTTCCTAGAATTGTCATGCTAGACTAGGATTGGAACTTAGGGTGCAAGTCTTTTTACCGGTAGAATCATAAGGAACACTAGTAGGCACTAGGGGTGAACTTTGGCTTGTAGGATTTAATTCTTGCAATTAATTTTTAGAAAAGCCCAATTCACCCCCCCTCTTGGGCATCTTGATCCTTTCAATTGGTATCGGAGCCGAGTTGCTCTTAATTTAGGCCTCACCGCCTAGAGCAAGATGTCTAATGGGGAAGGACCACCTCCCACCTTTGAGGGAAACGATTTTCCATATTGGAAAATTCGTATGGAGGCGTACCTCGAAGCCATAGATGTTGGGTGCCTTAGAGCCACAACCGAGGGACTTCCCGCTATCAAGGATCCCGCCAACCCAAGTGGTGACGAGGAGAAGTACGACCGGTGGAATGCAAAGGCAAAAAATGCACTCTACCGGGGCTTAGGCAAGGATATCTTCAATCGTGTGCGTAATGCCAAAAACGCTCATGAATTGTGGGAAAACCTTTGTGCTCTCCATGAGAGAACTAAGAGTGAGTGTGAGGAACGCTATCACATAGCATTAAAGAAAATTAATTCTTTTGAAATGCTTCCCAAAGAAAGTGCTAATGAAATGTACACTCGATTGAATGTCTTTGTAGAGGATCTCAATGCTCTTGGACTCACTCAAATGAGTCAATCGGATGTTGCAAGGAGGATCTTGAGCGTTCTTCCCATCGAGAAGTATGGTCACATTGTCACCGTGCTTCATCAAAGTGATCTCTCCACCGCAACACCGACACAAGTATTGGGAAAGATCAATGCACATGAGATGTACATGCACATCACTCCGGAAGAGGGCTCATCATCTTCCAAGAAAAAGGACTTGGCCTTCAAAGCTAGCTATGACAAGAAAAAGAAGAAGGGCCAAGCCATGATGGTGCAAGAAAGCTCAAGTGAAAGTGATATTGATGATACATCACTTGCACTCATGGTGAGAAAGACCACCAAGATGTTGAAGAAGCTCAACAAGAGTGGCATCAAGTTCGATGGCAAGAAGAAGAAGTTCTTCACAAGTAGCAAAAGAAAGCCTATATCCGAGATGGATTGCTACAATTGTGGTGAACTTGGCCATCTAGCTCATCAATGCCCTAAGCCTCCAAAAGACAAGTACAAGAACAAGAACAAGGGCAAGAGAAATGACTCAAGTGATGAAGAAGATGACAAGAAGAAGAACAAGCCATACAAAAAGAAGGATGGCAAGAGAAAAGAGTTCCATAAGAAGAAGAAGGGAGGCAAAGCCTACATTGTTGGTGATTGGCTCACCGACATTGAGTCATCATGTGAGTCCTCCGGCGATGAGAGCGATGATGAGAAAGAGAAGGTTGCCGCATTTGTAATTGGGCCATCATCATCTTCACCGACATCTTCATCACCACCTTCACCGCCACCTTCACCATCATCTTCCACTACTCACCTATGCCTTATGGCCAAGGGTGAACGAAAGGTACAAAACAATGATAGTGATGATGATGATAGTGATAGTGATGATGAATATGATGCACCTTCTTATGATGAACTTGTAAAATTGTTGAACAAATACTCTAAAGTCATAAGAAGAACTAGAAATAAAAATGATGAGCTCCAAAATGAAAAATGACTCACTCTCATCTAAGCTTGAAAATGCACAAAAGACTAGTGAAGAGCTCAAAGATCAAAATAAAATTATGTCTTCTACTCTCAAGGAGCTTAAAACTTCTAACAAAGAGCTTAGAGATGAACATGATAAACTTGAGAAGAAGCATGATGAGCTCAACACTAGGCACAACTTGCTAAAAGACAAATACACTACATTGAAAATCGATTATGATAGTCTTATTGTTGCAAATGAGCTTGCTCTTGAGACACATGATGCTACTAACCAAGTTGTTAAGATTGATATAGCTACATCATGTGATGACTTGGTTATTGAGAACATTGAGCAAGGCTCTAGCGGCAAAGGCAAGAATGTGGTTGAGTCCGACAACTATGATGATTATGTCAAGCTAAAGAGTGAAAATAAGATGCTTAGAAGTGAGAACAAGAAGTTGATGGCTCTTGAAAAGCAAACATCAAATGAGTTACTTATTGAAGAGAACAAAAAGCTCAAGCAAGAAAAAGAGCATCTCAAGACCGGCCTAAGCAAGTTCACAAGAGGCCAACATTTGCAAAGTGAGCTACTCATGAACACCATCATGAAGATGGATAGAAGTGGCATCGGTTACTTGGCAAATCAAGAGAAGAAGGCTAAAACTCAACAACAACAACAACAACAACAAAGCAAGTCAAAACCCAAGCCAAAGAGATGTGTTGAGTGTGGACAAGAAGGCCATTTTGCTCATGAGTGCAAAACTCCACCACCACAACCCTTGCCCAAGCATGCTAGACCCTTTGCTTTCAATGCTCATTACATGCTTAGAAAAGATTCAAGTGGAAAGATGAAAGTCATGTTCTTGGGTCCCCCTAACAAGAATAGGCCTAAGAAGATATGGGTTGCCAAGTCACTAGTTGAGAAAGTCAAGGGTCCCTCTCAAGTTTGGGTCCCTAAACAAAAAGCTTGATCTCTTGTGTGTAGGTGAACTACAAGACCGGTGGATCTCATTGGGTTATTGATAGTGGTTGCACTCAACATATGACCGGTGACCCTCGTATGTTCACCTCACTTGAAGAGAATGGGGTATGTCAAGAGAAGATCACATTTGGGGACAATTCAAAGAGCAAAGTCAAGGGTATAGACAAGATTGCAATATCAAATGATCACTCTCTTTCAAATGTGCTCTATGTTGCTTCATTGAGTTTCAACTTACTATCCGTTGGGCAACTTTGTGACCTTGGCTACCAATGCTTATTCACTCCAAATGAAGTGGTAGTTACAAAGATAGATGACAAGCAAATGATTTTCAAAGGCTTTAGATACAACAATCTCTATCTTGTTGATTTCACCTCCGAAGATGCAAACTTGATGACATGCTTGTTCACCAAAACTTCACTTGGGTGGCTTTGGCATAGGAGGCTTGCCCATGTTGGAATGAACACTCTCAACAAGCTATTGAAGAAAGAATTAGTGAGAGGTTTGAAGGATGTAAAGTTTAAGAAGGACAAACCTTGTAGTGCATGTCAAGCCGGCAAACAAGTTGCAAATACTCATCCAACCAAAGCTTACATGTCAACATCAAGAGTGTTAGAACTTCTTCACATGGATTTGTTTGGTCCTACTACTTACAAGAGCTTGGGTGGAAATCTCTATTGCCTAGTGATTGTAGATGACTACTCAAGATACACTTGGACTTTCTTCCTTCATGACAAATCCGAAGTGGCAAATTGCTTCAAGAAGTTTGCAAAGAGAGCTCAAAATGAATTTGAAGTCAAGATAAAGAAGATTAGAAGTGACAACGGCAAAGAGTATGACAACACAAACATTAAAGCTTATTGTGATGAAATTGGAATCAAGCATGAAGTTTCATCAACCTACACTCCTCAACAAAATGGTGTAGTTGAGAGGAAGAACCGGACTTTGATCACCCTTACAAGAACAATGCTAGATGAGTACAATACACCGGAGAAATTGTGGGCCGAGGCAATCAACACCGCATGCTATGCTTCAAATTGTCTCTTCCTACAAAAGTTTCTTGGCAAGACCCCCTATGAGTTGCTAAATGGGAAGAAGCCAGACGTCTCATTCTTCCGGGTGTTTGGTTGCAAATGCTACATCTACAAGAAGCGTCAACACCTAGGGAAGTTTCAAAGACGTTGTGATATTAGTTTTCTTGTTGGTTACTCATCAAAGTCCAAAGCATATAGAGTATTTAACCATGCCACCGGTTTGGTTGAAGAAACATATGATGTGGAATTTGATGAATCTAACGGCTCCCAAGGAGCAATTGAGAATTGTGATGATATAGGTGATGAACCATTGAGGGAGGCAATGAAGAACATGCCGGTGGGAGACATCAAGCCTAAAGATGATGAAGACGATGTACAAATTGTCAATCCACCATCTTCATCACATGTGCCTCAAGATGATGATAAGAATGAGAGAGTTGAAAATGAAGATACTCATGTCTCTCATGAACAAGCCGAGGCACAAGCTCAAGATGTTGATGCTCCCCAACCCTCTCCTCAAGTGGTTGATAGAAGAAACTCACATCTACTTCAAGCACATCCACAAGATCTCATCATAGGGAGTCCTACAAAGGGTGTAATGACTCGATCTCAAAAGCTTGCTTCTTTTGTTGAACATCACTCTTTTGTTTCTTGTCTTGAACCTAAGAATGTAGAAGAAGCTCTTCAAGATCCGGATTGGGTGAATGCTATGCACGAAGAATTGAACAACTTCGCCCGCAATCAAGTTTGGACACTTGAAGAGCATCCAAAAGGTGCAAGAGTCATTGGAACCAAGTGGGTGTTCCGCAACAAGCAAGATGATCAAGGCGTAGTAGTGAGGAACAAGACAAGACTAGTTGCAAAGGGGTTCTCTCAAGTTGAAGGTCTTGATTTTGGAGAGACCTTTGCACCCGTTGCAAGACTTGAAGCCATTCGTATCCTTCTTGCATATGCATCGCATCATGAAATGAAACTATATCAAATGGATGTGAAAAGTGCTTTTTTAAATGGCTTCATAAATGAACTAGTCTATGTTGAACAACCTCCCGGGTTTGAAGACCCTAGATATCCTAATCATGTTTATAGGTTGTCCAAGGCGCTATATGGGCTCAAGCAAGCCCCTAGAGCGTGGTATGAGCGCCTCCGGGACTTCCTCATTGAGAAGGGCTTCACTATTGGGAAGATTGACACCACACTATTCACCAAGAAGCTTAATGGGGAGATCTTCATTTGTCAAGTCTATGTTGATGATATCATCTTCGGGTCAACAAATGAAGATTATTGCAAAGAATTTGGTGAATTGATGTCAAAGGAGTTCGAGATGTCAATGATTGGTGAGCTAACATTCTTCCTTGGTTTTCAAGTCAAACAAATAAGAGAAGGGATTTTCATCTCTCAAGAAAAGTACACCAAGGATCTTCTCAAAAGATTCAAGATGGAAGAGTGTAAGCCAATCAAGACCCCAATGCCATCTAATGGACATCTCGATCTAGATGAAGGAGGTAAACCAATTGATCAAACTCTCTACCGTTCTATGATTGGTAGCTTGTTGTACCTTACCGCATCTAGGCCCGATATCATGTTTAGTGTGTGCATGTGTGCTCGCTTTCAAGCGTGCCCTAAAGAACCTCACCTAAGTGCCGTAAAAAGAATATTAAGATATCTTAAGTACACCCCAAGCATCGATCTTTGGTACCCCAAAGGAGCTAGATTCCAACTAGTTGGCTATTCCGATTCGGATTATGCCGGTTGCAAAATTGATAGAAAAAGCACATCCAGAGGGTGCCATTTGCTTGGGAGGTCTTTAGTATCTTGGTCATCTAAAAAGCAAAATAGTGTGGCTTTGTCCACCGCCGAGGCGGAATACATTGCCGCGGGGGCTTGTTGTGCACAAATCTTATACATGAAACAAACCCTCCTAGACTATGGAGTTGTTCTTGAAAAGGTGCCGCTTTTATGTGACAATGAAAGTGCCGTTAAAATTGCTAATAATCCGGTACAACACTCACGCACCAAGCACATTGATATCCGCCACCACTTTCTAAGAGATCATGTTGCTAAAAATGATATATCACTAGAAGGTGTAAGAAGTGAAAATCAATTAGCGGATATCTTTACTAAACCTTTAGATGAGGCTACCTTTTGTAGGTTGAGAAGTGAACTAAATGTGCTTGATTCTAGTAACTTTAAAAAATGAGCTTGTGTTGTCCCTTGCATTGCATTGTATTATATGTCATGTTTAATTCCCCGCAATGCATCTAGAACTTGTCTAACAGGGTTACGATAACCCTCCTTTGGAGGAGTGAAGAAGCCTAACCGTGGATCAAACTTGACAAGCAACCTAGTCTTCCTTTCTCGCTTTGCATTGCATATGCATGGTTGTTGCTTTGTCGTTTCTCTTTGGTTTAGCTTTGAGTAACCTCTGTGTTCGTCCATGAATGGAGAGAGCATTTGAAGCTCCCAAGGGTTCATAAACTCTATTGCATGGCCATACGTTGCTCCTCGGGTGTTTATTGCATATTTTCTTAAAAATAATACTAGCCTAAGGCAAAATATTTTGAAAAACTTGAGGGTTTGAGTGAGGTCACTCATATCAGGTTCCAATTGGTGTTTATTTGAGTCTCTTTGAATTGGAACTTGATTAGGAGAAGTTGCGTCGAAGATCGGTTTGAAGAAAGGCGTTAAACAGCGACCGGACGCTGGACCGGACGCTGAACCGGACGCGGTGCTGCTTCACCACTGCGTCCGGTCCCGGCGACCACCAGCGCGTCTGGTCATCCTGAAGAACTTCTCAAGGATCTGTCACCGGACGCTGCACCGGACGCGACATTGTGACCACCGCGTCCGGTCCCGGCCACCACCACCGCGTCCGGTCATGCGCTTAAGTTTCCCGGGCGATCTCTGACCGGACTCTGTCAGCGTCCGATCATCCCTAATCGGACGCGTCCGGTCATTCCAGGAGCTTACTGGACTCTGACCGGACGCTGCCCCACCGCGTCCGGTCAGGCGACCACCGCGTCCGGTCATCGCATGAAAAGCGGATCTAAGCCCTTTTAACCGTACGTTCGGATCTCGTTTTCTTCCTCTTCGATCCGCCGCCGCTCCTCGACCCTAGTCGCCTCCTCGCCGTGTTCTACAGCGCCGCCGCAGCCGCTCCAGCGCCGCCGCAGTCGCTCCGCGCGCCGCCGCAGCCGCCCCGCGCGCCGACGCAGCCGCCCTGCGCACCGCCGCAGCCGCTCCGCGCGCTGCCGCAGCCGCCCCGCGCGTCGCCGTCGCAGCTTTCCTGCGCGCCGCCGTTACTCCGCGCAGCCGCGCCGCCGCTGCTCTCCCGCGCTCCCAGCTCCTCGGCTTTGCGTCCCCCTGTTCTTCGCCTCCGACAGCCGCTCAGCCGAATCGCCTCTGACCGTCGCGCCTCGATCTAACCCTAACAATCGCGTCGTCTTCAATTTGTCATTCTCCGGCAAAGGACTTTCGCTCGAGTTTGACTCAGCAAGGTGATTTCATTGTCTTGATCCCTTCAATTAGGGTTTGCCGATGGATTTTCGGTGAATTTCTAATACAACCTTTGATCTCATCGGTACTCCAGGGTTTTGTCCGTCGTTTCCGAGGAACCCTAGCGCGTCAAGGTCACTTTCCATCGGAGTTTCGCTCGACCGAGGTAGCTATCGCGTTCTATTCACATCTTATCTAATATGTCTGCTTTCATTAGGATCTCACTTATCTATTAGATAAAATATGTTGCTTATAGTAGCTCTATCTATTCTATCCTTTCAGTGAGTCCTGTCGGTGCTTTGTGTGTGTCAGGTGATCAGCTGTGAATCCGAGGCCAAGCCTGTGGATACGGATTGAGGCCAAGCCTCACGAGTGTCAGTACACCATCTTTCACTGTCCGGGTTTTCTCAGTCACAGCAGTTTGTCAGTATGGTTCGCTACAAGAATGCTGGTGGTGCACCCAGTGACGGGGACGACAGTCCTCCCAGGATGACAGAGGTGGCTCGTGGCAAGCGAAAGAAGATAGCCGCCAAGAAGAGAAAGAGGACACTCACAGAGGCAGAGGTGGCTCAGGCAGTTGCAGATGCAGCAGAGCTAGCAGAGAGAGGTGGCAGGAGCAGTGGGATTCATATTGGCGAGCGTCGCTTTCACCTTGAAGGTCGACAGCTCGGTACTGAGGCCACAGAAGAGACCGAGGATGCACCTGCAGAGCAGCCCACAGAGGACCCAGAGCAGACAGAGGAGCAGACAGTTCACTCTCCACAGCGTCGTCGCTCAGGACGTACGCGAGCTCAGGTGACTCCCAGGCCAGAAGGCCAACGTCGTGGAGGTCGTCCACCTCCCAGGGCTCGAGGTCACCCCCCAGTTGAGCACTTTGACCTCAGGGGAGCTACAGCTCGACAGGTACAGGCTCTCAGGTTTGTAGAGGTTAGTCGGTGGTTCCCACCTCAGCGGGATCCCCGAGCTTCAGAGGGCTTCTACACACCTCTGCACGAGGACTTCTACAGAGCCTATGTTGACAGCGGGATTGCATTCAGACCTCAGAGAGTCTGTCGACTGGAGGCTTTAGTTGAGGTGGTTGGTGAGCAGCTCCGTCCGCACTTGTCCTTTCTACCTGGCTTGTCAGATCTTCTTGGACGGACTGGAGCCTACTGCGGGACTTGGGTCAGAGAGTTCTACTCCTCACTTTGGATTGACCCAGCACATGAGTTTATACACTTTGCATTCTGAGGCCGTGACCGCAGACTATACAGCACCAGGGTACGGGAGATCCTCAGACTCTCTACTTCAGAGACGAAGATACACCAGTTGTGCTTTGGACAGACTTCACCTCTGAGACGTCCTCATGGAGGCACAGTGCCACCCATAGACATGATCAGACCCTGCTTCCGTGAGCCGTTTGGCGAGGGGTCTAGACGTACACCTGCCAGCCTGACACCCCTAGCCAGAGTGCTAGATGCTACTGTGAGGCGGACCCTTCTTCCGAGGCTGGGATACAGAGAGGGACTGACCCGTATGCAGTTATGGGTGGTGCATCACCTCATCTCACAGACACCGTTCGATATTTGGGATCTGATGCTATGTGAGATGGAGGATACTTTGGCAGAGGGATTCAAGGGTCACAGGCATCTACCTTATGCTCATTGGATCTGTTTTATTATTCAATCTGCGTGTGATCTGCCTGCAGAGATTAGATCTGAGATATCTGATACCACTACTGCATTTCCTGAGTATGATATTCGACAGTTGTGGGCTTCAGTGACCAGAGAGCAGGCACCTGGCCCAGGACAGCGTCAGAGGCCAGAGGTTCCAGAGACAGCAGCTGAGCAGGACGAGACCGTAGAGGGTCTTGCTGAGGCCGAGCTTGCAGATCTTGATACTCAGTCAGCTGATCCAGTTGAGGATGTTGCTACTGACAGCACTGACGAGGATTACCAGCCCATCCCTCGGTACCGCTCTCCTCGGTCTCACGACCATGAGGCCGGTGGTTTAGGCTCAGCCTCCCGCTCAGACCCAGCCATGGTGGCTATACTTGAGAGGCTGACACAGGCCCAGGAGAGACAGGAGGTTCAGATGCAGCGATAGGCTCAGGACACAGCTACCGCATTTGCTCAGATTCAGGCTCGTCAGGACGAGTTCCAGAGGCAGCAGCTGCAGTTTCAGAGGCAGCAGTTTGAGATGCAGAGGCAGCAGGCAGCCACCCAGCAGCAGTATCTTAAGCTCCTGTGACACCTTGTCACTGTTGGGGTACCTCCACCACCGTCTGTCCTTGCTCCAGCACTACAGTCCAGTGGACCTCAGAGTCAGGGACAGCCGAGCTTTCAGTTTACCTCTCCCCAGCAGCAGGTTCCTCAGACCTTTCAGTCCCCGAGCTACACTCCTATTCAGACGGGGTTCACTCCACCAGTTCAGCCCAGACCTCACCTTCTGACAGGCACTCCTTTCACTGACTTGAGTGCCTCCTACAGCGAGCTGACTGGTCAGCCGACACCCTCGCACACCACTGTTGTGACCACTTCAGGGATGTCAGCTTCCGAGACTGCGTTTCCTCTAGTGTCAGGGGCCAGGACTACAGAGACCGTGCCATCATCAGTTGCATCGACAGATCCTCCCACTCTTGGTATTTTTCAGGCTCAGGCGACAGTGACTGCTCCTATTGTTGCTTCTACACCTTCAGTTCCTGCACCTGCTCTACAGACCCAGACCGCTTCACTGCCACGTCTATCTACAGAGGGTCAGCCTGACAGTTCAGATTCCGAGGAGGATGCTTCATAGTTCGTGATCACTCCACGCTCCTCGGCACTCGACACGACAGCTTCTGTTCCCCCGTCGGATCCTTAGTTTTATGTTTGGCGTTTGATGCCAAAGGGGGAGAGAGAGTAGATTCAGGGGGAGTGTTGATAGAGGGTTTCGTTTTCTTTGTGTGCTACATTCATGCATCATGTTTAATCTCTCGCTCTGCATCTTGTGACTATGTGCTTGTGAGACTTTTATTTTATATCATGTCACTTAATTGGTTTTAGCTCATAAGGTTGTGCTTCCGTGCCTTACTCCGATTTCATATGAGCTATGTTTTATGTGTACTAACTCTTTATGTTTTATCTTGTGAGTACACTCAGTTGTCTTGGAACACATAAGCAATTCCTATTCTCTTGTGCTTACAGCTTTTTGCTTATGTGAACCAAGCATGTTCGAAAACCTCAACTCCTATATCTTCTAAATCTAAGTGTTGTCATCAATCACCAAAAAGGGGGAGATTGAAAGCATCTAGGCCCCGGTGTTGGTTTCGGCAATTGATGACAACGCATTATTACCATGACTAACGTGTGTTTTGCAGAAACTTTAATAAGTTAGGTCATGGAGTTGATAACTGCTTTGGGCACTATGGTGTTCATGTCCCTTGATGGAAATCGTTTCGGTTTTCAAAGGATCAACGACAAGATTAATGACGGTTAGTTCCGGATGTCAAGGTGTTGGGTTATATCCGGAATAGTCGTTAGGATCTTTGTTTCTTCCTTTGGCCGTACTATAAAGGGGGGCATGAGCGAGTAGCTTGACCTAGGTGAATCTTTTGTTTAGGTGTGGTGCACACTTGTCAAACTTAGCTCTAGGTAGCTCAGGTAAAGCTCAAAGTTCAGTTGGAAGCAACTTGGTTCAAGTTGCGTCGCGTTTCTAAGTCGTTTGAGCAGTTTACCCTTGACCGGACGCGGTCTCTGTCACGACCGGACGCGTCCGGTCAGTACTAACAGTCACTGCGTCGTTAACTGGTTGACCGGACGCGGTCCCTGCGAGGACCGGACGCGGTGATCAGTCTGGCACGAGTTTCAGAGGGTAAAAGTCTAATCGGACGCGACTGTGAAGTGATCGGACGTGTCCGGTCACGTTCCAGTAAGGTTCTTAGCTGACCTGACGCGTCCGGTCATCACTGATCAGACGCGGTCGAGCGTCAGGTCAAAGTACAGTAAGGCTCTTGCATGATCGGACGCGTCCGGTCACCCCTGACCGGCGCGTCCGGTCACTCAGCGCTGACTCTCGGCTTTTCGACCGTTACACTCGACCGGCGCGTCCGGTCAATGCGTGTTTTGCTGATTTGGCAGGTAACGGTTGGATTTGTCTGAGGGGTGTATAAATACATCCCCTCCACCTCTTTTAGAGGTCTCTTGCTCATTTGTTCAGCTGAGAAACACCTTTCAAGTGCAAGGGAGTGCAAGAGCCCTAGTGAGGATAGTGATTTGAGAATCAAAGTTTGAGATTCCTCATTAGTGACTAGGGAGTAGCAAGTGTGCATCCATCTTCTCATTAGGCTTGTTGTGGTCAAGTGAGAGTTCTAGCTTGTTACTCTTGGTGATCGCCATCACCTAGACGGTTTGGTGGTGATTGGGAGCTTGGTGATCATCCGACGAGCTTGTGGATGACCCAACTCATCGTGTGAGCGGTTTTAAGCGATTCACCGCGACGGAGTGTCGAAGAATCAGCCCGTAGAGAGCACTTGATCCTTGCGCGGATCAAGGGGGAGCTACACCCTTGCGCGGGTGCTCCAACGAGGACTAGTGGGGAGTGGCGACTCTCCGATACCTCGGGAAAACATCGCCGTGTTCCTAACCTTTACTTTCAAGCATTTACTTTCGTGTATTACTTTCTTTGCTTGATTTACTTTCCTAGAATTGCCATGCTAGACTAGGATTGGAACTTAGGGTGCAAGTCTTTTTACCGGTAGAATCACAAGGAACACTAGTAGGCACTAGGGGTGAACTTTGGCTTGTAGGATTTAATTCTTGCAATTAATTTTTAGAAAAGCCCAATTCACCCCCCCTCTTGAGCATCTTGATCCTTTCAACACAGATGGACTTGATTTATATAAAAGTACAAAGTTGTGATGGCATTCATCAAGGATGCAGCCTATTGCATAACATGCTTATATCAATATAAGAGTAGGTATAATAATGATATTATAGTCAAGCAAATGCTGATGTAAAGGAAAGAAAGGAGAGCTCAACTCTCATAGTCTCATGCAAGCAACAAGCTGGACACGAGAGCTTATGCGGTGGTGGGCCTAGATATAAAGTGAATGTAAGGAGGATTAGAAAAAAGAATATAGGGCATGCATAAAGTAGTAGTAGTATAAGTATTTTTAAGTAAAGTTTGTAACAAAAAAAGCTCAGCATCATTACTCAATAGTAATGTCCTAACTCATCATTAATATTAGGAGCGTATTTGATCATATGCAAAAGGATATGAGACACACAAAGGATTTCCATGGCATCCTAAAAAAGATAACCAGGATAATAAAAAGAGCAATGACCAGGAATAGGGAGTTTCTTAGAAAACAAGGATCAGTGTTGTGTTGTAAGGGTTGTTGCCCATTTTTTTTAATATAAAGATATGCAGTTCTTGTGCATGATCGGGAAAAAAAAATGGAAGAGATGCACCTGTTTGGTTAAAGGGGGGAAATCAAGCATTGCCTACATACTACTCCCTCTGCCTTAATATATAGGGCGTAAACATTTCTTATTTACGTCCCATAATACAAGGCGTGCTCTCCCTATATACACGTGCATTGATGCAGAAATGAGTTTTTTGGTCTTTGAGTTAGAGATGGTACACCTTGTATACTAGGACACAGGGATTATACAACACTAGATCGAATCAAGAGCTCTTTCCAATGCATTAACTCTACGAACATAACTGGACGCCGCGTGTTACAGGTGGGGGTGTCATATTAATATTTTGATGACTGATTGGAAGTAACAGATTAGTAGTGTGATAGCCATCAATACTTAGTCAGTCTCAGTAGGAGTTTCATAGAGTTTCATGGGCATTAAATATACTGACATGTCACTGTATTTATAAAGAAAGAGATAATAAAAGTTTCATGGGAGTATAGAGAGTTTCATGGAGATGAAACTATTTTGCACTGTTTAGTTTATAACATATGAGGGTGTTCGAAACTGGGACATGAAACTCCCACTGAGACCGGTTTTACATCCCATAGAGAATTTTTAGTACAACTTAATTTAGTTCAAAAATACAGAGATGGATTTGATTTATACTCAAAGCTGACTGAAGGAAGCAGCACATTGCATAACATGCTTATAACCACACACAAACAGTCTAGAAGTTTGTAATAAAAAAACTCAAGGTCATAAGTAATGCCCTAATCCCTCGCTAATATTAGGAACATATTTGGGCCAAGGAGGTTGCTCTAGGAACCTACCTATCCAGCGAGGCCCTAATTCTTAGTATTAAGAGTATAAGTTTTAAAATATATTATACCACAACTAAATATATGGAGAAAAACTTAATTTTCCTCTTTATTTTAAAAGGGAACGAGTATTGCTTTTGTACTACTAGAGATCAAATAACAGCACTATGCCACCACAAAAACCACTGATAACTGTGCTGGTAATTTAGAAGAGATATACAGAACTGTATATCACACACTCACACTTTTAAAACGTTGAGAACGAATTTTTCACCTTCTATTATAGACTGCAATTATTACAATTCAATTAACTTGAATTTTGACAGTAACATAGAGTTCTGACGGCAACTACTTCTGCCTCTGTCTTTGCCTTTAAGTATACTCAGATTTCTTCAAAATAAAGGTTAAACTGTTGCTACCTCATGAGGCCCAGCCAAACTTCTTCATGACATCCTTGGTTCTCTTCCGAAGCCTCGTGAACACGATGACCATGCAAGCCAGCACCCATGGTGGGAAGCTCACGGTGCCCAGCTTAGATGACTGAAGCCACTCTGGCATCTTGGCCTCCTTCAGTAGCACCGCAGCTACCACAGTCATAGCAGCGACCCCAATCACCATCTTCGTGATGGGCTTCAGCAAAGAATCCTAAAGCATCATCAAAGATACAAACGCATGATATGAGGACAAAATTGGCTATTTGCCATACTAACCTTATAGGCGACAAGGTATGCTAAACAATTGCTAAATCAAGGAACAAGTAAGGTGGTGAGGCGAAATTGACGTGCGGTGGTGTTTGTGGGTGCTGCTTCTAAGATTACCTTGGGCTCGCCGTCTAGGAAGATCGTGGAGCCAGGGGCGTAGGTGAGGAGGGAGCGGCCGTTGCGGGGGTTGAAGCGGATGGCGACGCCTCGTTTGCGGGCGGCGGGGTCGAAGGCGAAGATGGACTTGAGGCCGTGCTGCTCCAGGATATCGCCCACCTCCAGCTGGTCCTGCGTATACCCGCCCAGCTGCGACCGGAACACGGTCACCGGACGACCGCGCCGGAACAGCTGCACCTCCACCTCCGGCGCCGGGGCCGCCGCCGCCCCTGATCCGGGCTTTCCGTCTGAGGAAGGGGCCGTGGCTGGAGACTCCTCCTGGATGGCGTCGTCGCTGGTCTCCGCGGCGACTGCCGGCGCCGGCGCTGCGGCCCTGTCAGCTTCCGACTCCATCTCGATCGGGTTCAGGGGAACGGAATCTGGTGCTCTGGCCGTCTCGTGCTTGAGAGACCGAGGTGCTAAGGGTGTGTTCACTCCACGAAAAGCAGTGAAAAGTTACTGTAGCATCTTTCGTTGTTATTTGGTAAAATTTGTCTAATCATGGACTAACTAGGCTCAAAAGATTCGTCCCAACATTTACAGACAAACTATGCAATTAGTTATCTTTTTTACCTACATTTAATGCTCCATGCATGCGTTGAAAGATTTGATGTGATGGGTGGAAGAGGAAATATTTTGGGTTAGGATGGGGAAGTGAACAAGGCCTAAGTAAAGTTCTTACTGGGCTGGGCCTAAACTAGCCAAAGGCCCAGATAATCAAATCATTTGATATATTCCTAAGTTTTTGTTAAATAAAATACCTGAGACATGAAAACCTCCAGGAAAGAAAACAAAAAGAAAAACCATGAATATCTGAGGCATTTCACCTCTTATACTACAGTTGTACTCCTACAAAGGACTTGCATTGACATTTGGCGTATTGTAATTGACATGATAGTAATTTGATCAGCAAACCTCTGAAATTAATTCATGATCAGGACTAGTCCTCTCCAGCTGCAAGCCCAGGCCATGGACGACGTTGTAAATCTCAGCTGACCTCGGGTGATACGTATCCTGTACCAGGAACCTGTGCACCTCACCGTCTAGCTCGATCCAACTGTAGGCAGACAGCTTCTGCAAGTTCTTGCTCCTCATCAGGTCTCTGATCTCCCTCACATCGCCCCAGAGCCCTGCGTCAGCGTAGATATTGGAGAGGAGAACGTAGATCGACGAGTTATTGGGCTCCAGTGCCACAAGCTTACCCGCGGCGAGCTTGGCAAGCTCAACGTCTGCGTGGGCTCTGCAGGCGCTGAGCAGCGTGCTCCAGATCACCGCGTTCGGTTCAACTTCCATGTCACAGATGAACTTGTAGGCTTCCCACAGCCTGCCAGACTTGCAGAGGAGGTCCACTATGCAAGCGCAGTGCTCAACTTGAGGAGAGACATGTTGCTTCTTCATCTCTTCGAAAAATGCTATGCCTTTGTCTACCAAGCCAGCATGGGAGCATGCTGTTAATAGCGCGACAAAGGTGACCTCATTGGGCTGAATCCCATCTCCTACCATCTTTCTGTACAAGGCGATTGCATCTTCTGCAAAGCCGTTCAGTGCTAGGCCTCTGATCATGGAGTTCCAAGTAACGACCACCTTCTGTTCCATCCGGTCGAAGACATTGCGAGCTCTGGCAACATGCCCACACTTGGTGTACATATCAATCAGAGCAGATCCGAGATAGCTGGTTAGTGGCAGTGTCTGACTCTCGATATAGTTACCAATCTGTTCTCCGAGTTCATCAGAACCCAGCTGAGCACAAGCAGACAATACACCAACAAGAGTAACTTCGTTTGGTTTGCAATTGGTTGCCTTCATCCTCTCAAACAGCTCAAGAGATTCATGTGGTCTCCCATTTTGTGAATAACCAGCAATCATGGTGCTCCATGCTACGACATCCCTTCGTGGCATCCGATCAAACTCGTGACGTGCCTCGTTGATAGCACGGCACTTGACGTACATTTCCATCAAAGCAGTGTGGACTATTACGTTCTGCAAATCCTCCTCCCCGATCCACGCCCTTGCCCGCCTTCCATTATCAAGATCGCCAGTCTTGGCGCAAATGGAGAACACCGTTGTGATAGTGATAGCATTTGGACTTGCACCCTCACGCAACATCTGATCAAACAATGTCAATGCTTCCTGGAATTCTCCACCATGCGCATAGCAGGCAATCATCGAATTCCAGGAAGCAGATGTCCTTCTCGGCATACTATCGAAAAGCCTTCTTGCCTCCTTCACATTCCCTGATTTGGAGTACCCAGTGATCAAACAATTCATCGGTATTGGGTCCTTCACCAGCATTTCCTTGAAGGTCATCACAGCTGAGTCCATGTCCCCATTCTTGGCGTAGAAATCGACCAGAGCAGTCTGCACGAACACATCTCCTAGCATCCCACGCACAAGAGCATGGCAATGCGTCTGCCTGCCCTGGCAGGACGCTGCCGACAGCGCACAGGACTTTAGGACAAGCGGGATGCAGCCCGACGGGATGGCGCCGCCCCTCCGGTGCAGCGAGGAGACGACCTCGATGAACTCCTGGTGCAGCGAAGGCTTTGAGAGACCAGAGACGAAAGCGCAGCACAGGGCGGCTGTCGGGCGGGGCACCGCGTCGAATAGGTGGCGTGCGGCGCAGTAGGTGGACGCGTTGGAGACGAGGGCGTGGAGCGGTCGGGTCTTGAGGAGGCGCGCGAGGTCAGCAGGCAGGTGGGGCTCCATCGGGCGGGAGGCTGTGGGAAGTTTGGATGAGCAGCGGTAGTGATCGGCGGCGGCGGTGTTCGACGCCTCTGGGTCCGGCTCGGCGTCGGCGTTGTAGCAAGGGGCGCCCCGCGAGGGCTCGGAGCGGGCCGGGGAGGAGCCCGGCGAGACGCGGGAGGCGGCGGCGGGCTCGCCCACGCAGGGCAGCGGGATCGGGAGCTGAGGGAGGTGGTCGGCGCGGCGCATGTTGGTGCTCCCGCAGGAGGAGACGCCGTCCAGGACGGCGGCAGCGGCGGCCATCTTCTTGGCTTCTTGCTCTGCTCCTTGCCCCCTCGCATCTTTTGTTTTCTATCAGGCAAGACGCCCACATCCCGCACACTCCACGCTCCCACCACACGCATACGCACATGCACACACACGCGTATGCGTCCTTACATGCAAAGAAGAGATCGGGAGATATCGTCTCCAATGCGCGTTAACACCGGACACGAACGCGTGCGTGTACTCTGAAAATTCCGAAAAAAAATCCAGAAAAAGATACGATCACCAGGGTTCAGCCCTACCACTAGAGCACAGGCCCATTCGCCCCTCCCCTCTTCTTGGTTAGTTGCGGAGCGCGCGCTTGCGTTACGCCGTTGTGTTTGTGCTTGTGCCTTTGTGCCAAACGCCAGGCTAGCGGCGGGACGCACCGCCTCGCTTGCGGGCAATGCAATTGCGGTTGCGGGTCTTGCGGCCGTCGCACCGGCAAGGGGCGTTTAGGGAGAAAATTGGAATCCTGTCATTATGGAAAGTGGGCTTCGTTAAATTATCATCCCGCAACAGGGCTTCACTAGATTGCCATTATAAAACTTGTGCAACCCGCTAGAATGCCATTCTATGCGTTTGGGACTACGAAAAAATGAAAAACGAATTTCTCTTCCACTCTTGCCCCTGCCCTTTTGTAACACCCTCGGTGTTACCGCGCAAAACAACTCACCGAAGCATGTCATGAGCATCATCTCTATGTGATTTTGCATGTGTTGAAGTGCATAGAACCATTTGAGTAACTTAAAATAATTAATATAAATGTTAAATGAAAATTGGCGCAAGAGTCCTTGTTATATCACTTACGGTTGAAAACGAATTTCTATCCAGAGAAAATGTTATGAAACATATATGTGAATCCTAAATAAAGTTTGAGGTACAAACTTTGTGGATGGCAATGCAACTTTTGTTTTAACAAAGTAATAATGCTAGCTGGTGTTTCTAATAGCTCGGAAACGGAACTTAAATTAGGGGTTCGATTAAGGACTTAGCTAATTTTTGGCTTTGAAAATGGTTTGACGAGCCCGTGTTCGCGAAATTATTCTACCAGAATTTGTCAATAACTAGTGTCGCGTCTTAGCCCTGGCAGGTAGCTCAAAGTACCCTCCTTAGCATGGTCCAGGTGGTTGTGAAGTGCTCGAGCTGGTTTACCCAGAGTAGATACTTTAAAATCCGTGCACAGCACGTTTTCGGGCTTGCTCGTTGGGTGAGCGCGGTCACCACTCGTGGCCGCCCCGCGTAGCGCGTCTGGCCTGCTCTATCCGCGCGCGGCGCCGCGACTGTTGTCCCGCCGTAGCCGCACTGCTACGGTTGACTCCTCTGGCCGCTCGCCTGTCAGCCTGTCTGTGCTGCCCTGCTGCCCCCTCTCTCTCCCTCCTTGTCATGCTCGGCGTCGCGGTTGCCGCCTGGGTCAGCGAGCGTCGCGTCCGTGCTCGGCCCCAGCACCGCTGCTGGTCGGTCGGTGGCCGCTCGCGCAAGCCATGCTGCTCCTCCGTCTGCTCGCGCATGCCTCGGTGACCCCATCTCAACCACGGATGTGACCCGAGCGCTGACCGTTCCCCCCCTCTTCCCCTGTCCGCCATGGCTGTTGGGGCCGCTGCAGGCGAGTTGGTTGGGAGAGACCACCATCATCCAATCATCCGCGCCCTTGGCTTCGCCACCTAATGGCCCCACCGATCGACTTCACCCCACCTCGAGTTTGGCCCCACCGTGCTCCAATTGGAGTTTTTCTGTCCCACCATGCCATTAAGGCCGAGCTCGGCCGTGGACCGCGGTAGCCCATCCCGTTCGCCTCGAACCCCGATTGGTTGCACAGCTAGCCTTGCCACCACCTTCGCCCCACCCTGCACACCACCGAGGAGCCCCCACCGCTTTCTCGCCGTCGTTAGCGTAGCTGCGCCGCCGTGGGCGCCGCCTTACCCCCTCGGGCTCATCTGGCCAGCCCGAGTCAGGCAAGCTCCGGCCGAGCTATCGCTTCGGCCAAGCCAGTGGTGAGTCCCTGGAGCTCACTAGTTATCTCTATCGTGCTTTTGGTGGTTGGGCTCACCGGAACACCGCCACCTCCATTGCAGATCGCCGCCACCGCGGGGGGCCGTCCCGGAGCGCCTCCGGCCGCCTAACCGTCGCCTAGAAGTGCGCGAAGACCCGTAGGTGAGTATCGATCTCTTAGTAGGGCTTTGGGTGGTCCCGGGTGGCCGCCGGGTGCGCTAGTGCCACCGGCCGCCGTGCCGGCGCGCGCGAGGGTGACCGGGGACTTGGCCGGTGTCAAGGAGAGGTTTTGCAAGGGCCCTAGTGCATAAGCGTGACTGACGAAATAGTGTATTTAGCGATTGCGAAAAATAGCTTAAGTTCGGGGGCGTTTCTGCTAAACTCCTGAGAGCGCGCGGGCTCATCCGCGTGGGCCGCGTCATCGTGGGCTGCCTCGTGCGGGCCGAGCCGAGGAATAGGGTTTTCCTTTTTCTAGCAAATTAAGTATTGGTTTTGTAAATTAGTTTCTGAGCTAAACTTTGATGATTTTTAACGACTTGTGTAGATGTCTAAAATTTGTGACTTTAGTTAAGTTCCTAAATTCGTGGTCTACCTAATGGTATATTTAGTTTATATGTTTATGTGATGATGCCAAGATATATTAAATCGGTTGGAAATGCTTAATATTATTCGGATAATAATTGTAGGAAATTTTGTGGCAAATCGGTAGTGATTTTGATCGTGAAATTTTTGCAGTAGTCTCGTTGTATTATCATGTGCTTGCTGTAGGTTCCGTAGCACTAGTCGAGACCGTTTTATGTGGTAGCTAAATAGCCGTTAAAACGAATGTAAATAAAAAGCATAATATCGGCTTGTAAAATGAATGCAACTGTAAAACGAGTTGGATATCTTGCTTGATGAGTTGATAGATGGCTTGTTACCTTAGTCATTAGAGCTAGCTTTGTAGCTTAGTGTGTGCGTTGTACTTTAAGAGTTGTTGTTGCCTTAATACTAAATGTTGCATCATTATCGCATGCATGTAGAGAACGACCTGGTGGAGTTCGGGACCGCTGACGATCAGGAGTACGAGGAGATCGTCGAAGAGTACGAGGAGGAGATCTTCGTGCCGAAGGAGTTCTAGGAGCCGCCTGTGACTGACGCCACTGACCTTGCACATGCCCAACACACACACATGGCAGGAATTTTTATGATACCTATATATATATATATATATATATATATATATATATATATATATATATATATATATATATATATATACTTATGAGTCTTACTAGTGCAGGATTGCGTAGTTGCCTTGCTTAGGTTTGACGGTAGCGTGGGTAACCTGTCGTTACTCACAACAGGTGATTATTATGATCATAAATCTCACAATAAAATGGTGAAAGGAAATGGTGACCGGGCAGGGATGTGGTATGGGTATTAGTGGGTGTAACAGGTTGTGTCCCGCGGCCACGGGGAATGGCTTGGTTGCACTGTTTCCCTGTCCGTGTCAATTAAGGACCGTTCATTGCATGGACCCTGGTCAAGTCACAGACTTGTTATCCCGATCACATACTTGCTTATGGGAGCGGAAAGACTTGTTACTCTCTTGTCATGGGCTCCGACTCTTTCTGGATCGACTGATTGGAGGTGAGGATAGGTGGAGGTCTAAGCACCACATTGAGGCCGAGCCTCAAGTGTGGGGGCTTGGAGTCCAAGTTTGAACGGGGACCTGGAACCCTTGACAGGAGTGGAACGGGTTGGTCTCACTTGCCTGGGGTGTAAGTGAGGCGTGCGTTTTTTGGGGTACCCAGCTGGGCACATTGATTCGCGAATCGCCGTTTCTACATGACGGTACGGCTTGACTACGCTCTGGCACCGTAGTAAGAATTGGCATATGAAAGATGAAAAATAGCTCTGATTGCTCAACCCTTGCTTGAATCTAGCACAGGTGCTTACCTAGAATGTAGGGTAATGAATAAAACATGGTTGCTAATAATCTAAGGACACACTTTTAGTATTGCTTTCCGCAAACAAAAAACCCAAAAGACAAAAAGCCTGTCATATTCCTTGAGAGTCGGGAAATATATCCCCTAGTCGGATAAGTCTTGCGAGTACATTGTGTACTCAGAGTTTATTTACCCTTGTTACAGGTAAACCTTGAGAGGTGAGGCCTTGTGTGGAGGATTCTTTCTGGTGGGCACTAACGAATCCTTATATCGTACCGCTAGATGTTATTTCCATTTCCGCTGTTTAAATTATCGCACTCTGAATTCTGGTATTGTAATAAATGATTTGTAAGACCCTATGTTGTAGGAAATGGACTAAGTATTGTAAGGTTGTACTCGTTATTGGATCCTGAATGTAAAATGTGGATTGTTCGAGTTCTCCCGTTGGGTGTGCTCGACGGAATTGCTTGATTTAGCTCTCTTTCGAGGTACTTAGTGTCTAGTGGAAGACAAGTGCCTCCAAAAGCTGATTAAATTGGGAGGTTCTGCCACACCTTTCCTTCTTTCTTTCACGTTAGCATGGACGGAACGGGGGGCCACGAAACGGATCGAGCTGCTCCTTTTCTCCGTGAGCGAGCGGTACGGCGGTCCTGCTGCCTCCCGCGCCATGTACGACAGCGAGGACATGGACCCGTGCAGCTGTCCGTCGACCTCGTCCTCGCCAAGAATCGGATACTGTTCTTCATCCTTGTCACTTGTGGCCGCGCCGGAATCACCTCTCTGATGGCGACACGGAGATGAGTAGATCGCTCGCCTCGGCACTCGGCAGCGTGACGGGAGAAGGAGAGCGTCACCTCGCCCAAGCGCGCGCCCCTGTGTCTGCGTGCGTCCAGCTCTCCGTCGAACTCCTCGTCGTCCACAGCTTCGTCGTCAGCATCCAGCTCGTCGCGGCAGCTACTGTCCGAGGCCGTCAACAGCAACCACGCAGTCACGGCACGGGGAGTACCTCTGCAAGGTGCAGGAGTTGGCCGGCGAGGGTGCGCCGCTACCGCGGCTCTTTGTGATGGGCCGCTACGTGGGCAGCGGCGAGGACTGCGGCTTGCTGGCCGAGTCTAGGAAGCTGCGGGAGCGTGCGCGGCGGTAAGGCGTGGGCGGGCAGGGGCGGCCGCGGCCGTGGCCGTGAGGGCAATCCATGGCCGACGTGAGGGGGGAGGGGGCGGGGGGGCGCTGCAGTCATGGCCGGCGTGGGGGGGGGGGGGGGGGGGGGGGGGGGGGGGCGGGGGGCGCTGCAGTCATGGCTCCGGCGTGGAGAGAGTAAGCGGAGGAGCGCCCGGTCGACCGACGTCGATCCGTTTCTCCTCCCTCCGTTCCGTGCGTCTGAAAACAAGGAGGAAAGGGTAGAGGTAGAAGTGGAAAAGGAATTTGTTTTTTATTTTTTCTGAGTCCCAAACTCATGATGGCCATCTAGCAGACTGCACATGTTTCATAATGGTAATTCAGCGAAGCCCCGTTACGAAATGACATTCCATCGAAGCCCACCTCCCATAATGGCAGAATTCCAATTTTCTCGCCCCATCCCCAAAAAGTGAACATGTCCTTATATTTCCCAATACATTTGCTATACAAATATATTACATGATTAATCTAATAATAGTATCTATATGTATCATAAATATTACTTATTACCTTTTTTATAGATACGTTTAAAATTGATTGACCTTTTGAAGAACACAAGATGTGCAGTGTTTTTCGGACGGAGGAAGTAGGAATTATGCATTTGCAACAACAAAAAAAGTCACATAAAATAGATTTTGATCTTTAATTTCTCTAACAATATTTGGCTTTTTGCTAAAAAAATCAATACCATCACAGGTCTTTCTAATACAATCATCTTAATTTGAAATTTATGTCCTAACTTTATATACAATTTGATTAATTGTTAGTCAAAGTTTATAAAATTTATCTTTTTATATAAAATATGTTTTTATCAGAGTATGTCAAAAGAAAGGGGGAATGGCAAAGCGAAAATTACAGTTTGCACAGACAGTACAGATTTTTGTTTAATCTTCGAACAACAAGAATATAAACCAAGGTTGTTAAGGAATTTTAGATTTTTTAAAAAAAAGCACAACTAAACACAAAGACAATTTTATACACGTACATATATTCGCTATTACAAATATATGCATATAGGAGTACACCTTAGGTCCATGAATACATATCTATATTTATATTTATACATAATATTAAAGAGCCAAATTTCTCTTTTACTTTTTTTTTGTGCGGCCCTCTTCTAACTAACTCCGTCACCGTAGAACATGTCTATGTTCGACTGTCTATAGCCCTTTTCGTTTTAAACATGTGCAGGACTTTCTTGAGGTAACAAAGGTTGCTAAAAATTCTAATCCAAAATATATCCCTCTGATCTTGAGTAACATGAATATCAATTGTAATTCAAATAAAAAAAAGGGTAATGGAAGAGTAGGAATCTATATCTTAATTATCTTACCTTAATAGTTTTTTATCATGATTCTTTCTACCTTTTTCTGTTTTTCTAACTTTAATTTAATTTATTTTTAATCCATCTTGCTTTGATCTAATGTGTTTCCCTTTACGTGCCAATTCACAGTTTTCAATTTTTTTCTACACCACGAAGAAAACAGGGACTACAAATAAAGTAGGAAAAAAAATCTATATTTAGCCTTCAAAATTTTGTTGAAGTATGGATTTAGCCCTTGAACTCTAAAATCAGATGTGCATAGCCCTCCAAAACCGGATATAACTTTAGCCCATGTCTGGTTTCAAAGGTGGTTTGAGTATCTATATTTTTCTAAACATAATAAAGTAATATATAAATTTCTAAAATTCATAAATAATTAGTTTTCAATAAGAAAAAGTACGAGGATAAGCGTGACATACCTTGACAAGTTTATGGACCAAAATGATATACTTTGTGAGTACAAGGACCGGTATGGCATATTTTGACAAGTTTAAGCGTCAAAATGATGCATGAAAGGATCAAGATGCCCAAGAGGGGGGTGAATTGGGCTTTTCTAAAAATTAATTGCAAGAATTAAATCCTACAAGCCAAAGTTCACCCCTAGTGCCTACTAGTGTTCCTTATGATTCTACCGGTAAAAAGACTTGCACCCTAAGTTCCAATCCTAGTCTAGCATGACAATTCTAGGAAAGTAAATCAAGCAAAGGAAGTAATACACGAAAGTAAATGCTTGAAAGTAAGGGTTAGGAACACGGCGATGTTTTCCCGAGGTATCGGAGAGTCGCCACTCCCCACTAGTCCTCGTTGGAGCACCCGCGCAAGGGTATAGCTCCCCCTTGATCCGCGCAAGGATCAAGTGCTCTCTACGGGCTGATTCTTCGACACTCCGTCGCGGTGAATCGCCCAAAACCGCTCACACAATGAGTTGGGTCATCCACAAGCTCGTCGGATGATCTCCAAACTCCCAATCACCACCAAACCGTCTAGGTGATGGCGATCACCAAGAGTAACAAGCTAGAACTCTCACTTGACCACAACAAGCCTAATGAGAAGATGGATGCACACTTGCTACTCTCTAGTCACTAATGAGGAATCACAAACTTTGATTCTCAAACCACTTTCCTCACTAGGGCTCTTGCACTCCCTTGCACTTGAAAGGTGTTTCTCAGCTGAACAAATGAGCAAGAGACCTCTAAAAGAGGTGGAGGGGATGTATTTATACACCCCTCAGACAAATCCAACTGTTACCTGCCAAATCAACAAAACTCGTGATGACCGGACGCGCCGATCGTCGTGACCGGACGCGCCGGTCGAGTGTAACGGTCGAAAGCCGAAGTCAGCGCTGAATGACCGGACGCGCCGGTCAGGGATGACCGGACGCGTCCGATCATGCAAGAGCCTTACTGTACTTTGACCTGACGCTGGACCGCGTCCGATCATGGATGACCGGACGCGTCAGGTCAGCGAAAAACCTTACTGGAACGTGACCGGACGCGTCCGATCACTTCACAGTCGCGTCCGATTATACTTTTACCCTCTGAGACACGTGTCAGACTGATCACCGCGTCCGGTCCTCACAGGAACCGCGTCCGGTCAACCAGTTAACTACGCAGCGACTGTTAGCACTGACCGGACGCGTCCGGTCATCACAGAGACCGCGTCCGGTCAGGGTAAAACTGCTCAAACCACTTAGAAACGCGACGCAACTTGAACCAAGTTGCTTCCAACTAAACTTTGAGCTTTACCTGAGCTACCTAGTGCTAAGTTTGACAAGTGTGCACCACACCTAAACAAAAGACTCACCTAGGTCAAGCTACTCGCTCATGCCCCCCTTTATAGTACGGTCAAAGGAAGAAACAAATATCCTAACGACTATTCCGGATGTAACTCAACACCTTGACATCCGGAACTAACCGTCCTTAATCTTGTCGTTGATCCTTTGAAAACCAAAACGATTTCCATCAAGGGACATGAATACCATACTGCCCAAAGCAGTTATCATCTCTATGACCTAACTTACCAAAGTTTCTGCAAAAACACACGTTAGTCATGGTAATAATGTGTTGTCATCAATTGCTGAAACCAACACCGGGGCCTAGATGCTTTCAATCTCCCCCTTTTTGGTGATTGATGACAACACTTAGATTCAGAAGATATTGGAGTTGAGGTTTTCGAACATGCTTGGTTCACATAAGCAGGAAGCTGTTAGCACAAGGGAATAAGAATTGCTTATGTGTTCCAAGCCAACTGAGTGTACTCATAAGATAAAACATGAAGAGTTAGTACACATAAAACATAGCTCATATGAAATCGAAGTAAGGCACGGAAGCACAACCTTATGAGCTAAAACCAATTAAGTGACATGATATTAAATAAAGGTCTCACAAGCACATAGTCACAAGATGCAGAGCGAGAATTTAAACATGATGCATGAGTGTAGCACACAAAGAAAACGAAACCCTCTATCAACACTCCCCCTGAATCTACTCTCTCTCCCCCTTTGGCATCAAACGCCAAACACAAAACTAAGGATCCGACGGGGGAACAGAAGCTGTCGTGTCGGGTGCCGAGGAGCGTGGAGTGATCATGAACTGTGAAGTATCCTCCTTAGAATCTGAACTGTCAGGCTGACCCTCTGTAGATAGACGTGGCAGTGAAGCGATCTGGGTCTGTAGGGCAGGTGCAGGAACTGAAGGTGTAGAAGCAACAATAGGAGCAGTCACTGTCGCCTGAGCCTGAAACATACCAAGTGTGGGAGGATCTGTCGATGCAACTGACGATGGCACGGTCTCTGTAGTCCTGGCCCCTGACACTGGAGGAAATGCAGTCTCTGAAGCTGACATCCCTGAAGAGGTCACAACAGTGGTGTGCGAGGGTGTCGGCTGTCCAGTCAGCTCGCTGTAGGAGGCACTCAAGTCAGTGAAAGGAGTGCCCGAGAGAAGATGAGGTCTAGGCTGAGCTGGTGGAGTGAACCCCGTCTGAATAGGAGTGTAGCTCGGGGACTGAAAAGTCTGAGGAATCTGCTGCTGGGGAGAGGTAAACTGAAAGCTCGGCTGTCCCTGACTCTGAGGTCCACTGGACTGTAGTGCAGGAGTAAGGACAGACGGTGGTGGAGGTACCCCAACAGTGACAAGGTGTCGCAGGAGCTCAAGATACTGCTGCTGGGTGGCTGCCTGCTGCCTCTGCATCTCAAACTGCTGCCTCTGAAACTCCAGCTGCTGCCTCTGGAACTCTTCCTGACGAGCCTGAATCTGAGCAAACGCGGCAACTGTGTCATGAGCCTGTCGCTGCATCTGAACCTCCTGTCTCTCCTGTGCCTGGGTCAACCTCTCAAGTATAGCCACCATGGCTGGATCTGAGCGGGAGGCTGAGCCTGAACCACCGGCCTCATGGTCGTGAGACCGAGGAGAGCGGTACCGGGGGATGGGCTGGTAATCCTCATCAGTGCTGTCAGTAGCCACATCCTCAACTGGATCAGCTGGCTGAGTATCAAGATCTGCAAGTTCGGCCTCAGCAAGACCCTCAACGGTCTCGTCCTGCTCCGCTGCTGTCTCTGGAACCTCTGGCCTCTGACACTGTCCTGGGCCAGGTGCCTGCTCTCTGGTCACTGAAGCCCACAACTGTCGAATGTCATATTCTGGAAAAGCAGTAGTGGTATCAGATATCTCAGATCGAATCTCTACAGGCAGATCACACGCAGACCGAATAATGAAACAAATCCAATGAGCATAAGGTAGCTGCCTGTGAGTCACCTGAGCTCGCGTACGTGTCGAGCTGTAGAACCCCTGAGGTAAAAGTGCTCAACTGGGGGGGGTGACCTCGAGCCCTGGGAGGTGGACGACCTCCACGACGCTGGCCTTCAGGCCTGGGAGTCACCTGAGCTCGCGTACGTCCTGAGCGACGACGCTGTGGAGAGTGAACTGTCTGCTCCTCTGTCTCCTCTGGATCCTCTGTGGGCTGCTCTGCAGGTGGGTCCTCTGTGCCCTCTGTGGCCTCAGTACCGAGCTGTCGACCTTCAAGGTGAAAGGGACGCTCGCCAATATGAATCCCACTGCCTCTGCCACCTCTCTCTGCGAGCTCTACTGCATCTGCAACTGCCTGAGCCACCTCTGCCTCTGTGAGTGTCCTCTTTCTCTTCTTGGCGGCTATCTTCTTTCGCTTGCCACGAGCCACCTCTGTCATCCTGGGAGGACTGTCGTCCCCGTCACTAGGTGCACCACCAGCATTCTTGCAGCGAACCATGCTGACAAGCTGCTGTGACTGAGAAAACCCGGACTGAAGGATGGTGAACTGACACTCGTAAGGCTTGGCCTCAATCCGTATCCGCAGGCTTGGCCTCGGATTCACAGCTGATCACCTGACACACAAGGTACCGACATGACTCACTGAAAGGATAGAATAGATAGAGCTACTATAAGCAACACATATTATCTAATAGATAAGTGAGATCCTAATGAAAGCAGGCATATTAGATAAGATGTGAATAGAATGCGATAGCTACCTCGGACGAGCGAAACTTCGATGAAAGGAAAGAGACCTTGACGCGCTAGGGTTTCCGCGGAAACGACGGACGAGCTCTGGAGTGCCGAGACAAACAAGGATGAATAAGATTTCAACGGGATTTCATCGGCAATCCAAAAGAAACGATCAAGGTAACGCGAAACAACCTCGTGGAGACGAAGTCACGCGAAGGAACGTCGCCGGAGGACGGCCGAAGAGATGTCGAAGACGTCGTTAGGGTTAGATCGTAGGCCAAGACTGCGGCGCACGGTGGAAGGCGCGGCGGTGCTGGGGCTGCGGGTGGCGCACGGCTCAGCCAGCGCGGGCGGAGACGGCGGCGCGCGGGGCGGTGAACGGCGCGCGGCTGCGGTGGCGCGAAGCGGCTGCGGCGGTGGCGCGCGGCTACGGCGGTGCGCTGCTGCGGCGCGGCTACGGCGGTGGCGCGCGGCTACGAACTGCGGCGGCGCTTGGCTAGGGCGAGGAGCGGCGGCGGATGAGACGAAGAAAAACGAAACGAGCGTACGGTTATATGAGGGCTTAGATCCGCTTTTCACGCGAAGACCGGACGCGGTGGTCGACTGACCGGACGCGGTGGGGCAGCGTCCGGTCAGAGTCCAGTAAGCTCCTGGAATGACCGGACGCGTCCGGTTAGGGATGATCGGACGCTGACAGAGTCCGGTCAGAGAACTCACGGGAAACTTAAGCGCATGACCGGACGCGGTGGTGGTGGCCGGGACCGGACGCGGTGGTCACAACGACGCGTCCGGTGCAGCGTCCGGTCACAGATCCAAGAGAAGGTCTTCGGGATGACCGGACGCGCTGGTGGTCGCTGGGACCGGACGCAGTGGTGAAGCAGCACCGCGTCCGGTTTAGCGTCCGGTCCAGCGTCCGGTCGTTGTTTAGCGCCTTTCTTCAATCCGATCTTCGACGCGACTTCTCCCAATCAAGTTCCAATTCAAAGAGACTCAAATAAACACCAATTGGAACCTGATAAGAGTGACCTCACTCAAACCCTCAAGTTTTTCAAAATATTTTGCCTTGGGCTAGTATTATTTTTAAGAAAATATGCAATAAACACCCGAGGAGCAACGTATGGCCATGCAATAGAGTTTATGAACCCTTGGGAGCTTCAAATGCTCTCTCTATTCATGGACGAACACAGAGGTTACTCAAGGCTAAACCGAAAAGAAACGACAAAGCAACAACCATGCATATGCAATGCGAAGCGAGAAAGAAAGACTAGGTTGCTTGTCAAGTTTGATCCACGGTTAGGCTTCTTCACTCCTCCAAAGGAGGGTTATCGTAACCGTGTTAGACAAGTTCTAGATGCATTGCCGGGAATTTAAACATGACATATAATACAATGCAATGCAAGGGACAACACAAGCTCATCTTTTAAAGTTACTAGAATCAAGCACATTTAGTTCACTTCTCAACCTACAAAAGGTAGCCTCATCTAAATGTTTAGTGAAGATATCCGCTAATTGATTTTCACTTCTTACACCTTCTAGTGATATATCATTTTTAGCAACATGATCTCTTAGAAAGTGGTGGCGGATATCAATGTGCTTGGTGCGTGAGTGTTGTACCGGATTATTAGCAATTTTAACGGCACTTTCATTGTCACATAAAAGCGGCACCTTTTCAAGAACAACTCCATAGTCTAGGAGGGTTTGTTTCATGTATAAGATTTGTGCACAACAAGCCCCCGCGGCAATGTATTCCACCTCGGCGGTGGACAAAGTCACACTATTTTGCTTTTTAGATGACCAAGATACTAAAGACCTCCCAAGCAAATGGCACCCTCCGGATGTGCTTTTTCTATCAATTTTGCAACCGGCATAATCCGAATCGGAATAGCCAACTAGTTGGAATCTAGCTCCTTTGGGGTACCAAAGACCGATGCTTGGGGTGTACTTAAGATATCTTAATATTCTTTTTACGGCACTTAGGTGAGGTTCTTTAGGGCACGCTTGAAAGCGAGCACACATGCACACACTAAACATGATATCGGGCCTAGATGCGGTAAGGTACAACAAGCTACCAATCATAGAATGGTAGAGAGTTTGATCAATTGGTTTACCTCCTTCATCTAGATCGAGATGTCCATTAGATGGCATTGGGGTCTTGATTGGCTTACACTCTTCCATCTTGAATCTTTTGAGAAGATCCTTGGTGTACTTTTCTTGAGAGATGAAAATCCCTTCTCTCATTTGTTTGACTTGAAAACCAAGGAAGAATGTTAGCTCACCAATCATTGACATCTCGAACTCCTTTGACATCAATTCACCAAATTCTTTGCAATAATCTTCATTTGTTGACCCGAAGATGATATCATCAACATAGACTTGACAAATGAAGATCTCCCCATTAAGCTTCTTGGTGAATAGTGTGGTGTCAACCTTCCCAATAGTGAAGCCCTTCTCAATGAGGAAGTCCCGGAGGCGCTCATACCACGCTCTAGGGGCTTGCTTGAGCCCATATAGCGCCTTGGACAACCTATAAACATGATTAGGATATCTAGGGTCTTCAAACCCGGGAGGTTGTTCAACATAGACTAGTTCATTTATGAAGCCATTTAAAAAAGCACTTTTCACATCCATTTGATATAGTTTCATTTCATGATGCGATGCATATGCAAGAAGGATACGAATGGCTTCAAGTCTTGCAACGGGTGCAAAGGTCTCTCCAAAATTAAGACCTTCAACTTGAGAGAACCCCTTTGCAACTAGTCTTGTCTTGTTCCTCACTACTACGCCTTGATCATCTTGCTTGTTGCGGAACACCCACTTGGTTCCAATGACTCTTGCACCTTTTGGATGCTCTTCAAGTGTCCAAACTTGATTGCGGGCGAAGTTGTTCAATTCTTCGTGCATAGCATTCACCCAATCCGGATCTTGAAGAGCTTCTTCTACATTCTTAGGTTCAAGACAAGAAACAAAAGAGTGATGTTCAACAAAAGAAGCAAGCTTTTGAGATCGAGTCATTACACCCTTTGTAGGACTCCCTATGATGAGATCTTGTGGATGTGCTTGAAGTAGAGGTGAGTTTCTTCTATCAACCACTTGAGGAGAGGGTTGGAGAGCATCAACATCTTGAGCTTGTGCCTCGGCTTGTTCATGAGAGACATGAGTATCTTCATTTTCAACTCTCTCATTCTTATCATCATCTTGAGGCACATGTGATGAAGATGGTGGATTGACAATTTGTACATCGTCTTCATCATCTTTAGGCTTGATGTCTCCCACCGGCATGTTCTTCATTGCCTCCCTCAATGGTTCATCACCTATATCATCACAATTCTCAATTGCTCCTTGGGAGCCGTTAGATTCATCAAATTCCACATCATATGTTTCTTCAACCAAACCGGTGGCATGGTTAAATACTCTATATGCTTTGGACTTTGATGAGTAACCAACAAGAAAACTAATATCACAACGTCTTTGAAACTTCCCTAGGTGTTGACGCTTCTTGTAGATGTAGCATTTGCAACCAAACACCCGGAAGAATGAGACGTCCGGCTTCTTCCCATTTAGCAACTCATAGGGGGGCTTGCCAAGAAACTTTTGTAGGAAGAGACGATTTGAAGCATAGCATGCGGTGTTGATTGCCTCGGCCCACAATTTCTCTGGTGTATTGTACTCATCTAGCATTGTTCTTGCAAGGGTGATCAAAGTCCAGTTCTTCCTCTCAACTACACCATTTTGTTGAGGAGTGTAGGTTGATGAAACTTCATGCTTGATTCCAATTTCATCACAATAAGCTTTAATGTTTGTGTTGTCAAACTCTTTGCCGTTGTCACTTCTAATCTTCTTTATCTTGACTTCAAATTCATTTTGAGCTCTCTTTGCAAACTTCTTGAAGCAATTTGCCACTTCGGATTTGTCATGAAGGAAGAAAGTCCAAGTGTATCTTGAGTAGTCATCTACAATCACTAGGCAATAGAGATTTCCACCCAAGCTCTTGTAAGTAGTAGGACCAAACAAATCCATGTGAAGAAGTTCTAACACTCTTGATGTTGACATGTAAGCTTTGGTTGGATGAGTATTTGCAACTTGTTTGCCGGCTTGACATGCACTACAAGGTTTGTCCTTCTTAAACTTTACATCCTTCAAACCTCTCACTAATTCTTTCTTCAATAGCTTGTTGAGAGTGTTCATTCCAACATGGGCAAGCCTCCTATGCCAAAGCCACCCAAGTGAAGTTTTGGTGAACAAGCATGTCATCAAGTTTGCATCTTCGGAGGTGAAATCAACAAGATAGAGATTGTTGTATCTAAAGCCTTTGAAAATCATTTGCTTGTCATCTATCTTTGTAACTACCACTTCATTTGGAGTGAATAAGCATTGGTAGCCAAGGTCACAAAGTTGCCCAACGGATAGTAAGTTGAAACTCAATGAAGCAACATAGAGCACATTTGAAAGAGAGTGATCATTTGATATTGCAATCTTGCCTATACCCTTGACTTTGCTCTTTGAATTGTCCCCAAATGTGATCTTCTCTTGACATACCCCATTCTCTTCAAGTGAGGTGAACATACGAGGGTCACCGGTCATATGTTGAGTGCAACCACTATCAATAACCCAATGAGATCCACCGGTCTTGTAGTTCACCTACACACAAGAGATCAAGCTTTTTGTTTAGGGACCCAAACTTGAGAGGGACCCTTGACTTTCTCAACTAGTGACTTGGCAACCCATATCTTCTTAGGCCTATTCTTGTTAGGGGGACCCAAGAACATGACTTTCATCTTTCCACTTGAATCTTTTCTAAGCATGTAATGAGCATTGAAAGCAAAGGGTCTAGCATGCTTGGGCAAGGGTTGTGGTGGTGGAGTTTTGCACTCATGAGCAAAATGGCCTTCTTGTCCACACTCAACACATCTCTTTGGCTTGGGTTTTGACTTGCTTTGTTGTTGTTGTTGTTGAGTTTTAGCCTTCTTCTCTTGATTTGCCAAGTAACCGATGCCACTTCTATCCATCTTCATGATGGTGTTCATGAGTAGCTCACTTTGCAAATGTTGGCCTCTTGTGAACTTGCTTAGGCCGGTCTTGAGATGCTCTTTTTCTTGCTTGAGCTTTTTGTTCTCTTCAATAAGTAACTCATTTGATGTTTGCTTTTCAAGAGCCATCAACTTCTTGTTCTCACTTCTAAGCATCTTATTTTCACTCTTTAGCTTGACATAATCATCATAGTTGTCGGACTCAACCACATTCTTGCCTTTGCCGCTAGAGCCTTGCTCAATGTTCTCAATAACCAAGTCATCACATGATGTAGCTATATCAATCTTAACAACTTGGTTAGTAGCATCATGTGTCTCAAGAGCAAGCTCATTTGCAACAATAAGACTATCATAATCGATTTTCAATGTAGTGTATTTGTCTTTTAGCAAGTTGTGCCTAGTGTTGAGCTCATCATGCTTCTTCTCAAGTTTATCATGTTCATCTTTAAGCTCTTTGTTAGAAGTTTTAAGCTCCTTGAGAGTAGAAGACATAATTTCATTTTGATCTTTGAGCTCTTCACTAGTCTTTTGTGCATTTTCAAGCTTAGATGAGAGTGAGTCATTTTCATTTTGGAGCTCATCATTTTCATTTCTAGTTCTTCTTATGACTTTAGAGTATTTGTTCAACAATTTTACAAGTTCATCATAAGAAGGTGCATCATATTCATCATCACTATCACTATCATCATCATCACTATCATTGTTTTGTACCTTTCGTTCACCCTTGGCCATAAGGCATAGGTGAGTAGTGGAAGATGATGGTGAAGGTGGCGGTGAAGGTGGTGATGAAGATGTCGGTGAAGATGATGATGGCCCAATTACAAATGCGACAACCTTCTCTTTCTCATCATCGCTCTCATCGCCGGAGGACTCACATGATGACTCAATGTCGGTGAGCCAATCACCAACAATATAGGCTTTGCCTCCCTTCTTCTTCTTGTGGAACTCTTTTCTCTTGCCATCCTTCTTTTTGTATGGCTTGTTCTTCTTCTTGTCATCTTCTTCATCACTTGAGTCATTTCTCTTGCCCTTGTTCTTGTTCTTGTACTTGTCTTTTGGAGGCTTAGGGCATTGATGAGCTAGATGACCAAGTTCACCACAATTGTAGCAATCCATCTCGGATATAGGCTTTCTTTTGCTACTTGTGAAGAACTTCTTCTTCTTGCCATCGAACTTGATGCCACTCTTGTTGAGCTTCTTCAACATCTTGGTGGTCTTTCTCACCATGAGTGCAAGTGATGTATCATCAATATCACTTTCACTTGAGCTTTCTTGCACCATCATGGCTTGGCCCTTCTTCTTTTTCTTGTCATAGCTAGCCTTGAAGGCCAAGTCCTTCTTCTTGGAAGATGATGAGCCCTCTTCCGGAGTGATGTGCATGTACATCTCATGTGCATTGATCTTTCTCAATACTTGTGTCGGTGTTGCGGTGGAGAGATCACTTTGATGAAGCACGGTGACAATGTGACCATACTTCTCGACGGGAAGAACGCTCAAGATCCTCCTTGCAACATCCGATTGACTCATTTGAGTGAGTCCAAGAGCATTGAGATCCTCTACAAAGACATTCAATCGAGTGTACATTTTATTAGCACTTTCTTTGGGAAGCATTTCAAAAGAATTAATTTTCTTTAATGCTATGTGATAGTGTTCCTCACGCTCACTCTTAGTTCCCTCATGGAGAGCACAAAGGTTTTCCCACAATTCATGAGCGTTTTTGGCATTACGCACACGATTGAAGATATCCTTGCCTAAGCCCCGGTAGAGTGCATTTTTTGCCTTTGCATTCCACCGGTCGTACTTCTCCTCGTCACCACTTGGGTTGGCGAGATTCTTGATAGCGGGAAGTCCCTCAGTTGCGGCTCTAAGGCACCCAACATCTATGGCTTCGAGGTACGCTTCCATACGAATTTTCCAATATGGAAAATCGTTTCCCTCAAAGGTGGGAGGTGGTCCTTCCCCATTAGACATCTTGCTCTAGGCGGTGAGGCCTAAATTAAGAGCAACTCGGCTCCGATACCAATTGAAAGGATCAAGATGCCCAAGAGGGGGGTGAATTGGGTTTTTCTAAAAATTAATTGCAAGAATTAAATCCTACAAGCCAAAGTTCACCCCTAGTGCCTACTAGTGTTCCTTATGATTCTACCGGTAAAAAGACTTGCACCCTAAGTTCCAATCCTAGTCTAGCATGGCAATTCTAGGAAAGTAAATCAAGCAAAGGAAGTAATACACGAAAGTAAATGCTTGAAAGTAAGGGTTAGGAACACGGCGATGTTTTCCCGAGGTATCGAAGAGTCGCCACTCCCCACTAGTCCTCGTTGGAGCACCCGCGCAAGGGTATAGCTCCCCCTTGATCCGCGCAAGGATCAAGTGCTCTCTACGGGCTGATTCTTCGACACTCCGTCGCGGTGAATCGCCCAAAACCGCTCACACGATGAGTTGGGTCATCCACAAGCTCGTCGGATGATCTCCAATCTTCCAATCACCACCAAACCGTCTAGGTGATGGCGATCACCAAGAGTAACAAGCTAGAACTCTCACTTGACCACAACAAGTCTAATGAGAAGATGGATGCACACTTGCTACTCCCTAGTCACTAATGAGGAATCACAAACTTTGATTCTCAAACCACTTTTCTCACTAGGGCTCTTGCACTCCCTTGCACTTGAAAGGTGTTTCTCAGCTGAACAAATGAGCAAGAGACCTCTAAAAGAGGTGGAGGGGATGTATTTATACACCCCTCAGACAAATCCAACCGTTACCTGCCAAAAAACGTACCTGAGGCCTTTGGATGCATGTGTATCTAACTCAATCCGAGTGGAATGAAATGGAATTTAGTTTAATCTCACTCCAATCCACTTCAACACATGTGGATTAAGACGAATACATGCGCATTTAAGCGAGACCTGAGAGGGGCGCGGCTGCCCCAGATGAAGTTGTATATCCTGCTGCTTTCCCCAGAATGTGTTGATGCCCAGTACAAGCCACCGGTGTCCAGCTTGTTGGACGACCCAACGAACTTGCTGGACCGCACGTCTGGCCTTTGGTGGAGGGTTTTAGGGGTAATCTCCACTTCGTGCATCTCGCCGGCGGCATTGTCTTTTCAGCCGTACTTTTCCAGCCAGGAACAATAGAGAAGAAAAAAAAACCGGCTCGCTCGATAGATAAATCAAATCTTATCTGGGGCGCCGAAAACCCTCGAACCCTAATCCTTTCGTCCCCCATGGCGGACGCTGACGCCGTGCCGCCAACGCCGCCTCCGGAGGATAACAAGCGGAAGCTGGAGGAGGTCAGCGCTGACGCGGAGGCGAACGGCACCGGCGAGGATGCCAAGCGCCCGCGCATGGACGGCGAGCCCGACGCCGCCACAGGGGTTGAGCAACAGAACGATGGGTCCTCCGTGAATGTGGAGGAGCCCGCAGCTGCGGAGGATAAGGTTGCTCCGACCGATGGGGCAGCGATGGATGGTGATAATGGCACGACCGCTCCTGCTCCGGATTCGCATGCGGGTTCTGATGAGAAGCCGCTTGAAACAGCAGCTGAAGCTTCACAGCAGGAAGGTGATGCAGGAGCTGCTGCACAGGAGATTTCTCGTAAGATCGAAGTGCCCAACAGCAAGGTCGGTGTCCTTATTGGAAAAGCTGGCGAGACAATCAGGAACTTGCAAACAAGCTTGGGTGCACAGATCCAAATCATTTGGTCGGTTGATGTGGACTCCGATGTGGACTCAAATGCCCTGACTCGGTCGGTTGAACTAGTTGGAAAACTTGGAAGCGTTGATAAAGCTGAGCAGCTTATTAAGAGTGTCATAGCTGAGGCTGAGGCTAGGCCTTATTCGGCTGGCTGGCTGCCAGCCAGCCAGCCGTGCTTCTCTCTCACATCAATTCAGCACCAGCCACCAGCCACCTGCCAGCCAGCACTATTTTTCTCTCACATCAATTCAGCACCAGCCATCAGCCACCAGCCAGCCGAACAAGGCCTCAGGCTGGTGGTTCCCCGGCCTTAATAGCTAGAGGACTAGAAAGCACAACGTGGCGTTGCCGCGCGGGTCCGTGGGGGTCCCGCCATTAGCCCATTATGGACCTAGTTGTGTAGAAGCCCAATGTAGTCTAAGGCTTTTTGGTTTTTTTTATTCGTTTTCTTTTTTAATCGCATTTTTAGTAGTATTTTTTTGTGTGGAAATTGTTAGAAAAGGAGTTTGAAGTCACTAAATGGGACTGTCGTCATGTATATCTATGCATGTTTATATATTTATATGTACTGGGTGTAGTGCAAGTATATTATTTTGTTTGTATATATTCATTTTAAGTATTTATATATGGGACGTGACGTACTCGTATGTGCGAATATACGGAATATCATATACCATATGTATTCAAGTATTATTGTATGTATAAGTATATACGCGAGCATTTGTATTCGAGTATTTATAGTACGGTTTAGTGTTAAGTTTTAAAATCAGGATACAAACATATGTACAATTGAATTGGCCACCAAAGATTATGGAAAATGGTATATTATATTGGAGTTAAGGCAGAGGAGATATTTTTAGTTGACATGTGATACAAACAACAAATTAACCAATCATGTAAAAGCATAGATCTACAACTATACCAAATAAAATACAGTAAAATATATGTTTTTTTAAGTTTAATGCATAGATCTAGTCATAATAAATTCAACAAAACCGGTTTGGCATTTTTATGATTTTTCTGTGATTTTATATGAATTTTGAAATATCTCTGATTAAAAAAGAAAAGATAAAACCATAGAAAAGGAAAAGAGACTCACAGGCTGATTTTGGCCCATTGAGGCAGGCCGGCTCATTAAAAAGCTTGGATTGCGGGTTGATATTGGTAGAGTCTGAGGGTTTGGTTTTCTTGCAAAAAAAAACCTGAGAGAAGCTCTGGACTGCGGGTTGATTTGACTAAAGTTTAAGGGTTTTTTTGCAAAATGACCCAGACTTGCCCGATTCGGGCCGTCCGCGCGCTCGATCCGACGGCTAGGATTTCCAGGTGACGTGGCCTGCTCCAGGGCCCGAGAATCCTAGGCGCTTTCGTTATTAGAAGATTTGGAAGTGGACAGCCTGGTTCAGAGCAATTTGAGATGACAGTTCCTGGTAACAAGGTCGGTCTCATCATCGGAAAAGGGGGTGAGACAATCAAAGACATGCAGATCAAATCTGGTGCTCGTATTCAGTTAATACCCCAACATCCTCTAGAGGGTGTTACATTGACTGAAAGAATTGTACGTGTAACCGGGAATAAGAAGCAGATTGAAGTTGCAAAGGATTTGATCAAGCAAGCTATGAATCAGACATTTTCAAAGCATACAAACCAGTCTGGCAGATATGGTCCACAAGGTGGGCCCTCAGGGTCATGGTGCAGGTTCTCAGTGGTGATTCACCTTTTAACTTTATGGCTGTATACCAAAACGGTCACCGGTGAGGCCACGTCGCCTCCTATTCCTGTCCCTGCGATTCACGATCAACGGCTGCCGCTGACCCACAGGCACCGAACCTTCCACGAAGTTCCTGGCCCGTCTAGCTAGCCCCCAACTCCGCCTTCTTCCACAGAAAAAAAATCCCCCACCGCGCTGCTCCCGTCCTCGCCTGCACGGTACTCCGCGCCTCCCCGTACGCCGCCTCCCGCCCTTCCGCCGCCATCGGGGTGCAGATCCGCCACCCTCCGCTTCTCCCTGCCCCTCTTCCTTGCGCCTCCCCATGCTCCGCCTCCCCGTCGCGCCGTGCCTGCCGCCGTCAGGCGGAGTACCGGCGCTGACGCCCGCTCTCCGTCTCCTCCCCTCACCACCGGCGCGGCGCGCCAACCTGCGACGCTGGACTCCGACGGTGCATGGTGGCGCCCCTACAATGGACGAGCCCACTCGCGTCGGCCTGTGCCACCACAACCCGGCGCGTCGCCGAATCTGGTGTCTCTGCGGCTGCATCCGGCCATCCATCGGCCGACCCCACCAACGGTGCGAGCTCCCCTCACCTTTGCCGCCTCTACCCAGCTCCCCTTCCTCTCCTCCTCCCTCCCTCCCCCTCCTACATCTTAGAGGCAGCACGCCGCAGCCGGCGGCTGCACCAACGGTGCGAGGTCCCCTCGCCTTGGCCGCATCTGCTCCGGGGCATATTGCGCCACGAGTGGACCAAGATGTGGATGAGATTGAAGAAGGTGACTCACGGTCAGGTGACGCTGTCCAGATGATATGGAGCGCAGTGGCGTGGAAGATGCGTTCGGTGCAGCTGCAGGAAATTTAGATATGCTAATTCGGGCAGCAACTAGGTGCTATTATTACGATGCATGCATCTATCATAACAGTTTTATGATGATTTAGTATGTGCACTAAATAACTTTTTGCCTAGCCTATTAGTGCTGGAAGAGATTGTAATCTGCCTCTGCCTTACTACACATCTTCCTGATGCCATTGCAATTATCTTGAATTTTAATTGACCACAGCTAACATGTTCGATCACTTCTCAGTTGTTTCTGATTTCCTCAAATGTCAAACAATCAATCAACCTGTACCTGTATTTTGGTACTAGAGAAAACACACACAGCTATTTCTAACATTTATGCACAATGCGTCAGGTTCTACTACTTCTACAATACTGAATATACCAGGACAACTATCTGTGAAACTGAGGATGTAGCAGGGAAAGCACACGTAGCTGTACCTCAATATACTGCATAAAGGCTGAGGGAGAGGCTGATGATAAATTCATCTTCGGAATGTGATGTTGACAGCAATGCAGGCCTCCCTAAACGTCAATGCCTGTCGTGTCATAGGAGTGCCTTTTGTTTTGCAGGTAACCTCTTGGTTCTTGGGTTATTTTCAGATGTGCAACTTTCTTCGGCTGTCAAACTGATTCGTTTTTTATTTAACTGATATCAGCTTTCTGATAACATCCTCATGTCCCAGGTCAAAATAATAGACCAATTGGTGAGTCTTTCTTTGCTATGCATTCTGTTACATAGATCTATAATTCTTAAGGGACATGCAGCTTGAGGTGATAAATAATATTTCTATCCTGCAATACCTATTGCTTTTCTGCTTTATTGAAACAGGCTCGATACATGTCAATCATATATGTCACTGCCTACGCAATAAGAAAGACCCTCTTCTGACTTCTGTAATTTATAGGAATTGGCTATATGCTAGAACACTAAGGTCTTACCATCTTTTTCTCAATACAGATATAAAGCCTACATGATCTTAATTAGCTTGGCCAATATCAGCTGGATGGCATAGAGAAACCTTGGAGGTTAATAACATGACAGATCTTCATCGATCTAATAGTTTCATGTCTTTTTTCCAATTCAAATTATTTCATCGTTGTGTATAAATCAAAAACTTATAGGTTGCTATGCTTATTTTCATAGCGCACCCTACATATATATATGTGCTTCCAAATTACTTCGCCTCAAGTGTCAGTGTTGACAAAGAACTTTTATGTTTACAATTTATTGGTCTCAGGTCCCAGTGGTCAATCTTGCTTCTATATATCTGGTGATTGAACACTACCATATTTGAATCAAATCGTTGTCACCCAGTTAATAAGTGACCTAATTTATAATTCTACCATACAACTTGCATTTTTTGGGAGCTTCCTCTGTTGTGCCCGCGGCAACGCGCGGGGTACCTGCTAGTTTTTAATTTAAGCTGTACTGAAAGTTCTCTACAGGATGTTAACTATATTAACTATTGATGGTTATGAGTTATGACACTGTGTTTATATGTTCCTTTCTTTCCAATTTACCATCAAAATATTACATTGCCGCCTGTAAAATTTGGCCTTCTTATTTCGACCTTGTGTTTTAGACTACGTAGGCAACAGGTCTGAGACAAGAGTAGTATATTTGTATATGTGGCTTCATCAAAGCCAAAGTCAAAATAAAATACATCATCCTGCACTGGGAACTACAAAACCCACCACCAAAAAAAAAAAAAAAATACAATTATTAAGGATTAGGCCAAACAGGTGCAGCTCTGTTTCTATGCCTGCCGCATGATTGTCCTGAGGTTTTGTTAGGCTGCCCTGGAAATCCACAGCATGTGCTTTTGCTTTTATGGTTTATGCAGATGATCAAAATGACAGATCAGCTAATACGCATGCATTTGTATATGATATATCCTACTGTTCTTACATATTTGTATCGAGCTTTATATGTTATTTTTATTAACAATCAGATAACGAAGTTGGGAAGATTTGATTGAAGCGTCAACATTTGGCACCTATAAATGTGAATGGATCGTCAAGATTGCATTTAGGACAATTCACCAAACAGATAAAATATCAGTAGTCTACAGGAGCACACTCCACCCTTTGAAGATTATACCTATTTCATAGTATCTCATTATAATCTCCTTGTTCAAGACCTTGGGCCAAACAGATAAAAGATCACCAGTAATCCCTACATGAGCACTCCCCACCCTTGAAATGATGAAACCTATTCCTATCTCTCATTACAATTTCCCTGTTGAAGACCTTTAGATATCAATTTGGTGTAATCATGGCAGTCCCTGGATACTCTTAGGTTCTTCACAATCCTAATTTCCACGTCTTCTGGCAAGGCGATCAACCCAAAGGCCAGTGCTAGCTTCTCACTGTGCAAGGAGATGGCGCCTTCTTTCTCCTCTTCCTCAATATCAAACAAGACCTCTCTGGTGTTCGCAGTGTACCCTTGCAGTCTCAGCCTCCGATTCATCTCCGCAAGCATCAGCTCGATCTCATTGTATCTTGGGTGTGACTTGCTTCCAGCAAAGAACTCGTGTACCTTGCCATCAACCTCAATGGAGCTCCACCCAGGCACCTTCTTCACTCCCTTGGCCTTCATCATGCCTCGAACCCTGCAGACGCCCTTCCAATTCTGTGATTCCGCATAGATGTTAGACAGCAGGACATGAGCTGCATCATTTTCAGACTCGATTGCCAAGAGCTTGTCTAATGCATATTTGCCCAAGTCAACTCTGTTATGAATCCTAGAAGCGTTGAGTAGAGCTCCCCACACACCTTCGTGTGGCTCCATTGGCATGGCATTGATGAAATTAATAGCGTCGTCTAGGCGCCCTGCTCGACCATAGAGATCAACCATGCAGCCGTAGTGTTCTTGCCAAGGATCAACTCCATACTTGTCCATCGAATCAAAACATGCTCGTCCCTCGTCTACCAACCTAGCCATAGAGCATCCACTGAGCACTGCGACAAAGCTGACACCGTTAGGCTGTATTCCTGCACTCTCCATGCGCTTGAACAGCTGAAGGCACTCGGTCCCCATGCCATTCATCGCAAGGCCACTAACCGCACTTGTCCAGGTATAAACATTCCTTTCAGCCATGCTCTCAAACACCTCCATTGCTGTCACCACCGCACCACACTTGGAATACATATCAACTAACGTGGTGCCGAGCTTGACCGACATCTGCATCCTTCGACTGCCCGCGTACCAGTGTACCCACTTACCACGGTCCAATGCGCCCATCTGCGCACAGGCAGTGAGCACAGAGACCAGCGTCGCCTCGCCAACAGTGGTGCTAGCACTCAGCATTTCGTCGAACAGCCTCAGCGCATCCCTCGACCTGCCCACGTGCACGTACCCCGCGATCATGGCGTTCCACACGACGTGGTCCCGCTGCGGCATTCCGTCGAACAGTCCGCGCGCGGAGTCCACGTCGCCGCCTGCAGCGAGCGCCGCCACCATCGCCGTGACGCACACAACGTCCGGGCACGCGATCTCCGCGAACACGGCCCGTGCGGTGGCGACGTCCCCGAGCGCGGCGTACATGGAGAGCACCCCGCTCTGGACGTGCGGGTCCGCCGCGTGGCCCCAGCGGACCGCGGCCCCGTGCGCGGACACCGCCTGCAGCCTCGTCGCGTTCACCTCGGCGCGAACGGCGGGCCTTTCTTCCGCGGCAGCGGCCGCCAGGGCGGTGGCGGCGCGGACGAGGAAGTTGAGGGAGTAGTGGTCGGGCGGGAGCGGGAGGTCCCGGAAGGCGGCGAACGCGAGGCCCGGCCGCGGCCCGCGGGCGAGCGCGCGGAGGAGGGCGTTGTGGGCGAGCAGCGTGGCGGGGCGCCACGGGAGGACGAGGCGCGCGTAGGGGAGGTGGTTTGAGGAGGCGAGCGAGGCGAGGAAGGCGGCGAGGTGCGACGGGGAGGCGAGGCGGCCCGAGACGAGGAGGTGCGCGTGGAGCGCGCGGAGGTGGGAGTGGGACGCCGCGGCGAGTGACGGGAGCAGCGTGGTTGGGTCACGGAGACGGAGCAGCGGTGGCATCGGGTTGGAGTTGGACTGGTCCATGCTTGTTGGTGGTCGGACCGTCGGGGGTGCCCCGTGCGGCCGTGACTTCTCGTTCTGAAGTGCAGTGAGGATTGGGCCGGCCGATAGGAAATGGGCTGCCGGCCTGCTACGGAGATCCGCTCGACGTCCTCCAAGCGCGTCCGTCGCTGCAGCAACTGTTCGGCTGGCTAAAAAACGGCTAATGCTGGGCGGTGCAAGCTCGAGCCGCCGGCGGATTGCGCAACGGCCACGATCCTCAGAAAACATGGCGCCGTGACTTCGAAGGATGCTGGAGGTGGATCGTTTCACGGCGTGGTCCGTGGCCGTGGGAGCGGACGAGAGCTGTGGATCGTTGTCATCGGCAGCGTGATTTGGTGCCGAAATCCTGTGAGCTTGCGTTCATGCACAGCACAGGCGGAGGTCGCACATGATATGAGCAAGTGAAGTCAGATCAGGTGCGTGATTATTCCTGTGGCACGCTGCTGGAAGAACAGTGAAATCCGGTGCGTTACCGGACAAGGCTCAGCAGGGCTTAGATTGTCCGTTTCACATTGCAAACTGCGGCGAGGTCTAACATGTGACGGCTCTGTTCGCTTGAAATTATCGGCCAAAATCAGTCAGTTATGGAACAATATTTTTCTCTCACAATAAATCAGCATCAGTATCGGCACCAACCAAAAATACAACCAGCCGAACACAGCCGTAGTACTAGTCTGTAGATTATTCCTTTTCTTTATTATAAAAAAAGGGTCATGGAAAACATGCATCGAGGTTTCAGGGGCGAAAAAGAAAGTTACAGACATGCAAAGAAAGAGCAAGAAGGCCAAAGCAGATGCTCTCTGAATCCCTGTCACCCTGCAAGACTGCACTCAACTTGCAAGGGCTGCCACCTATCCATCTACAGGACAGAAACATCACTGACATGAGTCCGACAAAGTTGTTTTCCTGTCGGGTTAGCCCACTCGAAATGCATCTCTGAACCAAACAGTATATAGTACACACAAGTACAGTAAACACGCCAAGTCCTCATCCAAAACCAAAGAACTGGTGCTCAAATATAAAAAAAGAAGGAAAGAACATACCCCATATGACAAATTGCATTCACTCTGTTCGTTGTATGGTTTCTGGCTGGCTGATTCTGGCTGATGCTAATTTATTGTGAAAGAAAAACACTGCTGAATAACTGACTGATAAGCGCTAAAACCAACAAGCGAACAGGCTGACTATAAAAAACTGTTGTGTTGCATTGCAAGCTCCAATATTAATCTTTCTGATTTTGTCTAAAACGATGAAACACTTCACAGAGCTACGATGTCCTTTCTTTTTTTTCTTGAATATGCAAAAGGTTCATGCACCATTGTGTTAATGCAGAGAAAGTTTAAACGTACAACAACGCACCTTGTGTTACCAGGCACTCTGGTGTGTGTAAAAGGTTCAATGTCCTCGTTTACAAACATGAGAACTGTTCCGGTACTTCTCTTTTAAAAAACTGCAGGAATTTTAAAGCAGCATTATTATATATTACGGAGTACATAATTAACTTAACTTTTTCACCCGTGCCCCATCCACATCCATCAAGACCCGTGCCGGCCCAGCCCATACCCGGCCATCTAGTTAGTCACGATTTCATCTCCCTTTCGATCCTTTCTCCTCCTTCCTGAAGTCCTTCGTGAAGAGCGGCGGCACTGAGAAAAGACTGGCCGAGGCCTCGGCCGTGTCGATCCATCTCTGCCCTGTTCGTTTTACTGAAAAAACAAGTTGAAAAGTACTTTCGCTGATTTGTTATGAGAAAAAAACACTGTTCAATCATTGAAAAAGTACGGCTGATAAGGGGGCCACCGGCGGGCGGCGGCCATGTGCACATATTTTCCGCAGCCGCCGGTAAAGTCTACAGCATGCCCACGCCACTAGTTATGTCCTGTCCGGTACGATGTCCGCGGTCTCGCCGGCTGCAATTTCGCATCGTCGTGCACACGCTGCCGGCCGCGTCCAAAACTCCAAATCCTGCCTGTTCCTAGTGTACTGAATCTGTGTTGAGAAGTTTACGCAGCTGTCACAAATGGTATATGTAGAGTTCCTCGATGACCAAGAGCCGGTGACGGATATGCATGTCTTGCCGTGCAACAGGACGAGCGCGGCTTTGAGCGCTGCTGCTATGCAGAGCCTCGTCGTCGAGCGTGGTCATATCGATTGTGAATTTGCTGGGTACGGGCTGGACTTGGGTAGATCCTGACCCAAACAAGGTCCAAATAAAAAATAATTAATAATTAAGTTGAGAATTGCTTTGAGATGCGTGCAAATTTTAAAAAGATGAGTACCGGAGCACTTCTCTACAAACATATGTTGTATCAAATATTGACACTCTTTTAATTTGTGAGCATCTTAGGTGAACACTCGAGTTTGATCCATGCGAACAAGATAACATGAGCTGTTGTACAGATAAAAGGAGAACAGCCTGGGGGCACTCTGCAAGATCAATCCACAGGATGGCACCTGCTATCTTGCAGGGGTTGCCATCGCCAACCGACCAACCGCAGCTTCTTTGACAGAGAACCATCTGCATCGGATGACGCTAGCGTGAAGAGAGGGCGGTAAACGGGAGGCCGGCCGAGCCTTTGGCAAAGGAGCGATGCACAGCGCTGCTGCTATTCGAGGCAAAAATGCCATGGCCTCAAAGCGAGTTTCACCGGAGCACTCATTCCGGCCTTTTTCCCATAAATGGTGAAGCAAGACAAACCTGATGCCACTGTACATGTACCCACCGATCTCTCCGTTGCTTCCTCCGCAATTAACTTCTTTATTCTTGCCTTCGCCTTATCGGCTTCACAGGGATGGCAGTGCGTTGCTGGAAGCTGAGGCGAATTCTCTTCTCTTCTTCCTTTTTTTTATTCCAAGGAGAAAATGACGTCGAGCCTGAAAGGACAGAAACACACACACACACACACTGATGGTGTATCGAGATGGTATATTTTCAAGACAGGGACAGATGAAAAATACTGCTTGAAAATTCATCTAATTCAGGACCATATGAATGGTATCATGGTATGTCAAGAGAGTACATGCATAAATTAAATTCAGGGTCGTACATTATTACCAGCAGAAAGATCCCCGTTTGTCACGGGTAGCGGGGTGTAAACGGTGCAGATCATTCAGTCTGGAAAAGAACAGGTAGATAACTAGAATATCATCATGTGTAAAAACATAAATTCATATCAGTGTGGAACTGTGGACTACCCTGCATGCTGCTAGAAGAATTTATCGCTGATGAACAGCGAATTACCAGCCCGACAAGCTATGCCAAAGCTTCTGTATCATTTGCTGGAATTGTCTCCCAATTTCTTTTTCCAAAGTGTAATTCCTCTCACCATGAACGAAAGGAGAAGAGGAAAGAAATGCTACTCTGCTTTCAACTGTAGGGGCACATGCCTTAGTCATTTTACTGCTGAGCATGTTGCCGGATGTCTCATACTAACAAGATATCACGGGCAGAACAAATGGTAGCACAAGAGAGAAACACAGCCCATTAGACACGGGTTGGTTTCACACCTCACTTGAGACATACGTGACAGCGATACCATAGTTCAGTTCAGACCGACAATGGGACAGATAATGACATAAACAGCCTCTTTGCCCTCAAAAAACAACAAAACAGAGGAGTCCCTTTTCTGCAGATATGGCTCAAGATCACTAGAAAGATTAAAAGTTCATGAAATTATATGCCTGATTCTTCCTTGAGTCATTAACGTGACCATATGTCGAGCTTCAGACGTTCAGCCAGTCAACAAGATAAAGATAGCAAAAGGTCATACATTTAGCAAATATTCTGGATTGCACTTTCACTATTGTTATAGTACAACAGATAAACAAAACAATAAAGGACTTTATTAGGTTCAGAAAAGATGAATCAAGGTGCGGAAAGATATTTGGTCTAAGTAATCATTTTACTTTACATATATTTCCATATGAATATGGTCAATTTGCTGCCGTAGTTCACTCAAAGGAAAAGAACTGCACACATTTCAGTTCAAAATAAAAGGAGTCCTCACACAAGGAAGTTCAAATGTCCATCCAGGTAATAAGAATGTGAATGCAACTGGCTTTAATCCAGCATGGGCATTTTGGACAATCTCAAAGGCTCTGCTAATCTAAAACATGCGTGAAAAAGTTTGCACAATCCCTGGCTCCTGTCTATGTCTATATAAGACAGCTACAGTGCTTTCAGAAACCTTACAGACTCAGATTGGGTAGGACATTTGGAGTGTTCTTCAGGTCCCTCCATTATGATCTCTTGGCCAACCATCTACCATGTTCTTGAAGAAACAGTGCCCTTGTATGTAGCTATGATAGTGGCCTACCTATCCATACAATGGTGGAAGCTATTCACCCCAGAGCAGTGCTCTGGTATCAACAAGTTTGTGGCAAAGTTTTCCATTCCTGTACTCTCTTTCCAGATCCTCTCTACAAACAACCCTTACAACATGAACCTAAAGCTCATATTCTCAGATATCCTACAGAAATCGCTCTCCTTGCTGGGGTTTGCAGTTATCTCTAAAGTATGTTGTGAGGAGAAGTTTGATTGGCTGATTACAGGTTTTTCTTTATCAACACTGCCAAATACCTTGATTGTTGGAATCCCATTGCTGAAAGGAATGTATGGCGATGAAGCTGTGAAGCTGCTAAGTCAGATAGTTGCCTTACAAAGCCTAATTTGGTACACACTTCTGTTGTTTCTGTTTGAGTTTCGGGCTGCTAGAGGAATGTCTCTCACAATATCATCTGAAACTACAAGTAAGAACCCCTTCACTGCTTTTTTGAATATTGACATCTGAATTTGCTTCTGCTCTACAGTTTGAATTACTTAAAATTATTCACGTTTTATTCAAGTTTGGCAGGCATAGGATTTAAAAGATTTTTTTGTACCTCTACAGTTATTCCCCTTTTTTCGTGTTAATCTCAATATCACACAAAATTAAACAGGTTATACTGATCAACATTGGTCTGAAGATGTTAAGATCTCATTACTTCTCTTGTTCCGTCTGTGAGAACTAGATCTTACTAATTCAAATAAATGAAGCAGAGTAGCTGACCAAATGATTAGTGCTGCTGAATGAAAATAACCATCCTAAGATGATACATGATTCCATTCAGGCATGTTCTAGCAGGCAACTGTGTTCTTCCAAATATACCATAACCAAACAGTGAGCACGTAGCTAGTAATATGACATTGCCTGTCTCGGGCAGAAGTAAATGTTCATTTGTAAAGTGAAACACTATTCTAGCTACATAAGTCTTATCTGTGTACGCTGAAACTATAATATGATGAAAACACATGGAGCTCTCCTTCATTTATTTACTGAAATGAGAATAGGCAGGAAGGTCTACCTATTTGATTGCACAGAAGAAGTTTAAAGAAAACAGGCAGGAGGGTGCCTATCTGCAGCCAGAAGCCACCTTCATAGAACACTTCATAATTTTGCAGTTATTGTACCTATTATACATTTACATATCAGATTGAAAAACTATCTCAAAACAGTTTCAGATAGAGAAGGGGCATTGTGAAGCAATACAGGCCACAAAAAAAGACCATGAAAATATCATTATGTCTAGTGATTTATTAGAGTAATATACTTAAGACTTGTAGACTGTAATAGAGCTGATATTTTATTCAATAGTATCTGTATTAAACATTGTGCAGACTTTTCTCAATTATCCCATGCTTAAATGCATATTTTGTTCATTTGGTGTGCACCTATGAAGCAAGTAGTTCAACCTATCTTCTGAGGTTTTAACTTAATGACAGAATTAGTTGAACAATACTTATCCCATGTCATGTTTCAAAGATGAAGCAGAATCAGGTACTCCAGGACCTATGCAGCAAAGACACGAAGAGGGACAAGCGAAAGGAGTATCAGCAAGATGTTATGGTGCTTTTCAGTTTTTACTGGTGGTCGGTTGGAAGCTAGTGACAAATCCCAACATGTATGCAAGCCTAATCGGCCTAATCTGGGCTCTGGTCAGCTTCAGGTACGAACACGAGTTTATGAACTGAGTTTACACTGTTAATTTGGGATGCAGAAAGTCATCTCGTGCTACGGCATACCATATCCTGCAGGTGGCGAATACATTTACCATCGATCGTCAACAATTCCATAAGAATACTTTCAGATGGAGGGCTAGGGATGGCAATGTTCAGCTTAGGTGCGAATTTGTTGCAGACTACGAGTAGCCTATATGCGGATAAATCTAGGCCTTCTGACTATTTCTATTGCAGGCCTCTTCACTGCCCTACAAACTAAAATTGTGGCCTGTGGAACCAAAAAGATGCTACTATCACTAGGCATCAGATTCTTCCTAGGACCAGCCCTGATGGTGATCTCTTCCTATGCAATCGGGATGCGTGGAACTCTGCTGAAGGTGGCCATAATACAGGTACATTCTAGTCCTTTTCATTTGTATCGTCCATTCTACTCCTAGTTGACAACAAAAGTAGTGAGGAATTCAAAGACAAACATGACGCTTGACTTGCCAAGACTCTGCGCAGGCAGCTCTACCTCAAGGAATAGTGCCGTTTGTGTTTGCCAAAGAGTACAATGTGCATGCAGAAATTCTGAGCACTGCGTGAGTACATCTTACTCCTATGATTATTAAGAAGCTATACATGGTGAAAGAACTAATGGAGATCTCTCTCATCCGGCAGGATAATTCTCGGAATGATGGTTGCGGTTCCAGTGGCCCTTGGTTACTACTTTGTCATGGATCATCCCAGACTTTAACCAACCCCCATTTCCAGAAAGGATTAGAGATTCAAATATTTTCATATCGCTGAAGTGCTTGTGATATATACATTTGTGTGGAGGCTGTATATACATATACCTGCGTGTTTCGATCCGTGCTAGTTGACCCAGGCTAATGATAAGTTGATAACAACCAGCTTTGGATCCGTGAATTCTTTGGCCATTACGTACTTAATTAACAAATGCAAAAGAAGGAAGAGGGACGCGCAGAAAACTCACCTTCCATGCCGTGTTCATCACATGCATTCTGTCGAGCAGATGGCGCGCCTGCTCTTGAGTCCTGAATCCCTAGCTATTCCTTGGAGCCTTGCGCCCAACCCTGCGCTGCATTCGGAGTCTCTCTGGATCAGCTTGGCGCCTTGGCATGATCACAGTACCTGGAGCGTGTGCTCTTTCTGCGTTCACATTACCTGCATTACACACTCTGAACGCCAAATTCGTTCGGAGCTCACGCACAGCACTGGTCAGATGGAATCATGGAAGAAAAAAAAAACACTGCAGAAGCCTTCGAAGCCTAGCCTAGCGTCTCTTTTGTTCAGGCGTACACTATCGAGCGTGCAAACCTAGGATGCGCACACCTTGGCCCAGAGAACTTCAGGGCCCAGTTGTTATCCGGGCTCGCGGTGATATCTATATTTTTTGTATTTTCTAGCAGTTTAGAATTTTGATTTCTAGCCTGCTACAAAAATGTACGGTTGCAGTGCATATTTTCTACTCATATTTTTTTGCAGCCTTGCAAGCATGCTAGTTGAAGTTTTTAAAATGGTCGTTCATTTACATCATTACATGCGCAAATCATGAAGCGCCAACTACTGCGGTGTGAATACCAAAGTTTTGTCTCTGAAAATACTGATCTTCTCAAAACCGTGCGGCCAGCATGGTCAGCAACGCTTGAGTCCCCCGTTGATTTCGCTGAAATTTAGTTTATACTAATGCTTATGTTAAAATGTTGTGAGAGGAAAACATTGTTCGTTCGTTAAAAAGTACTGCTGAAGTAGTGTAGCAGAACATGACCACATGAAATCCAATTTCAAAGTTGGTCTTGCCAAAAAAGAAAAGAAATTGAAAAGAAAGAGATGAGAAAAATAAAATTTCAAAGATATGGATAACATGAAGTCCACGCCGGGTCCCTGCCGTCACCACACCAGCCCTTTCTCCAAGAAGAAGAGCACGAGCCGTGCGCCCTCCAGTTCTCGAGGCCCCCTTCTTTCTCTCCAAGAAAAAGACAACGAACAACCCGGCGGGAGGAGATCTAAGCCGTCCATCTCACAACCGGCGCCATCCAGCGGCTCCCCGTGCCCCGCCTCTATAATAAGACGCTCTCTTCCTCCTCCGTCCCCCCGCAAAACCCCACACCACCACCGCCCCGCATTTCTCCAGGCTCCTCTCCCCGCCGCCGTCGCCGTCGCCGTTGCCGTCCGGTCCTCTGGCAGAACACTTCCTTCCTCTCGCCATGGGTCCAGGCCTCTACTCCGACATCGGCAAGAAGGCCAGGGGTCAGGACGAGCGCTTGTTTTCCATCTGTTTTTGTTTCTTCGGCTTACCCTTTTCTGGATTTCTGGGGTTTTGCTGGGGATGGATGTAGTGGTATCTTCGCTTGTGATTTGTACCGGAGTTACACTGTTTTCTTATGTTTTTGTCTGTTGGATTCGCAGATCTCCTAAGCAAGGACTTCCATACGGACCAGAAGTTTATCCTCACTACCTACAGCTCCAATGGAACCGTGAGTATCCCTTGTTTCTTCTCGCTCTTAACGGTTTCTCGCGCTACTCTTGGTTTGCATGCTACGATTGTTAATGTGGTAGTTTCAATGGTTTTGAATTGAATTCTTGATGATTGAGTAAGGTGTTAGGTATGAGATGCTGGTGTTTAGCGGGATTGGGGAGGGTTTAGTTTATTCGTAAGACCAGATTGGGGCTGTCTGTGTTACTGGTATTGTTTAGTGTCCTATAGTCTGGTGTGCTGGTAAGGTTTTGGTTTGGTTAGGAACAATTGTGATCGAAGAAGATCTGTGATCAACGGGTGTTAAAACTTGTGGATACTTGATTTGGGTTCGTTTTTTATATGGACGGTGGAAGATGATTACGGGTAATATCTGATTAGTTGGTTAATGCTGATGGATTTTAGCTTATTTTGGAAAAATTTGAATGTATTGAGGTGTTTCTGCTGGGTGGTTGTAAGAGGATTGTGATGATGGAAGCATGATTACTTGTGCTATTCTAGTACTGCTGTGTCATGTGAGACAGTGAGAGTGCCTCTTTGTTCTGCAAATCAATTGAGATTTCTGTTGTCCTACCTATACTGGTTTAATTTTGCCATCTGTAGTTGCTGCAGGTAGCATGCATGCTCTGTGATAAGTTCATATATGGGTTAAAATGTTTTATTGAGTGTCTGAAGTGAATTTGCGGTTACAGTTTTGTTTACTTTTCATCATACATCTATACTTGTCCTTTACTTTTAATCTGTAACTGCAATTGCCATAAATACAATAGAATTTCAGTAGACCAATTGTGAGTGGTATCCTTGAAGGCTTGAGCCTGTTTATAAATACAATAGAATTTCAGTTGACCAATTGAGAGTGGTACTGGTATCCTTGAAGGAAGGCGTGAGCCTGTTTATATGTCAATGTTGACATCTGTAGTTCATGAGTGTGCAACACATTCATTTTTTGGTTGAGTTATTTTGTTAAATTGTTGGTCATAGTGATGTGAATATGGAAACATTTGCATGATTTTGTCTATGTTTGCATACACCTATTGTATTCATACTTCTCACTGATGATGTAAATCTGATCTTACGCCTTTTTCCTTTCTGATATTTGTGACTGTAGGTGATAACAGCTTCGAGCACAAAGAAAAATGAGTCCATCTTTAGTGAGATCCAGGCCCAGCTGAAGCAGAAGAATGTCACAGTGGATGTGAAAGCAAATTCAGACTCTCTGGTAAGTTTCTTCTGAATCTGTTCCTGTCTTATTCAAGCGTTATTATGTTAGGCCTACTTTGGCAGCCCGTTTTCCCGGAGGGATCCCAGCGTTTTCCCCGTGCCGATCTCCCCCGTGCCAATCTCTCCCGGGCCAAATTGTTGCGCTCTTTGGCAGCCCACCCACCCGAGGATCTCAGCCCGCTTCCCATCCTTTTCCACGCGGTAGAAATCCACGACTCGTGAGGCCGGGAGGGTTTCCCTGTGGCGACGCGAGTCGCGAGCGCTCGCGCAGCTCTTCACCTCTTCCTCCGCTCGTGCAGCTGCTCGTCGCGAGGCTGCTGCAGTGCAGTTCAGAAGTATCATGCAGTTCAGTGCAGCTCACAATGGGATGCCAAACAGCCACGAGAAAACTCACCCCACATGGAAATCTCCCCAAGGATGGTGGCGGGAATCAAATGTCCAAAAAATTCCACGTGCGTGGCTGTTTTCCCGGGTTTAATTCACCCGTGCTGCCAAAGTAAGCCTTAAGGTTAATTTCTTCTGAATCTGTTCCTGTCTTATTCAAGCATGTTAAGGTTCTCGTTTAACTGCCTGAAATCAAATAAATTGTTCTATGCTTATGGTTGATTTTCTATTTGTTTTCTTCAGCTCTTAACTACAGTGACAGTTGAGGAACTTGGTGTACCAGGCTTGAAAAAGACAATGACCATTCCTTTTCCACATCGAGGCTCTGGGAAGGTATGCTTCTTCATGTTTTCCAGATTGGTTGAACCTCTATTTCATAGATTTTTTTTATTGACTATTATCTACTTTGTGGTTGCAGTTTGAAGTGCAGTACTTGCATGATTATGCTGGTATCAGCGCCAGTGCTGGCATGAACGCAAAACCTTTGGTTAACCTTTCTGCTGTATTTGGCAACAAAGCTATTGCTGCCGGTGCTGATGTTGCATATGATACTGTTACTCGGGATTTCACCAAGTACAATGCTGGGTTGAGTTTCACCAATGCAGATCTCATTGCTGCTGTGACCTTGTAAGTGGTTTCTACTAGCTAGTCCATAGTAAATCCTTCGACAAACTGCTAGGCATGTCTTAAATGTTTTATGCTTTTTTTAGCTTCTGGTTGGGTAGTTATCTTCTTCAATGATTTTTATACCAGTGCACGATGCATGAATTTCATGGACTTTTGGTGTGCAAAGTGATTTAATTGCTAACACTCCTTCAGGAACGACAAAGGGGAGAGCCTCACTGCATCCTACTACCACTTGGTGAACACAGAGAAGAACACAGCTGTTGGTGCGGAGGTGACTCGCAACTTCTCAACCAAGGCGAGCACAGTCACCTTTGGGACGCAGCATGCCCTGGACCCTACCACCACTGTGAAGGCGCGCTACAGCAGCAATGGAATGGCCAGCGCCCTCATCCAGCACGAGTGGAGACCCAAGTCATTCTTCACCCTATCCACCGAGGTCCACGTTGACGCAACTGGTGTCAAGAAGCCCCCCAAGGTTGGGCTGTCACTGGTCCTCAAGCCCTGATGATGATGCCGATCCCTTTGGTCCCAGGACAGTTAGGTTCCCATATCAGTACTTGAGGTCGAGTGAAATAATTCTGAACCTCAGCTCTCTTTCTCCAACTTGGTGCCATCCTGAAAGTTCGTAGTCTCCCTAGCTGGTTTTAGATGTTGAACTGAATCAGCAAACGAGAATGTGATCAAGTTCATCTGCCTAAGAATATCACATCGTTGGCATCTTGTCGAAAGCTTGGTATCTTCGACCTTCACAGTTATCTTCTCAATGTGTTAAAGTTTGGTTCGTCCGATATATCATTTCTGCCTACAAGTTGTCATGCTATGAATGTAGAATCACCAAAAGTCATGTTGTGGGGTGGTAAAATACATCTCTGACCCATGATGACAATTCAAATTTTATTTCACACATATATACAGTTGTGCATGATCTTACATAGCTCCAAAATAGTGGACGAAGCTAAATTAATGGGCAATGTGCCTGCAAATGATGGATGGTTCTGGATATGTTGAATGTTCAATGGTACTCCTATTAGATAATCCTTTCGGCACGGCAAGTGCTCCCATAGCTACCATCGGCGGCGGCGGCAGCAGCCTCCGCTTGTTGACCATTCTGACGTGCCATCTCCTAGCATTATGCTTTCTTCTAGCTTCGTTTGGAAAAGGCGGATTGCTCAAGCAATTTCAGATTTAGTTCAAATGTGAACTGAATCCTAGGGATCTGGATCTCAACCTGCACAATCCAAACATTCTTTAAGGGCTATACTGGGTACCTGTTTAGTCTTTTAGCAGTTATACGCCACTCGCAGCCCGCCAAGTCTATGAAGCCACCTCCCAGATTTTGTAATCTTGACCCTCAGCAGCAACAATCCAGTTCTGGGGACCATTTGGCTCAAAATGTTCCGATCCAATTTTCATTGTTAGCTTCTCATCAATTTCAGCCGCATATAAACTCCTGTCTGCCTTTAGTATCTTGATCTGTAAGTGTTATATCACATGGCAAACAATTCAGGCGTAAGACATGAAAATAGGACAAAAGGGGGAAGCAACGGTGGTTTAGTTGCATTTTACCTTGCTGCGGCAATGAATCTTTAGACGTTGTCGGATGGAAATAAATTTAGCAATCTCTGGTTGTAAGTGTGAAAATATGTGATCATAGAAGACTGCAGGAGTGCTGGGGTGTGTCAGGATGTAGGCGTATCCTTGCAATTCCATACCATAGGGGAACCTCCAATGACCCTACAGAGGTGCCAGAAACAGTGTGAGGCTGATGCGATAGTAAAACATGCAGGTTTCTGACAATTTCTGCATCACAAGTTTGATAAGGAATCAAGAGAGACTTCAAGATTTCAAAGAGTTTAACGATGACGCTGAGAAACATTTATTTCTTTTAGAACTAGAAATACACAATATTGAATCAATAAGGAGCAAGCATCCAAAGTCTTACCATTATTGAGAATAAATGCACCAGAACAATCAGGCTATTCAATATGCAGGTCTATACATTTCTTGCTACTTGAATGCAAATACAACTAGAAATATGGCAACTTGTGCAGAGTGCTGAGAAATGGCAGTTTTGAGATAATATGGCACAATTCTATTTGGATACATTGTGATACTGAGTTGTACCTGAGTAGAACCAGTATCATGATTCTCTATAAATGTGACTGCTCTTGAAGGCCACCAACCCAATACTCCAGGGGGTTTCCCTTTTTCATCGGACAAGCGCCAATACTCTGATCTTTCAAGTGCCTGTGTAGGAAAAGATATACTCCATATTACACATGCAGGGAAAAATATGTATAAACATTAAATGTAAGTGCACAAAGTCAAACCACTATAATGCAATAGCATCATTCCCAAAAGATTGGAAGGCTGGTCATTCCTTTCTTAGATGAGTTGGTCTTACAAGCAAACCACTTCACAACAGATAATCAACATTCAGGGACCATCAGACTCTTAGTTATGCAAGAAAAATTAAAGTCAACCGATGGAACAATTATTTCATATGTCGCATCTGGCATAACAGTTGTAACAGCATTACATGCTTGTAGAGAAGTATTGAAGCGTGGATTATAAAATTAAAGTACCCTCCTCATAAATAAAAAAGTTAAAAGACATGATGTTATGACCTAATCAAATACACATGTAACCTGCTTTATAATATATAAAGCATTCCAGATGATTACTATAATACTGGCCAAGGAATTTGGAGTTACCCACATCACCCAAAAGCCAGATTCAATTTTCTGGTAGATAGGAGGTGAAAATCTTTGAGGGTTCCAGGTACCAGAACAAGTGAGCCCTATGAGAATGTGCAACTTTGAGCTGTTGTTTAAATGATGTTTTGAGCTCTTGTCACCAATTAGACATTACTTGAAGTTTGAAACAGAAATGAAATGTTACTACCAGGATTGTTTTGAACTCTTGCTGCTAATTAGATGCTACTGGAACATTGAAGCAGAAATGAAGTGTACTGGCTCCCAGCCAGGGTCCACAACTTTTTAGAACACTTTGAACTCGGCCCATAAGAACTGTCATAGAACATTTTTATTTAAAAACTGCAAGATGCAATCGTACCGCATGAAGTATTCCTTTAGTGGTAACATCAAATGCGCCAGCAGTTCCATTTGTAGCATTTATCCAATCAACAATTCTCTGTCTGTGGGCATCCTGATTGTAGTCCATTTCACCATAAGTATAACTGAGGGAGTCCCAGTACTCTCCTACTGCAAAGTATGGTTCACTTGCTTCCAAATAGTCTTTGACATATCCACCCCAGAAACCACGAACAAAGTCAAGTCTCCATCCGTCGTAGCCGACTTCCTTTCTGCAAGCAGAAGTGCAGAACAGGCATGAATAAACACATGATATGGTGACATTTTGTGTAACACTCGAGTCCATCAATATACAACTTACAACCCAATTCATCCCGTCCAGCTATGAAACATATAGGAAAAATTCCTCACATTGCATTGGGTTAACTTAAATCACTCATATGCTGGGAGCCCACATGTCAAGGACACATCAATGGTTATGAGAGATTGTGCTTTCTCGGTTGCATATAAGGAAATTCCCCAAACATATACTAACAACATTAGAACCTGTAAGCTACGGCCCCCATATTAGAGTACCACATGTCCTGCTCCCAAAGAAAATAATAGATAATGTGGGTGTGTGTTGTAAGGGTTCTGGACCCTCTTTCTTCTTAATATTAAAGATACGCAGCTCTCCTGCATGTTTGAGGAAAAAAAGAAGATAGATAATTCTTATTCATCAAGGACTGCTACTGACATTTAGAGGGAAAATCCATATATATACCTATTTCCAATTGGGAATGAAACTAAAATGTCCCACTGGCGGAGGCACTTTACCAGAAATGCAAGCACAACACAATTACATAAATTCCCTGTTTTCATATCGGACGACCTTATCGCAAATTCGTGCACGATAAGGGCGTTCGATTAGTTTTGTTCGATTAGTTATCTTATCGTCTGACTAATCGCGACTAGTCACGATTAGTCGTCCGATAAGCCTTGCCGGACGACTAGTTGGGCCAGTATGTAGGGACAAGGGAGAACTCAGCCCACCTTTAGCCGGCCCATTAGGGTTTAGGAGTGACTGAGTGAGTCTGTATATATTTACATCATGGTAATGATTCATTACGGACATGATTTCATAAATTTACATCATATATATATAGTATATACATGGTCGATCAGGTCATCCAGGCACAAGGACGACTAAATGTCCGATTAGCCGACTAGACCGATCAGGACCGACTAATCGACCCTGATCGACGACTAATCGCGATTAGTCGTCTGATCGGTGGTCATACGACTAGCCTCGATAATACGATATGAAAACATGGCATAAATTTACCGGATCTCCTAACAAAATTACTTTCCAAGGCAAACTAAACTGACAATATTTTGCAAAGTTCTTAGTGCACCTTCTGTCCATATAAGTTAAGCAGAGCAGCTGACTCAAGCACATATATTTTTCTACTATTTAAAAAAATATATTTTCTACCCAAATATTAAGAAAAAAAACTGGTAGTAAACTGATGACAATTTGCAGGGTTTCTATTGTACCGTCCATTCATTCCAATTTGTTACAGGAGTTAAGCTGGGGACAGTGTATATCATATGCATTAACAAAAAATATTCCAGTTTTCAAAAGAAAAAGGAAATCATTCCTGTCTCAAACTCCAAGATACAAGTTGAGTCCACAAACAATAGAGGAACGTGGAACTATATGGATGCTGCATCAAGGACATTTGCACCCATAATGCATGCAGTGCAACAAAAAAAAAAAACTAGACCAACCTAGGAGGAACTTAAACCTGGGTGGTCTGGGCATACATACACCCTCGACCAACTGAGCTAGCTCAGCTTCCTAGTGCAACGGACAATGAAGCATGAGCAATGGCAAAAAGCTATCACCGAGAATGACAGAATAAGTAACTGACCTCATCCAGCAAAGCCATTCTTTAAGATCATTCCTCACAAACTCTTGGGAGTGATCAATGTTTGGTGCTGCATGGAAATTATCTCCACTGCTCTTGTTTCCTCTTCCCTGCAGGAACAAGAATTTTACCCCAACATAAAATGGAAATATTATATTATCATAATTTCTAAGTGCAATAAAATGGAAAGGAATGGGAGTACTAAGCTGAACATGTTTGTTTATGCAACTTAGTATGTGTGCTAATCTGAACATTTGCTGTTAATACTTAATACTAAATATATGCAAGTACAAAGGTTCGACAAGTCCAATTAGAGTTACATATTGGTGAATCAAAACTAGTTTATGTGAAGGAACAAATGGACCAATTGTATGTGTTCATGTTGCTAGAAATTACTGCTGGGCCAATGGACCAATAAGAGAATAAAATTTAGAGTTAAGTAGGGAGTTGACAGGGATTGCATCTAATGCACCTGTCAATTTGTAATACCTATGGGCTATGGTGTTGGGGCTTAGGCTGCGTAGGTTGTATTGATGGCGTGTGGGAGGTCGAGGTTTGAAGGTCCGCCGTCGCACAGGAGGAGCCGTGATCGGCGTTAGGGCTGTGCGACAACAAGGAGACGAGGAACAGGCGCCTGGGCGCCCAGGGGAGATTATATCTCAATCCCAGGCTAATCGTATTCATGCCAAACTGTTTGCACTTATACACGACTCGATAACTGACTCCTACTTTTAGGGACTAATTGAACTATCCAGCTAACAAACTTTGAATTATAAAATATGTCTATTAGACTCCTAACAGACTTCGACGAGTATGACTCAAACTGCCGCACGCTGACTCCGCGTGGCTGGTGATCACGCCTAATCCATCTTTCAGCCACTGGTTTTGTCACGGCGGCGATACACCTTTCCCACCATAACATCTCTCCCCTCCCCGACAAACAGCTCGTCCTCGAGCTGGAAGTCAGGAAAGTGGATCTTGAAGGCTTCAACCGGTTCCCAGGTAGCTTCGGACTCATCGAGGCCTGTCCACTTGATAAGGACCCACCAAGTGCCACGGCGCAGCTGAGCCTTGATCGCACGTTCCGTCTGGAGAAGAAGACGACCATGGCGAAGTGGAGGAAGGGCAGGCAAGGTGGCTGGTGGCGTCCCCCGGAACGGCTTGAGGATCCCGATATGAAACACATCATGAATTCTTGCGTCGTCGGGAAGCTGAAGCCGATACGCCACAGCGCCAATGCGCTCAATCACCTGGTAGGGACCGGCATAGCGTGGGCTCAGTTTGCCGCGCTTACCAGGGACTAAAGACTGAGCCGGCCGATGAAGCAGGCGAAGAAGCACCCAATCGCCCACAGCGAACTCCAAGGCACGATGGTGGCCATCATAGTGGCGCTTAGCATATGCCTGAGCTTGAAGAAGGTGCTCGCGCACATCCTGCAGGAAAGTGTCCCGATCACGTAGCATGTTGTCCACCGTTTCTGTAGCGGCCGAGCCCTCAGTGTAGGGCAAGAGGGCAGGTGGCGACCGTCCAAACACCACCTCAAACGGCGTCGCCTTGAGCGCGGAATGATAGGACGTGTTGTAACAATACTCGGCCCACGGTAGCCAATCCAACCAGGCACGCGGCCGGTCACTAGTGATGCAACGTAGGTACATAGCAATGGTCTTGTTGACAATCTCCGATTGACTGTCGGTTTGCGGATGGAACGCAGTGCTCATGCGAAGCTGCACCCCGGCCAGCTTGAAGAGGTCCTTCCACACATTGCCTGTGAAGATCGGATCCCTATCGCTTACTATGGAGCGAGGGAATCCATGGAGCCGAACAATTGCTTTGAAGAAGGCCTTGGCTACCGAGGCAGCAGTGTAGGGATGACTGAGCGCTATGAAGTGCGCATGTTTGGAGAATCGATCCACCACCGTTAGTATAACGCTCTTGCCATTGACACGGGGAAGGCCTTCCACGAAGTCCATGGCGATATCTGACCAAACAGAAGAAGGCACTTCCAGGGGTTGGAGAAGACCGGCCGGGTGGAGAGACTCCGTTTTGTTTCGCTGGCAAGTAACGCATGAACGCACAAACTCCTCCACCAGACGGCGGTCATGATCCACGACGAAGTGTTGCCGAAGCCGCTGCAAGGTTTTCTGAATCCCCTCGTGGCCCACGGAGTGAGCCAGCTCCACGACCGTCGGCACCAGCGAAGATGATGCCGGCACAAAGACCTGGTCTCCACGGAGGACAAGGCCATCCACCACGTGCCAAGGATCGCCGCGGGTAGCCACCACCGTGTCGCGGAACGAACGAAGAGCCGGATCGTACTGGAGCTCGCGGCGCAGCACCTCGTAGAGCTGGAATGATGGTCCGCTGAGCGCCGCCAGAATCGCATCCGGAGCGTCCCGAGGTACGATCTCGTCACCACGACGGGACAAGGCATCTGCAACGGTATTGAGGCGCCCTGGCCGATACTCCACACTGAAATCAAAGCCAAAAAGCTTGCTTACCCACTGATGTTGAGGTACTGTGGACAACCGTTGGTCGAGCAAGAACTTGAGCGCGAAGTGATCCGTGCGCACGGTGAAGTGTCTCCCCCAAAGATATGGTCGCCAATGTCGCACGGCTTGGACCAATCCAATTAGTTCCCGCTCGTAGGCCGCCAATTTCAAGTGACGTGCAGCAAACGGACGGCTGAAGAACGCTAGAGCGCTGTCACCTTGATGAAGAACCGCACCGAAGCCGGAGCCGGACGCATCACAATCAACCAAGAAGGGCTGATCGAACGCCGGCAGCTGCAGCACAGGCGCCGATGACAGGGCCTGTTTGAGGGCATCGAAGGCTGTTGTCGCTTCATCTGTCCACGTGAACCCACCACTTTTCAGCAGCTTGGTGAGCGGGGCGGCAATGGCGGCGTATCCCTGTATGAAGCGGCGGTAGTAGCCGGCTAACCCCAAAAAACCATGCAGGCCACGGACTGCGCGTGGTTGTGGCCAAGACGTGATGGCGCTGACCTTATCTTGATCCACGGCGACCCCATCGGCTGATATGACATGGCCAAGGTAGGCCACCGTCGGTTGCGCGAACGAACACTTGGACAACTTGAGCCGGAGCTGGTGCGACCGAAGAGCCGAGAGGACTGCGTTGAGGTGCTGCAAATGCGTAGACCAGTTGGGACTGTAGATGAGTATATCATCAAAGAAGACGAGAACAAACTTGCGAAGGAACGGCCGCAGGACGGAGTTCATCAAACTTTGAAAAGTGGCCGGCGCGTTTGTCAGGCCGAAGGACATAACCAGGAACTCAAAGTGGCCTTCATGGGTGCGGTATGCCGTCTTCTCAATGTCGTCGACGTGCATCCGAACTTGGTGGTAGCCCGAGCGTAAATCCAGCTTTGTGAAATACTTGGCGCCCTTGAGTTCATCAAGCAACTCCTCAACCACGGGAATGGGAAACTTGTCCTTAACAGTCTGCTGATTGAGTGTGCGGTAATCGACACAAAATCGCCACGAACCGTCTTGCTTCTTCACTAAAAGCACCGGCGCCGAGAAGGCTGATGTGCTGGGCCGAATGATTCCTTGCTGTAGCATGGACGCGCATTGAGTCTCCAACTCATCCTTCTGTAATTGAGCGTACCTGTACGGGCGCACCGCCACCGGAGCTGTGTTGGGCAGCAAGTGAATACGGTGGTCACATGGGCGCGCCGGCGGGAGCCCTTGTGGTTCGGCAAACACGTCGTCGTAGGAGGCGAGGAGAGTATCCAGCAGTGGCTGGTCAGCATGCACAGCGTAGAGGTGGGTGGACTGGACGTCGAACCGTTGGGAGCCAATGCCGCGCCAGAACACGCGGTGACCCCCACGCGTGAAAGCCATGCACAAATCATCAAAGTCCCACAAAATCGGCCCCAAGGTCCGCAAGAAGGTGATGCCCAGCACCATGTCCCAACGGTCGAGCGGGATCGTGTAGCAGTCCACGGCGAACACCTCCTCGGCGATGCGGATGCCCACGTCCTGAGCCACGCCGCGGCAGTCCAAGCGGTCCCCATTCGCGACTGTCACGCCGGCGCCGACCATGGTTGGAAACGAATCCCCGCACGACGGGCCACAGCGCCACTGATGAAGTTGTGAGTTGATCCCGAATCGAGCAAGGCGATACACTGTTGGCCGCCCACCTGGACGTAAACCTGCATGGTCGTTGCTGTGGGAATGCCAGCGATGGCCGCCAAGGAGATCGTAGGCTTTGGCGGATCGGCATCGGCACTGGGTTCATCGTCTTCAGAATCGGAGTCCGGCTGTTCCACAATGTAATCTGCTGCCTCCAGATAGAACAGTCGGGCACACTTGTGCCCCTGAACGTATGGTTCATCGCAATTATAGCACAATCCATGCTTCCTGCGATCAGCCATCTCCGATGGTGTCAAGTATCTGAAGGGGCGGCTGGAAGATTGAGCGGTCGACGAGGCGGTCGACGATGTGCCCCCAAGTTGGCCGGTCATAGCACGGCGCGAGGAGCGCGGGGGTGCGGCCGGAAGTGCAGGGGCCTTGGCGGCGTTGCAACGTTCAAACGCCTTGGCCAACCGCATGGCACGGTGAAGATCTGCCGGCTCGTGAAGCTCGACGTCCACCCGGATGTGTTCCGGCAGTCCACCGGTGAAGAGCTGGGCTTGCTGAAGCGGGTCCAAGCGGCCTGCGTGTGCCAAGCGAGCCTGGAACGCCGACATATACGCGTCCACCGTAGTAGTGAAGGGGAGGCGGGCAAGGTCGGCCAAGTGATTAGTCGACAATGCCGGTCCGAAGCGCTGATGACACAGAAGCCGAAAGTTGTCCCACGATGGCCGGCCCGCGTCGCGTTCGAGGATGTAGTACCACTGTTGTGCGTCGCCGGTCATGTGGAACGAAACCAACCACACCTTGTCAACCTCCCTGGTGAGCTGGCCACGGAAGAAGGATTCACACCGGTTGAGCCATCCCAGGGGGTCCTCTTTGCCGTCATAGAGCGGGAACGAGAGCTTGTGAAACTTGGGAACGCCCTGGCCTTCGCCATAATCTTCCTGGTGGTGATGGGATGGCTGAGATATTGGCGCGCTCATGGTGCACCACCGTGGAGGATGTCGCGATGGCAGGTCCCATGATGGACGAGAACGTTGGCACGGGGGACGGCGAGTGCGGGAAGGGAATGCTCTGGATCGGCAGCCCCGTTGTTGAAGGTGGCGGCGTGGAGCCGACAAATGAATCTACGGCCGGCTGCGACGATGATGCGCCCGCTGCCGTCGGTGCTGCTGCCGGGAGAGAGGGCGTAGGCATGATATCCGATATGACCGGCCCGGAGGCCGGCAGTGCCGGGATGCCCCCGTACCCTGGCATGCCGTAGGGCAGAGCCTGCAGCGCCGCATAGGGCAGGGCCGCAAACTGGCCCGCGGCGCCTTCGACGGACGAGAGTCGGAGGGACAGCTCCCCCATCTGGCGCTGCATGCCATTGACGAGCGCAGTGAGTTGTCGTTGTCCCTGCGTTAGAATCGCCAGGGACGCCTCGATGGATGGTGGCGAAGGAGCATGGATCCCAGACGAGGGCACTGGTGCCGTCGTACCCGCCGGGGTCAGCGTTCCCGTGGATGGAACTGGCGGCGGCGGCGCACTCGTGGACGGCACGACTGGAGCGGAAGGAGCCGAGGTCGACATGAAGTCTGATACCAGATTGTTGGGGCTTAGGCTGCGTAGGTTGTATTGATGGCATGTGGGAGGTCGAGGTTTGAAGGTCCGCCGTCGCACAGGAGGAGCCGTGATCGGCGTTAGGGCTGTGCGACAACAGGGAGACGAGGAACAGGCGCCTGGGCGCCCAGGGGAAATTATATCTCAATCCCAGGCTAATCGTATTCATGCCAAACTGTTTGCACTTATACACGACTCGATAACTGACTCCTACTTTTAGGGACTAATTGAACTATCCAGCTAACAAACTTTGAATTATAAAATATGTCTATTAGACTCCTAACAGACTTCGACGAGTATGACTCAAACTGCCGCACGCTGACTCCGCGTGGCTGGTGATCACGCCTAATCCATCTTTCAGCCACTGGTTTTGTCACGGCGGCAATACACCTTTCCCACCATAACATATGGTGTACTATAATATCAGCTTGACTGTATCCAAGGTTCATGTTCACTGGATGCCTAATGTTAAATTCTAGGTTCACTGAGTTCAAGTGGGAATTTAACCATATGTTTAATAACCATACTGGTAGTTCAACTAGTGAGTTGCCCATTTCATTGGATAGATAGTCAGACCATCAGTTTGGGAAAGAAAATAGTAAATTTAATATTCCCTCTATTCCAAATTATAAGATGTTTTGGCATTTCTAGATACATAACTTTTTCTATGTACTTAGATATACACTATGTCTAGATACATAGTAAAAGCAAAGTATCTAGAAAAGTCAAAATGTCTTATAATTTGGAACAGAGGGAGTATTAGCCAAAAGGGTAGCAAAAAAAATCAAGGGAGCCTTAATTTGCATACAAATCTAACAGACATCCACTGCCTAGCTTGGTGTTTGGCTGTACAGAGCAGTAGGGCATTTCCTTAGTTCCTTCACCTAATTACATGTCCCATCTTTGAACATGTGTACAGTCCTGGACTAGTGTTGCTTGTGCAGTGTGAAACCAGCATGTTCAAATGTGTATACACCCAATGAGAGAAAATTAGTATGAACAGTTTTGAGACCTAATCAGTTTTTTTACCTTCTTTCCCGGCAAAACTACTGATCTAGTACAGTTTCTTAAAACTGTTTTAACCTACCATTGAATTTTTTTTATATGTCCACTGACAATCATATGCTAAGCCCTCTAAATAAATATATTTTAGAAAAGAAAATCGGATACCTGGAAATGTGGATCATCAGCAACAACTGCTCGATCATCCCAGTTCATACGACCACCAAAAATATTCCAGACACCATTGTTGTTCTGAAACTGAGCACACCTATGATTTAGAACAGCATCACCAAGAACCTTGATGCCAGATTCATGGAAAATCTTCACAAGTTCCTTCAGCTCATCCATGGACCCATATCTGAAATGTTGGTTTATCATATTAACGAATGACATCAGCTTGTAAGATGGTTTAATAATATATACTTAATAACAAACTGGATTTCTTAAGTCTCACACAATTACTTCTGAAGATCATAGACTTCTATGCAAGTTAAATATAAAAATGTCAAGCATTTTCCAAGGTCAGCCGGAGTCTAGTAAATTGAGCAATTGATGGCAGGACAAAAGCAAGTTTATTGTCCCCAACTGCAAACGTGCTTCTATACAGAAAATTAGTAGCAAAACCTTCAGAACTCTTCACACCAGAGATAGAGTGTTTAGCCCCTAGGCAGTCTTCACAAAATGCCCAAAAGTTTTCTAGAGTCTAGACCAAGCGAATGAAAAAGGTTATGGAACATCAATGGTCTGTAACTATATATTCCCCAAACTTCTAGCCATAATGAATAAATAATAATCCCCACCGGAAACAATATCATGTCAGTTTTTGCACTTATCTAAGGAAGAAACTATGGTTTTGCATAGTCAGTATGGTTTCACATATTCAGTATGTCAAATAGCCACAAGTTTCTAGCTTGGACAATAACAAATGCATTATAGCCTATTGCACTGAGAACTAAAAAACCGTATCTACATGATGACTTCAAGTGTCAAGTATCAACAATTTGTATGTTGCACAGAACTGCAGTTGGATGCGATAGGTGAGTTTTGTTAAATTCAATTTACTTATTAGGACCAAGCTCAAATCAAGAAAAGGTGGCTCTTGCACATTTATACACTAAAACCAGTATATGGGATCTCAAAGGAGGTGTTATCTTATAAAAGATAAACAGATGAGGACAGAAGTGCTATAACATATGTTCAATGGATGATTTTGCATGTAAAAACTATACCGAGAGTTTAGATTATATAGATCCCTTGGCATGTATCCTTCAGGTGACACAGAATCAGTTGGTGGTGGTGACCAGACAATAGTGAAACCCAGGGACGACAACTCCTTGGCCTTTGTACCAAGCTCAACATACCATTTCCCTGACTTATGAGATTCCCAGTTAAATCCTTGGCACAATATCTCAAAACCAGATCCAGTGCCAGAACATGCTGGCGTTGCGCTTAATGTGTCATCGAGGTGTACAGACTCATCTACAGAATCAATGGTGGGGCTCCTGAAAATGCTATAAGCTTCTGCTGCAAGCCTTTCGATTTCTTGTAGGATGTCCTCTTGAAGAACTTTATTCTTAGCTTTCTGACCTCTTCTAGACGATAGGCCAACCACCAGATTTCTTATATCACTGATTAAGCCATCAGCCTGTGAAGACTTATCCTCTACTTTCTGTGCCTCAGCCTTGTCGGGATCCTGAGTGCTACCATGCTGACCCACTCTTGTAAGTGGCACACAGAAATCAGATCCATTCTCAAGATTTCTCAACCAAGTATACTCATCAAGTTTGAGCACAAAAAACAGACAAGAATACTCTGCATCTAGTGAGAATGAAATTGAGTTTCCTGCTCCATCAGCTTTTTGCTGCAACAAGAGAGAAGATGTGTGAGGAGTGTTAAACTTTTTTTTTATTATTTTTGCGCATAGTGAGGAGTGTTAAATTGACTTCAAATCAGATCAAGTCACTGAATCATCAAAAATAAATACATAAAGCTCTACAAGATGAAAAACACAACAAGAGAACATATCAAAAGATCAAAAAGAAAACTTGCATGGAGCATTCAGATGTACATTTTGTTGAGAGATGACCACTTGTAAGCAGATGATCCTCAGTTAACCAAAAAAAACCGTCCTAGGAAGGCACCCAAATGAATGCAGGACGCACACAAATAAGGAAGAGTTGTACAAACACACAACTGTTAAATGTTTATTAAATGTAAGTTTCAAATTCCTACACATTTTAAAATTTACCTAAGGATTTAACCAACATACAGTCCCTCACAAATTTCATGGGGAAAAAGACTACATCATTATGTTCTTCCTAGTAAAGGGGACCATAAATAACTGAGGAAACAAAAGAAATAGGCAAAGTAATGTTAAGGTGCAAATTTTCTTTATAAGATAGAAGACTCAAGCTTGTGGTGAGTGGGGCAGGGGACAATAATAAGGAACTAAGGAAGGCTAAAATGAATCAAGTTTTGGATTAGAGATTCATATAATTCAAAAGTACAAGTGGTATGGCTTCTTTGGAGTAAAGTTGAAATCATAAAGCCCAAAAAATACAAGTAGGCTTCATGTAATCCCAATTCAAAGCTCTGCTGCTTGTTAACTATTATCAAGTCAAGTTACTAGTACATTTTGTTTTCTTTTATAGGCATTATATAAACTTGATGGAGTCCATTTGAGCCTTTGCCATCTACCATTCCAAGAGCTTAACTTCAAGGTCATACCTGCAGCAAGGTCTGAAGAGCTTTTTGTCGGAAGATTTTCGTTGTCGGTGGATGTGGTTCTGGTGGGATCTCCCATGTCATATTATTGTCTTTGCAAACTCCCCAATGAATGACAACATCGCCCGGAATATCAGTGTCAAATTCCACAAGTCTTTTATGTGTTTCAATGTCTCTCCTCACAGTGACAGTAACAAGATTCTGAACATACTCTGATTTTAGGATGGGGTATTCTTCATAGAACCCTGATATATGTATGCCACTCAAACCTGTATCCTGAGGTGAGGTGTTTTGTGGCTGAGAACTAGATCCTTCAGATTTCTTCAATGCATGCCCCAAATCACCTGAGAATTAAGACAAATATATTACAAAACTTTCCTAAAAGCACAAAGGAATTCTTAAACTTTTTAGAACAGATATCATGTAATTCCATGAGTTTGCTTCTTAATATAATGATACGCAGTTCTCCTATGTGTTCGAGAAAAAAAATGTAATTCCATAAGAATGCTAGAGTTATGACTTGAGGAGCAAAACAAGTTCACCGGTGTACACAACGCTAGTTCCCAGGGAAACAAAAGGCAGAACAACAAATTTACATGTTGGGAACTTTCTAACGTATCTTGATATATAATTGCTCAGAAGTGCATTGGTTTGTGGATTTGTACTACTGCAATCCAAAGCTTGCATCTTTCTGTTCTATAAACTCAGAGATGAATTAGATGCTATAATGTATAATCTTTCTTAAAAGAAACCGATGCTCTAACATGGAGCATGCATTTAGCGCATCATTGATGAAACATGACATAAATATGAAAATATTGAACAATGTAGAACATTGTAGAATGAAATAAATCGATAATGGAGCGCTATTCCTTTACAGATAACCAGCTACATTTCAAAATCTCCTGTGTAATAGTATATAATATTCCAAATTCCAAAATATCAGAATGTACACATCACTCAGGGGCAAGCACATCACTATGATCCAAAAAAAATGTAATTGTTAATGAAATTCTTAACAACCTGGCCAGATATCAATATCTTGTTTTCCTCCACCATTGAAGGATCCATTTAAGGGTATTCTGAAATCCCTGCCCTTATGCTGAAACCATGCACCTGTTTCCTCTTCCTAGCAAAGCAACAATATCCACGACATTCAAATTTTACCCCAAGTAAACAAACCCACAACGAAGGAAAAAAAAAGTATATAAAGGAACATGGGGCAAGTGGTCAGTATTGCCTTTTTGTGTAGATATACATGTCATGTACTCATGTTTACATGGTACCAAATTTTTTTTGGGACAACTACAGTGTTTGAAAAAAGAAATCCAGTTTAGGAACTTTCTTTGCACAACTTTGTATCTATTTTGCTTTAGCCCCTTGTGATACTTCTTTATGAATAATGTCATATCACCAATCTTCTTGAAATCAGCCCCATGATCTTCATCTTTACTTGAGGATGAACTTGTATCATTATCTTGTTGCACTTGCTTTGTTTCTTTGGGTTGACTTGTTGATGCTTGCTTGCTGCACTTTGCTTTGCTTGAGGTGCCTTGCTTGCTTGATTTGTTGGCCTTGAGAGCAACCTCCTTGATCTTCATGCCATCTAACTTGGCTTGCAACTCACCGAGCTTCTTTCTCTCATTTGCTTCTTCTCTTTGCATGTCAAATGTCAATAATCTTCCAAGCACATCATTTGGTGTGAAGTGCTCAAACTTCTTCTTGTTTCTAATTAAGGTGACTACGGTCTCATTTCTTGGTGAATATGTCTCTAACATAACCTTCACCACCTTGTGATCATCAAGCTCATCACAACCATAACCTCTAATCTTGTCCACCAAGGTCATCAACCTATCAAACATCTCTCGTGGCCCTTCTCCATCAATAATCACAAATCTATTTAGCTTGGCCATCAACAAATCAATCTTGGCTCTTCTCACTTTGTCAACACCCTCATGAGCAAGGTGCAAAGTGTCCCAAATCTGCTTTGCCACATCAACATTCATCACTCTATTGTACTCATTTCCATCCAGAGCACTAAGAAGGATACTCGTGGCTTGGCCATTGAGATGGACAACAGCTAGCTCTTCATTTGTTGGCTCTTCGGGATCCTCTAGTGGTTGAAATCCACTGCACACAATCTCCCAAAGACCGAGGTGAAGACCAATAAGATAAGCCCTCATCAAGTGCTTCCACTTGGCGAAGTTTATCCCATCTAAATGAGGCAACTTGCCCGCGGGTACGTTGATGAAAGACTTACGGTCACGGTTAGACACATAAGAATAGTTAAAGGATATGGCGGCATATTTCTTCTTGGTGTTGCTGCCCTTGTCCTTGCTGTCCTTCTTCTTGCCCTTGTCCTTGGTCTTCTTGTTCCCTTTGGAGGCATGATATAATACATCATCATCGCCATCATCCGAGCTACTTGATAGCTCACTAGATGATGCATCTTCTCTTCTTCTTTAGCCTTGTGGCCCTTCTCTTAGCTCTTTCTTCACGAATGAGTCTTCTTTCTTCTTTTCTTTGCAACTTCTCATCAAGCTTTTGCTGCTCTTCTTTCTTCTTTTCTCTTGCTTCTCTTCTTGTGGTCTTTGCGTCTCTTCTTTCTTTTCTTTCCTTCTTTCTCTCTGCATCGGTGGTCTTGGCGTCCTTGAGAGTGGTGCTGCTTGCTGTCGAGAGCGACTGGTCGCTGCTGCTGCCGGCGTCCTCAACATGCACACCACCCGCGTTCAGATCGCGAGCGGTCCTCGAACCTCCTCCTTCTTCCATTCTTCACGCGGTGAAGCGTATACGAAGCAACATGGCTTTGATACCGCTTGTAGGATCTCCTGGAAGGTTAAGGAGGCCTAGAGGGGGGGGTGAATAGGCCTGTAAAAATTTAACTCCAAATTCTATCAGTAGACAGGACGGCACTATCGGCCTTATAGGGCGGCACTACTGGCCTACGGCAGTGCCGCCCTACGAATAAAGCTTAGACAGAAAAGAGATTTCACAGAGAGTAAATTGAATCTATGAGCTACACAGTCTTGTAATATGAAGATAAAGTCCAGCTCGAAGACTGGATACCACAAAACCCTAGCGTAAGAGTAGATCGAGCTCACAAACCCTAATATCAGTTAAGCAAGAATAAGAACCAGCAAGAACACACAAGACACAAACATTTATCCCGTGATTCAGCTCACCACCAAGGTTTGTCTAAGTCCACGTTGTTGAGGAAGCCACAAAAGGCTTAGGCTTGCCACAAAGGCTTGCCCTACCCTCGTTCTCAAATCAAGAGAATGAACTCTTGAGATGATAGATGATTTCTTAGCTTCGAGAATGAGGTTACAAACCTCCCAAGACTGCCACACGAGTTGGCAAGCTCAAGGGCGACGCCTAGCCGGCTAGGAGCAAACTCCAAGAGTAACAAACCCTAGAACCACCGGCCAAACGTGAACCAAATGCTCTTAGACTTTAGGAATCAGTAGATCTGCTCTCCAATCGAGTTTTGCTACCTTTTCTCTCAAGTTTTGATGGTTGGAATCAAGGATTTGCTTGAGGGATGGAGGAGCAATAATGGAGGGAGATAGAGTGAGCTTTGGTCTGTCTGTTCTCGAAATGAATCGATAGAGGAAGAAGATGACCGTTGTGGGGCGGACCTAGTGGTTTAAATATCCCCCTGGGCCAACGGTCGTTTATGGGCGGCACTGCCGCCCTAGCCAAAACAGAAAGAATCAGGAGATTTTTGGCTAGCTGTTTTGGCTGGGTATGAGAATGTTATTCTAGGATTTTGAGCATCTGGTTGCACAGTTGACCAACTGTCCTCGAGTCCCCCTTAATAGTACAACATTTCCTAACTCAAATTCAAAACATAAAGAAATTTAAACCTCCTTGAGTTAAGTCCAACTATCTTTTGTAATTGGGGGGCACCTGCAACCTGTACATCATCCTCGTTTTTTGATTCCCTGTTTATCATCTCGATTAATCTCATTAGTCTTCTAATTTGATGGTCATCAACGCCAAAACTCATAATAGGTCTTGATTGCACTTACACCTGACTCCCCTTATATAGTTGCGAGGGCCAAGTTACATGTAGAGTAGGGTTCTCCCAGGCCGAGTGGCCAGGAGCCTGAGGGGTGGAGAAGCTAGCGCCCTTGCTAAGCAGAATATCTAGTCTTGTCGTTGGTATGGTCGTCGTGAGCTTGCTCCTTACGGCAAGAGCCGTCGTACAGTGGAGGTACTATTCCGGGCATGACGGTGCAAGGGGAGTGGTGGCTGCCTACCAACTCCCCCCTAGTATGGCTTGGTTGTTGTCGCCGTGGCCTTCATCCTGGCACTTTGTTTCTTCGTGGAGAAGTCGTGATGTCACGGTATGGAGAGAGTGACTTGTCCCATCACGGGTTGCCTGCTCCCGGGGTTGGGATTCTGTTACCCCGACCTCCTAGGGTCGGATCGGGGGCATAGGGTCTGGTTAGAGTGGAGAGCTGACTCCTCGTCGTGGTCCTCATGTCGTGGCGGGTATGATCGTACGCCCGTCCATTAGGCTCGACGGGATTTGGGTGGTACGGAGCCACCCGGTGTGACGTAGCTGTGCCCTGGAGTGGTCTTGTCCGTCAGCGAGGTGCTGACCAAGGCAACGCTCTGCCCCAGGGCCGGATGGTTAGAGGGGCAGCCGTCCTTCCTGTACTTAGCAGAGTGCGCGTGCACGTCCCGTCTGGGTAGAAGCATTGAATGTGCTCACCCACCTCTCGTCCTTTCCTTAGCGGCTAAGGAAAGAGGTGGTTGTGGCACCGTGCGGTGCGAGAGGTGGGAGAGGTCGAGGCGGACCTTGTACGTCTTGGAGGCGAGAGGTCGTGGTGGGCCGTGTTCGGTCGGGCCATGACCAGCTGGGCCATCCTGAGCGACTCTTAATGGTCGTGCTTTAGGGTATCCCATTTCCATAACCCCGAAATAGGTTGCTGGTCCTTGCAGAGTGTCGCCCCGCTCCTGTTGAGAATGAAAATAACTAATAAATAGAAACAATTGTATTAAATGGCTCTAGCGAAGAACCAAGTTTTTATAATAAGCAGTGTTATCTGCGAACCCCTAAATAGGTTATTTCTCGTGGATTATCTATAAACCCGTAAAAATTAAATCTATTTATGAGTTTGCAGACAACCCATCTTGCATCCCTAAACACGATTTAAGGGCCTATTTTGATACCAAGAGAAATAATCAAAATTAGCCCTAAAAGCATTTCCGAAAGTCTTTCTAAAGCTCACTCTCTAAATCATCATCTTGAGAGTCATTTGCATAAAAATCGTTTTCAGTATATTTTACTCTCCGCCAATTTTTCTACATCTTGTTTGCACTCTATGGAGCCATTCTCGTTTTTTATCTTTGGCTAGCAAATAGAATATGGCCATATTTGGAAAACAAATTAAAGGGCTGTTCGAGCGTATTTTTTCATCAAATTCTCTGTTCCTAGAATTTCTCTTGCAGACATCTAAACATGGAGATAATAGATAACTAATTTATTAGACAAGTCTACAACTAGTTAACTAACCTCAACTAATTTAGATTAATTTTTAGCTAATTAATAACTAACTCTACCCTAGACCCTTTTTGGATTAAAGGATTCTCAAAGAATTTTTGAAAGAATAAATTGCGAAGGAAAGGAATCACATCATAGTGTTTGGAACGAAGAAAAACGTAGTTTCTTTTCAAAAGAAAGGAAACCATAATAGTGCAAAACACAGGAAACAAAACATCCTCTCCAGCGGAAGGGAAAGAATATTTTGCTCTCTTTCTTGCTACAAATGTTTGCTCACGTTCCTATACTTTTTTTTCCTCATTACAAACAACTCAAAATATTCATTTCTATATTTAAAATTATATAGTTTTTTTACTATCACTCTATCTACTTTTTATTTTTTTCCTTTTCTCTATGTTTTATTCCTTTGTTCAAATCCTATGTCATTTGGGTCTTATTTAGATATAGTCGGATTAATCCAGCACACATGGATTAAGTTAAATCCGATACCATCACACGAGGCCTTACCGGATTAAAATTCCAATAGCCACGTCCCCACCACCCAGTGGCACGCGGTCCACCCACCATCACCAAAAAGCCACCACCGCAGCACCGCCCATCTGGTCATATGGATCCAGCGACCCCACCTGTCAGTCTGTCACAGTGGCACGTCCGTCGTCCTCTACTCCGCTCTCCCAACCCGCACGGCCACTTCGCGTCGCCTCACGTCACCGTCACGCACTCACGCCTTCTTCAAATTTAAAGGCCAAAACCGGATCACATCGATCAAATCAAAATAAAAAATCAAATCCATCCAGCACCTCCGTCCTCCTCTACTCTGCTTCTCTTCTCTGGATTTCCTTTCGCTGCCCCCCCAGACTCCTCGTGCGCCTCGCGGGGTCGCGACCAGACGACAACAAGCGGCGAGAGTGGCCGATCGCGATCGAGCAGCCATGTCGACGTCGCGGAGGCGGACACTCCTCAAGGTCATCGTCCTCGGCGACAGCGGGTCAGCCCATTGCTCCCTCCCCCCTTCCCCCCAACCCGGCTCCCCGTCCCTCCCTCGGATCCGCCCGCATGTGGATTTCCCGGGTCGCTGTTGTGATTTCCAGGAAAGCTTGGCGGTTCGATTTGGATGCGGTTGCTGCGACCTCTGTGTTTCACTCTGTCCCGTTGGTCTGATTTGGTCCGGTGTGATCTCTGCAGGGTCGGGAAGACGTCGCTGATGAACCAGTATCCTTGACTTGATTCCCTCAATGTGTCGCGTTTGGTAATTTTAGGCCCCGTTTCATGTCCGTGCAGTGGGTCCCCCATGCATTTCGTGCGAATTGCTTTTTGCCCCATGGATCAACTTACGCCATAGTGCTCGGAAGGCGGCAAATTTGCAGCCTGTGTCGAAATTTTGTGCCATTTTATAGACATAATGCGAGTTTCATCCGTTGAGCTGTAAGAACGCATCTCTTTAGTTTTGGGGTATGGAATTTCGGATTACTGTGAGCTCCCACTGACATAGTTGCAGTCAAATAACTGTTTACCTGCATTCTCATTCCTTGTGCAGTGCTTGAGCGGGACCTGTGATTTTGTGAATCTCGTTCTGAAAGCTCTGGTACATTCAACATCGTGCTTATTGCAGTATGGGGATTGAAGTTAAGATGATGTAAAGGCAATAAGAATCAAGTATCTTGACATATATAATCAATCTGTGGACAGCTTTTAGTACTTTGGGTGCTTTGATATTCTTGACTTTCAGCTAGATATGTCCACAAAAAGTTCAGTCAGCAGTACAAAGCTACAATTGGTGCAGATTTCGTCACAAAGGAGGTTCTCATCGAAGACAGGCTAGTCACGTTGCAGGTGAGAGACTGAGAGTCCACTTGATCTGGTGAGCTTTCAAAGAGAAGGAAGTGGCTGTTGTTCATGTTGTTATCATCACATGTTACTTTGATGCTAGATTTGGGACACTGCAGGGCAGGAGAGATTCCAGAGTCTTGGGGTTGCATTCTATAGAGGGGCGGATTGTTGTGTGCTCGTCTATGATGTCAACTCTAACAGGTCATTCGATACACTCAACACATGGCATGATGAGTTCCTCAACCAAGTAAGAATGATTATCTTACAAACTGTCGTGATTTTAGTTATGGTTGTCGATATCAACTGTACTGGTTTTAAAGAAAAAAAAAGATAGCTATTGACTGTAGTGCATTTCATCATTTATCATATTGATACCATTTTACTAGCTGGCAGCTTGATGTGATGCTGCCAATAATTTCGCAAAGCTTGAGCATGCTCACATATCTGCACTTATTTTTTTAATTGATATCTGGAATGGAAATATATTGAGTTTAGCCTTGCCAGCTTCCGTGACCAAATATGTCCGCTTTATGAACTTAGAATCTGGAGCATATGTTCAAATCGTTTGATACTGTCATCTTTTCTGTGTCAATATGCCCGTTCTCAATCTACCATGTTTTCAACACATGTAAGCTGCATGAAGCCAAGAAGCCACATCAGGGGTTTATCATCGGTCTGTGCTGAATAAGTATATGTGAACAGGAAATAGCTAATCATATGTTTGGCTAAAATTGGATTTGCCTAGATCACATAGTTACGCTCTATCCATAGTGGTGGAGCCAGACAAGCTGGACAGGAGTTGCTTGACTAGAAAAGGGGTGCTGGATTGATTGAAAATGGATTGAGTTTTGATTTTTAGGCTTATATTTCTCTTAGGGATTCTACCGGCAAGGCCGATGCTGCAGCCCCGACAGCACCAGTCTTTGCTCCTCCCCTTCCTGTCCATGTCTTTTGTTTACTTGATTTCGAGGATGTGTTCAGGGCTTCAGGCAGAAACATAATTTTCGCTTAATGTTACTTTGGCAGTTTATTTTCTTCTTGAACCTGCTATTAATAGCAAACAATTATCGAGGAGAGGGATTTCACTTTTTCTAGTAACCCAGATTGTAACCGGCATGTGAAAATTATACAGGTTCCCTGCTATGATAGTGCTTTTGTTTATTTTAGGATTTAGGACTTGTAATAAACACTTCTGAAGTTCTGATTGGAAGTATGAACACGGTTTACAATATAAAATTGTCGTGGAAAGCAAATTGTATGGTTCTTAGAATTTCTTAAGTTCTGAGTCAGGAGGGAGGGAGGGAGGGAGGGGGAAGGGGTAGTGGTTGTAGATATCAACTGTTTGGTTCCTAAACCCTAAACCCTAAACCCTAAACTCATAACTAGCAAACACATAAATGCTGGAGTGGTTGTGTTGATGTAAAATAGAAGTGTTGATAAGTGACTATTGAGGTCTGGATCTCTAACTGTTATTATTACTATGGTGGAATGATTGTAATGTCTAATGCCATATTAGTACAGATATGTTCTATTTTCTATAAGAGTTGTGTATGTCCAGTCAGCAATTTATTAATGCAAGATGAAATAACACAGCTGAGTCAGAATATAATCTTTTTCCATCCAGAATTGTAACGCATGATCCAAACTGATCTGATTCTGCTCAATTAGTACAGGAAACTTAGATAAATTTGCAACTGATAACATTCTGCATGCTTATTCAGATCGATATAGTTTGCGCGCAATTCATGTAATGCTGTAATAACAAAGCTACTGTTTGCACTTATTACCTTTGTTGTCGGTCATGAAATTCTCAGAAAGTTATGTGTACACAAATAATGCAAATGGCCTTTAATCCATTTTTGTCGTGTTTGTTGAATGGACTATTTGGTAAACAGCCTTATGCTTTAGCATTTTTGTCTGGAGATCGATTCTGTTGTAATATACTAATCTATTAATACTATAGCATCTGTATCTTTTATAACGGCTTGTAGTATCTTGACAACATTGCTTGACATAGTCATCCTTATTTCTTTTCAGGCTAGTCCATCAGATCCTAAAACTTTCCCCTTCATCTTACTCGGTAACAAGATTGATGTAGATGGTGGAAAAAGCAGAGTGGTTAGTATTGTTATAATGCGGTGATTGGCTGATTGCAACTCTCGTCTCTTAATATGCCCCTACCTGATTAAATGTTTCCGCATAGGTTTCTGATAAGAAAGCAATGGAGTGGTGTGCTTCTAAAGGCAATATCCCTTATTTTGAAACTTCTGCAAAAGAGGACTACAATGTTGACAACGCTTTCCTCACTGTTGCCAAGCTTGCTCTAGAGCATGAACGTGATCAGGACATGTGAGTAAACTAAAATTCATCATCTTCTGTTTGTTGTATTGTATGGAAGGAAGCTCATTCACTGCTTAGGGTAAACCTTCCCAGCCCTTGTTAATATACCTAACCTGCCCATACTCTTGTTGCACTTGTTTGACCATATTCTTTTTAACTGAACTTGTTAGTTCTTTCTTGATTGAATATGTTCTATGTTCGTATGTTGGGCAGCATTTTTAACTCCGTTATGGTGATTGCTACTTTTCTTTAATCTCTGACCTATTATTTGTAGAATGACTTTTCTTTAGCTAATTTTTAGATATTCTGTAATCTTTATATGCATGATTTGGATGTACTATTTAATGTGGTTTTATGTTTTTTTCCCAGTTTCTAATAACTGTTACAGGCTTTTATTTGTTAATAAATAAGGTTCTTGATTTGCATGGCAAACCTTTGATAATGTCTTAGCAATATCTTGCTATGTTATCGATGTTGAAAAACTTCTGTTCAAAAGGAAAGGTCATAATGATGCACATGTACACTAAAAAAGACAGCTACCTCTATCACTATGAATATGTAACCATTTTGAGTAACTACTAGTCCATGACCCGTACTGGTTTCTTCTCTGATGATAATATTATCTAGATATCTATTTGCTTTTGATGAAGGAATAAAAAACTACTTTGGCTAGTAATTAATGTCATTACTCTTCACATATCTGAAAAACAATAGATGCTTATAACAGGTAAAGTTTGTAGTAGGCTAGAACTAGGCTAATGCTTTGTACTTGGTTTAATCTGTGATGATTTGTGTCTATTAGTAAATGCTTTCACACATGTTTTCACTATATTCCATTCCATTATTTCAGAAAGATGAAACAGCTCCCTGCTGCTACTTACTGCTAATTTTCCCAGTTTAGTTATTTATACACCCTTCTTTTTTCTGCTCTTCAGTTACTTCCAGAGTGTTGCGGAACCTGTCCCTGAGACTGAGCAGAGAAGCGGATGTGCATGCTAGTAGTTAGTCATCATCCTTGTCCCTTCCAGATTTTGCTTATTGCTTATTGATTGCGGCATACTTTTCCAGTGATGCCGAGCAGGCATTCTTTTCATTTTTCGCATGTACACTAATGTTCCAACCGTCCAACTCTGTTTTTCTATCCAATTGTACGATAGTTAGTGACCATGGTTTTTTTTGTACACGGTGTACTGATGTGGAGGCCAGCCCTTTTTCTCGGTTTGGACAATAAGAATACACAGGTGTAGACTATTCAGGATGTGGGCTGTGAAAGGTCAAACTCCTAGACTCAATTGCTGTATTCGTGCGGCTGTCACTTGTTGGCGTGCAAATGCAAAGCGATAGGCTTATTGATGTTCCTCGCCCTGCATGGTCATGCACGTTTCTAAATGACAGTCTGTCTCTGCATTTGCAAAATGGCAATTGCTTGTGGATGTTTGGCAAGCCAGTCGTGGAATTGGACGGCAAATATGTAGAGCTGCCGATTGAAAGGTGCAAACGCCATGAACCTTTTGCCTTTTGTGTGTGTGTGTGATAGCTGCTTCTGGTTACTGAACTTTTTTTTTTACAAGATGTTACTGAACGGTTAGTGTCCGACTCGTGATGTCGCATTGAAGTTGCATTCCTAACCTTGTTCCAACCAGCGGCTCTAGAACCAGCGGTTGGGCTGTTGGCTTGACCTTCCCGGATCCTGCTGTGCCGGTGGCGAGAAGGTTCAGAAACTGGAATTTTCGCCTTGACAGATTGTTCTCCTCGTCATCCTTGTATTGTCGTCCTCGCACTTTATGCTTAGCATGCCGGCACGCCTCTGCATGGTCAATTCGCCATGCCCGTGTGTAAACTCTACATGACATGCTATGACAGGGAGAGATGTACCCTGAAGTATAGGCACGAGCAACACAGCCCACAATTCAGTCGACGAAGCATCGTTGATGAAATGAAAGCCATCTGTTGCGCGCAAATGTAGTGTATTGAGCTAACAAGGGTAATGCTGAGCCTGAGCGTCTCATATGCGCACGTGCTTAGATGGCCAGGGAGACCAATCCTAGACTTGCAAAGGGCCAGAGACAAGCAACTAGAGGAAACGTGATTGGATAAGTGAAAAGGCAGCTAAGCAAAGGGCGTCATGGTCTCACTGACTCACTCTCGCAGATATTGACTCGTCGATTGGGATAGCTAATCTGCAATGGTTTTTGTTATTTCAGAAGAAAACATCCGAGTCAGGAAGACATCCGAGTCAGATCACATGACTCCAATGAACCATGTAGGCAGAAGGCTACACTTAAACAGCCTGCCCATACGAGAAATTGTCTTTAGAGCTGACGGTGCTTGTTTGGCGAGAGCGATGCTATTTACATGATTTTTCAACGCGAGGTCGAACCCCATTCCCATTCATAAGAACGGAAATACAAGCGTTGAAGATCCCAGATTACAGAAAGATCGAAAGCAAAAGGACTCTAGCGAACCTAGATTCTGACTCAGAGCTACAAGAACGCTAGACTTAGGAAAGTTCAGAAACCTAGTTATACCAGCCGCACATAACCAAGGATCCATTACAGACATATCCCAAAAGGGAGATCAAAAGACTGATAGACAGAGTTTTTGAGACTGATAACAGACACAGAACGCTTTGCCATCCGACATGAATTGGCAATCAACCTTGAACTCAGGGATTCTGAGCTTCGTCGTCCTGAGCATCCTCAATCTTCAAGCGCTTCTGGGTGCCACCGGGATGCTATTTACACGATGACAGTAGTAAGGCTGTTATTGACGCTAGAACACAGAGTCACACGAGCACGTCACGTATTTATGTAGGCGAGGGCAACCCTTATTGCGACGAAGAATCTTGGTCTATTTCCGGGCAAGTTCCGAACAAGAGCGTGCAGTGATCGATGCTTGGTAGGTGCAAATCTATTGCTGCCGTGGATTGCGTGAAAACAGCGACTTAACTGGATAGGGACACAGGCATGTTCGTGCCTACGCTTATCAGGTATATATATTTACCGTTCAAAAAGGGATCACGATGCTCACGGATCAAACTAGTGCAGGGCAGCAGTAGTAATCCACATCAGATGCATATGCCGATATGCGCCACTCAAATGTGTAGCACTGAGAGACTAGAAGCTGGCTGGCCCTGTCCAGCAGTTCGGCAACAGAGCACCTGCGGCGAACTCCTGCCTGGCTGCCTCATTAATCCCTTAGCCGCCGAGTCGCAGCTAGTGCTCATCGACAACTTTGGTCCGTCTGTGTGCTGTGTGTTGGTATCGGTATGGCTCGTGGCTACTCCCCTTCTTACGCAATTGTTTCAGTTTTGTCCTGGGTAGTAGATACACAGAGATCCTCTGACTTGTTCAAATGGACGGTTCGTGGCTCTCGTTGATTACATCAATATACGATTACGAATTCAACTATGCTTGTACACTCCTTTAGGATTTCCTGGTTCTGAATGAATCAAAATCCTTTAAGGCCAGGGCCTCGGCAGATCATCAAACGCTTTCAAACCTTCCCCTGCCTCTCCAGATTGCCCTTTTTTTTACACGCTAGAATGACCAAAACAGCGTCTGAGAGTATCGAACATACTGTACTTCACATCTCTGTACAGAAAGACTTAACTGAAACTGGCAGCCAGATGATCATGACAGCAGTAGAACTGTAGAACTCCCATGGGCCATGATTGAGAGCAGAACGATAGAAACTTCCACGTAGCCAGTGCCCGCAGCCTGCAAATAGGCGAACGGCACGGGCAACTGGTCCGCGATGGATAGGGCAGGGCGCACCCAGTCCTGTTCAGCCCCGGCCGGCCGCTTGATAAGGCCGATGCTGGCCACAGAGACAGGGGACCGCACGCACGCGCGTCGGCGCGTGGCCGTCGCAAAAATACCGCAGGTCGTAGCAGGCCTGCAGGCAGCGCTCCACAACCACAAGCCCACTGGTCAACGGAACGATATGTTCAGCCATGCCCGTGAGTCCGTGACCGTGAGGATGTGACCGGAACGGCAGGTGTTTCCATGTTGGTGGCCGCTGGAACAGCTGACCGTCACCGGGCGGCCGGATGGAATGGAACCTGCCTAGAAGTTCCTCCTGGTGTTCCAGCTGGGCAGGCAGGTACCAGGCAGGCACCGGCGCCGGTCCCCCTGGATAGCATCCACGTGGACTCTGCATTCCTCTTTAGGCCGGGCACGTCAACCAGCTATGGATTTAGCCAAGTGGGAGTGTGGGACGGTCTGGGAAGGTCACTTTTTAACCTTTTGTTTTTTTTTTTACAACATTTAACCTTTTGTTTTAAAACTACGCTTTAGGAGAGCCGTGTCCATGGATTTAGCATGTGTTTAGTTTGAGGATGAGATGGTTATGTCTATGATTTTGAGGTGAGATCACCCTAATTTATGTTTGGTTAGAGGGATTAGTCCATCTAATTTTTTTAGTACGAGGACTTAGATGGGATGGGATTAGGGTTTTAACACCGTTAGCTTTAGGAAGGGAGACGCTAGCGTCCGGATGTCCGGAGCCCAGGAGGCGTCCAGACGCAGCTCCCACCCAGCATGTAACGTTATCTAGTTCCAACCGTCCGATCGAACCCCCAACAAAGGGGATCGCCCACGCCCTGCTGCCCGCATAGGCGGAGATCGGCCGCGCCCCTGCCGCCCGCCACCCCTCCGCTTCCCACGCCATCCTTCCACTTCCCACGCGCATGCATGGTGGCCCAGCAGCTGCAGCAGGCAGATGCGACAGGTGGGTTCCATTGCAACATGTGCAACACCAGATCTACTTTTGCAACATCTAGACGAAACACTTGCAACATATATTTGAAACAGCCAAAACACTTGCAACATATGTCTGAGACACCGGAAAAACATGGTGTAATCATTGCAAAATATATGCAACATTGAGACAAAACACTTGAAACATATGTCTGAAGTAACTGAAAACACTTGAAAAACATACACGTGCTACATGCATGTATATGCAACATTCAGATCTACTTTTACAACATCCAGATAAAATACTTGCAACATATGTCTGAAACAGATGAAACAGTTCGAACATACACTTGAAACATTTGTGTATAGCCATTGCAACATGTGCAACATCCCCGATCTATTTTTGCAACACCGATGTAAAACACTTGCAACATACCTCTGAGACATCTGAAACATATGTTTGCAACATGCACTTTCAGCGCAATATCTCCTTGTTGTTTGGGAATGGAGGCTCGTCGGTGCGTGAAGTTCACCGGTGTAGAGCTCCCCGGTGGCGTGGAGCTTGCCGCTCCGGTGGAGAAGGCCGCGGCAAATCTGGTGGAGAAGACCGCAGTAGGTCCGCGCGCTCTAGAAGACCGCAGTAGGCGAAAGGTGGGCTGCCGGCTCTGGCGCGGTGGAGATTTCGGCTAGCAGAGCGGAGGCGCGGTGGAGAGGAAGGCATGGTGGAGAGCACGGTCACCAAAACGGCGCGGGCGCGGCTCTGCGGTGAGGTAAGTTTTTTGTTTTTGAAGAACGGTCGGAGGCGAGTGGATGATAAGAGGCGGTCGTTGGTCAGGACTGTTCGCTTATGCTGAAATTTAACTTATACTAATGTTTATGTTGAAATGTTGCGAGAGAAAAATACTGTTCCACCGCAACCGGGCTGTTTCCGTCGCTCTCGAGTGAACCGGCTCTCGAGTGAACCGTGTGCATAGTGTGATGACATAGATGATTACGTGTTGCTCCTTCGATGTCCAAAAAGTCACCCTGACCTTCTACATTGTTACAGGGTACATGCATATGGTACTGTTTCGAATAATTTTTCGAACGCGACGTAAACGTTCTACACCTATACAGGCTCCTTCCCTAGTCCCTCCTTGCAGCAGAGGGCAGCCGCCACCAACAGCGACGGTGTCGAGCACATGAGGGCACAGAGACTCAGGGACCCCTTTAAAATAAAGGAACAAAATAAAAAATTTAGAGGATTGTAATTTTATAATAAAAAATTTCTACATAGCCTCTTTAGAATACGGGATTAAGTTCCGACAAGTTCCATAAGATTTTTTTAAAATAATTCTATATAGAGATTAAGTTGGTACATGTTTTACTTATATCACTCTTATATATCATTAAGTTTAGGGAAGCTTGAATTAACAAATGCAGTCTTCTCAGCCCTTCCTATCTTTCAGGCCTTGCTTATATGCATGTGTATCAACTTTAATCCACATGTGTTGAGGTAGATTGAAGTGGAATTAAACTAAGTTTCATTGTACATGCACATCTAAACAAATCCTCATATGTGCGCTCTATCACTTCCGAAAGGAGTTCTAAAGCAGATTGACAAATTTAAGAAGCACTACTGTCTTTGAAGAGGAGCTGATGTAAACTCAAAAAAAAACCACCAAAAGCAGCTTGGGAATTTGTTTGTGTCCCTATAGATGAAGGTGACTTGGGGGTGTTGAATCTCGAAAAACAAAATAAAGCTCCTCTAATGAAAAATCCGGATAAATTTTTCAACAAGGATATTCCCCGGTGTGTGTCATTGATCTGGGAAAAACATTATAGTAATGGAAAACTACCTAAAACTACAAAAAGAGGGCCCTTCTGATGGAGAGATATCTTCAAGCTTCTAGAAAAATTCAAATCTTTCTCCAACATCCAGGTACAAAATGGAAATACTTGTCTGTTCTAGCAGGATAAATGGGCACAGCAACCCATGAAAGATGAATATCCTGAACTCTACTCATTTGCTACAAACAAAAGCACTTCAGTCAGTGACTTGTATGCACAGCAGTACCTAACAGATCGTTTTAGCCTAACCGTTTCGACAGAGGCTTATGAACAAATTCAATTGGTGCAGTCATTCATACAACACTTTCCTCTGCCAGACCAAGAAGATAAATGGAGGTCCAACTGGGGGAGTACTCAGCCTCAAAAACCTACAGATTTCTTGTTGGTCAAAGAAATGTCTCCCAAATTTACAAATGGTTGTGACAAAGCTTCTGCCAACCAAAACATAAGGTTTTTTTTTTAGCTGCTCCTAAAAGACAGATTAAGCACACAAGGAACATCCTAAGAAGGAAGAACATGCATTTGGATTCCTACCAATGTGTCTTATGTCATTTAGCAGCACAGGAAACTTGTAAAGAGTGCCCCTTTGCCAAAGGAATGTTGGAGCTTGTTGGGTATTACTTTTCAAATGGGCGTGTAACACCCCAGCCAATTTCCAGCCTGTAGTAGTTGTAAAGTTGGCCCAATATAGCCCAAGTGACTCTTGTGTGGTTGTGGTTGGTGGGTTTAGCACCATCTTAGAAGTTTATGAGGGTGAGGGACAGCTTATAAACCTTGTCGTTCTAAACGTAGCATCTCCGGATTAACCCTTTTACACGAAGCGAGAACGAAAGTGTAAGTGAAGTGCTATGCGTATGCAAGCCCGTTTCACGTGCGGAGCTAGGCCATATAGGCAATTTTGTACGCGGGGTGTTACAGATGGTATTCGGAGCATCAACCTTTGCTACATGAGCCCGTGGAGGGGTGTACTAAGAGGTGATCTTGGGCATCTGCCACATATATGTGGTGAGCTTGGGCCCATGTGGCACAAGTGGCACACTTGTGGTTGTGGTTGGTGGGTTTAGTACCACCTTGGAAGTTTAGGAGGGTGAGGGCCAGCTTATAAGCCTTGTCGTTTTAAATGTAGCACCTCCGGGTTAACCCTTTTACATGAAGCGAGGACGAACGTGTAAGAGGGGTGCTACGCGTATGCAGACCCGTTCCGCGTGCGGAGCTGGGCCATATAAATAGTTTTAGACGCGGGTGTTACAGGGCGCCAACATCAGTGACTCGATGGTTGCAATCTTAGTGTGCTAGGCAATTTGGACTACACGAAATGACTTCATCTTCAATAATATTCAACCCAACATCAGGGAGCAAAAGAAATATTCAAAAAGGAGCTGTTTTTACTCTCCTTAAGCTAAGACTAGAAGTTCAATCACCTTTGATTTATGGATCCAAAATTTGTTGTAATCTTCTTGTCTTGGCTTTTTTTCCCCCTTTCTTTCTTTGTTTCCTAAGCTTTTCCTGTATTTGACTTTTGTCTCTGTCTTTTAATTAATTTAAAAAAATCCTGTAGGGGGTCAATCCCCTCTGGTTTGATAAAAAAAAAGCTTATGTAATTGTCTAGGCTTCACCCCAAGCATCTAATCATGCAGTTTCTTTTGTCTTCTTTGTTTACTATAAGATTCAAGATGTTTGCATAATTGCATTTACCTTTTCTATTTCTGTAGTTTTTAAAAGAAATCCTGCATTCTAAATGGGTCCTCCACTCCTCGCTTTCACCCGCTACGCACGCACGTTGCGTACGGCTCCCCAAATTGGCAGGCAGCAACCGCGAGCGCGACGGCAACAAATCAACGATTCGGAACGGGGCGGCTGTTGGCTCCACGCCTCCACCCCGCCCGCGCCAAAGCTTCTCCCGCGCGCCCAGGAAGGCCGGTGCGAAGCCCACACCCGCGCGCCATGTCGCCGTCGCGCGCCCACGCCACCAAAAACCAACGACGACGGCGTCTGAGAATCTCACCTCGCTGATCGCCCTTCGCTCGTGTTATAAAAAACGAGCGCTTCGGCGCACATCTCACTACAGTTACTTGCAGCAGCTGGCCCCGGTTGGCCGCCCATGCACATGGCGCTATCGTCCCGCAGCTCATTCGCCGCCGCCGACGGCCTCCTCCCAGCAGGCATGGCGTACCGTCAGCCGTGCAGCGGCGGCTCTGCTACCTCCTCCAGCTACTTCGGCTCTCGGCCCGCGGCCCCTTTCCCGTTCGGTACGGCGGCGCAGCTGGACGTCTTCGAGTGCCTGTCGGACGAAGGCGGCGGCGCCGTCCCGGCAGCTGTACCTGGTGCGTTCGCGCCGCCGCCACCGCCGCTTATGCCGGCCGAGCGCGTCGTCCCCGACGCTGCAGGCTACAGTAGTCATAGTCATGCTAGGTGAGTTTCATGTCCAGACTAGCAGAGACGTGGTGCACTTTTGTTTGCAAAAAAATACTTCTGGTGCCTTTCTCGTGAGCCACCACGTGCACGTTTGTTTCATCGATTGGTGCGTGAACCTGGCCGGACGTGTATTTCCAGGAGTGCGGCGGCGGCGGCGGCTGCGGCGGGTGAGGGGCCGGCGAGGAGGACGGACAGAATTGCGTTCCGGGTGAGGTCGGACGACGAGGAGGTACTCGATGACGGCTACAAATGGAGAAAGTACGGCAAGAAGTCCGTCAAGAACAGCCCTAATCCGAGGTGAATATATACACTAGTACTATTTCGTAGTTTGCATGGGGGGCAAAGTGCTACTTAACACTGATAGTTTAATTTGTAAATCATTATTTTTTTCAAAACCCAAAAGTGAGAGATGAATGATCATGAACTAATTAATTAACAACGATGTGTACATATATATGCATGCTGGACTGAACCTTTGCAACGAATTGAATTGATTTGCAGGAACTACTACCGGTGCTCGACGGAGGGCTGCAACGTCAAGAAAAGGGTTGAGCGAGACAAGGACGACCCGAGATATGTTGTGACCATGTACGAGGGAGTGCACAACCATGTGAGTCCTGGTACCATCTATTACGCCACCCAGGACGCCGCCTCCGGCCGCTTCTTCGTCGCCGGGATGCATCACCCAGGCCACTGATCAACCAGAGATATCAGAGCGTGTTAATTAGTGTAAGATATGTGTACACTGCACACAAACTATCTTTAGGGTAGACAAACCTACTCAAGATAGAAACTGACGTGACATGTCGCTTATAGCTTGTCATATCTCTCGATGGTCTCTTCTGGTTTAACGTGGGGCTAGATGATTTTGTGCTGCTACTAGGAGTATATACTAGCTAATTATGTTTCGCTTCCAGGAAAGTGATATATGTGTTCATTTGAAATGTAGCTACAAAACACTGAACTTTTTGCAATTTAGCCTTTTTTTTAAAAAAAAATCACGTTTACACTTTGGAGGTCAAAAACCCATCCGGACCCAATGAAAATGTTGTCCCCTTATTCCAGGTCTTGGAAGTCAGCCATCACATTGCTAGGGAGTGGACAACGGCAAAGGCATGCAGGCCTAGGTGCAAAGAGATATTAACATTTATGACACCGAATAAGTATCAGTAGATCGATCATAGAATATATTTACATAGTACACTTATTTCTAGCCACAAATGTTAAGAATATTTTATATAAAACATAGTCGAACTTAAAAAAAGATTGATGATCAATCCAAACCTATAATTGCATCTTATTTGGGATTGAAATAGTATACGATAAATGCCAAATTTACAAGATGGGAAAAATGATTCAACACTAAACAGAATGATTTATAAAAAATCCAATAATGTCATAGTTAAATACATTGTTTTAAGCTTTGAGATAAGTAAGCTACCTCCACTAATGTAACTTTCCATTTTTAGCAAAATATATAATGTAAATATCAAAATCTTGGCTGATCTTAAGATTAAAGAAGTCACCATGAACGTCTAACTGATAACGGGTGGCCAAAATGCAAGCACAGTGTCAGCGTCTGTAATTGGGTCTCACAGGAAAAAAAAACATACTGAGTGACTCCAACTCGAGTAGCAAGCATTCACCGTAAGAAACATAGCTTAATTAGTTCGCAACCACTTCTTCTGACCTTGTCATGTTATAAATAGCTTGGTTCTCGATAAGACTGACATGTAGACATAAGAAGGAAAAACAGCACTTGAGATATTAACAGTAGAACCTGTATGGCTTTATCTAATTGTAAGTTATGTATAAAAGTTTTCACTCAGCTAGCTAGTAAAATCCATATTAAAAAAACATAAAAGCCACCTGAAATCAATAGGGTATAAACACAGTTTTGTAAGTGTGGCAGTAGACAAAGGAAAAACAAATTAATCGATAAAACAGAAGCAAAGGGCGCTCAGATAGAAATTTGCACGCATAGAGGATGATGCAAGTTTCATTTGTTTTGGGTTATCCAATTGATTTAAATCTTGCTAAAATAAGCTAAAATTATGTTCTTTTAGGAATATAATCTCCCTAATGAACACGTCTGACAAACTAAGTAGTAGAGAGCTTTGTTACGGTGCTCGGGAGGAACCGGTGGTTCCTCACTTGGAAATTATTTACCACATCTATTAATTAAGAAAAATAATTATTTGTACTTAAGGGTAGTTTAGTACTTGACTCCCTAACCCAGTTCCACGAACGGGATGGAGTCGCTGCTGCCTGCGTCACGGGATCTCGCTGTTCTCTGCGTCGCCGCCTCCAGATCACCGGCTCGCCGCCACACCACCTCGTCGCATGCCTTGCTGCCTCTCTGGGTTGGCGCCAATTGCATGGCCGCCGCCAATCACAGGACGGCTCAGATCCCCGGCGGCGGCGACGAGTGCAGGATGGCTCAACTCCCTCGACGGTGGGCGGCGAGTGGAAGACCGGCGCGGTGCGCGTATTGAGCGGAGAGAGATTGAACAGGGATGGGCAGCGAAAGTACTATTCTACCCTTTAAATTTATTTTAAAAATAATTTTTTGCTCATATATTTTGGTTCTAGATCCACATATTTCAGGTTCCGACCCACGACTTAAGTTCCTCTATATTAGTTCTTTTTATTTTATAGCTATTTGACCTATCTAAATGGATACCTATAGTTTTTTTCCGAGCACTGTAAAATTTCACATACAATTAGATATCCACTTCGTATCCGTAACGATGGACGCATGGCCAGGGCCGATAGTTCTAAGGCCGTTCGCAATAGTTTAGAGAAATCTCGTGCTGACATGGCTATATGATGGAATAAAAAAAAACAGAACTGTGGAGGTACACAGGTTACAGAGAGGAGAGATACAGAGAGGGGTTATAAAAACCGTGCGAACCTATCTACTCGCTTGTCGCTGGTGACTTTATTTTCTACGTTCTCTCTTCCACGTCATATAAAAAATAGTATCAGCTAGTTAGTATTAGATAGTGTGTTGGGGACGCCCTAAGAGCAGGAAATAAGAATGGGGGATAGTGTGCAAATTTGTAGGCGCCCAGCGAGCGACGCTAGTGTGCAAATTTGTGCACGTACGCAGCTCAAAGTCTCTACAAACACCGAACGAACATTCACGAACCTTCCAGGAACGTTGGTGCGTGACATCAGGAGGGTCGTTTTCCCCTTTCTGCGCCTGTGCGCGAACAAGCCAGGGGCTAGGGCACGTCACGTCCCACGCTTTCGCTTTCGCTGCGGTTGCGGCCTGAACAAACGAGAATACTACGGGCACGGGCCATCGCGCCACCAGCCGCCCTCATTCTTATCCGCTCGAGTCTTCCTCCGGATCCGCGGGCTCGAAGGCAAACCAATGGATCTGATCTGAGGCAGCAATCCGTGCTGCGTGTGAGATGGTGAAAGCGCGCGAAAGTGACAGACCTCCACCGGCCCACCCACGCATCGCAGGTGCGATCCGAGCTTTTTCGCCGCCCCCAGATTCCAATTGATTTCATGGTTATGCTTCTCCTTCGGCTGCGATCTGGGTTCTGCAGTAGACTTGCCGACTTGCCGATTCGGCGATTTGTTTTGTTTGATCTGCGTCTCCTCTGTTTGCTTCCTGTTTCCTGAGTACGGCACCACAAACATGAGCTCTCAACGCCTCTGTCGATTTCTCCTTGAGATTATTATTATCAGTCCCTCGTCAGCCATCGGATTTTTACCTAAGCTTCGCTTCCTCTGTTCACATCTCGGTTGCTCGATCAATATCGATACGTCCTGATATCTTCTACACTTTGGCTTATCCATGCAGTTGATGTGGGTATGCGGAATTGTAGTTGTGCTGCACCGATACCCTGCGAATGGTAACGTTCATGTGCATTTTTGCTTATCTGGGTGCAAATATCTATCCTTCTCTGATCTTCAACAAATCCATACTCACGTCACTGAGCAACAAGCTTTTCCTGCTCCAGATCAACAGGGTCTTGGAACGGAGGACTGTAAAACAGAGGAAATGCATGAATAGGAAAATCAGTGTAGGTAGAAAATGGATGTTGATTTTGCAACACTTAGTGGAGTATGTCCAGCTTTGGAGCGCTCTAAACCACATTCAGCTCCAATCGGCTAGGGAAGACAGCATCAATTGAAAGTTTAAGTTGGATGGAAAATTCACAACAGGCCAGCCTACCACGCAGAATTCATTGGATTAACGATGACAAATTCCAAATGCCTGATTTGGAAAGTTTGGGTGCCGTCAAAATGCAAATTGTTTGGGTGGCTCGTCATAAACATAATATGGACCTCCGATAGACTACAAAAGCAGGCATGGCCGAATAATGGTGTGTGTCCCCTTTGCAAGTGTAGTCAAGAGTCTAGAGTCCATCTCTTTCAAGACTGTCGTTACACTAGACGTATCTAGAAGGGCATTGCAATATGGCTAGGTAATGAGCACCTGCGACCTTCCGCCTAGGTGCTAGGAGACTCAGGTACAAACTTAGTGGGATAACTTAGAGCAACTCCAGCATAAGCCCCCTAAATCAAAGCCCCCAAATTCTCTTATTAGAGACTGATCATTGGGACCCACTTGTCATCTCCAATCTTTCAGCAGAAGCCCCTAAATCAAAGCCCCCAAATTCTCTTATTAGAGATTGATCATTGGGACCTAGTTGTCATCTTCAATCTTTCACCATCTAAGATATCCCAACGCGAGGGGAGAGACTCGACTAGCAGCACGGACTCCCGGCCTCGAACAACGGTGGAGAGAGGGACGGAGCCGGCCTCGAACAGCGGCGGAGAGAGGGACGGAGCCGGTGCCACACGGGCCTGCTGGACCAGCCTTGGGTAAGGTTTGATCCGCGCCTCCAGGTGGAGCTGCCACCGGCCGCACTGGCAGGGGAGGGGCTCCCGCACGGGCTGGGGCTGCTGTGCCTGGAGGAGCACCAGGAGGGAGGGGAGGGGCTCCGGCGGCGGAGGGAGCTACAGGGAAGGGGCCGTGCCGGGGAGGGGCTCGCCGGCCAAGGGCCGCCGTTGCTTCTTGCTCGCAGGCGGATGGGAAGGGGCCTGTGCGCGAGCCAGATGCGCGTGGAGAGGAAACCAACGGATGGGGGCTAGGGTATTGGGCCAACCAGAATGGGGTCTGGTGGGAGGATTTTGGTGCCCCCACAAATTTGGGGTCCGTAGTAGGCCCTGCTAGAGTTGGATTTTTTTAACCTGTGCCCCCATATTTAGCTATGGGGCTCATGAAGGGGCCCCAATGGAGTTGCTCTTAGATCGAACACCTTCGACGGCGAGACGAGAACTACGCTACATCATCATTCTTGTTTGTTGGGAGGTGTGCAATGAAAAAAATGCAAGAATCTTTGAGCGCAAAGAATCCACACCAACGTAGCTCCTCCAGAAGATCAAGGATGAGGCGGCCCTATGGGCAATGGCGAGAGCAAAACACGTCTCTAACTTATTGTTGCGTGCTTGATTTGAGGCCTAGAGGGCTTTGGTCCTTTTGTACACATTTGTATATGTTTGAACGGTGCCTTTCTAGGCTCTCTTCTTTTTAATACAACAGATAGCTCTCCTGCTGGTTTTGTTTTAAAAAAGGAAATAGATGATTGAAAAACACAGAAATTTTATAGGAATGAGTGTTTGGAACACATGGATATATGATGTGTTTGGTTTGTAGAGTCACCCTATGCTTCATTAGGTGATGCATCATGAGTTCATCCCATGAATTTTGGTGGAATCAACTCATTCCTCATGCATATACTAATTATTTGCTTGTGAGGATTGAGGTGATGATGGATCAATTCGTTCTATTCCACAAACCAAATAAAAAAAGTGAAGAGTGAGAAGAAGATGGACCACCTCATTCCCCAAACCAAACACACCAACTTATTCCTTCATTCTAGTGAAGGACTTGCTCATCCCTCCATTCACATGTAGCAAAATTTTTCAAAAGCTTGAAGTGGTTGTTTTATTTTCTCTATTTTACGAAGGAAAGCAAGCCATCGATTCTTACATAACCGGCGGTGATCATCATTTCTATGGCAGTGAAAGTCTCCCAAATTACACTTTAATCATTTATTTATTTTATACTAATTGTTTATTCTTATAAACCTATGATAATTATATATTACATTTAATTACAAAATCTAATCGTATTTGAAGAATTTAAAGTCTGAATCTTAATATATGTATGCGCCTTGTAAAAGAGAATGAAGTGAGTAGCATATTGGCCCCACGTGTTCGCACCCTGCAGGGGACTACATCAATGCAGCCCTGGATCTTATTATCATGGCAATCTTATGGTTACCATGTCTGCAGATACATATGTTGAGAGGGAAGGATGGTACCATGATTTTGCTGCATTAGTTATTGGCAGATCCAAATCATGCCTTAATTCAACTGGAAAAACTAATAGTGTGTTTAATTGCCTGGTAGTGCAATTGGTAGCTTAGTTATGGAGTTAAGGAGAGGCAGTGCAGGGCAAGGAAATTTACCCTAATAATGCAATGTTGTGATTTTTTCTTTTTGTAATACAAGTGGATCTATCTATTGCAAGTTTGCAACTGCTTTTGTTTAATTGCAATTTTTGGTAACCTTTATGCAATAGAAATGCACAATGTTAAACAAATCCTAGCAACATACTTGATATATTGGCCGTGGTAACAGTATCTACTAGTTCCACCAAATATGACCTATGGTAATATGTTGCTGTGACAAAAGAGAGAAAAAAATTAGCAGTGGGCTGCATAATGAGGCAGCTTGTCTGGTTTTGGCTTGGCTCTCTTATGGCTCGTTATGGCCCGACTCGTTAAGAAAATAGGCTAAAACTCTAGCTCCACTTTTGGCTAGTTTAGATTGTGAGTTGGATTGTTAACAATGACAAACCAATGCATAAATTGGAAACTACTAACTTGTTCTATGCAAACATCAAGCAATAAATAGCATACATATATTCTAGACTAAAATAATAGGCATATATATATATATATACCATAACATCAAGCATAATTTTTGTTTTGTTTAAGGTGGTTGACTGTCAAGTGCTTTGCTCATTTAGCTCCCAACCTGGATCAAAACTTAACGAGCTATAATGTTGGCTTTGTTGAAAATGGTTGTAAAAGATTTAGATCTTAAGTGAACCATTTATCAATTTTGTACAGCAAAATTCACAATTGGGGATCTAGGTAAATTCATTTGCTTCAATCGATACTTCCAATTGTGGGATCGGTTCGACAAAATTTCCTGTTGTAACCGGCTAAAGATACCAAGATCCAGTATGGCGTTTGGTGTATACCTGTAATACCTTGAACTTTAAAAACTTAATGGTTGACCGGATGAAATAAAAAGATGACAAAATTTTAACTTTTTGAGTCATACGTGTTGTATGGACGATTGGACCGCATGTGGGGCTGATGACTGGACCTTGGAGCCCGCTGCCCTTGGAGTTGGCTCCAGGGCCCACTCGTTAGCCCCCTAGGCGGAGGCTCCTTCCCAGCCAAGTAAGCCTCGAGAAGGTTCACCCGAGGGAGGCCGTGCCATAGCAGACAGCCCCTGATGGTCAAGTGCCAGGTGATGGCAGTGGTGTTAGGCTCCGGCTGCAGCTCCATCTACTCCTCCTTACGTGACGAAGGCAAGGTCCATCCGACGCCGCAGTAGCACACTCCTGCACCCGGCGTATGTAGACCACAAACTAGAAACCCAAACCGACTTGTACCTGACCCCTCCTCAAAACATAAGGGGAGGTTCGGCTCCCAAAGAGAAGGGAAGAAGGAAGAATAGAGAGAACCGAACCAAGAAGGGAGAAGAACATAGGGGAACAGTAGACAGCCCCCCCCCCAACAACCCAGCTAGAGAAGGCCGGTTCCTTACTCGCTGTGAAAGAACTCCGACGAGCCGTAGGATAGCACTGAGAAATCCCCTGCCAAACTCTCGATCTCCTCCGTCGTAACCCTCGATTTCGGTGCTCCTTAACACGAAAAACACATGCTTATTTATTTATTCGAAGTATGCAACTCTAATAGTGTAAGTGGAGGTCGCTTAAAGGATGATTTGGTTGAGATGATCTTTGCTATTAGGGTGGTTCTCTTATTCTGTTATTGGGTTGTGCTGTGATGCTTATATCACCCATGCTATGTGATTTTGCCTGTTCATATATATGCTTAATTTACTGGAAAGACTCCACCAAATTTTTTAATAAGTTCTAAACTTATAGTAGAATTTAAGTGTTAATTGGTAGCCTTCGGTGGCGTGTCTAGCCAGGGTGTTGCAATACTCTTTCTCCTTCCACTGGGAACATACATTATGCATGCTCTGCTATGATAGAGACACTAAACTGATCATATTACTGTTGTGGCAAGTTGGCTACCTAAACATAGGAAAATTAAAGCTTCAATTCTCGTGACTTGTCAGTGCTGTGCCTGTTCCAGGTTAAACAAAGGTGAACGATCAGATGGAGCTTGCATGTTCTGGAAATGACGTTGCTGGTTCCTGCTGAAAGAAAATTTTCAAGTGAAATTCCTCATCACGCAAGTACCAAAACAAACTGCCTCGCGAAATGCGTGGCCAACAGGGTTGCGTCCTAAGCCCCAAAGGTGACACCACTCCGTGAGCCTTAATGGAGCAACATGGTAGCTATCTGTTGAGAGCTCTTTTACAATGGTGGGGAAAGTACCGTGTTACTTTTATTTTTTTTATTTTCTTAGCTAATTAATTGAGGAAGATTATTTATAAAAGATAATTTATACTATAGAGGGTATTTTGGTAACACATGTCCCCCCCCCCCCCCCCCCCCCCGAACTCCCGATAGCTCGTCATCGTCGGTGCCGCCGCCGCCGCCGCCGTTAGGCACTCCTCTCTCGATACGCACCGAAGAGCCTAGGGCGCCACCGCTAGACGCTTTTCCCTCGAGTAACCGAGGACAGCAGCCACACTCTGCTGCTGTGCTTGTCAAACACGAAGTTGTCTGAATGAGAAAATGGACAGTTAGAATTTAGCAGACCGCGAAACCTTGAGTTGTAGCAATTTCTGACAAATAATCGTATTGGTTCTCAAGCTCCTCCTTTACGACACCACGTGCAGCAGTAGGGGTGGGGAAGGTGTCCGGGCTTGATGGTCAGCGCCGGAGTCAGAGAGGAGAGCGACAACCGCTTGCTGTGCCGCCGCACAGCGCTGGAGGTGCACGGCGGACACCATGGTCGGCCCGCCCAAAAGCTCCGGGTTTAATTTCCCGCCTAATCCGTGTGCGCGTGCTGGCAACGGTGGTGGGGGACACACATCCTCGGGAGGTGGACGTGGGCGCCGGAAACGAGGAGGAGGAAGCTAGCAAGCTCGACTGTTCCGACGGGCGGCGAACGCCAAGGCCGGCCCTCCCAACCTGGCTTTGCTCTACCCCAGTTCCCCCACAGCTGCGAACGAAGGGACAAATGCGCGGTGGTGGCAGTGATGGTCCGGGTGCTCCAGATGGTGAGAAGTAAGAACGAGAGTGTTTAGATGAGCACGAAGAAAGAACGGTCTATGTGCTTCCTATACTGAAATTACCAAATTAACTGGCGCTGCTAGAGCGTGGGCGTGCAGGATCCGGAAATTCCGCCCGCTCATCTCCTCCAGCAGATTTTTAGTCGTAAAAAAACACACATAAGCTCTTCCTCCCCAACTCCTGCGCCCTCACCCCCGCTGCCGCCGCCACCGCCCTGCCGCGGCGATGAGCTAGGGTTTCGCCGGAGCTCTGGTTGGATGCCCGGGCTAGGCTTTTTTTTGTTTTTTATTTGGATTAACAGAGACAGACATAACAAGTGCCTACGTAAATCCTTGATTTACAGTGACTTTAAAACAAAGGCAGGCATGGTGCCCATCTTTGTTAATGTATTTTTCCTTCCTCTGAAAACCTTTATGCTAGTGGAGGGAGGATAGGAAACTATTATTTGGGCAATTTTGTGTATTCCTAATGACATTGCTTTTGAGAAAAAACAAAATATTTTTTTTCATGCAGTCGGTTTTCAAGGGATCATATTAGTTGCGGTTCCAGGGAGAAGATTTAATTGACAATCAAAGGATTGGATTTCATTAATTAATGGAAATGAAGTCAAGGGTAGACAAAAATTCAGTTGGTTAATAAATAAAGTCTAGATATTAGTAGAAAGGAAACTGCTTGCCTTAGCCTTAGCCTTAGCCTTAGCCTGGCAACAGGCCTTGGAATGCTTTTGCATGCCCTCGAATACATGCGAACATAAGGTTGAAATGTGCCCTTGTGTTTCGTTTTGTGATGAGTGATTGTCAATGTGATCCATGAAGAAGGTTGAGTGGTGCCTAACTCTACCATGACGAAAGCTATGTGTGCGACATGTCTCTTGGCTTGTGTTGTGCAGGTGTGGAGCTCGGAGGCGGTGGTCGACGGCGAGGTGAAGGTCAAGTAGAGACGTGCCGTGCCGACGGACCGGGAGCGGTGAAGGGCGGACGTGAGGCTTGGACCGAGGGACTAGGAGGCCAGGTGACTAGCCGCGGTGGCTGACACCTGGGACATCGACAAGCGCAAGTATACATGGGAGTGACCGTGTTGACCGAGTCAAGACGGAGGACGTGCAAGTCGAGCGGGGCTCAGAGGACTTGGCGGCCGGCCGGTCAAGGACGGCGGTGACACGCGTCGAGGCGGGGGACACGTATGGAGTACGCTACTTGCGAGCGGGTTTGGTGGTTTGAGCCTCAAAACCATCGGTGGCGGGTTTACAGGTTTGGGCCTCAAAACCCGAGCGGAGGTTCCGAGGAGGAACGGACGGCACATGGCGGCATCGTGGAGTTCGCGTCGAGACGAAGCTACTGATGAGGAGGCGCGGTGGCCGTCAGATGAAGATGAGACCGGGTTGGACCATAACGCCCTTGGGCTAAGTGGTTTGACTCAAGTGTATCTAGGGGCAAAACTAGGATTGTGTAATAGCCCTGTTAAATAGGATGAGGGAGCCCCCATCTCTCTCACCTCCTCTATTTGCATTTTTTCTTTATCCTTGTTAGGGTTTCCCCTCCCCTTAGGTGCTTGTGAGAGAGAGGTCCACTAATCTATGTGTTTAGTGTAAGAACCAAGAATTCAAGTGAGAAAGGAGGTCGCGAATCCTCGTGTCCTCCGGGATTTAGAAGAAATTTGTTCTTGTGATTTGTGATGTGTTCTTCGCGTTCTTCTTCTTCCCCCTCTCGTTCTTGAGCCGATTCTTCGTTTCTAGACCATTTTGGTTCGTTCTTGTTGCCTTAATTTGAGCTATGACATGAGTTGAGCCTTTCCACTGAAGGAAATCAACCAATTCCTCACGAGCTCACAGATCAGGTGATTTCTTGGTCTAGGTCTCAAGAATCGGTGTTTTTTCGTTCTTCTTCGATTTCTCGTGATAGGCTTGAAATTGGGTGTTGATGTCTTGAAGATATCTACTCAACACTCCCAAGAACCTACCTGTAAAGTTTCAAGTCAATCCGAGTTGTTTTGATCGAGTTTTGACCCGTTCTTCCTCGGTTCGTGCTGCTGTTTTTGGACAGCGCGGAGCCTCCGGGAAAAAACGCGGAACCTCCGGGAAAAAATGCGGAACCTTCGGGAAAAAACGCGGAACCTCCGAGAATCTCCAGACCGCGGAGCCTTCAGGGAAAAACGCGCAGCCTCCGCACCTGCTGCTAAAAATTTGTGTGTGGGCTCTCCGAGTGCTCGTTTTGAGATCCGTCTTTTGCTTTGTCTTTCTAGCGTCTCAAGGATCATTTTCTAAGTACTCTTGTCACTAGTTGGCATGGGTACTTTGGGTCGAGAACTCGCTTCCTGTCCATAGAAGTTGAATATCTCTTTTTCATCCCTCGGTTTAGTTCTTGTTCCGTGCTCGTTTGTGGTGTCCCGCTGTGTTCCTAGGGAACATCCACTCACTAGTTGGGTCATGGACATCTTGGTGTTTTGTTCACGCTTTTGGTGGTGATTTTGGGACAGTAGCCAATTATTTTTGAAAGAAATTTACGTCTCCCATTCACCCCCCCTCTGGTCGCCGTTTTCGGTCCTTCAAGTGGTATCAGAGCCGGTTAAGGATCATTCCACCTAATCGGTCCGTGATCCACGAAGGCGACATGGAGTGTGGTTCCAGCAAACCACCATTCTTCGATGGAACAAACTACCCCTATTGGAAGATCCGCATGTCCGCGTATCTCCAGGGGATTGATTGGCTTGTTTGGGAGATTTGTGAGCATGCTACCTACGTTGTGTTTGAACCCTGTGCTCGTGTCACGCAAGATAAAAAAGATCAGCACAACGCTGTCGGTGTTTGACCAGCGATAGCCTGCCACGGGGGTACCCGGGACAGTTGATCGGGCTTCGGTGCATGCTAGAACTCGACGGTGAATGCAGAGACAGTCGATTTATACTGGTTTAGGCTCTCGATCGATGATCGAGTAATAACCCTATGTCCAGTCGGCGTTAGCCTTTGCGTTGGATTGATTGTGTTGTGTTGTTTTTTTACAGGGGTGCCCACAACCTCTCTTTATATCGGTAGAGAAGGCTGTGGTGCGGTTACAATCCTAGTCGGATCCAAAGAAGGTGTCCTGAACTAGATACAGAAGTTACTTTCCATAGTAGTCCGACTAGTTTGGCCTATTCTATTTGAGTTCGGTGTAGCAGACGCTACATCTCTTCTAATCCCTATTCGTGGGCCAGGCCAGGGCCCACGACCCGCAGATGTATGGTTACAGAATCCTGTGGGTCCCGTATCGACAAGCCCCCGAGCATTTCATGGTTGAACTCGAAGGCTTCTTCCATTCCGGGTTCTTTCGATGTGAAGCCTTGAAGTGGTCTTATTTTGAAGAAGTCTTTCAAGCGACGTGCGATCTTTCAAAGAAAAATCGCACTCACTTAGTGTAGCCCCCGAGCCTCTTGCTTATTTGGAACAAAAAGTTGGAGGGTCTTGAACCCTGGTTGAAAAAACTACAAGTCTCTTTCTTAGGATATGTACCCTGCAGCCCCCGAGCATATATCCAGACTTTATCTCGAGGAGGCTGTTGGACTGCTTGAGGAGATGGCTTGGCCCTATTTAACTGCCCCTTCGGCGATTGTTTTCAGCACTTCTATCTTTTTGATTTTAGCCACGGCCAAGATGGTGAAGAAGAACCGTTAGGTTCCGCGCTCGTCGCTTGCTCATCCTTCAAGAGCTGTGACTATGGCGACATCGTCGAGTGGAAATTCCTCGTCCTCAGCTTCTTCATCGTCGGCGTCGTCGTCCCCTGGTGTTTTTGGGCTCTAGTGTAGAAAGAGGCTCCGCCTGCTGGGGCATCGAAACTGGCTCCATCTTTGCGGGAGGTGGAGGATCCATTGGCTGCTCCTGCGGTCAATCCTGTCTCCGGTCCCCCTGTCGATGCCAAATTGATCGTCCTTAGCAGCGATAGTGAGGACGAAGTTGGCTGGGAAGCGCTCATTGTCGAAGATGAAGTCGACTGGGAAGTTCTTGCCGCTGAAGATGACGACATCGAGTCTGTGGGTAGTTGGTCCCCGTCGAGGATCTGATAGTGGCCTGGGCATGCTGCTATTAGCCCTCGCTTTGATGTTGGCGTAAAGGAGATCGAAGGGTGAGCTGCCTAGTTGTATGTCTGGTTGTTTGATGTACACAGTAGTTCAGTTTGTTATATAAATCTTTGTTCTTCCTTAAATCCGAGTAGTTCCCTGTGGTGTAGTCCATCCTCCGTTGTTGAAGTTGTCTCTGTTCTAAAAAAAAGGTGTCTTTGTCTTCTTTTGATGATGACTCTGAGGATTAGCCCTTTTCTATATTGTCTTGTAAGAAAGCTTCCTTTTAGTGCCTTCTTTCTTTATTGTTTGTTTGTCATGAACCTTGGTGAGGACCGATGCTTCTGCTCATATCTAGAGTAGTTTTGATGAGCTTAGGCTTCTTTCACACTTTCTTGCTTATTGAGGCCTTGTATGGACTTAATTTTCACTTTCGTCCGAATAGTTCTAAACAGGACGAGCTCAAGTGTGTTCGCAACTGTTTTGCTCTTGTCTCTGTGGATTGCGAGCTCAAGCGTCTTTTCAGCTCTTTTGCTCTCATCCGGTTGTGAAAAACAACCCGGGATAGGTCGAGCGCCTCTAGCTCTCATCCAGGCCGTGAAAACAACCCAGGATAGGTTCGAGTGTCAGCCTGTCTGCCTTACTCTCATCCAAACCTAAAAAGGCTTTGGGATTGCGAGCTCAAGCATCTTTTCAGCTCTTTTGCTCTCATCTGGATGTAAAAACAAACCGGGATAGGTCGAGCACCTCTGGCTCTCATCCAGGTCGTGAAAACAACCCAGGATAGGTTCGAGTGTCGGCCTGTCTGCCTTACTCTCATCCAAACCTGAAAAGGTTTTGGGATTATGAGCTCAAGCATCTTTTCAGCTCTTTTGCTCTCATCCGGTTGTGAAAATAACTCGGGATAGGTCGAGCACCTCCGGCTCTCATCCAGGCCGTGAAAACAACCTAGGATAGGTTCGAGTGTCGGCTTATCCTCCTTACTCTCATCCAAGACTGAAAAGGCTTTGGGTTTGCGAGCTCAAGCATCGTTTCAGCTCTTTTACTCTCATCCGGTTGTGAAAACAACTCGGGAATGATCATAATAAGACAAATGTTGGCGAGGAATATTATCTTTATTCCATTGATCGTGGATCCTGATTACATATTGCTTCTATTGTTACATAAATTTTGTCTTGAGTTCTTCAAGCGTAGAATCTTCTTAGCTGGCTAATATGCTACGTATTCTTCACTTCTTCCCCATCTTCGGTCATTAAGTTGTATGTGCCTGGTCCAGAGATTTTTACAACAATAAAAGGACCTTCCCATGGGCTGAGTAGTTTATGGCGTCCGTCAGTTTTTTGTATTCTTCGTAGTACTAAGTCTCCGACTTGAACTGAGCGTTGTTTAGTACTTTTATTGTAGTGGCGCCTTAGACCTTGGAGGTATCGAGCTGACTGAAGGGTAGCGTTTATCCTGACTTCTTTTGTATTGTCAAGTTCTAGTTTTTGAGTCTGTTCTGCTTCTCCTTCTTCGTATTGCTCTATTTTTGGGGATGTCCAGATCAAATCTGCTGGTAGTACGACTTCTGATCCATATACTAGGAAAAAGGGTGAGTATCCAGTTGCTCTGCTTACTTGGGTACGGAGCCCCCATACTACTTTGGGTAATTCTTCAATCCATTTGGAACCATAGTCCTCTAGTTCTTCATATAATCTTGGTTTTAAACCAGCTAGTATAAGTTCATTGGCTCTTTCTACTTGTCCATTGACTTCAGGGTGTGCGAGTGACGCATAATTTATACTGATGCCATAGTCTTGTGCCCAATTTCTAAATTCGATAGCTGTAAAAGGGGAACCCAAGTCTATGATGATTCGATTGGGTATTCCAAAATGGTGCATGATGTCTTGGATGAACTCGACTGCTTTTGCTGCGCTGTATTTTACGAGCGGCTTGTACTTGATCCACTTGGTGAATTTGTCGATTGCGACGAAGATGTATTCAAAACCACCTTTGGCCTTCTTGAGTGGTCCTACTTGTTCTAGCCTCCAGCATGCGAAAGACCAGGCGGGAGGGATGCAAATTAGTTCATGAGCCGGCACATGGGCTTGCCTCGCGAACATTTGACACCCTTTGCACTGTTTGACTAGTTCTTCTGCATCTTTCAAGGCTGTTGGCCAATAGAAACCGGTGCGGAAAGTTTTGCCTACCAGAGTTCTTGAGGCTGCGTGGTTGCCGCAACATCCTGAGTGAATTTCTTCTAGGATTTCTTTTCCTTCTTCTCTTGTGATACATTTAAGAAGTACTCCTGATGATGCGGCTCTTCTATAGAGGTTGTCACCTACGAGGACGTAGTTTTTGCTTCTTCTGATTATTCTGGTTGCCTCTTCCTTATTATCCGGTAGTTTGTTTTCTTTGATGTAGTCAATGAAATCTTGAGTCCATGATCTGGTGATTACCATGACCTAGGTTGTTGGTGCTGGTGGCTCAGGGGTTATCTTGCCGGGTTGTTTTATGGAGGGATATGGTAGTTCCTCTACAAATACCCCTGGTGGGACCTTCGCTCTGTCCGATCCCAGCTTTGCGAGGACGTCTGCTGTGATATTTGAATCCCGTAGAACATATAGGATTTCTGGTCCTTGAAAATTTTTCTCTAGTTTTCATACTTCAGCGCAATAGGCGTCCATGTTGTTTTTGGTACAATCCCAGTCTTTGTTGACTTGATTGATGACCACAGCTGAATCTCCATAGACAAGCAACCTTTTGATTCCAAGTGAAGTCGCGACTCTTAGCCCATGGATGAGTGCTTCATATTCTGCTTCATTATTTGTGGCTTGCCATAGGATTTAGAGTACGTATTTGAGCTGTTTTCCTTCTTGTGATATGAAAAGAACTCCTGCACCTGCTCCGCCTAACTTGAGTGATCCATCGAAGTACATTTTTCAATGATCGAGGAAGATATCTGGTGCGGGTTGTTGGATTTCTATCCACTCGGCCACGAAGTCTGCGAGTGCTTGTGATTTTATTGCCTTCCGAGGAGAGAAATCAATATTTAGAGCTTCGAGTTCAACTGCCCACTTTAAAATGCGTCCTGTTGCATCTTTATTGTGTAGGATGTCTCCAAGAGGAAAATCTGTTATTATGGTGATTTTGTGGCTTTCAAAGTAGTGTTGAAGCTTGCGGGAAGTGATTAGGAGGGCATAGAGTAGTTTCTGTACATGCGGGTACTGTATTTTTGAATCTGTCAAAACTTCACTGATGTAGTATACTGGCCGCTGTACTTTGTATACATGCCCTTCTTCTTTTCTCTCCACCACAATTGTTGTACTGACCACAGTAGATGTTGCTGATATGTATAACATCATGTCTTCGTTTTTCTCTGGTGGTGTAAGTATGGGTGATGATGTGAGGTACATTTTAAGGCCTTCAAAAGCCTCCTTAGCTTCCTCTGTCCACTCAAATTTGCCTGTCTTTTTTAGTAGCTTGAAGAAAGGGAGTCCTTTTTCGCCGAGTCGCAAGATGAAGCGATTGAGGGCTGCCATGCTTCCTGTCAATTTTTGCACATCTTTTACACTGCGCGGGGGTGCCATTTCTGTTATTGCTCGGATTTGTTTGGTGCTTGCTTCTATTCCTCGATTACTGACTAGGAATCCGAGTAGTTGTCCTGAAGGTACTCTAAAAACACACTTGTTTGGGTTCAATTTTCACTTCCATTTATTTAGATTTTCAAAAGTCTGCTTCAAATCTTCGATCAGCATGTCTGGGTTCTTTATCTTTACCACCACATCATCGACATAAGCTTCCGCGTTGTTGCCAATTTGTTCACCGAGGCATGTTTGGATAGCTCTTTGATAGGTAGCGCCCGCATTCTTGAGTCCAAAAGACATGGTTTTATAACAATAGGCACCAAAAGGAGTGATGAAAGATGTCTTGTTTTGATCTTCTTCTCTTAATTTAATTTGATGATATCCTATGTAGCAATCGAGCAAAGATAGTAGAGCGGACCCTGCTGTTCAATCGACAATTTGATCAATTCGTGGTAACCCGAATGGGTCCTTTGGGCAATGTTTGTTGAGATCCGTGTAATCGATGCACATACGCCATTCTGCCGTGTTCTTTTTCTGTACTAGAACAGGGCTGGATGAAGAATTTCTCTTATAAAACCGGCTGCCATTAATTTTGTAATCTTTTCTTGATTGCTTCCTTTTTGTCTGGTGAGAATCTTCTCAACCGTTGCTTAATTGGTTTGGAGCCTTCATTGACATCAATTCTGTGCTCAGCCAACTCTCTTGGGACACCTGGCGTGTCGGCCGGTTTTCAAGCGAAGATATCCTTGTTGTCCCAAAGAAAGTTGGTGAGCGCAAGTTCCTATTTAGCCGAGAGGTGGGCACTGATGGTCGCTGTCTTCTCAGGATCACCAGTACCCAGGTCGATTTTCTTTACATCGGCTTCTTTCTGAGGTGCGAGGATGCTAGGTTTCTTTGCTGGGATTTCCAGCTCCTCCGGTTCATCTGTGCGGCAATGGTGGTAATTTCTTCTCTGTCGTCGGCTGCTTGTGTTTTTGCTGCGATTTGGATTGCTTGAATATCACAATTGAAGGCACGCTTCAAGTTTCCTCGGAGGGAGAGTACTTTGTGAGGACCTGGCATCTTGAGCAAGAGGTATGAGTAGTGAGGTATAACCATGAATTTTGCGAGCGCAGGTCTTCCGAGGATGGCATGATATGATGATTCAAAGTCTGCAACTTCAAATTGGATGAATTCGGTCCGGTAGTTTGCTTGTGTTCCAAATGTGACTGGCAAGGTGATTTGTCCGAGTGGCATGGCCGCTTTGCTGGGTACTATTCCATAGAACGGTATTCCTATTGGGGTGATCAACCTAGCAAGATCTAGCCCCTTCTTTTTTAGTGTTTCTGAAAATATGATGTTGAGTCTAGCTATATATTGGGGTGATCAACCTAGCAAGATCTAGCCCCTTCCATAGAACGGTATTCCTATTGGGGTGATCAGAACTCTGGTGATCGTCATCCCTGCTATAGTTGGATCTAGGACTAGTAGATATAGGCCGGCATTTCCAACGCTTGTCCATTGATCTTCTCTTGAAAATTGGATTGGGTATCGTGACCAATTTAGGTACCTTGGGACCGCTGATTCGGCTGCCATGATGCTGCGGAGAGCAAGTTTGTCTTGGTGCTTGCTTCTGGAACCCGAAATCCCAGAAAAAATTACAGCGACCGTTTCCTTTGGCTGCCGGAATCCTTTGTCTTCTGTGTTGACTTCGTCTTTCTTTCCGTTATCCTCTTGTTTATCTTTGTTTTTTCCTTTTCTTGCATACCGATCATTGAAGATTCGGCAGTCCCCCGTTGTGTGGTTTCCCTAAGGGTGCCATATACAGTGCATATTTTCAATATCCTCAAACCTCCTGAATCTTGAGAAAATTTTCATCTTGTGAGCCATGGTGATGGTGTTGTCTGGTCGACGTTTCCTATCTGAATGATCCACGTTTGGAAAAAATTTTCGGTCCGAGTTGTCTCTGTTGTTTTCTCGATTATTTCTGTCTGGGAATCTTTCCTTTGTTTTTTCTTCAGCCATAATCATCTTTTCTACCACGCGTCTGAATTCTTCATTGTTCCTTGGGTTTTCTTTGTAAAAATCTTAAAACTGCCACTTAGCCATGATTCCATGGGAAAAGGCTTCAATCACTTCTCATTCAGTAATATCATGTACTTGGGCGCGTAATTCTCCAAAACATCGATAGTAATCTCTGAGGCTTTCACCTCCCTTTTGCTTGAGTCCTTTTAGTTCTGCGTGTGTGATGGGGTGCGTGATGATGCCTGCGAAGTTCTCGCAAAAAGCTCTTTGCAAATCTTCCCAGCCTCTGATTGACCCTATGTTCAACTTATCGAACCATTGGAGGGGCATGTTTTCTAGGGCCATGGGAAAGAATAATGCTTTGATATCATCATCTCCTTCGGCTAGTTCGATTGATTGCGAGTAAATTCGGAGCCACTGTTTTGGCTCGGTCTTCCCGTCGTACTTGGAGTGGTTTGATGGTTTGAACTTGTGGGGCAACCGTATTGAAGCGAGTCGTCTTGAATAACACGGGAACCTATCGTGTGTCCCGACTTCTGTGCTCAGACTCGGCTCCTTCTTCTGACCAATTGTTATTTGGAATGAATCAAGGTGGTGAGTGGTGAGATGTCCTGCTCCCTTTTTCTCTTGGACATTCGATTTGGTTGCTCCGATTATTGTCTCTCCTTCTTTCTCGATTTTGGCTCTCGTTTGGCCCTAGTCTCTTGAAAGCGGACCTTTTTTGACTTTGCGCATCTTGTTCATGTGACGCTGTCTTGGTGGGGAACCCGGAAGGGGCTCTTCCACCATGTACCTTCTGAGCTGCTATCCGGAGAACCTCTCGGAGTCGTTCTTGTTCTTCGTTGGGATGCAAAATTGCTTCGAGTTCTTCCATTGCTTCTCGGATCTTGTTGTATGGTGCTTCGTGGGCCTTGGTTGCGTGTTTTGTTCGGCTTGTTTTTCTGATCTTCTCTTGTAGTAATCGGCCAGCTCCATCCTGTATGTGTTCTGTGCTTCTTTTCGCTGTCTGGCATGGTGTCTCCGACCTTCTTTCAGTATGTTCCTTTTTTCTCTAGTCCGTCGTTGGCCTTCAGATTCGCCATCGTATTTAGGCACGTTGGGTGATATGTTTGATTCTGACTCATCCAAAGATCTAACATCGGGCGCAACTGGTGGCATCAGTAGTGGTCGCCGGATCATGAAGGCTTCTCGGCCTGGTACCAGGCTTGCCTTGCCGCTGAGGACTTTAGCTGGACTGTTTGCATTGCAGAGTGTACTACCTTTTTGATAGGGTAGAGTGATGGTTTCTTCAACTAGCTGGACATTGCTGTTTAGGGGATAAGTACCTGGCCAATGGACTAGGCAATCTTTAGGTGTTACGGTTAACATAAGACCTTCCTATGCCTCGGTAAGTCGCAGCTTCTGTATCCGTCCAGTCATGCCTTGGGGTGAGTCTTGATATGTCTTTGCCACGTTGTTGAGTCCGGTTGGGAGATGGTCCAATTTCTTGAAAGAGACTTGAAGTAGATTCGAATTGATCTCTTGAAGAGTTGATGCTGTGTTCTGGAGTCCAATTGGAAAAGAACTCGGTTTTATTCCAAAAGAACCTGGATTGGACTCCGAAGAGGAATCCGACCCGGACACCAAGTTGAGATCAGTTGTCGTTGGAGCGTGAGCTGATTCGGGCATTGTAAGGGCTGAGAATCTTTCGACAAGATTTTTTGCTAATCCCGTCAGAAGAGTGTGATCTTCGTGGGCTTCGACGAGATGTCCATGAAGGTTGCCCTCATTGTCCGCTTCGCAGACCCACAATCCGAAGATGAAGGTTGATCCCATCGGGAAGATCTTGTCATCGAAATCGGTAGAGCTCTTGATTGCGATTGCGCCGAAAGCCCCTACCTGGCGCACCAGCTGTCGGTGTTTGACCACCGATAGCCTGCCACGGGGGTACCTAGGACAATTGATCGGGCTTCGGTGCGTGCTAGAACTCGACGGTGAACGCAGAGACAGTCAATTTATACTGGTTCAGGCCCTCGATCGATGATCGAGTAATAACCCTACGTCCAGTCGGCGTTAGCCTTTGCGTTGGATTGATTGTGTTATGTTGTTCCTTTTTACAGGGGTGCCCACAGCCTCTCTTTATATCGGTAGAGAAGGCTGTGGTGCCGTTACTGTAACACCCCGGGTGTTATAGTTGCTAATTAATCTGCCATGTCATCATATTGCATCGCAAAGCATCCATGATTAGGTCAACCCTGTTATGCATTAACTAAAATAAGTTTACCTTTCTAGGTTGGATGAGCTTCTCGGTGGTGTGATCTGAACCGAAAACTCTAATTTCGAATGCCACTGCAAATACTTAGTCCATGCCCTGCGTAATTTGAGGTGTGTGACTGTGTTACACACTAGTGTCAAGTGTAGGGTATGAACTCAAGTACAACACGTAAAAGGAAGCTCCAAGTTTGAGCTTGAATTGGAATCCAAAACTTGTCGCGAGTTTTCCGATTCGAATTTGAATGCAAATTTGGGGAAATATTAAAAGATTTTCAAAAGCTAAATTGGTCAACCAAGAGTGGCATTTGGTCAACCATGTCATGCTTGTCTAAATGATGCCCTTGGGTGATGGTTTGATCATTAAGTAATCACCAATTAAGGTAGCAACAAATTTCAATTGAAAATTCCTCCGAAAACCCTAAAATCCAAAACCCTGTTTTACCCCTTTTGAAATAATTCAAAATCTAAGCAAAATTTGGGAAAAAGTTTAAAACCAAGTTTGTAGAACTTTTCAAGGGCTACAACTTTGGTGTTTTGAGTTTTCAAGGTTTTAGTGAAAAATGTGGAGCAATTTTGAAAAAGAAGCAAATTTCAAATTTGACCCCTTTTTATCCCCAAACTCAAATTTCAAAATGGAGGCAGAATTTGAAAATGGTTTGAGTAGCAAAGTTGTAGGTCTTGGCTAGATGTACAACTTTGGTGTTTGGAGTTTCTGAAGTTTCAATACAAAATCCAAAGTAATTTCTAAATTACCAAATTTCCAAAAAGTGTCCCCTTTTGAATTTAAACTCAAATTTAAAAATCCAGTTCGAATTTGAAAAAGTGTTCAATACAAAACTTGTAGAGCTTGAAATTCTGAAGATTTCATATCTTGGGAATTTTCAAGTTGTTACATGAATTTGAGAGTAATTTGAGAAAATAGTTTGAAATTGCAAAAAGTGGGGGGGGGGAGCTACAGTGAACGGCGAATCAGAGCAGGGCACCGCGCGGCATGGGAGCCGGCCGATCGCCGTGGCCTTCGGCCAGCTTCCAGGCGCGCCTTCGACCGCCAGCGTGAGCTTCAGTGAGTTCGCGTCGAGCCACACGTCGCCTGGAGGTCGTTTTCATCGCCCTATATAAGGAGAACACCGTCACCGGCGTGTTTCCTTTTTTCTCCATTTCCACCGCCACCGCAGCTCCGCCGCTCGCCGCTGCCGCCGTTGAGCCGCCACTAGCCACGCAAATCGCACCAGCGAGTTCGCCCCGCCCTCGCGCACCTCGTGGTCCAACTGGTTTAGCCGTTTTCTCGCCCGAACCACCGCACCACCACTTCCCGTGCCCAATTCCGGCGACCGAGCCGCCCTCACGTGGCCAGCATCCACCACCGCCTACTAGCGCCTCCTTGTGGCTTCACTGCAACCGCTGTAAGCTCCTGTTGCTCCCCTTGCTTTTGCTTTAGACGTTACCGTAGTAGACCGCCGGGACGCCGGTCACCGTGACCGCCGGTCCGCCATGGCCGTCGGGAGGGTCCTCCCGAGGTCGTACCGTGGTCGTTAGGTGTTAAAATGGAATCGCCGTGAAGTATAGATGCCATTGAACAGCTCGGTTGAGCGACCGACACCGTGATCGCCGGCCGGCCACCGTGTGGTCATGGCCGAGCGCGCGGGAGAGCGAGAAGAGAGCGGAGGAAAGGGATGACAGGCGGGGCCGAGAGGTCAGCGAGAGAAAGAGCGCGCGCGGGCGCGGCTGGGCTGGCCTGCTGGGCCGCGCGCGTTGCTGGGCCGCGAGCGAGCGAGCGAGCGAGCGCGGACGCGAGCGCGCGGGCCGGCCGTTCGGTTGGGCCGAGCCGGAGGAGGGAAGGAGGAGTCGGCCCGATCGGGAGTTTTTGTTTTTCTTTTTCAAAAATGTGAATAGTATTAGTATTTGTTTATTTCATTAAAATTTTTGTAGAGCTCCAAAAATAGTAAAAATTTTTGTGTAAGCTTTTCAAGAGGTAAACTACTTAGGAAAAATATTAAATGCTAAGTTTGATTACTTTTTGCAAGTTAATTAATTAGTTCAATTAAATATTAAATGCAACTTCCATGAATTTTAATAATTAAATTATTAATCCAAAATTCATGAAATTTATTCTAACACTGTTTTAGGCCTTGGTTAACCCTTAGAAAAAGTTTAAGCTTGTTGAGATGAAGTTTGATCTAATATTAATTATGCCCTAATTAATTAAATGTTTAAATAATTGTTAAAATTGTTAACTTTAAGTGTTGTGTGCCTTTTTGATTGAGTGATGACCTTGGGTCACTAATTCTTGGTGATCCTTGACACCTTAATTTCATGATTGAGCTCGTTAGTAACAAGTTCAGTAAGAAACGTTAGCGTTGCTTAAGTTATCGCTATTAGTTAGTAGGTTTTACTGTTTTGCGACTGTACCGCGAAGGAAAGTTGTACTCAAGTCGTAAACCGTGGCATTTTATCATCAAGCATCATGTTTATCACCGCATCATGTTAAGACATGTTATATACTCGTGTAGTTCCCGCTTTCGAGAAAGTCGAAGTTGGCGAGCAAGTCTTCGGAGAAGAGTTGTCGTCGGTGGGTTCCGGACCGGTAGCCGGAGTCTTCGAGTCCGAGTCAGTCGTCGCGTCAGAGCAAGGCAAGCCCCGGTGCATTTAAACCCTTCCTTGAGTTTTACAAATCGTTATCACTGGTATTATGGTTTATTGCATTAAGTAATTAGGAGTTGAGTGATAACCCAATTGCTGCATTATCATCCTTGATTATTGCGATATCACCCTTGATACCTGTTTTACTGAAAATGCGTAGTATGCTTCGCCATGCTTAATGAGTTAAGTTTTTTTTTAATGAATGTTTACATGGCCATGACGGCATACTTAATGAATATTGAAAGATGAGAATGAACTTGAAAGATCGGGCGGGTGGTTTGACCACTGCTAGCATGCATTAGGAAAGGAGTCTCAATGTAGTGTTTCCGCCTTGTCAGCTAAGGACCGTCCGTTGTAAGCCCGCTTGTGTTTCGAGACTTTGCAACTAGCCTCATGCCTTGGGTAAGCCCAAAATGTTGGTGATTCCATTTCGAGAACGTCTAACCTCGCACTGGGAGTGGAGAGATGGCGAGAGTAGTGTGTACCCTCGTGGCCAAGGACTGGATTGGAGGAGTACTGTGCTCTCGGGTGGCGATGGACACGTTCTGGTTTTGGGAGATCTAAATGAGGGTTGGCATATGCAAGATTTGGTTCTACATATGTCGTGAGGTTAGGGATCCCCAGCTGGGTATAATCGGTTCGAATCGTCGTTGCTCCTCGGTTATGGAGACTCGATCGCCTGACTTACATCGTAGTTAAGAACTGGAATTGAAAGAAAGAATGAGAAAGATCTTGATGAGAATTACTTTGATCTAGATTAGGATCACTTAGAATTGGTTAATGAACCATCAATGGTAAAAGTAAAATATTGAAGGTAAGGATTTACTTTAGTAAGCTTTTCTGCAAAAGAAATTTTTGATTCTTGAATACCCGTACCTTGATTCCCTAAAGCTAGCATGCCCTTGGAGTCTTTTCTTAGTCGGGTAAGTCTTGTTGAGTACTCTCGTACTCAGGGTTTGTTAAACCCCTTGTTGCAGGTGCGGTTCATGAACAAGTCTGTTTTGAGCCTTGTTGCATGACCGTTGTGGCTGAAGAAAGTGACGTCGAGTAGACTGTGTGGCCTCTGGGCAAGGCATTTCGCTTGTGTGTTTGTAATAAAGTTACTACTGATACTTCTCTACTACCGGTTTGTAATAATGTTACATAAGGTTTGGAGTTTGAAAACTAAGGTTGTAAACTTAAGTTATTGTAAGACTTCCGCTACTTTACTCTGATGGTATTTTGAATAAACTGTTGTAATATTGCAATACTCCCGTGATTAGATCATGTTCGGAGGAAAGCAGGCCTTTTAAGTTATGAGGAACATAAGTACGGCTGTCAGAGGTCATTATGACGATGATAGGTACATGTGGGCCATCATAATTAGGAGGTTCTGTGACAGCTACAATCCTAGTCGGATCCAAAGAAGGTGTCCTGAACTAGATATAGAAGTTACTTTCCATAGTAGTCCGACTAGTCTGGCCTATTCTATTTGAGTTCGGTGTAGCAGACACTACATCTCTTCTAGTCCCTATCCGTGGGCCAGGCCAGGGCCCACGACCCGCAGATGTATAGTTACGGAACCCTGTGGGTCCCGTATCAACAAACGCTAATAGTAGAGCTCGCGTAGTTCTTTTCTCGAGTCTTTCGCTTCAAGAGTTCGAGAGAGTTTCTGATTGTACTACCGCTCGGGAGATCTAGGTGAGGCTTCAGAGCTATCACGAGGGGACCGCATAGGTCAAAACCAGACTCTATGAAATGTATAAGAGGGAGTACGAGAACTTCACCCAGCTTGATGGCGAGTCCATCGATGCCATGTTTTCTCGCTTTCAGACCATCGTCAACAAGATGCGAGCAAACAAGGCACAATTACCTTATGACGATCATGAGATGGCACTCAAGCTTCTATATGCTCTAGATCAAAAGGTACGGGATGTGAAGGTGTCCGCGATCATTGAGTCCGCAAGCTACGACACCCTCACCGTGGATAAGCTTTTCAGCAAGCTCAAGTCCACAGAGATCGACTACTAGACCCAAGCCAAGCTCAAGAATCCCTCTGCACCGACTATGGCTTTGATCTCAGGTAATGGCTTAAGTTCTTTTGCTAACCCCTCATAGATGTCGTTTGCCTTGTCATCTTTGGTGTCTGTCACAGAGGAGCAATTGGAGGCCCTTGGGGATGACGAGCTGGCGTTGATCATCAGCCGGTTCTCGCGGTTTCACAACAACCGCTTGAATCGCCGACGTGGTGGTGGTTCGAAGGAAGGATGCTACGACTGTGGAGATCACGACCACTTCATCGCCCACTGCCCTAAGAAGAACAAGCACTCCTCCGACAAGTACGACTCTAGCAAGCGCAAGGACAAGCGCGAGTACACCTCCAAGCACAAGTCGAAGGGAGGATTCGACAAGGAGGCGTTGAAGAAGTACTTCAAGAAGGCCAAAGCCCAAGAGCGTGCCTTCCTCGCCTCCCTCAGCGACCTCGACAATGACACCGATGATGACCAGTCTTCTTCTCCCTCAAGTGACGATGAGTCTGAGAAGAGACGTGAGGACAAGTTGACCGGGTTTTGTTTCGTCGCCAAATCCAACCACGGAGGCTACTGCACCATGGCCGTGGATGAAGGGGTGAAGCCCAACATGGACATGCTCCCCGGCGACGACGACTCTACCGAGGTAAAACCCACCATCGATGCTCTTATTGCCAAGCTTGATATCATGACTGATACTTTGATGAGTCAAGATAAGCTACTAAAACGTGCTGCTCATGAGAGGAAAGAGTTTAAGGACAAGCTAGAAGTTGTGAAGAAGGAGCTTGAGGAAGCTAAGAAGCTTGTCGTTCATGTGTCTGACGAGATTGAGTGTGATGAATGTGCTGTTCATATGACCAACTTTTCTGAGTTGCAATCTAAGTATGCTGCCTTATTAGATGAGAACGATGAGCTGAAGGCTAGTCTAGCTTGTTGGGTGTGTGCAAGTCTTGTTCAGGCTTGCAATCTGAGTTGGCAGAGAAGAATGCCAAGATCCTTGCTCTTGAGAAGGCCAGTTCAGATAGCACGGTTGTTGAGTGTGCACGTTGTGAGAGTTTGGTGTTGGAGCTTGAGTCTTACAGGCATGACAAGATGAGATCCAAGAAAGACAACACATACCTTCGGTCCATCTTGAATTGGGTGTCTTGTAGTGAGCCGTAGTTGGGCATGATGATGAGCCAGTTCAGGCGGGGAACTGGGACATCGGGAGTAGGCTTGCTCTAGGTGGGAAGGGTGAACATGTCTATGGTAAAGTTGGTGAGTTCAGTGGTTTGAACCCAAGTGAGAAACTTTCCACTACTCCCAAATTGATCAAGATCAATCCACCTAAGCCTACCGAACCCACTATGAAAGATGGAGTGTTTGTAGAACCTCCAAGAGCTCCACCCTAGAAACAAGTTTGGGTTCCAAAACCGAACCATCTCAGGAACCCACTTGACACTCTACCGAACATCTCTAAGGATCCCCTTTCTAAAGCCAAAAAGCCACCAAGAGTGAACCATACCCATAAAAGAGTGAGCCAACAACCACCCAAGAGAGAGGTGAGTTATCACTGTGACTACTGCCATAGGGATGGTCACCTTGTTGAGTTTTGCTTCAGGAGGAAGAGAGATGAGCGGTGGGAGTATGAGTTGAACAACCGAAACATGTACCGCCCGGCACATGGCGTACATGTGCCGCCTGTTCAGAGGCGCAATGCTGGACCTCGAGGGGAAAAGCCTCAAGGTGCTAGACCTCAGGTTGTGAGACCACGCGGTGGTCGTGACCAGCGCGGTTCAGGTCATGATCAATATGACTTTGGACCTCGTGGTAGTGGCTTTCAGTCCTACAGTTCTAGCAGACCACGTTTTCCCCCACGTGGTGCCCGCTTTCCTCAAATGGGACATGGCATGTTTGGTGTTTTTCCTAACACTTTTTCAGGGCAAATGAGCCAACACTGGTATCCTTCACAGTTTACTAACCCCAGTGTTGCGCCATTTTCTCATCCCATGTCTTTTTATTGATGTAGGACGAAGGGCCGGAGAACACTTGGCTTATTGACTCCGGCTGTTCGCGCCACATGACTGGAAGTTCAAAATGGTTCTCCAACCTCGACCCCGTGCAATGTAAGGAGTACATCACATCGTGGACAATAGCAAAGGTAAGGCGCTTTCTCGTGGAACCATTCGGGTCAAGAGAGTTTTGTCTTGAAGGATGTTGCTTTGGATCTGAATTTGCATTTCAATTTGCTTTTAGTTTAACAACTCCTTCAGGATGGCTTTGAAGTGCGCTTTAAGACCAGCTTGTCTCGAGTTCTTGATTCTCAGGGAAATCTTGTTTGCCAGATTGTCCCTTTTGGCCATGTCTTTCGAGCTGATTTTTCTCACTCCTTTGGCTCTTCTCGATGTTTGGTGGCTAGATCCTCCTCTGAGCTTTGGAAGTGGCATAGGAGACTTGGTCACTTGAGTTTTGACCTACTAGTTAGGTTGAGCTCACTTGATATAATCCGAGGATTGCCCAAGTTAAAATTTGAGAAGGATTTGGTGTGTCACCCTTGTCACCATGGGAAGATGGTTGCCACTTCTCACCCACCTGTGAACCAAGTCATGACCAAGGAACCTGGCGAGCTACTTCACATGGACACAGTTGGTCCAGCTCGGGTTCAGTCAGATGGTGGGAAGTGGTACGTTCTAGTGATCGTAGACGACTTTTCTCGCTACTCTTGGGTGTTTTTCGTGGAGGGTAAGGATGAGGTTTTTTCACATGCTCGGGATTTGATTCTTCAGTTGCAAAATGAGTTCCCTAAGAATGCCATGAGAGCGATTCACAGTGACAATGGCACAAAATTCAAGAATACTCATTTTGAAACCTTTTGTGCTTCTTTGGGCCTCGAGCACCAGTTTTTATCTCCTTATGTCCCTCAGCAAAATGGTGTTGTTGAGCGCAAGAATCGGACCCTCGTTGAGATGGCCAGGACGATGCTCGATGAGCATAGGACTCCTAGGAGATATTGGGCCGAAGCGATCAACACCGCATGCCATGTTTCAAATCGCATTTTCTTTCAAGCTTTCATGAAGAAAACTTTTTATGAGTTGCGATTCGGAAGATCACCCAAGGTATGAAACAAGATAATTTAGACAAATTTGAGTCTCGATCCTCCGTTGGTATTTTTCTCGGTTATGCTTCACATTCTCATGCTTATCGTGTACTTAATCTTGAAACTAACCGAGTTGTAGAGACCTGTGAGGTTACCTTCGACGAGACCATGCCTTGTTCTGTTCCTGTCTTTGAAAGTGCAGGTGATCAGGAGATCGGTGAGAGCATCTTTATTGAGGAGAATGAGGAAGATGCTGATTGGGGAGATGCCGAGCCGACCTCTTTGGCTGCTCCAGTCGAGTCTGCGATGACTACTTCGGCTCACGGCCCCGATCCCTCTTCTTCCACTACTTGGGGTCCGCACGAGCCGCCTCCTCAGCCTACGCCTACTGTAGCTGAGGACGCCCCAGCTGCTGTTGAGGGGGAGGCGACTTCTTTGAGAGAAGCACCTTGGCACATTTAGCGTCGCCACCCACCTCAAACCATGATCGGCGACATCAGTCAACGTGTTACACGCTCAAGGTCATATAAAATCTCACATTTCGCTCATTCCGCCTTTGTCGCTAATTTTGAGCCACAAAATGTTGGACACGCACTTTCTGATCCCGATTGGGTCAATGCTATGCACGAGGAGTTACAGAACTTTGAGCGGAATGAAGTCTGGGTCTTAGTTCCACCTCCACCTGAGTGTCACTCCATAGGTATAAAATGGGTTTTCAAGAACAAGCAAAGTTGTTGGGACTATGCCATAGGGGTTATCATAGAGATGATTGTATTGCCTTGTATCCATGACATATTATGAGTCCATTGAATATCCATTAAAGACAACTTGTATCGATTAGCAATTATGTGAATTATTTGTGAAACTCTTTTACTTGTATGGTTATTTTAGAATGGTCCCTGATCGGAGTTTATGTTAGGACGCACATGAATATTAGATCATCACATTATTAGTTGATGACCATGTTTCACAAGTCATAGACATAGAGATGTCAAACTAATAATGTGGGCACATGTGTGACATGTAGGCTGGACTGACCCAACGTGAGATGTTGTTATTGTCTCGATTCACATCATGTACGTTATGTCCTTAGACCTGAGATTGTTGCATGTACTCAAGTTGTGAAATGACCTACTTAGAGACTAACAAACGCTACTCCGTAACTGGGTAGTTATAAAGGTGGTCTTCGGGTTTGTCAAAAAACATGCTGTGAGACATAGACAATCAAGATGGAATTTGCCCCTCTCTATGTGAGAGAGAGATATCAATGGAACACTCTAATGATTGGATCAACAAATGCATGGCCGTGCTTAGGTTAAGTGTTAACCTATGAGTTGGATCAAATATCGTGTGGCAAAAGGAATACCATGTATATGGTTTGTGGTGGTTCGACTGATATGATCTTTGCGTACACATAGGAGTTGACACGTCTTGCTAGAGACCGCTATCAACTAATGGCCGAGTAGGAGTACTTGGGCCACGTCTACGTGTGCATGAACCCATAGGGTCGCACGCTTAAGGGGCTGGAAGCCTAATTCGGGTTGGACCCAAATTTGACTAGGCTTAGGGTTTTCTAATTGGGCCTCCAACTTGGGGCTGATTAGAGGTGCCTATATTAGAGAGGGAGGGGGCGCGTCTAGGTGACTCACGCCATTGGGCAGCCACCGTCACCCCCCACGCTCACGCCTACTGCTCCTCGCGGACCTAGCAGTCTGGAGGCGCAACGCTTCCTCCCCGTACGTGTGGGATACCTTGGAGGTGCTGCATCTGGAGCACAAGGACGAACCGCACGAGAGGGATGATCTGCGAGCGAAGGGTGGACGTGACGGATAACCACGCAACTACACGGCACTGCTACGACGCGTTCGACTACATCGAGTCGCTTCCGCTGCACCTGCGCGTCTAGTGGTAATTCCGTAACCTGTAACTAGCAGTAGATCCTGGTTTATGAGGTCAAAATTTTAATTTTATGGCTAGCGTAGCGCCCTCATAACCCTTCAAAAGTGAGGATGGAGTGGTGGTGAGGAACAAAGCTAAGCCAGTGGCTCAGGGGTTTTGTCAGAAAGAGGTTGTAGACTTTGAAGAAACCTTTGCTCCTGTGGCCCATATCGAGGCTATAGGGATGCTCTTGGCTTATGCAGCTTCGAAAGGGTTCAAGCTGTATCAAATGGATGTGAAGAGTGCCTTCTTGAACAGATACATAGAAGAAGAGGTGTATGTGAGGCAACCCCCTGGCTTTGAAAATCCCAAGTATCCCAACCATGTTTATAAACTCCACAAAGCCTTGTATGGGTTGAAACAAGCCCCGAGAGCCTGGTATGAGCATTTGAAAGCTTTCTTGCTTGCTAAGGGCTTTAAGATGGGTTCTGTAGATAAAACTTTGTTTCTCCTCAAACAAGGCACTAACACTTTGTTGGTTCAGATTTACGTGGATGATATCATTTTCGGTGGCTCCTCTCACGCTCTTGTTGCAAAGTTTTCTAAGACTATGAGCAGGGAATTCGAGATGAGCATGATGGGTGAATTGACTTTCTTCCTTGGGCTACAAATCAAGCAAACTCAAGAAGGAACATTTGTGCACCAAGGGAAGTACACCAAGGATCTCCTGAGGAAGTTCGATATGGGCGAGGCCAAGCCTCTTTCGATGCCCATGTCGACCACGATGGCTCTAGACGAGGACAAGGAAGGAGAAGCTATGGACCAGAAGGAGTACCGAAGAATGATCGGGTCGTTGCTGTACCTGACGGCGACGAGATCGGACATCCAATTCGCGGTTTGTCTCTGTGCGCGCTTTCAGTCTTCACCGCGCACTTCGCATCGTCAAGCCGTCAAGCGGATCATGAGGTACCTTCGTTTCATACCCGAATTTGGTCTTTGGTTTTCGGCTTCCTCCTTTCTTTCTCTTTACGGGTATTTCGATGCAGATTATGCTGGTTGTCGTGTTGAGAGAAAGTCCACTTCTGGGACTTGTCAGTTTCTTGGGTCTTCACTTGTGTCTTGGTCCTCTCGCAAGCAATCCACTATAGCCCAATCCACCACAGAAGCTGAGTATGTTGCTGCTGCTGCTTGCTGTTCCCAATTGCTTTGGATGGTTGCTACCTTGCGTGACTATGGCTTAGAGTTTAGGCGAGTGCCTTTGTTCTGTGACAGCACCAGTGCCATATGTGTAGCCCAAAATCCCATTCTCCACTCCAAAACCAAGCACATAGAGGTCTATTTTCACTTCTTGCGAGACCACTATGAGAAAGGGGATATTGACTTATTCATGTTGACACCCACAACCAGCTCGTAGATATCTTCACCAAACCCCTTGACCAAGCCCAGTTTGCTCACTTACGAGGGGAGCTTGGAGTTTGTTTTCCTTTTTAGAGGAGGGAAGTTTTTTTTTGTTCTTGTACATTAGTCTTTGGTTTTCTTTATAGTTTAGCTTTTGATTTTGTTTTTGTATCATATTTGCATATCATATCATCATGTATCATATTGCATCTTGAGCTTCTTCATTATAGTAGCTAGATTGATACTATGCTCTTGTTGGGGATGTTATGGATATACATGATGTGTTTTGCTAGGCTCACTTTGATCTCTTGATATGAGCTAAAAATACCTCTTTCAATTGTGAACTTGAATAACACTTGAAGAAACTTGAAACATGTTCACCACTACTTGTGGCAACTGGCATGTGTAGGTGTGTCGAGAACCCCTTTTGCTTCATATATATATGCTTAGTTGCTACGACTCATACCTTGAGTCACATACTTGCTTGAGAAACTTGAATTTGTGCTAAAACTTGAAAAACAAGGTATGAAAAGATCAGGACGGGTCTTTGCTGTCCCATGTCAGAGTATCGAGACAGCTCCCTATTGCACTTAAGGGTGAACTTGAGCTCTGTAATGGATACCGAGATCACTGTCTTAAGCTTCTGATTGTTTTTGGCATAGGCTTGACATGATCGATAAGTCAGGTTTTGATGGCATCGATAACCTCCCGCACACATTTATTTGACAAACTTTGGTGATAAGCTGCATAACTCCGATAAAATTCAATTGATATCTGAAAATTTGATCAAATCACAAGTTTGTCTCATGACATGATGTATGAACTTTGTTTGGGGTAGTTCACTTTGCATACATGTGTAGCACAAGATTGATCTCCTATCTATATTTGCTTTGTGCTCTTTTGGTGGTGAACCCTCTTTTAAATTGCTTAAACTTGATCAAACTTACTACAATGCCATATTTTGTCTCATTTGATCACTTTGAGCATTTGCTAGCACTTGTACTTGTTGATATATATACATGACAACATCAGCTAGAGCATCTTTTCAATCTACTTGCTATAATTTTGAAGCTTCTGCATTTGTGCATTTCTGCATTCATAACATATGTTGAGGGGGAGTTGCAGTCTTTGGATCTAGTTTGATAAGTGCATGTGTCAACAAGGGGGAGAGATAGCACACACGACTCCGAGAGAGAGATCACACTCCACGGGGGAGAAGTTTCCAACTTTCCAAATCCACCCAAAGTTGAGAGATATGCATTGATTTGAGTGAGATTGCATTTGTTCGGGGTGAGTTGTACTTGAGTTGCTTTTGCTAGATGTGTTGAGCCTTTGCCTCTTCTGGAGGGTCTAGCAGTTTTTTAGCTTTTCGAGTTTTGCTAGTGGTGTTGAGCCCGTTGCCTCCTCTTGAGGCATAGCTTTGTTTTACTTGGTTGCGTCGAGCCATTGCCTATGTCTTTGGAGATCAAGTTTTGCTCATTTCAAATGACCCCGTTTTGGCTTTTCTTTGGCTTTTGGTCATTTGGTTGAGCTCTTTGTTTTTCTCTTCTTCTTTTTCTTTTGCTCAAGCTATTCGTGTGTTGGTGTTGCCAATGCACTCATCAAGGGGGAGATTGCGAACACAAGGTTGAAATGTGCCCTTGTGTTTCGTTTTGTGATGAGTGATTGTCAATGTGATCCATGAAGAAGGTTGAGTGGTGACTAACCCTACCATGGCGAAAGCTATGTGTGCGACATGTCTCTTGGCTTGTGTTGTGCAAGTGTGGAGCTCGGAGGCGGTGGTCGATGGCGAGGTGAAGGTCAAGTAGAGACGTGTCGTGCCGACGGACCGGGAGCGATGAAGGGCGGACATAAGGCTTGGACCGAGGGACTAGGAGGCCGGGTGACTAGCCGCGGTGGCTGACACCTGGGACATCGACAAGCGCAAGTGTACATGGGAGTGACCGTGTTGACCGAGTCAAGACGGAGGACGTGCAAGTCGAGCGGGGCTCAGAGGACTTGGCGGCCGACCGGTCAAGGACGGCGGTGACACGCCTCGAGGCAGGGGACGCGTATGAAGTATGCTACTCGCGAGCGTGTTTGGTGGTTTGGGCCTCAAAACCATCGGTGGTGGGTTTACGGGTTTGGGCCTCAAAACCCGGGCGGAGGTTCCGAGGAGGAACGGACGGCACATGGCGGCATCGTGGAGTTTGCGTCGAGACGAAGCTACTGATCAGGATGTGCGGTGGCCGTCGGATGAAGATGAGACTGGGTTGGACCATAACGCCCGTGGGCTAAGTGGTTTAACTCAAGTATATCCAGGGGCAAAACTAGGATTGTGTAATAGCCCTGTTAAATAGGATGAGGGAGCCCCCATCTCCCTCACCTCCTCCATTTGCATTTTTCCTTCATCCTTGTTAGGGTTCCCCCTCCCCTTAGGTGCTTGTGAGAGAGAGGTCCACTAATCCATGTGTTTAGTGTAAGAACCAAGAATTCAAGTGGGAAAGGAGGTCCCGAATCCTCCTTGTGTCCTCCGGGATTTGGAAGAAATTTGTTCTTATGATTTCTGATGTGTTCTTCGCGTTCTTCTTCTTCCCCCTCTCATTCTTGAGCCGATTCTTCATTTCTAGACCATTTTTGTTCATTCTTGTTGCCTTGATTTGAGCTATGACGTGAGTTGAGCCTTTCCACCGAAGGAAATCAACCAATTCCTCACGAGCTCGCAGATCGGGCGATTTCTTGGTCTAGGTCTCAAGAATCGGTGTTTTTTCATTCTTCTTCGATTTCTCATGATAGGCTTGAAATTGGGTGTTGATGTCTTGAAGATATCTTCTTAACACTCCCAAGAACCTACCTGCAAAGTTTCAAGTCAATCCGAGTTGTTTTGATCGAGTTTTGACCCGTTCTTCCTCGGTTCGTGCTGCTGTTTCTGGACAGCGCGGAGCCTCTAGGAAAAAACACGAAACCTCCGGGATGCGGAGCCTCAGGGGAAAAACGCGGAACCTTCAGAAATCTCCAGACCGCGGAGCCTTTGGGTGAAAACGCAGAGCCTCCGCACCTACTGCTTTAAATTTGTGTTTGGGCTCTCCGAGTGCTCGTTTTGAGATCCGTCTTTTGCTTTGTCTTTCTAGCGTCTCAAGGATCATTTTCTAAGTACTCTTGTCACCAGTTGGCATGGGTACTTTGGGTCGAGAACTCGCTTCCTCTCCATAGAAGTTGAGTATCTCTTTTTCGTCCCTCGGTTTAGTTCTTGTTCCTACTCGTTTGTGGTGTCCCGTTGTGTTCCTAGGGAACATCCACTCACTAGTCGGGTTGTGGACATCGTGGTGTTTTGTTCGCGCTTTTGGTGGTGATTTTGGGACAGTAGCCAATTATTTTTGAAAGAAATTTACGGCTCCCATTCACCCCCCCTCTGGTCGCCGTTTTTGGTCCTTCAATACATACAACCAACAAACCTTCACATGCCCTGAAACAACTTCCCCTAACAATGACTCCCATGAAGCCTAGCTTATATATATATGAACAGCAGGCCCGAGAAGGGCTTCATCTACCGTCTACTTTGCTATTGCTCTTGCACTGCCACACGGCTAGCAGCAGGTAACCTCTGATTCCCTTCTGTAGCTTTCCCTATCGAAGCTTGTTGTTCTTCTTTTCTTCCTGTTCTATCAATGACACTATGAATATATATCTATATATGGTGCCATGCCTTGGTTATCTTTTCATTTTTTCCCATTTCTTGAAATGGATTATAATGTCTCCCTTAGGATAGTTAGTTGATCCTACTTTCATAATGTTCTAGTGCCCATTTATTGGTTATTGGGGGACAACTACAGTGATTGTAAGATGGAAGCTAATTCCCTTGCTCTGTTGATCTAAATTTATTGAACAAGTTGGAAAGTTGAGGATCTCATTCATTTTTTTGTTATGAAGTATTACAATCATAGTTGCAATGAAACTCTTTATAAGAATGTTGTGCCATGATAGGGTACCAACGATGAGGTTTTTGAATGTTTTGTGCATGGTACTGTACCAGTGGTGCAAAACACCTTTGAGTATACACTAGTAGAGAACAGACCTTTCATCCGAGGCCAAAATGGGCTCTAGTCCTGGCATTTTTTGCGCCCGGGACTAGAGAGACCTTTAGTCCCGGTTGGTGTCTCCAACCGGGACTAAAGGTCCCTGCCCAATGGCTACTTCGCTCGGCACAGTGGCAAGGGACCTTTAGTCCCGGTTGGAGACACCAACTGGGACTAAAGGTGTACCTTTACTCCCGGTTGGAGCCACCAACCGGGAGTAAAGGTCTACTCCCGTGCCGTGCATCTGACCAGGGTTGGAAAGGGACATTTAGTCCCGGTTGGAGCCACCAACCGGGACTAAAGGTCCCCCTCTATAAATCCCGGCAGTCTTCTTCCTCCCCAAGCCCAAGCTGGACCAAATTTGAAGCTCAGTGTTCTTGCTTCTTTGCTTCTTGCTTCTCCCACTGTTGCTCCATCCATTCTTCGATTCATCCATCGATTTCTTTGATTCCTCCGTCGATTCTTTAGTTGTAAAGGTTACCAATCTCATACTCTAATTTTTCATCATTGGCTTATCTCATATTGTTCACTACATATATATATATATATATATATATATATATATATATATATATATATAGTTTTTATGGTGTTTTTTTATTTGTAAACAATTTAAGCTCAAAATAACTTATAGTTTGCATATTTGGATGAAGAAAGGTTAAAGTAGGTATTTAAAATTAGTATACACTTTTCATTTCTAGCATGCATAGCACACTTCATTGTTGAGAGATATAGAGAATTTTATAGTTTCTTAATTTTATTTGTTTATAAAATGAGAAATTTACAGTGCATTAAAAAATGAGTATAGAGAGTAGATGGCAAATGCTTCCGGGTCCTCGGCCTCTCATGGGTTTCCAAAGCGACTTAGGCCAGGCCTCCCTCTCATTCCATGCGGCAAGTGTCGTGATGAGATGATGATTGTGATGGAGTACCGAGTGAAGAAGGAGGGTCCCAACAAGGGTCGTATCTTCTACAAGTGTCCGGATCGCAATGTGAGTTATTTTATCGTATTTTATTATTATGGTTAGTTTATACCTATTTTCATGATAGTTGTGATTAAAGTTCTAATTTTTTGTTTTATTTTTAGTGGGATGGCAGTGGACGATGTTCAGGCTTCTACTGGGAGGAAGAGTATGTTGAACTCGTGCAAAAATATCTTGCACAACAGGAAGATACGACGGCTAATGAGGCAGTGATCCAGCCGAAGAAGCCCAAAGATGTTGCACAATCGGGGGATTTGTCTGTTTTAGTTGGGATTGGTCGCGAAATCCTTGTGCTCCTGAAGTGCATTTTAGCTTTGGTTCTTTTAGTGGTAGTTGGGATTGTCTACATTGTAGCGATACTTTCATAAATTTGTACCTTTTGTGGTGGCACGCATGTTGTATAAATAATTAATTATGATCTAGGTTTTAATATGGTATTTATGTCATGTAATGCAGATGAGCCGACATTGGATGTACAATGCTGATCGGCTCTCCCAAGAGTTCATTGACGGCGTGCATTCTTTGTTACGTGCGGCCGAGGCAAACAAACGCGATGGTTTCATGTGCTGCCCATGTGCCATATGTAAGAATACGATGGAATATCCTTGCTCAAGGACTCTTCATTCACACTTGTTCAAGTCGGGTTTCATGCCAAACTATATTTGTTGGACGAAGCACGGAGAAACCGGGGTTGTAATGGAAGAAGGTGAAGAAGAACAATGGGACAACAATGACATTATTCCCGATGGTGCGTGCTTCAATGATACTGCAATGGGAGAAGCTGAAGAAGAGGTAGCCGTAGAAGATGAGCCTGCTGATGATCTTGGTCAGGTCATTCATGGCGTACAAAGAGAATGCGAAAGTGAAAAGGAGAAGATCAAGTTCGAGCGGATGCTAGAAGATCACAAGAAATTGATGTACCCAACTTGTGATGCAGGGTAGAAAAAGTTGGGAACCACACTAGAATTGCTGCAATGGAAGGCAAAGAATGGTGTATCTGACAAGGGATTTGGAGAGTTACTAAAAATCCAAAAGAAGATGCTTCCGAAGGATAATGAATTGCCCACCACTACCTACGAAGCAAAACAGGTTGTCTGTCCTATGGGGCTAGAAATCGAGAAGATACATGCATGTCCTAATGACTGCATCCTCTATCGTGGCAAAGAGTACCAAAAATTGGATGCATGCCCGATATGTCATGCATCGCGGTATAAGATCAGGCGAGATGACCCCGGTGATGTTGAGGGCGAACGTCCATGGAAGAAAATCCCTACCAAGGTTATGTGGTATGCTCCTATACTACCACGCTTGAAACGTCTGTTCAGAAACAAAGAACATGCAAAATTGTTGCGATGGCACAAAGAAGACCGTAAGGTAGACAATATGTTGAGACACCCTACTGATGGGTCCCAGTGGAGAGCAATCGATAGAGAATTCTCGGAGTTTGCAGATGACGTAAGAAACTTAAGGTTTGCTTTAAGTACGGATGGTATCAATCCTTTTGGGGAGCAGAACAATAGCCATAGCACTTGGCCTGTTACTCTAAGTATCTACAACCTTCCTCCCTGGTTATGCATGAAGCGGAAGTTCATTATGATGCCTGTGCTCATCCAAGGCCCAAAGCAACCTGGCAATGACATCGATGTGTACCTGAGGGTATTGGTTGACGAACTTCTCATTTTGTGGAATAGAGAAGGTGTACGTGTGTGGGATGAGTACAAACAGGAACACTTTGACCTGCGAGCATTGTTGTTCGTAACAATCAATGATTGGCCTGCTCTAAGTAATCTTTCAGGACAGTCAAACAAGGGATATAATGCATGCACACACTGCTTCAGTGATATTAGAGGTGTATTCTTGAAGAAATGTCGAAAGGTCGTGTACCTTGGCCATCGTCGATTTCTTCCTGCAAATCACCCCGTAAGAAAGAAAGGCAAGCATTTTAAAGCAACGGCAAACCACCTGACCAAGCCTCACAACTGAACCGGTGAGGATGTACTCGATATGGTCAATGATGTGAAAGTCATCTTTGGAAAAGGGCATGGCAGCCAACCTGTTCCAAACGACGCTAACGGTCACACACCCATGTGGAAGAAGAAGTCCATATTTTGGGAGCTACCCTATTGGCAAGTTCTAGAGGTCCGCAGCTCGATCGACGTGATGCACCTGACGAAGAATCTTTGTGTGAACCTGCTAGGCTTCATGGGTGTGTATGGAAAGCCTAAGGACACATTTGAAGCATGACAGGACCTGCGTTGTTTGAGAGAAAGAGACAACCTGCATCCAGAGAAGACAGATGATGGACACCATTACTTACGTCCTGCCAGCTACACTCTAAGCAAAGAGGAGAAGGAAATCATGTTTGGATGCTTAAACAACATCAAGGTACCATCTGGATTCTCCTCGAATATAAAGGGTATTATAAATGTGCCAGAGAAGAAATTCTGTAACTTAAAGTCCCATGACTGTCACGTTCTCATGACGCAATTACTTCCAGTTGCATTAAGAGGAATTCTACCTCCAAATGTACGTCTAGCCACCGTGAAGCTATGTGCATTCCTCATTGCAATTTCTCAGAAGGCAATTGATCCAACGGATCTAGCTAAACTACAGAATGATGTGGTTCAATGTCTCGTTAGCTTTGAGTTGGTGTTCCCTCCTTCCTTCTTTGATATCATGACACACCTCCTAGTTCACCTGGTCAAGGAGATTTTCATTCTCGATCCTATGTTCCTACACAACATGTTCCCCTTAGAGAGATTCATGGGAGTCCTGAAGAAATATGTTCACAACCGTTCTCGCCCAGAAGGAAGCATCGCCAAGGGCTGTGGAACAGAAGAGGTCATTGAGTTTTGTGTTGACTTTATTACCGACCTTGACTCGATTGGTGTTCCTGAATCGAGACATGAGGGGAGACTAAGCAGAAAGGGGACACTAGGGAGGAAAACATATATTGGTACGGAGGATGATTATTTCAATAAAGCGCACTACACAGTTCTACAGAACTCCTCTTTGGTAGATCCGTATATGGAGACACACAAGGATCTCTTACGATCCGAGTTTCCAGGGAAGACTGAAGCTTGGATTACACGTAAGCACATGGAAACTTTCGGCGGTTGGTTGCGAAAAAAATGTCAAGGTGATGAGAGCATCCATGAGCAACTGTATTTATTGGCTATGCAACCATCATGGCATATCGTCACATACAAAGGGTACGAGATAAATGGGAACACATTCTACACAGTAGCCCAAGATAAAAGGAGTACCAACCAAAACAGTGGTGTCCGCATAGATGCCACAGACCCGAATGGGAATAAGCAGACATATTATGGTCACATAGATGAAATATGGGAACTAGAATATGCACCTACTTTGAAGATCCCATTGTTCAAGTGCCAATGGGTGAAGGTGACCGAAGGCGGGGTAACAGTAGACAACGAGTATGGACTAACAACAGTAGACCTTAGTAATATTGGGTACAAAGACGAACCATTCGTCTTTGCCAAGGATGTGAATCAGGTGTTCTATGTCAATGATATGTCTACCAAACCAAAAAGAGGGAAAACAATAATGACTCAATCAAAGAGCCAAAGCGCCACATAGTTCTTTTAGGGAAAAGAGTCATCGTGGGAATTGAGGACAAGTCAGACATGTCAGATGATTATGAAAATGATGACCGAATTCCGCCCTTCAAAGTGAACAAAGACCCTAGCATCTTGGTAAATGATGAGGACACTCCATGGTTGCGACGCGATCATAACCAAGGGACATACGTAAAGAAGAAGTTCACTGCTGTACCCACTTGATGATATAGTGATTTAATGTAGTGTGTGTTTGAGATATTATGTAATAATTGTGAATTCAGATGTTTATTATGTCATGTTTCAAATTAAATCAATGTTTGATTTGGTTGGATTTCTCTCTCGAAAAGTTAAATTAGGAAATATTAATGTTAAAATGATGTCAAAATAAATTCCATGTCCAAAACCTATAGTTTTAATAATTTTAATTAAACACTACATTTTTGCATTAACGAAATAATAAATATTAGTTACATTATGTTTCATAATTATAACAAAACATAAAAAAAATTAGATTATAGATTTTACCTATGTGCAATAAATAAAAAGCAAATCTATATTTCCAAACAAATAATTTTATGCCTTTTATTTAATTTACTATGCATTTAACAAGATTTTAGCATTTGTATTAAAATAAATATTAAAAAAAAGAAACTTTCCTTCATACTGGCGGGAAACAAAAATGTAGCCCACCTTTACTCCCGGGTTGGAATCCCACTCGGGAGTAAAGGTGGGCTGCATTGTAGAGTCCCGCCAAAAAAACCTTTACTCCCGGTTGGTAACACGCACCGGGAGTAAAGGTGCCTTGTATATATGCTCCAGTGCCTGCGCAGATCCCCGACCCCTTCTTCTTCCTCGCACCGCCGCCGCCATTGCCTCTTCCCCGGCCGCAGCCCTTGCAGCACCTACGCCGCGCCCCTCGCCTCGCGCGCGGCCACCGACGCTGGTCGCCCGCGCGCCCCCCCGACGCCAATCCGGCCACGCCAGAGCAAGCCCCACGAGCAATAACCGCCGCCTCGCGCGCCTCGCCTTGCGCGGGCACCAACGCTGCGCCTCGCGCGCTGCCCCTGATGCTGCACTGCCGACGCCGGTCGCCCGCGCGCGCCCCCCCGCACTCCGATCCGCCCACGCCAGAGGCACCCGGCCTCACGCGCGCGGCCGTCGACCCCACCGACGACGACCCCACCGGCGACACTGCGCCGCGCCATCCGCTCCTCCACCGACGATCGAAGTCCTCGCGCGCCTCCACCGACCCCACCGCCTCCACCGGGACACCGACGCTCCACCGCGCGCGCCTCGCCAAAGTCTTAGCGCGCGCCTCGCCCCGGCCCTCTCGCCCGACGCTCAGCGCCTCGCACGAACAACGCCGCCGCCGCCGCCGTTTGTCCTCTGCACGTCGTCGTTCGCCCACTGTACGTCGATCATCGTTCGTCCTCGATCGCGCCCTCATTCGTCCCATGTTTTTAGGGGATTTTGTTTGTCGTTCGTCCTAGATCGCCATACGTTGTCGTTTGTCGTCGTCGTTCGTCGTCGTCGTTCGTATACCGCGGAGCATCGCCGCCTCATGTGTTTGTATACCGCGGAGCATGGCCGCCCTCGTGTGTTTGTATACAGCGAAGCATCGCCGCCCTCGTGTGTTAACCCTAAACCCTAATCAACATATAATTAACGTTAACCCTAATCAACATATAATTAACGTGTGTTAACCCTAAACCCTAACTTATATGTATATATATCGTTAACGCATGAATTACATTATCAAGATCTTAGACATGGAGTATATGTAAACCTATTGTAAACTTTATTTATTTTGACGCAAAGTAAAGTTTTTATTGTTCACGACATAGAGTATATGTATAAGCCAAAGATTTGATGTATATACTGTATACTGACTTCACCCTAGTGTGTGATTGTTTAGCGTTAACGATAACGATAACACGCCCTAGTGTGATTGTTTAGCGTTAATGATGCATATTGTTCATAGAGCATACGCATGTAAGCAAAGATTTGACGTACTATATATTGGTTTTTTTTTTGAAGCTAGATGGCCGACCCGAGAAACATAGAGAGTATAACATATATATTTCATCACCGACGTACATTGAGCATCGGTGACTAGGGCAATGTACGTCGGTGATGACATATATATTATACTCTCTATGTCTAAGATTATGATGATGTAATCCATGCGTTAACGATATATGCGTTAACGAACGTTGATTAGGGTTATCGTTAATTATACGTTAATCAAGTTTTAGGGTTTAGCGTTAACGGCCGAGGGCGAATTACGTCGGTGACTAGGGCGAACCGCGTTGTTGATGTCACCGACGTGGTTCGCCCTAGTCACCGACGCAATTCGCCCTCGGCCGTTTACGTATAGCAAAGATTTCACGTACTATATATTGGTTTTGTTTTTTGAAGCTAGATGGCCGACCCAAGAAACATGGATGAGGAGGAGTTGATGATGCATTTGATCAACACCGGCACTCAAGTTGCCGGCGATGATGGTGCTAAAAATAACGTGCAAGAGGATGCAGATGACGGGAGTCAGTACTTAGCTCTTGAACAAAATGAGCAAGAAGATATTGGCCAAGTATATATTTTTTATTATTAGCTATATACATTATCATATGTCTTATGTGTGCTCATGACATTAAAAATAATGTTTATGTTTTGTAGCCCTCTGGATCGACATCAACAACTACAACGAAGAGTAAAAATGTTCGAGGTCCCAAAAAGCCATTGGAGGGCCGCTTCATCATCTCAGAGTTCAATGTGGACACAGGCAAACCGGGGGGGGGCAAATAAAATGAAATTCGTGCACCACTGTGGTTACCTTGTAAGGGACCGGCTCCCGATCAGTACCCGCGAATGGAAGAAGAAGACCAATGCTCCTCATATCAGTTTTGTCTCCGATCGTGACAAGACGTTAATTTCGAATGATGTCTTGGAACATTTCACGCTCCAAACAGATGGTTATGATGATATAATAGATGGTGATGAATTGAAAGAGTGAATTAGGGATTGGGCAATGAAGAAGATGGCCACCCAGTTTCAGACTTGGAAGAAACACCTATACACGACGTATGTCAAGAAGAAAGCACCAGATTTCACTGTCCCAGGCCCGATCTCAAAGCAGAGGCCCTATTGGGATGAGTTTGTACAGTACAAGACGTCGGAAGAGGGTGTGAGTCGGGTGATAAAGAACCAACGTAATGCCCAACAGAAGACATACCACCATAACTTGGGATCAGGTGGCTACCCGACTGCCATTAAGAAGTGGAACAAAATAGAAGCAGACCTTCTTGCCAAGGGTATCACACCAGAATCACTCGAGTGGGGAGAGCGTGCAAAGAATTGGTTTTTCGCTCATGGGGGAACACTGGACCAGGAGACAGGGAAGTGCGTTTATGGTGCAAGACTGTAAGAAGCAGCAGAAAGATTGTTTTATGCTCAGAGAGCTACTACTAGTGGTGCGTTCAGGCCTAACAGAGAGAAGGATGACTGACGTACGCCATCGGGACTACTGAACACGGTGGCCGAACTAGAGGCAAAGGAAGTGTCTCATGGGAGCATGGATTCCCTCAGGACAGATGTCACAGAACCTCCTAAATTATGATAGCCCACATGTACCTGTCATTGTCATAATGACCTCTAACAGCCATACTTACATTCCTCATAACTTAAAAGGCCTGCTTTCCTCCGATCAGGATCCAATTACAGGAGTATTGCAATTTTACAACAGTTTATTCAAAATAACATCAGAGTAAAAGAGCAGAAGTCTTACATAACTAAAGTTTACAAACCACAGTTTCAAACCTTCAAACTATACGTAGCATTATTACAAACCAGTAGTAGTGGAGTATCAGTAGTAACTTTATTACAACACCCAAACGAGGTGCCTTGCCCAGAGGCCACACAGCCTATTCGTCGTCACTTTCTTCAACGACAATGGTCATGCAGCAAGGCTCAAAATAGACTTGCTCATGAACCGCACCTGCAACAAGGGTTCAACAAACCCTGAGTACTGAGGGTACTCAACAAGACTTACCCGACTAAGAAAGATTCCAAGGGCATGCGAGCTCTAGGGAATTGAGGTATGGTTATAATAAGATTCAAAGTTCTTTTGCAGAAAAGCTTACTAAGGTAAGTCCTTGCTTTCAACATTTTACTTTTACCATTGATAGTTTGCTATTAGATTCTACATGATCCTAAACTAGATCAATTACTTCTTATCAAATTCTCTCATTTCTTCAACATATTCCATTTCTTCACTACGATGTTGGTGCAAGGTCAAGACTCCTTTCTCGTGGAGTAACGACGATTCGAACCGCTTGATTTACCCAGCTGGGGCTTCCTAACCACACGACATATGTAGAACCAAATCTTGCATATATCAACTCTTACTTGGGTCGTCCAAAACCAGAACGTGTCCATCGCCACCCGAGAGCACAGTACTCCTTGAACCCGGCCCAATTCTAGCCCCGAGGGTACACGCTACTCTCGCCATCTCTCCACTTCCAGTGCGAGGTTAGACGTTCTCATGATGGAATAGCCGAGTAAGGCTTACCCAACATGGGTATGTGGCTAGTACTATTAAAAACTCCTTGACACGAGGGCCAACAACGGACGGTCCTTAACTGATAAGGCGGAAACACTACATTGAGACTCCTTTCCTAATGCAAGTTAGCAGTGGCCAAACCACCCGCCCGATCTCAAGTTCATTCTTATATTTCAGTATCCAACAAGTTATGCCTTCAGAGTGCCATTTAAAACATCTCATTTTAAAAGCCTAACTTAATAAACATGGCGAAGCATAACTACGCATTTTCCAATAAAAACAGGTACCAAGGGAGATATCACAATAATCAAGGATGGTAATGCAACAATTGGGTTATCACTCAACTCCTAATTACTTAATGTAGTAAACCATAGTACCAGTGATAAAGATTTGTAAAAAGTCAAGGAAGGGTTTAGATGCACCGGGGCTTGCCTTGCTCAGACGAGACGACTGGTTCAGGCTCAACAACACCGACGTCCGGTCCAGAACCTACTGACGACGGCTCTTCTCCGGAAGCTTGCTCGACGACGTTTACTTCCTCGAAAGCAGAAACTACACGAGAATATGGCATGCTTTAACATGATGCGATAATAAACATGATGCTTGATGACGATATGCCATGATTAATAACTTGAGTACAACTTTCCTTCGCGATACAGTTGCAAACCAACAGAACTCACTAACTAACAGTGGTTTACATTAAGTAATATTATTACTTCATAAAGAACATGTAATTAAGGTGCCAAGGATCATTAAAGGTTAATGACTCAAGGTCATCACTCAATCAAAAAGGGCACACAACACTTAAAGTTATCAACTTAAACATTTATTTAATCACTTAAACAGTTAAGGCATAAATTAAGAATAAATTAAACTTCATCTACTTGAGTTCAAACTTTTCCTACAGATTGATCATAGTCTAAAACAGTGTCAAAACAAATTTCATGATTTTTGGATTAATATTTTAATTACTAAAATTCCTGGAAGTTACATTTAACATTTAATTGAGCTAATTAAATAACTTACAAAATGTAATAAAAATTGGCATTTTATATTTTTCCTAAATAATACACAGTATAGAGAGGCTTCATAAATTTTTTCAATATTTTTGGAGTTTTACAAAAATTCCAATGAAATAAACAAAAACTAATACTATTCACATTTTTTAAAAAGAAAAACAAAAACGGCAACACGGGCCGTTTCCCTTCTCTCCTTCCCCTCGCGCGGCCCAGCCGCACGCGGTTGCGCTCACGCTCGCTCGCCGTGGCCCACCCGTGCGCTCTCTCTCCCTCGGCCCAGCAAGGCTAAGCCGGCCCAGCTCCCTTCTCCCCCTCGTCCTCCTCCTCTTCCTCGCATCCCGTGGCCCGGCCATGGCGGCACGGCGGTCGGCCGGTGACCACGACCCCGACGACGAAGCTCCGACCAAGCTACCCCGGGCATCACGACCTACACAACCTACCGAACCCCCTTGGACACACCACCTGCCCGCAGACGCCATGGAGGGAGCCCCACCTGGCCATGGCGGCACGGTGGCCGCGACGCACGGTGCTCCGGCGATACAAGCCGGTAACGATCAAATTGACTACATGGGAAGCATCAGTGGCTCACCGCGAGCGTAGCTGTGCAACTGGTAGGCGCGGAGAGGCGGTGGAGGTGGCTGGCCACGTGAGGCGGCGTGGTGGCTACGGCTCACCGGAGAAGAAGGAGGCTGCGGTGCTGGTACTCCGGGCGAGCTGGGCTGGTGCTAGCGAGTCTAAGAGATGCGTGGGAGTGAGGCGAACGGGTTGACGTGGTCGCCTTAGCCGGAGATGGCTCGACGGCGGCAGCAACGAGCGGTGGAGCTAGGCGGCGGTGACGGCAGGACAGAGAAGAAGAAAACGAAAACGACGGTGCTAGGCTTTATAGGGCGTCGAAAACGACCTCCAGGCGACACGCGGGGTTTCTGGCGAAGCCACGCCGAATGGAAGATGGTCTCGGGCATGCCTAGAAGATGGCCGAAGGCCATGGCGGCTCGCCCGCGCCCATGCCGCGCGCTGCCCTGCTCTGACTTGCTGGTTACTGTAGCAACCCCCCCAAGCTTTTGACTTCCAAACTGTTTTTCAAAAATTACTTTCAAAAACATGTAGCAACTTGAAAAATTCCCAAGATATGAAATCTTCAGAATTTCAAGCTCTACAAGTTTCATGTTGAAAACTTTCTCAAATTCAGCTTGGATTTTGAAATTTAAATTTGAAATCAAAAGGGGACATTTTCTGGGATTTGGTAATTTCAAAATTACTTTAAATTTTATATTGAAACATCAAAAACTCAAAATACCAAAGTTGTACATCTAACCAAGACTTACAACTTTTCTAATCAAACCATTTTCAAATTTTGCCTCCATTTTGAAATTTGGGTTTGGGGATGAAAAGGGGTCAAATTTGAAATTTGCTTCTTTTCAAAATTACTCCAAACTTTATACTGAAACTTTGAAAACTCAAAACACCAAACTTGTAGCCCTTGAAAAGATCTACAAACTTGGTTTTAAACTTTTTCCCAAATTTTGCTTAGATTTTGAATTATTCAAAAAGGGGTAAAAACCAGGATTTGAATTTTTAGGTTTTCGGAAGAATTTTAAATTGAAACTTGCTGCTATATTAATTGGTGATTATTTAATGATCATACCATCATCCAAGGGCATCATCGAGTCAAGCATCACATGTTTGACCAAATGCCACTCTTGGTTGACTAAGTTGACTTTTGAAAATCTTTTAATAATTCTCTAAATTTGAATTCAAATTCGAATCGGAAAACTTGCGACAAGTTTTGGATTCCAAATTCAAACTCAAACTTGAAGCTTCATTTTATGGGTTGGACTTAAGTTCATACCCTACACTTGGCACTAGTGTATAACACAGTCATACACCCCAAATTACGTAGGACACAAACTAGGTATTTGCGGTGACATTCAAAATTAGGGTTTTTGATTCGCGTCACACATCACAGAAACACATTCAATCTATGAAATGTAAACTTATTTTAGTTGATGTCCATCATGGTTGACCTAATCATGAATGCTTTGCAGTGCATATGATGACATGACCAAATTTTAGTTACTATAACACCAGAGGTGTTACAACAGACCTTCCTACAGAAGCCGCCAGAGAAAGAAGGAAGAAGAGGCACAACGGCTCCAGAGGTTGGAGGAAGCGGTGCGTGAATCACAGGAGCGGGAAAAAATCCTTGAAGCAAGAATGCAGGAGGAAATCAGAAGGCAAGCGCAAATAGCAGTGAGTGTAAGCAAGCAGGCATCAGAGCCAAGAATCAACATTAGCCCCCCTACTCAGATGAAAAGCTGTTGCGCTTCCACGGAGATACCAAATCAAGGGGACACAGGACTGTGCTTCCCTGTGGATGACATCACTGAACCTTGTACATTATGTGAGCTACACATTCCGAAGGGGAATTCCACAATCAAGGTGGCTATCGGTCTTGTTAATCCTATCGACCGAACCAAGACATCAAGGATTCATGGGAATATAATCCAAGAAGGATATGCTACCGCCTCGGTAGATAAAGCTGAAAAAGGTTTTAGTGATTTGCATCTTGACATTCCTGGAGGTGATGGCGAGAAGACTCTAGGAGAAGCAGAGAAGACATTCATTCTATGGCGCAAGCGCTACATCATCATTCCCGGGATGTCGTCTCCACCTCCTCCTGAACTACCTCACCATAAGTGCGGATGAAAACACTAACTTATTAATTTATATTGGCTTAAATAATTAATAATTTGCTCATAATAATATGTCATTCCTTTTTTGTAGCAGATCCTCCCCCAACCTAAGTCCAATTGTTCAATCGCCAGATCATCATAGTGCTCTGTACAATGACAATGTGTTGGAAGGCGAGGCTGCATCCACACCATCTCCAAGGAGGTCTCCAACACCGCTGCCACCACCTCCAAGGAGGTCTCCAACACCTCCCCCGCCCCCACCTACCAAGAAGCCAAGTACTAGCAAGAGGCCCACCCCGCAAACGAAGAAGCAGCCCCCGCCGGCAAAGAAAGCCACCGTGAAACCAAGGGCTATTCCCAAAATAATATCTAAAGAGAAGGAAGAAGTAACTGATGCATATAAAAAAGATATGTCCAGATCCTATGACAAACTAAAAAAGGATCAAGAAGTAAGGAGAAACCCAGAGAAACCGTACTTCTTCGTAGCTCCAGATATTCTAAGAAAAAAGGTGGCTTCTTACCAGCAACAGCAGCGGGAATCTTGTAAGCCGTCCAAAGCAACGTTAACGGACTATGACCGCACTCTCACCAAGTCAATTGAGACGGCACAGAAAAAGAAGTGGGCAGGGAAAGGAGTTGCACAACTCAGACAACAATCGCACCAATTAGTCTCCCCGCTAGTTGTTGGTAATGAATATGGTTCGAATTTAGGATTGATGCATCAGGCAAACATACCTCCGGATGTCGATTTGGATCACCTTGGTGAATTTATTGAAGAGACTGGTCTCGACCTTTACCAGATGTTTGGTCATGGAAACATTGAGAGTGCGTAGGAGGTTGATCTTTGGAAGAAAAAATTTGTACTAGGCTAGAGTTTATACAACCCTGAAGCCTTAGGTGATCTGGGGACGCAAATGTACCTGCTAAACAAGTGGTACATGCAAGAGTCTGCTAAAGAAGATGAATATCTTGATGTCAGAATTAGAGACAAACATTGGTTCCGTGGCGATGACTTTATGTATGTTCATTACTCAGAATTTCATCAACTATGCCACCTAACCTCTCTGGACAAAGCTATCATTAGCTGCTATTGCCTGTAAGTAACAATTTCGAAGATCTATTATTACAAGTATATGCATATAAATTATCCTAACAAGTATATATATATATATATATATATATATATATATATATATATATATATATATATATATATATATATATATATATATATATATATATATATATATATATATATATATATATATATGCAGATTTACAATGACAGAGCGCAAAAAGAAAGGCTGCAATGAAGTTGGCTTTATTGATCCCAATATTGTATTCAAAGACCCAGTTACTCCCAAGCCTAATTGGAAGCCTGAGTCAGAGAGCAACCTCATGAAGTTCTTAGTGAACCAACGCCACAAGCAGGATATACTCTTCCCCTACAACTTCAAGTGAGTGTTAATAATGTCGATCATCGATCCTTAATGGCTCATATGTTGATTCTAGTTAATTAATGAGTGTTATGCGTTATATGCCTATAAACACATGCAGCAATCACTGGATATTGATGGACATCGATCTGGTCAAAAGTCAATTGATAATCTATGACTCGATGAGAAAACCACAACAAGACTACCAAGATATGATAGATATTATCCAGATGTAATTTTGGTATCTCTCTAGCAACTATATATATACACACACAAGATGATTAACTATATCTGACGACGTGCAAAATTTTTATTTTATTGGGCCGTGTTTGGAAAACCTTTATTGAGAATCAATACATGGGAAAATGCAAAGCTCCACTGCACGTAATTCCTTTGAAAGTAAGTCCCCTGCATCGCATCATCGATCTTCATTAATTAAACATATAGTTTTCACCGGATCACCAGATTGGATGACGAATCTTTTTCTCGTAAAGTGGTGTCTGAGCCAGGAACTGGGGAACAACTTTTGTGGTTACTACGTCTGTGAGTTTATCAAGGAATGCGCACAAAGAACTAACAAAGAGAGACTCAAAGTACGTTAAACTACACTATATATTTAATTATTATTACTTGTGCTTACTATATGTCTTTATACATATATACATATATTAATTCATTTTTCTTTAATTCAAACCTGTAGGCTAAATGGTTGGCCGCAAAGGTCATACGACAAGACCAGCTCAAAGCAATTCAGGAGTCCATAGCCGGATTTCTTAATGACCAGGTCATCGACTCCAAAGGCGAGTTCCACTATGACCCCACACAGCCATGGAAACCGACGTAGAGGCCGGATGAGAGAGAGGGAATTTGTTATATCACAATGACTGTAATTAAAACTTTTGTAATATACGCACATGAAATAATATGATGTAAAATACACATATATATGTGTGCATGCATGCATGTAAATATATATATATAGTTTTATACTTGTTATTAATTTAATCCGTCCAATAATGCTTGAATACGAATTCGAAAACCTAGTTTCAAACCAAAATCAATCAAATAATGAAAATAAAACGAAAAAGAAAAAAAACAACCTTTAGTCCCGGGGACTAAAGGTTGCCGGATCGTGGCATGTCAGGAGGCACCTTTAGTTCCGGTTGGTAATACCCACCAGGACTAAACCCTTTAGTCCCGGTGCCTGACCCGGGACTAAAGGACCCCCCCTTTAGTCCCGGATGCTTGCTCCCGGGTGGGGAACCGGGACTAGAGGGGGTTCCCCACCGGGAGCAAAGGTCGTTCCTGCACTAGTGATATCAACACTGTTTGTTCTTAATTCTATATTCTGGACAATAGTGCAATGCTGCTGACCATATTATGATGAGCTCACATCATAAGAAAGTGTTTCATGCCGGTAGAACCAGTGTGTTACCTTATGGAGAGTGCAGAAAGGCATCTCAAAAATCCAACTATAAGATTTGGTGGGTGCACTTGCAGGCTGCCCCCTGTTAGCAACCAATGATACCTTCATCTTTAGTAATATCACCAAACAAACATTGAAAAAGATCTTCATTTGAAGATCATGCTTCTTAGGAGTGTGTTACCCTATCTAGTGACTTGGAAGTAATGGAGACACCAGACAACCCCCACTCAAAAGAAAAAACACAAAACCTAAGCAGGGGGAGATAGAAAGGCCTTTTGGGGGATACTCGGGAATTCACAACGCACATGCACCTCTAGTTCATGTGTGGGAGCTTCAAGTACATGAGGCTCTAGCAACATGCACAAGTCTCATCCCATTCATCTCTTATTCTCTTCCACTGATTTCCTAGGTCCTAGATGGCTAGCTCTATAAAATAGGGTCCTGCCACAACTGCACCCTTGACTTACTTTTGTTTACGGGCATGCACGCTTCATGTTTATCCATGCCACAACTAAACTTTGGTAAAGTGTAGCATGCCACTATATTTGGGGAAACAAACAAAATTGGCATGCCATAGTTGTGTCAATGAGCAAACAACTTCCTAACTATTGAATGCATTATTATGATATGTCTGCAACTTATGTTTCACACATAAAGCAAAATTTATTGTAATGTTTCTTATTTTTACAGCATAATCAAGTTTCCAAAACATAAGTGGTTTAATATACGCTATCCAGCTTTAGAGAACATTCTTTAGACATTATATTAAGCATGAGAGTAAATTTTGATATGTGATCAAGTTGGGTAAAAGACACAACAGGAACAAATTTTCTTTGATTGTGGAAACCAGGACAATCTATATACTCATTAGCTTAGGGTCTTGCTAAAATACTCTCAAATAACTGTGGGCCATCTATTTAATAAGATATGATGGTCCCTTCCGTTGTATTATAATGTACGTCTTTTGGTAAAGAAAGTACTCTGTTTTGATCTATGCGTATTATGTCATGTGCTTGTAGTCTTGTCGTCATACGGGGGAAGCACTTCGTAGTGCGTGTCGTAACATATAGTACAACCATGTTTACTACCTTCCATGTGTAGATAAAATCCATCGCACCTTGCAGCCATGAGTGGAACCTGTTATATGTTAAACACATACTCAGCACGTATACGTGTACTGTGTATATGCACATGCACAGCATGAACCCTACGTCCGTCCGATGTTGACGGACTTGCCACATTGCACAGCTGCCAAGAAATCATGCCTACATATATAGTAGAAACTTTAGATATTATATCCAGTGATATCCAATGATTGTATTCTAGTTGATTCATTTTTTTATTGGAGTAGTCTTGCATGCACTGCCTCATATCCGAGGAATTTTATGGGATTTTTTTTTTCTTTTTCTGGGTTATTTTATTTATTTGATTATTTAAAAAATCAAAAATCAATGGCTGACATTTGTTCGAGCTATTATTTTCTAAGGAGCCGTAGCAAAGTTCTTAGCTTTTAGAGCATGTTTGGATCACAGCTAGATTATTATAATCTAGATTATATATAGAATTATTATAATATGGAATGTGAATTATAATAATTAGAGTGTTTGGGACAATGAATTATGATGATTGATTATGGTTGGTTAAAGTGATAATTTTCTATCTTATCCTTTATAGTTCGGTAAGTTGGACAATCACATGGCAGCGAGTTAGACTTTCAGCATTCATAATCCTCTATAACCTGGTCTCATATGAATTATGTGATTATGGTAATCAAGAGTTTTGATTATAATAATCCATATAATCAATTGTGTTTAGATCAAAATTCGATTATATAATCTGACTATTATAATCATAGGGGTATCCAAATAGGGCCTTATTTAGTCACTACTAGTCCATCAACCCGTGCTCTCACATAAGCTAGAATTTTATAAGAGATATAAGTATTAATTATTGTTTTATACATCTGACTAAAAAAGAATCATTTATATTAATTTGAAAGTTTCTTCTCTTTGTTTATTTTCTAAAACAATAGATATTTTGTAGCCAATATCTAGTTATCATAAACTTATTAATTACTTTTTTTGCAAGGGACGTATCTATATGTTTTTTATCCATATTCAAAGTTTTTTGCATGGCGTCTATTTATATTTTAAATATGCAATTAGTTTAACACCTTGACATTAACTATGGTGGTCCTTGTTGCATCATATATCTTATAATGTCAATTTTGAAATTTTCAATTTTATTATCTACATACTTTTCTGTGCTTAGGTTGAAATTCTTGTGCTTATTGTATCGTTTATTAATTCTTCTTTTTTGCGCTTTTTTAATAAGAATTTTAGGCCATAGAGTACATTCTTAACTACTACAATACCATGAGAAATCATTTGAAACCACCATGTCAGTTAAGATAAGCGATAGAACTTAGAGGTGAAACCTCGAATGGGGTAGCAGTGCTAAGTCAAGAGAATTTTAATAGTTAAGCCTTTTAATGCTTGACTTTTTATGCTAAAGTAATCTTAAAGAACGAGAAAAATATAGCCATAATGATCTCCCACACTTCTCAAGATGATTGATTTTTCAATCAAAGATATATGTACAGTTATGGTAACATATCAATATAGACATGTCAAACATTTTAGTTAAAGTATATAAATATATTTGAAGTAACAACCTATATAAGTTATATGTCATGATTACTAATATGGTTTTAAATAATTTATTAGTATCATTAATATATGAGTTGTTAGGGAAATATATTTATGTGATGAAACATATATAGCATGCATATAAATCGCTCATGCATGTTGGCACGAGTTGTATGTTTGCTTTAATCAAATATTAATATATTAATACTTATACAAGTGGGTAATGTAGAAACATATATATGCTCTATGGTTATTTAAATATTTTTTTGTGATAGAGGATGATGTATGTTTAGATATAGTTTCGACGAGGTATTTATTTTTTCTAATAATGACAAGAAAATTGGGTCATGTAAATTACCTATCATAATAGGAGGATGTAAGTAATTAGATTAAAATTTAGGTCTACTTTTGATCATGTTTCTTAATGGCTTGGGTGCATAGTTTAAATATAGTCATAGGTTACTTTATATTGTTTTGCACAATAGGAGAGGTGTGTATTTATTTAGAAAATATAATGGATCCATAGCTACTACTATCAATTGTGATCAAACATTTTATTCAAAATATATAAACATATCTGAAGTAACGGTTTATATAAACTATATGTCATGGTTACTAATATAGTTTTAAACAATTTATTAGCATCGTTAATATATGAGTTATTACGAAAATATTTTATGTGATGAAACATCACATATATATTTATCACTCATACATGATGGCACGATGCGTATATTTACTTTAATCAAATCTTAATATATTAATACTTATAGGATTGAGTAATATAGAAACATATATATTCTCTATGGTTATTTAAACAACTTTTTGTAATCAACGATGTTCATGATTTAATGTAGTTTCGAGAGGGTATTCATTTTTTCTAATAATGACTTAAATTATCTATCGTAATAGGAGGACATGGGTAATTAGATATAAATTTAAGTCTACTTTAGATCATGTTTCTTAAAGGGCATGAGTGAGTAGTTTAAATATAGGGGTTACTTTATGTTATTTTGCGTAGTAGGAGAGGTGGGTATTTATATAGAAAATAAATAGATCCGTAGCTCCTACTATCAATTGTGATTAGGTTATTCTTAATTGATGGCTAATTTTGTGTGAATTTATAGGATCTATTTTTTTCTACCAGGATTCGTGAGGATTAACATGGAGGCCTATTGGGGCCCTCTAGTTACAATTTCTAGTATTGCAAACGAATTAAAAGCTGGATGTTTTTGATTATTATGAGAATTTTTAGGACTTTTTTTTCTAGCGCGTCTGGTGAGAATTAACGTGGTGTCTCTGTTGGGGCCTCTAATTAGTAACAGTAAGAAGTAAGATATTATTTAAGTGGTAGATTCATTCTGCTAGTTAAGTAAATCTAATGTACATGCAAGCCACATGCATTTCGCTACAACTTACCATTTCACTGATAATTCTTCCACTCATCATGTAACTATACAGAAGGAGCGACGTCCAAAAGATACGACTATAATGTCTTACTCAAAGCCCAGTGGGAGGACCAATCGTTGTTCTCCCAGCAAGACCCAGGAGAGGTCGCATGCAAGGATGTTATCACAAACAACCCTTGATTCTGAACTTAATGCAGAATATGAAGAATCGGGTACTTCCTATGACTATTTCAAGTTGGTCAAAGCACAGCGGACCACCCAAAGCGAACCTGAACAGCTAGGGCGTCCGGAGAAGGTCGTAGCGTACTTGCAGCAAATTCAGAGAGCCAAGTTAATCCAACCTTGTTGGCCCTTGATGAGAAGAGCTTCAATATTATTGCATTCAGTGAGAATGCACCTGAAATGCTGTGGCAATCAATCCTACAGTACCAACTGTTGATGATGATGCTCCAAAGATACAAATTGGCACCAATGTTCAGTCCATTTTCTCTGGCCCTAGTGCCGCCGCCCTACATAAAGCACTCAAATTTGATGATGTTTCTTTGCTGAATCCTATTATAGTTCAATGCAAGACCTCAGGCAAGAAAATATATGCCATTGTCCATAGGTCTACCGGTTGTCTAGTGGTAGATTTTGAGCCTGTGAAGCATACTGAATTCCCTTCCATTGCCACTGGGACTTCGCAGTCTTACAAGCATGCTGCCAAGGCAGTCTCCAAGATGCAGTCACTGCCAGGAGGAAGCATGCAAATCCTATGCAATACTGTGGTTAAGGAAGTATTTGACCTTACCGGCTATGATAGGGTCATGGCTTACAGGTTCCATGAAGATGACCATGGTGAGGTCATTGCGGAGATCACAAAACCTGGTACTGAGCCTTATCTTGGTTTACACTATCCGGCCACTGATATTCCTCAAGCTGCCAGGGTTCTTTTCATGAAGAGCAAAGTACGGATAATTTGTGATTGTAGAGCAAATTCTGTGAAGACAATAGAAGCTAAAGGACTCCCCTTTGATATAAGTCTGGCTGGCTCAACTCTTAGAGCTCCACATAGTTGTCACCTTGAGTTTATGGAGAACATGAAGTCAATAGCATCACTTGTCATGGCTGTAGTAATAAATGAGAATAGAGAGGATAATGATATCAAGCCTGAAGAACCTCCAAAAGAACTCAAGAGGAGGAGACTATGGTCTCCTTGTTTACCACCATGAGAGCCCTAGATATATCCCCTTTCCAGTGCGGTATGACTGTGAGTTCCTGGCAGAAGTATTTGCTGTCCATGTGAACAATGAATTTCTGTTGGAGAAGCAGATACGAGAGAAAAGCATACTTGATGTACAGACAATGTTGTCTGATATGCTGTTCCATGAAGCATCTCCCCTGGGCATCATATCTGGAACTCCAAATATCATGGACCTTGTTAAATGTGACGGTGTTGCTCTTTTGCATGGTGACAAAGTGTGGCGGCTACGCATGGCTCCAACGGAGCCTCAAATACGTGATATCGCTTCATGGCTGTCAAAGGTTCATAGGGATTCCACTGGTTTGAGTACCGATAGCCTTGTTGATGCTGGATATCCAGGAACAGCTTCCCTTGGTGACAGGATTTGTGGAATGGCAATGGCTAAGATTGCCCCAAATGATATTGTTTTTTTGGTTTAGGTCACATACAGCTGCTGATATCAAATGGGGTGGTGCAAAGCATGATCCACCTGACCAGGATGACAACAGAAGAATGCACCCTAGGTTGTCCTTCATGGCATTCCTCGAGGTTATCAAGATGAAAAGCCTGCCGTGGAATGACTATGAGATGGATGCTATATGTTCATTGCGGCTCATACTTAGAGATAGGATGAATGGTGCAACAAAACCAACTGGGGCAGCTGGTTTAGATAACCTGCAGATTGATGATATCAAACTTGATTGTCTTGATGAATTGCATATGGTTACAAGTGAAATGGTTCGTCTGGCGGAAGCAACAAGTGCTCCAATTTTGGGTGTAGATGTTAACGGATTGCTCAATCAACAGAACCAGAACAATGCTATCAAGCCAGCCATGGATTCTTGTTTGGATAGCCAGGATGGTGGTCATATGTATCACAAGCTAGATGAGCATGCTGAATTGCAGACAGTGACAAAAGAAATGTCTCGTTTGATGGAAACAGCATCTGTTCCAATATTTGCAGTCGATGCAAATGGATTGGTCAGTGGATGGAACCCGAAGTTAGTGGAGCTGACAGGATTGACAGTGCAGGAGACTGTTAGGAAGGAACATACTTACCCTGGTAGAGCAAACATCTTTCCAAGTTGTACAGAAAATGCTATACTTGGCTCTAGAAGGTGTGTAGATTTTTTTTCTCTCTAGATATTTCAGTCTGTTTACTATTCAGCTGTTTTTAGTTTTATGCTTATTCAGCTATTTTAATTGCTACATTTGATCTTCGTGATTATGCATTCCTTAATTTTTTGACCCCACAGAAAAAATATATACTCGATAATTAGTGGTTTTCCACATTTGCTTTATATAAACATTTCACTGATATATATAACAGGCAAAGAAGAGGAGGAGGTTCGATTTGAAGTGAAAACCCACAGTTCAAGGGCAGATGATGGGCCAGTTATCTTGGTTGCAAATGCTTGTTCCAGCCGTGACATTTCTGGCCATGTAATTGGGGTGTGCTTTGTGGCCCAAGATATGACTGTTCATAAGCTAGCCATGGACAAATTTACTCGGGTTGATGGAGACTACAAGGCAATCATTCACAACTCGAACCCACTCATTCCTCCTATATTTGGTGCTGACCAGTTTGGGTGGTGCTCCGAGTGGAATGTCGCCATGACTAAGCTTACTGGTTCCACAGAGATGAGGTGCTCGATAAGATGCTTGTTGGTGAAGTCTTTGACAGTAGCAATGGCTCCTGTCTTATGAAGAACCATGATTCAGTTGTACGCCTTTGCGTCATTATCAATAGTGCGTTGGCTGGTAAACAAACAGACAAGGCTACATTTGGCTTCTACAACCGAAATGGGAAGTACATTGAATGTATTCTGTCAGCTTATGGAAAAGAAAACACAGATGGCATCGTTGATGGAGTATTTTGCTTCATACATGTTCCCAGCCAGGAGCTGCAACATGCACTACATGTGAAGCAAGCCTCGGGGCAGACGACCTTAAGAAAGATGAAGGCTTTCTCCTACATGAGATATGCCATCAACAATCCTCGCTCAGGTTTGCTTCACACCACAGAAGCATTGAAGAGCACAGGTTTGAATGAAGAGCATATGAGACACCCCTATGTTGCAGATCGTTGTCACTGCCAGCTCGACAAGATACTTGCCGACATTGATCACGATAAAATAACTGACGAGTATGTATATATACTTATTTCCATCTCTTCTTATATTTTTCTATTTCTATTATATAGGTTCTTGTATTAGTTTGTAGCCTCGTTTGTTGTTTCTCAGCCCTCAGACCTAGTAAATTGATGGTACTACTCACTCTTATATTTATTTTCCACAGGTCGTTTTGCTTTGAGCTGGAGATGGTTGAATTTGTGTTGCAAGATGTGGTAGAGGGTGCTGTAAGTCAAGTATTGACAGCTTCCCAGGACAAAGACACTGGAGTCCTTGTAAACCAGTCAGAGGGATTTATGAAGGAAAAACTTTATAGTGATGGAATTCGACTCCAACAGATTCTCTCTGACATTCTATTTGTTTCAGTGAAGTTCTCTACAGTTGGTGGCTCTGTTGAGATTTCCTGCAACCTGACCAAGAACAGGATTGGCAAAAGCCTTCACCTAGAACTTAGGAGAACTTATCCACAAATTTTGCCTTCTTGTTACATTTGTTTCTGCATAAGAGAGTAAGAGTCCAAATGCTTAATCATATTACTTTTTTGTGCTTACGGTTTTGTAGGATCAAACACAAGGGATTAGGTGTCCCTGGGGAAATCTTGTCAGAAACTTACAAGGATGACATCAAAGATATGTCATGGGAGGGTTTGAGCCTTGTAGTTTCAAGATACCTTCTGAAGCTTATGAATGGTGACATTGGTTATGTAAGGAAAGCTGGCACGTCAACTTTCATCCTCACGGCTGAACTTACTTCTGCTCCTACAGCCATTGGACAATGAAGTTGGTGCAACAAGACGCTATATCAAATGGTATGTGACATATTTTTCTCTTCATTATGATTGCAAACAAGAAGCCATTGCACATGCAAAACTAAACCTTCACTGGTCACTACCACACCCCCATGAATCTATCTGCATTGCTTGCTTACAGGATTATATTTTTTAACACCGAAAGGCCTACAGATTTGTAAAACCTAGGCATAAGAATAGTGAACCTCTATGAGCTACTGGTTATGTAGATATTCTTACGTTCCTTGATTTCTGCTCTATTCCTCGAAGAAGAGATAATGCTTGCAAGTTTAACCTCGGATGGAGAAACGACCAAAAAACCAAATTTGCAGGACTCAATGATATCTACGACTTTGCAGCTGATACCTTTTTCATTTGAAATCATTTAGGTCTCAAATAATCATTTTAAAATCAGGTAAAGTGAATATAAGGAGAATATTTGTGCACTTTAGTCACAAGTGACTTTGTAGTGGAGTGATTAGGGCAGCTATGCACCAGACCTGAGGTCACGTTTCGAACACCCACGACCGCACGTCCGTGAAAAATCATTTGTGATTATGCAAATCCAATGATTACTATTGTAGGAATATAATCGTACATACATAAAACCTTTCATTACATTGTTCATCTCTAGCAAAAAAAGTACAGGGTATAATCCTCAATTCCTTCGGTTCATGCAGGCTGGCTGTTGCTACGGGCTTGTTTCATTTGATTTGTGTGGAAACGATACTGACTTCGTTGTCTGGAGGATGGAATTTACAGCAGCCAACAGGGTCTGACGACTTGGGGAAAAAGGAGTACTTGTACGGTTGTTTGTCACGAGATTTGTGTATTAGTACTGCCGGTAAACATGCTCGTGCGTTGCAACGACAGAAATAAAACTATCATATGTTTGATCTATTTGCTTTAGCTTGCTGCATAGCTTCAACGGCCGCGATAGCTTAATTTGTTTAGGTGTTACTTTTGATATTATGAGTGATTGCTGAAACGAACAGACTCATTAATGGAAACGGGCTCGATCTATTTATTTTTTTTTGCTAGAGTTAGATATCAAGTTCTGTGAGTTCTTTCGAGGATCCATAAAAAATTGTAATTTTAATATCTTATTAAAGTCGGTAAGGATTAGTCATGTCTCAATTTCCATATGTCAGCCTTATCGAGAGTTGAACTATTATATGCGGACAACTTAGATATTTGCACTGACATGAGCACATAGCTTAGAGAAATCTTTAATTTTATTAGATAGATTGGATGACAAGGTGTTTAAGATTTAAGTTTACAGTTTGATAAGTTAGATCATCAGTCAATTCATATTATAATAGTAATTTATTCCTAATTAGAACCAATAGCTTAGTAATAAAAATATTTGTTTTTTATAAATAACAGTCACTGTTTAGAAGACCCGTAATATTGTATTTATTGTTTATCTTCCTATAATAAAAAGCCTACTCGTGCATTGCAACAGAATATGTTGTGCGGTGACATGGATGCTTTTATGTTGCAACGGAACATGTTGTATGGTTAGGTGGACAATTTATGGACTTCGTCTTTAAATTGAATTTTATACCATCGTTTGATGTGTCTTGGAATTGGAGTCTTTAATATCCTTACAAAGAAAAATAAAAAAGAAAACATGAAAGTACAGTAGGAAAATGAAACTTGCCATTGTACAAAAAAAATTAAAAACAAAAAACAATTCTAAAATCACGGAAGCCATTGAAAAAAAAAACTAAATCCAAAATAGAATCGGAAACCAGGAAATGTGAAAAAAGTAAAGAAAATGTAAGTGAACCTTACTGGAACTGAAGAAAAAAAAGGAAAGAAATCAGACGTAACTGAATTAAACTGGAACTGGAAAAAAACGAAATTGGAAAAAGATATCAAACACGAAAAGGATGGAAAATTTTGTGGCCGACGAGAGGACTTCTCTCTCCGTTCCTGAAGTCCTCCTCACAGCCAAAAAAAGGTAAAAATGAAAGTCTTACAAAAACTGAAAAAATAAAAAAGACCAAAATTAAAAAACTAAATCTATTTGTATCTCTTTTATATGGGTTAGGATTTCTATTCAACTTATTTAGGATCAGAGAGATATAGTTGGATTAGGATTTGTAACTATCTATAAAATAGAACGGTTGTGGATAGAAGAATAAACAATTTGCACTTTCTGAGTTTGTTAGGGGCGATGGATAAAAAACATGGCCGAAAATTTTTCTTCTTTATTATTAGGTATAGGTATATAGATAATAAATTACTGATATGATTCATATTTAGGTTAGTCAAAAATAGAGACCTATTTGATTAGGATTCCTACTCATCCACATTATTACCTTATATAAAACACGTTCACGCATAATGTTTCCCTTTTTATTATGTTTTGGAAACGGACTCTGCCTCACGCTAGACAAGAGTTATTCTAACTTGTATGGGTACGGGTTATATATATGAGTATAGATAGAAAAAACTCTTCATCGTCCGGTAGTTAAAGGGAGACAGATCAAACAAATGGATGGACGAAAAAAAGAGCCTGAAATTTTGCCTATTTATTATTAGGTATAGATTATAAAATTCAAAAAGCTTATTGTACTATGCAAAAGGTTTGTCGCAAAAAGTTTGAAAAATTATATAAGATTTAGTTGTGTAATATATACTATAATCAGTAGGGGCTCCTTGCACGTCCTGATTCCTAAAACAATATTTGATTGTGTAATCTTCTTTTTTTTTCCAAAAAAGGGTGACGTCTATAAATATGCATCCATTCATGTTTATATGTTACATGCAAAATAGCATATTAGCTTGATCTCCCTCGTTCATTCGCTCCATTTAATTTTTCACATGTCATAATTAACACCCTATTGAAGGGAACGGGGTATGCTATGCTATAATTGCGGGGCTATAATGGATCGTGACCACAGACCTCGATACCAGCGTGCGCCCAGCAAAAACTCATGTGGCCCGGGCACACAAGAGACCCTAGGTTCCGACGCGGCACCATGGTCATGAAACAAGGCACCACCATAGAGCACAACTTAGTAGCTCTCAAACAATACAAGTCGAGTTTAGCGCAGTCAAGGAAATAGCACGTGTCAGGGTAGAAGAAACCAAGACATGACACATGCATAGACTAAGAAGTCAAGGATCCATCCCAGGTTTCTGTACTGAGTTGGCATGGTGGTAAACAAAGTGCGTCCAAAAGTTCCCAAGGATTAGGAACTTATGGAGCAAGGATTATCAAGGGTGGTTAATTTGGCAAAAAACTGATACATGACGAGATTTATTGGGCCAAAACAGCTATAAAGAAGAATAGCTGTCCCAGAATGAAAGAATGGAATCTCAACATCATTATATTTTAACCTTATATGGATGATATGATGCATGCTCGTCCTATACGTCTTCACAACGTTAGTAGGACACAACTTATTTATATAGGGCAATATTTATACACTATCTTCACTGCACCGAACCAGATGTCGAAAGGCACTCGACAAAGCATTGTCGGAGAAGTTCGACTCTCCACATGGCGTCCTAAAGAAGAGCTAGACACACTTTGTTCTTCCCACGCAAACCATCAGAACCGGTTTTCATGAGACTTCGGTAGCAAGCATAAGGGAGGTTAGAGAACATTTTTAATTTGATACTCTTCAAGAACTTCTAATTTGCAATATCCTTTTGAAGTTTTCAAAAGTAATGTTGTAGCAGATCCATGTATGAGCTCTGATACTAGCTGTGACAGAACCACCCCAATTATATGGCCCACGTGTACCTGTCATTGTCCTAAAGATCTCTGATTGCTGCACACGAGAGCCAGATAATTCCTGTAGTCTGTCGGGTGTCCTCGAGGAACCCCGAATCATCCAGTTTTTACAACTCATACAGGATCAACAATGGAGTTACCATAATATCACAACATTTGGTACAAAAATATTATACATCGGAGTGCGGAAGACTTATAACATTAGGTTACAAAACATGTTCAAGTAAAATCTTAACTTGAGTTCAAAAAGGTGAGTAGAACTACAGGAGCAACTTAGGTGAAGCACCTAAGGTAGAAGAGACAACTAGATCATGTCGAGCCCACTGACATGACCTCGATTAACACAAGTCATAATCTGCAACAGGGTTAACAAACCCTGAGTACATGGAGGTACTCAACAAGACTTACCTGACTAAAAAAAGACTCCAAGGGTATGAAAGCTTAAGGGAAAGTCTAAAGCAAGAATAACTTTTGCAGAAAAGCTTACTACAAGTGGATCCTTACTTTCAATGTTTTAGCTCAACATTTAGTCATTAGTAGTATCCAGTTTGCACCTGATCTAGTCATTAACTATCTCATCTCATGTCCATAAGTAACCATGTTTCATTGATTAACTACGATGCAGAGCAGAGAATTGAGTCTTCTTCCCTGAGAAGCAACGACGATTCGAATCGATTAGGCCCAGCTGGGGTTTCCTTACCACATGACATATACAAGTCCTAGACCTACATATATCAACCTTCTCTCGAATCCTCCAAAACATAAATGGGTACGCGCTACCTAAGAGCACAACCGCCCTACGCCGTCCCGGATGGTATCGCAGGGTGGGTACACGCTACTCTCGCCATTTCTTCACTCCTAGTGCGCGGTTGTCCTTTCACATAATGGAATAGCCAAGGTATTAGACTTACCGGAGTATGTGGTCAATACTACAAAGTCTCGACTCACACAGGTCTACAACGGACGGTCCTTAATCGACACAGACGGAACAAGCACGACTAGAAAACCCTGTCGGCTTAGCCACCAAAGACAATTCCCATGACCCGTTTTGTCTCCATTTAAACCTTATCATCATCATGGTGTTCTCATGACCCATAAGTAGATCCGACAAGAGCAAAGGTAAAACCTATTTCTCGTGAACAATGAAACCATCATTCGACTTCTATCGAAGTCTAAGCATTACTAAGCATTAGAGGTATCGACCTACACATACTAGTGAGGTACAACTAAGTATACCTGAATTCAAGGTAATCATGCAGCAATGGTTATTCGACCAACTCCAATTACTTAATGCACATCTCACAACACTTAAAGTGTAATAAATATTTGTAAAACTAAGAGAGGGTTGTATGCTCTGGGGCTTGCCTGCGTTGCAGATAAGGTTAGAATCCTCAGAAGGTTCACATAAGTCAGACTTGGCACCAACACCACTGGTGGATGAACCTTCTCCGAAACTTGATCAACACGAATCTTCTCACTCTCGTGCACTACACGTAATAAATGATGTATGCTTAACATGATGGAATGCATGACATAATGCATGATGAGAGACATTCAAGTGCATAACAGAAGTTAAACAAAGTTAATCATCTTGAGTACAACTTTCCTTCACTAAAGAACTAGGGCCATTATTATAAAAGCATTTTAGTTATTTATCCAACAAGTTAATTAGTTGTTTATTAAGAAAGAAATTAAATTAACATGGACCAGCAAAGTTCTAACATTTTTCTTAACTCATAAACATTTCAAGGAACTCATAAAAAGTAACTAAGCATTTAATCAAGCCATTTTAACTATTAACCAACAATTTGATTATGAGTATATCAAGGATTTAATTAAGTTGCCAAGGAACAGCAGGGGTGTTTGTGTTCCAAGGTCTTCAATCAAGGTATAAAATACACCAAAGTCATTTAAGGATTTATATAAATCATTTTGGTATTTATTAATTTAAGAAAAGGCATTCAAACACACTAATCATGGCTAACTCAAATTTTTCTCATGTAGAGCATCTCATAACAAAGCTAACAAAAAAATAATTACATTTTTAGCATCATTATTTATTTAGTTATGAATTAAACAAGAATCAGCACATATTAGCATTTTCTGAAAATAAAAAAGACTGAAAAACTTTTTACACCCAGACCCAGCTAGCCACAGTCATTGACCAGTGGGGCCGGGTTCAACCACACAGTACCCCACACGTGGCCGCGGGTTCCCGGCGGTTGACCGCCATTTCCTCGCCAGCGATGAGGTCTCCGGCGACGGTGAGGGTACCTACGCGTTCCTAACAAACTCGTGCATCGACCTAGGGTACTAGTTGAGTAGTTAGGGTTTCGTGGCACACTCGATGCTGGCCATGGCGGCACGATGGTGCGGCGGTGCTCCGGCCGTTTTTGGCCCTAACTAGCTCGGCTAGGGTCTGACACACATCAAGGGGCTCACCGCGACTTCAGTCGGCTAGGTGTTTGAAGCGAAGGCAGAGCAAAGGCGGCTGTGGCGCTGAGGACGGACGTGGCGGCATGAACGGGCGGCAAGGTGACGATCCGGCATGTCTTGCGATGGACAAGGAAAAGGATGGGTGATAAGCATCACCGGTTCACAAGGAGGCTAAAGCAACAAACTAGGGGGCGAGAGCTGCTCCGGGGGAGCCTGGCCATGGCGAGGTGGTCACGGTGGCCATGGCTGCACGACTGCGGTGGCAACTGGCGCTAGGAATGATTGTGGTGGCAAGAGGCGAGGCTACCATGTCAGCGAGGAGCGCAAGGACGTGGCAAATCTATGGGCACGAGCAATTGGGCGGAGGTGGAATGACGGCGACGGGACTCTAACGGAAGCGGCAAGAAAAGGGAAATAGAGGGAGCTGACCGGCGGCGGGGTATTTAAAGGCGAGGGCGAGGTATCTAGACGAGCCAGTAGCTGCTTTGCCGATGCCACCACGAAGCAACTGCGCAAAGGTGGTAAGCAAGGGTGAGCAGCCAAGCAGGCAGCTGCCGGCGAGCACTGTTCACCGACTGAAACCCTAACTTCCTCTCTCTCATTCTCTAAATTCCAAACAGAAACTCGATGATCTTCATTAACAAAAGTTGTTCATCCATCTTTGATTTCCATCTTTGCTTGAAGGACCAACCCCAAAAGATTAAAGGTTTTGAAGATTTTGAATTTAGAAGATGGGTACTTTGAAACTGCAAAATTGAATTCAGTTTTAGGGTTTTGCAAATTGTTTTGGTTAGCAACTTTGGGAATTAATTAAGGAATAACCATTAATCAATCATTACAACTAATTACATATTATCAAAGCTTAAACATCTCTGTCTCGTGTAAGGAGCAGGTGCGGATGCACGGGTCGGGACTGAGTCGGCTATGCTCGGCACGGATGCGGTCCAGGTCGTGACTCCTTCGCAGTCGCTGACCTCTGGGCCACGGCGGAATCCTAGAGGGGAGGGGGCAAACCAGTCTCCTTTTGAGATCTCGTACCCGCATTCATCCCCCTCTCCATCTCTTCTATCTCTGTCTCGTGTTTCGCCGAGTGGAGGAGGAAACCCTAGCGGGCCTTCCCGATCCACGGAGGAGAGGATTGTGGGGGTCAGGGCGAGGTTCCCACACGAGGTACGTGATCACCCTGATGCGGATTTGAGTGCTCATCTAGTTCACCTTTGGAAGCACAGTGAGGAGGTTGGGATGTGTGGGGCAGTTTGTGTGCGGCGGTCGGAGAAGTGGGTTTCCAGTTCATCGGCGGTAGTTCCCCTTCGTGGTGCTGCTCCGGTGTTCTCACGTTGGTCTACCGTGGGTGGTGACACTCGTTCATTTTCGCAGGTTCTTCATGTTGGGAGTATGCCCTAGAGGTTATCATAGAGATGATTGTATTGCCTTGTATCCATGACATATTATGAGTCCATTGAATATCCATTAAAGACAACTTGTTTCGATTAGCAATTATGTGAATTGTTTGTGAAACTCTTTTACTTGAATGATTATTCTAGAATGGTCCCTGATCGGAGTTCATGTTAGGACGCACATGAATATTAGATCAGCACATTATTAGTTGATGACTATGTTTCACAAGTCATAGACATAGAGATGTCAAACTAATAATGTGGACACATATGTGACATGTAGGCTGGACTGACCCAACGTGAGATGTTGTTATTGTCTCGATTCACATCATGTACGTTATGTCCTTAGACCTGAGATTGTTGCATGTACTCAAGATGTGAAATGACCTACTTAGAGACTATCAAACGCTACTCCGTAACTGGGTAGTTATAAAGGTGGTCTTCGGGTTTGTCAAGAAACATGCTGTGAGACATAGACAATCAAGATGGAATTTACCCCTCTCTATGTGAGAGAGATATCAATGGAACACTCTAATGATTGGATCAACAAATGCATGGACGTGCTTAGGTTAAGTGTTAACCTATGAGTTGGACCAAATATCGTGTGGCAAAAGGAATAACACGTATATGGTTTGTGGTGGTTCGTCTGATTTGATCTTTGCGTACACATAGAAGTTGACACGTCTTGCTAGAGACCGCTATCAACTAATGGCCGAGTAGGAGTACTCGGGTCACATCTACGTGTGCATGAACCCATAGGGTCGCACGCTTAAGGGGCTGGAAGCCTAATTCGGGTTGGACCCAAATTTGACTAGGCTTAGGGTTTTCTAATTGGGCCTCCAACTTGGGGCTGATTAGAGGCGTCTATATAAGAGAGGGAGGGGGCGTGGCCAGGTTACTCATGCCATTGGGCAGGCGCCGTCAACCCTCCACGCTCACACCTACTGCTCCTCATGGACCTAGCAGTCCGGAAGCGCAACGCTTCCTCCCCGTACATGTGGGATACCTTGGAGGTGCTGCATCTGGAGCACAAGGACGAACCGCACGAGAGGGACGATCCGCGAGTGGAGGGTGGACGTGACGGACGACCACACAACTACACGGCACTGCTACGACGCGTTCGACTACATCGAGTCGCTTCCGCTGCACCTGCGCGTCTATTGGTAATTCCGTAACCTGTAACTAGCAGTAGATCCTGGTTTATGAGGTCAAAATTTTGATTTTATGGCTAGCGTAGTACCCTCATAACCCTACACTTTAGGCTCCTCCGCAGCCTAGGAAGAACATGGATCGACGCCCATATTCCCAGGGGCACTTCAATTCGTGGCATGATAACAATCGTGGTGGTGGATATCGAAATAGTTGGAATGGTCCGAGTAACAGGGGTTGGGCGCCACGTGGTAGAGGAGGTCGATTCCAAGGAGGGGGGCGCGGGATTGAGGGCAGTGCCCCCATGAATCATACTCGTCAAAATGAGCAGCCGGCTCAGGAGAATCAGAGGGTGGAATCCAAACCAAATCAGATGGTAGAATCAATAGAAGTTGAAACATCTGTTAACAACAATACCCAAATCATCATGAATGAGAGTCAGCATGATCAGGCAGGAGATAATACCAGTCAGGATGCTCCTGGAGAGCACCAAGACAGATCTCAGTTCTATCAAAGGTGTGGAAAAGTTGGGCATATGAGCAATGTCTGTCCTAGTCCTATTGTGTGTACTAATGTCATAAGGAGGGACATGTGGCTAGAGTTTGCATGACTAAGATGCCCTAGGAGTTTATCTCACCTTTCTGTGGGCTCTCTGCATATGGTTAGGGGTTTCATGTGATTGAAAGCACCAGTACTGAGGAAGGAATCAAGGACATGTCTACTATTGCACTAGTGACAGTAACTTCTGGACAGGCCACTGCAAGGCAGATTGAAAATGAATTCAAGTTGAAGGCATGGCCCAATTCCTCATGGCGATGGTTTGCCAAAAGAGTGGAGAAGGAAAATATCAGATGAGGTTTCCCAATGCACAGACCATTGATGACTTAGCCCACTTCACTGAAATGAGACTGAGGTCTGCGCCTGATGTGGTGATTAAACTGAAGAAGTGGAACCCTACGACTGGTTCTAAAGGTCCTCTTGACGTAGCTTGGTTCAGGATCTCCAATATCCCTTATGAGAAAAGGTCGTATGCTAATGTTTGCATGGTTGCCTCTAAAGTGGGGCTTCCCTTAGAAGTGGACAAGGACAGACTTCACAAAAATGATTATGTTAGAGTCAAGATCGGTTGCAGGGACGTCACCAAGGTACCTGCATCCGTAGATGGGGTGCTGGATTTTCAATTTTATGACTATTTCTTTCATAGGGAGGTGCCTCAAGATGGTTACATAGATCATACTGGAACTAAATGGATCAGAAATGAGAAAGACAAGGCAAACGATGATGCTCCTTCTCCTAAAAAGCAGAGGATGGATCAATCCAGGATTACTGGCCAGTCCTCTGATACTGGGCCTAGTAACTATACTAACACTAGTAAAGGGAAACAAGTGACTGGGGATTACTCTCAGAAAAGAAATCAACATCAAGCCTGCCTTGAAGATGAAAGTGAAGATGAAGGTTTAAAGATGGGAGACCTGGTGCCTCCGGGGTTGGAACAGCTTAGATTTGGTGATTTTGATGCTCTGGAACTCAGGAAAGTGAGTTGTATTACTGTTAATGTGAACCCACAGGCTGTTATCAATGAATATGGTTCCAATTTTATCAAATATAAACAAGATCCTTTGGTTACAATAGAAGCCAAGAATGCCTTGTATGGTAATAGCAAAGAACACTTCTTTTAGTTTGATGAGTATATAGCAAAGTATGGAACCAATACAACCCTCCCTACTATTCTAGAAGGCCAGGAAGAGGAATGTAAGGCTAGAAGAGCTACTTCTATGAGCCCTATCAAAGGTAGTCAAGGTGGCCCTAAAACTGATCTATCAAGTCAGGAAGAGTTTCATCAGAAAGAAAGCCAAGAGATTGACTAGGATTTAATTCAAGAGGAAGATGGTCAGGATTCTGAGCGGCCTGCAAAGATCATGACTGCTGATAATGATCAAACCAAAGAGATGGTCAACTTGCAAGATATCAGGAATCTAGGGGACAAGAGGAATGCTAATGATAATCAGGTGCAGGATATAGTGCTTGATGCACAGCCAGATATGATGGAAACTAGGGTTGGGAAAGACAATAGTAAGGTTGATGATATTCAGATGAAAGGCATGCTGTTGAAAACACAAATGGATGAACTGGAGAATACAGGGGACCTTCATAAGGACTGGGATACTCATATCCAAACTCAGAGCCATGTTATGGAGGTCGAGAAAGAGGTTGACCAAACAGGATGGCCGTTGTGGCAGGAGGTGAGACAAAGTAAGAGAATCAAAGCTACTGGTACTTCTCATCTGAATATGGCTGATCATGCTCAAGGCAAGCTATCCCAGAACAAGGAAGATGAAGGTAATCTACCAATCCAACAAAACTCCTTTGCAGTTCTTGCTAATACTCATATAATTGAATTAGCTAATAAAATGGGAATTCAATCTGAATCAATAACCTTTGAGAAAATTGATGTGCTTAAAGATCTTGAATATGCGAGAATGAAACTAAATGAACATTCAAGTACTGATGTAGACCAGACTATTGTTTTGGAAGAAGAAAATCTTCCCTTAGAGGATCATAATGTTATTGAGTGGGGGTCTGAGGAATCAGAAAATGAGCCCATTGTTATAGTCTCTAGTGTGAGAAAAAGCAGATCCTCCAAAAAGCACAGGAAAAAATCCAGGGCCACTAAGAATCATCCTCTTGATAATTCTGTATGCTCTGAAGGAGATAAATCTAAGGTTAGCCCTAGATTTAATCTCAGGGATAGAAATACAATCAAAAAGTTGTACAAATGATAGGTTTCATCTGGAACTGTAGAGGGGTGGCCAAAAAGGGCCTTAGTTCTTTTATCAAAGAGTTAATCTAGGATCATAAAGCTGAATTCATTGGGATTCAGGAAACCATGAAGAGGTCTTATTCTGAAAAGTTTTTTTAGGAAAATTGATAATAATAAGGAGTTCAGCTGGTTCTGGACTCCCTCTAATGGAAGATCAGGAGGGATGCTGAGTGGTATTAGAAATGACAGATTTGATGTGGAAAATTTTGAAACGGGTGAGTTCATGATTATTGCTAATGTTTTTGATAAAAGTCTCAATAAACATTGGTCCTTGGAAAATGTTTATGGCCCAGCTCAAGATGAGTTCAAAGATAGTTTCCTAATTGAACTTTCAAGTTTCTGTTTTAAGGCCAAGTACCCCATGTTGATAGGTTGGGACTTTAACATTTTGAGTTTTAGCTCTGAAAAAAACAAAAAGTTCAATGAAAATAACTTTTCTGATGTTTTCAATCTGATAATCAATTCATATGAGCTTAGGGAGCTCCCTCTTTCTGGTGGCAAGTACACCTGGAGCAATAATAGGAATAATCCCACTCTAGAGAAGTTGGATAGAGTCCTGATGTCTAGTTCTTGGGAAGATGATTTTCCCCTTTGCAATCTTAGGAAAATTCCAAGATATATGTCTGATCACAATCCTTTGATTGTGAGGACTGATCTGTCCCAACACATGGGTTCTAGACCTTTCTATTTTGAAAATTCTTGGCTCCAACATGCTGAGTTTAACTTGAAGGTGAAAGAAATTTGGAATAGAAAAGTTAAAGCCAAATCGGCTATGGATACATGGTGCATTAAAATGGATAGAGTTAAGAAATTCCTTAAGGGGTGGGGTCAAAGCTTGAAAGGGCATACAAGAAAATACAAGAACATTTTAAAAGAAGAATTGGAGATCCTAGAAAAATTAGAAGAAGATACTACCCTTGAAGCAGAGAAACTTGACAGAAAAACATTCATTCAAACGAAATTGTTAAGGCTAATGGAGGAGGAACAAAGCTACTGACATAAAAGAGCTAATAGTATGTGGCTACTTAAAGGAGACAATAACACTGCTTTCTTTCATAGGGTAGCTAATGGGAAGAAAAGAAACAACACCATCTTTTCTCTTAAACATGATGATCTGGTAATTGAAGGGGATGATGCCTTAGTCGATCATGCCACTCAATTTTACAAAGAATTATTTGGTTCTTCACCATCTGGTTTCCATATGGAGCCTGGGTGTTGGGACCCTAAGGAAAAAGTGAATAGGCAGGAAAACGAGGAACTTGAAAAAACCTTTTCTGAAGTTGAAATTAAGGAATCTGTATTTTCTATGGAATGAAACACAGCTCCTGGGCCAGATCATTTCCCCATTGAATTTTATCAGCATTGTTGGGAAATTGTTAAAGATGATTTAATGGCTCTCTTTAGTGATTTCTATAACATGAAGTTAGACATTGGAAGATTTAACTATGGGATCATAACCCTGTTGCCAAAAGTAAAAGAAGCAAACAATATTAAACAGTATAGGCCCATTTCTTTGCTTAATGTTATATACAAGATTTTTACAAAAGCTCTGATGTTAAGACTCGACAAAGTCATGGGCAGGATAATCAACAAATGTCAATCTGGTTTCCTGAAGGACAGAAACATCATGGATGGGATTCTTTCCCTTCATGAAATTCTGCATGATAGTAGAATTAAAAAGAAGGATGGTCTGATTCTCAAACTTGACTTCGAAAAGGCATATGACAAACTTAACTGGACCTTCCTTTTTGATTGCCTGAAATATAGAGGTTTTGGGGAGAAATGGTGTGAGTGGATGAAAATTGTCATGAGTTCTGGTAATGTCAGTGTTAAGTTGAATAACACTAATGGTAGTTACTTCAAATCCAGTAGGGGTGTTAGGCAGGGTGATCCTTTGTCCCCTTTCCTCTTTAATATTGCTGCTGATACCTTGGCCAAGATGATTTCTCTTGCCCAAAGTAACAAGCTCATTCAAGGACTGGTGCCTGAGTATGTGGAAAATGGAATAGCTATCTTACAATACACTGATGATACAATCTTGTGTATCCAAGATAATGAAGAGCAAGCTGCAAATCTCAAACTCCTTTTATATTTCTATGAGAATATGTTAGGTCTTAAAATTAACTTCTCCAAGAGTGAGGTGGTTTTGGTGAGTCAAGATGATGCCAAGAGTATTCAATTCTCTAATTTGTTTAACTGTGCAATTGGCAAATGGCCCATTAAATACATGGGAGTCCCTGTGGCTGGCTCTAGGTTGCACGTGGCTGACTGGATGCCCATTAGTGAAAAAATGGTGAAAAGACTAGATGGATGGAAGGGTAGCTCTTTGAGCTTGGGGGTAGACTGGTTCTTATCAACTCTTGTTTAAGCAACTTGCCAGTGTATGCTATGTCTATGTTCTGGCTGCCTATGTCAGTCGTTGAAAAAATGGATACTGCTAGAAAAAGATTTTTCTGGCAGGGAGGGAATTTGAAAAAGAAGTACCATCTTGTTAAGTGGATCAAAATAACTAAACCTAAAAACAAGGGGGGTCTTGGCATTAAGGACCTGAGAAAAATGAACATTAGCCTTCTATGCAAGTGGTGGTGGAAAGCTGAAAATGGTATCAGGATTTGGCAAGACATTGTCAGGAAAAAATATATGAAAAAAGGGTTGATCTCTCTGCTATCTAAAAGTCCTAAGAATTCGCCTGTGTGGAATGATCTCTTAAAAGTAAGGCATAATTACTTGAAGGGTAGGTCTGTTGTAGTGGGGAATGGCAAAAATACTAGTTTTTGGCATGATAGATGGTGTGGGCTTGTCTCCTTAGCAGACAAGTTCCCGGAGTTATATGCAATAAGTAAGGAGCAAGATTGCTCTGTTGAATACATGAAATTAAAAAATTAGCGTTTGTCTTTCAGGAGATGGTTACATGAAGACCTACAGTGCCAATTCAGAAGGCTACATGACATTGTTTTTCGATATGGTATTAATTCTGACAAAGATCGACCTAAGTGGGATTGGGAAAAATCTAGAATGTTTTCTGTAAAATCGACTTACAAACATTTGTGTAGACATGAGTATGGAAATAGCTGCAAGAAGATTTGGAAAGCTAAAATTCCCTTGAAAATAAAGATTTTTATGTGGCTCATTTTTCAGAATGCTATCTTGACTAAAGATAACCTGTGTAAACAAAAATGGAAGGGAAATTCATCTTGTGCATTCTGTAATGAAAAGGAAAATGGACACCATCTTTTCTTTGATTGCCCAACAGCTAAATATGTGTGGAGTTTACTTGCTTTCTCATTGGGTTCTGATTGTAGACCTAAAGATATGAATCAGTACTGGATTTGGATTAATAAAATTCTCCCCCAGGCTCCCAGTATGCATGCTGTGGGGCTAGCAGCAGTTTGTTGGGCCATTTGGCGCACAAGAAATGTGGTGTGCTTCGATGATAAAAAGAGTGAAATCTCCTACTGAGATTGTGTGTTTGATATGTTCCTTCCTTACATACTGGGCAGGACTTCTCAAGGAGGATCTGAAGGATCAAGTAACTCAAGGAGTTGCAGTGATCAAGACGGCGGCGCTCATCTTCCACAAACAAGATCTCCAAGCGTGCGTCAAGGAGGAACATCAGCTGGTGCCTTTTGTTGGTTGACATAATGGAGTTGTCCGTAGCTTTAGTGATCCTTTTGCTAGCTATCTTGCTGAAGTGTAGTTGTGCTTGGCATCTTTCTGAGCGATGTCATGTATCCTGGAGGGTTCCTCTTTTGGTTGTTATTTGGTTATGGGTGAATGTTGTAGTTGGCCCTCAGCTGATTTACGAACTGTTTTAGTAGGTGTTGTCATGAGTGGTAGTCGTAGTTCGTTCAGGCATTTTGATCCCTGGGTGATCGAAGTGTCTGACGCGTCTTCGTTTTACCTATGCTGGTCGTTGGTCCTGAACTATTACTATCTGTAATTTCGTTGCCTTGGTAATGAAATTCGGTTTTACCGGTGTGGAAAAAATCAAAGCTTAAACATCACACCAATTCATGACACAAAATTTTGCACCAATTTAATTCAAGAAAATTGATTTAATAATTCACCAAAGATTGGACTTAAACACTGTTTTTCAGGGACTTAGGCAGAAATGCTAAGTATGGAAAATAGTGATTGAATTCAATCTTTGAGCTCAAATTTAAACATGTTTGACTTGAAAACACAACAAACTTTTGATCCTACATTAAAGCACACACTTTATACTACAAATTTTATTTTACCAAAACTTTAATTGTTTAAGCAAACTATTAAGCTATAAACTCACAAAGAACCTTAATTAATATCAATATAACATTTCATGCAACACATAACACAATATATGCAACATGGACATGCTATAATTGAAACATGGGTTGTAGTAATGCCACAATGCTTGATGATTATGCATGATGATGATCATGATCAAGTTTTCAATTGCTTCTTAACATCTAGGATGTTACAATAAATCTAGTGTGTTCAACTAAGATACCATGCGAATAGGAGACTATAGATCCTTACCACAAGATGAGCAACATAGTGGATGGAACAACTTGGTCCAATGTCTTGTGTGTCGATGAAGTGGAAGTAGACGTTCAACCTTGCTTCCTTGCAGCAGTCTCATGTGTGACTGTTTTGTCTGACCACCTCATTTTCACCGCCAATCATGGCATGGATTAGTATCCTATTTTGACCCACGTATGGATCTAATCCATAGTGTGTATGATTGTCTCTTGCACATGTCACAACTCTCCCACTTGTGTAAAGTCCATCATCATGTAAATATTCGAACGCCCTAAAGTGTGTAGATAGCCATGACCAAAACTATTTGTGAGCCATCAATCAATTGCGACACCTAGCAAACATATTGAATCTTGCCTACACAGAAAGATCATATCGGTTAAACCTTAATATACACACTTCTTGATCCTTTTGCCACACAATACCAATCAAAATCAAGTTGAGATTTGTGCCACCCTTGTGATACCTCAATAATTCACTAGATCTTGTAGCGGATGACAACTCATGACTAATACTTTAGTCACATCATAATTAACTCTTTAAATCATATTGGCATAGGAACCATATAGAAGGGCCTAGAGATATATATCTTTCATTTTATGTAGCTGGGGCAAATTCAATTTTGATCCACTCATTTCACATTCTATGTTTTATGATACATCCAAAAACTGCTTTTTGTAACTACCCAGTTACAAAGTTGCATTTGGCAGCCCAAAAATGCACCCTACACACAATGAGAAACAATGGTGATCTTAGGTCTAAGGATCGAGCAGGTATGGTACTTGAGAACGCTGGATGACACATATTAGCATCACAATCCTAGAAACATCTCGATATGAATCAGTACAACACCTATCACATGTCCACACTATTTATTTTATACATCTATATCTATGACAAATCAAATATGATAATCAATCAATATTGCATTTGTTAGTCTAAAATCATTATTTTTCCATTCAAGGACAAAATAGTAGGGATATTTTGAATAACACTTTAAAAATAGAGAGCTTCATGAAAAACTCAATACTTGCCAATCGACGTAAAAATAGCAATTTAAGGAATCTAATAATACTTTATTCAAAACACATAAAAATAAGACGTCATACAATCATCTCCCACTCACACTGAAGTCAAACATGTAAGTATATAATACCCATTGCACTCGTGTGCGCTTCACGCTTTGGTCATGAAAGAGGCTTCGATAACGTTCAATATGGGTGCACCTTGCGTATCTTCACATCACATCTATGAATGATCTCAGAAATAAGGCGATACGTTCAAGTATGTGTTTGGACTTTTGGTGCAACCTAAGCTCCATAGCTTGTGTGATGGCACCACTATTGTCACAATAGAGGTTCAAAGGACTAAGCACACTAGGAACCACACACAACTCGGAAACAAACTTCCTAATGAAAATTGTAACAGAACCGACCAAATTATAAGAGCACAAGTACAAAAACAAGCGCCGAAACGCTCCAATTTTCGAACTTGAGCCCATATAATCCCGGTAGTCAATCGAAATCACGACGGATTTCAAACCAACTCGTTCACAACCAAGATCGCATCATTCAACATAACACATCACACGTTACATTTCACAAGTAGTTCGGAAATCCACTTACAACACGCGGAGTCGCAAATTAATACAAACCGAGTTCATAAAGTAGCGGAAGCATAACACACGCACAATGTTCAAATACTACTGCCAGTCTTACAGATCGACATCCCACAAAAGCATTTAGGAAAGTAAACTAACAGACGATCACGCCCGAGTGATCTAGTCCTCATCACCCGCGGGGTGGAGGCAGTTCTTGCAGAAGCCCAGATAAAGCATGTCATCTGCAACAGGAGGGAATAAACCCTGAGTACTGAAATGTACTCAGCTAGACTTACCCGTCGAAACGGAAAATAAGAGACACCAAGGATCATGCAAGGCTTTCTTAGGTGGAGTTGGCTGACATCACATTTGCGGAAAAGCATAAGTAATTGAAACTCCTTTAACCTGTACTAGCAGTTATTTTTAACATTAACCTGTCATCTATCTTAGCACCTGTACTAAACATTCACTTGATTAAAATCAAACAATAATATTATTATATCCATAGCAGGTATAATTTGCGGCAACATTATATCATTCGTTTAACCATCTGTTCAATTTAATGAGATCTACGTTGCCGCTGCTCAAGTCAAGTGCTCACTAACCGGGAGCGACGGCGATTCGAATCGAATTCCTATCCAGCTGGAGGGGTATTTCTAACACTCACCGCGCAGGCCCCTGCCAGGGTCGCACAAGCCACCTTTCGTACAATTCAGGAGTCGCGGGTTCGAATGATGCCGCATCCCCAAGGGCAACACTCTGCCAGGTGATAGGGACTCACGCCAATGTCCCCAAGCACATCCTTACTACCTCCAAGATGCGACCTACCATTCGATTCCCGGCCTGAACCATATTACTCGGCTTCGCGGTCGGAATGACTTATCCGGCCAACAAAGTGTTAGACTGCGTTCAACATGACTCAAGGACGTACAACGAATCGGTCCTTAAACGACTCAGACGGGCATAGCTCCGCACCCAAGACGTGAAGTGTCTTGCGGCTGCACTATCGAACTCCCGCCCGGTCTCAAATTCATTTTTAAGACATGGTTCCATCCACGATAGCCAACATAGCCACTCGTGACCCATTCCTACATCTCGCGGATGACCGGAAATCACCCGACTTCTACCGGACTAAGCAGGGCTAAGCATTGACACGTGCCTAAACCTAATTTAGGGTTTAAGTACGATATCTGGACAAGGACAGGTATAATGCAACAAGTGTTTTCACACAACTCCTACAACTTAATGCAGTAAACAAGTAAAAGTACTCAAGATTTATATATAAAACAATTGGGTCAGCATGCACCGGGGCTTGCCTTTCAGGAACGAGGACGGGCGATGATCCGGGCACTCAGGTAGATCGTCTACGGGAACTCCTTCGCCGGCTGGGTCCTCGGGCTCCCTCGGCTGCTCCTGATCCTCCTCCGGAATCGCTCCTTCGAACTCGAGGAGTGTCACTCCCTCCGGTACACCTATTGCATGAATGCACAATAAATCTCATGGATGCATAAGAAGTAATACAGCATGCTCGGGATGAAATGCACTACAGCAATTCCTAATGCTCTATTCAAATCACTTTAATAATAAGTGCAAATCTCTTCTCCGGAAGAGAAGTACTTACCTAATCTACACAATCTAATGTATAGATGTTCTTCCTTAGTTAAGGCCCTAACACCTAACAATCACAAGAACAACATTACTTAGGTTACCACCAACCAAGCACAAAATATCACAACAACACATTCTGGACAGCAGCTAAGTATTTCCATCACAACTGTAGATTCCCAAATCATAAAGGCATGATACAAGACAATCTGGAAAGCTTATAAAATGCTCTACAATTCACTTTCAGACCTCAACACTTAATTCCAAAGTTTACCTAGTCGAAATTCTAAATTTCCAGAAATTTGTCCTCTCCAAACAGAGAGCAGTCATTTCTGGATAGCCACTTTAAACAGCTACAACTCTTAGACTACTAGGCCAAATGCCACCAAATTTTGACACAAGCTAGTTTAACCAGTTTACTACCACTTTGGTATTCACAAGTTTCCCAGCAAACACTTTTATCAAGGTTCAAATCCAAAAATGCTACCAGCTGTCCAGAGAACCTAGAAATGTGAAAATTAAATATTTATTCATATGTCAAACTACCCTTATGACCAAACTAATTGCACTACTAGTTCACACATGTCATGAAAACACCAGAAAGTAAGGTGTGCCAACCCAAACATATATTTTGACCCCCTTTCTTAATTTACTTAATTAATTAAGTGGAAAATTAAACTTATATGCAAGCTGCTTATAAAATTCTACAAAAATTACAGGAGGCTCTCTACCCTACTATGAGGCTACTGTAAAAATTTGAACTAAAGTTATTCACAGAGACTCCCTACACAAAATTCACAAGCCAACAAGACTGATTTTTGCATAATTAATAAATCACATTGAAAAGTGTCAAACAACAGAAACCATATTTTTCTTAGCAACCTTAGGATACCAGGACACTCTCCATAAAATTTCATGAGCATTGCACATATAGAAAAATTACTAAAATTCATGCAATTATCTTCTAATATAACATGACAACCTCATAACTTGAAAGGTACTCAAGCACTAGTACCCAAATTTTTACCAGAGATAGCATATACATAAGATAACCTACCCACCAATTTTCATAATTTTTGGAACAATACAACTCAAGTTATCCATTTAACAAGTTTATATTCAATTTAAAACACATTTCAAAGGCCTAATTAAATCTTCCAGAAATTAAACATCACATATATATTTGATATTTTTCCTAAATACTACACTTCAACCAGAGTCCAACAAAATTTGAATCACCTCAATTGGATCTATATTGCATGAGATATGGATTTTACAATGTAGCAAGAAAATCTGTGAAATAAATAAAGAAAAACCAAAAACGAAAACTAAAACCGGTCACTGGGCCGGCCCAATCCGTCGGCGCGGCCCACACACACGCGGCCGGTTTTGGCTCCCGCGCGCGCGCGAGGTCACTGACAGGGCGGGCCCCCCGGTCAGAGAGAGAGGGAGCAGGGGAGGAACGGCGGTGGTCGGAGCTCGCCGCCGGTGGGTCGGCCGGCGAAACCGAGGGCACCAGCGCGATCTCCGTCCTTCCCCGAGCCGATTGAGGTAGGATGGAGAGGTTAGGTCAGTCGGAGGCGGCTCACCGACGGGAACGGCGGCTCGACGGTGGCTGACCGCCTGCTCCGGCCATCTCCGGTGACCAAAACGGCAAGACAGAGAGGGAAAAGGACCAGTGAGCACCGGCAGAGAAAATGAGGTACACCTAAAGGGCGGTGGTTCGACGGAGAGGCCGGGCCACGTGCTCAATACCACGGCGGCGCACAGTTCACTCCGGCGAGCTCCACGTTCCGGCTAAGCTACGGCGGCATCGGGCACTCCGTCTTAGAAGGACGCACTACGACTGACGGCGCACTCCATGCGCACACTAGGGAGAGCAGAGACGGTCAGAACAAGGCTCACCGCGGAGGTTTGCCATTGGCGGCCATGGCGGGCGCGGCCAGCGTGCGACGCAACCGCGGGCCGTTCTGGCTTGCCCGGAAGGTTCCCGGCGGTAACATCTAACCCCGAGCATCCACACGGGTTGAGGAAGTGGGGACGGAGGTCAGAGCAAGAAGAGAGCGGCGGAGACGAGCTGGCCACGGTGGACCGTGACGACGGCGATGACCCGGTGAGCTCCGAGCGAAAACAAGCCGGTAATGTGCCCTTACCTCCACGCAATCGGCTCAGGCAAGAGGTGGAGGAGGTAGAGGGGTCCTAGGCGGAGCTGTGGCCGAGGTGGATTGAAGAATGGGGCGGTGGTGAGGCTGTGATGCTCGAGCGCGAGCTCCGGGTCGGCAATGGTGATGGCGGTGGCGACCTCGTGCTCTCCGCGCGCGTGGGTGAAGGAATGAGGCCAAGGCGGAGGATTTGGAGCCGCGTGGTCCTGCTGGAGCCCGACATCACCTTCCCAAGTCACCAGGCGGCCAGCGCGTGGCCTCCACGTGTCGAGCATAACCTGCCACCGGTCGGCGACGATGGAGTTCAGGACTCCGGTTTCAGTCACATTGGCCGACTGACAGCGATACTTTGGCACCGATTATCTCCTAATCTAGCTCGAGTCAGCGAAAGATGATAACAACAATTTTGTAGAGCTATGTGAGGACTACAAGTTTGTCAATTGGGGCTTGGACTGGTTCGGCCTGGTTTTTGAGTTACACGGCGTTGAAGTGTGGTACATTGAAACTGAAATTTCAATTTCAGACTTAGAAAATTTTCCAAGTGTTGGGCAGTCCCTTAACCGACTTGTGGGCCATTTTTTAGCATGTTCTGGTCATTTTCATGAGATGGCCATATTGGAACTTTTGTTCCTTATGAATTTCTCTACAACTTTGCTTAAGGTTGCTCCTCCATGCATGATTTCTAAGCTGGACTTTTTAAATGGTCAAACCAAAGCTTTCTAGGGGTCAAAACCTAGTCAACAACACTTAGAAGGGCAATTTGGTCATTTTGGTCAACATGAACATTGCTCCACTATTTACCCTAAATGTAATTAAGGTGTTATAAGATCTAATTAGCCACTCTACACATTGGTTACACAAAATTCCTAGTGTCACATAAGTTGAAACAAGCAAAACAATTGTTTTCCACAAAATGTTGCATTACCATGTTGCACATGTTTCAAGACCTTGTTGCATCAATTGAGCCTATCATGGTATACTAACAACATTGTCATGTTTCCAAGTATGAGATCCCATGTTGTATCTACAAGTTTCACCACTCACATTTCATAAGCAAGTATATTGTGAAACAAGCACATTAGGGTATGTTGCATACTCATGTTGCAAGTAAAATAAAGACATGAATGAGATGAATGATGCTCATGCTTATGAAATGCAATGCAATTATGGAAGCCAAACACCTGAGGTGTTACAGCCCTCCCCCCTTATAAAAATCTCGTCCTGAGATTTGGAAAGCGTACCATTGTTGATAGAATTCCTTATAACCCTCACGTAAATAGTCTTCTCGCTCCCACGTAGCATCACTCTCACTACCCTGATTACTCCACATTACTTTATACCACTTAACCACTCGACTTCTAGTTACCCGCTCTCGAGTGTCAATCACACGGACTAGCTTTTCTTTGTAAGTTAGATCAGATTCTAACCTAATATCCCCTAATGGAACTCTTTCTTCAGGAACTCGAAGACACTTCTTTAACTGAGATACATGGAAAACATTGAAAATGGCGCTCATTTCCGGAGGTAACTGGATCTTATACGCGACAGCACCACTCTTTCCTATGATCTGGAAAGGACCCACGTATCTCGGTGCAAGCTTCCGCTTCACACCAAAACGTTGTACACTCTTCATAGGGGAAACTTTCAGATATACGAAGTCTCCGACTTCAAACTCGATCGGTTTTCTACAGCGATCAGCGTAACTTTTCTGTCTAGATTGAGCTGCAGCCATATGTATTTTGATGGTACAAACTTGTTCCTCAGCTTCCTTGACAAAATCAATACCATAATACCTTCTCTCGGCAGCTTCTATCCAATTTAGTGGGGTTCTACACTTACGACCGTACAATGCTTCGAATGGGGCCATCTTAATGCTCTCTTGGTAACTATTATTATACGAGAACTCAGCTAGAGGCAACCATTTCTCCCATGAACCCTTGGACGAAATAACACACGCCCGTAACATATCCTCCAAGATTTGGTTAACTCGTTCAGTCTAACCTGACGTCTGGGGGTGATAAGCAGAGCTTCTCACTAACTTGGTTCCCAGAAGGTGATGCAAGTGCTCCCAAAAACGAGCAGTGAACTGAGGACCACGGTCAGAAACGATAGTGCGAGGTACCCCATGGAGCCGGACTATCTGATTGAAGTACAACTCAGCATAGTCAGTAGGACGATAGTCTACTCGGACAGGAATGAAGTGAGCCGACTTAGTTAAGCGATCTACAATTACCCAGATAGAGTTATGATTCTTGACGGTAGGAGGAAGTCCAACAATGAAATCCATACTTATCTCTTCCCATTTCCAACCTGGGATAGAAAGTGGTTGAAGCAATCCAGCTTTCATGTGCACAGCCTTAACCCTACAACAGGTATCACACCTAGCAACATATGCAGCTATTTATTTCCGCATTTTGGTCCACCAATAGTATGGCTTCAAATCGTAATACATCTTATTGCTACCAGGATGGATGGACAACTTAGAGGAGTGTGCTTCAGACATGATATGATTTCTAAGCTCTCGGTCCTTAGGCACAACTAACCTATCCTTGAACCACAATACACCCTCTTCATCTACCCTGAAATGTTTAGTTTCTTGCTCTTTCATCTTACGCTTGATGTGGAATATACCAGTGTCAGTCTTTTGGAGCTCAATAATTCTACTCTTGAGAGTGCAACTGACAGTGATGTTGTATAGAATTGCTGGGTGTAGAAGGCGAGACAGATGAAAATCACTTTCAACCAAGGAGTGGCAATGAGACTTACGGCTTAAAGCATCGGCAACCACATTTGCCTTGCCAGGATGATAGTGCACTTGGAGATTATAATCTTTAATCAACTCAAGCCATCTTCTTTGATGCATATTCAACTCAGGTTGGGTGAAGATATATTTGAGGCTTTTATGGTCAGTATAGATATTGCAAACATTGCCCAACAGATAGTGCCGCCAGGCTTTCAAAGCATGAACAACTGCAGCGAGTTCTAAGTCATGCGTTGGATAATTCACCTCATGCTTCCGAAGTTGTCGAGAGGTATATGCAATTACTCGGCCTTCCTGCATCAGAACACCTCCCAAACCTATGCCTGAGGCATCACAATACACATCAAATGGTTTCTCGATATCCGGTTGCGCCAAAACCGGAGCCGAGGTTAGGAGGGTTCGCAGTTTGTGAAAAGCCACATCACACTCAGGAGTCCAGACAAACCTGGTGTCTTTTTGCAGCAGCCGAGTCATTGGCTTGGCTATTTTAGAGAAATCCGGGATGAAGCGACGATAATAGCCAGCCAATCCAAGAAAACTCCGGACCTCGTGAACCGAGATAGGAGCCTTCCAGTTCAGCACTTCTTGTACCTTGGCGGGATCCACCATAATTCCCCCATCGGACAACACATGCCCAAGGAAAGGTACTTCACGAAGCCAGAATTCGCACTTACTGAATTTTGCATACAGTTGATGTTCACGCAGTCTTGTGAGGACTATACGCAGATGTTCAGCGTGGTCTTCCTCATTTTTAGAATATATCAAGATGTCATCAATAAATACCACCACAAACTTGTCCAATTCGGGCATAAACACCGAATTCATCAAGTACATGAAGTGTGCGGGGGCGTTGGTCAAGCCGAAGGACATAACAAGATACTCATAAAAACCATATCTTGTAGAGAAAGCTATTTTTGGAACATCTTCCGGACAGATTTTAATTTGATGGTAGCCAGACCTCAGATCGATCTTGGAAAAGACTTTAGCTTTAGACAACTGATCAAACAAGATATCGATGCGCGGTAGAGGATACTTATTTTTGACAGTGACTGCATTCAGAGGCCTATAATCTACGCACATCCGCAACGACTGGTCCTTCTTCTTTACAAAGATAGCAGGACATCCCCACGGAGACGAACTAGGACGAATCAGCCCCTTCTTCAAAAGTTCATTCAACTGCATCTTAAGTTCAGCTAGTTCATTCGGAGGCATCCTATAGGGTCTTCTAGAGATGGGTGCCGTGCCAGGCAACAACTCTATTTTAAACTCCACATCCCGATCCGGAGGTAGTCCCAGCAAATCATCGGGAAAAACGTCAGGAAACTCACTCACTACCGGAATATAAGCTAAGGCCTTTGCTTGCACCGCATGAACTTCACTAGAAAAATCAATTTTTCTGGGAAGTTGCACTAGAAAACCTTTTTGATCAGCAGGATCTCTGAGCATAACTACCCGGGTGGATGTATCAATGAGTACCCCATGCTGACTCATCCAATTCATGCCCATAATAACATCTATGCCTAAACCAGGCAAAACCACTAAGGTAAGCGAGTACTTTCGCCCTTCTATTTCAAATTCTAGACCTCTTACTACTTGATTTGTGGAAATATTCCCACTTGCCGCTCTAATGCAATAACCCCCACCTTCAACAGTATGTAATTTGTGTGCAAACTTCGATGCAAACATAGGACTGATAAAGGAATGCGAAGCACCTGAATCAAATAGCACCACTGCAGAATGTTGGTCAACTAGGAACTTACCAGCAGTGACTACCTCACCAGATGGAATTTCTTCAATACTATTATAATGAAAATGCCCCTGACTGCCACCTTGATTTGTATTCTTCTTAGGATATGGACAGTTCCTGGACCAATGACCTGGTTTGTTGCAGTTCCAGCAAGGCATGTTGCTTGGAGGGACACTGGAGCTGCCTTGGCCTGAACTACCCTTTGGCAGAGACACTGTATATGCTTTACGAAACCCAGTCTTAGCTGGAGCCTTCTTCTGCGGGGGACGGAACTTAGCACTTGTGGCAGGAGGGCGAGGAGGAGCCCTCGGTGCAGCTGTAGCTCGGGACTGTGAAGCACCCGCCTCAAGGGCCCTCTTGCGGTTCTTAGAAGCAGCATAGATAGAATTATTGTTCTCTTGGGTCAGAGCATCACTGATAAAATCATTGAAAGTAGCACATTTGCTAGTGCCCATGGTCTTCATCAGCTTTGGACCGAGGCCACGCTTGAAGCTAGCAATCTTCTTAGCATCAGTATCCACAAACTCAGTTGCATACCTTGCAAGGTTGTTAAAGGCTTGCAGGTATTCCGTCAAACTCTTATTGCCTTGGGTTAACCTCATGAACTCAGTGTGCTTTATAGCCATCAAACCTAGAGGAATGTAATTCCCGTGGAAAGCCATTTTAAACTGGTCCCAAGCGATCGGGACATTAGGAGGCAACGTGGAGAGGTAGTGACTCCACCAAATACCAGTCGGGCCATGCAGTTGGTGGGAAGCATACTCGGTCTTCAGCTCCTCAGTCAGACGAAGCAGATGGAACTTCTATTCAATGGTATTCAACCACTCATCAGCTTTCAGAGGTTCCTCCGGCTCCTTAAAGAGCGGGGGCTTGGTGTCAAGAAAATCCTTGAAGTCACTATGCTGATTTGGTTCTGGTCCCTGATGACCCTGGCGAGCATCCCGGTTGACTAGCTGGCGCATAGCGTCTGCTAACAGGCGCTGACCTTCAACCACCATCTGCATCAATTCCGCCGGAGTGGGTGGTGGCGGAGGAGGCGGCTGTTCCTCATCCTCAACGCCACGACCACGACGGAGGTTGTACGCCATCTGAAAAATGCATAGCCAATGAGCACTGACGATGTGGGAAATTTGTAGATGAATTGTGTAAATATGCCAAACTGATTTCATTAGAAATGAATTCGCAAACAACCGAGGCACAGTAATTCATCACAACCATACAAACTCATCAAGTGCACCAATTGACGCAATTATGCGATGGACATAACAACAAGATATCTTCAGATGAAAAGATGGAGTTTATTAAAGGCTCGCATGTAGGGAGCACAAACGTGACTGAACAGGTTACATTGATATCAACGGAATTTCAACCTTACGTAACTGGTGTCCGGATTCGATCTAAACTTCTAGCCAAATAGGAAAGGCTAACCGAGAAATGACCACGAGGAGACAGCCCATTGGTAGAGTTCCATGGTGGATCATGACTAGCCACCTCGATACCAGCGCGTGCCAAGCAGCACAGCCTTATGTCGCGCGCCACAGGAGGCCCTCGGTTTCGTCGCGGCACCGAAGGGTGCTAATCGTGACACCATCACCGAACACAACACAATGAGATATCCACTTGTGACCGAAATTTAACATGTTCAAACTAACATCCAGGATAACATAGGGTTCGATGTTACATCCCAAAAGCTAAGTTATTACAAAGCCCCATTCCCCACACATGGAGGGCACAAAAGATAACTCTAGCGTCATAGCTATGCGATGACTACTCTAAGCATCGTCCTCGGAGCCAGTGTCGAAGATCTCCCCGCCATCCTCGTCACTAGCAGGCTCTAGCTCCTCATCTTCTTCTTCTTCTTCTTCTTTTGGTGGGACATCCTGTGGCCCATTGACCTCCATGTCGTCATCACCTTCAGCCATGAAGATTCCAGAGTCCATCTCCTCATCCTCGTCATTGTCATGAGGAAGCAGAGGATTGAGCTGATTATTTAGGCGGTGCACTTCCTCATGAAGATTTTCATTGTATTCTTCTGCAGCTTCCAACTGTTGCTCAAGCTCCACCTGACGAGCTCTCAGGAGGTTCTCTTTGTGCCAGGCTTCATCCTGCTGGTTCATCACGTGGACTAGCATGTGCTGACAGTTGCGGTTAGCCACAGTCAACCTCTGGACCGCAAGTGTCTCCTGATCTCTGTCATGTATCACTTGCTCCAGCTGTTGCTGAGCCGCATTTCTAGCAGCAGTCACCTCAGCCAACTCGGCCCTCAACCTTTCCGCCTCGGTGGGCTCAGGGCGGGGCTCACGTGGAGCGAGCTGGTGGCGAGGAGCCCTGCGTCCAGTTGACTTGCGAGTAGTCCTCTTGGTGCGAGCCATCTGTAGCAACAAGATATGACTTAAAGTGAGGATAATTTAGGGGATACGAAATTTAATTTAGTCGGGACCATCAAAATTTTTAAGGAGGGAGTAAAATGAAATGTATGACATGAATTAAACATGATGCATGCACGTTTCGTATGCCCTCTCACCCTAGTATAATCATAAACTGCTAACGCTAAGCGGTGGCATACATACGTTCTCTCATAAAGGCGAAACTATCGGTCTACTCGTTTGCGCTGTTAGTGTACCTGCAGAAAATCTCATTTCAGCCCAACAGTTTTCCAATATAAGCACACAAGTAAGCAGTAAACTAAATACTTTCCATATACACATCCCCGATGTATATACTTCAGTATCACAACTACCCGACAGATATACCCACAATTAAGTACTTTCATAATTACATGGTTTTGAACATGTAAGTATGCAAGTAACCACAACTACTCTCCCCTAGACCGCCGGTTGGACGATCATGCTCTCACAACTCACACTTACCAGAGCGTCGAGGTGTTTGATCCATACATTACCACCCAAATGGGTGGCATCCATACAATATCACGCCGTATGGACGACGAAACAGAAACAAACAAGACCCCCAAGTTAGTCTTTTACTAAGCCACCTAAGAGTCCTTAATTGGGCTAAGGGATGTGATCACTGGCATACTTATAGAAATAAATTTCAGATTTTTAACACTTTTCGCAACAAACACTTTTGTTTTTAAATACTCGTACGATGTGTTTAATATTGAATTCTGCTCCGATACCAGCTGTAACAGAACCGACCAAATTATAAGAGCACAAGTACAAAAACAAGCGCCGAAACGCTCCAATTTTCGAACTTGAGCCCATATAATCCCGGTAGTCAATCGAAATCACGACGGATTTCAAACCAACTCGTTCACAACCAAGATCGCATCATTCAACATAACACATCACACGTTACATTTCACAAGTAGTTCGAAAATCCACTTACAACACGCGGAGTCGCAAATTAATACAAACCGAGTTCATAAAGTAGCGGAAGCATAACACACGCACACTATTCAAATACTACTGCCAGTCTTACAGATCGACATCCCACAAAAGCATTTAGGAAAGTAAACTAACAGACGATCACGCCCGAGTGATCTAGTCCTCATCACCCGCGGGGTGGAGGCAGTTCTTGCAGAAGCCCAGATAAAGCATGTCATCTGCAACAGGAGGGAATAAACCCTGAGTACTGGAATGTACTCAGCTAGACTTACCCGTCGAAACGGAAAATAAGAGACACCAAGGATCATGCAAGGCTTTCTTAGGTGGAGTTGGCTGACATCACATTTGCGGAAAAGCATAAGTAATTGAAACTCCTTTAACCTGTACTAGCAGTTATTTTTAACATTAACCTGTCATCTATCTTAGCACCTGTACTAAACATTCACTTGATTAAAATCAAACAATAATATTATTATATCCATAGCAGGTATAATTTGCGGCAACATTATATCATTCGTTTAACCATCTGTTCAATTTAATGAGATCTACGTTGCCGCTGCTCAAGTCAAGTGCTCACTAACCGGGAGCGACGGCGATTCGAATCGAATTCCTATCCAGCTGGAGGGGTATTTCTAACACTCACCGCGCAGGCCCCTGCCAGGGTCGCACAAGCCACCTTTCGTACAATTCAGGAGTCGCGGGTTCGAATGATGCCGCATCCCCAAGGGCAACACTCTGCCAGGTGATAGGGACTCACGCCAATGTCCCCAAGCACATCCTTACTACCTCCAAGATGCGACCTACCATTCGATTCCCGGCCTGAACCATATTACTCGGCTTCGCGGTCGGAATGACTTATCCGGCCAACAAAGTGTTAGACTGCGTTCAACATGACTCAAGGACGTACAACGAATCGGTCCTTAAACGACTCAGACGGGCATAGCACCGCACCCAAGACGTGAAGTGTCTTGCGGCTGCACTATCGAACTCCCGCCCGGTCTCAAATTCATTTTTAAGACATGGTTCCATCCACGATAGCCAACATAGCCACTCGTGACCCATTCCTACATCTCGCGGATGACCGGAAATCACCCGACTTCTACCGGACTAAGCAGGGCTAAGCATTGACACGTGCCTAAACCTAATTTAGGGTTTAAGTACGATATCTGGACAAGGACAGGTATAATGCAACAAGTGTTTTCACACAACTCCTACAACTTAATGCAGTAAACAAGTAAAAGTACTCAAGATTTATATATAAAACAATTGGGTCAGCATGCACCGGGGCTTGCCTTTCAGGAACGAGGACGGGCGATGATCCGGGCACTCAGGTAGATCGTCTACGGGAACTCCTTCGCCGGCTGGGTCCTCGGGCTCCCTCGGCTGCTCCTGATCCTCCTCCGGAATCGCTACCTCGAACTCGAGGAGTGTCACTCCCTCCGGTACACCTATTGCATGAATGCACAATAAATCTCATGGATGCATAAGAAGTAATGCAGCATGCTCGGGATGAAATGCACTACAGCAATTCCTAATGCTCTATTCAAATCACTTTAATAATAAGTGCAAATCTCTTCTCCGGAAGAGAAGTACTTACCTAATCTACACAATCTAATGTATAGATGTTCTTCCTTAGTTAAGGCCCTAACACCTAACAATCACAAGAACAACATTACTTAGGTTACCACCAACCAAGCACAAAATATCACAACAACACATTCTGGACAGCAGCTAAGTATTTCCATCACAACTGTAGATTCCCAAATCATAAAGGCATGATACAAGACAATCTGGAAAGATTATAAAATGCTCTACAATTCACTTTCAGACCTCAACACTTAATTCCAAAGTTTACCTAGTCGAAATTCTAAATTTCCAGAAATTTGTCCTCTCCAAACAGAGAGCAGTCATTTCTGGATAGCCACTTTAAACAGCTACAACTCTTAGACTACTAGGCCAAATGCCACCAAATTTTGACACAAGCTAGTTTAACCAGTTTACTACCACTTTGGTATTCACAAGTTTCCCAGCAAACACTTTTATCAAGGTTCAAATCCAAAAATGCTACCAGCTGTCCAGAGAACCTAGAAATGTGAAAATTAAATATTTATTCATATGTCAAACTACCCTTATGACCAAACTAATTGCACTACTAGTTCACACATGTCATGAAAACACCAGAAAGTAAGGTGTGCCAACCCAAACATATATTTTGACCCCCTTTCTTAATTTACTTAATTAATTAAGTGGAAAATTAAACTTATATGCAAGCTGCTTATAAAATTCTACAAAAATTACAGGAGGCTCTCTACCCTACTAGGAGGCTACTGTAAAAATTTGAACTAAAGTTATTCACAGAGACTCCCTACACAAAATTCACAAGCCAAAAAGGCTGATTTTTGCATAATTAATAAATCACATTGAAAAGTGTCAAACAACAGAAACCATATTTTTCTTAGCAACCTTAGGATACCAGGACACTCTCCATAAAATTTCATGAGCATTGCACATATAGAAAAATTACTAAAATTCATGCAATTATCTTCTAATATAACATGACAACCTCATAACTTGAAAGGTACTCAAGCACTAGTACCCAAATTTTTACCAGAGATAGCATATACATAAGATAACCTACCCACCAATTTTCATAATTTTTGGAACAATACAACTCAAGTTATCCATTTAACAAGTTTATATTCAATTTAAAACACATTTCAAAGGCCTAATTAAATCTTCCAGAAATTAAACATCACATATATATTTGATATTTTTCCTAAATACTACACTTCAACCAGAGTCCAACAAAATTTGAATCACCTCAATTGGATCTATATTGCATGAGATATGGATTTTACAATGTAGCAAGAAAATCTGTGAAATAAATAAAGAAAAACCAAAAACGAAAACTAAAACCGGTCACTGGGCCGGCCCAATCCGTCGGCGCGGCCCACACACACGCGGCCGGTTTTGGCTCCCGCGCGCGCGCGAGGTCACTGACAGGGCGGGCCCCCCGGTCAGAGAGAGAGGGAGCAGGGGAGGAACGGCGGTGGTCGGAGCTCGCCGCCGGTGGGTCGGCCGGCGAAACCGAGGGCACCAGCGCGATCTCCGTCCTTCCCCGAGCCGATTGAGGTAGGATGGAGAGGTTAGGTCAGTCGGAGGCGGCTCACCGACGGGAACGGCGGCTCGACGGTGGCTGACCGCCTGCTCCGGCCATCTCCGGTGACCAAAACGGCAAGACAGAGAGGGAAAAGGACCAGTGAGCACCGGCAGAGAAAATGAGGTACACCTAAAGGGCGGTGGTTCGACGGAGAGGCCGGGCCACGTGCTCAATACCACGGCGGCGCACAGTTCACTCCGGCGAGCTCCACGTTCCGGCTAAGCTACGGCGGCATCGGGCACTCCGTCTTAGAAGGACGCACTACGACTGACGGCGCACTCCATGCGCACACTAGGGAGAGCAGAGACGGTCAGAACAAGGCTCACCGCGGAGGTTTGCCATTGGCGGCCATGGCGGGCGCGGCCAGCGCGCGACGCAACCGCGGGCCGTTCTGGCTTGCCCGGAAGGTTCCCGGCGGTAACATCTAACCCCGAGCATCCACACGGGTTGAGGAAGTGGGGACGGAGGTTAGAGCAAGAAGAGAGCGGCGGAGACGAGCTGGCCACGGTGGACCGTGACGACGGCGATGACCCGGTGAGCTCCGAGCGAAAACAAGCCGGTAATGTGCCCTTACCTCCACGCAATCGGCTCAGGCAAGAGGTGGAGGAGGTAGAGGGGTCCTAGGCGGAGCTGTGGCCGAGGTGGATTGAAGAATGGGGCGGTGGTGAGGCTGTGATGCTCGAGCGCGAGCTCCGGGTCGGCAATGGTGATGGCGGTGGCGACCTCGTGCTCTCCGCGCGCGTGGGTGAAGGAATGAGGCCAAGGCGGAGGATTTGGAGCCGCGTGGTCCTGCTGGAGCCCGACATCACCTTCCCAAGTCACCAGGCGGCCAGCGCGTGGCCTCCACGTGTCGAGCATAACCTGCCACCGGTCGGCGACGATGGAGTTCAGGACTCCGGTTTCAGTCACATTGGCCGACTGACAGCGATACTTTGGCACCGATTATCTCCTAATCTAGCTCGAGTCAGCGAAAGATGATAACAACAATTTTGTAGAGCTATGTGAGGACTACAAGTTTGTCAATTGGGGCTTGGACTGGTTCGGCCTGGTTTTTGAGTTACACGGCGTTGAAGTGTGGTACATTGAAACTGAAATTTCAATTTCAGACTTAGAAAATTTTCCAAGTGTTGGGCAGTCCCTTAACCGACTTGTGGGCCATTTTTTAGCATGTTCTGGTCATTTTCATGAGATGGCCATATTGGAACTTTTGTTCCTTATGAATTTCTCTACAACTTTGCTTAAGGTTGCTCCTCCATGCAAGATTTCTAAGCTAGACTTTTTAAATGGTCAAACCAAAGCTTTCTAGGGGTCAAAACCTAGTCAACAACACTTAGAAGGGCAATTTGGTCATTTTGGTCAACATGAACATTGCTCCACTATTTACCCTAAATGTAATTAAGGTGTTATAAGATCTAATTAGCCACTCTACACATTGGTTACACAAAATTCCTAGTGTCACATAAGTTGAAACAAGCAAAACAATTATTTTCCACAAAATGTTGCATTACCATGTTGCACATGTTTCAAGACCTTGTTGCATCAATTGAGCCTATCATGGTATACTAACAACATTGTCATGTTTCCAAGTATGAGATCCCATGTTGTATCTACAAGTTTCACCACTCACATTTCATAAGCAAGTATATTGTGAAACAAGCACATTAGGGTATGTTGCATACTCATGTTGCAAGTAAAATAAAGACATGAATGAGATGAATGATGCTCATGCTTATGAAATGCAATGCAATTATGGAAGCCAAACACCTGAGGTGTTACAAAAATGATCTCTTTGGCAACTTCTGAAGCTGTTATGTAATCGGCCTCTATCATACAGTCGGCCTCTATCATACAGTCAGCCATGGTTTCTAGCTTGTACTTTTAATTTCTAGCTTACCACCCCTCCATTTAGGCACAACAAAAAACTGGATTGTGACTTGCCATTATATCTATTAATTTCGAAGATAGCATCCATATCACCACTTAAAGCGAGCTCTTCCTCACCACCATAAACCAAGAATGTATTATTAGTCATTTGTAAATACTTGAGGATATTCTTTACAACCACCAAGTGAATCTCACCGAGGTTAGATTGATACCTGCTCCTAACACTTAGGACATAAACATTTAGGTGTGTACAAAGCATGGTATATATGATGGACCAACTACCGATGCATATGGAATCACACACTCATCCTATCTTGCTCATTAGGTGTTGAAGGACACTGAGTATCTCCATAGATCTTTATGCCTAAAATGTAAGCTACCTCTCAAAGACATCATACCTTTTAGCATAGGAATATCATTTCCAATCAACAATTGACATATACATATACAAGACCAGGAATACAGATGCCCTCTCACTAGCCTTCTTGTAAAAACAAGGCTTTTCTTTATTCTTGATGAAGACTGATCCGTTAACTTCTTCATCAAACTGATGATTCCAACTTCAAGATGCTTGCTTCAATCCATAGATGGACTTCCACAGTTTGTATATTCTCCCAGCATTTTTAGAATCGACAAAACCTTCAAGTTTTGTCGAGTACACATCTTCGTTCATGTTTCCATTTAGAAAAGCCATTTCACATCCATGTGCCAAATCTCGAAGTCAAAATAGACAAAAATTGCTAGGAGGATCTGAATACACACTTGAGCATAATGACAAGCAAAAATATTTTTATCATAGTCAACACCTTGAATTTGAATGAAACATTTCGCTACCCATGCCTTACATATGTGAACATTTTTTTCTCGAAGAACACAGGTAATTTCATTAAGGTAGAAAAGAGTACACAGGTCTAAAGAGACCCAACACACACCCCACAACTTGGTCACAAAGTTACAGTTGCACCACAGAAAGAACATAAATTACCAGAAGCCTTAGAGCTTTAAGCTTCGGTAGGCAGCGACCTAAACACAAGTTCCTAGAGTTTGGAGGTCCCTGTCGAGCACGAAAGGCCTTCCTCTATGCTAATATCTAAGGACCTCCTGAACGTTTGGCCTCTTATTATCAAAGACACAACTTTTGTGATGCTTCCAAATCCCCCAAGACACCAGAATTATCAAGGAGTTGAGGCCTCTATGCGCTTCTTATTTGGGGATAGCAGCATTGATTTCTTCCACCACCCCGAGAAACGAGTCACAGTAGGTTGTGGTGCCAACTATAGCAGCCCTAACTATTGCAAAATTAGGGTCCATACTTGGTGAGAGAAGACACAACCCACTAGCAAATGATGTATTGTTTCATCTGCCTAATCACAAAAGGGGTAAGCCTCAGGATTGGGCAGATTCCTCTTTGCTAACCGATCAGCTGTCCAATCCCGGTTATGAAACACTAAACAGATGAAAAATGTACAGCACGGCCCAGGTTTTCCAAATTATTCTCCACGGGCCAAACTTGATGGAACCCACAAAGAAGGCCACATATATAGGCGAACTTAATGCTATAGGAACCATCCTGTGTTAACTTCCATCTGTATTGGTCTAGAACCTCAAGTTGCATAATAAATCCATCTACTATATCCCAAATGTGGAGCTATTCGAGCAGAACCACACTACTGTAAGAGCTCCCTTAATATCTTGTACCCAACTTCTATTATGCAGTGCTTGAGCCACAGTCCTTCTTTTGGCTATTCATTTTTGGACTGCTTTGAATAGATTAGGCGCTATTTTAGCCATGGTATGCCCATCCAACCATCTATCTATCCAGAACAAGATTCTCTCCCCATTTCCGACTATGGCATCAACTGCTACATTAAAGAGGGCCTAGGCCTTGCGAGGAACGCTGATTGGGAGACCAATCCACATGATACAGAGTCCAGGGCGGCGGTTCATAGCAGCAGTGGCGTTGGGGCGTGCTAGAGCTAGAGGAATAGGGAGACCGGTGCTAAAGGTGGAGTAGCCAGCGCTGGATCAATGGTTGAGCTGCTTGAAGAACTTGCCCACGCATAACTCAGCAGGCGTGTTGGAGCTGATATTCACGCCGCTAATTTCTTGCTGGAGGTGTTGGGGTCGGAGGGGGATTGCGACCCTCCTCAATCCCTCTCTCACCGAAGACGGAGTCAACATCGGAAGCGTAAGCTCAACGTCCAGCGACTGTGGCACCTAGTTGGATGGGGTAGCAGCATCTGGAGCAGGAGGCAAAGATGTACCGAAGCCTGGAGACATGCACGGATCATAGTTGTGCATAGGGCACAGCGGCGGCACCAAGTCATGCACGGGGCAGAATGGCGTCGACGGGTGCTAGGACGGTGGTGTAGCGACCACTGCTTCGTTGAAGGCGAGGCAATGGTGGTGGTCATAGCGTCCTCCAGTGTGTATCTTCTAGCCAAGGCCTCAGCGTTCACCGAGAAGCTCACGAAGTGCGTGAAGGAGTTTCGCTTGTATCCAATGATTAGTGAAAAGGAAGCCAATGCGAATGGCACGATGATATGCCAACATGACCAATTGGAGAATGAGGGTTGTCGGAGGCATGAAACATTGGGGCGGCATTGTACCTTGGGCAGCCTTCTTGCTCCTTGTCATTTGTTGATGCTTATTGATCTCTCTTTTGAAAGAAGCAAACGAGAGACGAGCGGTGTGCCAATAACATGTTGTGAGTAATGCAAGTAATAATGTAAAAAAGGAACAAATAGAATGGAATGAACCATCAATCTCTTTATTGATCATAGCGGGAAGAGGTTCGAGAATAGTCACTCGTCCACCAATCATCAATACGTGCGACGTGCGCAGGTCCAAGGTCACAGGAACGTCCAAGGACGTGTGAATATGCGAGCGTGTTTTGACCGTTCGAGGAATGCCTAATATACTGAGCTTTTGAGGTCGTGAGAACGATAGACGACGTGTGAACATGCTAGCGTGTTTTGACCGTTCGAGGAATACCTAATATTCTGAACCAACTCGGAATATGTGGTTAGGATGAGATCATTTTCTTACAAGATATTTGTAACAAATACAAAAGCCAGACTGTACTGTTAACAGCAGGGGAGATTGGGAACAGATGAATCAGAGTGGGATAGGCAGCAGAGCAATAGCTGGGGAACAGATGAAGAGTACTTGTTTAGAAATTACAACAGAATAGTGATTACAATTTTTGTTAGATGTCCACTCTCTCACGGAACCGAGTCATATACGCTCAGCCAGCTCAAGCGTTCATGTCGCTCATGCCTAGCTATTGGACCATGCTGGGCCGAAGCAGCGTGGGTTGGACTTCCTGGGTAGGCGCACTCCTGCGCGCTGGGCTCGACGACCTGGCCTGTTCTGGCGCACCATCTTTGTGACAGCGCACTCCTGGGCTCGACGACTCCATCTCTCCGGTGCGTCTTCTTCTCCATTAGCTTTTGCCTTAGCGTTCGGTGAACAGGTACCGCCGTGCTGACACGTACTCTCTCCATTCTAAATTATAAGTCGTTTTGATTTTTTTATGCATTCATTTTACTATACATCTAGATATAATAATATGTCTACAGCATAGCAAAATAGATGAATAAAAAAAAGTCAAAGCCTTTATAATTTGGAAACTGGTAGGACATCAGGCCTTCTGCAGTGCTGCCGGTGAGTGATGCTTGAAGAGGTGAGAAAGTGTACAGGCATCACTCCATATGCATGCCAATTCGCAGTGATGCCTGGAAAAATAGGAGCGGTGCATGTAGAGGAAGCGCTGCCTGCTCTTCAAATGAAGAATATTTTATTCACTACATGGTGCTTTTCTCATCGGGTGGCGTAATCAAGCCAGTTAAGGTACACATTGTTTATTGCTCGTGGGGCCTGCTGAGCTTTTTTTTTTTATGTCTCTCATCTAGGTACAACTGTAGCATCTGTTTACGAACAGATACACACCAACATCACACACGCACACCTCACTCACACCCCATATACATAAACAGACCCTACAACTCCATTTAGATTCGAAGATCGCGTCCTTAAGGAAATCACCGAAACCATCGAAGGCTCCGTAGACGACGAGCTCGCCGCTATCTCCTTATGGCTCTACGCGAGAGAGGCTGCATAGATTAAAATAGGGAAAACCCCGGTGGGAATCCTGAGCCGAGGAGAGGTCCAACTCAGGACCGGTCGCTCCACGCCTGGAGCACCTACCGCTCGAGCTACGGCTCGATCCCCTGCTGAGCTGAAAAGATGTGAAGCAAACTCAATCAAAACATCACTGTGATCTGGGATGCGTACACAATATCAGACATCGCTCACACTGTGGACGGCCTCGTGATACTTCGATCGTGGAATCTCCGTGGAAAGCACACACAGAAACTATCTACGGGCCTTCGGCAACCTTGCAGGCCGGCTTCTCGTCGGCGGTGGAGGCGGCGTCCGGACATACGAAGAACAAGTAGAAACCCGCAAGGATGGTCACCGCGGCCATCGACCAGACGACGGCGGCGACAGGCGCAGGCATCAACGGGGCAACTCTGCCGGAGAACATCACCGTCAGGGTGGTGGTGAGGGCCCATACGGCCGCCTTCACCTGCAACCTCCTGGGCGATCCCGGCGGCAATCTCTCGAACACACGAAGCAGGTGGAAGAGAAGGACGACGCAAAAGAAGGAGACGGTTACAAATAGCATGGATCGGGGATCATGTCTCGAGTGGTAGATGGCTATCACGCTGTTGAGCCCGAGAAAGGACAGGGCGACGGCCGAGGCGCAGGATGACGAGCCATCGGAGGCTCCGGTCGGAGTGGGGTTGTCTTCAGCGCAAGCAGAACGATTTAGGGAGAGTTTGAGCTCGCCCTCAGCGTGCGATTTGCCCCAGTCCATGAACTGGCCTGCAGTCTCAGGCTTGCAGCTTTTGCAAATTATCAGTCTGTACCAGGGAATTGGTTCGCGCGAGTTCTTATCAGCAGCTGGTAGGATCAATTTATACACAATCGGGAGAGGCTCTGCCACCGTGAACATGGAACAAGGAAACCACAACGAAATTCCCATCTCGTCGGCTATTGCCTAGCACTATATATTCTGCCGTTCTCTTTTGTTCGTTGTTTTCTTGAACACGCGCAGTTGACGCGGATAAAGAAGACTTGGTACCCTGAGTCCGTCGCCGTACGTTAAAGCTCGGCCAGGCTAATCAATAACTTGGCCGCTTGCGTTGGTTTACCGTTGGCCGTCGTCTGCTAGTACTCTGGTGCGCCTTTATATAGGATTTTAGGGAGAGTTTCAGCTCACTCTTCAGGAGCGGCTTGCCACAGCCCACAGTCCATGAAGTATCCTGGCGCCCAGGGTTGCTTCGCGCGAGGTCTTACCAGCAACTGGGACCGGGCTAGAGTTTCTAGCTTGAAGACAGGTCATCAATGACTCTTCTCTCTCTGTGCACAGCAGAATATACTGGAAGTTGAGTGGGACGTGGACAAAGGCATCGCCAATACGGAGCACGGTGCAAGAGAAATTTCTTGGTGACCTCCTTGATGGCTTGTCATCAAGCTAGAAACTCCCGAGCACGGTGCAAGGGAAATTTCATGGTGACCTCGTCGCTGACGTACGTGAAAGTTACGCCCGCGTTGATTTTCTGTTTGCATATGTGAAGGTCCAAAAAGAACATATCTAAAATTGTAACTTTTTTTGAAAAAAAATCTACAAAAACATGAACGGTGTTGTGTCAAGGTGATAGAAAACCATTTTTACAATGGCATAGCTAGGGACTCTTCTATCTTCTATCCTATCTTGTTATGTCAAAGCCTTTCTCGGCCCAAGCTTTGCCCCTTGCTTTACAGAAATTGTTATGAACTTACCAAATGGCCTTATTTATTCTCTCGGAATGCTAGCAAATCTATTAGTTCCATATGCTCTTCTTAACTTAAGAACAAAGGCCGCCATCCTTATTATTCAGGAACCCTTTGTTTGAGGAGGGCGTATCCCAGGGAAGGGGAGAGTGGCCGAGCAGTCAAAAGCGACAGACTAAATCTGTTGAAGGTTTTCGGGACCCATCCCTCTTTTCCAGCAGTTTTTAGATCTACTTTGGTCTAGCTCAAATCAATCTACCCATGAAATCAGATAATTTTGTGTTAGATCTTGTTACCTGTGATAACTTTGGTGATTACCACTTCATGAGGTTGCTGTTGTAGACGTTGATTTCATTGGAATGAGGTCAATTTGTGGTCATCATTTGCAAGGGAATGAGTGCTACTGGGCACTCCGCAATCCCAACAAGGATGGGAGCTCGGGCTGTCATTGATCCCATCATCGATGGTCACGGAGAGGAAATAGGCATACAAGACGAATCAAGGGTTGGAGTTAGAGATGATGAATCTGCGATCAATGTTGTATCTGATGATGCAACGGTCGATGTTCTTTTATTGTTTTAGATGCGTTTTGGACTGGTTACAAAACGTTGCATCTTGCAACATGTCTAATATTTTGGGGTTGATCGTTGGCAGCATAAGAACCGCAATTTGGCTTTGGTGTCCAACATGACTTTGTTCTGCATTAGGAATGCCACTAGCAAAGAAGACGATGAAAGAATCTGGATAGAATATTGTATCTTCAAATTTTTTTGACGTGTAATTTGGAGATGTAGTGTGCCAAGTTTTAATATAATTTTCTTCTTCCTTAAAAAATAGATTAGACATTAATTATTTTGTATTTGGGTCTGATCAAGAAAAATAAAAAATTATGTCAGTTATTTTAAAGTTATTCTAATCTCGTACACACAAAAATTTACAATTATTCATCTACTGCTGAAATCTGGAATTTGGATTTATTTTATCGATGCAAATTGGATTTGGATAGAAGGGTACATTCTTTTATTTTAAATAGAAGAAACACTTCTTCTATCTAAAATAAAAGAATTTTGCTGATTTATTTATTGCTATATCCAATTTATAGAATTGACAACTTGTTTTTTTTTGGATTTTAATCAGATCTATCTATATGGATTTTAATGTTAATCTATTGCCACCTCTAGTTAAAAAAATGCAAAAATAAGTTTTCTTTGTTTTTTTAGAAATATAAGTTTACTTTTTTTAGCAGAAGCAGACCTTTATTAATCTTCATAAGAAGTACAAACGCTATCAGGCGGAGAAATAAACCAAACATGTCTACCTTAATCAGCATAAATACTACTTCTAGCTAATTTATGGGCATCGACCTTTGATTGTCTCCCTTCATGGACAAAATCAACAAAATTAAACTCACGTGATCTAGCTCTGATCTCCTGGACAACATGTCCATATGAGCCCATGCTCCCTTCCTGGATGCTTTTTGATAACTCCGGCATTGTCACACGCTAGTCTAAAATCACTCAGAACCAAATCGCTAGCAAGCGCAAGACCTTCTTAGCACGCAATGGCCTCTACCGTGTCTGGTTCCATTTGGCCATCTAGAACCACAACTGAGGCACCTAGGAATTTCCCATTGAAATCATGAGCAACGGCCGCTTCAGCGACCTTTGTTGAATTCTTGGCCAAAGCAGCGTCTGCATTTATCTTCATCAGTCCGCTTGGTGGAGAGATCCACCGAACCAGGCTTTGTTGTGCTTCATGCCCCACCCTCCCTTGCGGCTTCACAAGCTGAAGACTTGCCACAAAATTGGCGACGAACTGATGTGTGGAGAGCGGGCTTTGATAGATATTTTCGTGCACCGCTTTCCTCCTCGCATACCAGATTGCCCACAAGGTAACAGCCACTCGGACCAGGTCTTCGTGTCGCAAGGACTTCATCATCACGACTAACCAGCCCTGCGCGTCCTATTCCTCAATTTGACAAAGATGTTCAGTAATCTCTTCTTTCTCCAGAACCCAAACGCAGTGTGTCATATTACATTCGAGCAACGAGTGCCTCCAATAGTCCCCAGCTCCACATATCTGGCAGGCATTATTATCCTCCATGTTCCTGTGATGAAGCACACCCTTTGATGGAAGAGAGCATCGAGCTAGCCGCCACAAGAACACGCATACTTTAGATGGTACCTTGATCCCCCAAAGAGTAGACGATTCCTTCTCAGCTGCATGTCTGTCCGAGGCACCCGTGCTCCCTGCTAGGAACTTTCGATTTATAAGCATCCTATATGTCGATCAGACAGAGAAAACACCACGCTTCTCAAAATGCCAAGCCCAGAAGTCTTCTTGGTGCCAAGTGCTTAAGGGAATGCTTGTGATCACCTCCACATCTGCCGGCGTGAAGAACTCTTGCAGCTTCCAATGGTCCTAGCTTGTTGTTGATGAGTCAATAAGATCATTAACCAGCTGAGGACGGTTTGCCCGGTTGCACGACACCAGTCTCCTCAATCCCGATGTCGGTAACCAGTCCATTGACCATATATTTGTTGAACTGCTCGTACCGATCCGCCGTATCAAACCCCCTCTGAGTACTTCTCGTCCCTCCACAATAGACCGCTGAATCCGCGAAGGAGATGGACCAATCTCTGCAGCAAGGAAATCAGTGTCTGGCAAGTAGACAGCTTTTAGAACCCGAGCATTCAAAGAACTATCATCCTGTAGCAGTCACCATGCTTGTTTGGCTAAAAATGCAAGGTTACACAGCTCCATGTCCCAAAAGCCAAGACCACCAAAAAACTTTGGCTTTGTCATGTCCTCCCACGCCACCCAGCATGTCTTCCTCTTTCCATCGCTGCAATCCGACCAAAATTTGCGCAATAGGCCATCAACATGTTGGCACAGCCCATGGGGGTAGTTTGAAGCACAACATAGAAAAGGTTGGGATTGCTTGTGCTACAGTCTTGATAAGAACCTCCTTCCCACCAGCCGACACACACTACTCCATCCATCTCTGCACACTACTCCAAACTTGATCCTTAAAAAATTTGAAAGCTCCATTTATTGCTGAGCCCAAATCAAAGGGCATTCACAAATATTTCTCCTTAAGAGTTTACTTTTGGTTTTTTTAGGGGGAGTTTACTTTTGTTAAAATGCAGGAACAGGAGTATCAGGCTATCAGCGTAGGTGGGCCGTGTATCTTTAAAAAGGTGACACGGTTTTTTTTTCCTTGCCTGCCTTTCATTCAAGTTGTAGGTGCCGAGGCCTCATACATGATCAAATCACTCACACATGCTGGAGTTACATGCCACGTCTCCATGCAGTGTGCGCTAGTGACTTGCTTAGCTAATACATGAGCAATCTCATTACACTTTCTATTAACATAGCAAAAAGAAAAATCAAGAAAGGCAAGCCTAATCTCTTCAATCTCCCTTAGGATCGGCTCCACAATAGATCTCTGGGCGTCTTGTTTTTTCCACAGATGAACTTCTAGACTGTCCGTCTCAAGTATTACCCGCTGCAGCCCTAACTCACGAGCCAGTGTCAATCCATCTATGCACGCTATTGCCTCCATCAGGCAAGCATCGAGGGCCCTATCATACCACCGTGCTTGCGCTCCACGGAATGACCCTTGGTGATCTCTGATGACACAAGCAGTTGCGCCCGTTTTGTTTTCCAAGCTGAAAGCTGCATCCGTATTGACTTTGGACCAGCCAATCTCCGGCAGCTTCCATCTGAGCAACAGCTGATCATCCTTCCTTTCCTCATTCTTTTGCGCTAGTTGCCACAGATCAAACGCGGTATCCCTCGCCCACACCGCCGCCTGGTGGATGGTCATTCCTTGCTCTCCATGTCGGCGCTTATTTCGCATCATCCAAAGCGCCCACATACCGCAAAGGATGAACGATCTGTCTCTCTGAGTGCAAACATCCGACAAAATATCAGAGGCCTAGGAAGCCGAGTTCAGTCGCGGCAATTTGATGCCCGCTGCCATCCTCGCCTGGCACCAAAATTCTTTGGCCACAGTATAGTCCAGCAACACATACCTGATTGTCTCTTCAAGATCTCCACAGGTTTCGCAAAACGCCACAGGTTCAATGTGTCGCCTCCAAAGATTGTATCTAGATGGTAGGAACTCATGAAGAGCCCTCCACCAAAAAACTCTGACTTTAGGGGGCACATTCAATTTCCACACCCCTTTCCACATTGCATCACTTGAAGAGCTCGGCTGTCCGACCGTGACGGCTTCAAACTTCCTATTGAACAACAGTTTGTATGCCGATTTAACTGTATAAATGCCAAACTTTTCATAGTAAAGCCCAGAAATCATGATCTCTTCTCTCGATCGGCTGCCGAAGAATGGCTTCAGCATCAATTGGTTGAAACATATTTCGAATCACCTGCACATTCCATGATCCACTCCCTGTCAACAATTCTGAGACGTATTGGAGATCATGCCCATCTCTCGGCGTGATTGGGCGGCCTCCAAAATGATCAGCAATCCATTTATGTCCCCAGATTTCCGTCGTTTCACCATTGTTTACTCGCCTGATTAAACCATGTTGCAAGGCTTCACAACCGGCCAGAATTGCACTCCAAGTTGAGCTCGCGTGCTTCTTCCTGGTCGCCGTCATGAATTCAGAGTCATGGAAGTATCTTCCTTTTAATACTCGGGCACATAAGGAGTCAGGTCTAGAAATGAGGCGCCATCCTTGTTTGCCCGACATAGCAAGATTAAAAGACCGTAGGTCTCTGAAGCCCATCCCTCCTTTATTCTTAGGTTGAAGTAATCGCTCCTAGCTCATCCAATGCATATGGCGATTATCCGTGGAGCTTCCCCACCAATAATTAGCCACTGCGGATTTCAACTTCTTGCAGATATTGAGTGGTAGAAGAAAACAGCTCATTGAGTATGTTGGAACTGCCTGGGCGACAGATTTGAGCAGCACCTCCTAGCCTGCACTGTTGGAATGTGATCGGTTCGGCTAATGCCGAACTTAATTACAAGATTAATTAAGCGTTAAGCTTAATGGTCCACTCACTCATCATTTATTTTCAACTAAATAAGAACTGCTATGATCGGTGGCAACCCTTAGAATTCTAAGGGTTCAGCCCCCTGGCCCACAGCGCGATTATAAATAAGAGAAGGTGCCCCTAGCGTCTTTCATCCAATCCATCCACGTGACTTTTCACATAACCGATTAATTAGGCGCTGAAGGGTTTAGGAAGGTCATCTACCCACGTCCATCCAGGTATTGCAAGATCTACATCGTGTTCTTCACCAACTAGGAGCATCAAGCCCTGATCTGGTGAAGACTAATAAGATCCACTTCATCTACATCAACTTCATCACATCTCCAGCGACACAGATGGCGTCAACAGGCTCTGGTTAGTATCTAAGATTAGTTTCTGCATAAGATAAATTAGTGATCATGTTTAGGCTAAGTTTAAGATCCTGTTTTTGTTAAGTTCTAATTCAACAATCGGTATCAAGAGCCTGCTTAGTACTAACATGATCTTAGGTTAGAGTCAATTTAAGTTATGCCTCTGTAAAGATCCGTTCAGTTTTAATCTATTATGTTTAAGTTGGACATTAGCACAGGATTAGATCAAATAAGCAAGTTTAGATGGGATTAGCACTTGGAACATATCCGTTTAGATTTATTCATCGGGTTTAATGGGCAATTATTTCTAAGATTAAATCTATTACTACGATCTGTTCTGCATGCCTGTTTTTCCCCTTTTTGTTAAGCCTAAGATGCATGATTTAGTTCTTATTTTCATGGCTAAGGATGTCTAACTTTGGCCCTAAGAATTAGATCAAGTTTTCACATGATTAGAGGTAATCATATCTAAGACTGGATTCGGTCATATATGCATGCCTATGCTTAGCTGCTGGATCTGTTAACATTAAGATGCAATAGTTTTAATGTATATGCTTTTATCTAAGTATGACTAGTTTAAGTTTGTTTTCAGATCGGTTCTTATTTTATGATGCATGTTCAAGCAACCCCAAATTTAGATCGAATATGGATTATCAGTAAGGAATTAGAGATGAGATCTAAGTTTAACCTCATGTTTAACCTAAGTAATTAGGATTAAGTTTTCTGTTGCCCGACTAAGGTTCGGGGTTAAGTTTAAGTTCTGCAACAGAGGGTAATTAACACCATATCAAACCGAGCTAAGCATTTAGAAGGAGGGGATTGAATCAAATTAGCAGCCATAATAAAAATTCCCAAAATCCCTAACCCTAAGACAACATAAGAAATCTCACCGGCGGCCATAAGCCCAGCCGCCGCCGAGCGCAACGAGCAGCAGCAGCCACCGGTTGGTCCCTCGCTGCTTGCGTGCTTAGGGGCCACCGTCCCGCGCGCATCAGGAGCCAGCCGGCCGTCGCCGCGGCCGCGCGCGCATCAGGAGCCGGTCGGCCGCCGCCGCCGCCGTGCGTGCATCAGGAGCCGCGACCACCGCGCCCTGAGGGCAGCCGCCGCCCGCGCGCATCTCGCGCAAGGCTCGGGCCACCACCGAGAGCTTAAGTGCGGCCGTCGTCGCTTCCAGCTGTGCCGCGCGCTCGTCACCACCATGAGGCACAAGGCTGCGGGCTCAACAGAGCCGCGCGCGGCTCTGCCGCACACGTGCACTGGCGAGCCGAGCACCGAGGTGCCGACGGCTCCAGTTCCTGGCCGCGTGAGGCGCTGTGCTTTTGCCTAGAGTGCGTGTGGCTGTAAGCAGGGGAGAGGGAGTGACCGAGGCTGGCCTGTATCTGAGATCAACGGCTAATATTCATCAGGCATCAGGGGTTTCTCATTTGGGCCACTGATGGGTCTAAGAGGAGAGACGCATGAGCCTTGACAAGGCCGCTCGCATGGCATACAGCTGTAGGCTGCTGTCGGACCTATCTCCTTTCAGAGCCGATTTAAGTTTTGATCTTTCCAGGATTTAGTTTTGGTTTATTATTTTCTATGTGAGCCTTACTAAGTATTTTATTTAAGTTTTTGAGCTTTTTAGTGCCCTCAGTATGTTTAGTTCTTTAGCTTAATTTTTATTCTCAGTGACTTATTATGTTGATCTAAGTTTATAAAATAAGTTTAGTCTCTCATAATGATATAATGATTTTCCCACCTCATTTTAGGTATTTTTTTGTCATTAGTGATCTTTAAGTTAATTTTAAGTATGTTTTGGAGATATGTTGCTGAGAATGTTTAAGTTTAAGAAAATTTTCTTTAGTGCAATTTACTCGGTTAATTTTTTATGCACTATTCAAATAAGTTCTAAGTGTGAGTTTTAGCGTCATTTCCAGCATTAATAGTATTAAATTAAATTTATGTTTTTATAAGCATTGCTACCCTAAGATTATGTTTTGCATTAATTTTGCATTCAATTACAAGTATTTATATATACATTATATCCACCACTGTATAATAAGATGGTCTCTGGTTGAATGGAACCAATGAGACGTTTAACTGGAGATTATTCATAGTTAATTTCTGACCAATGTTGACTTTAATTATGAGTTATTAAGATGGATTTTATTTTGTTTTGGCCCAACGGTTATGCAAACTAAAGTTCTAAGCATGCTGTTAATACTGACCAACGTTGTTTTAACTTCATGCTTTAAGTACATCTTATACACAGCTTACTAATTGAGACATTATTTTGCTTCAAATTTTTCAGTAAATTATGCAGACTATATAAGTAAAATAGAACCCCCAAGATGCACCAATTTTCCTACTTAGGATAATCAAGTGCATGCCATTCTCAAGGAGCTAGACCTTGATTATGTGCTTCATGAGGAAAAACCACGTGCTCCTTCTCCTATTTGTGTGTACTATGCTGAGAGAATAAAGGAGCACATCCTAAAATTAGAAAAATGACAGAAATCCGATAGGATTGCCAGAATGATTATACAATGGTCGCTCTCAGTTAACATGATTAGGAGATTCATTTCTAATGAAAATAACAGGAAATTAAGTGCTAAGGAGCTTCACAACTCCATAAGAGCCCACTTTAGAAATGTTTTCCTTTTTGATAAGTTACTTAATTCCTGTTATGATGGGATAAGTGGTCTGGGTAACCATATGAAGAGCTTGTTTGATATGGCTTATGAGTTGAAGGCACTTGGATTAGATGTGTCCAATGAGTTTATGGTAAATTGCCTTATGAATTCTATGCCAGAAAACCATAACAAACATGGTCAAAATGATAAGTTTCCAATAGTCTGTAAATTTTGCAAGTTACCAAATTGATGATAACTATAAGAATGGCTTCGAAAGATAGGTCGTCTCATAAGTTTTACTTAAGACATTTCCCCAACATATGGTGGATTAACTAAGGTGCAATAATGCATATCTTAACTTCTCCTCAGGTCTTGCCAAATCAGGGGAGGAAGGGGAGCAAAGTCTAAGGAGCCATTGATGGAATAAAGATGAAGTCAAGCCTTGGAGTTTCGCATTAGATTAGTTTTAAACTTAGTTCTTAATGATGCTTATGTCATCTTAGTATGAGAAATCCATTGTATTCTGAACAAATGTTCTTGAGTTTGGAGTTTATGGACACATCATCAAATTTATTCCATTATGATTTATCTTATTAGTTGGCAAAGAGATGTATTTTATGTAATATGGGTTTTCTTTATGTCAGTTTTATCTTTAAGTTAATCATTACCCAAGATGATGAGACCTTGTCGAAATTGTGTCACTACAGTTTAAGCCACATTTCAAAGGGGAGAATGGACTGTCTCATCATCAAGAAAGAGACGCTCTATTCAAATAAGACTATAAAGCATGGGACTTGAGAAATGAAATTAAAAAAATATACGAATTTTGTCCCTTAGCCCAACATGAGTCTCTAATTGAAGTATGGCTTGCTTTAACTATTTTTGGCCAACGCTGATTAGTGTTTGCATGTCCACCAAGTTTCTTGTTCTAGTTTATTCTAGCCAACGCTGATTAGACTAGTTCATAGAGCTTGTTTTTGGAGACTTATTTGCCTTATGTTTGTCATTCTGGCCAACGCTGATTGATGAATATTTGACACTAAGTTTTTACTGTGCAAAACCTCAGCAAGACATAACTACCGTCAAGCTAAGGATAAGAAATGAGATTCTAAGTAATGAGTTGTCCACATGACATCCTGATTATGTTCTTAGAGAACACAGAAATCAGTGGGAGCAAAATCCAAGGGATTATGTTTCTACTGTTATAACTATTTTGCTAAGTTAAAATTTAATGAATGTGTTCCTAGATAATGCAAGAATCAGTGGGAGCTAGTGGGAGTTCACAAAGGAGGAAGATAAAATCTTGGAGAGATACAGACTTAGTTTTCTGTATCAATGACTCAAGAAGACAAATATCTCAGTTTGTGCCATAAGTCATTAGTATATCTCCATTTAAATTACTACAATTTGTATTGTGGATTTTCAAGAGTAAATTAGTGTGCCACAACAGATATATGTAGCAACCATTAGTGGATAATTAGGCACATAAGTAAACCTACACTGCTTGTGATCCATGATGACCACATCAGAAGAGGAATTTTTAGAATTTAATTAAGTGGACAATTATGCTTATAAAAATGGTGGAAAAATTTATTGTCCTAATACTCTACATGGGTGAAGTTGAGTTACGTGGCAATGGGAATGTCACTTAAGAGTTTTCTACTCGCCCAAATTTTTAATATGACATATTTTGGTGAAGCCTCTAAGTTTTTGGCTATTGAGATACACCAATACAGGACCAAACGAGTAATAGGATTATCACGAAAAGCATATCAAGTAAATGCATAAGAGATAGAGTTTGAATAAGTAATGTCATGCCTGTCTATTTGCATAGTGCAGAGATAGAGTTTGAATAAGTAATGTCACGCCTATCTATTTGCATAGTGCAGTTGCGCAACGCAATAAGTTTAATTATCCCAAATATTCTAAGAATAAGTTGGTAATAGTTGAAGAGGAAGACGTTCCATATGTTTCGGCTGTCATTAGCTTTAAGAATGCACAAAGTCTATACTAGTCTAGACTTGGCATCGGGATACTTGGCAAAATATTAGTTTATTAATCTAGAATAGGTCCACTGGAAGGTGCTAAAGAATTTTAAATTATTGAAGAGGCACCAAAAGAATCATCGTGTCACTTATAAGAATTAAGAATTATTCAATTGTCAATTCTCTTGAGTATGTATAAGAAAGTGCACAATTAGATTATACCTACTCTTGTAGAAAAAGGACAACTTTATTGAAAGCTCCAAATAAAATTAGTATTAAGATGAGCTCAATTAGTGGCATGAATACAACAGGCCATGTGGCTTAAGAGATATTATCCCAAAAATTGAGTATTAACATACTGCTATAGGCCTACAGTTGAGTAGCAGTATTATTTCGAGTAACGACACATTAAATTGTTGATGCCAAGCATATTGATTAAATGTTGTGAAAGAAAGAACCTAGGATCAAATTATTAAGCTTGAGAAAAAAAGAACTAAGCTGATGCTAGCATATTTGATTATTTGAGGCTTAACACGTATCCCATTTATGAGCGCGTAAAATCAGTTTGGGTTTTAGTGCAGAGTCTCTAACTTGATTCTTGGTAATAAGGGTCATGTACTCCCAATAAGTAATAAGCGTTCTAACAAGGTATTGCAGTGAACTATGGGTAATGGGGTCCCAATGGCGTTTAAAGCTGTTGACGACGCATTGGTCTAGTCTTGCTGTAGTACTGAGTGTGAACATAAGTGTAAGGCGAACATTAGTTGCATAATTGCATTAGCCGTTTAATCAAGTGGGAGAAGGTTGGAATGTGATCGGTTTGGCTAATGCCGAACTTAATTACAAGATTAATTAAGCGTTAAGCTTAATGGTCCGCCCACTCATCATTTATTTCCAACTAAATAAGAACTGCCGTGATCGGCGGCAACCCTTAGAATTCTAAGGGTTCGCCTCCCTGGCCCACAGCGCGATTATAAATAAGAGGAGGTGCCCCTGGCGTCTTTCATCCAATCCATCCACGTGACTTTTCACATAACCGATTAATTAGGCGCTGAAGGGTTTAGGAAGGCCATCTACCCACGTCCATTCAGGTATTGCAAGATCTACGTCGTGTTCTTCACCCACTAGGAGCATCAAGCCCCGATCTGGTGAAGACTAAGATCGACTTCATCTACATCAACTTCATCACATCTCCAGTGACACAGATGGCGTCAACAGGCTCTGGTTAGTATCTAAGATTAGTTTCTGCATAAGATAAGTTAGTGATCATGTTTAGGCTAAGTTTAAGATCATGTTTTTGTTAAGTTCTAATTCAACATGCACAACTCGCTTCCCTCCCACACCAGCTCTATCTTCCCTTTCACTTGAGCCGTTAGAAATTCAAAGGCTCCACTCAAATCCATGCCCGTCTCCGTGGGCAAACCCAAATATCTTTGTGCCAAGGCCTCTTTGTTGATATCAAGTCCTTGCCGCATTTCTTCCTTCATATCAAGAGAACAATTTTTACTGAAAATATGGCAGATGTTTCTCTATTTATCATCTGTCCAGAACCTCGCTGATACTTATTCAAGATCTCCATCAATCGGCTAGCCCCTCTCTGCGACGCTTCTAAGAAAACTATACAATCATCCACAAAGAGAAGATGTGAAATCCAAGGTGAGTGCACACCAACTCTAGCACCCATGGATAAATGCATTGGACCAGTCGACTAAAGGAGGCAAGATAACCCTTCCGAACACAGTAAAAATAGGTAGGGAGAGATATGGTCCCTTTGTCTGATCCCCCGTGAAGGCCTGAAAGTTTCAGTCAACACACCATTAACTTTAATAGAAAAGGTAACTGAGGTGACACACCTCATCACCACAGACACAAAATCCACATGTAACCCAAGCTTTAACATAATGTTCCTCAAATAGTCCCATTCTACCTGATCATAAGCTTTTGCCATGTCCAATTTGACTGCACAGGCTCCTGACTTCCCCTTTTTTTTCTTTTCAGGTAGTGGACACATTCCTAAGCGATGAGAACATTGTCTGTTATCAATCTTCCCGGCACAAAGGCACTCTGTTCTTCTGCAATAATCTCATCAAGGAACTCCCGTAGTCTCAACGTAAGAACCTTGGAGCAAATCTTGTAAAGAACGTTACAGAGCAAGATCGGCCTAAACTCCTTCATATCGTGCAGATTTCTGACTTTAGGAATTATAGTGAGGGTAGTATGATTAAGTGCTTCTGGCATCACCCCACCATTTAGAAAATCCAGGAAAGCTGTTGTTATGCTAGGACCCATCAAGTCCCAATGTAGCTGGTAAAAGCCAGCTGTTAAGCCATCAGGCCCCGGTGCTTTGTGTGCACCCATACAATGCACAGTTCTCTCTACCTCTGCAGCAGTGAACGGTCTAGTAAGCCAATCATTCATGTCATCAGTAACCTTCCGTGGCACATGGTCTAGCACCATATTCGGTTCTAGCTCATCTTGCGCTGAGAAAAGTTGTTTATAAAAATGAACAGCGACATCTTCTATCTGTTCTTGCTTGACCGCCACCCCCCATCTGAACGCTTGAGCGATAAAATTCTATTTCTCTTTGCCCGCGCCCGAGACTTGGCCTGGAACATTGAAGTGTTCCGATCTCCATCCTTGCGCCAGTCAATTCTTGCCCTTTGTTTCTCCATGATTTCCTCACGCGAGAGTAATTCAGAGATGCGCCCCATGATCTCTTTTTCTCTTCTACATGGACCAGATCGGATGGTGCGCCCTCATTCTTGCTCTAGCTCCTGACGAATAGCAACCAAGCTTTTCTTAACCGACCCAAAAACATTTTGGTCCCAGTCTTGGAGCTTGGCTTGGACTCCTGTGAGCTTCGCCTGCATAGCTCCCAACTCACTTGTGTCCGAGGTCGGACCCCAAGCATCTCAGATCATGGCCATGTAGCTAGGATCTCTTTGCCACATGTTTTCATACCGAAAGTTTCTCTTTCTCCTTCTTTGAAGGACCAAAAACGGCGACCAGAGGGGGTGTGAATGGGAGCCAATTTTTTTTTTTAAATAATTGGCTACTGTCCCAAAATCATCACCAAAAGCGCGAAAAAAACTCCATGATGTCCACGACCCAACTAGTGGGTGGATATTCCCTAGAAACACCGCGAGACACCACAAACGAGCACGGAACAAGAACTAAACCGAGGGACGAAAAAAAGATACTCAACTTCTATGGAGAGGAAGCGAGTTCTCGACCCAAAGTACCCATACCAACTGGTGATAAGAGTACTTAGAAAAAAATCCTTGAGACGTTAGAAAAACAAAGCAAAAGACGGATCTCAAAACGAGCACTCGGAGAGCCTAAACACAAATTTTTAGCAGCAGGTGCGGAGGCTCCGTATTTTTCCCCGGAGGCTCCACGGTCTGAAGATTCCAGGAGGTTTCGCATTTTTCCCCGGAGGCTCCACGTCCCGGAGGTTCCGTATTTTTTCCCAAAGGCTCCGCGCTGTCTAGGAATAGCAGCACGAACCGAGGAAGAACGGGTCAAAACTCGATCAAAACAACTCGGATTGACTTGAAACTTTACAAGTAGGTTCTCGGGAGTGTTGAGAAGATATCTTCAAGACATCAACACCCAATTTCAAGCCAATCATGAGAAATCGAAGAAGAACGAAAAAACACCGGTTCTTGAGACCTAGACCAAGAAATCGTCCGATCTGCGAGCTCGTGAGGAATTGGTTGATTTCCTTCAGTGAAAAGGCTCAACTCATGTCATAGCTGAAATCAAGGCAACAAGAACGAACCAAAATGGTCTAGAAATGAAGAATCGACTCAAGAACGAGAGGGGGAAGAAGAAGAACGTGAAGAACACATCACAAATCACAAGAACAAAACTTCTTCCAAATCCCGGAGGACACAAGGAGGATTCGGGACCTCCTTTCCCACTTGAATTCTTGTTTCTTACACTAAACACATGGATTAGTGGACCTCTCTCCCATAAGCACCTAAGGGGAGGGAAACCCTAACAAAGGATGAAAGAAAATGCAAATGGAGGAGGTGAGGGAGATGGGGGCTCCCTCATCCTATTTAACAGGGCTATTACACAATCTCAGTTTTGCTCCTGGATACAATTGAGTCAAACCACTTAGCCCAAGGGCGTTATGGTCCAACCCAGTGTCATCTTCATCTGATGGCCACCACACCTCCTCACCAGTATCTTTTGGAAAAACAAAATGGGCTCAAGGCAAAGGTATAACCATAAGGCCATTTTGTTTTGCACTCAAGACACCATAGAGGGTGTGAGTGGTTTAGTATCGATAGCCGAACTATTAAGAGGGGAAGTCTTATCGGTTATTCGACGCACGGGTGCCACTAGGTGAATTCATGAAGTGCATTGCATGTAGGGCCTAGTGAGCTAACTGAAAAACCTTCGAAAATGATTATGGAAAATGCTAACACGCGTGCATAAGGTGGTGATCACTTGTTGGTGTTGGCACATTTGCGAAGGCGTTGGAGTTTGAGCGGTAGAGAGGGTTTGGGTCCTTCTCTCCCTCCCGCCGAGCTTGCGAGCACGGGATTCAGGCGTTTTCGAGGAGTTGAAATGCCTATTTTCCACTACGCCGGAAGTCGGAAAAGAAACAGAGGCGAACGGAGGTCACAGAGGTGACCGGACGCTGCACCGGACGCGGTCACGGTTTAACCGGACGCGTCCGGTCAGTTCATCGCAGCAGTCGGGCGCGCGGTTGCTAGGGTTTGCAACCGGCGCGTCCGGTCACTCGCGGGACCGGCGCGTCCGGTCAGGCGCCCAGAGGGAACTGAAGTTCGCAAGGTCGATCGGACGCGCGGCGCGTCCGGTCACACGCGATCGGACGTGTCCGGTCGTTGAGGGAGCTTACTGGACTCAAACCGGACGCTGGCACTGTCGCGTCCGGTCGTTGTCTGGGGCGCGTCCGGTCGTTGCTTCGCGGGCGCGCGGTGCTGTGCGACCGGCGCGTCCGGTCAGTTGAGCGGCGCGTCCGGTCGTGTGGTTTGACCGTTGGCGCAGTGACCGTTGGAGGATCGGACGCGGTTGAGCGCGTCCGGTCAGTTACGATCGGCGCGTCCGGTCGTCCCGAAAAACGCCCAGTGAAGGGGTACAACGGCTCTATTCATTTGGGATGCTTATAAATACTTGTTGGCCGGCCCTTGGGGAGGTCTTTTGACATTTCTAACACTCTTGTGCATCCTTTGAGCTAGAGCTTCTCCCTCCCACTCATCTCTCTTGCTTGATTGCAAATCAAAAGTGAGATTGAGTGATCCGAAAGTGCATTGCATAGCTTGAGGGCATCTAGTGGCACTTGTGGGTGGTTTAGCCGGTGGATTTCTTGTTACTCTTGGAGAGTACCGCTCCTAGCCGGCTTGGAGATTGTTGGAGGCGTTGGCAAGAGAAGGAGATTGTTCTTGGCCACCTCCGATTGATTGTAAGAGGTTCTTGTGCTTTCCTCGGCGGAGCGCCAAAAGCAACTCTAGTGGATTGCGCGTGTCATTGAGTTACCTCACTTGAGAGTGGTGTCTTGCGGTGCCTTGCGGGGCGTGCCTTGAGGGGCAAGTGACTTGAGGGTCACACCGGGAAACCATCTAAGTGTTGGTCGACACAACCGGTGACGTAGCTTGTCGGTGCACAAGTGAACACCGGGTGAACAAAAATATTGTGTCTCTTGTCTCCCGGTGGTTGGTCTTCATATTGTGTTGTTGTCAATATTGATTGATTGTATATCATCTTGGTGATTGGCAACATCTTCACTCCACCGTCGGTATAAGATTCACAATCCTCTCTCTCACATTTACTTTACTAGTTTATCTTGTGTAGCTCTAGTAGTAGCTTTGCTAGTAGTGTTGTTAGCTTGCTCACTAGTGTAAAATTAGTGGCATAGCCCTTGTGTGAACTAGAGATCATAATCTACTAGACTTGTGGATAGGAGGCTTGCATCACAACCGTAGGCTAAGCAAAACTCGCTTTACGCCGTTTGTTATTCTAACAAGTTTGCTAAGTGGTTCTTGTAGAATTTTTTATAGGCTATTCACCCCCCCTCTAGCCATCTAGGACCTTACAAGTGGTATCAGAGCCGTGGTCACCGTTTTAATCAAGGCTTAACATCCTTCGGTGTGAAAAATGGCTCAAATTGTGTTCAATCATGTTGGGGGCAAGCCACCGTTCTTTGATGGTGTTAGTTCCTTTGCTCATTGGAAGAGAAAAATGACAATGTACCTTGGTTCTATTTATGAGAGAGTTTTGCAAGTCACCGAGAATGATTTTGCTATCATTGATCCCGATCATCTCACCGATGAAGATAGAGCAAATAGAACATGCAATAGAATGGCTCTCAATACACTTTACAATAATATTGACACAAAAGTATTTGAGGGCATCAAGGATTTAGAATTGGCAAATGAAGTATGGACAAGGTTGAGTGAAACATATGAGGGCACTAAGGTTGTGAAGAGTGCCAAGCTATATGGGCTCAAGAGTGAGTTTGAGAACTTCAAGATGAAAGAAGAAGAAACAATCCTAGAGATGTTTCATAGATTGTAAGTCATTGTGAATGATCTCAAGAGCTTAGGGCACAAGACACAAGACCAAGATTTTTGCCACAAGTTCTTGTTGAGCTTACCAAGAAGATTCAAAATGTTGATCATGATGTTACAAAGAGATGGGCTTGATGCAATGAAGCCCAATGATTTACTTGGTGAAGTCTTGACATATGACAAGTATGATCAAGATGCCGATGAGAAGGAGAAGAAGGAGGAAGAAAAGAAGAAGAAGACCGTGGCATTCAAGGCCATCTCCTCCAAGGGCAAAGCTATCATCATTGAAGAAGAAGAAGAAGATAATAATAATGAAGGTGAAGATTTTGAAATTGATGATGAGGCACTTGCTCTTGTAGTCAAGAAAGTGGGTCACATGTTCATTAAGAGAAGAGGCTTCAAAAATAGAAATGACAATTTCAAGAGCAATGAGCAACAAAGGAAGTGCTTCAATTGTGATAGCACCGAACATCTTCAAGCCGAATGTCCCTATGACAAGAAGAAGAACAACAAGAGGGGCAAGTTTGAGAAGAAAAAGAGAGAAGCCAAGATGACTTTCAAGAAGGGCAAGAATGGAGCCTATGTGGTCACTTGGGAAAGTGATGATGATGAAGAAGAAGAATCATCATCCAACAAGGCTTTTGCTTCCATTGCTATCAACAAGAAGCCATCACTATTTGATTCATCCTCTTCATGCTTCATGGCCAAAGAAACTAAGGTCAATTACAAAGCCGGAGGAAGGCATTGGATTATTGATAGTGGGTGCACTCAACACATGACCGGTACATCAAGAATGTTTGACTCAATCAATGACAATCATAGTGGTGTTGACTCTATCACATTTGGCAATAATAAGAAAGGCAAGGTTATTGGCTTGGGCAAGATTGCAATATCAAATGACATGAGTATCTCAAATGTGTTGCTAGTTGAAAGCTTGGATTTCAATCTCTTATCCGTGGCACAAATATGTGATCTAGGCTACAAATGTATCTTTGGGGTTGATGATGTGGAAGTTATTAGTATGGATGGCTCAAATGTGGCATTCAAGGGCTTTAGATATGAGAATCTCTACCTAGTTGACTTCAATGCTAGAGAAACTTCTTTGATAACTTGCTTAATCTCCAAATCAAGCATGGGTTGGCTTTGGCATAGAAGGCTTGGTCATGTTGGCATGAAACAATTGAAGAAGCTTACAACTCACAATCTTGTCAATGGTTTGAAAGATGTTGAATTTGAGAAGAACAAGCTTTGTAGTGCATGTCAAGTCGGGAAGCAAGTTGGAAGCTCACATCCAAAGAAGAGTACAATGAGCACATGCAAAGTATTTGATTTGATGCACATGGATCTATTTGGTCCAACAACATACACAAGCATAGGTGGCAACAAGTATGGCTTTGTCATAGTGGATGACTTCACAAGATTCACATGGGTATTCTTTCTTAGTGACAAAAGTGAAGTGTTTGACATCTTCAAGACCTTTCTCACTAGAGTTCACAATGAGTTTGAGATTAGAATCAAGAAAGTGAGAAGTGACAATGGAAGTGAGTTCAAGAATACAAGAATTGAAGAACTTTGTGATCACTATGGCATTGGACATCAATTTTTGGCCAAGTACACTCCACAATCAAATGGCCTAGTTGAGAGAAAGAATAGAACATTGCTTGATATGGCTAGATCAATGCTTCATGAGTACAATGTGAGTCAATCATTTTGGGATGAAGCAATCAATACCGCTTGCTACTACATCAATAGACTATATTGTCATCCATTGCTAGAGAAGACCCCATATGAGCTACTTCATGGAAGAAAGCCAAATATTTCTTATTTTAGAGTGTTTGGTTGCAAATGTTATATCTTGAAGAAGGGCACTAGATTGGGAAAGTTTGACAAGAGATGTGATGAGGGGTTCCTACTCGGTTATTCAACTACAAGCAAAGCTTATAGAGTTTGGAACAATTCAAGTGGCATTCTAGAAGAAGTCCATGATGTGCAATTTGATGAAACCAATGGGTCACAAGATGAAGAAGAGAATCTAGATGATGTTGGTGGAACTCAATTGGTGGAAGCAATGAAGAACATGGACATTGGGGACATTAGAGCAAAGCAAGTAATTGATATTCAAGATGATGATAAAGATCAAGTGCTCATCTCTCCATTTAAGCTAGCTAGTGACTCTCAAGTGCAAGATCATGGTGCTAGTTCATCTCATCGAGATACATCAAGTGATCAACCAAGCTCAAGCAATCAAGTGCAAGTACTCCAACCACAACATGTTGCAAGAGATCACCCCATTGATAGTGTTATTGGTGATATTAGAAGTGGTGTGCAAACAAGATCAAGATTGACTATGTTTTGTGAGCATGCATCATTTGTGTCAACCATAGAACCAAAGAAAATAGAAGAAGCTTTGAGGGATGCCGATTGGATCATGGCTTTGCAAGAAGAGCTTAACAATTTCACAAGAAATGACGTTTGAGAATTGGTAGAAAGGCCAAATGACTACAATGTGATTGGAACCAAGTGGGTGTTCAAAAATAAGCAAGATCAAGATGGCATTGTGGTGAGAAACAAAGCAAGACTAGTTGCTCAAGGTTACACTCAAGTAGAAGGTCTTGACTATGATGAGACATATGCTCCCGTGGCAAGATTGGAGGCAATAAGGATTCTATTGGCTTATGCTTGTGCACACAACATCAAACTATATCAAATGGATGTCAAAAGTGCATTTCTCAATGGAATCATCAATGAGTTAGTCTTTGTTGAGCAACCTCCCGGATTTAAAGATGACAAGAAACCCAATCATGTGTACAAGTTGAAGAAGGCTTTATATGGCTTAAAGCAAGCACCTAGAGCATGGTATGAGAGGCTAAGAGATTTCCTTCTCTCTAAGGGATTCAAGATGGGCAAGGTTGATACAACTCTATTCACCAAGAAGATTGGAAATGATCTATTCATAGTGCAAATATATGTCGATGACATCATCTTTGGATCAACCGATCAAGCTTATTGTGAAGAATTTGGTGCTATGATGGCCAAAGAGTTTGAAATGTCTATGATTGGTGAACTTAGCTACTTCCTTGGTCTCCAAGTCAAGCAATTGAAGAATGGGACATTTGTGAGTCAAGGGAAATACATAAGGGACATGTTGAAGAAGTTTGGAATGCAAGATGCAAAGCAAATTTCAACTCCAATGGGTACAAATGGCAATTTGGATAGTGATCTTGATGGCAAAATGGTGAATCAAAAGGAATATCGGTCTTTGATTGGAAGTCTACTCTATGTCACCGCATCAAGGCCGGATGTCATGTTTAGTGTTTGCATGTGTGCTAGATATCAAGCCTCACCTAGAGAGAGTCATCTCACGGCCGCAAAGAGAATATTGAGGTACTTGAAGCAAACAAGAGATGTTGGACTATGGTATCCCAAGGGGTCAAAGTTTGAATTGATTGGATATTCGGACTCCGACTATGGGGGTTGCAAGATCAATAGAAAGAGCACAAGTGGCACATGTCAATTACTTGGAAGATCACTTGTGTCATGGTCCTCAAAGAAACAAAATAGTGTGGCAATCTCTACCGCCGAAGCCGAATATGTGAGTGCGGGGAGTTGTTGTGCACAATTGCTATGGATAAAATCAACTTTGAAGGATTATGGCCTCAACTTCAAGAATGTGCCATTGCTATGTGATAATGAAAGTGCAATCAAGATGACACAAAACCCGGTTCAACATGGAAGAACAAAGCATATTGACATAAGGCATCATTTCATTAGAGATCATCAACAAAAGGGAGATATTGCCATTGAAAGTGTTGGCACCGATGATCAACTTGCCGATATTCTCACCAAGCCACTTGATGAAAAGAGGTTTTGTAAGCTAAGGAATGAATTGAACATTCTTGATTTCTCAAACATGAGTTGAATGCACCCCACCCACTTATTGACATGCCTCTCCTTCGACATTGCAAGGTAAAGTTGATTGACATGTCATTCATCCTATGCTAAGGACTTGCTAGAGCATGTAGACATAATAAGTGGTATGCATGAGCATTCATGATAAATCAAATGAATTTGATGGATATATGTTACCACTATTGCTTCTATGCTTGTTTTGATCTAGTGGTGGCCACCACACCTCCTCACCAGTATCTTTTGGAAAAACAAAATGGGCTCAAGGCAAAGGTATAACCATAAGGCCATTTTGTTTTGCACTCAAGACACCATAGAGGGTGTGAGTGGTTTAGGATCGATAGCCGAACTATTAAGAGGGGAAGTCTTATCGGTTATTCGACGCACGGGTGCCACTAGGTGAATTCATGAAGTGCATTGCATGTAGGGCCTAGTGAGCTAACTGGAAAACCTTCGAAAATGATTATGGAAAATGCTAACACGCGTGCATAAGGTGGTGATCACTTGTTGGTGTTGTCACATTTGCGAAGGCGTTGGAGTTTGAGCGGTAGAGAGGGTTTGGGTCCTTCTCTCCCTCCCGCCGAGCTTGCGAGCACGGGATTCAGGCGTTTTCGAGGAGTTGAAATGCCTATTTTCCACTACGCCGGAAGTCGGAAAAGAAACAGAGGCGAACGGAGGTCACAGAGGTGACCGGACGCTGCACCGGACGCAGTCACGGTTTAACCGGACGCGTCCGGTCAGTTCATCGCAGCAGTCGGGCGCGCGGTTGCTAGGGTTTGCAACCGGCGCGTCCGGTCACTCGCGGGACCGGCGCGTCCGGTCAGGCGCCCAGAGGGAACTGAAGTTCGCAAGGTCGATCGGACGCGCGGCGCGTCCGGTCACACGCGATCGGACGTGTCCGGTCGTTGAGGGAGCTTACTGGACTCAAACCGGACGCTGGCACTGTCGCGTCCGGTCGTTGTCTGGGGCGCGTCCGGTCGTTGCTTCGCGGGCGTGCGGTGCTGTGCGACCGGCGCGTCCGGTCAGTTGAGCGGCGCGTCCGGTCGTGTGGTTTGACCGTTGGCGCAGTGACCGTTGGAGGATCGGACGCGGTTGAGCGCGTCCGGTCAGTTACGATCGGCGCGTCCGGTCGTCCCGAAAAACGCCCAGTGAAGGGGTACAACGGCTCTATTCATTTGGGATGCTTATAAATACTTGTTGGCCGGCCCTTGGGGAGGTCTTTTGACATTTCTAACACTCTTGTGCATCCTTTGAGCTAGAGCTTCTCCCTCCCACTCATCTCTCTTGCTTGATTGCAAATCAAAAGTGAGATTGAGTGATCCGAAAGTGCATTGCATAGCTTGAGGGCATCTAGTGGCACTTGTGGGTGGTTTAGCCGGTGGATTTCTTGTTACTCTTGGAGAGTACCGCTCCTAGCCGGCTTGGAGATTGTTGGAGGCGTTGGCAAGAGAAGGAGATTGTTCTTGGCCACCTCCGATTGATTGTAAGAGGTTCTTGTGCTTTCCTCGGCGGAGCGCCAAAAGCAACTCTAGTGGATTGCGCGTGTCATTGAGTTACCTCACTTGAGAGTGGTGTCTTGCGGTGCCTTGCGGGGCGTGCCTTGAGGGGCAAGTGACTTGAGGGTCACACCGGGAAACCATCTAAGTGTTGGTCGACACAACCGGTGACGTAGCTTGTCGGTGCACAAGTGAACACCGGGTGAACAAAAATATTGTGTCTCTTGTCTCCCGGTGGTTGGTCTTCATATTGTGTTGTTGTCAATATTGATTGATTGTATATCATCTTGGTGATTGGCAACATCTTCACTCCACCGTCGGTATAAGATTCACAATCCTCTCTCTCACATTTACTTTACTAGTTTATCTTGTGTAGCTCTAGTAGTAGCTTTGCTAGTAGTGTTGTTAGCTTGCTCACTAGTGTAAAATTAGTGGCATAGCCCTTGTGTGAACTAGAGATCATAATCTACTAGACTTGTGGATAGGAGGCTTGCATCACAACCGTAGGCTAAGCAAAACTCGCTTTACGCCGTTTGTTATTCTAACAAGTTTGCTAAGTGGTTCTTGTAGAATTTTTTATAGGCTATTCACCCCCCCTCTAGCCATCTAGGACCTTACACGTGTGTCACCGCCGTCCTCGACCGACTGGCTGCCAAGTCCTCTGAGCCCCGCTCGACTTGCACGTCCTCCATCTTGACTCAGTCAACACGGTCACTCCTATGTACACTTGCGCTTGTCGATGTCCCAGGTGTCAGCCACCGTGGCTAGTCACCCGGCCTCCTAGTCCCTCGGTCCAAGCCTCATGTCCGCCCTTCACCGCTCCCGGTCCGTCGGCACGGCACGTCTCTACTTGACCTTCACCACGCCGTCGGCCACCGCCTCCGAGCTCCACACCTACACAACACAAGCCAAGAGACATGTTGCACACATAGCTTTATCCATGGTAGGGTTAGTCATCACTCAACCTTCTTCGTGGATCACGTTCACAATCACTTGTCACAAAACGAAACAGAAGGGCACATTTCAACCTTGTGTTCGCAATCTCCCCCTTGATGAGTGCATTGGCAACACCAACACACGAATAGCTTGAGCAAAATAAAAAGACGAAGAAGAGAAAAACAAAGAGCTCAACCAAATGACCAAAAGCCAAAGAAAAGCCAAAACGGAGTCATTTGAAATGAGCAAAACTTGGTCCCTAAAGACATGGGCAACGGCTTGACGCAACCAAGTAAAACAAAGCTAGCCCTCAAGAAGAGGCAACGGGCTCAACACCACTAGCAAAACTCGAAAAACTAAAAAACTGCTAGACCCACCAGAAGAGGCAAAGGCTCAACACATCTAGCAAAAGCAACTCAAGTGCAACTCCCCCTGAACACTCCAATGAATGCATATCTCTCAACTTTGGGTGGAATCGAAAACTTCTCCCCCGTGGAGTGTGATCTCTCTCTCGGAGTCGTGTGTGCTATATCTCCCCCTTGTTGATACATGCACTTATCAAACTAGATCCAAAGACTGCAACTCCCCCTTAAAATATGCTATGAATACAGAAATTCATAAATGCAGAAGCTTCAAAATTATAGCAAGTAGATTGAAAAGATGCTCAAAGTGATCAAATGAGACGAAATATGGCATTGTAGCAAGTTTGATCAAGTTTAAGCAATTTAAAAGAGGGTTCACCACTAAAAGAGCACATAGCAAATATAGACAGGAGATCAACCTTGTGCTACACATGTATGCAAAGTGAACTATCCCAAACAAAGTTCACACATCATGTCATGCGACAAACTTGTGATTTGATCAAATTTTCAGATAGTAATTGAATTTTATCGGAGTTATGCAGCTTATCATCAAAGTTTGTCAAACAAATATGTACGGGAGGTTATCGATGCCATCAAAACTGGACTTATCGATCATGTCAAGCCTATGCCAAAAGCAATCAAAAGCTTAAGATAGTGATCTCGGTATCCATTACAGAGCTCAAGTTCACCCTTAAGTGCAATAGGGAGCTGTCTCGATACTCTGACATGGGACAGCAAAGACCCATCCTGATCTTTTCATACCTTGTTTTTCAAGTTTTAGCACAAATTCAAGTTTCTCAAGCAAGTATGTAACTCAAGGTATGAGCCGTAGCAACTAAGCATATATATGAAGCAAAAAAGGTTCTCGACACACCTACGCATGCTAGTTGCCACAAGTAGTGGTGAACATGTTTCAAGTTTCTTCAAGTGTTATTCAAGTTCACAATTAAAAGAGGCATTTTTAGCTCATATCAAGAGATCAAAGTGAGCCTAAGCAAAGCACATCATGTATATCCATAACATCCCTAACAAAAGCATAGTATCAATCTAGCTACTATAAGAATAAAGCTCAAGATGCCATATGATACATGATGATATGATATGCAAATATGATACAAAAGCAAAATCAAAAGCTAAACTATAAAGAAAACCAAAGACTAATGTACAAGAACAAAAAAAACTTCCCTCCTCTAAAAAGGGAAACAAACTCCAAGCTCCCCTCGCAAGCGAGCAAACTGGGCTTGGTCAAGGGGTTTAGTGAAGATATCTGTGAGCTGGTTGTGGGTGTCAACATGAATAAGGTCAATGCCCCCTTTCTCATAGTGGTCTCGCAAGAAGTGAAAACGGACCTCTATGTACTTGGTTTTGGAGTGGAGAACGGGGTTTTTGGCTACACATATGGCACCGGTGCTATCACAGAATAAAGGCACTTGCCTAAACTCTAAGCCATAGTCGCGCAAGGTAGCAACCATCCAAAGCAACTGGGAACAGCAAGCAGCAACAACAACATACTCAGCTTCTATGGTGGATTGGGCTACAGTGGACTGCTTGCGAAAGGACCAAGACACAAGTGAAGACCCAAGAAACTGACAAGTCTCAGAAGTGGACTTCCTCTCAACACGACAACCAACATAATCTGCATCGGAATACCCTCAAAGAGAAAGAGAGGAGGAAGCTGAAAACCAAAGACCAAATTCGGGTGTGAAACGAAGGTACCTCATAATCCGCTTGACGGCTTGACGATGCGAAGTGTGCGGTGAAGACTGAAAGCGCGCATAGAGACAGACCGTGAACTAGATGTCCGATCTCCTCACCGTCAAGTACAGCAACGACCCGATCATGCTTCGGTACTCCTTCTGGTCAATAGCTTCTCCTTCCTTGTCCTCATCCAGGGCCGTCGTGGTCGACATGGGCGTCAAAAGAGGCTTGGCCTCGCCCATATCGAACTTCCTCAGGAGATCCTTGGTGTACTTCCCTTGGTGCACAAATGTCCCCTCTCGAGTTTGCTTGATTTGCAACTCAAGGAAGAACGTCAGTTCTCCCATCATGCTCATCTTGAATTCCCTGCTCACAGTCTCAGAAAACTTTGCAACAAGAGTGTGAGAGGAGCCACCAAAAATGATATCATCCACGTAAATCTGAACCAAAAGAGTGTAAGTGCCTTGCTTGAGGAGAAACAATGTTTTATCTACGGAACCCATCTTAAAGCCCTTAGCAAGCAAGAAGGCTTTCAAACATTCATATCAGGCTCTCGGGGCTTGTTTCAACCCATACAAGGTTTTCTGGAGTTTGTAAACATGGTTGGGATACTTAGGATTTTTAAAGCCAGGGGGTTGCCTCACATACACCTCTTCCTCTATGTACTCGTTCAAGAAGGCACTCTTCACATCCATCTGATACAGCTTGAACCCTTTTGAAGCTGCATAAGCTAAGAGCATCCTTATAGCCTCGATACGGGCCACAGGAGCGAAGGTTTCTTCAAAGTCTACTCACTCTTTCTGACAAAACCCTAAGCCACTAGCCTAGCCTTGTTCCTCACCACCACCCCATCCTCACTTTGCTTGTTCTTGAAAACCCACTTTGTACTTATGGGGTGGCACTCAGGTGGAGGTGGAACTAAGACCCATACTTCGTTCCGCTCAAAGTTCTGTAACTCCTCATGCATAGCATTGACCCAATCGGAATCAGAAAGTGCGTGTCCTACATTTTGTGGCTCGAAATTAGCGACAAAAGCAGAGTGAGCAAAATGTGAGATTTCATATGACCTTGAGCGTGTAACACGCTGACTGATGTCGCCGATCATGGTTTGAGGTGGGTGGCAACGCTGAATGTGCCGAGGTGCTTCTCTCGAAGAAGTCGCCTCCTCCTCAACAGTAGCTGGGGCCTCCTCAGGTGCAACAGACGTAGGCTGAGGAGGCGACTCGTGCAGACCCCAAGTAGTGAAAGAAGAGAGATCGGGGCCGTGAGCCAAAGTAGTCATCGTAGACTCAACTGGAGCAGCCGAAGAGGTCGGCTCGGCATCTCCCTAATCAGCATCTTTCTCATTCTTCTCAACAAAGATGCTCTCACCGATCTCCTGATCACCGACACTTTCAAAGACAGGAACAAAACAAGGCAAGGTCTCGTCGAAGGTAACCTCACAGGTCTCTACAACTCGGTTAGTTTCAAGATTAAGTACACGATAAGCATGAGAATGTGAAGCATAACCGAGAAAAATACCATCGGAGGATCAAGACTCAAATTTATCCAAATTACCTTGTTTTAGAATAAAGCACTTGCATCCAAACACTCTAAAATTACTTACCTTGGGTGGTCGTCCGAATCGCAACTCATTAGAAGTTTTCTTCATGAAAGCTCGAAGGAAAATGCGATTTGAAACATGGCATGCGGTGTTGATCGCTTCGGCCCAATATCTCCTAGGAGTCCTATGCTCATCGAGCATCGTCCTAGCCATCTCAACAAGGGTCCGATTCTTGCGCTCAACAACACCATTTTGCTGAGGGACATAAGGAGAGGAAAACTCGTGCTCGAGGCCCAAAGAAGCACAAAAGGTTTTAAAATGAGTATTCTTGAATTTTGTGCCATTGTCACTGTGAATCACTCTCATGGCATTCTTAGGGAACTCATTTTGCAACCGAAGAATCAAATCCCGAGCATGTGAAAAAACCTCATCCTTACCCTCCATGAAAAACACCCAAGAGTAGCGAGAAAAGTCGTCCACGATCACTAGAACGTACCACTTCCCACCATCTGACCGAACCCGAGCTGGACCAACTGTGTCCATGTGAAGTAGCTTGCCGGGTTCCTTGGTCATGACTTGGTTCACAAGTGGATGACAAGAAGCAACCATCTTCCCATGGTGACAAGGGTGACACACCAAATCCTTCTCAAATTTCAACATGAGTAATCCTCGAATTAGATCAAGTGAGCTCAACCTAACTAGTAAGTCAAAACTCAAGTGACCAAGTCTCCTATGCTACTTTCAAAGCTCAGAGGAGGATCCAGCCACCAAACATCGAGAAGAGCCAAAGGAGTGAGAAAAATTAGCTCGAAAGACACGGCCAAAAGGGACAATCTGGCAAACAAGATTTCCCTAAGAATCAAGAACTCGAGACAAGCCGGTCTTAAAAGCGCACTTCAAAGCCATCCTGAAGGAGTTGCGAAATTAAAAGCAAATTGAAATGCATTCGAAACCAAAGCAACATCCTTCAAGACAAAACTCTCGTTGACCCGAATGGTTTCACGAGAAAGCACCTTACCTTTGCTATTGTCCCCGAATGTGATGTACTCCTTACATTGCACGGGGTCAAGGCTGGAGAACCATTTTGAACTTCCAATCATGTGGCGCGAGCAGTCGGAGTCAATGAGCCACGTGTTCTCCAGGCCTTCGCCCTATATCAATAAAAAGACATGGGATGAGTAAATGGCGCAACACTGGGGTTAGCAAACTGTGAAGCATACCAATGTTGGCTCATTTGCCCTGTAAAAGTGTTAGAAAAAACACCAAACATGTCATGTCCCATTTGAGGTAAGCGGGCACCACGTGGGGAAAAACGTGGTCCGCTAGAACTGTAGGACTGAAAGCCACTGCCACGAGGTCCAAAGTCATATTGATCACGACCTGAACCATGCCGAGCACGACCACCGTGTGGTCTTGCAACCTGAGGCCTAGCACCTTGAGGCTTTGCCCCTCGAGGCCTAGCATTGCGCCTCTGAATAGGCGCCACATGTACGCCATGGGGAGGGTGGTACATGTTTCGGTTGTTTAACTGATACTCCCGCCGCTCATCTCTCTTCCTCCTGAAGCAAAACTCAACAAGGTGACCATCCCTATGGCAGTAGTCATAGTGATACCTCACCTCTCTCTTGGGTGGTTGTTGGCTCACTCTCTTGTGGGTATGGTTCACTCTTGGTGGCTTTTTGGATTTAGGAAGGGGATCCTCAGAGATGTTCGGTAGAGTGTCAAGTGGGTTCCTGAGATGGTTCGGTTTTGAAACCCAAACTTGTTTCTAGGGTGGAGCTCTTGGAGGTTCTTCAAACACTCCATCTTTCACATTGGGTTCGGTAGGCTTAGGTGGATTGATCTTGATCAATTTAGGAGTAGTGGAAGGTTTCTCACTTGGGTTCAAATCACTGAACTCACCAACTTTGCCATAGACATGTTCACCCTTCCCACCTAGAGCAAAGCCTACTCCCGATGTCCCAGTTCCCCGCCTGAACTGGCCCAACTACGGCTCACTACAAGACACCCAATTCAAGATAAACCGAAGGTATGTGTTGTCTTCCTCGGATCTCATCTTGTCATGCCTGCAAGACTCAAGCTCCAACACCAAACTCTCACAACGTGCACACTCAACAACCGTGCTATCTGAATTGGCCTTCTAAAGAGCAAGGATCTTGGCATTCTTCTCTGCCAACTCAGATTGCTAGCCTGAACAAGATTTGCACGCACCCAACAAGATAGACTTAGCCTTCAGCTCATCATTCTCATCTAATAAGGCAGCATACTTAGATTGCAACTCAGAAAAGTTGGTCATATGAACAGCACATTCATCACACTCAACCTCATCAGACACATGAAAGACAAGCTTCTTAGCTTCCTCAAGCTCCTTCTCCACAACTTCTAGCTTGTCCTTAAACTCTTTTCTCTCACGAGCAGCATGTTTTAGCAGCTTATCTTGACTCATCAAAGTATTAGTCATGATATCAAGCTCGGCAATAAGAGCATCGATGGTGGGTTTTACCTCGGTAGAGTCATCGTCATCGGGAAGCACGTCCTTGTTGGGCTTCACCCTTTCATCCACGATCATGGTGTAGTAGCCTCCGTGGATGGACTTGGCGATGAAACAAAGCCCGATCAACTTGTCCTCACGTGTCTTCTCGGACTCATCACTTGAGGAAGAAGAAGATCGGTCGTCGTCGGTTTCGTTGTCGAGGTCACTGAGGGAGGTGAGGAAGGCACGCTTTTGGGCCTTGGCCTTCTTGAAGTACTTCTTCTTCAATGCCTCCTTGTCAAATCCTCCCTTTGACTTGTGCTTGGAGGTGTACTCGTGCTTTTCCTTGTGCTTGCTAGAGTCGTACTTGTCGGAGGAGTGCTTGTTCTTCTTGGGGCAGTGGGCGACAAAGTGGTCAGGATCTCCACAGCCATAGCATCCTTCCTTCGGATCACCACCATGCCGATGATTCAAGCGGTTGTTGTGAAACCGCAAGAACCGGCTGATGATCAACGCCAGCTCGTCGTCCCCAAGGGCCTCCAATTGCTCCTCTGTGACAGACACCAAAGAAGACAAGGCAAATGACATCTATGAGGGGTTAGCCAAAGAACTTGAGCCATTACCTAAGATCAAAGCCATAGTCGGTGCAGAGGGATTCTTGAGCTTGGCTTGGGTCTGGTAGTCGATCTCGGTGGACTTGAGCTTGCTGAAAAGCTCATCCACGGTGAGGGTGTCATAGCTTGTGGACTCAATGATCATGGACACCTTCACATCCAATACCTTCTGATCTAGGGCATATAGAAGCTTGAGTGCCCTCTCATGATCGTCATAAGGTAAATGTGCCGTGTTTGCTCGCATCTTGTTGATGATGGTCTGAAAGCGAGAAAATATGGCATCGATGGACTCGCCATCAAGCTGGGTGAAATTCTTGTACTCCCTCTTGTACGTCTCATAGAGTCTGGTTTTGACCTGTGCGGTCCCCTCGTGATAGCTCTGAAGCCTCACCCAGATCTCTCGAGCGGTCATACAATCGGAGACTCTTGAACTCTTGAAGCAAAAGACTCGAGAAAAGAACTGTGCGAGCTCTGCTATTAGCATTGTGCCGATCTTTTTGATCTTGCGTGACACGAGCATGGGGTTCAAGCACAACGTAGGTAGCATCCTCACAAATCTCCCTAACAAGCCAATCAATCCCCTAAAGATACACGGACATGTGGATCTTTCAATAGGGGTAGTTTGTTCCATCGAAGAATGGTGGTTTGCTGGAACCACGCTCCATGTCGCCTTCGTGGATCACGGACTGATTAAGGGGGAATGATCCATAACCGGCTCTGATACCAATTGAAGGACCGAAAACAGCGACCAGAGGGGGGGGTGAATGGGAGCCAAAAATTTCTTTTGAAAATAATTGGCTACTGTCCCAAAATCACCACCAAAAGCGTGAACAAAACACCATAATGTCCATGACCTAACTAGTGGGTGGATGTTCCCTAGGAACACAGCGAGACACCACAAACGAGCATGGAACAAGAACTAAACCGAGGGACGAAAAAGAGATACTCAACTTCTATGGAGAGGAAGCGAGTTCTCGACCCAAAGTACCCATGCCAACTGGTGATAAGAGTACTTAGAAAAAGATCCTTGAGACGCTAGAAAAACAAAGCAAAAGACGGATCTCAAAACGAGCACTCGGAGAGCCTAAACCCAAATTTTCAGCAGCAGGTGCGGAGGCTCCGTATTTTCCCCCGAAGGCTCCGTGGTCTGGAGATTCTTGGAGGTTTCGCATTTTTCCCCGGAGGCTCCACGTCCCGGAGGTTCCGCATTTTTTCCGGAGGCTCCGCGCTGTCTAGAAACAGCAGCACGAACCGAGGAAGAATGGGTCAAAACTCGATCAAAACAACTCGGATTGACTTGAAACTTTGCAGGTAGGTTCTCGGGAGTGTTGAGAAGATATCTTCAAGACATCAACACCCAATTTCAAGCCAATCATGAGAAATCAAAGAAGAACAAAAAAATACCGGTTCTTGAGACCTAGACCAAGAAATCGTCCGATCTGCGAGCTCGTGAGGAATTGGTTGATTTCCTTCAGTGGAAAGGCTCAACTCATGTCATAGCTGAAATCAAGGCAACAAGAATGAACCAAAATGGTCTAGAAACGAAGAATCGACTCAAGAATGAGAGGGGGAAGAAGAACGCGAATAACACATCACAAATCACAAGAACAAAACTTCTTCCAAATCCCGGAGGACACAAGGAGGATTTGGGACCTCCTTTCCCACTTGAATTCTTGGTTCTTACACTAAACACATGGATTAGTGGACCTCTCTCATAAGCACCTAAGGGGAGGGGAAACCCTCACAAAGGATGAAAGAAAATGCAAATGAAGGAGGTAAGGGAGATGGGGGCTCCCTCATCCTATTTAACATGGCTATTACACAATCCCGATTTTGCCCCTAGATACAATTGAGTAAACCACTTGGCCTAAGGGCGTTATGGTCCAACCTAGTGTCATCTTCATCCGATTGCCACCACGCCTCCTCATCAGTAGCTTTGCTTCGACGTGAACTCCCCGATGCCGCCACGTGCCATCCGTTCCTCCTCGGAACCTGCGCCCGAGTTTTGAGGCCCAAACCCGTAAACCCGCCACCGATGGTTTCGAGGCCCAAACCACCAAACCCGCTCATGAGCAGCGTACTTCATACGCGTCCCCCGCCTCAACGTGTGTCACCGCCATCCTCGACCGGACGGCCGCCAAGTCCTCTGAGCCCCGCTCGACTTGCACGTCCTTCGTCTTGACTCGGTCAACACGGTCACTCCCATGTACACTTGCGCTTGTCGATGTCCCAAGTGTCAGCCACTGCGGCTAGTCACCCAGCCTCCTGGTCCCTCAGTCCAAGCCTCACGTCCGCCCTTCACCGCTCTCGGTCCATCGGCACGGCACATCTCTACTTGACCTTCACCTCACCATCGGCCACCGCCTCCAAGCTCTACACCTACACAACACAAGCCAAGAGACATGTCGCACACATAGCTTTCATTGTGGTAGGGTTAGTCACCACTCAACCTTCTTCATGGATCACGTTGACAATCACTCATCACAAAATGAAACACAAGGACACATTTCAACCTTGTGTTCGCATTCTTCTACTCAGTGAGTGCTCTAGGCACTCCACCACCAGAGCACAATGGTCAGACAGGGTGTTTTGGACATGCCAAACCTTTACCTCTCTGAACATATCAAGGAACGGCCCCGTCGCCACACCCTTGTCTAACCGCACCTTCACATTATGATCAGCATCTCGTCTATTATCCCAGGTATATGGCAACCCAATATAGCCCAAATCCGTGAAGCCACAGATGGACACCGCCTCCCTGAACCCTTCCATTTGTCATTCATTTCTTTCAGTGCCCCCAAACTGCTCACTAGCATGTAGGACTTCGTTAAAATCCCCCCACACACAGCCATGGTAGAGAGCTTCGGTAATTAAGTTCTTTGAGATAGTCCCAATTCATGTGTCTCAATTCCCTCCTGGACTCGCCATAAAAACCAGTAAGTCTCAATCTTTCCACTGTTGTCACTGGATCAAGGATCACCACGTCAATGTGTAGCCTATCCAGGCTCTGAAGTTTGACGTCCACCTCATCTCGGCAAAGCAATGCAAGGCCACCTCCTCGCCCTTGACACCCGACTCCTAGTCCATGCGCAAAACCGAGAGAGCGTAACAAGCCATCAACTCTGTCAGAGAAGAAACGTGTTTTCGACAAAAAAAACCACCATGGGACAATGTAGCTCACACAAGCTACGAAGGTCATGGACTGTCTTGGGCTGTCCCAAGCCCCGGCAGTTCAAACTTAAGATTTTCATTGTGCTCGGCGAGGGCTGTCACTCACAGCAGCCGCCGATCGTGCATTTTGGGTATTGCCTCTCTTCTGCTTTTTGAGCGTCTCAATCATACTGCTCCCACTACTATCTGCAGTCGTGTCCAGTTGGTTTACCTTTGAGTTTACCAAACCAACCGGAATGATTGCACTTGATCTGCCCACCGGAATATTCAAGTCTGGAGTCTGTATGACCGGTGTGGACACCTTCAACTTCTGCTTCCTTGGGAGTTGTAACAGAACCGACCAATTATACGAAATTAAGTCAGAAAATCACCCGCCAGAGCAGACGATTTAGCAAACTTAAGCCCACATAACCTGGTAGTCCGTGAAATCATGAAGGATTTCAAACCAACTCACACACCAGCCAAGATCATAATAAGTTTAGCGGTCACCATCATATATTACATAAAAGTTCGCATCACAGATACATCGGAGTTTAAACATAGTTATTACAAACCGAGTTCAAATAGAAAGTAGCGGAAGCAATTTGTTCAAATCCACCCACACTCGCACAGAGTTCAAGTACAGTGCCAGTTGATGATCATCTCCAACAAAAGCATTAGATGAGACGTAAGGAATGACCCTTGCCCATGGTCCTAAGCATCACCCATCGCAGGATAAAGGCAGTTGATACAGTAGCCGTAATACATCTGCCCATCTACAACAACTGTGAACAAAACCCTGAGTACGAGAAGGTACTCAGCTAGACATACCCGACATAACCGAAAATAAAGTGACACCAAGGATTATAAAGGGCTTTATAGTGGGGTAGCTGGCTCATTTGCAAAAAGGCATTTTTAGCATTTCAAGAACCTTTTCCAAAAGCATTATGCCAAGTTAATCATTATTAACCTGTCGACTATATTTGCACCTATACTAGAGCAAGCATGAGATTAAACAAGTAACGATAACCAATGATCATTAACAACTTCCATAATGTCATATCCATTATAACTGTCCAAGTGTTCCATCAACATTACTACGATGAAGTAACTCAAGTCAAGTGTTCACTATCTAGTGAACGATGGCGATTCGAATCGATTATTAACCAGCTGGTAATTTATTCCTCACATAAACCTCACTCACCCGCTAAAGTGAGGTATTGGTCACCGAGTCTACTATCCAGGAAAAATCTCGAGTTTGCCAGGAACCACATGTACCCGGGGGCCAACTGACTGCCTTTTGGTCTTATCATCGTGCCCCCGTGTCCTACCACACCTTCTTCGGTACAGTGCGCTGCGGGCAATCCACTCGGCCCGAATAATCTCCCAGCTTCGCGATCGAAAGGTACGTTATTTGGTTAGCTAAATGTAAGGCATGCGTTCAACATGACCCGAGGCCCAACAACGGTCGGTCCTTAATCGACACAGAAGGAAAGCACTACAGTCAAAACCCTATAAGTCTCCGTCCGGTCTCAACTTCAAATTAACACTTAGTTATACCATGACGATATAGTTATCCGAGCAGATCCAGGTAACCACCTATAGCTCGCATGTGACGGGAAATCACCTGACTTCTACCAATCTAAGCCAGCTAAGCATTGACTCGACTGTGGATACCAGGGTAATAAGGATATAGTATAACAAAGGTAAACAAGGTATAATGCAGCAACGGTTGCAGACAACTCCTGAACGTAATGCATCAATTAAAGTAAAGCATTAATTAAATATTTGCAAACCAAGGGAGAAAATGCTCCGGGGCTTGCCTCTCTCGAAGGAACTCGGGCGGTGATCAGGGCACTCCGGAAGCTCCTCAACATCCTCCTCGTCGGCTTCGGGCACCTCCCGAGGCTGCACCTCGAGCTGCTCCTCGGATACGACGACTGGATTCTCTGTTTGCGATCCTGTATGATGCAGGTGCGTAAGTGCTTATACAAAAAGGTGCATCAGATGAAATGCACACAATGAACATGCTTGCATGTAAGGTGGATGGACATGATTGGCTTCATGGGTTAGAGTATAAGTAACATTCTCCTACAAGATAGTCCACATCATCCAAGAACATGTACTACAAGTACATGTCATCTACTGCATTCTCTTTTACTACTAACATGCCAAGTCAACACATCCCATTGAAATGCTTCAAAGATACACCAAAGCTTCACTAATTCCCTAATCATGCATAAAGCAAGATTTAATTAAACCCTAATTAACACTAGGTTTGAATAACAACATCTATTTTGGTAGCATAGAAAAATCTTAGAAAATTACCATAGCATGGTACTACTCTAAGTAGACTACCATAAAATTTTCATGGCATTTGGATAAGTGGAATAGCCTACACAAAAATGACAAGCTAGGGCCCAAATATGAGCATGAAAATACTTTGTATTATAAAAAGTATCAAACAACAGATTTAGTATTTTTCCTAAGTTCTACATAGTAAATAATCATTGCATAAAAATTATCACATGCATGTTTTATACAAATTTTGCTCTCTAGCAAAAATAACAAAAATCAGCAATTAAAGGCACTTGAACTACACATCATAATTTTTCTACAGAACATGCATGACATATATTTTTCATGTAAAGCACATCATGAAAGAAGATTAACAAAATTGGAACCATATTTTTTTGAGCTTTCTATGATTTATCATGCATTTCTCAAGAAAACAACAATTTCAATAATTAATTAAAGCTCCACAGAAAAGTATCACAAATTCAACATGCAAAATTTTTAAACCATAGATCTACTCCTAATAAGTCTACTAAAATTTGTTTCACAAATTTTGGAGCCATAAATCTCAAGATATGAATTTTGGAAGCCTTTTCTCATTTTCTGGAAATCTATTTTCAAAATCATTTTAAATCCAACCGGTAGAAATCGCTAAGCACACCTGAGGTTGTGCACACATGCACGCAGGAAGAGGCAGACAGGCGGGCCTGCATGGGAACCCGACCCCACCCGTCAGCGAGAGGAGGCAGAGGCGGCGGCGGTTTCGCGGGATCTCGCCGACGGCGAGGTCGCCGGCGATGAGGTCACCACCACCGTGACCACCGTGCCAAGGCGGTCACGTTGGTGCAAGCGGCGAGGCCGGAGGAGCTCCGGAAGAGGCTCGTCGTCGCCAATAGCGGAGCGGCGAAGCTGCTCCCCGACGGTGAGCCGTCTCCGGCCGGGCTAGGGCGCGGGGAAGGGCTCACGGGCTCCGGTGAGGTGGTGCAGTGGTGGTGCGTGCGAAATAGAAGCGAAGAGTGGAGCGGAGGGGCGAGCTCCATGGAGCAGTGCACGCCGGTGAGCATGGCCGAACTCCGGCGAGCAATTGCGTCTGCGAGAGGGCTTACCACGACGTGCCGAAGCGAGCAACGGGTGCGCGAGGGGAAAGGAAGCGGTCATGAAGATGGAGGCTTCGCTGGTGCGGTGGGTTGCCGGAACGTGCGTCGCCGGCGATGGCGCGTGGTGGCGGAGGCGATGCTGCAGCTGCTGCATGCGTGGAGGAGCAGAAGCGAATGGGGGAGGAATGAGGGAGGCGGGGCGCTGCGGCTGACTTGAAACGGTGAGTGCGCACGCTCGTGGGGGCTACCGGGCGCCACCCGGCCGGTGTCGCCGGCATGCGGCCGTCACGCGGCGTGGGGTGCCTGACACGGTCGGGCGCGTCCGCGCGCGGGAGGAAGACAGCGCGGTGCGGTGCGCGGAGGCTGGGCCAGGCCGGCTTTGGCCAGCGGGCCGGATGGGAGGCGGCGGCCCGTTAAGGAGAGAAAAATTGTTTTTCAAATTCTATTTTCAAATAAATTTCAAATAATAGTTTCAAATCACATTTTGAGCAAGAATATGACCTTTTCTAGAAATGGCCCAAAAATAAAAGTTGCTTAGAATTTAATCCTCTACAACTTTGCTTTAAGGACCAACTAAAAATTCTGCCTAGATTTTGAATTGGAATACAAAAGTTAAATATGGAGGGTTTTTGACAATTTTCAAGAATATTTTTAAAAGCATATTTGCCAAAAGTTTAAATACAAACTTTGCTCCAAATTGCATGATAAATATTTCGAAGTGATTTGCATTTATAACCCAACATGTTCCATTGATCTAGCTAGCATAATTAGGGCAAAAATAAACCTAACAAGTGTATGCAACATTCACGTTTCATAGTAATATTTCAACTCAAAGCTATACCCTACTTCACATGTGATTATGAATGCAAATGATGCATCATGCGTATGATTTTCAATGCTAAATACATGCATAACACCGGGGTGTTACAGGAGTGGTCGTCGGTCATCCTCCTCCTACAAATTCAGCTGCCTGCTGGCTCCTGAACCGCCCTTCCCCTTCCTAGGTGATCCAGTCCTCGCCTGTTGCATCAAAGGAGACTGGACTTCCTGGTCCTCCGTATCACCAACACAGCTAGTAGAGTGACGAGAGCCATCACCCTTTAAGAACGGGTTTCACTCGACTACTGTCCTGTGTTTTCATGGATTTAGCTGCCGATGAGGACCCACTCCTGAAGGACTTCGTTGCTGCTCCGACGAATGTTTGCAGCCTCCTCCTTCGCTCCTCAGGAGCCCTTAGTTGAGCATCATACGACAGTTTGCCCTATTCATCACGCGCCACCAGGGTTGGGCACTTCACCTCCGAATGGCCTATCTTGCCGCACTCAAAACAGTAGAAAGGAAGTTTTTATACCGTGCGTGAAACCAACGGGGTTCCTCCGTCTTGCTCATATGAAGAAGCACCCCGTGTTGCAGCGGCCTATCGATCTCAATGGCTACTCGGGCACGCAAGAATGCGCCGATAGCCTTCCCATCCGCATCGACATCCATCTTTGCCACCTGCTCGATCAAACTCATGGCCCGAGAGCCCCTCGTCTGGTTCATCCAACCCAGTTCTAAATTTAGGATGCGCACCCAAAGCTCTAATCGGTCAAAGGTGATCTCAGATGCGGTGAGCTTCTCGTCATAGTTTTGCAGTAGGACCGCATACCTTCCAACCATCCGTGGTGAGCCAGCCAAAACCCTCTCCAGATCAATGCCACTGCCAAACTTTGCCACAAATAGGTTATCACTCTTCTCTCTAATCACCCTAAATTTTAGGTCGACCGGTGTCGGGTACAAGAATTAGGGGTACCCAAAACCAACGATTAAAAGGAGCAAACCCCCAAGAGATCCGCACCCTGAGACCCTCTAAAAAAATCGTACCAAAGCTCCACCTACACCGATACACCGAGCTCGGTCCACATACGTGTGGCCACGCCAGGCACCCTCGACTACGATCCGACTCGTACGAGGCCAGCTCGACGGGAAGCCTCGACCCCGGAAATTCTCCGACTCGCATGACCCGGGGTCGAGCCGGTCGACCCCCCCCCCTCACCCACCTACTCACTGACAAGGCATTCAATGCAACCACTTCCACCAACATGGCTACAGCACCATCGGCGTGGGAGCAGCACCCGTGTCTAATCCTACTTTTTACTGCCCATTCCGGGATGGGCGATGAAAAAGCTACCACTATTCACACCACGACGAGCACTGTTCTACCATCAACGCCCCCTCGACGTACAAGACGACAACCACCGCACTCGGGTTTTCTAGGGCTCAGCATTATTCGTTCCTCGTCGACCCCCTCAGCTACGTCCCGACCCGGCCTCGACCGCCGCCGGTCAACAAGGGAACGACGCCTGCACGTCGACCACAGGGAATCGCACGCTCGCCACAGGACCCAGGGTCTTTCACCGTCCCATCACCGACGTCACCACGACACCCCGGGGATGGCCAGCATTCCTAGACGCACGTCGCTACAACAACCTCTACAGCGCCCCCCGCGCCTTCACCTCTAAGGCACCACCTTAGGGTTTTTAGGACACCTCAGCCTCCACTTGACCCTATAAAAGGGAAGGCAGAGGCTTCTCCAGGGGAGACAAAAACAAGGAGCACAAACAAGACAGAGATCTTCTCCACTTCCGAGATCAACATCTCAAGCAACACTCCATTTTCCTCTTTTCTTGAGACTTGGGACCGGCTCCCTCTCTTACAGCTTGTAACCTCTACACAAGCATTTTGGTGCAAGGAAATACAATACTCTCCCCCCCCCGCTGGACGTAGGGCCTTCTTTGCCCGAACCAGGATAAACCCCCGTGTATTCTCTTTACATCACCATCCGGATTAGGGAGCACACAGCACAAATTCACTCGTCGGTCTAGGGCCCTCCCGGGTCCGAACACCGACAGTTGGCGCGCCAGGTAGGGGGCCGCTGCGTGTCAACATCGCTTTCCTGCCATTTTTCGGATGGCTGACTCCGAACATCCACTTCCGCTGGCTACGGTGATCTGGTTAGAAAGTTTGGAGTTCATGTCCCTCGGTTACAGCTATGACATGGTCCTCCTCCCACCCATACACCCAACCAACCATGACTATGAGCTCTCCCAGCATGGGGGAGCGCTGCGCCGGTATCACCGTTCCCGCCGGGCTCGTACAACCAGGCGACGGCATGCCCAGCGTAGCCATCATCATCGTCCCATGGAGGGCGATACGATACTCTGTTCCGGCACCCCTCGGCCAGACACCCACGCAGCATCTCTCGTTGAGGACCTACGTAGGATGAGCTTGGCTGCGGGTGAGACGCTGGCGGGGCGTCCCGTCATTCCACCGTCCGGTGCGGCTCCTCCGGTCGGATCAAGACCAGTTTCTCCGACGGCAGGGTCAATGCCGCCACGGACATTCCCCTATGGGCTGAACATGGCCGCCCAGCAGTACGCTTCCTCCGTAAGCACCAATATGGGCGCTTACGAGGAGCTCCCTAGGCACCATCTATGTTCTGCCCTCGACCTCGTAGCGTCCACACCAGCTTTTGAGTACTAGGACTCTACGGAGACCCCTAGAACGGAGCACTGTGCGATTGCTTCCCGCCGCTACGACCCTAGAGATCGACGACCTCACATGCATCCGTCATATTACTATTTTAGCGTCCCGGACTCTGACTCCGCCGATGACAGCTACGATCCGACTCGCGAATGCTTCCACATCGATGGGGATATCGCGTCGGATTCGGAAGCCGAGGCGGCCGTTGGAGGGAGGAACGCCACGGCACCTCACGTTGAGCTCCCTGGCACACGAGACGAAGCCCAATTCCTTTGTGCAGACCAAGGAGCACAACTTGAGCAGATCCAAAAATTGCAAGCCATGCTCGATGAGGAACGAGAAAACCTGCGCCTACTTCAGCAAACCCTCGAGCGGGAGCGTGCAGCGCGCGCACGTGGCGAAGGAGCTCGAGAGAGAGCCCGCGAAGTCAATCGTCGCATTATCAAGGACTGAGTGGGCGAACCCCCGGTCTTCAACCGAGCTAGTCAGAACGTCGTCACCGCCGCCATGCTTCTCCGCAATATGCCTGGGCCATCTACCCCCGAGGCCCGTCGGGCCTGCGATGAGATTCAAGGTCTTCTCGAGGCTGCGGCCATGCAGCAGGCCGAGAGTTCCGCCTCGAGACGCCACGGGCTTGCATCGGAGCAGCCTGCGGAGCCCTCCCGATAGGAGAAAGAGGCATCGGTTCATCCTAAGCCCGCACTACAAGGGAACAAGGCGACCTCTATCCGTGAACGTGTCGTCGACAATCACGAGCCCCGAGACGCCCTTGACGACATCAACGAACGCCGTAGGCGTAGAAGTGATGACAGCGCATCTCGAGGCTACCACGTGCACAGCGACGGGCGTTATGATAGCTCAGAGGATCGCAATCCATCTCCCGAGCCGTCGGGCCCTCGAGTCTTCAGCAAGACCATTCGCAGGACCCAACTTCCGATCCGGTTTTGCCCCCCAATGACTCTCACCAAGTATAACGGCGAGACCAAACCTGAACTTTGGCTCGCTGATTTCCGCTTGGCTTGTCAATTGGGCGGGGCCACCGACGACCGTGTCATCATCTGACAGCTTCCCCTATTCCTATCAGACACCGCTCGAGCGTGGCTCGAGGACCTCCCGCCTAGACAGATCCACAACTGGAACGACCTGGTGAGAGGTTCGAAGGAAACTTCAAGGGGACCTACATGTGCCCCGGCAACTCTTGGGACCTCAGAAGTTGTAAACAGAAGCCGGGCGAGTCCCTCCGTGACTATATCCGGCGTTTCTCCAAACAACGCACCAAGCTTCCCAATATCACCGACTCCGACATCATCATGGATTTTCTCTCTGGCACCACCTGCAAAGAGTTCCGAGAGTTGGGCCACAATACCCCCATCACTGCCAATGAACTGATGGACATCGTCACCAACTACGTCGCCGGCGAGGACGCAGTTGGTGCCATCTTTGGTGGCGACCAGGATAAAGGGAAGCGCAAGGACGAAGAACCCGAGGGCTCCAACCAGGGCGCCAAGAGGAACAACAGGAAGAAGACAAAGAACCAACAGGGCAAGCGCGAAGCCACGGTTGATGACCAGATTAAAATGAAGGAGTCCGACCAGCTCGCGACTTCATTCATCACCCCGTTCGACATGTATTGCTACGTTACTATGCCCTTAAGTCTACGAAACACAGGGCCTACGTACCAGCGATGCATGCAACACGTTTTTGGAGAACACATCGGGCCAACCGTCGAGGCTTATGTCGACGACATTGTGGTCAAATCCAAGAAGGTCAGCAACTTGGTTGATGACCTCGATGTCGCGTTCAAATGCCTTAAGGCGAAGAACATTAGGCTCAACCCCGAGAAATGTGTCTTCGGCATTCCTCGAGGCATGCTCTTAGGGTTCATTGTTTCCGAGCGTGGCATCGAGGCCAACCCGGAAAAAATCGTTGCAATCACCAAAATATGCCCTATCCGAGATCTGAAGGGCGTGCAGAGGGTCACAGGTTGCCTTGCGGCCCTCAGTCGCTTCATCTCGCGCCTCGGCGAGAAGGCGCTCCCTCTGTATCGTCTCCTAAAGAAATCAGAACATTTCTCGTGGACCCTCGAGGCTGAGGAAGCTCTTGCTAGGCTCAAGGCAATACTATCCGAACCTCCGATACTTGTCCCTCCGGCTGCAGGGGAACCCCTCTTGCTTTACATCGCCGCGACGACACAAGTGGTCAGCGCGGCCATAGTCGTCGAGAGGGCGGAAGAGGGTCACGCGTCGCTCGTTCAGAGACCAGTATACTTCATCAGCGAGGTGCTCTCGGACACCAAGGTTTGCTACCCGCAAATCCAGAAGCTGCTGTACGCCATCGTGTTGACGTGATGCAAGCTCCGGCACTACTTCGAGGGCCACCCGGTGACCGTGGTCTCTTCTTTCCCTCTGGGGGAGATAGTCCAGAACCGAGAGGCCTCGGGAAGGATAGCTAAGTGGACGGTCGAGCTCATGGGTGAAACCCTCTCTTATGCGCCACACAAAGCAATCAAATCCCAGATGCTGGCAGATTTTCTAACAGAATGGACCGACACCCAACTGCCTCCCGTTCAGATTCAGCCCGAGCTGTGGACCATGTACTTCGACGGGTCGATGACCAAAATGGGAGCGGGCGCGGGCTTGCTCTTCATCTCACCCCTCGGAGTTTACATGCGCTATGTGATCCGACTCCACTTCGCAGCCTCCAACAACGTAGCTGAGTACGAGGCCCTTGTTAACGGCTTGCGTATCACCATCGAGCTCGGGGTTCGACACCTTGATGTTCGTGGAGATTCCCAACTCGTGGTCGACCAGGTCATGAAGGACTCAAGCTGCCATGATCCTAAAATGGAAGCCTACTGCAAGGAGGTGCGGCGCCTTGAGGACAATTTCCATGGCCTCGAGCTCAACCACGTCGCGCGCAGATATAATGAGGCTGCCGACAAACTCACAAAAATTGCGTCTAATTGAACCACGGTTACACCTGACGTTTTCTCAAGGGATCTTCATGAACCTTCCGTCGACGTCAGAACGACAGAGGGGCCCGATAGTCTATCACTCGATCCCCCACCTGAGGCAGAAGCCCCCTCGACCGGGGCTGACGTCATGCAGACGGAAGGCTCGACCCTACCAGCTGACCTCGGGCCCGACTGGCGCACTCCGTACCTCAACTATCTCATTCGAGGGGAGCTCCCCTTGGATAAGACCGAGGCTCGACGGATCGCTCGTCGGGCCAAGACCTTTATGATATACAGCGACGATAAGGATCTTTATCGACGCAGCCTCACGGGCATCCTACAGCGCTGTATCACACTCGAGGAAGGCAGGAATCTGCTCAGAGATCTACACTCAGGGGCTTACGGTCATCACGTGGCACCTCGAACCCTCATCGGAAACGTGTTTTGGCAGGGTTTCTATTGGCCAACTGCGGTCTCCGACGCCATTAAGCTGGTACGCTCCTGCAAAGGATGCCAGTACTACACAAGGCAAACCCAACTCCCAGCTCATGCCTTGCAAACCATCCCTATCACGTGGCCGTTCGCCGTTTGGGGGCTCGACTTGGTCGGACCCCTGAAGAGAACAACCGGGGGCTTCACCCACTTGCTCGTCACCGTCGACAAGTTTTTCAAGTGGATCGAGGCCCGTCCCATTACCAACGTTAGATCAGAGCAAGCCGCGTTATTCTTCACCGACATCATCCATCGCTTTGGGGTTTCCAACTGCATTATCACGGACAACGGCACCCAGTTCACAGGCAAAAGGTTCTTGGAATTCTGCGACGACCATCACATCCGTGTGCTCTGGTCGGCCGTGGCTCACCCAAAGACAAATGGCCAAGTGGAACATGCCAATGGCATGGTCTTACAAGGCTGGAAGCCGAGAATCTTCAACAAATTGAACAAACATGGCAAGAAATGGGCCGCCGAGCTCCCCTCGGTCCTATGGAGCCTAAGAACAATGCCGAGTCGACCACGGGGTTCACTCCATTTTTCTTGGTCTACGGGTCCGAGGCTATGCTTCCAACCGATTTAGAGTATGGGTCCCCGAGGCTGAAAGCCTACAACGAGCAAAGCAACGATACCGCAAGAGAGAACGCCCTCGACCAGCTCGAGGAAGCTCGCAATATAGCTCTACTGCACTCCGCAAGGTATCAGCAGAATCTCCGATGCTACCATGACAAACACGTTCACAGACGAGACCTCCACGTTGATGACCTGGTGCTTCGGCGAAACCAGGGCAACAAGGGACGACATAAGCTTACCCCACCATGGGAAGGACCTTACATCATCGCAGAGGTGTTGAAGCCCGGCACCTACAAGCTTTCAAACGAAAAGGGCGAGATCTTCACCAACGCATGGAATATTGAACAGCTACGTCGATTTTACCCCTAAAACCTCGAGGCTTTGTACCTTTTTATCAATCACATGAATGAATAAAGAATACATCCGTGTTCAAAATATTTTTTCATGAAAGCAGGCAGGCTCGACCCTATTTTCACAGAGTCGACCCTTCCTCGGGGGCTGGACAGGGGGGAACCCCTTGTGTCCCTAAAAAACTCGCATTCTTCAAAAAACTTTTACATAGTCAACGAAGCTGCATGAGTGCCCTAAGGCTCGAGGGCTGTTGAGCCACTGGACAGGGGGGAACCCCTTATGTCCCTAAAAACCTTGCATTCTTCAAAAAACTTTTACATAGTCAACGAAGCCGCATGAGTGCCCTAAGGCTCGAGGGCTGTTGAGCCATGAGATCACCTACGCGTCTGCACTAACGGTACCTCCACTCACTTCCCCGTGCCAAGAGGAGCAACCGCGCGCTAAGAGGACTTAGTAAAAAATTTACGACTTCAAAAAAGCCCGACGTCTGACGCTCCTACACGTTTCGATGCGAGTACTTACGTAAGTCAACGAGGCTACAAGGCCATCCTAAGGGTGAGGGACTATCGAGCTGCGAGACCACCTATGCCTCGGGCTACGGTATCTCCACTCGCACCCCACGCCAAGGGATGTAACCGCGCGCCAAGAAGACCGTGTAAGAACACAATTCGAATGATAAGGAGCGAAAGAGTCGAACAACTTAAAACATTTAGCGTATATTTACATCAAAATGTTTTAAGTCCCTCGGGGCCACAACAATATGAGTCACAAACGGCAGCTAACTTGTTACATGGGCCTCCACGCCCAGATTTGGCTCACAGGCCCTCATCGTCAGCAGGCAGGAGCACTTCGTCCTCGAACAGCCTCGCAAGTCGACCCCCAGGCTCTTCTACAGCCTCGATCAACCCCAGGTAGGCCGCCTCGTTCTCCTCCTCAGTCTTGCTCGGGTCCAAGGTGAAGCCATCAGCAACGAGGCCCATGTCGTACTCGAAGCCGAAGCGGACGACCGCCATGGCCCTCTTCACGCCATGATGCAACACGCCCCGTATCTTCTCGCGGACGAGGCCACCTAGCGCCATCACCCGGGCACGAACGAGTTCCCTGGCGCGTCCTCCTTGGTGTCGGCATCGGGCTCGACCCCTAGGCTATCGCACACCGTGGTGATCGTGCCCTAGAGCAGCTGATTCCGTCCAACCTCGGCCTCGAGGAGGGTTTGAAACGAGGTGGCCGTCACCTGGGCCTCACGCTGCTGTTTCTCCAGCTCTGAATCATGAGATCAAGTCAGCAAAAAACACAAGAAGTCCAAGTTGAGATCAGAGTTGGACGGAAACTTACCCTCGGCATGGGTCTGCCAGCCCACGATTTGATCGCACAGCCCGCCATGCGCCTTCTCGGCTGCTCAAAGAGCCTCGTCCCTGTCATGGACGGTCGCCTTCAGCGTCTTGATCTCTCGACCGGTGCCTGAAAGAGCCTCGTCCCTCGCTCGGACGGTCTCCTTCAACGTCATGACCTCGTTCTTCAGGGTCTCGAAGTGAGCGGACACCAGCCCGATCTGGACGTTGAAGGAATCACGCTGGCCACTGACAAGGCCGACGTCCTCCTCAAGCTCCTTCACACGCGCCAATAGCGGCGCATGGTCCTCATGGGTCTTGGCTGCCTCCTCTTGAGCCTTGGTCACGTCTTCACATGCCTTGGCCACGGCTTCCCGAGCCTGGGCCGCCTCCTCCTTAAGCGCCGCGTGGACGACGTGAAGCTCGTCTACTTCGGCGCTCTTCTTGGATAGCCGCTTGTTGGCTTCCTCGACCAGAGCCCGTTGACGAGGAAGCGTCGCCCACACACCGCTTTCATGGCAAATGAAAAGCGATTTGCGGCGTGATCGCTCCTTGAGCACCTGACCACGGTCAAACCCAAAGTCAGAACCAAGGGGAAAAGGGGGGCACGAATCAAATGAAATATTGAAGCAAACACGACTCATCTCGAAGGCCCCCGACATTTGTCGTACCAAGGTATCCGCGACCATCTGCAAAGACTACACTGAGTGCTTGCGGAGCCCCTGGATGTACTCCCAGTGCTGCACTTCATCTTTATCATCGAGGGCGAAGAAGGGCTCGGCGCCGGGATTAGCCGCATCCCTGAACTCGAGGGTCGACCGACCCCAGTGTGGGAGCTCCTCCTCCGCTCGCACGAGCGCCAGCTCCACAAAGTCGGCCCACCCGCCAGACACCTCCACTATGTCACCGTCTGGCGCCGCAGAGGTTTCGGGCCGATCCGAGGTGTCGACCATCTCAACGTCCGCCTTCTGCTTCCCCTTGTCAGATGGGGGGGTTGTCGAGCGTGAGGTCGATCATGGCCGGCGTCGGCCCTCGGGGCGGGAGTGGCCCCTCGCTAGCCGGCACCTCCGCCTGAGCGTCGGGCGGCGGCATGGCTAACTCCCGCTCCGCCTCGCCCACCGGCCCCTCCGGCTGGCCCAGCTCACGCCGCTACGCTTCCGGTTGCGGCTGCGGCGGCCGCTCTTCCTGCCGTTGCTGTTGCGGCTGCTGTGGCGGCTCCTCCCCCTCTATCCCCGCATCTCGCGGGGTCTCCCCCATGTTCCTTGTCTCTTCCACATCCACCTGCCCTGCGTCGCGGGCGGATGTTGCGGCCTCCCCGGCCTCGACGGTCTCCAAGGTCCTCGTGGTCGACCCCGGCTCTCGACCGTCACCCTCGGTCTGGCCAAGCTCGGTAGCGCCCGGGGCTGCCTCGACCAACTCAGATTGCTGAGCGGCGTCCCCGGCTCCGACATCCTCCTCGGCGCCCGCGTCGGCCCGAACGGCGGACTCCTTCGCCTTGAGTCGCTCCGTCGCCGCCTGGTACCTTGCAATCTAGGCGGCGGCGGCCGGCGTCCGCATCCGCAAAGCGGCGCCAGTTTTAAGCGCCTTGGCAGGCGTCATGGCCGCCGACCTAGCCTTGCGCTTGCGGCTGCACAGCGAACCAGAATGTGAGAACAAGAAACAAAATAAACTTGTCTAAAAGACAAAGTGAAACACTTATCTGGACATGGGGATCAGGGGTTTAGTCCCCGGCTTTCCCGAACTGCCTAAGTCCCCCTACGACGGCCCCTCCGTCGACCCTCTAATCGGCTCGGAACTCCTTCGAGCCTGGGCTGACGAGGTCCCTGGGGTCCTCTACGTTATTGGGGCCATCTGGCCTCGGGTCCTCACACCTGACGACGGCGCCCCGGCCTCGGGCGTCGACGTCGCCGCTCCACCGGCCGACGAGGTGCGCGGCGATCGGGCACGCGTCCGCGGCGCTGCCGACGTCGTCGGAAGAACCTCCGGCTCGGCAGATCTCCTTTTCGAGGGGCCTCCATGGGCCCTCCCTTCTGATCGCTCCTCCTCCCCCTCGACGGGCGCCGAGGCTGCCTTCGACGCCTGTGAAGTCGACCCCCCACCGACGGGACCCTGCAGGGACCGCACGTCAGGTAGGTGCGTGAGGAAAGTCGCGGTATTGTACCGCGACCCAGCGTCGTTGTCGTCGCTGTCATCGTCCTCCTCCTCTGAGGCCGTCTCAGAGGGGGGACTCCTCTTCAGGGAGACCCTCGAGCTGTTGTTGGCGATGGCGTTTTAGTAACGCTTCGCGCTCGCGGAGCTTTCTATTGCGCCGTGTCTTCGCGGTGTCTTTTTCCTTCTTCTCTTGGGCCATAGAAAAACGCCTCACCTGTCGAGCAACGCGATCCTCCAGGACCGGTGGTAGCGAGTCCTTAATCGCAGACAGATCCTGCACGGGAAACTTGATGAGTTAGACCTACGAGACCTAGGAAGGAAGGCAAGCCCAACGATGGGAAAACAGCGCTCACCAGAGGCTCGAACCCCTGGTTGGGCCGCATCGGGACTCTGTCGACATCCTCCTGCTTGAAGCCACCCACCACCAACTGAGCGCGCTGGACGACCTCGTCGAGGGGGAGGGTCTCGTGTGACATCCGACTCCCCTCCAATGAGACACCCGGCGTCATCTCGTCCAACCGAAGTCGACGCTGCATCAGCGGGAGCACCCTCCGATGATGGAACGCAGCGGCCACCATGCCCGCGGTCAGCCCGCGCAGACGGAGCTTCCTCAGCGCGTCGAGGAGCGGCTGCAGCTTCGGCTTGTCCTCCTCAACGACGCCATACGACCAGTTCTCCTTCCGAGACATCAGGACTTGGCCAGAGAAGCTCGAAAGGAGGCTGTCGTCGTTGCGCAGGTAAAACCAACCATCGTGCCACCCGCTGTTCGATGAGATGAGCTAGGCTGGGATGTAGAGATCGCCTTGGCCCGCCCGCACTTGGATGGTGCAGCTTTCGGCGTGCACCGCCCGCCGTACTCCCCTCTCGCCTGCCTTCTTGGCGAAGTGCTCCGCCTTGAAGAGGTGGAGCCACAACTTCCAGTGGGGCTCGATCCTCAAGTAGCCCTCGCAGACGGTCATGAAAATTGCGGCCTACGAGATGGAGTTGGGGGCGAGATGATGGAGATCCACCCCGTAGTAATGCGGGATGGCCCGCATGAATCGGCTCAGCGGCACCCCGAGCCCCCTCTCGTGGAAGGCGACGAAGCTCACCACGTAGCTCTTTGGTGGCGACGGCTCCCAGTGATTGGTCGGCGGCACCCTCCACTCCGGCAGGTCTCGGCTCGTCCTCGGCCGCAGGAGACCACCGTCCACAAGCTCCTGCAGCTTCTTGTCCGTCACTGAGGAATTGATCCACGCCTCCGCGGAGAGGACCTGGCTCTTTCCGCCATTGGCGCAGGAATTGGAATGCGGTGGCGGAAAGGAAAGGATGACGGCGGTAGAGGAGAATGGTTGATGGAGGCAAAAGAAAGAGAATGCGGTCGCAAAGGGCTAGGAAGAGACACACGAAAGCCCTGGGCACCGTATTTATACCCCGGTAGAAGGCCAACGGGCGGATCCGGCGAAGAGGCAAGAAAAGTTTTCGCATTTAATGCTCTTACCTAACCGATCCCTCGAAACCCGCGATATAGGCACGTGTCAACCGTTCGCTCGATAACCTCCTGCCACGCCGCCCACTACCGGGCAGGAAGGGAGGCTTACAGACGGACACTTCCAGGCGAAGGAACCACGGGCTCCGAGCCCGCTATAAACCTCGAGGGTTCGAAAGCTGGCCCTTGACCAGGGTTCGATAGCTGCCCTCGAGTAAACAGAGTGAGGGATGTCTGAGAGTAGGCCCGTATAAGGCCAGGGCTCGAGCCTCATTCTCGAGATTCCCTCAGACATATTCGAGGCTAAAAAGAGGTCGATGGTGGAATCCCCTCGGAGGGAGGCATCGAGCCCTCGGATCCCATCGAAAGGAACCGAGATCCATATGACAACTCTTTGGCACTTTTGGAGAGCGCCTCCGCGGCCGCCAGCTGACCCCTATCGAACGGGGCACGGGCTCCCACTCGAATCTCCCGCTAACAGCTCATCGGGGATCGTCGAAACTCGCCCATCGATAGTAGTGCGGCGTTCCCACCCCTCCTCCTTGCCTAAAAGGATGCGTGAGGGTCGAACGATAAAGACGGGCAAAGCCATGATCAGCCTCACGCACGCAAAGGCTCGAGGGCTTGCCCGCAACTGGCTGACTCTGATAAAAAAGGACCAATCGCACCTCAGGGCTTAACAAAACAACGTCCCACGATACAACGTACTAAAGCCCTCGAAGGAGTCACACACTCCTCCGAGGCCTCAGGGGCTACACCCGGTGGGTGCGCTCGCACGCACCCACCAGAGAGCAACGACGCTACGACTCCAGTTCATAACTCGCTCAAGCCTCTGCGAGAGTGCTCACACTCGCGCAAAGGCTCGGGGGCTACTGTCAGGTACTAGAATTAGGGGTACCCAAAACCAATGATTAAAAAGAGCAAACCCCCGAGAGATCCGCGTCCTGAGACCCTCTAAAAAAATCATACCAAAGCTCCACCTACACCGATACACCGAGCTCGGTCCGCATACGTGTGGCCACGTCAAGCACCCTCGACTACGTTCCGACCCATACGAGGCCCGCTCGACGGGAAGCCTCGACCCCAGAAATTCTCCGACTCGCATGACCCGGGGTCGAGCCGGTCGACCCCCCCTCACCCACCTACTCACTGACAAGACATTCAATACCACCACTTCCACCAATGTGGCTACAGCACCACCGACGTGGGAGCAGCACCCGTGTCTAATCCTACTTTTTACTGCCCATCTCGGGATGGGCGATGAAAAAGCTACCACTATTCACACCACGACGAGCACTATTCTAACATCAACGCCCCCTCGATGTACAAGACGACAACCACCGCACCCAGGTTTTCTGGGGCTCAGCATTATCCGTTCCTCGTCGACCCCCTCAGCTACGTCCTGACCCGGTCTCGACCGCCGCCGGTCAATAAGGGAACGGCGCCTGCACGTCGACCACAGGGAATCGCACGCTCGCCACAGGACCCAGGGTCTTTCACCGTCCCGTCACCGACGTCACCACGACACCCCGGGAATGGCCAGCATTCCCAGACGCACGTCGCTACAACAACCTCTACATCGCCCCCGCGCCTTCACCTCTAAGGCACCGTCTTAGGGTTTTTAGGACACCTCGGCCTCCACTTGACCCTATAAAAGGGAAGGCAAAGGGTTCTCCAGGGGAGACAAAAACAAGGAGCACAAACAAGTCAGAGATATTCTCCACTTCCGAGATCAACATCTCAAACAACACTCCATTTTCCTCTTTTCTTGAGACTTGGGACCGGCTCCCTCTCTCACAGCTTGTAACCCCTACACAAGCACTTCGGTGCAAGGAAATACAATACTCTCCCCCGCTGGACGTAGGGCCTTCTTTGCCCGAATCAGGATAAACCCCCGTGTATTCTTTTTGCATCATCATCCGGATTAGGGAGCACGCAACATAAATTCACTCGTCGGTCTAGGGCCCTCCCGGGTCCCAACACCGACAACCGGGTTTCCCAAAGTGGGTTTCATCGTAGATCGCACAGTGCTCACGTGCACCGGCGAGGGCGATAGAACCTTCCCCACAAGCGCCCACTCCACTAGCGCTACCTCCTCGTTTTCCTCGTAGTCGCTGAAGTCCACCACGACTTCTTCTTCCTCGGTGAGGTTAAGTCTTCGCAGTAGGTCCGCCACATTAGGGTCGGGGGTATCATCCCCTCCCCCCATACTGCCACCTCTTGCCGCCGCCATGCGATCGGAGAAGAGGGAAAAAACTTGGTGGAAACTGCACGTGGATCAGCGCAGCCACAACACTCTTCCGACCTAGGGTTCCTAAGCGGCTTAGTTCCTAGGGGAATCCTGTGGTCGACGGAATCCTGTGGTCAACGGCGCCGTAACAGCTAACCGTCGATTTGTGGTGTCCGACACCAACTGCAGGTCGATGACGCGGCGTGGACATCGAGACCGGAACGGTCGCTGGCATAGCAGATCAAGGGCACCGGCGGTGGTGGCCTAGATCATGGCGGGGGGCGGAGTCGCACTCATGATCGCCTGTTTCGCCGATCCAAAGTTTCTGGACGTAACGTGGGGCGTTTCCATCTGTTCAAGGTGCTAAAGTTTAGCACCTATCACATCAGATATTTGGACACATGCATGGAGTATTAAATATAGACTAAAAAATAACTAATTGCACATATTGCAACTAATTTGTGAGATGAATTTTTTTTAAGTCTAATTAGTCCATAATTTGATAATGTTGTGCTACAGTAAACATGTGCTAATGATGGATTAATTAGTCTTAATAAATTTGTCTCACAGTTTACTGACGAAATCTGTAATTTATTTTTTTATTAGTATCCGAATACCCATGCGACACCCCATATAACATCCGATGTGACACCTGCTAAATTTTAGTCCCTCCATCCAAACGCCCTGAAAGGTGACAACTGAGAAACCCAGTAACAAACATGCATGGATTGTGTTGGCCCACAACCATCTCGAGCCGAGTACGGAGTACTCGTCCCTCCCTAAATATCTGTCGTTTACGTTTCCCAAGAAACAACTTTGATTAAATATATATTAAAATATATTAATATTTCTGGTACATAATTAGTATCATTGGAAAAATATTTGAATCTAGTGTTTTAATAAATTTATTTAAAAATACAAATGTTGCACGTATTTTCTACAAATCGAGTTAAATTTGTAGTACGAACACCAATAACGACAAATAAATAGGGACGAAGATGGTGATCCTCATAGTCACAGCATTCAAATTCAAACTGGCCGCTCCCGAGCCCCGAGTCGCGACTCTGGAGTCCGGAGTGCGGAGCCTCGCCACTTGATATGACTATTGACTTTGATTACTATAGTACTTTTATTTATACCTATCAATTAGTGTCCAAATATGGACTCATTATGCTTAAAAGATTCGTCTCGTGATTTTGTAATTATTTTTTTATCTACATTTAATGCTTCATACGTGTGTCCAAACATTCGATGTGATGGGGAATCTTGAAAATTTTTTAGAACTAAAATGGCCTAAGGTCCAAAAGTTTTCATCCCGTCACGTCGAATGTTAGGACATATGTACTTTTATTTATACTTATCAATTAGTGTCCAAATATGGACTCATTATGCTTAAAAGATTCGTCTTGTGATTTTCTACCAAACCGTGTAATTATTTTTTTATCTACATTTAATGCTTCATACGTGTGTCCAAACATTCGATGTGACGGGGAATCTTGAAAATTTTTTAGAACTAAACATGGCCTAAGGTCCAAAAGTTTTTATCCCGTCACGTCGAATGTTAGGACATATGCATAGAGCATTAAATGTAGATAAAAAAACTAATTGCACAATTTGTATGAAAATCGTGAGACGAATCTTTTAAGCCTAATTAATCTATGATTAGTCATAATTGCTACACTACACACATGCGCTAATGACGGATTAATTAGGCTTAATAAATTCGTCATGCGGTTTCCAGATGAGTCATGTAATTAGTTTTTTATTAGTATCCAAACACCTATTTCGACATCCCATAAAACACCCGATGTGACCTTAAAAACTTTTCACACACGAACTAAAGCAGACCTATTTAGCATGAAAGCTTGGTAAAAGGAATTCTATCTGCGGATGACGAAAAAGGAATGATGTTTAAAAGGCTCCCCATCTAGCATATGCCTCAGGGCCACCTACCCCCTGATGTTGACTCTCACCTAGCAGCATCCGTCGAAAATGACACTGACAACAAAGTTGCGAGGCGAGAAAGAACTGGCATTTGTCTTGATATAAGGGCCTGTTTAGTTCGTAAAAATTTTTGTAAAAAATTGTTGTGGTAGACGGTAGCATTTTCATTGTTATTTGGTAATTAGTATCTAATTATGGACTAATTAGATTTAAAAGATTCGTCTCGTGATTTATAGCTAAACTGTATAATTAGTTTTATTTTTTATCTACATTTGATGCTTTATGCATGTGTCCAAAGATTGATGTGACGGGGAATCTGGAAATTTTTGGAACTAAACATGCCTAAGTCACACTCCGGAATGTCTAGTAAAAACATGCAATGTTGCATGTCATCAGCATATTTAATTGGCAAAAAAAGAAATTCGGTGGAGCGTACGCGATGGCTGATGATTCATGTCACCAGGCAACATTGCTACACGTCACTAGTTTTAAAGGTTGTTTCACGTAGAGCCACGTAGGATTTCCGATGATTCGGAAGGGAGAGAAAGAAGAGAGAGGCACGCCGTTGCCTGGCGAAACAACGAGCTCATCCACGTTTTTTTCGCTCGATGAGACAACTCTTTCTTCATCGTACGTCCTGGTCGTTGTTTCGTGAATCAACCCGTGTTTAGATCCAGGATTCGGCCACCCGAATCGGCTCTAGCTGCTACAGTGTTCCTGCCGGAACACTGTAGCAGCTTTTGTTTTTTTAGTGCAAAAAATTGTCCAGAAAATGATTAATTAGACTCAAAATGTTCGTCTCGCAAAGTACAACAAAACTGTGCAATTAGTTTTTGATTTCATCTACATTTAGTACTCCATGCATTTGTCGACATTTTGATGTGATGGGGAATCTCTTTTTGCATAGTGCAATTTGGGTGGCCAAATTGGGAACTAAACAAGGGCGCTTTTTTCTTTCCTGGATTCGCTGCACGGCCTGCACCAAATGCCTCTGGTCCCGCGTGTCTCTGACAGTTCAATCCAAAAAAAGGAATGGTACGTATTCAATGTTTCCGAGAAAATTACATTAATCACTATAGATTAGCTTTGCTTGTCAATGAAAACCATCTATTACTTGTGATTGACCATGGCATCCGTGCTTCGGATGCATTCTGAGAGAGAATGAATCGATTGGGAAGTTTGCTATATGTAATTTAGCATATTTTATTCTTATAGAATAATGTCTACACAACTCAATGGCGTAATAAGTAAGCTACAAAGTTGTGATGTAAATAATCATAGCATTTATTTGACCGATGCATAATTTTAGGAATCATGGATTACTATGAGATAATTTAAAAGACAACCTACTGTGAATGTTGTCTGTTAAATCGTCTCAAGATTATATGGTAATTTATGAGACAACCTATTAGATGGCACTAATGTACTTGCCCTTAGGCAAATAAGGGCAGTCCCAATACTCCCAATGAATAGTTTCTACAGAATAATTTTTTATCTAATCGTATACATTATCTCTCCATTCTCTACCAATCACATTACTTCATGTATTGATTCTCGTGTAGACATGGTTTCTAACTTAGACTCGGTTTATATGTTTTTTTTTCTCTCTCTTCAATAACTACCTTGTCACATCAGCAAAACGCTTAGGTGACAGCGCAATTAATGTTCATAGAAACTACTATGGTTTCTGCATGGTAAGTTCCCTAGGGCCATTGTTTACAAATCTCAGGGAGATGTGATTGATGGATGTATCCTGGTCCCGCAACTCGGTGGGTTTAGTTCGTGAAATTTTTTAGCTTTGGCTACTGTAGTATTTTCGTTTGTATTTGTCAATTAGTGTCCAATCATAAATTAATTAGGCTCAAAAGATTCGTCTCGTGATTTTCTACCAAATTGTGTAATTAGTTTTTTTCGTCTACACTTAATGCTCTATGTATATGTCTAAATATTCGATGTGACGGGGAATCTTAAAAAATTTTGGGAACTAAACACCCCCTTTGGCATCAATGTTTCCTAGTACAATGTTCAGAGAAACGAGCGGGTGTAATAAATGGCTCAAATTCAAATCCATCCATCCATCCGTACGTCCATTATTCTTTCCCATTCTGAAAAGCTCTCGTCTGGGACTGCACCACGACCACGGTTTAAACTGAACAAAACAAATGCCGAAGGCATATATAAACCATATAAGAACAGCTCAGTTTCGAATTGGCCCCCAATTCCACTACGCACTCCCATCAATCAACCATCCAACAACAGTCAACCAACCCTCACCCATCCTTCCATTTCACGATTCACGTGACGGGAATTCTTTCCGTCCAGCTTTGCTTCTACTAGTAGGGCCTTGTCTAGACTGAGGTGAAAAGTTGAAATTTTTTACTCTCTTCATCATATTAATTTTTACACACATGTATAAAGCATTGAATATAGATAAAAAATAATTAATTATACAATTTAGTTATAAATCACGAGATAAATCTTTTGAGTCTAGTTAATCCATGATTGAACACTAATTATCAAATACAAACAAAAGTGCTACGGTTAGAAAAATTTTAACTTTTCGTAATCCAAACGAGGCCTACATGATGTAGATCCCAAATCACCGAGCCAACGCTGAGCCGGGCCCCACCGAGGCAAGCGCATCGCCCACGCGGGCGCGCCCAGTGGAATACCAGTAGCGACAACAAAACAAAACGCACCACCAAAGCAACGCATCCCCCGCTCCGCTCCCCCCTGTCCGTGTCTGTGTGCCTTCCCCACGTCGCCGGCCGCGCCGCCCTCTTCAAATCGCCTCCTGAAAATCCCCCGACCCATCTCAAGCCCAGGCGCCGCCAGCTATGTCGTCTCGCTTCCCCCACGGCGGCGGCGACCACCGCGGGGGCGACGCGGGCGACGCCGCCCTCGCCCGCGATATCGTCACGCTCCACAAGGCGCTCTCCCTCGACCCGTCCGCCCGCCGCCGCCGCTCCCTACCGCTCCCCTCCCCATCCTCCGCCGCCACCGAGCAGCCGCGCCACAAGCCCCGGCTCAAGCCCTCCTTCTCCTCCTCCTCCTCCTCATCGCGCAAGCTCCTGCCGTCCACTGCCAACTCCTCCTCCGCTTCCACTTCCTCTTCCTCGTCCTCCTCTTCCTTCTGGAAGAAGTCACTGACCGCCATCTCGCACCTGGGCCGCCGCCGCCTCGACTGCGCGTTCGCGCTGCACGTGCACTCCGTCGACGGCCTCCCCGCTGCGCTCGATGGGTCCGCGGTCTCCGTCCAGTTCCGCCGGATGTCCGTGTCCGCCTCCACCCGCTCCGTCCCGGCCGCCCTCGGCGCCGCCGCGTTCGAGGAGGCGCTCACGCTGCGGTCCCCGGTCTACTTCTCCCGCGGCGCGAAGGCCGTGGTCAAGTACGAGCCCCGCGCCTTTGCTGTCTCCGTCGCCGCCTCCACTCTCGAGCTCGGTAAGCACGAGGTCGACCTCACCCGCTTGCTCCCGCTCTCCTTCGACGATCTCGAGGACGGCGGCGACTCCGGCTTCGGCAAGTGGAGCACCAGCTTACGCCTGTCCGGCCCCGCCCGCGGCGCGCGGCTCAACGTAACCTTCTCTTGCTCGCTCCTCGCGGGCGGCGGCGCCATCGAGCAGCACAAAGCCGGGGAAGTGGCGGGGCTGCGGCGCGGGTCCATGGCGCGGCCGGTGTCAGTGCAGGCGCCGACGCCTGTGCCCGCGCGGAGCAGGGACGTGAGGGTGCTGCACGAGGTGCTGCCCAGCTTGAGGTCTGCCAGGTCGCTGCCTTTTGTTGGTGACGGGGGTCCTGATGCGAGGAAGGAGGAAGTGGCAGCACTGGACTGCACGGAGGACGGGTCTCCGGAGGCAAAGCACTGCACGTCAGTAGAGATTAAGAAGGGGGACTTGGTGCGTCCAGATGGCGATTGGGGCACTGTGGAGTTCAATGTTGTTGAGCATGGAGTTGAGGTTGCTTCAGATGAACCACAAAGGCTCAAACATGTGGAAACCAGCAATGTGGCTGATCAAAATGAGGATTCAGGGTTCAAAATTGACGAAGAGGGATCATTCAAACCTGTGCTAGTAAGCGGTGATGTCGCTGAAGATCAGACTGTTGGAGTGATGACTGAGGTGGCAATCAGTGATGTTGCTGTTCAAAGGGAGAATGTGGAAGACAAAGAGGATGGAACAGTCAAAGCCGCTTCACTGCCTACTGCTGCTCCAGAAGCAGAGGGTCAGTTTGGAGCAGATGCCGAACTGGAGGACCTGGAATGTATTTTGAACGAGCTCTCAGTTGCTGAGCCGGAGGAATTTGAATCACCAGTTGTAGAAGATAAGCATTCTAGGCGATTGAGCTGCACAGGAGTGACTGATAGTTACAAGTCTGCCAGTAGGAAGGGCAGATCGCGCAGCATGGATCTTTCAACAGATTCTGTTGCTAATGAGTTCTTGGATATGCTTGGCATAGAGCATAGCCCATTTGGGCAACCCTCAGATAGTGATTCCGAGTCACCAAGAGAACGACTTTGGAAGCAGTTTGAAAAGGAAGCGCTAGCATCTGGCAACGCTATTCTTGGTTTGGACTTTGACCATGGAATTGAAGGACCTACTTGTGAGGATGTTATGGAGGATTTCGATCTCTCTGCAATGATACATGAGGCTGAGCTCGAGCTTCAGAATGGAAGCCAACCCATTGATACCAAATTTCAATCTAAGTCGCTGGAAGACGAAGAAACTGAGGCCTTAATGCGTCAATTTGGGCTAAACGAGAAGTCCTTCCAATCTTCTCCTCCTGAAGGTAGAAGTGGGTTTGGTAGCCCCATTAACCTCCCACCTGAGCAGCCCCTGGAGCTACCGCCATTGGCTGAAGGTTTAGGTCCATTTATTCAGACCAAAGATGGAGGATTTCTGCGATCAATGAATCCAGCCCTGTTCAAAAAACGCAAAGAACAACTGCAGCTTGGTTATGCAGGCTTCTTCTCCGATTGTACTGCCAGCAGAGATGGGATCTGGGATTATGGATATATTGCATGGTCTGGCATCAGTTGGAATTGAGAAGTTATCAATGCAGGCAAACAAACTTATGCCCTTGGAAGATGTTAATGGTAAAATGATGCAGCAGATTGCCTGGGAAGCTGCTCCAGCTCTGGAGTCTACTGAAAGGTTTGTTATCTTCCTTTTCATGCTTGTTTGTGCTTTTTCCTACTTTATCCTATGCCTTGCTTAAAGTATTTTTTTCTCTTTTATCGATGCAGATATGATGCGCTGGACTATCATAGCATAGATGCTTTGGTAGGAGGGGGTGGAAATGCTCCCTCTGGTAAGAAGAAGAAAGGTAGGTGTGCTGATCTTTCATCATCCTTGGGTGGGGAGAATGCTTCAGAGTATGTTTCACTTGAGGACCTTGCACCATTAGCTATGGAAAAGATTGAAGCCCTTTCCATTGAGGGTTTGAGGATACAATCTGGCATGTCAGAAGAAGATGCACCCTCCAATATCAGTGCGAAGCCTATTGGGGAATTTTCATCTCTGCAAGGAAAGTGTGCAGAGAATACCTTATCCCTTGGTTTAGAGGGAACTGCAGGTTTGCAGCTTCTGGATGTTAAGCAAAGTGGAGAAGAAGTTGATGGATTAATGGGCTTGTCAATCACTCTAGATGAGTGGATGAGGCTTGATTCTGGGGTAGTGGACAAAGAAGAACAGTATAGTGACCGGACATCGAAGATACTTGCTGCTCACCATGCAAAATCCATGGAGTTAGTTGCTGAAAGCCGGAATGGAGACAGAAAGAGCAGGAGATCTGGTAGAAGATGGGGCTTGTTAGGGAATAACTTTACGGTTGCTCTCATGGTTCAACTGCGTGACCCACTACGCAACTACGAGCCAGTGGGCACACCAATGCTCGCATTAATTCAAGTTGAAAGGGTTTTTGTACCCCCAAAGCCCAAAATCTACAGTACTGTCTCAGACAAAGGCAACAGCGAGCAGGATGATGAGGAACCCAAGACCGAAGAGGTTCCAGATAAGGCATTGGTCACGGAAGAGAAGGCTGAGGAATTAGAGGATCCCATTCCCCAATTCAAGGTTACAGAAGTGCATGTCGCTGGTTTCAAGAGTGAACCTGAGAAGATGAAACCATGGGGCAATCAAACGCAGCAGCAGTCTGGCTCTAGATGGTTGCTTGCAGCTGGCATGGGCAAGGGAAACAAGCATCCTCTGATGAAATCCAAAGCTATCGTGAAGCCAACCAAAGAGGCAGCTGGTCAGGCAGGAGACACCCTCTGGAGCATTTCTTCACGTGTTCATGGAGCAGGGACCAGGTGGGGCGAGCTAACAGGAAACAAGAGTCATTCACGGAACCCAAATATCATGCTTCAAAAGGACAAGAGATTTCGGTGATGGCCTAGCGATTCAGTAGCTAGTGCCAGGAAGGTTGGTATATCTCCTTAGAAGGGGGCTTACTTATCTGCAATTGGACCTCACTGGAAATGATCCTAGTGGGTTGTGAAATCATGTACATTGAATTCTCTTGCATAGGATCAGTACTTTTTATATCCTGCATAGTTTGTGTTCGGTGTTCCTTCCGAACTCTCATGAGAACCGTACAGAGAAACAGGTGTTTCTCTTGTCACAGTTAGGCCCTCTTTGGTTCAGCTTTTAACTTCAGCTTTTGCTCCCAAAAGCTCAAAAGCCAACCAAAGGGCATTCCATAGACCATCAGATTCTCCAAAATCCAGCTTTTATGTAGTTCATTTTCTACAGCAGGGTAGAGGCTGCTTTCACCAGCTGTGGGGGGGTCACTTTCGACGAAATTACCCACACTGCCATCGTTTATGAAAGAAAAACGGTTCGCTCTTTTCTTCTTCTCCCGTTCGCGCGAGTCGAGCCCCGTCCGTCCGCATCGGGCGACGACCAGGCGAAGCTAGGGTTTGGCGGCGGCGCACCTCGCTGGCCGTTCCTCGCTCCTCTCCGGCGCCGCCCCGGTCCCCCTCCGCCCCACCCCTGCCTCTCTGGTCCTGCGCAGCCCTGCCCCAGCTCGTCGCCGGCCATGCCCCAGCTCCTCGCCGGCTCTTCCCCAGCTGCTCGCCAGCCCCCGGAGTCGCCGGCCCCGCCCCGTCCCTCCTCTGTACCGCGGTTCCGCTCTAGTTCGGACCTGCCCAGGTCGCGAGTGAACCGCGTCCAACACTGCGGCTCCAGTCGGCGCCCCATTCGTCCTCGGCTTCATCAATCTACGACTCCGGTGACCGGATCTGCAACGTAGGTACCACAATCTCCGATAAATTGTTATTTATTCAGTTTAGTGTGATGTATGTATGATAGAAGTGATGGTATGGTTCTGTGATGGTATGGAATGTCTGAAAAAAATGTTTTGTTTGATTCAAGAATGGGTGACAAGGCAGATTGGGGTGACTTCTTTTTGAAGCATTTGATTGATGTATGCAAAGGAGAGATAGAAGCTGGGAATGGGCACATACTATATTTCAGAATTTCGTAATCGTTCTGGACCACCCCAAGGGAAGTATGAGGTGTTCAATTTCAATCATTCATCCCTTCGAAATGTCATTGAGCGGGCCTTTGGAGTATTGAAGGAGAAGTGACGTATTTTGAAGGGCATACCAAGTTTCTCAACTCGTACTCAGAAGCACATCATTCTTGCTTGTTTGGAATTGCATAATTTTATTCGTGATAGCAATTTGCATGATAAGGAGTTCGAAAGATGTGATGCTGATGATGAATACTTGGTAGAAGAGGATGACACGACACCGGAAGATGAGACTGAAGATGTGGAGAATGAGGATGCCATGAATATCATTCGTAGTAGAATAGCCGATGCTTTGTTTAGTGCGAGATAGTTATGTTGAGGGATGAGATGATTGGATGAGCCCTTATCTTTTGTAAAATGCTAATATTATATTCGTATGGACCATATCACTTTGACTTCTAAAAAACTTGGAACAAATTTATTTTTCCTTTCCAAAATAGTCATTTACATACACATAAGTGAGTACAATATTTATTTACGAGCAATTTGCATATAAATAGTCTCTCAGGCCTTCAGGGGCATTACAGACATTTCTACGTATCATACAGTTTCACAGCTGCTCTAACCAAACGGCTTTCAGCTTTTCCCATAGCTCTCACCTCACAGCAGCTTTTCCACAGCCCACAGCTCACAGCAGCTTTTTCAAAATCTACAGCTCAACCAAACAGGGCCTTAGAGTGGCTTCTGCCTCTGAAGGTGCAACACTGTCTTCCTTTGAAGGCTGCCATAGCCATCATACAGCTCTTGTTATCTTGTTAATCATTCGCCCATAGTTTGTTGTGCTCATCGTATATCAGTTTCTGCTGTGTATAAGATGAGCACAACAAATTGTGAGAAGCCTGCCACAGAAAGCCATAAGCTCTGGGGTTGGGCACGCGTATTATGACTCACGAAGGGCCCTTTTTATTTTACATTACAGGTGAAAAATGGGCGTCAGTTTCTTTGAATGCTAGACTGATAAGGGACCCCCTGTAATCTTTTAACCCTCTTTTTTACCATCGCATGAATTACTTCTCATCTTCTTTTACCGTTTCATGAACCACCACCTTTTACAGATTGGCAGCGTTGAATCATGGAGCTTTCTGGGCAGGTTGAGGTTAGGCAGCAGCGTAGGTTAGCAAGACGCCCCGTGGCTGTGATGATTCTATCTACGAGGGTCCGTCCCCATGGTCCCATAAAAGCTTTCGTTGGTTGGAATTTGGACGCAAACTGTCTAAGGAATTTGCGGGTCGTGTCTCGATCGACAGCTCATCAAATCATCATTCGGCACAGGGGCAAGTCGCTGGAATCTGTTCTCGTGATCTCATCCAACGGGCGCTTGATTATTGTCCATCGAAACGACGAAACCAGAAAAGCAGGTAACGGAGCCCTCGTTTTTGACAGGAAACGCCAGCCTTCCCGTCTTGTTCTACATGGACTGGATTTCTTGTGTTCAATTTTTGTGCGCACAACTTGAGCTGCGTAAGCAGTTCATGCCATGCCATTTCGTCCGGTTTTGTCGCAAGCCCAGCTGCCCAGTCCAAACTAGGGTGCACCGAAAGTCTGGAACAAAAGCTGGTAGGTGGTATTCGTTGGTCAGCTCTCAGCTGCGCTGCGCATTTGAGACCATGACGCGGGTGGCAGCGGTGCGCTGGATCCAAAGCCAACTCGGCCGCGGCTTTCTCGCTTACTGGCTGTATGGCTGAGTGCTAGACGTGAGCATCTTGCTTGCCTGAGAGCATCTGATACGAGGGCGACATTTTCAGCTTTGCAGAGCTGCAAGCAAGGGTAACCATCAGCCATCATGGTATTTTACCACTTCCAATTATCTGAAAACCAATAAATGCGGTATTTTAATCTCGTTCAAGAGCTGGAGACACCCCAATTATCTGAAAACCAATAAATGCGGTATTTTAATCTCGTTCAAGAGCTGGAGACACCCAAAGCCTCGACTTTTTCTGGATCCTGAAAGTGTCAAGATATTAGAAACTTTCCGGGATCATCATAATATAATCCGTGGAGAATTCCAGGGTGTTAAGTACTGTACTGTAGTATAGCTCCAGCCTCCAGGAGAATTCCAGTCTGTTTTCTGTTCTTACAGTTTCAGCGACCATCTCCCAGGCTCAAATTAATGTGGATTGAAATGGACGGCACGCCAGCCACAAGGACGCGGCGGTGGTTGCACTCGCGCGATCATCGCATCGAGGTGGCGGTTGATTTCTCACCTTCTCCGCGAGCCACTTTTCCCCCACGGGCCACGGCGTACGGCGTACCAGACTACCAGTGAAAGAGTGGGGCGTACACCGAAAACCAGTAGGAACCCATGAGCTAGCGGTCGGGCTTGAACGGACACCGACACGTACCCACCAGTCCGTCCGCGCGCCTGTTTTCCTCTAGCCGTTTCAAACGCTGAGGGTACGTACCCGTCGTCGCATCACCAGAACAGCAAGCATCCCGTCTGGTTTATTATACTCCGAACCTACTCGATCCTGTGGATCGTGTGTTCGTTCGTTCGTTCGCGTGCGCATGTTGTGGCAAGCACGGCCTGCAGCTGTTGAAAACCCGGGAGCTAAGTACTGGGACGGCAATTGCTGCAACCATGCTGGGCTGCTGGCCGATGCCTAGTTGCCCACTACTGCCTCACGTCTTGGACTAGAAAACTGTGGCGAAGGCGAATGCCTAGCGGTAAGACCGGTAGTGGCGAAGGCGAAAACGTACCTGCACGACCTTGGCAACTACACCGATAGTAACTGTATGTACACGCCGGCCGCGCCCGCCCGGGGTACCATCACAAGAAGTTGCTGACGGCAGCACCGGATTTTTGTACAGGGCAGAGGAGTCCTAAACTCCTAATGCCTGGCCTGTCGTGCAACTGCTGCCAGTCTTGTTCACTGTTCCACCATCCAACGAAACAGACGTGCCGCGTTTGAGCTGGAAGGATGAGGATGCGGCCAATATTTTCATCCGCACCGGGGTCCATGACAGGCGAGTACCGCGCGCGCACAGCTGAGCTGATCGCCTGATAGGGCCGTGGAAACGAATTGTGTTACGACGCGTGCTAGCTTAGCTCTTCCATTTGCTGCAAAGCAAGCAAGCCGTCATAATCACGCGCTTTCCCATCGAAATGCTCGAGATATCTGGAGTTGATCAAAAGGAGTTTGCTTACGCCGTTTTCGGCAAACTAACTTAAACTTACTCCGTTGATTAGTTAGATTATGTTTTGTTCAATTTTTTTTATTTGTGCATATTCCAGAATACACGAAGAAATACGGAACAGTACAGCCCACCGTCAATAATAAGTTCATCATACATATTCAAAACGGAATGTCATGCACATGTGGTCCATGAGAATAAGAACTAGCTAGTTCGTCGTCCTGATAAGCTGCAATATTTATTTCCTTTTTGTGGAAGGAAGATAAGCCGCACCAATCGCACATGGATCACAGCTACGCAGCACGGATACGAATACATGTATCAGTATTGGAAGGATATGGATACGTGGATACGGCATTTTTTTTGAAAAAACCAATACCCTGATACGTTTCAGTATTTTTTAATATAAATAAACAATAATACATATTAAAATTTCTATACATAACTGCATAGTGCATACATTATAGTGATACACCAAATCCTTTTTTCTTAATCATGCAAAAGGTTTGTGTGTCTTTATATTAAAGTAGAGAAAAAATTTAATACAACGCGTATTAGTGTCGCCCTAAGAGGTTTGAAGAGTTGTACATGTACGCTCAGACCCACCCTAATGTACTGCACTCCAATGATCTAGCAAATTCACAAATAACAAGTCCATACTCCATACTAGAGTTCACAGTTCAGGAAGATCATCATAAGTCCATATAATATGATAAATTGACAAATAAGCAACATATCTATAATTGATTAAATTAAATAGAAATCGGATACTTCGGGGATACGTATCGGCAACATATCCTTCGCGTATCCGTATCCGGGATACGACCCTGACCTGAAGTATCCGTGCTGTGTAGGATCCAAGGATCAACTCTTCGACAACATCATCGCTACTATGTAACGAACGTGCGCCGTTGCCATCTCGGATTCTATGATTAAACATGGCAGCTGCACAAAATGCACATATACGGCGCTAGCAGGTAGGACGGAGGAGGCAAGTGTGCATGTACGCCAACATATATTTGCCAGAAAGAGACTCTGTACAGACGGAGGACGGTACTGTACAAAGGCTGAGTAGACCGTACATCATGCAGACGCAGGTAAACCACAGTCCACAGCAGGAGGCTTTCATCGCAGGATCCGGTATACGAGTACGGCTGGGCTGTGGCGGCATCAGCTTTCCAGTTCGCCACGCCTGCTCCCTCCGCCGAAAGCCATCCATTTTTTCCATCGACCCACCCAAAATGACGACACACTGCCTAACTGTCGGCCAGGTGGCCCCCGCGGCCTCCCCCCGGGCCCCAGCGGCCAGTCTCCATCTACCCCGCTGCTGCCCAGCTGTCCAGTGTCCAGTCACTCCTCCCCCACGCACATGTCATCCTAACCACCTGCCAAACCAGCTCCGTCAGAGAGAGCACTTTCCCCACGGCTTAACGGCACAGAATCACAGTCAGATCACCTGCCGTGACGCCGACTCTGAATCTCGCGAGGAATCGAGTCGAGCCCCCGAACCCTATTAAATCATATCATATCATATCAAGTCATATATTTTTTTAAGACATATTAATCATATCAAATTTTCTAAGATATATTAATCATATCAAACCATTTTTTATGGAATCAAATGAAAATAATTTTATATATAAATTGTAGAACTCGACTTTCTAGGTTTGAGTTTTTCCATTTGAAAATCATTAATATGAACAAAAAAAAATTAATAATATATTCAAATTTGAAAGTATTTTTTATTTTTTCACACCTGTAACATCGTTAGAGTCAAATTTGACGGAAGTGACGTGGACAGAAAAAAAAAAAGTTCACACCAATAGACCACCCAAGGTTTTTTAATGGACTATAGGAAATTACAAACTTTTATAATGTCACATATGAAAAATCTCATAATCTATTTTTTTTAAATCTCATAATCTAATCCCTCCCTCCCGGTTCCAAGCCCACCACCGCCTTTTTCTTCTTCCCCGTCGCCGTCGCGCTCGCCTTTGATCCCCTCCAGGCCTCCACCTCCTGTTCTGTTCCAACCGCACCGCCACCTTCCCCATTTCCCAACTATCTCCGCGCGCCTTGCTTTTGGAAGTGTCGCGCGCGTGCAGGGGCAGCCGCGCTGGTGCGCTCGTGGTGACGACCCGATCGCACGTTGGCGCGAGCGGGCGGCGCAGATTATTCCCCATTTTTCTAATTGCGTTGCATGACAGTCGCGCCCGGCTGGCTTCGCCTGGCTGTTGGCTCCCCTCGCCCCCACCCCCTCCTCTCTCTCTCTCTCTCTCCTCCTGTCGTGCCCGCGGTCGCGTCGCCCTCCACCACCACCAGCCCACCCGTCTCCGCGTCGCTGCTGTTGCTGCCACCGCCGTGCGCGTTCCCGGGGGCGGATCGCGCTGCCGCAGAGGCGATCGGCGATCGGCGAGCGACCCAGGGGAGGAGATCGCCCGTCGGCGCCGCCGCTGCCGCCGCCGACCGAGCCGCGACTCCTCCCGTCCGGTCGCATCGCAGCTGCTGTCTGGGCCCGTCCCTCGAGGCAGGGCGGGGCGGCTCGATCGCTCGCAGATGAAACATGGTGCGTCGCTGGCCCTCATGTTTCTGTTTGTTTGTTGTGATGCTGATGTGTCCGACTGCGAGTTTGTCTTCTTCCGTTGGCGTCTGTTTTTGGCTGGGTTTGGAGTATTCTGTGGTTTTGCAACTCGTGTTTTAGGTAAGTGAAGTGAGATTGGAGTTGGCCTTTTCCGGAATTTGGAGCTTTCAATTCAATTTATTGAAGCCACGAACTGGTTCGAATTCTCTGTTACATTTGCTGGATAAGCTGAATTCTAGTTTTCTCGTGCAAAAGCAGAATGTAGCCACCACAAGTAGCTCATTTGTGCAGGCAGTTCGGATCATGTCAGAATAACTGAGTTCCGAGCGGAATAGCATGCTTTGACACTAGCTCAACTTACTGGGTTGAATGAAGTAAAGTTCAGTTAACTCCGGGGGATTAGATGAACTGTATAAGGCCCTAATTTGCTCCTGGTTTAGTTTCAGGATAGAAATGGACATTGCTGTAATCAGCTATACATTACATGTGATCGGACCTGGATTATTATATAAGAAAGCTGAAATGTAGTCGATATACATGTTGTGCTCTGTGAAACCCACTTATCTTTTGCAGTCCATTGAGGTGCAATAATTTGATATGCATTGTATGCTAATCTGATGATCCACCTGGAATGCAATTTCACATGCTAAATTTGTCGCTTGTCACAATTTGCAGGCTTCGACCTTAAACATTGTCATAGGTTCTCATGTATGGGTGGAAGATAAAGATTTGTCCTGGGTTGATGGTGAGGTATTCCGAATTGATGGTCAAAATGCCCATGTCCGCACAACCAAGGGGAAGACGGTATGTGTTGTCCTGCTGAAGTCTGTCACATCCCTGTTTAGTTTGCTTTTGAGTTCTTCATAATTTCAGAGTTCAGTATCTGGCCCAGAGTGCTTACAATGTACTTTACTGTGTAGCAGCTTTGTTCTCATACATACTGTGTAGTGATCTGTGTTGGAAAAAAAAAACAGTAGCACCCTATGTATTGCCAGGAAAATTTTGAAAACATTGATGAATAATCTAAATTGTCGATACTTATGAGTATTCTTTTTGTCTACATAGCTAGTAATTCCTGCTTGCAGCTGCAACACTGCATAAGGTCTTGAACAACATTAACTGATACCTCCCCGATTTAGATTGTGCTGCATCCACCTTTTAGGGAGAAAAGAGGGGCGAGGGGGTTGGGGGGAAGTGTTCTCATGTCTTTGTCCACTTTCAAAGGTAGCAGCTCAAAAACACTGGAAACAACAAGCACATTTGATTATGCAAGCACCTTGGATGTCTGATGTTTGAGAAGATAATGGAGTACCATGCTGAAAAACTGCTCTTGCAACATGGTGAATCATCCAAAACACTGGATAACTAGTTTATAACCTTATATCTGGATTAGATGGGTGAGAGATTTCAAGACTGCAGTATGTGAAAAGTATTTTGGATTAGGTACCCTAAAATATTGACAGGGAAAATGGCATGCATTAGCCATTCTGTGGACACTGTACAGGTTTGGAGTTCAGGTATCCATTTTATTGAAGACACTAAAACTTAACATTTAAAGTAACTGCAGGAGTGTAATGCTTTTGTTTTTATGAATCATGATTAACGCCAAATCCCTGTTCTCCAGATGCACCTGCCATTTCGTCATATGTCAATGTAATAGGAGCAACCTTTGTGATTAGCAGTCTGCCTTTTTCGTTGACTATCCAGAGAGGCAGGAGCCAGGAAGTTAGGCAAGATGGTACCAAGGCCACACAGGCTAGTAGAGAGTATAGTGCCTGAGCATCAGACATATCTTTTTCTTTAAACAATTACCAGTTGATTCACATGCACGCCGGACTCGCGAGTGTGCCACTATCACACACTTATGAATAGATCGCTGAAAGAACTTGCATTTGTGTAACTCCTGCTCACCAGGATTTTAAGCCTGATGGGTGGAGTTGTACCTTCGTGTCTCCACCATCACACAAGAGGCGGTTCCTGAGCATTAGGCATATTGTCGGTAGACTGTTTGAGAAGTATTGAACATTCGACAATCTGCCAACACCTAAGAGCATCTTTCTAGAATATGTGCCTGCATCAACCCATTTTAATATATCTTCATATTATTGTCATAGATAAGGAATTTTCCTGTCAACTGAAAACAAATTACATCTCTGTGCCTGCGGTTTATAAATGTAACAGGTGCAGGATTATTTGAATGACTTCTTTCCTCTTTTATCTTGTATGGTTTCTGAAAATTCTGGTTTGTTATAGTGCAGCAGTGGGCCAGTGGCCCAATGACAAGACTTTTAGCATAGGCTTTGACATAAGCCTGTATCTTACAGATTTGATTGGTTTGCTGTACCTTTTAAGTTGGTTTCTTTCCAAGTTTGTTAGCTAATAGATTAGCAAAGAATTGATTCTATTAGGTTGTCAGGGGCGGCTGTTTTAAACCTGCTGATCACCTCTTGAGATTAAGCGAGAATAGATCAAGAAACACCCCTATAATTTATACCTCTCACCTCTCATGCTTTTCCCTGTTCTCCTGAACCTCTCTGTAGTCTGCGACTTAAACTACTGTGCTCCAATGGCACTTTACTACAAGTTGTCACAGTCCATCTTTCCTCTAACGAATGTTTATCACTCCATGAACAAACTACCATAATACATGTGCACAAATTGGAGCAGCTACTCGTCTGTTTAACGAATATCCTTGCCCACCACCAACTACTTTGTTCTTTTATGTGTCATTATTGAACCTTCTTTTTCCTTATGTAGAATGAGAAACTCCACACAATTAGACATCTATGCGACCTATCCTTAGGTGTAAACAAAATTCTTGAAAGCAGTCAGCCTCTACCGCACTCATACCTTGGCTCCTCTTCCAGAGCAGTGAAACACTGATTTATTGTATATACTGTTTTTGTCTGGGCAAGACATGTGCAAAGATTTAGTAACTTCAGTTCATCACTAAGAAAAAACATAAAAGTGATTAAGAACACTACCATATGTACACTGGGGAATTTAAATGTGTTATGCCCCTTTTCCAAAAAAAAAAGAAGTGTTATGCCCTCCATTTCTTTTTATAAGGAATAATAGGATTTGAGAAGTGTTTCAAGGTATATTTTGATTATTAATTTCTCTTACAATATATCATGAATTACAAACCAATGTCTTGCTAAAACACATGTGAAATATGGATCTATTAATGTATCTTTCGTGCACTATACATACATATATTCTTACTAATTGATGGTTCAAATTTACAATGTTTGACTTTTTAAAATTCTAGTACGCCAATGGATAGTATTCAGTTTATGAGTTAATACTACATTGATACCAGTGATATGTCAGTTTCCTTATATCATGGCTGCTATACTGAAGTTCTTTCTTTGTCTCATGATGAAACTGGTTATGCCTTTGCTTGTGTAATTAGGTCATTGCAAATATATCGGATATACACCCTAAAGACACAGAAGCACCACCTGATGGGGTGGATGACATGACAAGGTTATCATACTTACATGAGCCTGGTGTTTTAGATAACCTGGCTGTCAGATATGCGAAAAATATCATTTATGTGAGTGATGCTTTGTTACTTTATGGGAAGCTCAATTATTATGTGAGTCAATTTTCTCTAATGCTCTTCTCTTGACTTCCCAGACCTACACTGGTAACATTCTGATTGCAATAAATCCATTCCAAAGGCTACCTAATCTGGTTGATGCCCGTACTATGGAAAAATACAAAGGTGCAAATCTTGGTGACCTAGATCCTCACGTATTTGCATTGGCTGATGTCTCCTACAGGTGAATGTTTATACTACTACCATTTAATGCAATTCATCAACTGCCAAGTGGGGGTGCCCCTATATTGATGGTACCATTTTGCGTTCATTTGAATAAGGAAACAGGCAAATGATAAATGAAGGAAAGAGTAACTCCATTTTGGTCAGTGGTGAAAGTGGTGCTGGTAAGACTGAAACTACGAAATTGTTGATGAGGTATCTTGCATTTCTGGGTGGGCGATCCAGAACAGGAGAGAGGACAGTTGAACAGCAAGTTTTAGAAGTAAGTTAGAAATTTTCTCAACATTTCTTGCTGATGAAAGTAAATGGTCCATTTGTCAAGACAATATGAAGGTCTTGTAAACTAGTAATTCAATTTGTAGATATTGTTTCCACTTTCCACTTCTTACTTATCTTTTGGATCCAGTCTAATCCAGTCCTCGAAGCCTTTGGGAATGCGAAAACTGTTCGGAACAACAACTCAAGGTAATTCCTTTTTCATGGATATCATAAATGGAACTTGGAAGATGTTCAACATGTCTGGTTGTAGACTTAAAGTGCAAAGCCTTGGTGGTAATACCAATAAGATGAAAATACTAAACCCTGGTGGTAGTTCCTATTGTCTTGCATAACTGAGAATATAATGAGATCACAATATCTGTAGTAACTTAATCTTACGGTTGAGTTTTTTGGTGCATGAAATTAGATGGTATCAGAACCAAAGATCTTGTGCTAGAGACAATTCTAATGAAATCAATTTGCTTCCTCACTCTGAGTCCTACGAGTCCTCACTATTGGCAACCTAGGCATGTGAGGGAGGGTTAAAGTATAGTGCCTACTGAGAGCAATTAGGTCTCAGGATTGATTGATTGATATTGAATACATGGGTTACATATATATAGGCAAGGATCAATAGGGTTTATAGAAACACCCAATCAACGGTGATCATTGCCTAATCAATCATGTCTATCCTAACTAACTGGCAGCCCAGCCATATGGGCTTGAGCGCCTGGCCCATGGCCTGCCCAGAGGGCGCCTATATTCTAACACTCCCCCTCAGTCGAAACGTCAGCCACTTTGCACGTTTAGACTGGACCTAAACTCCGTGAACACTGAGGAAGGCAGCCCTTTGGTGAAGATATCCGCATACTGTGAGGAAGTAGGGACATGCAGTACTCGAACATCACCAACGGCGACTCGTTCTCGGACGAAGTGAAGATCAATCTCGATGTGCTTGGTTCGCTGATGCTGAACTGGATTGGAGGTCATGTAGACTGCACTGATGTTGTCACAATACACCAGTGTGGCGCGCCTGAGAGAGGCGTGTAGTTCCAGAAGTAGCTGACGCAGCCAGGTGGCCTCTGCAACTCCGTTGGCCACTGCGCGATACTCGGCTTCAGCACTTGATCTTGACACGGTGTTCTGACGCTTGGAGGACCAGGAGATAAGGTTGTCACCAAGGAACACAGCATAGCCCGAGGTGGACTTGCGAGTGTCTGGACACCCAGCCCAGTCAGCATCAGTGTAGACGATGAGATCAGTCGAAGAAGACGGTCGCAGCAAGAGACCAAGATGGAGTGTGCCTTGAACGTAGCGAAGAATCTGCTTCAAGGCTGCAAGGTGAGGCTCACGTGGGTCATGCATGTGAAGACAGACCTGCTGGACTGCATACGCAATGTCTGGCCGAGTGAACGTCAGGTACTGGAGGGCGCCAGCAAGGCTGCGGAAGTCTGTAGCATCAGACACTGGGGCCCCCTCAGCTGCAGCAATCTTCGGATTGGTGTCAACTGGTGTGGAGCACGGCTTGCACTCTGTCATTCCAGCGCGATCCAGAATGTCCAGCATGTATTGTCGCTGGGAGAGGAGGAGACCATCACCACTGCGCTGAACCTCCATGCCAAGGAAGTGATGCAATTCACCGAGGTCTTTCATGGCAAACTCTCGCTGAAGGGCTGAGATAATCCGTCGAAGGAGATCAGGTGAGGACGCTGTGAGGACAATATCATCCACATAAAGCAACAGGTAGGCTGTGTCTGATCCACGCTGGTAGACGAACAGAGAGGTGTCTGACTTGGCTTCAACAAACCCGATGGACAGCAGGAAAGAGGCCATCCGGCTGTACCATGCACGAGGTGCCTGCTTCAGGCCATACAGGGACTTCTTCAAGAGGCAGACAAAGTCCGGATGGGCTGGATCTTCGAACCCAGATGGCTGCTGGCAATACACAGTCTCCGACAAATTGCCATGAAGGAAGGCGTTCTTCACATCTAGCTGGTGAATAGGCCACCTGCGGGAGAGAGCCAAGGAGAGCACCGTACGGACTGTGGCCGGCTTGACGACAGGACTGAACGTCTCATCGAAGTCAACACCAGGGCGCTGGGTAAAGCCACGAAGAACCCAGCGTGCCTTATACCTCTCAAGTGAACCATCAGACTGAAATTTGTGCTTGAAGATCCACTTCCCAGTCACGACGTTGGCTCGTGAAGGACGAGGCACGAGGTCCCAGGTGTGATTCTTCAGGAGAGCACTGTGTTCTTCTTCCATAGCCGCTCGCCAATTGGGGTCAGCGAGGGCGCTACGGAAGGTCTTCGGCACCGCAGAGAGAGGAGCGACGTGATAGGCAGCAGGCATCCGATAGCCGCTCTTCGACCGAGTGCTCATGGCGTGCTGGTTCACAACTGGAGGAACAGCAACGGCACCCTTGGGTAGAGGTGCGGTTGGTGGAGCAGCAGCCACGAGAGGAGGTAGTCGTCGCGTGTAGTGCTGCGTGAAGAAGCGATCCGAGCGTAGAGGTGGGAACCCGTGCGAGGGTCCCGCGCCTGCACGAAGGGCGGGCGGGATGTAGACCGGAGAGGCCTCTCCAGGCGCGCTGGGCAGCGCCGTGGCCGCGCGTGGCGCGGGAGAGGGAGTCCTGGTGGCCGCGCGTGGCGCGGTCGGTGACCCCGGCGCCCGTCGCGCAGGCGGGATGTAGAGCGCGGGCGCCGGTGGATCATCAGCATCTTCGGTAGGCGGTAGAGGCGCCCCAGGCACAATCGCTGAGGGACTGGCAGGGGCGCTGGTGGTGGTAGCCGGCAAGGGCGCCCCAGGCACAGTCTCGGAGGGACCGGCAGGGGCGCTGGTGGTGACGGCTGGTGTACCTGCAGACAAAAACTTGTGCATCGGTCCAATAGGAGGGAGCACAGAGTCAGTAGTATCATCATCCAGGAACTGGAAGTCTGCTGGAGCACGAGGACCATGTCGCTCAGCAAAGGGAAAGGCCGTTTCATCGAAGATGACGTGCCGGGAGATGATGACTCTATTGGTGGAGAGGTCAAGGCAGCGGTACCCTTTATGATGAGCGGAGTAGCCTAGGAAGACACAGAGGACAGACCTAGGGGCGAGTTTGTGGGGTGCAGTAGCCGACATGTTGGGGTAACATTTGCAACCAAAGACTCTTAGATGATCATATGTTGGTGGCTTGCCGAGCAGGGCAAGGTGGGGTGTAGAAAACTGTAGAGTCTTGGTGGACAATATGTTGAGTAGAACAGTGGCTGTAGAGAGAGCCTCAGCCCAGTAGGACGGAGGCATGGACGCCTGAAAAAGCAGGGAGCGAACAACATTATTGATGGAGCGAATAATGCGTTCAGCTTTACCATTTTGAGGCGAAGTGTAGGGGCAGGACATGCGAAGATGGATGCCCTGAGCGAGGAAGAATTGCCGGGAGCTAGAGTTGTCGAACTCGCGCCCGTTGTCGCACTGGACAGCCTTGACGCATGCGCCGAACTGGGTGGAGGCGTAGGCGACGAAGTTAGTGAGCGTGTGGAATGTGTCAGATTTGAGGCGCAAGGGAAAAGTCCACAAATAATGAGTGCAATCATCAAGAATGACCAAATAATATTTATAACCAGAAATGCTGACAACTGGAGAGGTCCATAAATCACAATGGATAAGATCAAACTTATTAGACGCACGAGAGGTGGACTCATGAAAGGGCAAGCGAACATGGCGCCCTAACTGACAAGCATGACACAACTCTAAGCAGTCCTGAATATGACAAGAGACACTAGACGCAAGCTTCGACAAAGCCTCGTGACCAGGGTGGCCAAGACGCCGATGCCACAACGGGGAGGACGCCTGGGCGACAAGAGAGTGTGCTGGAGGTAGGCGCAGGGGGTATAGCGGCCCGGAGCTATTGCACCTGACGATCTCGGTCCGAGATGGAAGAACCTTCACAGAACAACCAGCGGGGTCAAACTCGATAGAACAATTATTGTCAACAGTAAATTGGCGAACAGAGATAAGGTTCTTAATAATCTGAGGTGACACAAGAACATTATTAAGACGTAAATTGTGAGGTAACTCTGCGGAGCCAGTGGCAGTCACAGGAAGAAGAGAGCCATTACCGACGACAATAGATGAAGGAGTAGGGTACCGCGGGAATAGAACATGTGAAAGAGAGGAGGACTGAGATGACATATGGGAAGTAGCACCTGAGTCGAAGTACCACTCGTTGGACGAAGGGGGGGTCAGCGACGTCGTGCTGAAGGCGGAGGCGAGTGCCGTCGGGTCCCAGGAGGGCAGGCCAGCCACCGGGTTGTAGTACCCAGGAGCAACCCACTGACTGGCAGCATCAGGAGCAGCGCCGGGCTGCTGCTGGGCGTAGTGTTGCTGCTGCTGCGCAAGCAGTGCGTGCTGCTGGGCCTGCTGTTGCGCCTGGTGCTGCGCCTGGAGGTGAGGAGGCACCGGGATTGGTGCCAGGGGCGGAGGGCGAGGGCCCCCGGGCCACATCTGGATCGAACCCATCCATGGGTTGTAGTAGCTGGGCCAGGGACGTCCTCCGGCGCCGGGCTGCTGGGCGCCAGCCGGCGGTGGCTGCTGGTGCTGCGGACCGCCACCAGAGGGTGGGCGCTGGCCTCCAGAAGTGCTGCCGCTGCTGGACCCTCCTTTGCCACCGCCGCCACGCTTGCTGCGGCGGTTGGCGTTGGAGGACTTGGGGCCGCCGGTGCCCCCGGAGCCCGAGGTGGGCGGCGGTGGATGGGCTGCTGCAGCAAGAGCAGTGGCAGGGGCGTCCTTCTTGTTCTCCAGTGTGAGTTCCTCGAGGATGAGGTCGTCACGGGCCTCCAGGAAGGTGGGGAAGGGCCTGGTGCGACGAAGAAGAGCCCCGACGTGGCTGAAGCGCTCGTTGAGGCCGCGGATGACGTTGAGGACGAGGGTGCGGTCGGTGATCACCTCGCCAAGGGCCGTGAGGTCGTCGGCCATCTTCTTCAGGCGGCGGCAGTAGTCGGTGACGGAGAGGTCGCCCTGGACGAAGTTGCGAAACCGCGTCTCAAGGTGGATGGAACGAGCCTCCCGGTTGCCGAGGAACTGCGACTCGATGGCGAGCCAGGCATGTCGAGCGGTGGAGCCCTGGGTGGAGATGATCTCCGCAAGGTCGTCGGTGAGAGTGGCGACGATCCAGGACTTAACGACGCAATCCATCCGGGCCCAGTCAGGAGAGATCGGGGCCGGAGGGTCCTCGCGAACATGATCCTGAAGAGAGAACTTGCCGAGGATAAGCAAGAACTGATCGCGCCAACGGTTGAAATTACCGGAGTCGACGTCAAGGACAATATTGACGTGGTGATGGATGTTGTTGACAGCGACGGCCTGCGCGTGGAGTTGCAGCAGTGCCATGGCCTCGTGGAGAAGCATGGCGGAGGCGAGGTTGGGCGGCGGCAACGACGTGCTGGAAGATGCAACTCCAGGAGCAGCGGCCGCGGCGGCGGCGCGTTCCTTGGCTGCGCGGGCCAAGGCATCGCTGGCGCGGGCAGCAGCCGCGTCACGTTCCTTGGCGGCGGCCGCTGCTTCCGCCTCAGCTGCAGTCGCACGGGCCAGGGCAGCCTGACGCTCCTTTTCCTGGAGTTGGGCAGCGGCGGCGGCGTTCGCCTGCTCCTTGGCGAAGCGGGCGGAAACCTCGTCATCGTGAACTCCCGTGGACTTGGGAGAGTCGGGGGGAGTGAGAGACATCGATGCGGCGCTGGAGGAGTCCTGCGCGCGAGGGGAGCGCTGCGCGGCGGAGGGCCGGCGCGCGGAGGAGCGGAAGCAAGGACCTAGACCTAAACTAGGCGGCTGATACCATGAGAGCAATTAGGTCTCAGGATTGATTGATTGATATTGAATACATGGGTTACATATATATAGGCAAGGATCAATAGGGTTTATAGAAACACCCAATCAACGGTGATCATTGCCTAATCAATCATGTCTATCCTAACTAACTGGCAGCCCAGCCATATGGGCTTGAGCGCCTGGCCCATGGCCTGCCCAGAGGGCGCCTATATTCTAACACCTACCTTTTTCTCAACAGCTAATTCATTGGTTTTACAAGAATCCAAGTAATCAAAGGTATGGGCCACATCTGCGGTCACTGTGTTTGTTGAAGGCATGGTGTATTATACAACGGAGATTATGAAAAGGTGGCAATATTTTAATTTAAGACCTCAAAAGCTTGAAGTTTTATAGCAACTGTTTAGTTTGGTGGCTGTCATAATATCAACTCAGAGCAGTTGCAGCAAGTCGGCAATTGACCGAAAAGGCTCATGTTGATAGCACTTCAGGAAACCTTATAGCAGCTCTGGTGAAAACCAAATTACAAATTTATGTGGCATACTTAACCCTTTTCTAGTCACCGCAGTCACTAGTCAAACAAGCCTTTTGATTGAAGTAACAGTGGTAATTTTAGACAACTACCTCCATTCCAAATTATAAGTCACTTTAGTTGTCCTAAGTCGAACTTTTGTAGCTTTGATCAAGTTTTTAGATAAGTATATTAACTTTAATGAAACTAATTTGACGTTGTAGATGGTGGATTTTTCTATAAATTTGGTCAAAGCTAGAGAACTTTGACTTAGGATTTCTACCTGTTCGCTTGAACTTATCAGTCATGGTACAATGTTTTTCTCTCACAACAAAACAACATCAGCCGGCTTATCAGCCGCAGAAACCATCAGCCGAATTACATATTCTGTGAGAGGTCAAAATATTCCTAGGTGTTGGAATGTATGGTCTTGATTGATTTGGCTAACCCTAGAAGGGTAGCTATATAGTGTAGCATACATGGGCCTCATGGGCCTAGCCTCATGGGCCACATATACATATACTGCATACATGGGCCTCATGGGCCTAGCCTCATGGGCCACATATACATATACATATACATATACATATACTCCAACACCCCCCCGCAGTCTGAACTACCGTCGCAGCGGAGTCAGACTGGACACCAGGAAAAGAAAACACATACGAGCCCCCCCACAGACGCAACTAGCCACTGGTGATGTTGAGGCTGGAGCGGAAGGCGGTGAAGGTCGACGACGGGAGGCCCTTGGTGAAGATGTCTGCGAACTGGGACGTAGTAGGTACGTGTAGGACCCACACCTCGCCGATGGCAACTCGATCACGGACGAAGTGAAGGTCGATCTCCACATGCTTGGTCCGCTGGTGCTGCACGGGGTTGGTGGAGAGGTAGACCGCACTGACGTTGTCGCAGTAGACAAGCGTGCTCCGGAGAAGAGGGTTATGGAGCTCGGCCAGGAGCTGTTGGAGCCAAGAGGCCTCCGCCACACCGTTGGCCACGGCGCGGTACTCCGCCTCGGCACTGGAGCGGGAGGCCACTTGCTGGCGCTTGGACGACCAGGACACCAGGTTGCCGCCCAAGAAGACAGCGTAGCCGGAGGTGGAGCGCCGAGTGTCCGGACATCCGGCCCAGTCAGCGTCCGTGTAGACAACCATCTCGGTGGAGGAGGACCGCCGGTGAAGGAGCAGGCCGTAGCCCACAGTGCCGCGGAGGTAGCGGAGGAGGCGCTTGAGGGCGGTGAGGTGGGGCTCCCTCGGATCATGCATATGAAGGCACAGCTGCTGAACTGCATAAGTGATGTCCGGTCGAGTGAAAGTGAGGTACTGCAGAGCACCAGCAAGACTCCGGTACGCGGTGGGATCTGTCACTGGGTTACCCTCGGCCTCGGACATCTTGCCCTGTGTGTCAACTGGAGTAGAGCAGGGGTTGCAGTCTGTCATCCCAGCTCGCTCAAGGATGTCAAGAGTGTACTGCCGCTGGTGAAGAAGTAGCCCAGCAGAATGAGGCGCAACTGTGACCACAAGGAAGTGGTGGAGTACACCCAGATCCTCTATAGCAAATTCCTGCTGGAGAGGTGATGATGCGGCGAAGAAGTGACTCACTGGAGGCGGTGAGGACAATGTCATCAACATAGAGCAGTAGATACGTAGTCTCAGCTCCATGGTGGTAGATGAACAGGGACGTATCGGACTTGGCCTCCACAAACCCCAGTGACCGCAGAAATGCAGCAAAGCGATGGTTCCATGCCCGTGAGGCCTGCTTGAGGCCATAGAGAGATCTGTTGAGCCGGCAGACCATGTCAGGACACGAGGAGTCAACAAACCCGGCCGGCTGACTGCAGTAAGCTGTCTCAGTGAGAAGACCATGCAGGAAAGCATTCTTGACATCCAGCTGATGCACGGGCCAAGAGCGAGTGAGTGCTAGTGATAGCACCGTGCGGACTGTAGCCGGCTTCACCACTGGACTGAAAGTCTCATCATAGTCAACACCAGGCCGCTGAGTGAAGCCCCTGAGAACCCAGCGAGCCTTGTATCTCTCGAGAGTGCCATCAGCCCGGCGCTTGTGTGTCCAGATCCACTTGCCGGTGACGACGTTGGAGCCCGGCGGACGTGGCACCAGATCCCAGGTCTGGTTGGCGAGGAGAGCCGCGTACTCCTCTTCTATCGCGTGGCGCCAGTGAGGGTCCGACAAGGCCTCGCGGACGGAAGAGGGTACTGGAGAGACCTGCGAGTCATCGGGCATCGTCGCAAGAGCCCGGGGCTGCAGGGTCCCAGCCGCGTGTCGTGTCACCATAGGGTGAACATGACGCGGGTGGCGGTGAAGGAGCGACGGGTGATACACCGGGGTCTCGATACGGGCGGTTGGAGGCCGCTGCGACGGCTCCGGTGTCCCCGGCGGAGAGGAAGACGCCCCCGGTGGTGACTCCGGCGAAGAAGGAGCCACCGGCGGTGGCGAAGGTGCCGGCGCAGTCCAGACCCGGCGCTGGTACACAAGGACCGGCTGGGCGAAGCGCGCATGCTGAGCCGGAGGCGACGGCCCGGGACCCCCGTCAGCCGGAATGACAGGGGCAGGCCCGGAAGGTGACCCGTCCATGCTCGAACGGGGAGCAGGGTCGGGGGAGTCACCGGCCGACGGCGAGCTGGGGCACGGGGCCGCAGTACCTGCAGGAAACAACGGCAAAGGTGACTCGACCACCGCATCAGTGGGAAACAAAGAGGAGAGGTCAAGCTCGGAGGCGGAAGGGGTGGTGGTGGTGGTGGAAAAGGGGAAGACAGACTCATCGAACACCACATGGCGAGAGATGAGGACCCGACGAGAGGTGAGGTCGTAGCAGCGGTACCCCTTGTGGTCAGGGGAGTACCCGAGGAAGACACAGAGGGTGGACCGGGGAGCCAGCTTGTGTGGAGCAGTGGCCGTGGTGTTAGGGTAACACGCACACCCGAAAACTCGAAGATGGTCATACCTAGGAGGGGTACCGAAAAGAGCGTGGTGCGGCGTGGGAGCCGGACAAGCAGCGGAAGGAAGGCGGTTAAGGAGATAGGTGGAGGTGTGCAGGCTCTCAGCCCAGAAACGAGCGGGGAGTGAGGCCTGGAGTAAAAGGGTACGCACGGTGTCGTTGGTGGTGCGAATCATGCGCTCAGCCTTGCCGTTCTGAGAGGAGGTGTACGGGCAAGACATGCGCAACTGGACACCGCGAGAGAGGAAGAAAGCCCGTGAGGCGGAGTTATCGAACTCACGGCCATTGTCGCACTGGACGGCCTTGATGGTGAGGCCGAACTGAGTGGAAACCCAAGCGAAAAAGTGATGAATCGCGGGGAATGCCTCAGACTTGGCACGTAAGGGAAAAGTCCACGAATAGTGAGAAAAATCATCAACCACCACAAGATAGTACTTATAGCCAGAAATGCTGAGTACAGGAGACGTCCATAGGTCGCAATGAACAAGATCAAAAATGCGAGCCGCATGTGAAGATGAACTAGAAAAAGGAAGATGAACATGACGGCCCATTTGGCACGCGTGACACAAATGCTCATCATGAGCTCGAGTACAACGAATGTCTGAGCTATGACTAAGCTGCATCATGGCATCACGTCCAGGATGGCCGAGGCGCCAGTGCCAAGTAGTGGAAGAGGTGGTGGCGAAGGCAGCTGACAAAAGCGAAGACGGCGAGGCAGACGCCGGAAAATGAAGGGTGTAAAGGGGCCCCGTACTGTCACATCGGAGCAGAGGACGCCAGGTAGCCAAATCCTTCACAGTAAGACCAGAAGAGTCAAACTCCACAGAACAAGAATTGTCAGCTGTAAAACGACGAATAGAAAGAAGATTGTGAACCATAGAGGGTGCAACAAGAACATCGGGAAGATGAAAGGAGCCATGAGTGCCGGCGGCACCCACAGAGGTGACAGGAAGACACGAGCCATTGACGACCATGATGGACGAAGGGTGAGAGGACGAAGGAGGGCGAGCAGACGAGAGTATACCAGGGTCCGGTGTGGTGTGGTAGGTAGCTCCGGAGTCGGCGATCCACTCTGGGCCAACAGGAGGTGTCAGGCCCATAGTGCTGAAGGAGCGTGCCATCGCCTCCGGGCTCCATCCGGCAGGCCCCGGTGAAGCGCCGGAAGGTGTGCCCCACGGGGACGCGGGGTAGAACCCTGGAGGGGCCCCAACGAACATGGCGGCCGGTGGACGAGGCTCTCCCCCAGGAGCCTGGAAGGGCCACATGGAGATGTGTCCGGATCAGGGGTTGTGGAAGGAGGGCCAGGGAGCACCCCGCTGCTGAGGAGCCGGGTTTCCACCACGGCCAGACCCCCCCACCAGAACGTCCTCCACGGCCCTTCTTCTTGCCACGGCCCCTCCACCCCCGCTGGGCCCGGAGGGGAGAGGACCCAAGACAGACGACGGTGGCGTGGGTGGTGCAGACGGCCGCGGCGGTGGAGTAGCAGCAAGTGCAGTCGAGGAGGACCCTGGAGCGGTGGTGGACCCCGACTGGAGGCCCTGAGAGATCTCCATGACAAGGTCGTCCCGGACCTGCAGGAAGGTGGGGAAAGGCCGCTGCCGGGTGATCCACGTCCTGAGGTGGGCGTAGCGGTCGCTGAGCCCGCGGAGGACGTTGAGGACGAGGATGCGATCCTCCACGGGCCAGCCCAGGTCGCCGAGGGAGTCGGCCATGGCCTTCATCTTCCGGCAGAACTCGCCGACGGCCAAGTCCCCCTGGACGAAGGTGCGGAAGCTCGCGTCGAGGCGCAGAGCTCGGGCCTCAGCATTGCCCAGAAACTGGCCCTCGAGCGCAAGCCAGGCCTGGCGAGCAGAGGTGGTGTTGCGGACGAAGTCGTGGAGGTCGACGGAGATCGTGCCGAGGATCCAGGAGAGCACGATGCTGTCCAGACGCTGCCACGCCGGAGTCTGGACCGCGGGCGTGGGATCGTCGAGAACGTGGTCGTCGAGGGCGTAGCGCCGGAGGGTGAGGACCACCAGGTCACGCCAGCGGGCGTAGGAGGGCGACTCGGGGTCGAGGACGACCGGGACGAGCAGCCGGATGTTCTGGACACCCCCTGCCTGGTAGTGGAGCTGCGCGACAAGGGGATCGGCCGGGTCGTGACGGAGAGCCGTAGTGGTGGAGGTGAGGTGGCCCGTCGAGCCCGAGGAGGTGACCCCCCGTCCTGGGCGAGGAGCTGCTCCGCCTCGGCGATCTGGCGGGCCAGAGTGTCGGCGGCGTCCCGCTCGCGCTGCCAGGCAAGGGCAGCCGCACGGACGTGCTCCTGTCCCGCTGCGGCCGCTGCCCGGGCGGAGACCAGCGCGGCAGCAAGGGCAGAGGTGGGCCGAGGAGCGTAGAGGGTGGTCGGGGGCGGGGCAGGGAAGTTGAAGGCGCCGCCTGTGGCTGGCCCATGCAGCTGCGCAGCCGCGGCTCCCCCAGCGGACAGGAGAGTGCTCGGAGAGAAAGACAGCGGCATCCCCAAACCGCCCAGGCCGGCCGCAGCTGCGGCGGCAGCGGCGGCATAGGTGGCCGCAGTGGCCGGGTCCAGGTAGGTGCCGTCCCCAGGGAGCGCAGGGGCCTCTGGCCCGGCAGCCTCCCCTGCGGCAGCCACGACCGGAGCCGCCTATGTGGCGCCATCAGCGTCCGCGAGGGCGAGCGCGGGACGCGTGGCGCCCGGCGCGGCACCCAGTGCGGCGGTGAGGGCCAGCGCGGGGCGCGTGGCAGCGGGTGCGGCACCGGTGGCCGGCGGGCCGGCCGCAGCAGCAGGAGCCCGCCCCGCGGCGGCTGAGGAGCAGGCGGCAGAGGAGCCGCCGCCCGCAAGGTCAGAGGAGCCGCCTGCGATTTGGGCCCAGGTTGTGGTGCCGGAGAGGGGAGGGAAGGAGAGGAAGTAAGAGGGAGGAGGGGGAGGTCCGCCATGGCCGGCCATGGCGCCTGGCGGCGGCCCCTGGCGGGATCGGGAGGGAGGGAGATGGGTGGGGAAAGAAAACTAGGCTGCTGATACCATGTTGGAATGTATGGTCTTGATTGATTTGGCTAACCCTAGAAGGGTAGCTATATAGTGTAGCATACATGGGCCTCATGGGCCTAGCCTCATGGGCCACATATACATATACTGCATACATGGGCCTAGCCTCATGGGCCACATATACATATACTCCAACACTAGGTCATCTGTTCTGTATCTTATATAGAAGGATATTTATATAAACTATCAGTTTTTCCTCCAGTACTTGCATATATGATGGTACTGACTTGTTAACCTTTTCTGTCCATGTGGTGAAGTCGATTTGGTAAATTTGTTGAAATCCAGTTTGACAAGAGCGGTAAGATATCTGGTGCTGCCATTAGAACTTACTTGCTTGAGAGATCTCGGGTTTGCCAAATTAATAGTCCAGAGAGAAACTACCATTGCTTTTACTTCCTATGTGCAGCACCATCGGAGGTAAAGCTTTTTCCCAACTTCGTGTAGTTATTTGTTTCAGATCTTCTACCCAAGCTTGTTACATGTGCCATTTTTCTATGGAAAATGTGTGGCTGCAGGATCTTAAGAAGTATATGCTCGGGGACCCATCGTCGTTTCACTACCTCAACCAGTCAGCTTGTATTAAAGTTGATGGAATCAATGATGCTGAGGAATACCTTGCAACAAGAAAGGCAATGGATACTGTTGGCATCACTGATCAAGAACAGGTTTAAAAATTTCCTCCTATTTCAGTTTAGTAAGGAATTGTTCTTCCAGGGTGGATAAAGGAGCTAGACAGTAAGTAATTCCTTTTTCTTAAATGGCGTGACTGTTTACAGGAAGCTATATTCCGGGTTGTTGCTGCTGTGCTTCATCTTGGAAACATAAATTTTGTAAAAGGGAGAGAGGTAGATTCATCCATAATAAAGGATGACAAATCTAGATTCCATCTTAATACAGCAGGAGAGCTCTTGATGTATGACTAGTGTTTTCTGTTCTCCACTTCTCTTCACAACTTTAATGTTATATAGTACATATCTATAATCCATGTTACACTTGGAATGGCCATTACAGGTGTGATTGTGAGAAGTTGGAGAATGCCTTGATAAAGAGGGAAATTAATACACCAGAAGGAGTGATTACCACAACAGTTGGTCCGAATTCTGCTACTATTAGCCGGGATGGTTTAGCAAAGCAGATATACTCTCGATTATTTGACTGGTAATAGACTCGCAATGTATTCCTTACTAATTATGTAGTTGTTTTCTAAGTACATACACTTATACTATTGCAGGCTTGTAAACAGAATAAATGCATCGATAGGACAAGACCCAGACTCTAACAAACTGATTGGGGTACTTGATATATATGGCTTTGAAAGTTTTAAAACCAACAGGTAATTGATTAGTTCTAAAAAGAGCAGCAAATTTGTACTCTAAAAGACCTTTCTGAGGGGGTGCTTACTCCTACTTTTATGTGACTGTAACAACAGTTTTGAACAACTGTGCATCAATTTTACCAATGAAAAACTCCAGCAACATTTTAATCAGGTATTGTGGAACTCATATTTTTGGTAGAACTTTTCTTTTTATTGCTTGCATGAGCCAATTAATCTTGGTGCTTGTTATGTAGAATGTCTTCAAAATGGAACAAGAGGAATACACAAGGGAGCAAATTAATTGGAGTTACATAGAGTTTGTTGACAATCAAGATGTACTTGACCTGATTGAAAAGGTATGAGTTGGTTACTATATAAGATGCATTGCATTGAACCTCGTCTCAGGAAAAAAAAAATGATGCATTGCCTTTGTGTTACTAAGGTATTGGTTTACTAAGATTAGTCTATCCCAGCCTAGCTGTATTGCATAGGTCTACAATGCCCTACACATGACAGTAATCAACACACTTGTGTCCTTGACTTCTTGCTGTTCATTCTTATCTATTTCCACCTATTATCCTTTATATTCTCATGTTCGGCTATCGTTTTTCTGTGTCCAGAAACCAGGTGGCATTATTGCACTTATTGATGAAGCCTGGTGAGTTTACATGTTTCATATTTTCATTTGACCAAGCTATATTTCTAAGCTTATGTATGCCTGGTGGTGAGAGCTGAAATTGTTTAGATGCTTCCAGTAGAACTGTTTGTACTTGGTGCATTTCCAGATCCTACTTCTCGAATTTTACTGAATTGAACATCCAGTGTCCACTTCCAAACTAATTGTTTCACATATTAATCAAGGATTTTCATTCTTGCATCAGTTTTGTGAATACATGCGTCTAACAACAATTACCTTCTTTTGTGCTGAAATACATCCATCAGCATGTTTCCAAAGTCCACACACGAGACATTGTCTCAGAAGCTGTACGAAAAGTTCAAGAACCACAAAAGATTTACCAAACCCAAGCTTTCTCGTACTGCATTTACAATTCAACATTATGCTGGAGATGTAAGTATTTCCCACTCGTGTTTGAGAAAAAAAAAACATATTTCCCACTATAACATGAGACTTTTCCTGTCGTTCAGTGTTCGTGTTTTTGCCTGAGTATGATCATTTATTTCCTAGGTAACATATCAATCTGATCAATTCCTGGACAAGAACAAGGACTATGTGGTAGCAGAGCATCAAGAATTACTTAATGCTTCTAAATGCTCTTTTGTATCAGGGTTATTTCCACCAGCAACAGAAGAGAACACAAAATCATCAAAATCCTCAATTGCAACTCGCTTTAAGGTAACATTTCTACAATATTTAATTTGTGATGTATAAACCATTTCCATCTTCGTACTACTGATAATCTTTTTCTACAGTCTATAAGTTAGGAATTGCATTGAGCCTCATCGGCTGATTATATACGGTACATAGGACTAACACCCCACATTGGTAGGCAATGTGGTACTACAACTCAATCTTACATGTGTGGTAGGCTGGTTGGCTGTGCAGCCCAACTCAGGCCCATATACATATATACGTCTAACATTTTCTACAATCTTTTTAGCACAGAAAAATAAATCTGTTTAGTGGACTTTATAATGTTTTCTACTTTGCATGCTGTTGCTTTGATACTTAATTGAACTTTGGGAGCCTATTTGACAAAATCAAAAGAACAGGTATTCAATTTTCCAGTAAAGGAGTCCTAACTGTTTTCGGTGCATTGTATGCTTTGTGTTCTTTTTAATGCAATGATATAGAACTCTCCTGCATATTCGAGAAAAAAAAAAGAATGGGGATCTGATGACATTTGCTTTGCTGTATTCTTATGAAATCTTTGGTGTGGTGTCATTGTTTCTGTGTATTTGATTCTGATTACTGAATGTAATTTGCAGCTGCAACTTCACGAGCTCATGGAGACTTTGAGCTCTACAGAGCCACATTACATCAGATGTATAAAACCAAATAGTGTTCTTAAGCCTGGCATTTTTGAGAATACCAATGTTCTGCAGCAGCTTCGATGCTCTGTAAGGAAAATATCCCATACATTTTTGCCAAATTTCTAGATGCTCATTTTATGGTGCAGTTCGCTAATGATGCCATCCTAATAGGGTGTTCTTGAAGCCATTAGAATCAGCTGTGCTGGTTATCCCACAAGGAAACAATTTCATGATTTTTTGCATCGCTTTCGTGTTCTTGCTCCTGAAATTTTGAAAGAGAAGTAAGTATCATTGTTCTATAACGGAATGCCTCCCCCCTCTCTTTTTCTATTATGTAATTATGACCATGTTCTTTTCTGATAGAAATGATGAAAAAGTCTCCTGTCAAAAGATTTTGGACAAAATTGGACTACAGGGTTATCAGGTGAAAAACACTTTACTTACCAATCTCCTTAGCATGTACCGATATGGACAGGTTTCTCCTCTTCACAACTTTTAAAAAATGATAGTGCATAAAGTCTAGAAATTATTCCTTGGGCAGGTCATGTGAGTTCGGATAGTTTGGGTTTCAGTTGGGCTCTAGGGTATGTTATATGTTCTAAGCTGGCAAGTTCAATTGATTCGAGTTAAAAGACATTTTATTGTTGTTGTATGTAGACCACATAAATTGCCAAAAAGATTCAAAGAATAAGGCACTGAGTTCACTGGAATGGGTAGAACTTAAATCCTGGCTAATCACCAGTTTACCACAAAGAACTCATGAGTCTTTAAGCAGTGGCGGACCCAAGAACTCCATGTCTGGTGAGGGTCTAACTTTGTGCTGTGAAGGAGGCCCCCAGTGCCCGGGCTCAGGTGCCACCATGCAGGGTCACCAGGCCCTAGGTCTGCCCCTGGCTTTAAATATAGCATTGGTTCTTGGTGGGGTTTATTGTGATTGGAGTGGAGTAATGGTGTTTGTAAAAGATGTAATGATTGTGGTTTAGGCAGTGGCTACTGTCAGGCATTTTGTAACCTTTGTTTCACTTTCTTGTTTAAGATTATTTCTTCATACATTTGAGTCACAAAAGATTTTATCTTAGTATCATATAAAATTGTATTCTAAGTTTATATACTCATTGCTCTCATTCTGTAAAATATGTTCTGAGCAACAGATAGGAAGAACTAAGGTATTCCTGAGGGCTGGTCAAATGGCTGAACTGGATGCCAGAAGAACAGAGATGAGAAACAATGCAGCAAGAGGCGTTCAGAGTCAATTCCGTACTCATGTTGCTCGTGAACAGTTCCTAGTACTACGGGACACATCTATTTGTTTGCAATCTTTCGTTAGAGGTAAACTCTTTCCATATAGCACTTGATGTAAAATGCATGCCCATGGAGCCATAGTGGAGCCTTGTACATATACTAAGATCTATATTTTCAATTACAGCAAGATTGGCTTGTAAGCAACATGAATTCCTGAGACAACAAGCAGCAGCTTTGAGAATTCAGAAAAATGCCCGATGGTATTTTGCCTGGAAAACTTATTACCAACTGCGGTTGTCAGCCATTACATTGCAGGCCGGGCTAAGGGCCATGGCAGCTCGTAATGAATTCACCTTTAGAAAGAAAAATAAAGCTTCAGTCCATATCCAGGTAGGCTAGCACTTCTTACAGCAACTTGCTGCTATTTTTACTATTATACTGCAGATGGATATTAATCTCCTGTCGGATGTCGCTATTATGTGTTCTTCTTTTTCTTTTTCTTTTTTTTCTTTTTTTTCTTTTGCTTCTGTTTGGAGCATCAATATGAGACTTCTTTCCTGCAGTCCCAGTGGCGATGCCACAGAGATTACTCAAATTATATGAAGTTGAGGAGAGCTGCACTAACATATCAGTGTGCTTGGCGAAGAAGGGTTGCTAGGAAGGAGCTGAGGAAGCTCAGAATGGTACTTGAGCAACTATTATGGTATTCATTCTGTAAAATTTATTCTAAGCTTGTTATGGGTTGCATGTTTCCTAGGCTGCAAGAGATACACAGGCTCTAAAGGTGGCCAAAGAGAAACTTGAGGAACGTGTGGAAGAGCTAACAGGCCGCCTGGACCGAGAGAAGAAACTAAGGGTCAATACTTGGTCTTGAACAATATTTAAATACTTGTTATATCTGCCTATTCTTTGAACCAAGAAGTACATCATGTTGCATCCTGTATTGGCACATGGTGCAACTGCAGTTTTCATGCTTATAGACATAGCATCTATGGATCATACTCATGTATATTCAATTTACAGGCTGATTTGGAGAAGTCCAAAGCAGAAGAAGTTTCCAAATTGAAAGAAGCTCTTCAGGAGATGGAGCAGCGAGTAGAAGATGTCAAAGCGATGCAGGAACAAGAATCAGCAAAAAAGGCTGTTGAAGAAGCTCTAGCTCAAGAAAGAGAAAAGATCAGTTTATTGACTACAGAAATTGAGGGCCTAAAGGTATGTTCTTCATCCATAATATTCTGCTTTGTTTTCAACTGATCTACAAGCAGAAGGATTCAAACAAGGACTAATCTTATTTTTTTATCAAATGGATAATCTTAGGTTCATACACTCAATAGTATGCTAACATAACGTTTCTCTTAGAATTTAATTAAGTTGTACCCTAAACTTAGCATGTTAGGCACTGCTCAGAATGTTTGACAGTGGGTGCATGCTATTATTACAGGCTCTGCTAGTAGCTGAACAAGAGGAGAATGATGTAACGAAGAAAGCGCATGCTAATGCTTTAGAAACAAATGAAGAGTTAAATAAAAAAGTCAGTGATGCAGATGAAAAGATCAAACAATTTAGTGATACTGTACAGAGGTTTGTTGCTTAATTACCTGAACTCCATGACATTATTTCTTGACTCTTATACATGCATTTCGTATTCAGGTTCTAGCAGTGTTGGAATGGAAATTGTTATAGCAGCGGATTAGCAGTCAAACATATCCATTATCCTAGTGGAGTCGAAAATTAGTTTGCTGCCAAAATGAGTTTTGAACTTAGAACTGTCTTGAATTGGGAAAAAAAAATCTTCTTACCTATGTTGAAGGGATGTTCCCTTGTCATTGTTGTTTAAGGAGCCATGATTAGAGATTCATATATAATTCAACGTACATGCTCATGCATAGAATGGTACAAGCACATAAATTTCCCTGTTCATATATTATTTCATGTGACAGTTGAATTTTATTTGCAAGATACACAATTTATTCATTTGGGACCAAGAATTGAACCAATCTGACTGTTGCAGGTCTAGAATTTTATTTGCAAGGGTACTACACAATGTATGTTGTGATTTGAAACGATTGGGGTCTTGTTAATTTAAACAACTGAGAGGTTGTATTGCCTTTCCTAGATTCACTCCATAGGTTCCAATTGTTCCGGAAGTTGTCACAGTTTCTGAATCTGATTCTTATAGGTGATAAAGTTCTGCATTTTAAGCATTACTCTGATAATTCAAAGTTTCCTTTTCTGTATCGGCACAGACTAGAAGGGACTGTAAGAGAACACGAGGCCCTTTTGCTAACCGAAAGACAACAAAATGAAGCAGCTAATGCTGCACTTGCTGAATCTCAAGCAAGAAATGAAGCATTGGTAAGCAAGCTAGAAGATGCTGTGAAACAAAATGATCTCCTCCATGAAGCTGCTCAAAGGTTAGTGTTTTTATTCCAGAAAGTAATGTGGCCAACTCTGCAAATTATAGCATCATCAATAATCCCTAATTTGCATATTTATAATGTCATAGCTATTTTTTAGGAACAAATAATGGCCCAATAACACAGTGACATTAATTATTGTTAGCTGTACAGATTTAATCTTGTTTCTTTTCATCCTTCTATATGTGTTCCATATAGTTTGCATCTTCTTGTTGAATGCAGATTCGAAGAAGCTACGAAAAATTTGGAATCTTCACTGACATTTGAGAAGCAACGACATGAGGCAAATTTGATAGAATTAGCTGAAGCACGAGAAAAGATTGAAGAGCTTCAAAGAGAAGTTGGGGACACTGATGAAAAATCCACCCTACTTCAGACTAGTATACAAAGGTTTTTCTTTTCTTCCCTTTTGCAAGAGCTCTAACCTCCTGTGATAATGCATTGAGTTTTTTTGAGCAAATTTGTTATGTGATGTTTCCTTTGAAACTATATATTTAATATTTTAATAAAACTCTGCTAATTCCTTTTTACCTTTGTGGGGATGCATCAAAAGAGCATGCTGTAAGAAAATAATATCAAGAAAATAGAAAAGATACTTTTTGAGTCAATAAACTAAAAATATACAATGTATGGATCTATTTGCATGGAGAAGGGGAAGGGATTAACCCCTCACTTTTTGTGAGACTAATAGTTGTTTCTTTCTTTGATGGGTGGACATAGCCTTGAAGAAAGGTTAAGAGAGAAGGATGCTCTATTGACAACAGAGAGACTAGAAAGTGAAGCAACTAAGCAATCTCTCAATGAATCTGAGGATAGAAACCAGGACTTACTAATGAAAATTGAAGTTGCTGAGAAAGACATTGCTCACTTCCAAGAAACTGTCCAAAGGTCTGTTGCTTAATGTTTAACTTGCCCTATTTTTATGCTTGAGGGCGGTTCATTTCTGTTTTGTTTCCTTATTCTGCAGTCATGATCTTGCTGTTAATAAATCAATCTACATGTCACTGGTCTCTTAGCTTATCTTTTGTTTCCCATTGGTTTAGACATGAAGAAAATATGGCAGCACTGGAAACTTCGTTGAGATCTGAAAGGCAGCAAAATGATGCAATCATGAAACAGCTAGCTGAATCTCAGGGGGAAATAGGAGAGCTGCAAAGGAAGCTTGAAGATGCTTATGCCAGAAATGGGCTTCTTCAAGATTCTTTACAGAGGTTCCATTCTTACCTTAAATCTATATCCAGTGTGATGTCTCAGTTGCCTAGTTATCCTTCTGTCAAAATCACACATCATGTTAGTGAACTCATATGGATAAGCATTATTATCCTGTAAGTCTATCTTTCTTTTCCAAGAAAAACATTTTGCTAAATAATTTTAAGAAAAATCAAGAAATAAGTACAGCAGTTACAAAAATATTATGAGAGTTAGATAGAGAGATGAAGAATAACCTAAAAAGGGAAGATATTGAACATGGTTGAATTTGCTATGTTGCATGCTCGATTAGATTATCACACAGAACATTTTTTTCCACACCGGTAAAACCGAATTTCATTACCATGGCAACGAAATTACAGATTGTAATCAGTTCAGAACCATAGACCAAACGTAAATGAAACTAACATTATCACACAGAACATGGTTACCTTAGTAGCTAGTCAGAAAAGAAACTAGCTTGTGTGCTTTTTCTTTCTCACTCTTGGATGCTTGTTGCATGGCGCTTTTCATGTCTCACCTGTACAGGTTTTGTCTTCCTTTCCTGTAACTCTCTTTCTCTTCTTTCTTTTTATAATAATAAAATAAATTGCACAGTAGGGGAGGCCCGTACTGTATCATTAGTTTTTAAATTAGATTTGGTACGTTAGAGGCTATGGCACTAACTTCTGTTCAAAGCATATAATAGCTGTTCAAAACTTCAAATGGTATGCAAAAGTTTCAGTTTTTCTCTCTTCCATGTGGATAAGAGCTACTATTCATGCTGTTTTAATGTTTTCTTGCCTCTAACTTTGACCCTAGGAGCCATCTGGGATTAGAAACAAATAGACCAGAATGAAATATTACAAAGAACTAGACAGGAACCAGTTCCCGTTCTGATTTTAGTTGGCCTCTGTTCTATTCTAGCTTGCCATATCTTCCGTTTTGCATTATTTTCCTCAAGGCTTTCCTGTTTCTTGTTTAAGTATAAGTTTTGGATCAAAATAAATACACCAGTGAAATAGTACCAAGAACTAGAAATTCTGATTGTAGTTTCCTCTGTTCTTGCCATATCTCCTATTTTGCATTATTTTCCTCAAGGCTTTCTCGTTTCCATTGTTGTTCAAGTAGAAGTTTTGTGTTTGCATCATCTTGCATACTCCCTCCGTCCCAAAAAAAAGAGTCATTCTCGCTTCCCAAAAAGTCAACAGCTTTTAACTTTGACCAAATATATTTAACAAAATATTAATATTTATGGTACATAATTAGTATCATTATGTAGATCTTTGAATATACTTTCATAATAAACTTATTTAAAGATATAAATGTTGCACGCATTTTCTACAAACGTAGTCAAAGTTGAGAAAGTTTGACCAGCACGTTTCCCACGGCGACTCTTTTTATGGGACGGAGTAGTATGTGTTAGCATCAACATTCCTTTAAAATTAGCCCAAAGCTATCTCCAAACCAACGGGTGCCACTTGTCCCGTTGGCTTTTCCACCCTTTCTTCTTGTCTCTATCCCTGTGGAGTAAAGCTTGAAACACCAGTAAAATTCTCTTTCAAAGGAACCAAAGTGAAGAATTCCAAAAAAGCACTTAACAGCACTGAAAGAGAATTTTAAGTTGATTATGGAAGTCGAAGGCACTGCCAAAAAGGTGTCAGCTATTTGGTTCCCTAATTTATGGTCATCTAGTGGCATCTTTTTTTTTTTGTGTGTGTTGAAGAATTGCAGCATTATGACAAATTGATAATACCTGTTACCAACTGCGAAATGACGAAAATGAAGTGGCAACAAAAGAATAAGTGAGGTTCAAAAGAAACAATATATATGGCAAGGAGAATCGTAGATCCTGATAAGAAAACAAAGTTGTGAGTGATAATTGGTTTACCAGCTACTGTAAGCTTGTCAAGTTTACACTACTCATTCTTGATGACCTAGAACTACTTTTAGCTTTAACCAGAGGAGAATCAAGTTATCTTTCTTTTTTGTTAGAGGTCCCAATGTCGTTTAAGTAAATTTTTTGTGAGGTCTTTTGAGTAGTCACATTGAATTCTTTCTTGTTGGACTATGAGTATATTAGGCCCATGTGGCTTGGCCCATGAGGCCCATGTATGGCTACCTATATAGCTACCCTTCTAGGGTTAGCCCAAATTATAGAATCACTTTCTCTAACATGGTATCAAGAGCCTAGGGTTTCCCTGTTCCTTCCCCAACCCCCAGCCGCCGCCACTCCTGGCCGGCGCGCCGCCGCCGCCGCCATCATGGCTGGCCGCCCTCCCCCTCCCCCTCCTTCCTCCTTCCCCCCTCTCCCCTCCTCCTGGGCGCAGGTCGCCGCGGCTACTGCTCCACCGTCCTCTGCAGCTGCTGCTGCCCCGGCTGGATCCGCCGCCCCTACTTCCGCCGCCGCCCCAGGCCAGCTGCTCGGCCCCGCTACCGCCGTTGCCGCCGCGGGCGCGGGAGGCCAGCGCGCTGTAGCTCTGCTGCCTGGCGCCACTGGGACCGCCACCGCCACCGCTACTCTGCGGCCCAGGGCCGCCGCCGCCGCCATGGCAGCCAACGCGGGCGCAGCAGCAGCAGCCGCGGGCGCGGGTGCGGGCGCCCCGGGCGCTGCTGCTGCCGATCCGCCCGCGGACGCCGCCCTCCTCCCTGCTGCTGCCCTCCACGGCGCGGGTCTGGACGCCGTCCCAGGCGCCGTCTTCCCGGGCGCGGGTATGGACCTCCTCCCCGGCGCCGTCTTCTCGGTGGGGGCGGCCACTGATGGCGTCCACCTCCCCAGCGCCCACCTTCCCGCCCACGGAGGCTTCCCTGCACCACCTCAGCCGCCGCCGACCATCCTCTACTCCGGTCGTGCCGACCCTTCTCTCGCCGCTGCCCTCGTCACCGCTCGTGCTGCCGCTGCCGAGGGCCAGGCTCGTGTCCGCGCGGCAGCCCTTGCCTGGGAGCGTGAGCGGGATGCGGCTGCTGCCCTGGCTCGCCAGATCGCTGGCGTGGAGCAGCGCCTCGTCCCTACCGCCTTCCACGACCTCGGGGCCACCTCCTCCGGCTCGACAGGCCACCGCGCGTCCACCACCGCGGTCATCTGGCACGACCCGGCTGATCCTCTCGTGGCGCAGCTTCACTACCAGGCCGGGGGGTCCAGAACATCCGCCTGCTCGTCCCGGTGGTTCTCGAGCCGGAGTCGCCCTCCTACGCCCGTTGGCGGGACCTGGTCCTCCTCACCCTCCGCCGCTACGCCCTTGACGACCACGTCCTCGTCGATGCCACGGTCGCGGCTCAGACCCCCTCGTGGCTGCGCCTTGACAGCATCGTCCTCTCGTGGATCATCGGGACGATCTCCCTCGACCTCCACGACCTCGTCCGCAACACGGTGGATGCTCGCCAGGCCTTGCTGGCCCTCGAGGGCCAGTTTCTGGGCAATGCCGAGGCCCGGGCTCTGAGGCTCGATGCGAGTTTCAGGACCTTCGTCCAGGGTGACCTCACTGTTGGCGAGTTCTGTCGCAAGATGAAGACCATGGCAGACTCCCTCGGTGATCTTGGCTGGCCTGTGGAGGACCGCATCCTCGTCCTCAATGTCCTCCGCGGGCTCAGCGACCGCTACGCCCACCTCCGGACATGGATCACCCGCCAGCGCCCCTTCCCCACCTTCCTCCAGGTCCGTGACGATCTTGTCATGGAGGAGCTTGCTCAGGGTCTCCAGCCTGGGTCCACCACCGCCCTGGGGTCCTCGACTTCCTCGACGGCCCTTGCGGCCACTCCGCCGCGTCCGTTCGCTCCACCGCGTCCGTCCGCTACGCCGCCGTCGTCCCTTCTTGGTCCTCCTCCCTCTGGGCTGAGTGGGGGTGGGGGGGCCGTGGCGGTCGCCGTCGCCGCGGCACTGGACGTGGGGGGGCCGTGGCGGGGCCAACCAGGTGGCGCCGACGACTCCACAGGGTGCACCATGGCCCTCCTTCCACAACCCGTGGTCTGGGCGCATCTCTATGTGGCCTTTCCACGCTCCTGGAGGTGAGCCTCGCCCACCGGCGGCCATGTTCACTGGTGCTCCACCTCCCGGCGTCTCTACTACGTCTCCGTGGGCCACACCCTCCGGCACCCCGCCCGGGCTTGCCGGTTGGGACCAGACGGCCTTGGCTCGGTCGTTCAGCACTATGGGCCTAACACCCCCTGTCGGCCCTGAGTGGATCGCCGACTCGGGTGCCACCTACCACACCACCCCTGACCCTGGTATACTCTCTTCTGTCCATTCTCCCTCTTCCTCTCTCCCTTCGTCCATTATGGTCGCAAATGGTTCGTGTCTTCCTGTCACGTCTGTGGGTACCGCCGGTGCTCATGGCTCCTTTCGTCTTCCTGATGTTCTTGTCGCTCCTTCTATGGTTCACAACCTCCTTTCTATTCGTCGTTTTACAGCTGACAATTCTTGTTCTGTGGAATTTGACTCTTCTGGTCTTACTGTAAAGGATTTGGCTTCCCGGCGTCCTCTGCTCCGATGTGACAGCACGGGCCCCTTTACACTCTTCGCCTCCCGACGGCTACTTCATCTTCTTCGCCGTCCGTTGTCAGCTGCCTTCGCCGCCTCTACCTCCTCTACTACTTGGCACCGGCGCCTCGGCCATCCTGGACGTGATGCCCTGATGCAGCTCAGTCGTAGCTCCGACATTCCTTGTATTCGGGCTTATGCTGAGCATTTGTGTCATGCGTGCCAATTGGGCCGACATGTTCGTCTTCCTTTTCGTAGTTCTTCTTCACATGCGGCCCGCATTTTTAATCTTGTACATTGCGACCTATGGACATCTCCTGTTATCAATATTTCTGGCTATAAGTACTATCTTGTGGTTGTCGATGATTTTTCGCATTATTCGTGGACTTTTCCCTTGCGTGCGAAGTCTGATACGTTTTCCACGCTCCTTTACTTCTTCACTTGGGTGTCCACACAGTTTGGCCTTACCATCAAGGTCGTCCAGTGTGACAATGGTCGTGAGTTTGATAACTCCACCTCCAGAGCTTTCTTCCTCTCTCACGGTGTTCAGTTGCGCATGTCTTGCCCATATACCTCCTCACAGAATGGCAAAGCTGAACGCATGATTCGCACCACCAACGACACCGTGCGCACCCTTCTATTTCAGGCCTCTCTCCCAGCTCGCTTCTGGGCTGAGGGCCTGCACACCTCCACCTACCTCCTCAACCGCCTTCCTTCCACTGCCTGTCCCGCTCCTACACCACACCACGCCCTTTTCGGAACCCCTCCGAGGTACGATCACCTTCGTGTCTTTGGGTGTGCGTGTTACCCCAACACCGCTGCCACTTCTTCCCACAAGCTGGACCCCCGCTCCACTCTCTGTGTCTTCCTCGGGTACTCCCCGGATCACAAGGGGTACCGGTGCTTTGATCTTACCTCCCGACGGGTCCTCATCTCTCGCCATGTGGTGTTCGATGAGTCCGTCTTTCCCTTCTCCAGCACACCCACCACCACTCCTGCTCCTGATCCCTCCTCCCTCTTTCCCGCTGACACGGTGGTCCAGCCACCTTTTCCGTGGTCTCCTGCAGGTACTGCTTCGCCGCGCTCCTTGCCGGACACCTGTACCAGCTCCCTGGCGAGTCCGGGCCCGTCGTCCCCTGGCGCGGCACCGACCTCTCCGGATGGCGCAGCCTCGGGGACCTCGTTTCCCGATACTGCCCCGGGGGGGCCGTGCCGGTCGCCGTGCTCCGGTGCTGCCCCGGCACCGTCACCTGCCCCGGCACCCCCTTCGCGGTTTGCTGCGCCGGTACGGGTGTACCAGCGCAGGGCGCGGCCGCCACCACTCGCGGTCCCTTCTCCGCCGGGGACACCGACACCACCGCCGCAGTCCCTGCCGGCCCGTGTCGCACCGCCGGTCTACCACCCGCCGCTTCTTCACCGACACCCGCGTCATGTTCACCCGATGGTGACACGGCACGCGGCTGGCACTCTGCCACACCGGGCTCTTGCAGCTTCGACCGGCGACGCGCCGGTTTCCCCTGTACCCTCTTCCGTCCGTGACGCCTTGTTGGACCCCCACTGGCGCCGCGCGATGGAAGAGGAGTACGCCGCGCTCCTCGCCAACCAAACATGGGAGTTGGTGCCCCAGCCGCCGGGCTCCAACGTCGTCACCGGCAAGTGGATCTGGACCCACAAGCGTCGGGCTGATGGCACTCTCGAGCGCTACAAGGCTCGCTGGGTTCTCCGGGGTTTCACTCAGCGCCCTGGGGTCGACTATGATGAGACCTTCAGCCCGGTGGTGAAGCCGGCCACCATCCGCACAGTGCTCTCGCTGGCCCTTGCAAGGTCATGGCCCGTACATCAGCTGGACGTCAAGAATGCTTTTCTGCATGGTCTTCTCACTGAGACAGTGTACTGCAGTCAGCCGGCGGGGTTCGTTGACTCTTCCCGTCCTGACATGGTCTGCCGGCTCAACAGGTCTCTCTACGGCCTCAAGCAAGCACCCCGGGCGTGGAACCATCGGTTTGCTGCTTTTCTGCTGACACTGGGGTTTGTGGAGGCCAAGTCTGATACATCTCTGTTTATCTATCACCATGGAGCTGACACTGCGTTCCTGCTGCTCTATGTTGATGATATTGTCCTCACCGCCTCCAGTGAGCCACTTCTCCGCCGCATCATTACCGCTCTTCAGCAGGAGTTTGCGATGAAGGATCTGGGTGTGCTCCACCATTTCCTCGGGGTCACTGTTGAGCCTCATTCTGCCGGGTTACTTCTTCACCAGCGGCAGTATACTCGAGATATCCTGGAGCGGGCTGGGATGACTGACTGCAACCCCTGCTCCACTCCGGTTGATACTCAGGGCAAGTTGTCAGAGGCTGAGGGACCCCCAGTGTCAGATCCTACTGCATACCGGAGTCTTACTGGTGCCCTTCAGTACCTCACCTTCACCCGGCCGGACATCACCTATGCAGTACAGCAGATCTGTCTTCACATGCATGATCCCCGGGAGCCTCACCTCACTGCTCTCAAGCGCCTCCTCCGCTACCTCCGCGGCACGATCGACTACGGCCTCCTCCTTCACCGGTCCTCCTCGGCCGAGCTCGTCGTCTACACTGACGCCGACTGGGCAGGGTGTCCGGACACCCGGCGCTCCACCTCCGGCTATGCGGTCTTCTTGGGCGGCAACCTGGTTTCCTGGTCGTCGAAGCGCCAGCCGGTGGTCTCCCGGTCCAGTGCTGAGGCGGAGTACCGCGCTGTTGCTAACGGCGTGGCTGAGGCCTCCTGGCTCCGGCAGCTCCTCGCTGAGCTCCACACTCCGCCCTCCCGGAGCACGCTCATCTACTGCGACAATGTCAGTGCGGTCTACCTCTCCACCAACCCCATCCAACACCAGTGGACGAAGCACGTGGAGATCGACCTACACTTTGTCCGGGATCGGGTCGCCCTCGGCGAGGTGCGGGTCCTCCATGTTCCGACCACCTCCCAGTTCGCGGATATCTTCACCAAAGGCCTCCCATCCACGACCTTCAATGAGTTTCGCTCCAGCCTCAACATCACCAGTGGCTAGTTGCGTCTGTGGGGGGGCTTGTGTGTGTTCTTTCTTCTTTCTTGTCCAGTCTGGAACTCCGCTGCGCCGGCAGTTCAGACTGCAGGGGGGTGTTGGACTATGAGTATATTAGGCCCATGTGGCTTGGCCCATGAGGCCCATGTATGGCTACCTATATAGCTACCCTTCTAGGGTTAGCCCAAATTATAGAATCACTTTCTCTAACATTTCTAAATACGCCTTAGACTTGAAGAAGATGCTACTACAAGAGAGGCTTTAATGGTAACTGAAAGGAAAGAAACTGAAGTGACGAAAAAGACACTAACTGAAGCTCTGGATCAAATTGAGGAATTAGTCAAAGAAGTTGAGTGTGCTAACCACAGTGTGCATCAGCTTCAAGATAGTATACAGAGGTACTGCAACATAGCAGTCGTTTATAGTACCTAATTTTATTTCTTAGATTTTTACCATTTTTGTCCATGAACGTAGACTGGAACAAACTGCAGTTGCAAGAGAAGCAACTTTACTAATAGAACGTCAGGAAAAAGATGCAACATCAAAAGCATTAGCAGAGGCACAAGGGAGGATCGAAGGTTTACTGAAGGAAATTTATTCTGCTAATAGAAAAAACGATCAACTTCAAAGTACTATAGAAAGGTTTGTTGTTTTTATTACCGGGAAATCACTTATGTACCCTGTGTTTACCTCCATTTGCAAACATCCTGTTGAATGGGGGCTCATTACAGCTATTGAGTGCTCATGTACTCTCATAATCTTCCTCATTTCCAACTTTGATAGTGTTGTCAGTGGCTGTCCTAATTTGGAGTAGATGCTGTTGCAGCTATTAGCCCACTGCCTCCGTAGAATAGTTGGAGTGGAATAAAACTATGTGAATAAGATGATGATGATGTCATTGTTCTGTGGCTAGTGGATGACCTGTGGACCCTTTTGTACCATGACTCAGGACTGGTTGAGATTAAGTGGAATAGTAAATTAAGGAAGCCATGTTCACGAATTCTGTAGAACCCAATTCTTATGTGTTGACACAGGAGATGTTAAGTAATTGCTCACTTGTTGAATGGGTGTACTTGAGAATTACTAGGCATTTGATGACACCTGGCTTGATTGTCTATTTGTAAGTGGGTGTGTGTGTGTGTGTGTTTGGGTCTCTGTATGACTCCTTTTCTCAACTATTAATACAATGATATGCAGTTCTCCTGCGTATTCGAGAAAAAAAAAAGATTGTCTATTTGATCATTAAATTTATGAATCGTAGCTGTTGTAATCTGATCCTGAACGTAGGTTAGAAGAGGGTGCAACAACAACAGATGCTCTTTACTTATCAGAAAGAAAAGAGCATGATCAAACGAAGAAATCACTCTCTGAAGCTCAAGAAACAAACAAGGAGTTACTAAAAAAAATTGAGGAAGCTGAGAAAAACATAGATCAGCTTCTGGAGAATGTGGAAAGGTCCGTTTTTGTTTTGCTAACTCTATTTGGTAGTTTGGCATAACTAGCAGCTAAACTAAATTGTTGTGAACTAAACAGTACTATAAAGATCCACTCTTATCTTTTTTAACCTTCTGAGCTAACACTGGTTTCCTGAATTTTACTCAATAATATAGACTTGAAAAGGATGCAACTACAAGAGAGTCTTTACTGCTTACAACAAAGCAAAGCTATGATGACACCACAAAATTGCTGCTTGAATGTCAAGAGAAAAACCGAGAGTTAGTGCACAAAGTAGAGGACTCAGATAGCAAAATTGTTCTGCTTGAAGATTCAGTAAAAAGGTTTAATTTCTTTTCTTACAAGTACTGTTAAATTCAAACCAACTTTACACTAAGTTTAATACTTCTCTTCTTTACACATAGACTCGAAGAAATTACTGCAGATAAAGATTCTTTATTGGCTATAGAAAGACATGAAAACAGTGAAACCAAGAAAGAATTAGCTGATTCTCAGAAAAAGATTGCGGAATTGCTAACTGAAGTGCAAGATACCCGTGCAAATATTGCAGAACTTGAGGACTCGGTTAGGAGGTCTGTAACTTCTCCTTATAGGGATGAGTCATCCTTGTCTATTCTGACTTCAGTTCACTAACCTTATTTTATCTTCAATTGCATAACATGACGATGTGTTCCAATCCATGTGCATAGACTGGAAGGAAATTTGGCAGTAACTGAAGCTTTATTCCTAACTGAAAAGGAACAGAATGCTTCCACCTTAAAATTACTTGCAGAAGCGCAATTGAGAATCGAAGAATTAATAAAAAAACTTGAAGGTTCAGATAGAAAATCTGATAGCCTTCAGGATACAATAACAAGGTCAGATTGCTTTCTTTCTTTCCCCTGTTTTCTTGGGTAGTTTGAAGAATTTTCCACTTTGTTCATGCCTCAGTAAGATCACAGAATGGCAAATCTTCAAATGATATCCATAAGAGTGGAAAAACCAACAATGTCCCCCCTTTTTTTCTAATTGTAATGGTTGGGAATCTTTTTTTTTCTCGAACAGTGCAGGAGAACTGCGCGTCATTTCATTAAGGCAGAAAAAAAGGTACACAGATCCAAGAGACTCAACACACACACCCCACAACTCACAGGTCCAAGAGACCCAACACACACACCCCACAACTCACACACCCACACACTGGACCTTGGAATACAGAATCACCACACAAAGAACATAAAAACGACCAAAAGCCTCCAAGCCTTAAGCCCCAGACGGCAACGACCTAACAACAAGTTCCTGGAGTTTGGAGGCCCCCGCTGAGCACCAAAGCCCTCCCTCTGAGCTAATAGCCGTAATGACTTCTTGAACACTTGGCCTCTTATTATCAAAGACACAAGTATTACGATGCTTCCAAATCTCCCAAGCTACCAAGATTATCAAGGTATTGAGGCCTTTACGCGCTTCCTTTGGGACAGCAGCAGTAGATCTTTTCCACCACCCTGAGAAACGAGTCACAGAAGATGGTTGGGAATCTTTACTGCATGCATTGTTTTTTCTGAAGGTCATCCTCGTATTTCTTTTGTATAGTTGAGATATATACCCCAGCTAAACATCGATCTTTGTCAATTTATGACTTAGTAGTGATTTTTTCCCCTTTCCCATTCAGACTTGAACAAGATGTCACTGCCAAAGAGGCCCTATTGCTTACAGAAAAGCAGGCACACGAGGCAACAAGGAAGACTCTCACTGAAACTCAGGAAAAGAGTGAAGAACTTCTGAAGAAAATTCATGATAATGATAAACATATTCTTCAGCTTCAGTTTACTATACAGAGGTCATTATTGTTGTTATTCCAACGATGAACTTACGCTAGATTGCAGCTAGTCAAATTAGCACCTGAAATTTTTTGTCTAGGGCACTAATTATTTGCAGAACAGTTCCCATCCCTCAAATACTTGACATATAAAGTCTTATTTTCTTTTACAAAAACAGGCTTGAGGAAACTACAGTTGCAAATGAGAATTTGCTGTTGAGGGAGAGGGAGCAGAATGACATAACAACAAAAGCACACAATGAAAGTCAAGAAAAATATGAAGAATTACTAACCAAATTTAGTGATGTTGACAGGAAAATCGACCTTCTTCAAGGTACCATAGAAAGGTATGTGATCTGCCTTTTCTTATTGGGGTCTAGTCGGTGCTTGCATGTCAAGGCAATGCATATAGTTATGAGATTCTAATGCTTCGTTCCATTCCTTCAATTCAGGCTTGGAGAAAATACAACAACAAAGGATTCTCTGTTGCTATCAGAGAGACATGAAAAGGAGGCTATTAAGAAAGCACTTACTGAGGCTGAAGAGAAAAATGAAGAGTTACTGATGAAAGTTGAAGATGCTAATGAAAAAATAGGACACCTTCAAACTACGATAAATACGTGTGTACCTTCTCTGATGCTTTGTCAATGGTTTATCCATACTCATTCAGAAGGTGGGGGTGGGGGTATGTGTGCGTTTTTTGAGGAAACTGGGGTATGTGTGCGCTGAGGGGTCGGGTTAGGGGTGGGACTGTAGCAATACAAAAAATTTGTACCTTGCCTAATGGTTTTACAATGTTTTATACATATTCACACCTCCCATCATGTGCGCATGCGTGTTCATAAGCCCATCATTTGCTATATTGAATTATAAAATTGTTCTGAATAAAACAGGCTTGAAGATAATGTAGCTGCAAAAGATGTTTCTTTAGAAGCTGCAATGAAGGAAAATGACGAAATCAGGAAATCTCTTAGTGAAGCTCAAGAGAGAAATGATGAATTACTCAAGAAAATTAGTGACAGTGAATGCAGGATCCATTTACTTCAAGACACGGTACAAAAGTAAGTATCGCCATTCTCTACTTATCTTTCTGAAATTGCCATATGCTGATATTATTGTTTTGAAATCTAATACTTTCTTCTCTGAAACAGGCTTCAAGTAGATGCAATATCAAGATTGTCTTCTTTTGTAATGGAAAAACAAGAAAGTGATGCTTCAAAGAGAGCTGTTACTGAAGCTCATGAAAGAAATGAAGATTTACTGAAGAGAAATGAGGACCTCCTCAAGAGGAATGATGATTTGATTAAGAAAATTGAAGACTCTAGTACAATTGTCACTCAACTTCGGGAAGCTCTGCAAAGGTGTGCACTTGCATACTTCATGTTCCATTATCTCAAATAGATGTATCAGGTACTTCTGTATGTCGCTACAAACTCCAACCAAATAATTGTTACCCATCCTTCCATGAACAGACTTGAAGGAAAAGCATCCAACCTAGAGGCTGAGAACCAAGTTCTTCGTCAACAAGCAACTTCAACTCCACCATCTACTGCTAAATCTCCAGCTTCACGCTCAAAGATCTCAAGGATCCATGTAAAGTCTCCCTTTAAGAACCTTCTTTAAATATACTTTTAGTCATTCAACACTCAAAGTTGGAATTGATGCTGTTTTTACAGAGAAGTCCAGAGAATGGCCATATTTTCAATGGTGACATTAGGCAAACTGAAATGAAACCCTCATCTGGCACATCAGAAGCAATAACCTCAGCAGTGAGTTTAACCATGTATATAGCTGTTTTCAAAAAAAAAAAAAACCATGTATATAGCTGCATAACACAAATCTGAAGGATATCTCAAAAAATGAGCTGTTAAACTATGCGTTTGAAATATGTTTATAGGCCAATGTTCCTGACTTGGGCGACCAAAAAGATTTTGAACATGGAGAAAAACTGCAAAGAATACCAAAACAGAAATATCAGGTATGGTAAATACTGTTTGTTGAATTTAACTCTTAATTTTATTGTTGTATTGATAGTTCTTTTATTCTTTTTGAAGCCTTCCCATCACCAGCAGCCCCAAGACGATCAGCAGTGGTTACTCACTTGTATTTCACAATATCTTGGATTTTCTGGGAGCAAACCTGTTGCAGCTCTCCTTATATACCAATGCCTTCTCCATTGGAAATCATTTGAAGCCATGAAGACGGGTGTCTTCGACAGCATTTTGCATGCTATAAACTCAGCCACAGAGGTTCCCGCCACTTAGTTTGATTCTTTATTTTTAATTATTTCATCATATTCTGTTTAAGAACCATTGCTGCTGATGGAGCACTACTTCTACTTTGGTGAAAAGAACTACATAATTTTTTAATCGAATCTTTCAGTAATCTGAACATAGAACCACATCCATTCAACATGTAAACAAAGTAAAGATGGGTGATATTAGAGCCCACATGTGCAAAACTGAAAAGGGAAATAAGTTACATGCCAACTTTTGCAATCCCCTATTTCTCCATTTATTTTTATATTGCATACAAGACGGCATCATGCTATTGTACTAGAATTTGGCTAATTGTCCTTTTTATTTTCTTCCCTTAAAGGCTCAAAATGACATGAGGACATTGGCGTATTGGTTGTCCAACTTATCTACATTAACAGTTCTCCTTCAACGGTCATTCAAAACTACTAGGACGGCAATCTCAACTCCGCAAAGGAGAAGATTTTCGTCGGAGAGGATCTTTCATGGAAATCAAACTTCAAATGCTGGGCTTGCTTATCTCAGTGGTCAATCAGTTGTTGGATCTGCTGGATTGCCCCAAGTTGAAGCAAAATATCCTGCTTTGCTATTCAAACAGCAGCTCGTGGATCTAATTGAAAAGGTTTATGGCATGATAAGTGACAGCGTGAAGAAGGAGCTAAACCCTTTGCTTGAATTGTGTATACAGGTACTGCTACCTGAAAAATGAATATTGGTTCAAACTTTTTGCCCCCATTGAACGATGTCTAAACACAACACTTGTCAGGATCCACGAACTTCTCACTCAAGTATCGCAAAAGGCAATCTTAATGGCATGGGTCAACAGAACCAACTCACACATTGGCTGGGCATAGTGAAAATCCTCACTAGCTACTTGGATGTACTGAGGGCAAATCACGTAAGTGCTAAACTATTATTGACCTGTCCCCTGTGGCATCCATCAGTAAAAAGTTCTGAATGCACATGTTTTACTCTATCAAATTTGCAGGTTCCATCAATTCTGGTGCATAAACTTTTCACTCAAATATTCTCACTGATTGATGTTCAACTGTTTAACCGGTAAACATTTGTCCTTGGTACGATGTTATCTTGTGTTGATATATGTAATGTTTCTCTAAGATATTTGCTTTGAAACTAGATTACTTTTGCGGCGTGAGTGCTGTTCTTTTAGTAACGGGGAATATGTCAGAGCTGGACTAGCTGAACTAAAACATTGGTCCAACAATGCTACAAGAGAGGTTGATTACATACCTGTTTTGCGATGGTTGTCCCCAAATGCCATTGGCTTATATGTTATATGTTTCACACAGTTTGCAGGTTCAGCGTGGGAGGCATTGAGGCATATTAGACAAGCTGTCGATTTCCTGGTGCGGCAACACTTACTTTAACCTCCGGTCACTAAAATATTGTTGGAAATTGTCACTCTATTGATTTGGGCTAACCCTAGAAGGGTAGCTATATAGTATTGCATACATGGGCCTCATGGGCCTAGCCTCATGGGCCTAATACTCCTATACTCCAACACCCCCCGCAGTCTGAACTACCGGCACAGCGGAGTTACAGACTGGACATGAAAAGAAGAACACACACGAGCCCCCCCCACAGACGCAACTAGCCACCGGTGATGTTGAGGCTGGAGCGAAACTCGGTGAAGGTCGAGGACGGGAGGCCTTTGGTGAAGATGTCGGCGAACTGGGAGGTGGTCGGTACGTGAAGGACCCGCACCTCGCCGATGGCAACCCGATCACGGATAAAGTGGAGGTCGATCTCCACGTGCTTCGTCCGTTGGTGCTGAACGGGGTTGGAGAGGTACACCGCACTGACGTTGTCGCGGTAGACCAGCGTGCTCCGGGAGAGAGGAGTGTGGAGCTCGGCGAGAAGCTGCCGGAGCCAGGAGGCCTCAGCCACGCCGTTAGCGACAGTGCCGCGGAGGTAGCGGAGGAGGCGCTTGAGAGCAGTGAGGTGGGGCTCTCGGGGATCATGCATGTGAAGACATATCTGCTGAACTGCATAGGTGATGTCCGGCCGGGTGAAGGTGAGGTACTGAAGGGCACCAGCAAGACTCCGATATGCAGTGGGATCTGTCACTGGGTTGCCCTCGGCTTCTGACAGCTTGCCTTGTGTGTCAACCGGAGTGGAGCAGGGGTTGCAGTCAGTCATCCCAGCTCGCTCCAGGATATCAAGAGTATACTGCCGCTGGTGAAGAAGTAACCCGGCAGGATGAGGCTCAACAGTGACCCCGAGGAAGTGGTGGAGCACACCCAGATCCTTCATAGAAAACTCCTGCCGAAGAGAGGTGATAATGCGGCGGAGGAGGGACTCACTAGAGGCTGTGAGGACAATATCATCAACATAGAGCAGCAGGTACGCAGTCTCAGCTCCATGGTGATAGATAAACAGGGATGTATCTGACTTAGCCTCCACAAACCCCAGTGTCAGTAGGAAAGCAGCAAACCGAGTGTTCCACGCCCGGGGGGCATGCTTGAGGCCGTAGAGAGACCTGTTGAGCCGGCAGACCATGTCAGGACGGGAAGAGTCAACAAACCCCGCCGGCTGACTGCAGTAAACTGTCTCAGTGAGAAGACCGTGCAGAAAGGCACTCTTGACGTCCAGCTGATGCACGGGCCATGACCGAGCGAGAGCCAGCGACAGCACCGTGCGGACGGTGGCCGGCTTCACCACTGGGCTGAAGGTCTCATCATAGTCGACCCCAGGGCGCTGAGTGAAGCCCCGGAGAACCCAGCGAGCCTTGTACCGCTCGAGAGTGCCATCAGCCCGACGCTTGTGTGTCCAGATCCACTTGCCGGTGACGACGTTGGAGCCCGGCGGACGGGGCACCAGATCCCATGTCTGGTTGGCAAGAAGTGTCGCGTACTCCTCTTCCATCGTGCGGCGCCAGTGAGGGTCCAACAAGGCCTCGCGGACGGAAGAGGGTACTGGAGAGACCTGCGGGTCGTCGGGCATCACCGCGAGAGCCCGGGACCGCAGGGTGCCAGCCGCGTGCCGCGTCACCATAGGGTGAACATGCCGCGGGTGTCGGTGAAGGAGCGGTGGGTGGTACACCGACGGCACGACACAGGCAGCCGGGGACTGTGGCGGTGGTGTTGGCGTCGTCGGCGGAGAAGAGGCCTCCGGTGGTGACGGAGGCAGCGGAGCAGGCCGCACACGGCGCTGGTAGACGCGCAGCGGCTCGGCGAAACGCGTAGGAGGTGCGGTAGCCGACGTCCCCGGACCCTCGTCGATCGGAGGGGCCGGGGCAGGACCGGAGGACGACGCCCCCGGAACCTCGTCGAGCGGAGGGGCCGGGGCAGTACCGGAGGGCGACGCCCCCGGACCCGTGTAGGGCGCAGGGCCAGGGGCGTCACTGGCGGGCGACGAGCGGGGACACGAGCCCGGCAAGGATCCCGCTGGAGCAGTACCTGCAGGAGACCACAACAAAGGTGGCTGATCCACCGTGTCAGTGGGAAACAGAGAGAACAGGTCAAGGTCAGGGGTGGTAGTGGGTGTGGTGGTGGTGGAGAAAGGGAAGACGGACTCATCGAACACCACATGGCGAGAGATGAGGACCCGACAAGAGGTAAGGTCAAAGCAACGGTAACCCTTATGATCCGGGGAGTACCCGAGGAAGACATAGAGAGTGGAACGGGGTACCAGCTTGTGGGAAGCGGTGGCTGTGGTGTTAGGGTAACACGCACATCCGAAGACTCGAAGGTGATCGTACCGAGGAGGGGTACCGAAAAGAGCGTGGTGTGGCGTGGGAGCTGGGCAGGCAGCGGAAGGAAGACGGTTAAGGAGATAGGTGGAGGTGTGCAAGCTCTCAGCCCAGAAGCGAGCAGGAAGCGACGCCTGAAGCATAAGAGTGTGCATGGTGTCGTTAGTGGTGCGAATCATACGCTCAGTCTTGCCATTCTGAGAGGAGGTGTACGGACAAGACATGCGCAACTGGACACCGTGAGAAAGGAAGAAGGCACGGGAGGTGGAGTTGTCAAACTCACGACCATTGTCACACTGGACGGCCTTGATGGTGAGGCCGAACTGTGTGGACACCCAAGCGAAGAAGTGAAGAATCGCGGGGAAAGCATCAGACTTCGCACGCAAGGGAAAAGTCCACGAATAATGAGAAAAATCATCGACCACCACAAGATAGTACTTATATCCAGAAATACTGATGACAGGAGATGTCCATAGGTCGCAGTCTACAAGATCAAAAATGCTGGCTGCATGTGAAGAAGAACTATGAAAAGGAAGACGAACATGTCGGCCCAACTGGCACGCATGACACAAATGCTCATCATGAGCCCGAGTACATGGAATGTCGGAACTACGACTGAGCTGTATCAAGGCATCACGTCCAGGATGGCCGAGGCGCCGGTGCCAAGTAGTGGAGGAAGTAGTGGCAGTGAAAGCAGCTGACAAAAAGGACGGCGAAGAAGATGAAGCAGCAGTCGGGAATCGAAGAGTGTAAAGGGGCCCCGTGCTGTCACATCGGAGCAGAGGACGCCGGGAAGCCAAATCCTTCACAGTAGACCAGAAGAGTCAAACTCCACAGAACATGAATTGTCAGCTGTAAAACGACGAATTGAAAGATGGTTGTGGACTATAGAAGGGGCAACAAGAACATCAGGAAAACGAAAGGAGCCATGAGCGCCGGCGGCACCCACGGAAGTGACTGGAAGACACGAACCATTTGCGACCATGATGGACGAAGGGTGAGAGGAAGAGGGAGGGTGAACGGATGAGAGTATACCAGGGTCAGGGGTGGTGTGGTAGGTAGCACCCGAGTCGGCGATCCACTCTGGACCGACAGGAGGTGTCAGACCCATAGTGCTGAAAGAGCGTGTCAAGGCCTCCTGGTCCCAACAGGCAGGCCCGGGCGAGGCGCCGGAAGGTGTAGCCCACGGAGACGCGGAGTAGGCACCGGGAGGTGGAGCACCAGCGAGCATGGCCGCCGGCGGGAGCCTAGAAGGGCCACATAGAGATGCGCCCTGACCACGGGTTGTGGAAAGAGGGCCATGGTGCACCCTGTGGAGCCGCCGGCGCCTGGTTGCTCCCGCCACGGCCCCCACCACGTCCCCCGCCGCGGCGACGGCGGCCGCCACGGCCCCCCTACCCCCGCTCGGCCCGGAGGGAAGGGGACCAAGAAGAGACGACGGCGGCGGAGTGGACGGACGCGGCGGAGTAGCAGCAAGGGCCGTCGAGGGAGTCGAGGACCCCGACGTGGAGGTAGACCCTGGCTGGAGGCCCTGAGTGAGCTCCTCCATGACAAGGTCGTCACGGACCTGCAGGAAGGTGGGGAAGGGCCGCTGGCGGGTGATCCACGTCCTGAGGTGGGCGTAGCGGTCATTCCTTACATGAGGAAGGTTTGGGGGTGAGGTCGATTGAAAACCTCAGACCTGCAAAGGTCACAGTCAAAGTTGTTCTCTCCATTGTTGTTGCCACTACCGTCAGAGATCCCTCCAAGAGATTTGTTGCGGGTACTCACAAAAAAAAAGATTTTTGTTGCGGGTCTCTCGGGTGACCGCTACTGACCAATGATGGGCCTCCCTGCAATCATGGTACAATGTTTGAGTAATTATTATTATTAGTACAATAATAATCCTGTAATAGGAAGGACATTTTGATGAACTAGCAGGCATGCACATATTTAGGATTGTCATAAGCACGTATTTAGAGGGTGTTTGGATCCAGTGACTAAAGTTTAGAAGGTGTCACACGAAGGTATCGCATGAGGTGTTCAGATATTAATAAAAAAACAAATTACAGAATCCGTCGGTAATCCGCGAGACGAATTTATTAAGCCTAATTAATTCGTCATTAGCATATGTTTACTGTAGCACCACGTTGTCAAATCATGAACTAATTAGGCTTAAAAAGTTCGTCTCGCAAAACAGTCTCAATCTGTGCATTTAGTTTCGTAAATAATCTATATTTAATACTCCATGCATATGTTCAAACATTCGATAGGACAGCGACTAAAGTTTAGGAGGTGGAACTAAACACCCCCTTATTTGTCCTCTAACAAAAAAAAATGTTGGTCAACAAAAAACTTTAAGAAAATATAGAGCATGCACATATCTTATTTTGAAGTCACCACACTAGCAAGGCTCACTTGGTAAATGCGGCCAAAGATTAGCCTAGCTCACTTGGTACGCTCAGGTCGGCTGGCGCTTAAAAGCGTGTTCGCAGACAAGTACTTCACCGAGTGCCTCCAGTGATATCATGACAAGCCGAGAAGTCAAATATTTTTAACTTTTTTTTTTTAGAATTACACAGTACAACGTAGACGCCCATACACGCACGCACACTCACCCCTATGAATACATGTACACAAACCCTACTCCTATGAGCATCTCCGAAAGACTAAACGACTGAGCCAGCAGATCTTGAGGTTTACGAAGTCACCATAGGCGCCTCGCTGTCGACGGGAACATCGCCTATCACTGAAAGTATAACGCCGTTAAATTCTGGAATAAATCCAGAAAAATACGAGCACCTGTGTCAAGACCAAATACATACTAGAGACTATTAATATTTATTGTGCATAATTAGTATCGTTAGATGAATGAATATACTTTCATAATAAACTTATTAAACATATAGATGTTGCTAATAGTTTTTATAAACCTAATTAAATTTGAAGATATTAGATTGTCATAATTATTTGAAGAATCTTTTTCCGTATTTTATGATTTTAATTTTGGTAAGAATAAATATTAGCAATGAAAATTCTAGGCTGTGAGGCAGCTAATGCAATCTGAGGCCTTGTTTAGATTGCTCCTAAATTCTAAGTTTTTACACTCTCTCTATCAGATCGAATCTAGGGACACATGCATAGAGCAGTAAATGTAGATAAAAAAATAACTAATTGCACAGTTTGATTGTAAATCACAAGATGAATCTTTTGATCCTAGTTAGTTCATGATTGGACAATAATTGTCAAATACAAACGAAAGTGCTACAGTGCCAAATTTTTCTAACTTTAGCAATCTAAACATGGCCTGAGTTTCTGAACTGCACACCGTACTCGGAGCAGGCGTGCGGCCCCCGCACCACGCAGGCTTCTTCACGGGTGAAATGACCAAGTCCCATGCGTAGAAACGCTGGTAGCCCTTGGGTCTCAGCTGGACCGTGGATACTCATGGGAAAGTTACGTTGTGACATATTGAAGCAAAGTCACTCAATCTCTGTCCTGTTGGATGCCGAGCCAAAACCGTTTCTCATATCTCTCCTTTTCCTCTCTCTTCCTTTAACTCAGGTGCCACGTCAGCATTTTTATTTAGTTGGCCGGGTATTTAATACTATGGAAACTACCTGTGTTTCAGGTTGGGACTGCCCTAACCGAAATTTTCTTGATATATTCAATGAACACTTTGGCGTTATTCAATGATCTATGATTTATTAGGTTTTTAGATGACGTTAACCGATTTAACCAATTTTTTTTGCGACGAAAGAAGAATTATATTATATGATAGTTGGGTACATCAACACGTTACAAGCACTCTGGATTACAAAATAGTACCCACGCTGTGAATTGTGACATTATATTAACACCAATACAATTATGTCCATTTGTATATTTACATGTATCCTATGAGACTTCATTTGTTAGAAGCATTCTTTGTTGCCTTTTTTTTCTTTTCTTTTATTGCTTGATGCATTTCTTGTTGGATGTTTTTTTAAGAAAATGTGTTGTTGCATCTATACCTAATATTTAATTGTGAAAATTTCTGCACTTCTTTTTGTTTCCGCCTATAATTTCTGTCTGCCCGTTGTCCGTCCGTGGTCATACAGAAACACATCGGTCCTCAGCAGGCGTGCGCTGAGCTATCGACCTGGAACAGGCCAAGGCCCAAGGCCGCGACCGAGGCATCGACGAGGACGTGGTCGTCGAGGGCGTAGCGACGGAGGGTGAGGAGGACTAGGTCCCGCCAACGGGCGTAGGAGGGCAACTCTGGCTCGAGAATGACCGGGACGAGCAGCCGGATGTTCTGAACACCCCCGGCCTGGTAGTGAAGCTGCGCAACCAGTGGATCGGTCGGATCATGCCAGATGACCGCGGTGGTGGACGTGCGGTGACCCGTCGAGCCGGAGAAGGTGGCCCCAATGTCGTGGTAGGTGGGAGGGACGAGAAGCTGCTCAGCCTCGGCGATCTGGCGGGCCAGTGCATCGGCGGCATCCCGCTCGCGCTCCCAAGCGAGAGCAGCCGCACGGACACGGGCCTGTCCCTCTGCGGTCGCTGCCCGGGCAGAGACGAGCGCGGCGGCGAGGGCGGAGTCGGGGCTGGCGCCGTGGAACATGGGCGGCGGTGGTGGCGCGGGGAACTGAGAGGCGCCCTGGGCCAGCCCCCCACCCGCAGCCATGGCTGCAGTGGCGCTGGACGGAGGAGGACGGGGCATGCCCAGACCTTGCGCGATTGCGGCAGCGGCGACAGCTGCGGTGGCCGGGTCCCCGGCGCCCGCGCCCAGGAAAGCGCCCGGGAGGACCGCGGCCGGGAGGTCCTCCGCGCGCGCGCCCGCGCCGTGGCCCGCGCCGTGGCCCGCGCCTGCGGCTTGCGCGCCCGCGCCCGCGGCGGCTCCCGCGTCCGCGCCGTCGGCCCCCGCGCCCGCGGCCAGAGCGGCGGCGGCGCTGGGTCTGCTCGGGGCGGCGACGGCGGGTCTGGCTGCGGAGCTCGCGACCTGCGCCCAAGTCGAGGAAAGGGGGGGAAGGAGTGAAAGTAGGTGGGAGGAGGGGGAGGAGGCCGCCCGGCCATGGCTGCCGGCGGCGGGCCGGCTGCGGCGGCGCCTGGCGGCTGGCAGGGGAGGGGAGGGGAGGGGAGGAAAGAAACCCTACCATGTTGGAAATTGTCACTCTATTGATTTGGGCTAACCCTAGAAGGGTAGCTATATAGTATTGCATACATGGGCCTTATGGGCCTAGCCTCATGGGCCTAATACTCCTATACTCCGACAAATATGACATTTCAGACACAAAAATAGGTGAATATGACGTTTCAGACACAAAAATAGGTAGAGAATAAGTCATATATACTGTCTGAAATGTCATACTTAATTGACTGGTGGTAATACTAGATAAAATTTTCTAATATTATTTCAGTTGATAATTTTCTAATCATAAATACGTTGATCCCTGCTACTCTTTTATCAGGTGATTTCTCTTAAGCCAATGAGGACATTAAGAGAGATACGCACTGATGTGTGCCCTGTAAGTAGTTTTCTTGACCAAGTTTCTTCTGCTGCTTATCTTTTCTCTTATGGTTGTACTCGTATTTTTATTGTGTCTTTAGGCCCTCAGCATACAACAGCTAGAGCGAATAGTTAGTATGTACTGGGATGATGTGAATGGTACAAACACTATTTCAGCAGAGGTAAGTTGGTCAGTTTCCCTAATATAGTTTATGATCTTTAGCCACATTTGGTTTGTGTTCTTTTCCAAATGACATCAGCTGACAAATCCAACCTATCTATCTATAGTTTACATCAAGCTTGAAATCTGCGGTACGTGAGGAATCAAATATGGCCACAAGTTTTTCTATACTGCTAGATGATGATTCCAGGTTTGTTATGTGTGAAAAATGTTATCCACATTATTTTCAAAATAAATATATTACTACTGATATTTAATGGTTTCCCTCATTCATTCCTTAATGCAGTATACCTTTTTCACTTGATGATATTACAAAGACATTGCCAGTCATTGAGGTGGCTGATGATGACTTTCTGCCTTTTGTCCATGAAAACCCAAGCTTTGCGTTTTTATTGCAAAGAGGGGAGTAGTCAATTTTTTCTCACCATGGTGACTTCACCCACCTGTGGATAAGTCAGGATTCCTGCCTAGGATGTACAGTACTCGTGATTCTTTTTTACCAGGTAGCAAGGCATTAAAGATTAGATGCTAGGTGAGCAGTGAGCTTATAGGCTTCTGGTTTTTATTGATTTGTTTGTTGATTGTATATTTGTATTCAGGTTTTCCTTGCCATTTTTTCTTTTTGCAGTCATTTTTTGGGCTTGTATACTAGGGGCTAAGGGCAGAAGGCCCTGCCCTGTAAGCATAGTAGCACAGGGTTTTGCTGTAGGTAGGGAAGCTGTACATGTGTTGTAAAGGATTATAAAAAGGGGGAAAGTAGCGTAATCCTGCTGGTGTGTAGTGATGGTTTTGTGGTTGGTGTGTTGCTTACCTTTGATCAATGTATTATTAGTTCGTCATATATTATTTATTGTACTGCACACCAGTTCCATTGTAGATTACTTACACGCTGAAGACTTTGGTCTGGGATGCCAGTCTTAATGAGTAAACTGTTGCAGTACAGAAATGTCATGTTTACTTCCAATCTTCTGTAATGAACACTAAAATAATTACTGATTATTTTTTGTTTTTGTTCTCATCCTGATGCAGTTTTATAGAGAGAATTATCTATTTGGCACTGAAACCGATTGTTTTTGTTTTTGTTCTCGTCGATATCCTCCGGCTTGAGCAGCTTGTCGTGCACCGTATGAGCGAGGTTCCGACATGCTTGCACTATGTCCCTCCGCCTGCCTGATTGCCAGTGTCAGGTCGAGCTGCGATCTGTTCCGTGTGGCCTCGGCTTCTCTCGCGGTCTTCTGAAGAGAACGAAAACCGGCAGTCTCGAGGAGTCGCCGATTACACGTAGGCACGTAGCCGAATTCTTTCCCTGTAAAATGTGAAGAGCAAAAGCTAATGACATATCATCACGGGGTAGCAATTCAGAATATATCGAGGACAGCAAAGATTCCGTCGTATCTACTAGCAACTTGGTTGTGAGGTTTGCTGTCAGCTCCATAGAGTGTTCGAATGCACCTGCATGACTGCATCTTATCAGGAATGCCATTACAGAGTACAGTCAAGTGTGAGGCTATTAACTGACGGCGCAAATGCATACCTCAAAAGTTCAGCTACGCTTTCGCGGATCGCTCGCTCAAGCTGCCACATCAAGAATTCCACTTCCACCTGCGAATTGGCAAAAGGAGCCGGTGAAGCTCGTCGGAGGCAAACAAGGCGACGACGCGCGGGGGCGGGAAGCATACCTTGGGCCGGCTCCGGTTCTCGTGGCTCGTGGGAGAAGGCGAAGGCGGTGAGCGCGCGAACGCCCCAGGCGCGGGAGAGCTGCATCACCTCCTCCAGCGCGCGGCGCCCGGCCTCGTGTCCGGCCGCGGACGGCAGCCCGCGCTCGCGTGCCCACCGCGAGTTCCCGTCCATCACCAGTTCACCACAGCCACGTGCCGCGGCAACGACTCCGCTCGCAGCCCCGCGTCGTCCGCGTGAGGGCGCACGCGGGCCGGCCTGGCCGCCGCCAGCCGACGCCTCCTCCGCCCCTTCGTCCTCTTCTCCGGAGATTTTCATCGATTGCGGCACGTGCGAGTAACTGCGGCCACAGGGGTATTTTCGTCTCCCTCAAAATAAACTGACAAAGTCCACACGATCAACTAATAGATGACTAGACGTCAGTGTTATTTACGGAAGAAGATTTAAACTCGGCACGATCAACTAACAGATGACTGTGTTCTAACGACCAAGGTTGGCTTGGGCCAAGCAGGCATGCGGCAACTGTTGAGAAGGCAACGGTTATGCCATTTTACCCTGAATCCTTATTGAGCGCGCATGCGTCACGAAAGTGCCGACACATGGACACATGTCGACGCGGGATTGGAGGCAGGCACGACATCCGACAGCGACGTTTCTTCTTCATCTGGTTACAGTTAGGGGAGGGAAGTCTCGGCCTTAAGAAGGGAGCTCAGGGGAAGGGCAGCCAGGCAATTCAATCGGGAGTGAGCGAGGCGGCGCCACCGCCGTCGAGTAGGCAGGGGAAGATAACCGGTGGGCGGGGTTAGCTGCGGGGGCGGCCAAGTACAAGGTTAGGGGAGGGCGGGGCGACAGCGAGTGGTGGGCGGTGAGGTCACCGACGGCGGGGTAGCGGGAGAGATAGTCGATTGAGAGTAGGGAAGGGCGGAGTAGGAGCGGGTGGGTGAGGGCGGAAAGGTAGCGGCAGTCAAGGCGTTGGTGGAGACCGGCGGCGGGCAGAGCAGTTCAGGAGTTTAGGATGTCGGCCGAAGGAAGAAGAAGCAGTCATTGGAGGAAGAGATAGGAACTGCTTGTCACGATAGAAACGGACATGTGCGCATCAGTTAAGAGAGTGGATTAATAGAATATCTTGTCCTGGAGAACACTGATGCGCGGTACCATAGTAGTAGCTCTTCGTGCGGTAGACACAATGACCTAGCACGTGCGCGTGTGGCCTAGACAGCGGAGCAGTGCAGGCGGGCTCGCTGGACATGCAACAAAGCAACGTCGGTTAGAGAGTCGAAGGTGCCCGCATGCTCGATCACGGCCCCTACGTGATATGGTGCGGCGTCACAGACCCAACAACTCTATCTTACTACTGCTAAGCATAAGGGTGTATAGTAGTTGGGGTGGAATTGTGTAAGAGCATGTGTTAGATATACATGGTTTGTTACGGGTTTGTCTAAAAATAGCTCAAATTAGTTATGGTTGGCTAGCTAGTTAGCTAACACTCATATTTAGATATAATATAGCTAATTTAAGCTAAAATTAGCTAGGTAATAATTAGATCATAGTATCAAACATGCCCTAAGTCGAGTAGGAGGTTGTGGCTGGGCTCTGCAGGCTCTGCAAATATTCAGAACTAAAGAATCGGGCAAGCAGCTTGCGCGAATGGTTTTTTTTTAGCAAAACGCGCGAACGGTTAATTAGCTGGCGCAGGGCGGCAGGGCTGTCAATGGGCTCTATTTGCTCATGGCACAGATCCACCCAATCATTCAAACGGTATGATTGGGTTTGGTTGGGTGACCTCCCAATTTTTCCCAAAATCCGATTTCCCCGCCAATCTAAAAATCATTGTTTTATCCCCTATCTTTTTTAAAACTGTCCGATTTTACACACCCTGCAGGTTTGACAACGGTTTTGACTGATGAGACATCATATCATATCGTATGTGTGGACATGGCGTGTAAATTAGACCACGTCTATAGTTCGGAGACGTATAGACTTTATAAAAAATATAGAAATAAATTTTCAAAAGTTTTTTCTAAAATCATGCTCTATCTTAAAGTTTCTAGCTTGAAATTATTTGAATCTTATATGGTTTCTTTTTTGTGTTTATTTGGTAGTAGATGCACTCGTTATCTATTATAACTAGTTTATGTTGATGACAGAGACTAGGAAGGAGTTAAAACGACTTCGAGCCTTCGAGGATAGCATAAGTGTTGTGGACGCATATTACTCTATGCTTGTGATTATGTGGTTCTAGATCCTCGTATATCCTAGCCTAGCATTGTTTGTTTCTTCTAGATATGTAATTTGTAGGGGTTTTCAACAGATTCTTAGTCATTCCTTACATGAGGAAGGTTTGGGGGTGAGGTCGATTGAAAACCTCAGACCTGCAAAGGTCACAGTCAAAGTTGTTCTCTCCATTGTTGTTGCGGGTACTCACAAAAAAAAAGATTTTTGTTGCGGGTCTCTCGGGTGACCGCTACTGACCAATGATGGGCCTCCCTGCAATCATGGTACAAATGTTTGAGTAATTATTATTATTAGTACAATAATAATCCTGTAATAGGAAGGACATTTTGATGAACTAGCAGGCATGCACATATTTAGGATTGTCATAAGCACGTATTTAGGGGTGTCTGGATCCAAATATTAATAAAAAAAACAAATTACAGAATCCGTCGGTAATCCGCGAGACGAATTTATTAAGCCTAATTAATTCGTCATTAGCACATGTTTACTGTATCACCACATTGTCAAATCATGAACTAATTAGGCTTAAAAAGTTCGTCTCGCAAAACAGTCTCAATCTGTGTATTTAGTTTCGTAAATAATCTATATTTAATACTCCATGCATATATCCAAACATTTGATAGGACAACGACTAAAGTTTAAGAGGTGGAACTAAACACCCCCTTATTTGTCCTCCTCTAACAAAAAAAAATGTTGATCAACAAAAAACTTTTAAAAAAAATAGAGCATGCACATATCTTATTTTGAAGTCACCACACTAGCAAGGCTCGCTTGGTAAATGCGGCCAAAGATTAGCCTAGCCTAGTTGATGCTCAGGTCAGCTGGCGCTTAAAAGCGTGTTCGCAAAAAGTACTTTACCGAGTGCCTCCAGCGATATCATGATATGCAAGACAAGCCAAGAAGTCAAATATTTTTAACTTTTTTTTTAGAATTACACAGTACAACGTAGACGCCCACACACGCATGCACACTCACTCCTATGAACACATGTACACAAACCCTACTCCTATGAGCATCTCTGAAGGACTAAACGACTGAGCCAGCAGATCTTGAGGTTTACGAAGTCACCACAGACGTCTCGCTGTCGACAGGAACATCGCCTATCACTGAAAATATAACGCCGTTAAATTCTGGAATAAATCCAGAAAAATACGAGCACCTGTGTCAAGACCAAATACATACTAGAGACTATTAATATTTATCGTGCATAATTAGTATCGTTAGATGAATGAATATACTTTCATAATAAACTTATTAAACATATAGATGTTGCTAATAGTTTTTATAAACCTAATTAAATTTGAAGATATTAGATTGTCATAATTATTTGAAGAATCTTTTTCCGTATTTTATGAATTTAATTTTGGTAAGAATAAATATTAGCAATGGAAATTCTAGGCTGTGAGGCAGCTAATGCAATCTGAGGCCTTGTTTAGATTGCTCCTAAATTCCAAGTTTTTACACTCTCTCTATCACATCGAATCTAGAGACACATGCATGGAGCAATAAATATAGATAAAAAAAATAACTAATTGCACAGTTTGATTGTAAATCACAAGATGAATCTTTTGATCCTAGTTAGTTCACGATTGGACAATAATTGTCAAATACAAACGAAAGTGGTACCGTGCCAAATTTTTCTAACTTTAGCCATCTAAACATGGCCTGAGTTTCTGAACTGCACACCGTACTCGGAGCAGGCATGCGGCCCCCCGCACCACGCAGGCTTCTTCACGGGTGAAATGACCAAGTCCCATGCGTAGAAACGCTGGTAGCCCTTGGATCTCAGTTGGACAGTGGATACTCATGGGAAAGGTACGTTGTGACTTGCTGAAGCAAAGTCACCCAATCTCTGTGCCGAGCCAAAACCGTTTCTCATCTCTCCTTTTCCTCTCTCTTCCTTTAACTCAGGTGCCACGTCAGCATTTTTGTTTAGTTGACCGGGTATTTAATACTATGGAAACTACATGTGGTTTCAGGTTGGGACTGCCCTAACCGAAATTTTCTTGATATATTCAATGAACACTTTGGCGTTATTCAATGATCTATGATTTATTAGGTTTTTAGATGACGTTAACCGATTTAACCAAAAAAAAAATTTACGACGAAAGAAGAATTATATTATATGATAGTCAGGTACATCAACACGTTACAAGCACTCTGGATTACAAAATAGTACCCACGCTGTGAATTGTGACATTATATTAACACCAATACAATTATGTCCATTTGTATATTTACGTGTATCCCTATGAGACTTCATTTGTTAGAAGCATTCTTTGTTGCCTTTTTTTTCTTTTCTTTTATTGCTTGATGCATTTCTTGTTGGATGTTTTTTTAAGAAAATGTGTTGCTGCATTATATCCTACAGAAGCATAATACGTATTGCATTTAGCCTATTTAACCAAATCTGTTTTGGCTGGTTGACTTTTTTAACAGTAAATTCGGTTAAAATTTTGCCAAAACCAAAACTCTGCACGACCGATTTCACCAAATGCGGGGGCCTACATATGATACAACAGACCTAGACCAGCCAGGCTTGTTGCCTTAGCCAGGCTCTAGCAACCAACACAACCTATAGGATGAAAATATATATCTTTCGAGAATGATGGACTTGAGGGCTCTTTCTGTTCGTTGTGAAAGTTACCCATGAAAAGCCTATTGCAATAGTGAAAGTTACCCATGAAAAGCCTATTGCATATGAACTATTGCAACAGACAAGCAGAAGGTTCGAATTTTGTTTCATCATCTTCAATTGCAGCTCTAGCACTCTAATACGATCACAGCATGAATGACATAATTATAGGGATGGCTCAAGTAATCCTTTCTCAATTGCCATTGTCATTATGCACTAGGATTATGGCTACTTGGACTTAGTTGATTTCTTTTTCTTTTTTTGCCGCAATTCATCATTACTTGCGAGATATGATTCAGCTATGACACTCTCCTGGGCCTCGTTCTTTCTAAACTCCTTTGCCTTTTTCTGCAAATAGATAATAAATTTAGGATGATAAGTGGCCGTGTTAATTGAAAATTCCCAATACTCCTGAACAAGTTATCAATAAAGCCATTGGTATAATAAAGCACAAAACAACAGCAAGTTACCTTTAATGACTTTGCTATATCAGCTATCTCACTGTTGTCAGTGGCATTCTTGTCAGATTCAGATGGACCTGCAGTGTTCTCCTGCAACAAATAACGAAGAATGTTTCAATCATGATGAATGCAAGAGAAGGAAAATCGCAACAATACTTAAAAAGGGAAGATATTCTAACCTTTGGAGGAACAAATGCAGCCTCTCTCTTTCTTTTGTTTTCTTCAGCTCTCCCAGATTGCTTCTCCAGCTTCTCTTGCCATTTCTTTGCTGATTTCTTTTTGTCACTCATGAAATACTCACCATTCTCAAGTTCAAGATCAATCTACAAAATTCAGAATGATAAATCAATCCAGAGCACAATATGCAAAAGGAGAATATCAAACAATATAAGCACCTTCAACTACTACACCCATGCAAACAAAGACAATTAAGTGGCTCACTCCAAATTCAAGTAGCATACTAGAAAGAGCACTGATCTTATACAAAGAAAAAAATGTCAATGAATTATTCGTGTGCATGGACAGCTAACATAAGTTTAAGTTACAGGGCAGGATTGGTAACCACTAATCATCACTAACTGCCTTAAGTAATAATAAGATGCAGATGAAAGATAATTTTAACCTTACCTTGCTAGGCTGTTGAGGCGGTGGAAAGGGTGTGTACGGTTTCTTCTCCTTAGTTTGAGGCTTCTTCTGCTTGACATTCTTCCTGAAAAATAAAAAAGGGGTGATAATCAGATGGACACAATATACTTGATGCTGAAGCTCTAAAAGAAATATGATGCATGTCCTTACTTCTTGAACTTTGGGAGAAATCTATCCCAGTTTTCAGTGGCTAGAGCAGGATTTTTTGCTAGCTCACGTTTGATTAGTAGTTCCTATATAGTTAAACAATAACAATAAGCACCCAATAATCCATTTCTTGTTAACATCCCTTCAAAATAACATCAAGGAAGGGTGAAACCAATCACCTTGATGTGGTACACTGGATGCTTTACATTCTTTATGCAATCCTCTACAATCCTTCTCACTTGTTTCAGTCCCCTTCCTCTATAGTTGCCCATGGCTGCAACAGTATTTCCCTTTCATTGGGAAAGACAACAGCAATAATAAATGGTGTCAAAGGGAGGAAATCTAAAATGTACATATAAAGGTAAGAAATTATGAAAACCTGCACTAAGATGTAGCAGCCAGTCAAAATCTCAATAGCCTGTAGAACATGAAAAAATGTGTAAGCAACAAAGGGATCTATGATTATTCTGAGTTTACGGCACTAAAGGAGGCACCCATAGGAATAAGAACAGTTTTTACCTTGAGTGTAGACAAGTTAGGACCTAAAAGCCGTTCCCTCCTTTTAACAAATCGTTCCTGCAGATAGCATTATAAATAGACAGGAGGATGAGTAAAGTTCAAACAGTGAGGAAGGGCAATAAATCTCTAATTACAAAGCATATTTTCATATGGTCAGATAGCATTATAAAAGATTTTCAGGTCCATTATTTTACCTATCGAATTATACAAATTACAAGAATGGTCTTTGCACAAAGGAACATATCATAGCACAGAGAGAAGCACCTCATGATGTTGAGTAAATTAAGTCTAATCTTCAAAAGAGATCTGAAATCAAACTTGCAATGAAAAGGTGTCCTACCTTATTTCTCACAAGACCACCAGTCTTAATAATATCACAGTTCATCTCATCATCAAGAATTTTGATTGCCTGCAAAAATAAGTAGTAGTAAGACCTTGAAAAAACTGCAGATTAATCTCAATTCCACTCAGATCACGAAGCTGCCACCTCGAAGTGCAAAAACAAGATCCACGTAGTACCTTGATACCTGAATACACAAGGGATCATACGTCATACCTGAGGCGCAGGGACGCTCCTGGACAATAGCTTAATCAGTTCCCTGCCCTTGATAATAATGAAGGGGTCCCTTGTCTTCCTGGTGGTCGAAACAGTCATGGATCCCTCCACCTACACACACAGCAAGGGAGGCTTCAGATCCATGCACGGAGCCAGCGGTGGGGCTAGGGGGGCTCTAGCCCCCCCTACCGCTGCTGAGCCAGTGGAGCCCTTGGTGCTCCCCTTCCAATTTTAGACACAGATGTATACGGTAGGGTGGGCTGAGACCTTTATTTTTATTATGTATTTTGTGAATTTCATCGTTAATTAATGTTTTCAATATAAGACTACTTCAAGCAATTACATTTTTTCTATTGTGAGGGGTTATAATAGAGCTAAGTCATTGTAGCACTTTTGTTCAGCCCCCCCTAAATTTTTTAAGGCTTCGTCCCTGTTCAGATCATTTGGTTACCACATAATAATGTCGCCACCCAATAGCAATTTAAAAAAAGGCTGATAACTCATCACGTACCAAATTGAGCTCGCACGAGATCCCGTGCTCCTTCAATGCGCCCTTCACGAGCGGCCACGCCTCCTGCAGGTACTTCTCTGCACCCAAACCAACAAATAACACCTCACGAATTCACCTCCAATAAACTTCAATCCCATGCGTTCCATCGCGAAAATCGCGGTAGGCAGGACGGGCACAGGAACAGATGCTTGCCTCGGTACTGGGGAAAGAGGGTGGAGAAGGAGCTGACGTCGAGCATGCCGCCCTCGTTCCAGGCAGGGTCGAACTTCTCGATCTTCCAGCGGTCGATGTTGGGGTCCTCGTCCCACGGCTTGGGCTTGTCGTGCTTCCCCTTCCGCCGCCAGTTCCTTCCCTGTGCCTCCTCGGCATCCTCCGCCACCGCCGCCGCAGCGTTCGCTTCGTCCTCCGACGCCATGGCTGAGAAGAAAGAGGGCAAGTGCCTGCTGGACCTTCGAGGAACTGGAACAGGAAGATGAGGCGATGAGGTTAGGGTCGCCGTGCAGATTAGGGTTGATTCCTCACTCCTCAGGCTGCCGCCGCCGGCAGGGAGAAGAGAGAATGGGGAAGGGCGGGGGGCGACTAGGAGGGGCTTTGGGGTTTTTGGTGCGCATTAATGTTTTGGGCTTGGTGGGCTTTGGCGGCGTTTTTACGATGAGGCCACCACTGCGAAGTCCATGGTGAATGAATCAGTGACGGGCCGGGCAGCCGCATTGGCCCAGCCTATGGACAACGATAAAGTTACTTCTAGGGCATCCATCCACATCGGACGGACTCGACCCGCACGAGCGCTCGACTTGACCGACCCCACCCGACTCGCCATCCTTATCTGCTCGCCCACCTTCTTTCCCGAGCGCGCCGCGCCCCCTCCTCGCTCGCTCTGCTTTGCTTGCGCCGCGCGCCCGCTCTCCGCTCGCTGCGCACCGCTGCTGCTTCGCGCCGCCCTCGCTGCTGCTCTCCGAGGGAGCCACGCTCGCTTGAGCTCGCCGCTGCCCCGTCTGTTCGCGCCCCCCTTCCTTCCTCCCTCTCTTCCCTCCTTTTTCCGCGACCTCCATGGCACCGGAGTCGGGAGCGATGGCGACGGCTTTCGGCGAGCCACGCCATCCCCTTCCTCCCTGCATCCCTCCTCTCCCATCCGTGAGTTTTTGGCAAGGTAGGTGGAGTCTTTTTTATTTGGATCCAAGCCATGCTCCTCCTCCTCCCCCTCCTCTCCCCTGTGGATCTAAGCTCTCCTGCTCCTCCTCCTTTCTCCTCCTCCTACTCGTCCTCTGGATCTGTATTTGAGACGCAGTGGTGGCTAGGGTTTCCGGCAAGATTTGTTGCACCAGGCCTGTTTATGTTGTTGCAGTAGTGTTTTTATTGCTGTTGCACAAGCATTTTCTTCTTTTTTGTTTCATTAGTTTTTGCTGATGTTTCATTCTTGCATTGTCGTTGTTGCTCTGTTTATGTTGTTTGCAGTAGTGTTTTTTTTGCTGTTGCAACAAGCATTTCTTCTTTTTGTTTCATTAGTTTTTTGCTAATGATTCATTATTGCATTGTCGTTGTTGCGGTAGCTTTGGGTTGTTGTTGCAACAAGTATGCATTTAGCATTTTTCGGATGTTGCAGTAGCTTTGTTCTGTTTGTTGCAGTTGCTTTGATTTGATGGTGCAACAAGTAATTTTCTTTGTTGCAACAAGTAATATATTCAGTTGATGTTGCAATAGGGTTTCAGTTTGATGTTTTAGTAGTGTTGCTTTGTTATTTCAGTTTCTTCATCCTACTGTTGCAGCGGCATTGGGGGGTGGCGAGCTGGGGTTGGGCTCTGGGGGCGAGCTGGCGGTGGGCGGAGGTGCTGGGGGGAGGGCGAGGTCGGGGGCAAGCAGATCCCATGGGCGTTGCAGGCAGGGCGGGGTTCGACCTACTTTTCCTCCTCCGCACGCGTGGAGTGCGAGGATGTTCCGATCTACTTCCTCCTCTTCGCGGGGCGTGCTTGGGGCGACGGTAGCGGGTGTGTTTGCCGTTCTTTTCGTTTCTTCTTTCTTTCTCGTGGGAGGGCGCGTTCCAATGCGGGAGGGCGCGTAGGGTGCTAGGTGCGTCCGGACGGCCCCGTGGATCCGGACATCCGGGCGCTAGAAGCGCCTTGGACAAGGATTTGTCGGCTGTCGCTGTACATCTGAACTTCGTGGAAGTACGAGATTATTGTGCCGACAAACAAAACGTCGGAGCAATCCCATATGTGGCATATGTAAAACTTTTTTTGTTGAAACTCAATAGGCTCTTAAGGCAATGTGATTGGAACCAAGTGCTCAGCCAAATCGTGAGCAACTAGAGAGTTTACAAACTCAGGGAGGGGGTTCAACCATCCAAACGATTGTCCCAGGTCCCAACTCAAACCCACCTTCACAATTTCATGTGCTATAGAATTACAAGAGCGTGGAATATTACGAATACTATCACATCTAAAATGGTTGGCGAGGAGCTCACGTATGCCGATAAAAAAGGACACCTTCAGGTGCTAAGTCTCGGGCGCTCGTGGTTATTGTCTCCCTCAACAAAGCATTGTCGGTCTCCAGCTCAATCCTCGAGATCCCATACATCTCCGCAGCTTCCAACGCAAACTTGCATGCCATTGGATATTATAAAAAGCGATAATGATTTGGTGAGGGCGTCCGTATGTCCGGACGCGCCTCTCTGGGCCTGCGGACTTGCCCGGCCTACTCCCCCTCATAGCCCATCTAAAAAAATCAACGGATACATTTCTCTTCCGGCTCCAACCGACCCCGTTCCTCTCCATTGCGTGCGCCGCCCGCTCCCTCCATGGCTGGCAGTGGCGCCCTCACCCACCCCAGCGCACGCGCCCTCCCCTACACCGAACGTGTGGCCATAATTGGCTCCCTGGCCAGCGGCGGCGCCCTCACACACCTCGGCAGCTCCTTCCCCCACACCGGCGGCTCCCCTCGCCCCACCCCGGCGTCCTCCCCCATAGGGAGCCCCAACGCCCACAGATCCGATGGCCCTCTCTCCCACACTGGTGAGATCCATAGAGCACGAGCGAGATCCTTTGGAGGTGATGTGTCGGTGTTGCAGGGAGTCGGTGGCTCTCCCCCACCCGGGCGCAATGCTCTTCCCACCCCTGGCGGCGCCCTCTCTCACCCCGGCGACCGTGCTTCCCCTACCCCGACAGCCATGGCGCTCTCTGCGCTAGGCTCTCTCTCTCTCTTTCCCCCTATGTTGCAAATGTACGTTTCAACTGTTTCAGACATTTCATAAGCATGTTGCATTTGTTTCGTATAGATGTTGCAAAAGTAGATCGGGAGATATTGCACATGTTGCATATGTTGCAAATGTTTCAGAAGCATGTTGCAAGCGTATGTTTCGAGTGTTTTCATAGGTATGTTTCGTCTGTGTTTTCCAGACGCATGTTCCAAGTGTGTGTGTCTGTACGTTGCATATGTTTTCACATATACGTTGCATGCGTTTTATTTGGATGTTGCGTATGGTTGCAATGGTTTTCAAGTGTGTTTCAGGTGTTTTTTCAAGTGCTTCAGAAGCATTTTTTGAAGTGTTTCAACTGCCTTCAGACGTATGTTACAACTGTTGTATTTGGATGTTTGAAAAGTAGATTGGGTGTTGCATCTCTCCTCACCACCATTTGTTGCATCGTCTCTCCCGGAGCCGGCAGAGCATCCACATGACGCCGCGGCCGGGTCCTTCCGAATTAGAGGCGTCGTGCGCCCTTCCCCTCTTGTCACTCTGGTGGCGTGGCCTCGCATGCAGCGTGAAACGAGCGCGGCGCTGCACCGCACGGGGAGGACCTATGGAGGGGGCGCGACGGGGGGCTTACCGAGGGAGCGCGCCTGAGATGGCAGCGTGGTGGCGGGATGTGGGTGTGGAGGAGATAGGCCGCGGATGGGGACGCGTGCACGTATGCTGACGCTATTTCTATATGTTGGTGCCATTTTCTAAGCGTCCGGATGTGTCCTAACGCCGGACGACTGGACGCTAGGTGTACCGTACAAAAAAAATCTAAAACCCGCTCTTCAAAATAATGAGCCCATCAAATAGCAATGTTCTGCATCAAAAAAAAAAGACAACGTTATGCAGCAATTCCTTAAAAAATTGGCTGTCCGATTTTTCTCCATTGCATTTTGAAAGCAGACGTATTAAGGGCATGTTTCATACACATATCTAGTTATTAATTAAGGCTAAAAATTAATCTAAATTAGTTATGGTTGACTATCTAGTTGGCTCACAACTAATTAAAAACTATACCTTTATGTTTGGATACACTAGAGCTAATTTTGGCGTCATCAAGCTAGCAGCAGACCAGAGCACGCGGCGGCCACGACTGAGTCGTGCTCGGCGAGCGGTCGGCCTGCTGCACACATGTGCGTGTGGGGAGGCGGCGCGGCTTGGCCGGGCCCGGGACTCGGAGGTCATCGGAGCTGCCAGTGGTGAAGCACATGGTGGCAGGGACAAGGGCAGGGACGTAGCGACAGCGGCAGTGAGGGCGAGGGCAGGGCGACGGCGACAGCGGCTGCGAGTGCACGCACACAGGTAGGAGGCGCCACGTCGGGACACCCAGCTCCTACATCATGTAGCTTCGAGCGAAGGAGCCGAGCTGGTCGGAGACTCGGAGTCGGATTCCAGTTTGCGCCATAAACCAAGGGAAAATTTGGAGAAGAATTATTCCCATCTACTCGACCCATTGCAGATGCAGTGGGCAGCATTGGAAGAGAAAGCGGAACACAGACTGAAACTTGGCAAATCTTGATCTGCAAATTAAATGAAAAGAAATAGATTAGAAAAGGACTGAAAATCCGATTCAATTTCAATTCTAGCCGGAGCGGAAGAAGCAAACCAGTGGCACCTGTGTTTCATGGGTGAGAGCGGAAAAGCATGTCTGCTCCATCGAGCTTGCCTCTACAACCACCGTTGCGGCGAACAACCTATCGTTGTCGTCGCTAGGAAGTGGCAGCGCGTGAGGTGGAGAGGGACATTGAATCCATGGTCAACAATGTGGCGCTTAAACCATAAGATAAGAAAAGAGAGGAAGGAGAGGAAACGGAAGAGAGAGAGAAGGCTTCGGTAATGGAGATGAGCTGATAGAGAGGACCTGCGAGGGAGGGAGGGAGACAGAGAGATAGAGAGAGAGAGGAGGGAGACGGAGGAGAGAGAGAAGGTTTGGTAATGGAGATAGACTGAGAGAGAGATACAGAAGCGATTTTGAATAGAGTTGGAGGGACGAGCCGAGCAGCCAGCCGAAGTTGAGCAGAGAAAACGAGCCGAGTGTCTTGAGCCGGCTACGTGCATGCATGTGGTCCATGGCCTGCGAAAAGTACACATGCACATGGGGTCCATGCCAAAAAGCAGCCAATGAACGCGCGGGAGCAAGGATATCCGCACCGCACCACTCTCTAAACACACCTCTAAAGGAATATTCCGTCCTCATTGGCGGACCCAAAGGGTAGTCCAGGTAGGCCCAGGACTACCCTGGAATCTGGCCCAAAACTTGTTTAGTACTCAGCAAATCTGGCCCAGCAAAGAAAAAAAGGCCTCATTAGCTAGCTCTCTTCCTACGCTGGCTGCCCAACCCCAGCCCAAGTTGAGCCACATCCGCTCTCGAGCCGCGACTGCTGCGGGAGGCCAGTCTCCACGAGCGCGAGACCGCGAGGCTGCCGCCCACCCGCCCCCGAGCCGCCAAACGGCGAGCACTGAGGCCGACGCCGGCGACCCACACCCGCCGTCCGCGATACCCCGTCGACCCTAGCCGCCGCCCCGCCTGGCACCGAGTCTGAGCGCGGCACTACCACCGCCGCTCGCTGCGCGACCCGCGAGGTCGCGCAGAGCTCCGCAAGCCGCGCGTCTCCACCCACCGGCGTCGGCTGCTTGGTGCTCCAAGCCTCCAAGCTGGAAAGACACGCGCGTGTGGTACTGCTGGTGAGCACCGGATCTTGCCAAATCTCTCAAATCTCGTTATCTTTAGTTAGGGATTTGGACAGGACAGTGAGCACTGCTGCATAGAACTATAAATTTGGGTGTGTGATTCATGGTTGTTGGTTAGAGATTTGTTTGTGTCAATGAAATCAGAGCATAAAATTGAATGATATTTCTTGTCCAATTGAATGACATATGTGCGATTGTGGTTGTGGGTGAAGGGACATGTGAAGAACAACAAGAAATTGTGTTAATTTAAATGTATTAGCGCAATTTAGTTAATTTATGGTCATGTATACTGAACTTTTTTTTTTGGATTTACTGTATGTCATATAAAATTTTTGACTAGGACTACCCTAGTTTCAAATCCTGGGCCCGCCACTGTCCGTCCTAGTCATCTAGGATTCTCACCTCTATACCAACTCCTCTCGCATCCATATTTACTCTATATCATACTCTATATCAACAACCATTTCATATCCTCTCTCCTCTCTCTCTTTCTCTCTCCTCCCTCCTCTCTCTCTTTCTCTCTCCTCCTTCTCTTTTACATGCGCGCACAGGCAAACTCTACCTCTGGCGTGTTACTGTAGCAGACGTACTGTAGCGATTGCTTAAGGGTTGCGCGGCGCGTTGTTCGCTTTATTTACGTTCCGTCTCCTCTACCGAACGCCGGTGCGGACAGCGTAAGCTCCACGACCGCTCATACGGAAGGTATTGCGTTTCAGCCTGGTCTGCGCGGCGACGAGCACCTGCATGCAGCACAGGGTGTGGCCTGGTGCCACACCAGGTGGCCACGCACCAACGCCTACAGCGGTGGCAATTGCGACAACGACGAGCGCCTGCGTGCAACACAAGGGTGTGGCTGGCCTGGCGCTGCATCAGGTGGCCACGCACCCACGCTTGCGGCGGTGGCAATTGCAACAGCGACGACATGCTGGTCCAGGTCCACTCGCGGCTCCAGGAAGCCGTAGGGCTCGAGGTGGCCCTGCACGGCGTCCTTGGCCACCGACTTGGGCCCGAGCGATGCCGCTGGGCGCCGGAAACTTCACCTCCGCTTCTCCTTGGGTCCAGCCGTCTGGGCCTGGACGCTGGCGTCGTGGTCGTCCCCGGGAGCTGCAGCGCCAGCGCCAGCCGCCTGGTCAGGCAGGATGAGCAAGCTTTGGCTGGTGCGTTCGTGTGGGATTACGCCATGGCTTTGCTGATGAGGGAGTCGTGGCCGCTGTTCAATGAAGATCGATGGAGCAACCAATCAAAGGATCGGAGCAGCAGGCTACGGAAGGGGATAACTGTGTAAAGAAAAAAGAAATAGAGGGTGGTTTCTACAAAATACAAACAAAAATGAAGAGGTATGGACCTCCGGTGGACCACTTGAAAAGCTTAGGGACCCGAAAATACAGTTTGAGAGTTCATGGACCTAGATGACACCCCTTTAAAAGATAATGGACCTCGGGTGCATTTTACTAAAAAAAAAACACGATTCAAATGCTCAATAGCCTAAAAAGGTTGTAGGTTTCATATTTGTGATTTTGTGATCCCATACGCGATGTCAATGGAAGCTCTATACCAATCAGTTATGTAAACTTCTCCATTTTATCTTGCAAACGAAAATGTAGATCGTCTAATCTCTTAAGATGTCCAATATCTTTGCTATTAGCTACCTCACGGAAGATAATACGAAAATGTGAATATATTGAATTATTTCTCTTAGCTTCTACTATTTTTACTATATTCGCGTAGTCATAACTACCTGAATTACATAGGCTATTAAATTGATGAACCATTAACTATCAAAATATTGACATAAACCAACGCCACAACCCTCCTGTCATTGCTTCCTCAATTTTAAGATATATCCATAAGTACTTCAATGAAACTCTTTCTCGTCTGGTTACTCTTTATGCTTTTCTCGAGTTCAGACTAAACTAGTCCAAGCACAAGAGATATGTGGATTGGTTTGCTCCAATGGATGCGCATGGGCTGGATCCAACAATGGAGCGCGGCAATGCTGCCCCTAGTTTCTAGTTCAGACAAAATCCAAGCACGATCAAGATTTACTCATCTGTTTCAAATAGGAAAAAAAATCAATGTTTATAAATTTCATATACAAGTTTAGAGCATACAGCTTCTACCAATAAATTTGAATTCAAATGATAAATAGTACTCTTCGTTTGACTTTTTCATGCTCAGAATACGGACGAGTATCTTTGACCATCTTCCGTTGTTTTATCTTTGACGATGCATCTTCCGTCGTTTCAGGTCGATCACAATGACAGTGATATTGTCCTCGCTCCCTCTCGACAGAGCTAGCCTCACAAGACATTCCGCGGCTGCTTGTGAAGCAGGGTCGCTCTCGCTTATTGTCGGTTTACCACCTTCACCGAAACACGTGCCGTCATTTTTGTTGTGCCACCGAAGGATATGTAAGCGAGCAGCTCTGCATGCGTCCTCATTTGAGATGACATCCCATAGCCCATCGCTCGCTAGAATCAGGCAGTCGTCGCCATTTGTGCGAGGAACGACTCTCACTTCTGGCTTTGGAATGATAAATGGTTTTATGTATCTGTCCCCTGCATGGCAATCGAAATTTCCAGTTGATGTTTATGTTAGTAACGGATGGTATGTATATTGAGACAATTAAATGTCATCCAGTGCACATTGAAATTTGTTGAACCGAAAGGCACAATTTCATTTCGATGGTTGAACTGGAGTGAAACTGTCCCAATTTATATTAATGGAAGTGTTTTCGGTGGAGCCAGATGCCCAGAAGCGTCGACAAACAAAACTAATGTCCAGTAGTAGTATTAGCCATTGTCGAAACATCCAGAGCCATTTGCTCAAACCACACCGTAAGTATACATAGTGCTGCTACCTTTGTTCCTTGGAAACGGAAAGACGTTTCTACTCGTATATCTTCTTAACCACATCCGCAAACTTGGTCTGAATAATGCTTTCGCAAAATGAATTTGGGGTTTGCTTCAGTATAAATACATGAGAGTTGGTCTGAATAATGCTTTCGCAAAATGAATTTGGGGTTTGCTTCAGTATAAATACATGAGAGTGTAAGTCTTAAAATCAGAGTGGAGCATGTTGGGGCGGTCCAAGAGGCAGAGGTACTGCTGCCGGCCGAGAACAGAGTCGACATGCGCGCGCGCCTCAACTGCCCAACTACTGGACGCGTCGGCTCTGGCCTCTGGGTTTCACTTGTGGGTCGCAAATCGATGGAAAGGAAAAACAGAGGAGTGAAAAAACAGTGGGAAGAAGGAGCATGGGTACGACACCAACTTTAGATGGCTAGGCTTCCCTTTCTAAAGCCCTCTTTTTTTTGTGCAATGTCTTCATTAATTCTTGAGACAACCTGTAAGGCCGATTCCTGGACGTTACTGAATATTCGCCGATTTCTCTCCTTCCAAAGATTCCAGCATATGTAGATCACCAAACCGTTGAATCTTCTTTGGTGACCTTGCCCACAGTCTCCTCCAACCATGCTCTAAAGCGAGCGCAGTCCTGATCGAACTGTGTCAACTGGGTGTCAAAGTGCTCCCAGGTTAGGATTTGGTTCCATACCACATTGGCAAACGGGCAGAGTAGTAAAAGATGTAAGCATGTTTCTAAAGGGCGATTGCACAACACAGAGTGATCTTAGTAAGGCCATCCCCTTTTTGCAGGTTCTCCGCCGTTAGTATTTTTTCCTGTACCCGGATCCATACGAAGACTTTGCATTTATTTTCCGCTTGAGCCTTCCAAATGAGGTCGCTTTTGAAGATGTCATAGGATCTTTGAACTGAATCATATACGCAGAGCGAGTGTAATAGGATTGTGGGAAGGGAGGTTGGGCAAGGATGTTTTTTTCCCCTGTCTCAGCCCCTAATATGGTTTGGAGTTATTTTTAGGGACTCTACTCACTTGGCACATGGTATAGCGATGGCAAAGTATGGTTTCAATTTTTCTAGCCACCCTTGTCTAAGGCTATAATTATGCAAATTATGGCGGAGAACCAAACAATCCCTATGCTTCTTTTTTTTGCCAAATGAAGTATCTCTTTTGTTTTATCTCAGTTGGTAAATATCAGATCCAACATCCTCGAAAATGAATAATTAATTTGAGATCATGTAACATAAAAGCTGGTTAATTGGCGAGCTTAAGCTATGTTCGGCAGAAACTGTCTCATGCACAAATATTGCACCCAATATTCCACAAATTGGCAAACCTGTGTTTTAAATAAACTATAAGCATAATAAACTATAGGAATTAAGTTTAGGTTTCCATCTCGTTCTGTAACTTTTTTATATAACAAAATAAAGGTGGATCGACACTAGTATAGACCTTGTTTAGTTCCCCCAATTCTCCCCCAAATTCCACTATGCAAAAAGAAGATTCCCCGTCACATCAAAATGTCGGTAAATGCATGGAGTACTAAATGTTGATGAAATCAAAAACTAATTGCACAGTTTTGTTGTACTTTGCGAGACGAACATTTTAAGCCTAGTTAGTCAAAATTTGGATAATTTTTACTAAATACAAACGAAATGCTACAGGAATTCTGATACAGTGTTTTTCTCCCCTGTTCTGTGAACTAAACGAGGCCATAATCGATTTGCGCTGTCCTGTAAGCCTGTCCTGTCCTGTCCTGCTTGGGCATACTGTACATGAAGCAATTCTGTACTACTTACCGATTGACCGTGACATAGCAAGTACGCCAGCGACTCGATGACCATGCCAGTTGACGACGTGCCCTCCTGCGGCCTCAATCCTTGCGCGCTCATCTTCCCTGTCGGGCTGAACCAGCAAAAAGCATACTACTATAAGACACGCAGTTTCACCGTCACTGAAATGCTGCATAACGACTTAACTGAACTATTAGTACGCAGTAGTAAATAATTAATTAGCGAGCAGCACTGGATTGTGTACGTACTTTGTGATCGACGGACAGAGCCATGGGCTCCTTCCCGCGGCAGAGCACCACGCGTGAATCTCCGCAGTTGGCAACTATGACATGAGAAGAGCAGACAAGCGCGACAACGGCGGTGGAGCCGACGTCGTGAGCGGCGACGGGTTCGCATCGGGCCTCGCCGACGCCATCGGCGAACATGAACCTGCTTGCCTCCCCCGACACCTCGTCGTCCACCCTCTGGAAACACTCGCAAAAGGCCTTCTCCCAGAGCTCCTGGATGCCCCCCAGCTCCCCCGATCCCGATAGTCCCCTCGCGGCCGCGGCTCTGCTCAGCGCCTCCCTCAGCACGACGTGGATCCTGTCCCCGCAGTAGTTGGCCACCTCGGAACCGCCGTGCCCGTCGTACACGCCGAACAGGTGCATGGCGGCGGAGGCGTCGACGCCGACCGGCCCGAGCGCGTCCAGCTTCCGCGCGCTCGCAAGCATCCGCACCGGCACATCGGCGAAGGGCGGCACGGCGGCGCACGCGTCCTCCATCGCGTTGCGGTGGCCGCGCGTAGTGGCGCGACCCCACAACGGCACGCACTCGCTGAGGTACACGCTCCTCCGCTTGCCGCCCAGCCCAGCGGCGGCGCGGGCACTACCGTCAGGCTCGGCCCCACCGGCGCGTCCCACCGCCACCGGGCACGCGGCCCCGGCGTCGCCGGTGCAAGCCGTCGCCATCGCAAAACGTAACGGGCCCTGCCGAAGGAAGCCGAACTGCTCCAACGAGGCAACGACCGCTCCCGCTCCCGCTCGCGTAGTCAGGACTCAGGAGGAAAAATGGACCAAACAAGACGTGCGAGTGCGACAGACCGACAGAGGGAAAGCCAGGGGACCCTGGTGCAGGTGAGGTGGGCGCGCGGGAGCTCGTCGAACTGGATGGGCCTCGGTCTCGGGTCGAGGACATTGTAGCTTTGGTACAGTATATATACAGAGAGAAACACGCCGCACCAGGGCCCTGCGTACCGTGCTTTCTTTGTGACGTTGCCCTCTGAACCTGTCACGGCAATCGGAACGTGAACGAACACAGATAACGGCGGAAAGATTAGGCGGGAAGGAACGATGACCCAGCTAAGGTCTCGATGCACGTGGATCCACCTCAAATCATACGTGTTCGAGTGGAATGAAATGAAATTTAGTTTAATTTTACTCCAATCCACTTCAACATACGTGGATTGAGATGAATACATGCACATCTAAACGAGGCCTAAGAGTAACTAACCCTAGAAGAAGATATTTTAGTTTATATATTAGAAAATATATGTCTGTGTGTTGCTATGGGTGAAAGACAATTTAATTTATTTTAATATATATATTTTTAAGTATTTTTATAATTGAAAGAATAATGAGTTTATTTTATAGTGGATTTTTGTTTGTTATACCACACTTTTGCACACCTCCTTTTGTTGTAAATTAGACTTAGACCTAAATCCTAGTGCTAATAATTAGCTAGTTAGTAATAGCTAAAAATATATTAACGGAGTACATTAGTTAGCTAACTATAAGCAGAGATCTGTTTGGATCCACTTGCTACTAGGTGGTTGAATAATTGGCTGAATGTGTATATGAACTATTAGCACATCTTCACCGACTAATGTACTTCCTTTATTCAAAATTATAAGTCGTTTTAGATTTTTCAGGTGCGTAATTTTTGTTATGCATTTAGATATACGCTATGTCTAGATACAATTTTTACTATGTACCTAAAAAAGTTAGAATAACTTACAACGAAGAACGGAGGGAGTACCAATTATCAACACATCCACTTGCTAATTAATAGTTAGCAGGTCTATTAGCGGGCATGTTTGGGTTCTCACTGTAACAGAACCGACCAATTATACGAAATTAAGTAAGAAAATCAACCGCCGGAGCAGACGATTTAACCCACTTAAGCCCGTATAACCCGGTAGTCCGTGAAATCACGAAGGATTTCAAACCAACTCACATACCAGCCAAGATCATAATAAGTTTAGTGGTCACCATCACAAATTACATAAAAGTTTGCATCACAGATACATCAGAGTTTAAACATAGTTATTACAAACCGAGTTCAAATAAAAGTAGCGGAAGCATTTAGTTCAAATTCACCCACACACTCACACAGAGTTCAAGTACAGTGCCAGCTGATGATCATCTCCAACAAAAGCATTAGATGAGACGTAGGGAACGACCACTGCCCATGGTCCTAAGCATCACCCATTGTAGGATAAAGACAGTTGATACAGTAGCCGTAATACATCTGCACATCTGCAACAAGTGGGAACAAAACCCTGAGTACGAGAAGGTACTCAGCTAGACTTACCCGACATAACCAAAAATAAAGTGACACCAAGGAATCATGAAGGGCTTTATAGTGGGGTAGCTGACTCATTTGCAAAAAGGCAATTTTTGGTATTTAAGAATCCTCTTTCCGAAAGCATTAAATCAAATTAATCATTATTAACCTGTCGGCTACATTTGCACCTATACTAGAGTAAACATGTGATTAAACAAGTAATGATAACCAGTGATCAATATCAACTACCATAATATCATATCCATTATAACTGTCCAGGTGTTCCATCAACATTACTACGATGAAGTAACTCAAGTCAAGTGTTCACTATCCAGTGAACGATGGCGATTTGAATCGATTATTAACCAGCTGGTAATTTATTCCTCACACAAACCTCACTCACCCGCTAAAGTGAGATAGTGGTCACCGAGTCAACTATCCAGGTAAAGTCTCAAGTTTGCCAGGAACCACATGTACCCGGGGGCCGTCCGACTGCCCTTCGGTCTTATCATCGCGCCCCCGTGTCCTACCACACCTTCTCCGGTACAGTGCGCTACGGGCAATCTACTCGGCCCGAATAATCTTCCAGTTTCATGGTCGAAAGGTACTTTATCCGACCAGCTAAATGTGACGCATGCGTTCAACATGACTCGAGGCCCAACAACGGTCGGTCCTTAATCGACACAGACGGAAATCACTACAGTCCAAAACCCTGTAAGTCTCCGTCCGGTCTCAACTTCACATTAACACTTAGTTATTTCTCATGACGCCACATTTAGCCAAACAAGATCCAGGTAATCACCTATAGCTCGCAGGTGACAGGAAATCACCCGACTTCTACCGGTCTAAGCCAGCTAAGCATTGACTCGACTGCGGATACTAGGGTAACAAGGATATAGTATACAAAGGTAAACAAGGTATAATGCAGCAACGATTGCAAACAACTCCTGAACGTAATGCATCAATTTAAAGTAGAACATTAATTAAATGTTTTGCAAACCGAGGGAGAAAAATGCTCCGAGGCTTGCCTCTTTCGAAAGAGCTCGGGCGATGATCGGGACACTCCGGAAGATCCTCACCGACCTCCTCGTTTGCCTCGGGCACCTTCTGCTCCTATACCTCGGGCTGCTCTTCCGGCTCCTCGGGAACTGCTACCGGAATTCCTTCTTGCGATCCTGTATGATGCAGATGTATAAGTGCTCATGCATAGGTGCATTGGAGAGATGACATGTAATGATCAGGATGCATGGAATGTAGATGAGTATATTTACTTTATTGGATAGAGTAGAAATACAACTCTTCTACAAGGTAGTCAACATCATCCAAGAACATGTACTACCATACTACTACTACAACCACTATATTAACATACCAAATCACCACAGCAAGCTAAGATGCTTTAAAAATACACCAAAGCAAACATTATTAACTAAACATGCATTAAAAAGGTTAATTAAACCCTAATTGAAACTAGGTTTGCACAACAACATCTATTTTGGTACCACAGAAAAATCTGAGAAAATTACAGTGACTTACTATCATCTAACCTAGCATGCCACAAAAATTTCATTGCATTTGGACTACTAGAACTGCCTACACAAAATAGACAAACTGCAGGACAAAAATGCCCCGAAAAATAGTTTGTACTACGAAAAGTGTCAAACAACAGATTTAAACACTTTTCAACAATCTACACAGTAAATAATCACTGTACAAAAATTATCACACCCATGTTTTATTCATATTTTTCCCTATCAAAAATAACAAATCTAGGTAATGAATAGCACTTGAACTAGACATCAATAATTTCACACAGAACATGCATAGCAAATCTTTTTCCCAGAAACTATATCACAAAAGAAAACTAACGCAAGTGGAACCATATTTTTCTGAGCAATAATGGATTTACTATTCATTTTCTTAGATAAATAGCAATTACAAGAATTAAATAAAACTCCACAGAAAAGTATCTCAAAATCAACATGCAATATTTTTATGCTGTAGATCTACTCGAAAGAAACCTAGCAAAATTTGTTTCACCAGATTTGGAGCACTTTGGAGCAAGATACAAATTTATAAAGCATTTTCACTGAAATACATAATTCCTTTTTCTTTTCTTTTTAAAACCGGCCGCCCTAAATACTAAACGCACCCCGCGGGGTTCACCCAGACCCGAGCCAGGAGGCAGACAGGTGGGCCCCATGGCCCCACTGGCCAGTGAGACAGAAGCAAGGGAGGAGCTCCACCGGCCGGTGCTCACCGACGGCGAGCTCCCCGGCGGTGCCGCGGGCACCGACGTGCTCGTCATGCCAGGCCACACCGCTTGGTGCCCTCGGATGGGCCGACGGCTCATCGGAGCGTGCACGCTGGCATGCATGGCGGCGACGCAGGCGCGGCTCGCCGACGTTAAGCCGACATCGACCGAGGCGAGGCAAGGCAAGGAGCGCGGGGGTTTCGCGGGGTACAGGCGGACCCGGTGCTCGCGCAACGGAGGAGAAGAAGGGGGTGGTAGCGCGGCTGGCCATGCGGGCCACGGCGGTGCTCCCAACCGCGGAGAGGAAGGAGGCGCATGCCGGTCGGACCGGCCAACTTACCTAGGTGATTCGCACGAAAAAGGGCACGGCGAGGTGGAGCAGCGACTGGCGGACGCGAAGCCAAGCGGAAATGGGCGGAGACAGCTCGCTGGCGGCGGAATGCGGTGGCGGAGGTGGCGCTGTGCTCTGGAAATGGCTCGAGGGAGAGAGAGCAGGGCCGGGCGCGGCCTTAAGGCGAGGCCAGGGCGTGGAGGTGGACGCGAGCCCGTCCAGGTGCATCGCCTCCGACCGGAGGTCCGACGCCGCCCACCGCGGCCGGTGGACGAGCTCCACGCGGTGAGCGCGGCAGAGCGCGGCGTGCTCTAGCTGGCGAGCGAGTGCGCGCGGCGCGGGCACGTGCGACGCACGCGAGCGGGAGCGGAGGCAGGCCGGGCTGGCTTGCGCGAGCGGGCCAGAAGCGGGGCGCCGACCCAATTAAACAAGAAAATCATTTTTTCAATTTTATTTTCAATGAATTTTTCAAATATCAGATTTCAAATACCATTTTGAGCAATAAAATGGCCTTTTCTGAAAATGGTCCAAAAATAAAAGTTGCTTAGAATTTAATTCTCTACAACTTTGCTTAAAGATGCATTTTGAAATTCCAAACAGTATTTGAATTGAAAGTTAAAAGCTAAATAAACGAGTATTTTGACCATTTTCAATAATATTTTTAAAAGCAAATTTTTAGAAAATTTTGAATATGAAACTTGCTCCAAAAATCATGGTGAACCATTATAAGTTAATTAGTTAAGTAAACAAACATGTTTCAAGTCCATGTTTCAATGTTTCAAAGCATTGTTTCAATGATTATTTGACATGATTAGGCATGTATGATTATGATGCTTGATGATGCATAACATGCATGATTGCAATGCCTAAATGCTTGCGTAACACCGGGGTGTTACACTCACCTGCTAATGTTGTAAGCTCTGCTTTAATTGTTGACATCATTAAGATGGTTCGCTTGCAAGACTTAAAAAAACAATGCCACATCTAAGTGTGAGCACGTATCCATTTATGGCTTTTATCTCATCAGTATTAGATCCAGGTTGAATCACTATAACCCTACATAGTGAATGCCATAGCTCACATTGCCTTTTGATAGAAGATTACTCTCTCAAGACCATGCTAATGATCATCTCTCGGGTTGGAATCCATTGGCTTAGTTTGCTCACAACAAACGAGATGTCATGCCTCATTGTGCTAGACAATTACATAAGTCAGCCAATGATCTTGGAGTATCTCAATTGATCCCTTGTTATTTGTGGGCTTTTCCTTAATAACACATCAGGGTCGGATTTGAATGATATATGTGCACTAATGGATTATTCCTTTTGCTTAACAAACCTATTGTAATAACATTGGCATTTAAGTGGTCAAATTAGCTTTCTTTCAATCGAATAACATGCAAGAATTTGAATTTGTGCACCTTACTGGTGAACATCGGATGATACTTCGGTTAACATGTTAACCTCATCCTATGATATGATATGCTGTAAAATTTGACCCAATCTCCACCGATGGTGTTCACTACCTTCACCACCGGTTGTATCTAGCAGCCGTGGCAAGGATGGTGCCGTCCAATATATATGGCCTCTCGTGGGATTGAAAAGTTTGGATGAAATTTCCATTCCTCTTGCGCCCAATTTTGGGTACCCGACGAACCTGCTCCCCATCGCTCCTCCTCACCTGTGCTCTTCCTTACCACTGTGCCCGGATGTTGGTTGTGTCTCCTCACTAGCATGCCCGCTCCTCCGGCGTGCCCACTCGTGCTCCCCACCGTTCCTCCTCATCGGCGTGCCTGCTCCTGCTCCCAGCCATAGTTCCTCACCAGCGTGGACGCTCCTGCTCACTGTTGAACCTACTCCCTGCCGGCTCAACTACGCGTTAAGGTAAGAAGCTCATTTTGACTGCACTTGCGAGTCTGATTCCTTGATAGAAATTTGGGCCTAATGTATCTTGTAAAAGACTTTGTTCGGTGACTTATACAATGATACTAATGATACTGCTGAATCCTTGAATATGATCATTTTTTGTCTTTTTTTATTCACATATGACATACATGGATAAAATAAACTGATTTTTTGCCGAAGCACCTTTTGTCATGGCATAAGCTAATCCTCACAAGAGGGGGATGGCAAGGGGAATCATACTCGTCCTTGGCTGTGAGCAATATTGCCAAGGTAATTGAATAAGCATAATTTAATTCATATCTTTCCATTCTGTTTGGGTCTAATTATATTCCCTCATCACCATAGCACACAGGAAAATCATACCTAGTTCTTGCCTATGACCAATATTGACGAAGTAATTGAACAAGCAAATCACTTTAATTCACATCCTTCAATTCAGGTTGGAACTAACTATACTGACTCTTCATAATGGCCCACAGATACTATGACAAGTACTAAAAAAAGAGGAAGAACAATGGACATGATGGGTAAATTAGGTGAACTAACGACTATCGATCTTATTATATGAAACTCTCTAGCCTAGTGTAGGATTTCAAACTTTGCAAATTAATACTTTTTTACTCCCACTTTGTGTTGCAGCTAGCAGCTAGTAGAGGCACATACAAGGAAGTTGTCTGAAGAAGCACAACTATGTCGTTTCATTGCGTGAGTATGTGTAGACAGCATGATGTTGTATAATCAAGGGGCAGCTGGGCACTATACCTAGTCATCGTGGTCATGTCTTTCCTCCTATTTTGTGTTAGCTTAGATTATAGCTCTTGTAAAATATAAAAACTTGTTCTCTGACATATTGTATGGAATTGAAGATTGTATCTGTAGGGTTTTTTTTTTCAATATGCCATTAAGTTTTATTTCAATAAATACCATGAAATGCAATATCATTGTCGGATGACAGAACATTCCATCGGAGAAGACATGGTCATCAATGCCGGATCAAACTTTTTACCGGTGTTAATCAATTACTAATCACCGCCGGATTGCACCACTGGTCGATGGCAACCAAACACTCATCATCACCATATTGCACCACTAACATGCGGTGATCCAACCATCAACGTTGTCGGATCATACTATCAATCGACAACGATTAGAGGATCACCAATCCCAGATAAAACTACGAACCCATGGTGACCACGACGTCCTCACAGCCGGATAAAACAGCAAACCGGCGGTGACCATGATGTCCTTACAGCCGGATTAGATGGCAAACCGACGGTGACCATGGCGTTATAGTCGGATCAAACGCCAAACTGGCGGTGACCTTAGCGTCCTCATAGCTAGATCAAAACCAATGTTGATAATGTATTATCGCTGCCGGTGATGGCTTGGTCATCACCACCGACATATCACCGATGAGGGCCAAAACCAATGGTGATGGGGGGTTCCAACCCGGCAGTGAAGACCTTTTTGTAGCAGTGACCTCTCAACCATCTCCGAGCCTTGCTCTCTCACCATCTTCGTGTGGACCCTAGTTCAACCATAGCTCCATTGAAAGCATTACTCTCCTACTAGTTGCCATTCAGTTACCAAAATCAAACTTGGGGCTTTCAGTCGTCTTGGACGATCCCTCCGCTAGTCTCAGTATGAAAATAACTCAAATGAATACATCGGTCAGGCTTGGGCTAAGAAATTTTTTCCTCAATTTGTATTTTGTTGTCCAGGCCCTACCCACCAAGTGATGCTGGCCGAGCCAAGCACACGGGACTCGGGTTAGACCTAAAATGGTCAGAACTAAATCTTAGAAGCACATTTTGTTAACATGATTATGTTTATTTTTAGTAGAGTAGGGTTGATTTTTAAGCATTTGGTTAGTGGAATGGATGAGAATGCATGGGATGGAGCGGCTCCGTCCATAGCATTTTTTGGGTGAGGAACGGTCAAATTCTAGGATGAGCTCACTAAAAATACACCCTTGCGTGCTCGTCCCAACCGAACAAAGCTTATGTCGTCTTCTTCTTGGGCAAAAGCAGCTGCGATAGGGGGTGGGCGGAGCCACGGTCGATGGCACGGCGAACCAATGGAAGAGCTGCGACCAAGCACTAGTTACGAGCGGTTGGGATGGCTGCCTGCCGGTGGAGCCAAGAGGCCAGGGCATGGTAGAGATGGCTGCAGGCGGCCGAGTCGAGCAAGGGGGGGGGGGGGGGGGGGGGGGAGGATGGCTATGGGGCGGCTGAAGGAAGATAAGGAAGGGAGGCTATTTGACCGATAGGTGGGCTCCAGAGATGATGGTGGTTAACGGATCCGTCATCCTATTTGTTTCCATCCCTCCATCCAAACAAGAAAAAGAAACCGTTCTAAGCTTCCAACCAAACATGACCATGGAATCATTCTATCCTTGAAATATGGAATAGAATCATCACATTCTTCCTCGCTCCTAAACCAAACGCACCTTAAGGTTAACCCGTATTCCCTAAAGATTGTGACTACGAAATGCAAAAACTCATCAGTCAGGGTTCTCCTTTTCCGCTCTAAACTGACAAAGTCCGTCTCCATGCTAAAGACTCTCATCACTTACACTTCCTCAGGATTCCATTCAGTGCAGCGCCCAATTGTGTGAACACTCTCAAATTTATTTTATTCCAGATGCTCGAAATTGCGAACAAAATGAGTGCCCTTGTTGCCTTAATTTCGTTTTGCTTCGCAAGCTATGTCTGCGGTGAGAAACATTTCATCCCTGGCCACGTCCCACTCCACATTTTTTATTGACTAACTAATACACATATGGAGCGAACAGCTTTTCCACTTTAAAATAGTACGAAGAAGGTAAACGGAACAAATTTCTTCGACTACAAACTCCTTGCAGCATTTGTGTTTTGGGTACACCGAAGCGTCCAGTGTCTGAGATATATTTCGATGCCAAACTGCAACGAGCAGGCCTTAAAAGAGTTAAAAGAGATCCCAGGAAGAAAGCACGCTATGTGGAAACAAGTTAAAGAGATAAGGACACTAACCAGATGCCGAACTGCAATAATGATCAGGCCTCAAAATAGTTAGAGCGATAAGGACACTAACCAGCCGGTATAACGTTTCATGCAATTGGGGAAATTAACATGCGCACTCGATGATATTCATGGAGTGCTAAGAGCAGTTCGGCCAACAGACCGCTTAACAGCTGTGCATGCATGCATCTATGCTTTCGTAAACCGCTGTGCACAAAGGCCCGTAAACCGAACAATCAAGTGTTGTAGCAAGCCAAGAAACAAGCTCCAGCTGGAGTGTGACGGGCGCATCCGAGAGAAGTTACTGAAACAGAGAAAAGGGTTCGCCTATATAAAATCTGAATCTAAATAAGGCAAAACCACATGGACGTTAGTCAGAAACCAAGAAGACTGCAGCAGACTCTGCAATCCATGGACCAATCCATTAAGCTTTCGAAGAAACCTGACCTGGCGTATCACATCGGAGACGTGTTTCAAGCCAATGAACTAACACCAGTCCCGTAACCGTCCTTGTCGTGGAGATGAGTTGCTGAAACTGAAACGCAACAAGGGCCAAGGGGGCTCAAGGGTCGGCATCTTTCGCGGTTCGCGCCCACAGCCCACTTGAGATGAGCCTCCCCAACCACGTGCGTGGAAGTTACTCTCGTGCAAATGCACCACCCAAAATTTATGAAAACAATGGTTTTTTCTAAAATTTCACCATATATGCACCTCCTATATCACAAGTTTGTGCACTCACAATGCAAGTGCACCACCCTCTAATTTGATTTAGCTTCGCCACTGCTCATACCATATTACCATACCAAGAAGCTAATGCACAGGATGTCTTTCGTTTATGTACCTGCAAATTCACGAGGTGCGAGAAACACCAGAGCCTCGTCCCAGCGTTGCATCTGATGTAATGTTCAGTTCGGTTTGCAGAGTTACCCTTTTACACATAAACAGCACGCTTACCCAATCATATACTAGTAAACATACAAAATGAGGACGCCAATTATTTGGATGTACAGCAATGGCGTCAACGAGGGGATCCTCTGAGTTCCATGCAGGGGGATGGTTTGACCCAGCAGTTTTTCTGCCTGGATCTCACATCAAAGGTCCAGATTTTGGGTAGGGGAACGAACAGCTCCCGATCTTCTCGTCATGGAAATGCGTGGCCAGGTTGACCGAGGGGTTATTGGAGCTCAGGGGGTTTGCCATGTCCATGGAGTCACCGAAGGGGTCGAAGAAGTCAGAGTACCTCACGTTCGCTACTGGTATCTCTGGCAGGGAGTTCAGTATGCCGTCGAATATCTCATCAGCTTGTGGCACGATCGCAAGCATATCAGCTTCTGCTGCAACGGGGCCTGCATAGTCATGGAATGCTTGTGGAGCTGGCAGTGCGGCAGAGATGTGTATATGTTCATGGACTTGGGGCACAGTGGCAGTATGTTCATCTCCCGCCTTCTTTGCTCCTATGACCTTCACCAAATACACAGCACACAGTAATAAGCACCTACTGGCAGCATGACAAAAAAATATGCAACTTTGTTAAATGCTAATGAGGAAAACTGAGTGAGTACAAAGCGGTTGTTCTCGTCGTCTTTGTATATCACAATGAAGTCTCCTTGCTGAAGGTCATGAGCTTTTACATAATCTCCTGAAATGTTTAAAGAGGTGCGAAAACATAAGAGAACTGGCCTAAAATACTGCTCCCTCCGTCCATTAATGTGAGGCATATTTTGGTAAGAAGAAGGTCTTGGCATTTAATTTCTTTTATTTAGGATATTGCTGCAAAATCGGCATCATATTAAAAGCAATTTGAAGCATGAATCTAAGGGCGTCCACAACAACCTTTCTAAATAGCTAGCTGACGTGTACTGGATAGAAGGAAAAAAAACAAAAAATAATAGAACAGCAGAGGGCAGAATACAGAGCTGTGTGAGAGAGAATTCTCGGGTTATGTGCGAGACAGTCTATTCCCTCGTCGCTAGCTAGTTGCTTTTTTGCTTCCTCTCTCCTCCACGTGAGCAGCAAGCTAGCTTGTTGGGGACACCCTAACAGTAAAACTTTTGTACACTAAACATGAATACAATTTTATTAACTGTTGATAACAAAAAAAACTTGTTTCAGTTTGGCAATTTCAAATCAGAACACTCCTCACGAAAGTGAAAATTACTCACCAGTATTTTCAAGCACATACATCCTGCTTTTGTTGTTGAACCAATATCTGCATTAGACATTATGCAATCTGTCACTCTAGTGGATAAACAAGACCTTACTAAAAATAATGCAGAATAACTGAATTTCTTCTTATTCACATGTAGAATCACATTAAAAATAAAACTCCGTTACCCATAATTGGTAACATATCCAAAAGGATCATATCAATAGGATGTAGGTCTAATGATTTATCCTCTAAGTAAAAAACATAAATAATCTGATCTAATAAACTGTTTCTTGTTACTCAGGGCACAATATCAGAGAAGGCCACAATCTTGTCTGAAGTTTGAATCTTCTGGATATCTTACTCAATTTTGATAGCATTTAACTCAAGCTAAGATAACATTAAGAATAAAGCATGAAAAGGATTAGTGTGTGTTGCTTTTTTAATAAATCTAATATCCACCGATTGTTCTTTAAGCTGCTTGGCAGCATAACATTATATTCTTTCTAAGTAAGTTTAGCAAATATAAGGATTCGGTGTGCTCAATGTAATAACAAGCATTAAAGGCAAATCATTAACAAGCTCACACCTATACTTGAAGGTCCACAGTTGTGCATTAAGCAAGTCATGCATACATAAACTCTTTCCATCCTTTGCCATCAGAATAGGGAGGTAAGACTCCGCCTCCTTCTGCACAATCCATCCCACATTATTTTTGAAGAGAATCTGGCAGGATAACTGCCGGCCTTTGTATTAATATAGGAGAAATACAACACGACAAACACACAACACAACACCACCACCAACCAGCCAATCCATTCGACATTAACAAGTATCAATTGTTTTGGAGAGGAACTTTTGAAAAGAAAATTTTAATTGCATTGGTAACTGACCTTTGGGAGAACAATTCTCCCAAGTTGGCTTACATCGCTATTTCGGAGCTCCTTCTGAAGAAGAACTCTCAATCCTGTAGCATAATGCTACACAAACATTGCAGAATCTCTTAACCAAGAAGAACGGACTATATTCTGATAACTCTTTGTTTTCTAAAATGTAATAATTACTCTATTTTTCTGCATAACCTTACATCCGGATCAAGAGCAGCTGTATTCAAGTCCAGTTCATTTATCTGCATCAGAAGATAAATGCATTCAGAGACCAAGCATATGGCACATGTATAATTTTATGGACTAGTCTGGAAGAAGGGCAAAAAACCAACAATTTTCACATTGGAAGGAAGCTATTTGCAATACTCTATCTGTATTTGCAACCAATTTCACTAATTTGCCTTCTAGCATATATAATCAGATTAATAACTTGTCCACATGATTACAAAGCAGACATTCATTCTACTGGTTTCTACTGTTCATGCCAAAATACACTGATGCTTGTGTCACTCATCAGCAGTAATAGAAATGGTACTGCCAGAAACATAATTTCTGCTAATTTGCACATGGCTCCCACATCTTCTGATCCTTTTCAAGAACACAGCAGAAAACTCCCATCTTCTTCATGAAAGAGATCTCACACTATCAATTTGTTTATATGAAACATGGAGAAGTAGCGCGTTCTATCAGTAGACCTACTGTCTTTTGCTTATGGGCCAAGAACACCAAGCTCAATAAGCCCTCATCAGTACTAGATGGTGGCCAGGCCAAGTGCAGCCCATCACAATACTGGTCCATGACATATAATATAGGGTTAAGTCCAATTTACACCCTCCAACTTGCAGCAAAGTTCGGATTTCAACCTCGAACTTCAAAACCGGACAACTTTGGCCCTCCAACTCTCGAAAAAGTTCAACTTTCAACCTTCTGGGCGGTTTTGCGTGTGAACAGTAACTTTTGATATTTTCGGGAGCGCCAAAATTTTATATTATTTTTTCAAGCATCTTAACGTCCTCGAATGAAAAAACTCAAAACTACAAAGTTGTAGATCTCATCGAGGTCTACAATTTACATATAAAAATTATCTTCATCCGACATCGTATTGAAGTGTTTTCTATTTTTTGAAATTTGAGTCTCACCACGTGAGAAAATATGGTGCTGAAATTTTATATTATTTTTTCGAGCATCTTACTGTCCTCAAATGAAAAAACTCAAAACTACAAAGTTGTAGATCTCATCGAGGTCTACAATTTAACTATAAAAATTATCTTCATCCGACATCGTATTGAAGGGTTTTCTATTTTTTTAAATTTCAGTCTCATCACGTGAGAAAATATGGTGCTGAAATTTTATATTATTTTTTCGAGCATCTTACTGTCCTCAAATGAAAAAACTCAAAACTACAAAGTTGTAGATCTCATCGAGGTTTACAATTTAACTATAAAAATTATCTTCATCCGACATCGTATTGAAGGGTTTTCTATTTTTTTAAATTTGAGTCTCATCACGCGACAAAATTGTTTCACGCGTGATGAGACTCAAATTTAAAAAAATAGAAAACCCTTCAATACGATGTCGGATGAAGATAATTTTTATATATAAATTGTAGACCTCGATGAGATCTACAACTTTGTAGTTTTGAGTTTTTTCATTTGAGGACAGTAAGATGCTCGAAAAAATAATATAAAATTTCAGCACCATATTTTCTCACGTGACGAGACTCAAATTTCAAAAAATAGAAAACACTTCAATACGATGTCGGATGAAGATAATTTTTATATGTAAATTGTAGACCTCGATGAGGTCTACAACTTTGTAGTTTTGAGTTTTTTCATTCGAGGACGTTAAGATGCTTGAAAAAATAATATAAAATTTTGGCGCTCCCAAAAATATCAAAAGTTACTGTTCACAAGCAAAACCGCCACAGAAGGTTGAAAGTTGAACTTTTTCGAGAGTTGGAGGGACAAAGTTGTCCGGTTTTGAAGTTCGAGGTTGAAATCCGAACTTTGCTGCAAGTTGGAGGGTGTAAATTGGACTTAACCCTATAATATATCAGTTAACTTGTATGATACAGGTAGTATGGTACAAACAGTACGGTCACTTTTGGAGTTCCTGGCAAATTAGTGTCAGTGTTGTTATCAATAATTCACGCTGGTACAGCCAATTCCAACCAATATAATTATGGGATGAGAATACACACATGTACACTGACAACTCGAACCAATAATGTCACTCTCTGTTTTTTTTTTAAAAAAAAAATGTCTGCTAACAACAAGCGTGAATGGGAAGACTAAAACAATCACACATTAGCTACCAAATGATGCTCCTGCAATTACTCAGTTATCGCCCTGAAATGGCAATACAAGGCCTACATGGTGACAACTTGTAACATTGTGCCACCTGTGATGCACATGATCGACGAACTGCAAAACCAAAGTCCAATTGATCCGAAAACCTGGGTGATTGCACATTTACTACCACCCAAACCACACTCAGGGTGAGATATCATCACTACTACGAAATCAACAAATAAGCAACCAAAATAATCAACCTACCGTTAATGCCAGTATCTACCACTTACGTGTCCAATTGATCACGCCTATACCATGGTAATCAAACACACACCGGTACACTAGATCGCCCAAATTTATCCTGGAATCCAGACTAAACCTGCAAGCGACTGCTAGTAAACAACGATGCACTAATCAATCAGCGATCGTACGGACCAGAGTCCCAAATCCCACATGGAAATTTGAAAATCCGGCAACAGGGGACGAGGGGGATCGCCAATCGCCTCCCCCTGGGCCTCCAGCCCACCGCACCTACGCACCACGACGGCCCACCATCGCGTCTCGCACGGCGCATACAAACCGCAACAGCACGCAGGAGACCGTGAATTCCGAGGCACTCACAGGTCGAGGCGCCGACGACGGCCTCCGGGCGGCGCTCCGGGGCCCGCGGCGGGCGGACCTACGCTTCCTGGTGACCCGCTGCGGCAGGACGTCACCGGAGGAAGAGGAGGTGGAGACCGGGGAGGTGCGGCGCTTGTTAATGCCGGCCATGCCGGTGGAACGAGCGGAGGAGGTAGCAGCGCGGCGGCGGCGACGACGGCGTCTAGGGTTGGGGCGGGCGGGGCTTTTATAGCCGGATGGGGCGGGCGGGCGGAGACGCGGAGGCGGGGGCGCGCGGTGACAAGTGGCGGGCGGGCTCTGAAATGGGTGCAGGTGAGGTGGGGGAGGCAAGAGGCCGCGGGCGCGCAGGCGCGGCCAACCGGGCGGGCGCGAGGTGGCAAGGGCCGGGTGGGAGGCGCGGGCTGGCATGCATGCGTTTCAGCCTCCGCGCGGCATCGGGATTCCCTGTGGGCGCCGAGACAAATAAGCCCGCCTGTTTTGAACGAACTCAACCCGGCCGGGATGCTGCTTGCTGCCTGCGCTGCGCCATGGTTTCCCGGGGTTGCCCGCCCGCCCGCCCGCCGCCCAGTGCTGGCCGCTGCTGCACTTGGGCTCGGGACTTGGTGGTGCTTGGATTGGACGGATGGCTGGGTTCACCACCGCCGCACCGGCACCGCGCGCTCTCTGGTGATTCACTGGTAAGGCTGCGGTGAAGCTTAAAAGTGTGGGGTTCGCTAAAAATAGCAGCTCTCCTCCCTTTCCTGGAGTAGTCGGGCCTGCTAAACTTGGGACTTCGACTTCCGGCTCTTGAAAACTGAAACTCCGCGGCCGGTGCTTTTGGAGAGTACAATGAAGTACAGCATCCACTCTGTCTTCAACACTGGCAACATTGCGAGCACTGGATCGGTTCAGAATACTCGCACTCATTGACCTCTGTATTCATTCTCTATACGTCCTAGTCAGCAAGATTCTCTCCTCTATACTCAATTCTCCCGCACCCCTCCATCCTCTATATCATCCTCTATCCACTTTATCCACTGTGGGACCCACTTGTCACTTTATCTAAATATATCCATGTGTGATCTAGTTTTGAAGGATTTATTGAGACGAATTTAATGGTGCAATTGAAATTTAATTTGGATTTTTGGTTTGTGAGTTATAGCATTTTTTTTCCCTTTGTTTAGCTAGTGAGGTCCGCCGCTGCACACTATAGAATAAGCACTGTACTACTCTAAATATAGAGTGAAAGAAATGATAGAGTATCATTTTAGAGTACCTAATGCAGCAGTTTTTACTCTATATTCATACTCTAAAGCTTTAGAGTATCCTTTAGAGTATCCCACTGCGGGTAGTCTCAGAATACCTGCACTTTACAGCCGTACACAACGCTGTGCAGATTCATGGACTCGACTCGACATTCTAACAAGGTCTCTTGAGTTCGTGGTTGAAAAGTTTTTTTTTAATGTTTCATGAAATATGTCAGAAGGGGTACTCGTATACTAATAAAAAAAACTAATTACATAACTCACCTGAAAACTGTGAGACTCATTAGCACATGCCGTCTTTTTTGTTTTTAGCATTTTTTTCGAAAGATTCTTACAAATACGCCTTTGACAGAAAAATTTCAAAAAATAGACTCCCCTCTTGGCTATGCTTGAATTTGGCTAGCCAAAATTTAAGGGTGTTAAGGTTAAAATCAAAGCTCGGCACCAATATAATTGGCGCCGAGCTGGCTGCCACGTCACCTCCAGCTCTGCGTCGACGCTGACGTGGGCAAGGAGCTTGGCACTAATTGGGCTGGAGCCGAGACGTTTGATGTTGGCGCAAATAACAATGGCGCCAAGAGGAGGGTCTATTTTTTTGAAATCTTACTGTCAGGGGCATATTTGTGAGAATCTTTCGAAAAAATAGCTAAAAAACAAAAAAGACGGTAGCACATATGTGTGTACTGTAGCGATTATGGCTAATCATGTACTAATTAGGCTCAAAAGATTCGTCTCGCGGTTTCCATATAAATTATGTAATTAGTTTTTTATCTACATTTAATGCTCCATGTACGTGTCCAAACATTCGATGTGACGGGGTGAAAAGTTTTTTTTTGTGAAAACTAAACAGGCCTTAAAAAAACTGGAATAAGTCATACTGCTGAAATACGGTCGACTTGTCCGTTTCGGCGTTTCCTCTTCTACACCAGAGTCATGGGCTTCTCGGGCTATTTATAGCTACAGCCTGTTTAGTTCCACTTCATTTTGCCAAATTTTTCAAGATTTCCCGTTACATCGAATCTTTGGACGCATGCATAAAGCATTAAATATAGATAAAAAATAAAACTAATTACACAGTTTAGACGAAATGAACGAGATGAATCTTTTAAGCCTAATTAGACCATAATTAGACACTATTTGCCAAATAACAACGAAAAGATGCCAAAATTTTCGTAACTAAACCGCCCCTAGTCTCAAAAGACGAGCCATCCACTGTTTCATCAGCGCAAGCATACGTCTGCTTCCTTGTTGCCACGTACCGAACGTATTCTGGAGAGTGGACTCTCGAGTACTACAGGACAGGAGACTATACGGAGCGAGATCAAATGTGCTCTGACTAGACGTATTTGGAACGATTTCATTTTTTATAATAATAATCACCTAAAAACCTTTTTAAAAGCACTTACTTTTGTTTTAGACTCAATTACAACACTTGGATGATTGTAAAAAATCAGATTCTCCACATGCAACTTATTTGAAATAAGTGTCATGCAGTTTTTCCTTACGTCTAATGGATGATCTTCTGGGTACCGTTTTAGTCTCTACTCCAAAACCTTCTAATAAATTATAATAGTGGGTATGTTTTCTTGTGTAGAGAGTGTAGACAGATGCTTCTTTTTGAAAAAAAAAGCTAAAGCCGAGTACATGTAAAAATCAACAACGAGATGAAGTAGATGCATCGCCAGCAGCTGGATCTAAAACAAAGAAGAAAAGAATAGCCCGGCCAGAGGCTACAAAACTAAGCATATCTTAGCTAGTTTGATTCTATATAGAATTAGTTTATTTGAATTTAAGTTCTCAACTTAAACACAAACGCTCATGTTTTTTTTATAACTATTTTAGAATCTAACTACGTTATCTTTTATTGGTAGTCAACATGTCCTTAGATAGTGAGATGACGACTTCATCAATCATGAATTCTATTGACTCGGTCTTTTAGAGGTTCCTACAGGGATAGAGTTTATATGTATGTCTTTATAGAAGTGAGTGTACATACATATCGTGAGCATCTATGTTTGTACTGTGTAATCTGTAAAAAGAAAAGGATAATATAGAGGTTTGGCCTGTATTTTATTTTTTGATGATTGATTGAATGCATAATTCGTGGAGAGGACAGAATATATTTCGTTTTTGTGAAAAAGATAAGAAAAGAATAGTGAATAGAAAGACAGGCTCTCGAATGGCTTGGCCCATCCAGCACTAGACTGCATGCACAAAAACTTATAACTGGGCCAGCACAGATGCTAATGGCCTTCTCTTCAGCCCAAAGTAGTAGTAGATTCTAGATTTATATCAATTGTAGGGCATGTTTTGAATGCAAGAATTTTGTAGGAATCACGCGGAAAATTTCACAACAATCAGTCTAAATTTACACCAAAAAGGTAGCGATAGGGAAAAAAAATCCGCTCTTGATTAGGAGTGGATACGGATAGATATTACTTGCATCATATTTATTTTCATATTTTTTGGATTAAATGTGCATGGAATACAGGACAAGCCAGACCTGTATAATGTTGGCCACGATATTTCTATCCATATTGAGTAAAGGCAACAAGTACATATATCACAATTTTTAAATTATTCAAGACATGTTAATAGAATACCAAAAAAGTATAAATTCTCTCATATTGAAAGCATGTATTGACATTTTTCCAAATGGTCCAATGTTCTCTTTATTTTCCGAAGTAATAATTGCACTAACTAACCATTTGTATTTTATCAATTTAGTTTGAATTTATTAAAATGTTTTAATAAATTTTAATTTGAACTTAGTTCATAAACTATATTTTAGTATGTATTTTAGAAAAGATAACCAACTATACTTCACTTATCTTTTATTACTGAAATTTATCTTGGCCTTACAATTCACGCCTAATGGATATTTGTATCTGAATCGAATATTTCACCTATTGTCCGACAGATATAGGATATCTAACAGATACTATCTTTTTATTTGCACATATTCGATATCTGAAAAAACTATCAAAATTTGCATTCGATGTAAAAAAAATATCCAGATACCCGAATCACTAATCAACTCTTTTTGATCGATCGAAAAATATCCATACCATTTACCCCCTACTTTCTAGTCTTGATCTGTAAAAATTTAAAATATCGCTCTTGGCCCATATCAGGTTTAAAAGTTGTCAGGAACACCCAAATGACGCATGTACCCATTGATTATTTCAATTAAGGAGTTTCTCATAAATCATGGTTTCCTTTTTAACAAACTTTGCTAAATCTAGGTAGCATCTCCAAGAGTTTGCCAAAATTCACTCGGCAAATATCGTGATTTGGCAACTCGCTAAAATATATGACAAGTGAAAAAAATAGACTCTCTCCAAGAGTTTGTCATTTGGACTTGGTAAAATAAGAAGAGGCCCGCTAAGCGAACGAAGAGCCCCGTTGAGAAACGAAGAGCCCCGCTAAGAAACGAAGAGCCTCGCTTAAATTTGCACGTGAAGCCGGATGCGCGCTTGCGCTCAGCGCGCAAATATGTGCGTGGAGGGGGGAGATTTGCCAAGTTGCTAAAATTTGCCAAGTTGGATGCCAAACTGTTGGAGCACAATTTTTTTTTTCTGTTTTACCAAAAATAGATGGATGCCAAGTTGATTTGGCAAACTCTTAAAGATGCTATAGAATGTATTATATTTTATTACAAATTTTAGAGGTTGTAATGCACTATATTTCAGGACGAAGGGAGTAGAGACGGAAAATATTTTGTTCTTTTTTCTTGAAGAAAAACACCATTCCGAAGGATTACCATTCACGGTAGCCGTCAGTGGCATAGAATCGATTGGCAACAGTCAACTATATATGTAGGCATGCATAAACACTGCCCCATGGTTACGGTTCAGTTGTCCTAGACAGGCTCGGAGCAACTGCACGGCCGACTCCGTGAGCGGAACAAGCCCTGGCGTGCGCGAAGTCCACACGGAACACCTCCTCGCCGTGAGCTGCTGTTCCGCGCGCACGGCCCCTTGCCCTCCAGCAGCTTCGCGTAGTAGTGCGCGCCGAAGCCCACCTCCCGGCCCTGCCTGTAGTACCCCATCTCCGCGCCATCACCGCCGCACAACTCGCATCTCGCCGGCCATGTCCGGGTCGATGGAGTCATCCGGCGCGCCGGTCCCGGCGAAGTCGTAGATCCTGTCCGTGAAGAACCTGCACCACACCTAAAGTAAAGTGCGGTCACCAGGGCCATGGAAGCGATGGTTCTCGGTATTGAGTTGCATGTACCGACCAGTTCAACCTAAAAGCTTAAGCTGATGGAGAGAGGTGGACAATTCACTTATATTTCTTCACTTATATTCCAACACTCCCCCTCACGTGGAGGCTCCCTCAGGCCTTAGACGTGGAATAGAAGCGAGCAACAATTATTTTATTTAATTGCGCTAACCAGGATTCGAACTCGAGACCTCTGGCTTTGATACCATATTAAGTTGCATGCACCGACCAGTTCAACCTAAAAGTTTAAGCTGATGAGGAGAGATGGACAATTCACTTATATTCCAACACTTGATAATCTGCTAATCGTTGAGACTGAGCAGTTGATGGGTGTCTCAAGTGCCGAAATTAAAGGTTATTCTATTTTACTGGTACGACTACGAGACCTGCAAGACATGATGATGAATCGCGTTCTTTTTATGAGCAAGGGGCAGATCGAACAACGGAGCAGGAATGGAGAAATATTAGTTACCATTTCCACGGCACTTTTGGTTCTAATCGATGGTGACTCATTTTTCTTCTCCATCGTAAAAAGCATAATAAAGAGACGGTATTGGAACAAGAGGCGAGAAATGTGATACCGTGTGAGTAGCGTGTTTGCAGCCAGAGGCACAGAACACCTCCAATATGTGAAGTCGGCCCTAGTTTTAACCTATACTCCCTCCGTCCCTAAATATCTGTCGCTTTACGCTTTCCGAGAAACAACTTTAATTAAATATATATTTAAAAATATTAATATTTATGATATATAATTAGTATTATTGGAAAGATCTTTGAATCTAGTTTTTTAATAAATTTATTTAGAGATACAAATGTTGCACACATTTTATACAAATCGAGTCAAACTTGCGGGCACAAAAACCGGAAACGACACTTAATTGGAGATGGAGGGAGTAGAACCCATAAAATATGTTTCTGAAAATGTTGCAGTCAAGTTTTTTCTGAAAGGATCGTAGAAATAAAAATTTGTTTCAAAAAGTTTCTAAACTTTTTTGGGGACAAAGAAAAACTTGACTGCAACCATTTTTAAGGTGTTGCATTACAAAAGAATTAACTAAAAAAATATTAAACAGAAGTAGGAAAGGATAGGAGAATTGTTGCGAAACCACCCTTTGCCCATTCCGTGTGTGTACATATAAACGCTGAATCGTTTCAATTCTGAATCACCGACGAGAAATAGGGTTTGGAGTTGATTCTTTCGATTTGGGCAAAGGAGGCCTTTGGCTTTGTTTTTGTTTAGTTCGTGAAAGAAAAATTTTTGTGTGTCATATCGAATGTTTCATGGATTGTTGGAATGGGTTTTTAGATATTAATTAAAAAACTAATTATATAACTCGCCTGGAAACCGCAAGACAAATTTATTAAGCTTAATTAAGCCACCATTAGCACATGTGTGTTACTGTAGCACTTAAGGCTAATCATAGACTAATTAGACTTAAAAGATTCGTCTCGTGGTTTTCAACCAAACTGTGCAATTAGTTTTTTTTTCATCTACATTTAGTACTCCATGCATGTATCAAACATTCGATGTGATAGGGTAAAAAAAATTTAGGTGAAAACTAAACACAGCCTTAGACTAGAACACTCAATTATGCCAAAGCAGGGGGGACACATCTTATACTGGGAAAATAACATTTTTGTGGTGGAAGGGAGCAGTATGATTCGGCGCTGACAAGTGCATCGTACACTTATACACTGACAAGTGAAGCTACCGTGCAAGCAATGCACAGCGTGGGAGCTGAAGCCGGCAGAATGGACAGTCGGATCAGGTCCCACCCGTGGGCTCGGCGGCTCGCGAACGCATCAGCTTGCCCTTTTTTTTCGCGATCGGGTCTGGTACCTGTATTTCATTAAGAGGAAAGGCTGAAGAAAAGGCCCGATCACGGTTACAGAAGTAATCATAGGATTACCTGTGAAATCCGAAAGACATAAAAACAACAACAAAACAAGCGGTTACCTGTGAAATCCGAAAGATATAAAAACAACAACAAAACAAGCAGCAAGAAAACACGAAGGGGAACCTCCACCTCAACTGCCCAACGACTATGCCTGTCAAGAGAAATACATCCACGCAAAGGTCGCCAACAAAGGGTGGGTGAAGCCATGGTGACAAAGCATCCACCGGTAGAAAGCACGACATCCATCCGCAAGCGACCAGGTAGCCGCTGCGAAGAGCATGGCATCCATCCGCAAGTAACCAGGTAGCTGAAAGGTCTTGATGGCTAGAGGGGGGTGAATAGCCTTTTAAAAATTTCCTACAAAGACAAGCTAAACAAGTTTATCAATATAACAAGTAGCGAGATGCGAGTTTTGCTTAGCCTACGGGGTGTTTGCAAGCCACCTAACAAATTCACAATTCTAGTATATTTGCACTCAACCGCACAAGTCAAACCGAGAAGGTAACTACAACTACAACTAGCAAGCTATACAAAGGAGCTACTCTAGCAAAGCTAACTAGCTAGCAAAGATAACTAAGAAGGTAATGCGGAGTTGAGTTAGGAGAGTTTCACCGAGGGGCGAAGTATTGAGCCAACCAATATGATCAACAATGAATACCAAGACAACCGAACACCGGGATCAATCAATCACAATATGAAAGTGATGACACGAAGATTTATCCTGAGGTTCACATGCTTGCCGGCACGCTAGTCCCCGTTGTGTCCCTCTTCACCACGTGGTTCGGTGGCTAATCGGTCTCACACCAAGCCTCTCAAAAGGCGCCACAAGAACCTACCAAATGACAAAAGGTTGCAATGACACGAGCAATTTACTAACGTTGCCTTTGGCGCTTCGCCGAGGTAGGCACAAACCCCTCACAATCACCGGAGGTGGCCAAGAACAATCACCAACTCTTGTCAACGCCTCCAAGCTGCTCCAAGCCGTCTAGGTGGCGGCAACCACCAAGAGAAACAAGAATCCCGCAGCAAATCAACCACCAAGTGCCAACTAGATGCAATCTCACAATGCAAATGCATTTGGATCACTCAATCTCACTTCGAATATGCAAAAAAGCAAGAGAGATGAGTGAGAGGGGATTGCTTAGCTCAAAGTGCTCACAAGTATGTCAAATGTCCAAGAGATGGAGCTTTGAGCCGGCCAACGAGTATTTATAGACGTACCCCTTCGAATATAGCCGTTAGACACTTGAAACTGCTGCAGTCGCGCTGACCGGACGTGCCGGTCAAACTGACCGGATGCGCCGATCGCACAGTGCCTACGCCGCGAAGCACCGACCGGACGCGCTCGTCGCGCGGACCGGACGCGCGAAGTATGACCGGACGCGCTGGTCCCGTAACGGACCGGACGCGCTGGTCAAGCCTGAGCAGCGCTCCACCGAGACAGCGACCGGACGCGCTGTCGAACTGACCGGACGCCACAGTGCCAGCGTCCGGTTGAAGTCCAGTAAGCTCCCAGATCGACCGGACGCGTCCGGTCGACTGTGACCGGACGCGCCACCGCGTCCGATCAAAAAATCGAAACACGCGCAGATGTTGAACACTGACTGGACGCGTTCGGTCAAACAGAGACCGTGTCCGGTCCAGCGTCCGGTCACCTCTGTGACCTCCGTTCGCCTCCGTTTCTTTTTCGACTTCCGGCGTAGTGGAAAATAGTCGTTTCAACTCCTCGAAAACGCCTGAATCCCGGCTCGCAAGCTCGGCGGGAGGGAGAGAGGGACACAAACCCTCTCTACCGCTCAAACTCCAATGTCATCGCAAAAGTGCTAACACCACCAAGTGATCACGTCATGTGCGAGTGTGTTTAGTATTTTCACAATCATTTTTCGAGGCGTTATTAGTTCTATCCAAATGCATATGATTATGAAATGCACACCTAGAGGCACTTAGGAGTTCAATAGCCGCGTCATTCCCCCTCTTTATAGTACGGCTATCTATCCTATAATGTAACCACACCCACTAGGTGTCTTGGTTACTAAAACACAACCCTTAAGCATATACCTTTGCCTTGATCAAGTAGGGTTGCGTCCAAATCCAAATGTGGCCATCATGATCACCATGTCCATCTTGCCACCAACCTTGGAATGTACTAATCCTCATATGCTATATACAACTAAAGCATATGATTAGTACTTAGACATTGTCACTAATTACCAACACCAAACATAGAGCTTTCAGTAGCCACTGCGAAGGAGAAGGCAACAGTGTCCGCCAGCGACCAGGTAGCCGCTGCGAAGAAGAAAGTATTCACGAGCGACCAGGTAGCCGCTGCGAAGAAGGCGATGTATCCGCCAGTGACTAGATAGCCGCTGCGAAGAAAACACGACTGCGACAACACCAACACCCGAGGTAGACAGACCATAGCGAAGATGAGCTCGAAGCACACATAGGCATAGCACACGACGGAGCGGCTCCGGCAAGAGCAGCGTAAGACATGCTGCAGTAGTGCTTCAGCGATGCCTTCATGAAGGAATTGACATCCACGGACGCCAACATTGCTGGAGAAGCACTGAGAAGGTCTTCAATCATAACCTGCCTCGGAACCACAGAATCGTCGACGGCGCCTTCAGGAAGGTATATGGCGCAGGTTGCGTCACCGCCGCCGGCCTGGTTCCACGGAGGAACCGGGCGGGGTTTTCACCCCGACGCTGTGCATCCACGAGAGCAGGCTCCAAGGCACCCACAATGGCGACACGACACCGACAGAATGGGCACCAAGATCGCAGCAGCCGCCACACCACGCCACCACAGAGCCGGCCAGCAGTAGGCCGTCCAACAGGAACCGCGGCGGACTGGACGACCCGTGAAGGCAACCAGAAGGGCGGCAGAGTTGTGGCCACGACGCGGACGAAACGCTCACGCCCCACAGAGGTCCGTGGCACCAGCGAAGAGGAGCGCCCATGTCCACCGGTAGCCGGCCGCGGCGGCCGCGAAGACGACCACCAGCGCCGCGCTGAGCCGAGCAGGGGGCGCACGGACCCCCATTCCTTCCCAGCGCGAAGGAGATCTCCGGGACGCTGGCGAAGAGGAGCGGCCTCCTCCACCGGTAGTCACGCCGCGCGGAGCCGAGCAGGGGGCGCACGGACCCCCGCTCCTCCCCAGCGCGAAGGAGAGCCAAACGCGGCAGCGCCGGCTGATCCGGCCAAGGCTAGCCCGGATCCGATGGGGGACGGCGGATCCGGCCAAGGGAGGTTCGGATCCGGTCATAGGACAGCCAACTCGCCTACGACGGAGGAGGACGGCGGCCCTAGCGGTAAGGCGCTCAGATCCGGCAATGTGGAGGCCAAGTCCGGCCATGAGGGGCCCGGATCCGGCCCTCCGGCCAGCCGGCTCACCGAAGCAGCTCGAGGAAGAGGCATGGAGGTGGAGGGGGACAAGGAACGGTAGGGGAAGGAGGGAGAGGCTGCGACGGGGTCCTTTTTTGGAGCCGCCACGGGCCGCCGCCGCCGCACGCCGGAGGGCAGCGGCGGCGGCCGGAGAGGAGCCAGAGAGGGGGCGCTTGGACGGCGGCGGCGGGCACCCCCGAGTCGCCCGTATCAGAAGATGTGTCGTGTGTGTACTCCGCATCAGCTTGCTCATCTGGATAGAACGCGGCGCGTGATTGAAGTGACATGGATATGTGCGCGCGCTGTGCTCCACAATTTCAGATGGTACAAATTTCTCTCCCGCAGGCCGGAGCCGGTGGTCGGCGTGGCGCGGAGCCTCGGCGGCCGCTGCTGTGTGGTGGGGGGTGAAAACGGTACCGATATTTTATGACTCGTTTAGAGGGGTTCAGATCTGTCCGTATTTGAGTTCGGATATTTAACATTCGATACCGTATTCGTATCCGAATATTCAAATCATATATTAATGATGTCGATATCTAATCATATCCTATCCGGCATGGTTAACCATATCCATATTCGAATCTAAATTCGAATAAAAATATAAAAATAAATATAATATCAGTGATATCTGTCCGTATCCCATCCGTTTTCATGCCTAGTTGGTGGTGGTGGAGTGGACAGAGGAGGCCGGCGGGCCTGTGTGTGCCTGGTGGCCCGAGAGAAGCCGTATCAGAACCCGATTTTCCGGACGGATAAGATGCGTGCTGCTTGTCGACACGGACCTCCTTTTCTGATGCCTGATGGGATCAGTGCCAAGCAGATTGCTTGCCATGGAACGCCCTTTGTACCCTTGTTTAATTTTTTTAAGCATTTTAATGATATCAAATTAAAAAACTCAAAACTAGAAAGCTGTAGATCTCGTCGAGAGCTACATTTTTCATATAAAAATCATCTTCATCCGAGATCATATGAAAAAGATACAATTTTTGGAATATTTTAGAAATTGTAGCTACAGTACCCTCGAAATAGAAATATAACCGACTGACATGTGGGCCCCACATGTAGGACCGCGCCACGTCATCGTTGGGACCTAGATGACACCCAAAGCCAAGTTCAGGGACTCAGATGACACCCGAAGCCAAGTTCAGGGACCTAAAAATACACTGTTCAAAGTTCGGAGACCTAAGTGACACCCAAAGCCAAGTTCAGGGACCTAGATGACACCTGAAGCCAAGTTCAGGGACCCAGAAATACACTGATCAAAGTTCGAAGACCTAAATGACACCAGCTGCCAAGTTCAGGGACCGCCGGTGAATTTTTCTCATATTGGAGAGTACTTCTATACGAATCTGTGATTTGGTGGCCGGCCTCTCTCTGCCGATGAGCACGCATGCTCGCTGCTCGTACTGCATGACGCAACGCGGCCCCCTCTGCCTCAGGATCCGATGTACATGTACTCCACGGGAGGAAAAGCATTAAGAAAAGCTAGCGGAGGAATCGTGTGGGGGCACCAAGTTGTGATTCTGATATGTGTTTCTGGATAGATAGCCTTCGGAATTCACCTTTTCGGAGCGAGGATAGTTTCCTCTATACGTTCGTTTCCAATTTTCGTAACCAACTTGCGCTAACCATTCCTCTCAAAAGAAAAGAGAAAAGAGAAAAAAAAAACCTTGCGCTAACCTTTGCTGTAACAGGAGGATTCTTTTGTTCGGATTTTCAATTGGGTGAGAATTGCTAAGGGCATCAGGGCCAACGCAGGCAGCAATCGTACGCTTCAGATTCCACCTACACCGGAATAAAGTTGAGGCGGAGTGCATGCCGTGAATCTCTCGAAGGAGGCAGTACTTAAAGTTGAGGCGGAGTGCATGCCGTGAATCTCTCGAAGGAGGCAGTACTTAAAGTTGAGGCGGAGTGCATGCCGTGAATCTCTCGAAGGAGGCAATACTTTTTCAGAGCTTTTGTCAACCACACCACTGCCTGCTCTGCCCACTCTGCAGTTTTTCTCCCTTTGGTTCTACTCTCCAACGCTGGCTCAAACAAGTGCTTCGTGTTTTCGTCAGGTGAAGCATATGGCTCCTCTGCAGGAAGCTCTAACGCTCTCGAGGATGTTGTTCGCTGTGACATGGAGCCATGGCTCCGACATGGAGGCTGGGGCAGTTGTCCAACCTGGTGCGTTGGGCACGGCCTCAGCAACGTGGACGTATATGAATGTTAGCCTAGGAGAAAAGGTTTGTTCACACGTCAGCACAAAGTACAGAAACCACTATCTCTCCACCGCAGAATTTGCTTCTCATTGTCCTATATTTGTCTCTCTTCACAGAGTCCAGATGCTTTTGCTTTGATCCGTCAGCTTTGTCAATTCAATGTGTGCTCTAGGGGCTTTATTTTTACCCACATCGCACTTTGTGGTGGGTGCTTCTGTATCGTGTCAGTTGGGGCAACTGGCTCCTCTGCAAGCTACACTGATAGTCTGCGAGGATATCAATTCAGTAGCCTTTTTTGTGATATATATATATATATATATATATATATAGAGAGAGAGAGAGAGAGAGAGAGCGTGGAGCGTTGTAGAAGACCTAAATGACTATGTTATCACTCATCAGACCGACGCATGGAGGTAACTGATATGAAATTATATAAAATCATGGGTTTGTTTGGGTTCTCAGGTCTAAAGTTTAATAAGTTGACCCAAATTGAAAACTAAAATTTTATACCAGTTTAGCTTACTCGTATGGCCTAAAGTTTTAGAAATGGTCTAAACTTTACATACCACTTTGACCTCTTGTTTAAAACCTCAAGAGTTAAATTGATCTAAAATTTAGTAGCTAAACTTTAGATATGAGATCTAGTGCAGAGCCTAGGAGGCAGGAGGATTTAAGAGGGCATCCCGAACTCCCGGTGCGAGAGCTGGAACTCAAGCAAGCTCATGTTCATGACACCGTTGAATTTTAATTGAACTTGAATAATTTTATTCAATTAGCATCAAATAAATCATAAGACTCGTGTTAAATGCTAGGTACAATAAAGATTTAATAACATGTAGGATTTTGACTAATGTTAACTCAACTTAAATATGTAACTATGACGTGAGAGGTTGAGACGAAAGACATGTCACACACACGCACACCTACCAAAGCCAAGAGGAGAGGTTAGGTTTGTCACTTGGGCAAATTGATGGCGCGTCTGATAATGGCTCGTCAAACCCTTCATGGCAGCTGTTACCAGAATAATGCGTCTTTATGGGTTGTTATCTGTAATGCTACTGAAATTGATGGCGTCCAGGTAACTTCCCCTCCTCATCCATTGGCTTTCTTATCTCAATGATATAAGAAGGCCAAAACCATCTTTTCTCTATTGTCACTGCTTTCCAGTTTCCACTTCATAGCTCTTGTACGTACGAGTAACATGGTAGAGCAGGCTGAGAACATGCTTGGGTGATGGATGATCGGGTTTTTAGGGGAGCGTATCTTCGCGCGACCGTTGTTGTACAACTATTTCCTCATGTTCCGGTATTTGGCATAAGGCAAATGGAACAATTGTACAACTTCTCTCCATTTTATCGAGAGTGAACAACTACATCAGATATCCGCTATATCAACTAGTGGGAATGCGCCGCCGAAGCCGTGAGTACGATCCCACCTCAAACTCATAGTATAGCACTATAACTTTTTTAGTTACTTTGTTTTTATTGATCATCAGTATGTCTATATTATCTAACAGACACTACGAACCAAAGCGGTTCAGGCCACTGCTGAAGATAGGATTTGGATGCCCTTCTGAGGTGGCTTTTGTGTGTCCTATGATTAGATTTAAAGATTTTTCTTCTTTTCAAATAAAAAGCAGAACAAATCACTATTTTAATTATTGTTCGGTATTATGTTAAACCTCAAGTTGCTCTTCCACACACACTTTTCTCTGTACGACATATGCTTTCCTCTGTGTTGGAATTGGTTTCGGGAAGATGCATGTTTCGGCTCTCGCCCTCGCGTCACCTCTTAGGCGACTCGGGGGCCATCCGCCGCCGCCCCCCTCGGGGACGCTGTCGCCGCTGCTCCGGCTTGCGGTGACGGCGGCCCGCGGTGGCGCTGCTCAAAAAGGCAGCAGCCGCACCTTCCTCCCCCTCTCTCCCCCCTTGCCCTCCCCGAGCTCCCCCTCAGTCGGCGCCGCTCCTGGGGGTCATTCTGCCGGCATCTTTGGCGGTGTTGCCTGATGGCAGTTGGATCCGGCGGCCAGGCCCTCCCCTTGGGCAGTGGCGGCTAGATTCGTCGGCCGCGCCCGCCCCGGGCCAGTGCCGGCCGGATCCGGTGACTGCGCCTGCCCCCTCAGCTGTTGGCGGCCAAATCCTGTGGCAGCGCCCGCCCCTTGACCGGTGGCGGCCAGATCTGGTGGCTGCGCCCACCCCCTGGCAGTTCCGACGGCCGCGCCCGCCCGCTGGCCGGTGGTAGCCGATTCCGGTGGCCGCGCTAGCCCATTGGCTGGTGGCGGTCCGGCGGCCGCGTCCCGTGCGCTATGCGCGGTGGTGGTTCGGCTGGCCTGCTGTGGTCGGGCATGGCCGTGGATCCGCGGTCGGTGCGTCATCCTTGGCCTCTGCGCGGTGGGGCCAACGGCGCCTGCGCGTGCGCCGTCATGGCCGTGTTGTCGTCGTTGGGATGCATGGAGTCTGTGGTGAAAGTTTAGTTCGGCTTTGGCCGGGCGGAAGACGGTGACGCCTCTAGCGCCACTTACCTCCTTGGGGGCGTCGTTGTTGAACTCCATGCTTTCTGCTGATAGCGTCGGATACTGGGAGTAAATCCCGCCTTACAAGCTGTAAGGCCAGCGTCGATGGCATCCAAGAACCCTGGGCGTCAACTCCTTCTTGTAAGCGTTGTTGTAGAATCCCTCAGGCTCGCCCCCCCGTGTGGTCACCGACACCCGCACCCCCTCCCGGGCCGTCAGCTTCTGGTGGAGTCCCTGGCTGAGCCTGTATGTACCCATATTCTACTCGCAATGGTTCGTCCTGCAGCAATCGACCTTGCCGTCGTCATTTGGCTTTCATAGCGGATGCTTTGCCGCTATCGCTTCCTCTGGCGGATACTTTGCCGCCATTGTCGTCGTTGGTCTCTGCTCTGGCAAATGTTTGCTGCCGAATGTGTCATGGCCGTTCCTGTGGATGCTTTTGCCACAGCGGGTGTTGTTGTTTCTTCCCCGGTGGATGCTTGGCCGTCGGTGGATTCATGGGCGGATGGTTTGCCGCCACTGCTATTTGGCGGGCCGTCGTGTTGCTAGCGGATGCTTTGCCGTCGTTGCTGCTTGGGGTGGATACTTTGCCACCATGGTATTGTCTTGTTTGTAGGTGACCATTGCGTTGTTGTATCTTTCTTTGCAGGCTCAGTTGGTAGGTTTCGGATTTTGAGAGCAGTCGCTCTTTCTTTTCTCTTTTTTTTGTTGTTCTTATAAGTTGTATCCCAGATTATTAACCACTTGGTGGTTTGTAATCTGTGCTACGAGGGTTCTCTCGTAACTGCGTCGTGTAATTCTCTTCGTCGCGAAAAAAAAACTTTTCTCTGTACCATTATTCCCTTTTTTCTCACCGGTTTAGGGGCCATTTCTCATAAATGATTGAACTTTACCCCCAACAACTACTGATAGCTATGACAATCAATTATGTTTTTTTTCAAGGGAACGGCTTTTCGAGCTACTAAAGAGTTTGCTTCAAGTGAGAACCCATTATTCACTTGGCCCAATGTTGATCTCACTCTATCGTAAAATATAAAGAATGTTAAGTTGTCTTAACTTAAATTAATAATCATGAGTATAGCTAAATTTATGAAGATAGTAATATTTATGATCATTTTATCTAGCTGTTTGATACGGCAGATGTTAATATTTTTTATTGACAAACTTATGGTATTTGACTTAGAACAAACCGCAATATAATATTTTTTAGGAGGCTATATAGTCAAACTTTTATATCGGGACACGTGCAATTTTTTTAAGGGCGTGTTTAGATAAAAAAATTTGGGAAAAAATTCCTGTAGCACTTTTCGTTGTTATTTGATAAAATTTGTCCAATCATGGACTAACTAGGTTCAAAAGATTCGTCTCGACATTTACAGACAAACTGTGCAATTAGTTTTTTTTACCTACATTTAATGCTCCATGCATGCGTCCAAAGATTCGATGTGACGGGTACTGCGCAAAAATTTTTAGACCTTTTTGACCATCTAAACGCGGCCGAAGGAAGACAGCTGTGGCGTGTGGTGGTAGCTGCTCTGGCACGGGCGCACAGCACGACCGTAGCAGAGTCAAGGCGCATGTTATTCAGCTCTTGTGACTTGTGAGCCCAGACAAGTCACGGTTGCTCTTCGACACACGCACTTTCCTCTCTGTCATTATTATTTCTTTCTTTTCCCCACAAGGGCTGTGTTTAGTGCACCGAACCTGGAGTGCCAGATTTACTGTAGCAACACCGTAGCATTCGTTTGTATTTGATAATAATTGTCTAACCGTTGACTAATTAGGCTTAAAACGTTTGTCTCGCAAAGTACAACCAAACTGTACAATTAGTTTTTGATTTCATCTACATTTAGTACTCCGTGCATGTATCGCAAGTTTAATGTGACGGGAAATCTTCTTTTTGCATAGTGCATTTTACAGGGAACTAAACACAGCCAAGTTCAGTGGCCGTTTCTCAGAAATGATTGAACACGACGGTTGGGTGTGTTCACTTCCCATACAAACCTAAAATATTTCCTCTTTCACCCATTACCTCAAATCTTTGAACGCATGCATGGAACATTAAATGTAGGTAAAAAAGATAACTAATTGCATAGTTTATCTGTAAATGTCGAGACAAATCTTTTGAGCATAGTTAGTCCATGGTTGGACAAATTTTGCCAAATAACAACGAAAGGTGCTACAGTAAAATAACTAATTGCATAGTTTATCTGTAAATGTCGAGACGAATCTTTTGAGCCTAGTTAGTCCATGTTTGGACAAATTTTGCCAAATAACAACGAAAGGTGCTACAGTAACTTTTCACCCACTTTTCCTCGACTGAACACACCCTGAACCCAACTACTACTATTGATGGGGGCTATCACAGTGAATTCCTTTTTCTTTCAAGGAAAGTGCTTTCCTTTTATTTATTTTATTTTTTGGATCAGCTCCTGTGAGGCCAGTGCCCAGACAAACCACAGCCCAGAGCCCACAGGCCACAGCTCACGTCTACGAAAGGAGCCAAGCACAACTCGAACCCAAACAAAAGCATAGCTCGCACAGCTGTGCAGCAACCAACCGCTCCAATTCCCGGCTCGAATTGGCATTGCGTTTGCCTTTGAATCTTCTACGTAGATGCGCACCACACTCTGGACTCTGCTGAGCTAGCGGCCACTTAACAATGGAACGCAGTGTGGCACTGGCACAGCACGCAACCACCGTCTATTTCTCAACATGGGGCGCCGTTGGCCTATGCGAATTGCTTTGCGTCGGTCCGTCCCGGCCCTTTGCGCACCTCGCGCACGGCCACGGCCGAACGCCACAAATGGACATGTCGCTCGCTGCGTGCCCGCTCGCTATGCACTGCACGGGCGACGGGCCCTTTTCTTTTCTCCCCCAGTCCCCACCTAGCTCATCAGCTGAGTGCGAGTCCGATGCACGCCCCGGCGGCGGCTTTTTCCATTTCGTGGCGAGGAGGCGCGGCGACGAGTCCCTTTCGCGTCGCCTTTTGCTGGAAAGCACATGCACGCACTCCCTGCCGAGTTCCGAGGCACGAGCGCCACAAGCCTACAAGCAAAGAGCTCCTCTCCAGTTCGATCAATGCGACGCCGGCCTGAGTCGGAGCACCACAAGCCGCTCGCTCGGCTGAAGCTGAAGCTGAAGCTGAACCCACTAGCGTAGCGTCACGCACAGACGTTGGTTCGTTCTCAGACGGAACCCGTCCGTCCCTGTCGCTTGTTTGATTATACTAAGCGATCGAGCACGCTTATTTTCCGTGCTGTCGACCGAGGCGAGCAGCTCCGGTCCTCCCTCGTACGTGTTGCTGGGTCACATTGGGTACCCAGAGAGAGAGAGAGAGAGAGAGAGAGGCAGAGCCGTGCGGCACGCAGGGCAGGCACCGACTCGTCTCACGGTCATGGCGTCGTTTTCGGGCGAAGAAAATGGTCGGATCTCACGGCTCTCGGCACCGATTGGATCTGTCTGCTTGAGTGGAGTCTCAAATCTGAACTCTCAACGGGGGACCCCCTCTCTCACAAGTCACAGAAGGGCCTGCGTCGCGGCAACAATGATCTAAAGAAATCTTATCTTATCTAATCTAATCACCGGAACGTGAAGCACACGAGGTAGGCAACCAAACCGAACGGCACCAATAAACACCATTAACAAGTGCATAATTGAGACTACCGGCTCGATCGATCGTTCAGCTCAATGATAAATGCTCCTACGCGTCATACCGCTCCATCAACGTCACTCCCGAGAGCCGCACATACGTTCATTCATTCATTCGCAAGGAAAGGAAAGAGACGCGAAGGCGACGTCGTGAAGTAGAGCCGTGCATTTTCTCGTGGGTCACAGGCTGCTGGGGAGTAGCGATAGCGGGTGGACCATCTCATCATTTGGATCGTAGGATAACACATCGTTATTGGTCAAATTTGGCCAGTATATAAGGATAATAATATGCTCAATAGCTAAGAAAACTTCTAACATATAGTATACTAGCACGGGGCGCCGGCTTAAAGAGGAGTTAAAAAAAATAAGCAAAAAAAAAGGAAAAGGGAAAAAAAAAAAGCAAACAGTATATGTGGGACCTACGTAAACAGTGACTGAAGCCCACATAAACAGTAAAGAGATTCGCATGAACAGCCCCAACTACAGTGTCCGAGAGACCCCGGATTTATTCCTCGTTAAAGAGATCTATATTATTATGTCTAACCAGCTGGGGAGTAATATATCTCGTTGCTGTGTCAGAATTCAGAAATGGGTGGCTTCAGATCTCTAAACAAAAAATTGGTGGCATGTGTGTTCCGTCTCAGATTTTCCAACTCACACCAGACACTCTATACCATATCATCTGGCGACCATATCATAACGTGGCAAAGTTTTCAGATGCACTGTGACACGTCGAATGCAATTGTTCGGTGACCATTTTCGTTTCCAAAAAGCACTGAAGAAAAAGGAGAAGAAAAACAAAAGAAAACCCATCCAAAATCCAAAAAATGAGATAACGAGACACTTGCTGCGTCCCCGTAGGCCCGTACCCACTTTATAAATAGCCTCGCACCACAGCCAGTGGAGGCCCCCTCTCTCTTCTCCTCCCTCCTGGTCCTGGGCTCCTGGCCCCCTCCAAGCTTCAAGGAAACATCCAAGCGCTTCCTTCTTCCTAGTGCGGAGACTAAACGCGATTAGGAGCAGCGAATCATATACTAGTAGCCAGCCTAGTTAGAGTTGGATCTGAGCAATGGGGGAGGAGCAGGCGGCGCCAAAGCCGGAGGCCGCGGCCGCGGCCACGGCAGCGCTGGAGCTGACGGGGTTCGTCATGAGCGCGGAGGAGGCCGAGCGCAAGGCGGCGGCCGCCGGCGTGGCGACCGTGCAGGACCTGCTGCCACTTCTGGTCCCGTCCGCGAGGGAGCGCGCGCGCGTCCCGATCTCGCACTTCCAAGTGGGCGCCGTGGGGCTGGGCGCCAGCGGCCGCGTCTACGCCGGCGTCAACCTCGAGTTCCGCGGCGTCCCGCTGTGCCACTCCGTCCACGCGGAGCAGTTCCTCGTGGCCAACGCCGCCGCCGCGGGGGAGTCCGCGCTGCGCGCCGTCGCCGTCTCCCACATGCCCTGCGGCCACTGCCGCCAGTTCCTCCAGGAGATCCGCGGCGCGGCGGGCATCCAGATCCTCGTCACCAGCGACGCCGATGAGGGCTGCGCGCCCGAGTGGCGCACGGTGGCGTCCCTCCTCCTCCGTCCCTTCGGGCCCCACGATCTCCTCGACAAGAATGTGCCCCTCGTCCTCGAGGCACACGACAACGCCCTGGGCGATCCCGTCGTCGCCGCCGTCGCCAATGGCTTCGCCCCCGGCGACCTGGACGCGCGCCTGAGGGAGGCCGCGGAGGCCGCCGCGCGGGCGGCGCACGCCCCATACAGCCAGTGTCCGTCGGGGTTCGCGGTGGCGGACGGCCACGGGAGGATCTACGCCGGTGGCTGCCTCGAGTCCGCGGCCTACAACCCGACGCTGGGCCCCGTCCAGGCGGCCATCATTGCGATGGTGGCAGCCGGAGGCGGCCCCGCCGGGGACGTGGTCGCGGCGGCGCTCGTGGAGAAGGAGCAGGCGGCGGTGGCCCAGGAGGCGACGGCCAGGATCTTCCTCGACGCCGTGGCCCCACACGCCAGCTTCCACGTCTACAAGTACAGGCCGTCCGATGCTTGATGAGCTTCTGTGGCGGTGGGATGGGCAGGAACGTGATCGAGATAATGTTCATAAAATAATTTAAGAATAAGATGATAAATCCTGTGCAGTTGCCAGCAGGACTGTGATGTGGGGCCTACTTATTCAGCGTGATTACTGTTCTTCTATTGCCACTTGTGTTCACTCTACTGTACTTATTCAGATTGTTATCTGATTTAATGGTTGGCCTGAGCCAGATTAGGTTTTTTTTTTCACATTGATAGAGAGGAACACATACATTGATATGGTATATAGTAACATCTACAGTAGCCGCTGCTAATGTGACCACAGGGACCACTTCCCAGCGTTTGTTCTATTCTTAGTTTTTCTAATCTGCTCCAAATTGCCTTCTTCCCTAAAGGCCATAAAATAGTCATGTATTGTCTTTCACTGATGGATGTAGGCAAGGTTCATGTATGGTAAGTTATTTGGACTTGAGGTCTTTCACTGATGGATGTAGGCAAGGTTCATGTATGGTAAGTTATTTGGACTTGAGGTCTTTCACTGATGGATGTAGGCAAGGTTCATGTATGGTAAGTTATTTGGACTTGAGGTCTTTCACTGATGGATGCAGGCAAGGTTCCACAACATCATGGGTGTGTTTAGTTGGCGAAAAGTGGGTGAAAAGTTACTGTAACACTTTTCGTTTTTATTTGATAAATATTATCCAACCATGAAGTAACTAGGCTCAAAAGATTCGTCTCGTAAAAACCAGACAAACTTAGCAATTAGTTATTTTTTTACCTATATTTAATACTCCATGCATGCGTCCAAATATTTGATGTGATAGGTGGAAGAGGAAATATTTTGGGTTTGCATGGGAAGTGAACACACCCCAAGGTATGTGCTTTGAGGTTTTTTTTTTCTTTCATATGCAGTTGGTGAAAAGTGGGTGAAAAGTTACTGTAGCACCTTTCGTTGTTATTTAGTAAAATTTGTCCAGGCATGGACTAACTAGGCTCAAAAGATTCGTCTCGATATTTACAGACAAACTATGTAATTAGTTATCTTTTTTACCTACATTTAATGCTCCATGCATGCGTCCAAAGATTCGATGTGAACACACCCTTAGGTTTCTGTAGGTTGTTCTCTGCTCAGTTTCTGAAGTCTGAACCTGCCACAGTGCCTGTGTACAATGTGCTTATGTGCATTGCCACACTCTATACACCTGAAAAATCAAGTGAGGTTCTTGCGCTCACTTCCTTATCTCTGCTAGTATTTCATTATTAATAGGTAACCGGCATATAAGACAATTTTGTTGTGTATGTAATCCCACAGGATATGGAATTTAACTAGGTTGATACTAAAATAACTTTTCTTTATGTGATTCTAGTATGCTTAGCTAAGGCGTGTCCTGCGTGGTACAATGTATCAGTCAATTCAAATTTGTGGGTATATATGGATTTTAGTTTAGGGTGTGTTTAGTTTCCCATTTCACCCAAAAAATTTTAGGTTTTGGCCCTATCATTTTGCAAAATGGAACTAAACACCATGCAAAATTTTTGACAAAAAAGTATTCATTCTCCATTTTGGATTTTGGCCTCAAGAGACAAAAAAAAAAACCAAAAAGCCAAAAAGCTCTCACTCACCCTATGAAAAATTTGGTATTTTAGATGGAACTAAACACACCCATGAAAATTTTGGCATTTTGCATTTCATCATTCCAAAGTAGTTGATATTTTGCATTTTGCATTACATAGGGAACTAAACCCAGCCTTAATTCACTATGACAGTTCCTCTGTTGGCCGTTCTGGACTGATGCCTTCCTTTTGTAAAACAGTTCCCCTATAAACTCTAAACGATTGATCTTTTGGACATAAATTCCTTTGATTAGAACTATCCGTATCCGATACTTTACTTTATAAAACAATTCCATAATTTACCAGGCATTTGTAAATGATTTAAATTTTAATGAGATGACGTGATGGAATTTCAATAAATCATGTGCAAGAATGATATACCTAGTTCGACTAACTGTACAACTGAAACGTGACACATGTGCCATATACATCCAACTAGAACTAATCGTTTCAGTGGCCGATCTGAAATTAATTTTACTCTAATTTGTACCTTCAGTTTTGTAACCCCCCTTTTGAAACCCTAACTCTACAGTCTTGTCAAATCAAACAACAAAAATACTCCTACTCCCGTGTTCCAAAATTATCTGATATTGCTTTGCTCGAAAGAAATTTAAAAGGGCCTCCACCAAGTTCTGGACCGACAGGTGGCTCCCGGCTGGGGCCATCCCTTCCTTCGCCCCGAACCTTTTTAGGGCTGTTGGACGACGACGCCTGGGACGCTCGGTACGGGACGCCCTCACGGATCGTCGATGGGTACGTGATATCACCGGTGCCCGCACTGCCCTGGTACTCTGTGAGTATGTGTGTCTTTGGACGATGCTTTAGGACGTTCAGTTACGGCCCATGGAGCCCGATCGGTTCGTTTGGCGTTGGACCGCGATCGGCCAGTACTCCGTGCGCTCCGCCTACCGAGCATACTTTGTCGGTTGGACTTCCATGGCTGGGGCAATGGAGCTCTGGCGTGCGGCGGCACCACCGAAGGTCAAATATTTCTTCTGGATCGCTCTGCATGGACGCCTCTGGACCGCCGAGCGGAGGAAGCGACACGGCCTCCAACCAGATGCTACCTGCGCCTTGTGTGATCAGCTGGACGAGGCGACTGACCACCTCCTTTGCTCCTGCGTCTTCGCGAGGGAGGTTTGGACACGGCTCCTGCTTGCGCTGCACTCGTCCACCGTGCCACCGCAGCAGGATTCCTTGCTACTCTCCTGGTGGCTGTCGAGCAGGGTTGCGCTCCCGCAGGCCTTGCGGCGGAGCTTCGACTCACTGGTCCTGCTCGTCTCCTGGATTCTCTGGAAGGAAAGGAATAGCCGCACATTCGACCGCAAGTCCCGTTCGACGACCGAGCTGCTGCAGGCTATCCTCGAGGAGGCGGACGCCTGGATCGCCGCGGGGTTCCGCGACCTTGCGCTGCTCACGGCCTAGTCGACTAGCCTGACGGTGTTCCCTTTGTCGCAAAATTTAGTACTTAGTTAGTACGTCCTTGTTCTCCACCGCTTGCGGTGATATTTGTTGTGTGCTACTCCATGATTAGGGTCGGCGTCTCGCCGTGCCCTCTTTCGGAGCGTGTAAACATTCCCTTTTCCACTTAGTGCAACACGTGCAAATGCGCGTTTTTAAAAAAAAAATATTTAAAAACCGATTTGAAATTCACCTCATGAACTGACTTGTGCCTTATTTAGTTTTAGGGGTGTAAAGTTTTGGGGTGTCACGTCGGATGTTTTATAGATGTCGGAAGGGGTGTTCGGATACTAATAAAAAAATAATTATAGAACTCACATGTAAACTGTGAGACGAAATTATTAAGACTAATTAATCCATTATCAGCATATGTTTACTGTAGCACGCCATTGTCTAATCACGGACTAATTAGGCTTAAAAAATTCGTCTCGCAAAATACACGCAATCTGTGTAATTAGTTATTTTTTAATCTATATTTAATATTCCACGCATATGTCAAGCCCTTGGGTGATGTACCCAGCAGAGGCAGCTTTCTCGTACCGTCACTGCAATCGTGGACCCACATGAGGCATTTGTAAATAAATGATTTAAATAGGGGCCCGATATGTGCAACGTACCAACGAACCCAATCCCCTTGGCGCTCCTGCGACGCGCATGGCGCCACGACTCCCCTTGGCCTTGGGCGGCGGCGCACGGACATGAGTACATGGCGCTCGGTGGCCTCGCGTCGCGCTACTCACTCACCGACCCACCGGCACCGCGCCACGGCCGCGTTCGTCTCGACAGGAGTCGATGGCCATCCTCGCGCCACGGTCGCATCTCCTCCTCGGCCTGACAAGGCCGCAGCAGCCTACAGCGCTTCGTGCCTGCGCCGCCTTCTCCCGCTCGCGCGGCGCTCCAGTCCCACCGCGGGCCGCGCAGCCGCGGCGCGTCTTCCTCGGCCTCGGCGCCACCTTCGTCGACCAGGTCACCTGCATGGCCTCCGGCGGCACCTCGTCCCGCTCTTTCGTTGCCGGAGCGCGGCCGAGGGAAGGGGTTTCCCCAGTCGAGCAGGTTTTTAGGCGCTGCTTTTTTCGAAAATATCGCTACAAAGCTGTACTATTTTTTGTTTTCGGACCTGGTTAATGGAGATTTATTGTAGATTCTGAAGAATGTGGAGTGGCCCGACGAGTTCCCTTTCAAGCCTGAGGACTTCAGCCGCTTCGACGAGTAAGTAGCTTCTTCAGCCAGCAGGCCTTGCTGCTGCCACTAGCAGTCACACACACAATGTCTGACCTTGTAACCTGTGGAATAATTCAGCACTGGCAGATTGATTTTAGTATAATTAACAGCAATCTTGACCAAATTTGGGCAGACGGGGTTTACATTTTGATTACTTGCAGATCATCAGATACTCTGTTTTACTCGGTTCCACGTTTTGTCACTCACATTGATGACCAAGCAATCCGAGCTCTCACAGAGTACTACTCTGAAGTTCTTCCTCCAAGTAATACTCCTGGGGTGGCCATTCTGGACATGTGCAGCAGCTGGGTAGGATTTGCTAGTCAGCACTTCCGTTCTTATGTGTCACTGTGAAGTTTCTTATGTACAGTATCCACATTATGCAGGTGAGCCATTATCCTCCCGGTTACAAACAGGAGAAAATCGTGGGGATGGGTATGAATGAAGATGAACTGAAAAGGAACCTGGTATTATGTACTGACTAAATAAGCACACTTTTGTAAACGTGATGCATGCAAAGCTTCCCATTATAGAAGTATTCATCAACATTCTGAATAGCTCAAGTGGCTAGTTTGGTGTCATGCTCGATTTATTCACTTAAAATTTTCATGATAGCAGCCACATAATTTGTGGGGAGTAAGAGATGGTAGATTGGTAATTGATTATTTAATTATTTCAGCAAGTTAGGGCCTCATTTGGTGCAGCTCCAGCTCCGACATGGTGAATCTGTAGTTTGTAGTGTAAATTAAAGTAGTTTAAATATCTATGCTACTCTAAATTAAAAACGTAATGAGTCCACTTAGCATGCCTACAGCTCCAGATCAAAGATTTTGTAGAGCTACAAATACCCAGGTCTAAGAATTTCACAGATCTCCTGGATTCCAAACAGGGACTTAATCCTTAGTTGCTCCTGATAAGGAGAGCAAAGACCTGCTGACAGATCAGTCTTCCTATGACCACATGTGAGAGTAGGACTATCAACAAGTACAATTTGCACAATTAATTTTCCTTTGATGATAGTTTTGGCTTACAAACGTTTAAATGTTAACATGAGCTCTAGGATCTATTTTTATTTTACAAACTGCAAACACATATCTTATATGCAGTAATGTTGGAGTTTAGTCAGTAAATTTACATTGAGATCAGTTTAAATCATTACAGATAAGCGACACGCCTTTTGTAACTAATATGAGTCAGCAAGTGGTACTTCCTTTGAGCTGCTTTGCTAAACCAAAATGTTGACATAGCTTTTTTGTTGTTGTTTTTTACAACAATAGGTATTGACTGAGTATGTTGTGCAAGACCTCAATGTGAACCCGAAGCTTCCTTTCGAAGATAACACTTTCGATGTTATCACCAATGTGGTACTGTGCCCTCTGTATCGTATTCTTGTTAAAAGAAGAGATTATACGTTGTAGTGCAAAGTGTTACTCCCTCCATTCCAAATTATAACTTATAAGATGTTTTGGCTTTTCTAGATGCATAGATTTGCTATGCACTTGGATATAGGCTATGTCTAGATACATAGTAAAAGTAATATATCTAGAAAAGCCAAAACGTTTTATAATTTTGAATGGAGGGAGTATTACTTTATTAGCATTGTGAATTGGAGCTCAAAGATTGTTTACATTATATCTGATAGTAGCACTTCTTTGTTAGTAGGTTAGTGTAGATTACCTGACAAAACCAATAGATGTTTTTAAGGAGATGCGACGAATACTCAAGCCAAGCGGCCTTGCCATAATGAGGTAACATCCTGTCCAGAATGACACATGCCATTGACGAGAACTACTTTTGGATATCGTAGCATGCATTATCATATTTTGATGGTAAGGATCTTAAATTCTAGTTCTAACTTTGGATATAGCTTTTCAAATCGGTGCTTTTGGACAAAAGCTATATCTATATGGACATCAACTGGTGATGCCGATCATGCTTGGATAGTTGGCGCTTACTTCCATTATGCTGGAGGTTTTGAACCTCCCCAGGTATGTACTGTTAAATAATTGGTGCATTCCCTAAAAAAGATAAAGAAGAACTAGGGCTTCCAAGGTTTTTAATTGCAAGCTAATAAGGCCTCCACTGGAAGCTATAAAAAACTACTAGGGATATAACGACAGTTATTTCATTTAGCAGTTTTAACAAAAAAGATGAAATTTTCTATTAGGTATGCACGAAAACATGGAAATGAAAATTCGTGAACGCAAATACTCAAACATATATTCAGGGCTCTAATAAAACATGTCTCCTGGTCCATTACTTAACAATCATTCAATCAATCAACATACTCATGGCTATAATCAGTATTCATATTCATTCAACACTAAACAATCTAACAACTCAACAGTTATACAATTGTTCAATTATCAATTAAAGCAAATATTAAATATTTGTCTCGGTCAAGATTAGTGACGGTAAAAAAAAAAGTCAGAACTAAGCAAATATCGGTGTTCAGCAATTGACAATATCATATAACTTTAGGCCTCCTAAAAGGCTATAGCTTTGCTAGTACGGTGCTATTTAGAACCTTGGTGAATTCAAAAAATGATACTTTTGTTTATTTTTTCCTTTGTTTGCGTGAACACGTTTCAACCTATCAAGTTAATAGCCTTCTAGACATTTGCAGTGCATTGGAATCAAAATCCAGCTACCCCTGTATATATTTATAGGGTTCTTTAATTAATGTGTTCAAATCAATCCCATGATCAAATGTTTTTTTTCTTTAATTTCTGCAGGCAGTTGATATATCTCCTAATCCAGGACGAACTGACCCAATGTATGTTGTATGCTCAAGAAAGAAAATAGGGTTATGAACTAAATAATGTATTCTGCAAGGTTTGTCCCTCCTTCCTCTCTGTTGATTCTAGTGTTTGATGAGATTTTATTCAACAATTTCTCTAGTGTGCATGTATATTTGTAGTGCTATAGGGTCCGACTTGGTTTTTCTCTGCTTATGGATAGTTGATTAGGCCTGTCAGCCACTGGATTGTCGACTCTCCAGATGCCAGCAAGCCCTCCCTTTTTTTTAATTTTTTAACAATACAATATGTAATTTGAATTTCTGTTGTTGTACATTATAACAATTCCAAAAGATAGAACTGAGAGAACTGACTTTGTGAATATGGAAAAACAAAGAAAACTAATTCATGTTATAGGGTTTTGGCAGCAATGTATTCACATAGTTGTAAAACTAAATATGTGAGATTGGATAGAGTGAGTTGCCTCAATTTCAGATCTCCACAAACCAAAGTGGTTTTATGAATTGAGTAATGAAATACCTCAACGAACCATAACTTAATGTTTATCTAGCGCTTCTACATGAAATTAAGCATAACTTTGCAATGGTATGTGCCAGGCTCTACATTACTAGGATAAATAACCCCACGCTAAACCTAACACACCTTAGGAAATTTTAATTGCTGGGTCTGTTACATTCATTCTAATAGGTGAAGCAGGGTATTTCTTCTTTTTATCTTGACCTGAAGATGGCTCTACAACATCCTTCTTCCGGCACATGAGTGCTGCCTCACGAGCCTTCTAACACTTGATTGCCGCCTCCCATGCACCCAATTTCTCCTGCCTCCTCCGTAGTTTATCTTCCTTCCCCTTTAGGCGGATCTATTCGACTCGAACATGGCGCTCTTGCCTAACGTGCATTAGCCGCTCTACTTTGCGTTGCTAATTCATGTTAACACAAAATTTGTGTTGCTAATTCATGTTAACACAGAATTGGGTTTTGTTTTCCACGTCAGGTCTTGTTTGGATGCGCGTGTATTCATCTCAATCCACATGTGTTGAAGTGGATTGGAGTGGAATTAAACTAAGTTCCATTCCATTCCACTCTAACACATGTGGATTGAAGTGGATACACATGCATCCAAACAAGGCCTCACGTGGAAATCCAGACCAATTTAGGGTCAACGTAACAACCCATTCAAAGAAAGTGCAAGCCTATGTCTAGAGAAAAGAGGTCATAATGGGGTAATTATTGTGAGGAAAAATGAGATAAGAAAGCTAGAGTTCAATGAAACCATGAAGTCATCATCGAGATCGGGACACTTCTTGAAGAACCTCCTGCCTTATTAGGTCAGTCTCAGTGGAGATTTCATGGTTCTGTTACCAATGCATCCATATTTTAGAAACAATGTAGAAGAGTTTCTGATAGACTTTCTAGATCGACTAGGTGTAGATCAGTGGGTGATGTTCTCATAAACTTGGCATATCATCACATATAAATTTAGATCGTGTATGAACTAGAGGGAGAGAGATAGAATGGGGCAGAGAAAGCTGACCAGCGGGCTTGGAGGAGTAGGAGACGGCCATGGCGTCGGTGTCGGTGGAGAAAGGGCCACGCAGTCCAGCGGTGTTCCGACAGGGCGAGGCAGTGGCGGAGTGGCGCTTCCCGTCGCTGCAGCGCCCCCTCTCGATCGGACTAGGATGGAGGTGGGGTTGTTACTGTGGGTGTGAACCTCATGATCTGTGTCCTGACCCCACCTCCTATTTATGGCGCTGCGCGACAGGGGCCCACCAGCCGTGTCATTGGGCTGGGCGTCCCCGATCAGGACGCGGTCAAGGGGTCCGTCTCGACCGTTGGGTCAAGACGGATGAGATCAATTCTAACATTCTTCCCCTTGATCTTATCGTATACTTTAAACTTTAAACTTTACTTCACACTTATTTCTTTCACTATTCCATCACAGATCAGTGTATAGAGCATGCCTCATCGTCATGGTCAGTCGCCGATAGATTTAACAGCTACAATACACATCTTTGATCTGAAATAGACTCTTTAACTTTGGGCCCTTTATTATCCGAAAATCATAGGCTATATCATGAACCCATGTCGACTGTGTGTTCTCTGAACGCACTGGGTGGTAAGCCTTTGGTAAGCGGATCCGAAAACACTTGCTTGTTACTTATATGTTCAATACTTTTAATATGATTCCAGATTTTCTCCTTTACAACGTATAACATTAACGTCAATGTGTTTGACAGCACACTTGACCCGTTGTCATAGGAGCAAACTACTTAAATGGTTATTGTTGTTGACAACCATTATCAATTCCGGGTACAAGTTCTTTAACCATTTTGCCTGTCCTGTAGCCTCATAACATGCTATACTATAACTTTACATCACTGATGATACAAAAATGTTTCTTTGGAGCTTTTCCACAATAAAACTCCAATTGCGAGTGTTATCTACTATGTGGGTTTCACTAAACATCTCGTCAAAATTTAACATTTGTACCCACAACTATCTGAGAGTACTTATTCTTTCTTTTTTAGTATGAGGCCGACATTTTTAACTCTATTCCAGTGATCTATAGCTGCACTGGACTTTTGCTAAAACAACCCGGATACGTGAACTACGTCAGGGTAATATCATACTGAATATATTTTTTAATGTATATTTTTTTTGTCTAACATATTAAGGGGTCTCTTGAATACAATAGGTTGCAGAAGATAGTTACGAATTGGTAAGGAATGGCAACTGAATATATTCCTATGTTTGAAACATAGGCACATTTGCACGTCCAGGAGCTGCTGCTTCTCCTTTCCCCAATCCAAACCTAGTGTACACCAGCACGTCTTCCCGCATTTCAACGAAATGGTGAAATGAAATGCCGAGATCCGTTCAACAAAAAAAAAAACAAGTAAAGAAATGCATAGGCGTTGCTGGGATGAACACTGAACAGTACAGGAAATCGATTTCTATGTAGCTGGGTGTGCTAATCGGGCTCAGTGTTACTGGCAATTTATCAAGTTCAATTTCAGGCGTATGGATGGCCAGATGATGTATCCCTGCTCCGTCTGGTTCTATGTAGGCTAATCGGAAACAATAAAGAGAGAAGAGAATCGCAACACAGCTCCCGCCATCTCCCATCTCAGCCGACCAGAACAACAAACCAAAGCTCAGTAACTCAATCCCAAATCCACTTCCGAGCAGCCCGATATAACACGAGGCTGAGAACCGAAGCTATGCAGAAACAAGCAGTAGAACTCACCGGAGGAACTGGATCGGCGCGCTGTGCGACCCGCTGGTCGGTGCCGGGGCGGGGTCAACCTGGTCGGGGCGCCAGCGCGCCGCCGCTCGACGTATCGGCAGGAAGAAGATGACTCGAGAGTGCGCCGCGCCGCTGGCCTTGCTGCGGGGAAAGAGAGTGGGGGAGGCGCGGTTGTAGAGGCGGGTGGTGATTGTGATGTACTAGGGAGGAGGGAAATGTGCATGCACCTGGACCGGATGGGCAGCACCCACAAATGGTAGGCGCACACGCAGGTGGTAGGCGCTTACTTCGTTGGCTGGCTTTCTTTTGTGCCTCAGTGGACGGTTGCTTACTCCGTACTTGCCACGTTTGCTTTCCCCTGGCCGGTAGCAGTAGCGCGCACACGGGGAGCGGATAAGTGCCGCGTAGGATGAAAACAGGACGGAATTTTTTTTTCCTGTACCGTCCCGTTTTATTTTCTATATTTTTCCGTCCGTTTCCGTATTTGCAAGATCCCGTTTTCGTATTTGCGGAAATAGAAAATGGTGTTTTCCGTTCGTTTCCGAGTAATCCCGTTTTAATACGGAATAGACCCGTATTTATCCCGTTTTTATCCCGTTTTCAATCTATGCTCAACATGTTCAAACAATTGCATGTCTTTATGTTATGTTAATATAACTACGAATCACCAAATATGCATGTTATGTTCACGTACATAGCATGTAAGTGAATATTAAACTTTGTATATATTATTACATGCCTTTATATATGTATACTTTGAGAATATTAGATTATGTGATCTTAATTTAATTTTCCGGCTCTTCATCCGTATTTGTCGGTTTCCGTATGTCCGCATATTCCGATTCCGTTTTCGAACCTGCATTTTCCGAACCCGTTCCCGTTTCCATCAAAAAATATAGAAACGAAAGTAAAAATAGGGTTTTCCGTCCGTTTTCGTCCGTTTTCATCCCTAGTGCCACATGAATACTCGCTCTGTCCCAATATATTTATCGGTTTGGTTTTCATGTCGTAAGTTTAAAAATACGTGTAATATTTGTATCTTTAAATAAATTTATTAAAAAACTAGATTCAAAGATCTTTTCAATAGTACTAATTATATACTATAAATATTAATATCTTTTAATATATATTTTGTCAAAGTTGTTTCTCGAGAAACGAAAACAACATATATTTTAGAACGGAGGGAGGATGTTGGTGTGAAATTGACAAAAAAAAAACAGCGTGGAAAGCGCAAGACGAGAATGATTAAGGCCTCATTTGGCTGCTCGTGGTTTGGGGTGGATTAGTCCCCAAACCCTGTCTTCCGTGGTTCTTAGCCCCCGCCGGTGTGGACTCCCACGCTTCATCTAAAATCGCATTTGGCTGCGCTTGTATTGGAGGGGACGTTGGGCCGAACCACGCGGGAGAAAAATATCTCCAGCCGTGGCGTGGAAACTGGAAGGTGGAACGGACGAAACGGTGCATGCTCGCGACCTCGTACGCAGCTTTGCATGCACATGGCGTTTGGATTAGCCACCGCACATGGCGCTGGGAGATTAGCTCGTGCCAGTTCACACGTGGTCTCTGGAATCAGATGTGGGTTGGATGAGTGGCAGGGATTCACCAAATCCACGGATGGAGCTATTCACACGCGTATTTCATACACGATTTGCCAAACGAAGCCTAAACAATTCGCTCCCATTTTGTCAGAGGATAATACCCTGTTCGGCTGACTGTAAAAGCGGTTGATACTGATGCTTATTTGTTGTAAGAGAAAAATACTGTTAAATGACTGGTTGATTGTGGCTGATAAGTAAGTGAACAGGCCAAAGCTTTTCCACCCACCGTATGAATAAATAAAATGGTCCTAAAGATCATAATCGAACATTCTGTCTACAAGAAAAAGAAAAAGAAAAAAATTTTCAAGATACCATACTGGAACTACTTCTTGTCTTGATAAAATACTGGAACACCAAACAATCCTCGACTGCAAGTTGAGAAAAAAAAAAGAGATTATGTACGGTTGTACCCCTATTCAATAAATCGAATGCCTCTAGAAGTCGCTGTGAGATTTACACAAGTCACAACATTGCCAATAGGCGATACCGATTGAAAATGAAGCTGACTCTTCTAGAAGCAGCTTTGCTTGCGCATCAATCTGTCTGGACTTGGAGACGGGGCAGGTCAACGGAGCACCAAGCTGGTGCTATCCAAGAGTATCCATGGCATGTATCTTTCCTCTGAGAGCAGCACACATTTTTCAGAGCTCCCGTTCTTTCTTTGTCAACTGTTCATCGTCATCTTTTGTTGCCACTTTAAGGAGCCACGAACCCACTGCACAATCAACTGTTCATCGCCCTAGTCTTCGACTTGTGTATTGAAAACGAAGCTGGGGAATGCCGCGGTCGTGTCCCTGTGAAGAAGAACAAGTTGAATAAGCACGTTCGTCACTTACCAAGTTACCATTGCGATGTATTACTGGCAGACATAGTAGCTAGCAAACTAATTGCAGACATTCACAAGGGAAATGATGAACTAGCATTTCATAGGCCAGGAAAGAGCACAAGCTCATGAAATGCACGAAACTAGTATCCATACTTCAAGTGTGGCAGTGTCATCTTTTTTTATAGAGTTAAATGCACTAGAGGTCCTCTAACTTGTGAGAAGGTTTCAGTTAGATCCATCAACTTTCAAAGTGACTTTCTGGGTCCATAAACTTTGATGCCGTATCACTTAGGTTCATCAACTTTCAAAGTGACTTTCTGGATCCATAAACTTTATATGCCGTATCACTTAGGCATGGTGCGCTGCGGCAAGCCGGGGACGAGCGAGCTAGCTGCTTGTTTGCATTGGCGTCGTTTGGGTGGGCGATCGAACAGCCGGTGGACGCGTGGTTGGGCTAGCTGCTTCGATCAGCTGGCATATGATCTGTGCTGCATGCTTGCGCGGTGGTGCGCCCAGCCGCGCATCATCGATCCGATCGGCACACGCACGTACACTTGAGCGAGCGAGCAAGCTAAGGTGAACCATGCATGCAGCTCACAGTACACGGGCACTGCGTCGGCCTGCTCATGATCATTTCCCGTGGCAGACGCGTCCGTCTGCGGACGCCGTGCCGTACACCTGCTAGTAGATGGCCTGCATGCATGCGTCGAGTGGCCATATCATGCATGGTCCGAGTCCACGTACTCGATCGGACCGGTCGTCGCTGAAACGCAAGCACGGCGCGGTCGCCCACGACAACGGTCTCGTAGCCGGTGACACGTCGTCGTTGTCTGTGCCGTATGTACGTACGTGTCACGTCGTCTGTGCGCTGCAGTTTCAATTTCCTCGCATGCATGGAATCGCGAATTGGTACGTGCTCGCCCGCGGATGATCGCTATCGCTACTGTTTCGACCCACCGATGCGGCATCGACCACTACAAGCAGCTGATCCGATCGATGCCGATGCAAGAGCTCTAGATCCGGCCATCGTACGTCCCCGATCGATCAGATCAAAGCACAAGTGCATTCACGTCTGAATGCCTGGATTATCGTGGAGCAATACCATATCTGAATGCCTGGATTATCGTGGAGCACAAATAAGCACACGCACGTACACTTGAGTGAGCGAGCTGAGGTGAACCATGCATGCAGCTCGCGGTACACGGGCACCGCGTCGGCCGGGGCGGAAGCCGCTCATGATTGTTTCGATCCCCATGTGAACTTGTCGTCGTTACAGATAGGCGCCCTTGACCTAACTGGGTTCGACACGATGACGCGGAGCACGTGCTGGATCTAAGTGATACGGCATACAAAGTTTATGGACCCGGAAAATCACTTTGAAAGTTGATGGACTTAGGTTGAAAGTTGATGGACTTAGGTTAAAACGACATCAAAGTTTATGGACCCAGAAAGTCACTTTAAAAGTTGATGGACCTAATTGAAACCTCCTCACAAGTTAGTGGACCTCTGGTGCATTTAACTCTTTTTTATAACAGAAGGGTGCTGCAATACAAAATCTCTCCACTCCTCTTTGCTAATCCTGTTGTCCTTATCAGTATCAGCATTCTCAAATGTCTGCAGAAGGATACAGTACGCATAACTCGATCAGAGATGCCTTCTACTTAGTGCAGAAACAGAAGAGAGCTTGCGGGGGGATCACAGTGATGATGGTACCTTGTCTATTATGGTTTCCACGAGATCGTCAGACAGCTCCAACTGTGACTCCATCAAAGTAGCAACTACCATTTGTTTCACCTGAGGAAAATAACATATATTGGTTTTATACTTCAGAATTGGGCCATGTCATGTCATAAGACTTGTAATGTCTCCTGAAAAAGCTCCATTACCAAGAACAAGCTTAACTATATTTCATTGTTGTCAACACTATTTCTATTCAAGACTAATCTATTGTAAATCAAGAGCATGTCCATATTCCCCCTTGAATTAGTAATCCCAAGCCTACCTATTATTACAATTTTTTTATGAAGTAACTACACAAGTTGCAACTTACCAAGCTGATATTTCGAGTGCTGAAAAGATCAAAACCTTGCGATCATTACTAAAAAGGACAACAAAATAGGAACATCATGATTAAGCTTGTTCTGATACTTGTAAGGGTTTCAACAAGAAAAACATTTTAAGATGAGGTCTGCACTGTAAATAACCAGTGTTCATCCGCAAAGGATGTCACATTGGTTCACTCCAAACATTAAGGAACAGACTGACAGTGGCAATGCACATGCAGAAGTCTCGAATAGTTGAATACAAAATGTTGACACAGATATACAAATCGCTGAAGAGAATTTGTTCAGATTATGCACTAACAAATCTATACACACCTCTTCACGCTCGATGAAACCAGTTTGCCTCAAGTCATACAATCTGAAATCTGAATGAAACTGAAGTGCAAAACAAAACTTAGTGGCAGACAGAACTTAGCATGTCAAGAATTATCGATCAGGCTGATCATACTTACAATCAATTTTGTCTTCAAGAGGAGCATTTGGATGAAACACACTTATTGCATGGATAAACTCTTCAAATTCAATAACAGAATTTTTATTTTCATCAAAAAGATCAAAAACCTACAGGAACAGGAGAAAGGAAAGACGAAAGACTCAAATTGGTGGATCTACTTGGAATGCAAGCAAATTTCAGTATCTAAAACTAAGGTTGCTTTCACAAGTTATGGAAGCTATCAAATCATACAGTATTTTTTCTGTTTTTCTTGGGATTTTGGCATTATAGCATGGGACAACCTAACTGCAGGTAATGATACGGTTATTTTGTGATGTCTCAACATCAGTATAACTTCACAAGTTATGCAATGTGGTTCCACCCATACTGCATGAAGCTTAGGTTTTCTTTAGAAAAAAAAAAGAAGAAATTGGGTAGCAAGTCACGAATGGCATCTTTTCAAGCAGCAAAATCCCAGCTCCTTTGGAAGATTCTATAGTACAGCATTTGAGATAGACCCAGAAAAAGAACAAGTCATGTGATACTTGAGCAGCCAAAAAGGTTAAAGAATTTTGTAACCAAGAGGAGTGTCCAGATATTTTCATCTTAGTCATTTTCTTTTTCTTTCTTTCTTTCTTTCCATTTCTGTTTGAGAACCGGGAGAGCAAGCTTTGGCACTTACTCTATCTAGAAAAAGATTTTTCCCAGAAGGTGTCTTGAATAATGCCAACTGCAGCTCCTCCTGAAAGAACAAGGAGAACCTTTACAATCAAAGTGAGTCCCAATTCCACATTGATTGGCTAAAATTGATCAGTATCTGTTTGGAACGCGTGAACCTCACAGAATTTTGAGGAACTTCACAGCAAAGTGTTTAATTGTGAATTGTCACAGGCATGGACGGATCCAGCGGGTGGCACGGGTATGGTGCGGCATACCCTAGGCTGATCAGATAGAAAAAATTATAAATTATGAGGTAAATTTTGCTGCTGTATATCGAATTGCTAAATAGGTCTTTGCCAAATTAGATATGAGAATTTTGGTGCGGCATACCCTATGCCAAAATCCTAGCTCCGTCACTGGTCACAGGAATATAAAAGGCCCAACCGCCTAACCGGGTCGAAAAGTTTAGACACCAGCGCATGCCTGGCCAACCGGACCACAAAAGAAATAAAGTGTAGGGATAAACATTTTCAGAAACCTTATGGATCAGACCGTCGTCGATGATGGAGCAGCTGATCTTCTTGTACAGCTCGTACAGCGCCTCCACCTCGTTCACCGAAACTCCCAGCAGCCACACGCGGAAAAACATCTCAGCCTACAATAGCAGACGGAAGACAACACAAAAGCCGAACAGGCAGCCGCATACTTACAGCAGCGGGACTCGTCGGCGAGCTCGGCTAGCTCACGGAAGGTAAGACGTCTGCCGGCCCGGAGGCGCGCACATATGTCGAGCGCAGGCAGCAGCCTGGGCGAGCTCTTCTGGAAGCACCGCGAGGCCGCGAGCAGGACCGCGTCGACCACGGCGAGCACGGGGAACAGCGCCGCGCAGGCTAACTCCCCCAGCGTCAGGGAGCTTCTCGATGCCTGTAAATCAACACGGGATCAGGCCGAAATGAGAAATGGTGACACCGGATAGGAGGTGGGGCGATAGGGGTCCGGTGCCGCGAGCGTACTAGAGAATTCGAGGAGCGGCAGGAGTCCATGGGCCCCGGAGCCAGCGGTGAACCATCGATCGACACGGGGCACAAGCCGTCGTCCTCTCCGTTCGCGGGTTGTTGGGGCGGCCGGACAGGATCGTCACGTTACGCCGGCCGTCGGACGGAGGCACGGAGCGGTGGGGGACGTGGGGATAGGCTGCTGGTGGAATGCCGGAATTGGCAGACCAGGCTACCAGGCTAGCTCGGTCGCGTTTCCTTTTCTATGATCCAATCATTCACCGGTCCACCGCGAGATACTTTAATTGAAGGAATATTTTTAATCTACGTCATTACAATTCTTCAAGTTTAAAGTTACATCATCATAATTCGTCTATCTGGAGTTATCATTATAATTCCGTCTCTCCTCTAACCATGTCATTTCTACACCTCTCATGTACATGGGCTACTGTCAGAAACATATACGTATAGGAATACACGTACATGCCCACTGTGCGCGAGCCGGAGTGGCTGCGCTCGCCCGCGGTGGCCAAAGCGCGAGGTGGAGCGGTAGCGCTATGATCAGTATGTATGTCATATATGTTTTTGGTACTGTTGCTAATAGTAATGATTCACAAGTGTATATTTGTCGTCACAGTTTACTAGTATGATTTTTCTAGATGAAACTGAACATGAAAATGTCTAAATTCCTAATATAATCTTCTTTAGGAAACAAATGGCTGTCAGTAGTCTTCTTCAGGAAACAGTAGCAGTGGCGTTCTGGGTTTAGTAGTTTTCTGCATTGTGTTTGTTACTCCCTCCGTTCCAATTAGAAGACGTTTTGGTTTTTCTACTTTTGTATATACTTAGATATACACTATGACTAGATACATAATAAAATAAGTACATGAAAAGGTAAAACGTCTTACAATTTAGAATGGAGGGAGTATCATCCGGCCACTTTCTCCTTTTGTTCTATGTTATCTATATCTCTTATAATCCAAGACCCCACTGACAATATATCTCAACATGCAAGCTGTCCACATCAGGAATAAACTACCACAAGCAATTAAAAATCCACTAGCACATGTGATGTCATTGTTAGCAAGACACATAAGCATTTTAGTGTCCACATCAACATCCCACGCAATCCATTAGCATTTATTTATAATAGTTTATTCCATCATATAAGTGATTATATAGTCTAATTTCATTCTAAACCATTCGTAATTCCCGCAGCAACGCTCGGGGTATGTTTCTGGTTTTTACGGAAGAGGTCGCTCTAGGAGAACTCGATGGTGCTTCTATTCTTGTGTTTTTTATTCCTCCCGTCTAATAAAATTTGCAGTAAGTGGCGAAAGGCAAGTGGCCGACCGACCCCACTAATAAACGAACGTTGATCCGCGAACAAATTTCCGATAACCCTATTTCCTTTTCTGACAAAAAAAATTTCCTCCTCTTCTTATTTTGGATAGTACTCACCAGCAGCGCAACACTCCTTGCTCGTACGGCTAGAGGCTGGTTGTGACGTTAGCGCTGACGTTGGCGAAAAAAAGAAAAACATTTATTTCAAATTGCTATAACTTCTAAACTGTGTATCCATTTTTAATTCCGTTTGCACCGATGACCCACTTGCATATGTTTCGAAGAATTTTTTCTAGTAGTAAATTATGTATATTAACTTATGATACATAACTTATAACATATAACTTAGAAACTCAAGAGTTATGAAACACAACTTATTTAAAAATAATTATTAAACATAAAGGAATGAATTAACTTAAAACTTATGCCAAAACTTGCCAACATAAAAGTTATTAAAACACAAAGAACGAATTAACTTATAATTTATACCAAAACTTATATACAAAAGTTATCAAACACAACTAATGTATATAAGTTATTTCATGCAACTTGTGTATATAAGTTATTCAATACAGCTTGTGTGCATAAGTTATAAGTTATATGCTATAAGTTAATACACATAAATTGCTACTAGAAAAAATTCTTTAAAACATATGCAAGGAGGGTCTAGTTTTATTCGTCTCATCGCGTAAAACACACCGGTGTTGAGGGAATTAAAAATAAATACACCGTTCAGAGGGTATGGTATTTAAAATTAATATTTTGATTTTTTAAGTGACGTCAGCATACAGACTGGGCGGCAGAGTAGGCGCGGCTTCGCCCGTAATCGTGCGTGCGTGTCGGATCGTTCACCCAAGAGGAAATCGGTGAAGGCTCGCCCGTAATCGTGCGCGCGTGTCGGATCGTTCACCCAACAGGAAATCGGTGAAGGCTCGTGAGAGTGGAATTGGGGTGGCCCCGACACCCGACAGTACCATGTCAAGCTAACAGAGCCCATTTGCTTTTCTTTTTCTTTTTTTAGATTTCCATAAGGTAATGGAGGATCTAAATTATACAAATCGATGCTACAGCACCTGCTTGATGCAAACGGCGTTCCCACGCTGTTCTAGTGCTCATCACTACCCTGATTGTACATTGTTTTTCTCACGACATTGGTCAACAGTGCTATGCTGTTACTCACTCACCAGAAGACTCAGGGCGTGTTTGGTTGGAGGAGTTAAAGTTTAACAAACACTGTAGCACTTTCGTCTTATTTGACAAAAAGTTTTCAATCTTGGACTAATTAGGCTTAATAGATTCGTCTCGTAAATTACTCCTAATCTGTGCCGATATGCATGCAATTAGTCTACATTTAGTACTTCATGCATTTGATGGAACATGGATGTGATGAGAGTTAAACTTTAACTCCCGGAAACCAAACAGGCCCTCAGCCGCGTGAAGAGCTTGAGGCAGGAGTAGACCTGGTGGTGTCCTCGGACACGGAGGGAGAGGACTCGTACGAGTGCCCCGCTTGCGACGGAGACGCGGAGCACTTGTTGTTGCTCCGCTTGCTCCCCCTGTCCCTGATGTCCTCGATCATCTTGGCCACCACAGTCATCCTGGGCCGCTCCCTCGGGTTGTCGGCGACGCAGAGCAGCGCCACCTGCAGGAGCGCCACCATCTCGTCCTCGGCGCCCCTGCTCCGCGGCAGCTCCACGTCGAACACCTCGGACGTCCGCTCCTCCCGCACCACGGTCCGCGCCCACCGCGGCAGGTCCGCGCTGCCGTCCTCGGGCGACTGGCGCCCTGTGAGGAGCTCCAGCAGGATGACGCCGAAACCGTGCACGTCCTGCTTCTGCAGGGCCTCCCCAGGCGGCGCCGGCGCGAGCAGCTGGAGGAGAGCGAAATCGGAGACGCGCGCGTTGCCGCTGCCGTCGACGAGGATGTTCGAGGAAGTGAGGTGCCGGTGGGAGAGATTGCCGCCGGACACGCCGTGGAGGTAGGCGAGGCCGTGCGCCGCGTCCTGCGCCAGCTTCAGCCTGGTCTGCCAGCCCAGAGGAACTCTTGCCGGGCCACGGTTCTCTACACAGAAGAGCACCAATTTTGTGCACACGTCAGAAGACATCACCTAACAGCTGACACGTCCGAATTATATATACGTGCGACGAGAAATGAGGCGCGCTGCTCACCGTGCAAGAGGCTATGGAGGCTGCCGGTGGGCATGTAGTCGAAGACGAGGAGCAGCTCCTCCGTGGACGCGTAGAACGCGCGCAGGCCGACGACGTTGGCGTGCCGCCACGTGCCCATCTCCCTGGCTAGCTCCCTCCGCCGCCTCTCGTCCTCCCTCGACGCGCCGTCCCTCCTCCTCGTCCTCTTCACCACCACCACCTCTCCGTGGGCCTCCTCGACGCCGGCGTCGCTCGCGTCGACGTTGCCTCCCATGACCACACGGTACGTCGTCGCCGTTGCGCCTTTCCCCAGCATCTCTGCGGCGCCCTGCATGAGCGTGGCCACGTCGAACTCCACGCAGCACCCGTCGAAGCGCACCGTCTCCTCCCGTGCCACCGTCGAGTTGACGGACGTAGAGCCGGCGCGGGGCCGTCTCGCCGGCTTCCTGTTCTTCAGTAGAAGCACGGCGCACAGTGCCGCCGCGACCAACGACGCGACCGCGGCGCCCACCGCTGACATGATCATCACGACCATCCACCGGTCATGGATCTTATTCCCCCTCTCCGTCGTCATGGATCCGTTCGACGCCTCGCCGCCGCCGTTGTTGTACACGATCTGCTGCGGTTCATTGCACCGGCGGGCCAGCGGCGCGCCACAGAGCCCCGGATTGCCATCGAACGACGACGCGGGAAAGGCAGCCGCGAGGCGGTTCGGGATCCGCCCCTCGAGGTGGTTGCCGGAGATGTTGAGCTCCGCGAGCTTGGGCATTGCGTCCAGCGAGTCCGGCACGAACCCGACGAACGAATTCTGCTGGATGTTCAGCGTCAGGAGAGCACGGAGGCAGTGCCCGATCTCCGGCGGGATTGTGCCCGCGAGGTGGTTTCCCGAAAGGTCGAGACGGCGCAGGTGGCGAAGGCGCAGGACGGACTCGGGGAACCGGCCGGAGAAGCCGTTGCCGGAGAGGTAGAGAAGCTTGAGGTGCGGCGCTAGGCGGGAGAAGTCGACGCCGTGGAGCGCGCCCGTGAAGGTGTTGTTCTTGAGGCTAAGGGACGAGAGAACGGGGAGATCCGCGAGCAGCTCCAGCGCCGCGGCGTGCCCGCCTAGCCGGAGGCCTTCGAGGACGACGCGACGCACGCGGAGCGGGGAGGTGAGCGATGACGGGCGCCGGCAAGTGACGCCGCGCCACTTGGCGGCACAGGGATCGGAGGACTCCGTCCATGAGGCGAGCGCCGCGGCGCGGTCGGAGCACACCGACTTGAATGCGAGCAGCGCGACGGCGTCGGGGCTCGGGGCAGGGGCGGAGGCGGAGGCGCAGCTCACGGCGATCGCCAGTGTCAAGAGGGGCACGCGCAAAGCAGCCATTGCAATGCTCGAGCCCGAGGCAAGCGAGCGGCGAGTGCAGGTAGCGTGGGCGCGGGGAGCGGCTCGGCCTCGGCGCAGGGCACGTAGGTGTATCCGTGTATGTAGCAGTAATGGCGCGGAGGGGAGGGAGTTGATGGTGCAACGGCCCGGTGCGTGAGGGATTAATGGGCGTGTGCGGGAGGAGGGCGCGGCCGCGCGGGGCGTGGCGCCTCCGCCGGAACGAGTGCGACCGGCGTGAGCCCATTTGTGCACCGTTGGAGCCACGCGGAGTAAAGGCCGACGCGACATTGGCAGCGCAGTCTGCATCCCATGAACTCTCCCTCCCAGCCGTCGTTTATTATACGAGGCTTCTTGCTCGCTCAGAAAGTCAGAACACTCACACTGGCGCATCGTATTCGTTCTGCTGAAGCTCACATGAAAACCAGCCATGGTGCTTTGCGTTCAGGATTCAATCGGAAAAACAAGTGTCTGATCTGCCATTGAATGCTCATCACTTGTCGCTGAGTCGATCACTGGACTGATTCACTGGTGTATGCAGTATGCCGTATTATGGTTTCTTGTGTATCTGAGCGTCAACAATCTGGCCGGAAAAACAAAACGACACGACACGGCCGTAGCTATCCTGCTCCTGCACGGCTGCATTGTCTCTGCCTCCAGTACGAAAAAAAAGGCAGAATAGCTATTTTTAGTCCCTCAACTATTACAGTTTCGTCTCTGAACTTTTTTTTTAGGTTCAATTCCATCCTAGAACTATAAAAATGATTGTTTTAGTCCTCAAACTTTGCATTTTAGACTCAATTTCATTTATAATCTATCAAAGTGTATTTTATTCTTTAAACTTTTATTTTCAACTCAACTTTATCTACGTTCTACATAGAACATTGCACTGTTGCACCTGGTTAGCTCCAACACCACCAGCAATTGGAGATAGGAAAATAATATTCGTCCAAAAACTCTTTCGTGGCCACTAATAATTTCAAGCTCATATTTTTAATGTTACCTTATAATGGTACCATTTATATATATCCGACTAAATGATATTTGTGGGACAAATTACATTTGCATCGAACACTATTTATTCTTTAGGAATACATGGATATATTGAAACAATAGCAGATCTATAATTTTGATAATTCATGGATGAAATTGTGCCTAAAATATAAAGTTTTCTTTTTGAATGGACATAATTGAGTTGAAAATAAAAAGGTAAAATGCATTTTGATATTTTATGGATGAAATTGAGCCCATATTGCAAGTTTGAGAAATGAGACGATCATCTTCATAGTTGTAGGATGAAATTGAGCCTAAAATTAAAGTTTGAGGACCTAAACGGCCGTTTTGAAAGTTTAGGGATGAAATTGAGCCACGAGTAATATTTAAGGAACCAAAATCACGAGTAATATTTAAGGAACCAAAATGGCTATTCTGCCGAAAACAAATCTAGTTTCTGTTCTCATGCGGCCTTTTTCTCCGTATGTCTCGGGTTCCACATTTCATTTGGAGAGTGTTTTGCTGTCAGGTCTTCTACTAAATCAGTTCATGCTGATAACTTCAACCCACACACCAATACTCAACAAGCCCATTCGTTCTAGCCTTTTAGTTTTCCAACTAATGCAGACTCAAACTGCTGCCCGCGCATTACTCGGTACAAGATAGGCAATTGATGTGGTCTCACGAATACAGAAATATATGATATCTAATGTTCTGGGATTCTCTGTTCATAAGTTCATTGTCTCCTCTTTTGCCAATTAATCATTTCAATATGCTTATAAAAAATTATTCTTACAACTCATAGATGAGATGAATTCATAAGTAGAGCACCACAGCAAAGTTATTTGCACATTTAGCATCAAATAAGTATAGTACAAACACAAAAGGAAAATATCTAACAAATAACTGAAACAGCTGATGCTATCTATCAATTGATAATTTCTTGGAATGAATGGCCTAGAGTTACAACAACACTATAACAGAGCCACAGCTTCAACTATTTTGCATTCCCAAAGAATATCCTTCGAGTAAAATCATCATCAGAACATGTTTCCGAGCGAAACCAACTAAGCTCTGGCAAATTCGTGAGCTGTCCCACTCCAGCCAGAGCAACATCCTGTAAATTGCCAAACCAATCATGTCAGTGTATGAGGCCTCCAGTAACTCAAAGTATTCAAAGATACTGTATTAAGACTCCTGCGGGGAAACATTGCATTAAGTTTCTCGTACACAGGCCAAGAAACACCCCCAAGGCCAGCTGCCCTAGACTCAGGGAGACTGCCGACAAGGGGTGTTTTTTTAACCACGGACAGTCGAACCCAGGACTAATATGCTACTAAGGCTCCTGTGACCACTATACTACACACCCGTTCACCAAAGATATTGTAGTACTCTGCGTAAGTAGAATAGCCACCACTTTTGGAGATTTACCTTATCAATTATGTACTCCTTGGCAGTTTCCATCACTGTAGCACAGTCGACAGCATCAATGCGCGCAAAAAGCTCTAGGAACGGCATGACTCGCCCATAAGTTAACATCTGCATGAGATAGAGAAAAATCTTATTAATCAGGATGGGAGAAGCTGCTGCAATTCTGAGAAGTTTAGGCTAGAATAGTAGAATACCTGGCGACCATTATTCTCAGAAACTGCAGTGGATCCATCAACGTGAAGTAACAGAGCAGATTTCAGCTGGCATAAGATACATGTGTTAGTTCTAAAATATGTTTCAGGTTCCACTAATGCAAACCAGATCTACCAAGTTGCATGTTAGTGTTTACATGAGGAGAAAGCTCTACAATTCACCAATATTTAGGGGAACATATATGTGAATGTCACAATAATTTAATGTCACAACAGTGTTACATCATATTAGCATATTTAATGGTTCTAATTGTCCACAACAACACAGTATCATATATCCATTATAGTTTAAACGGAAGGGAAAGGTTTGTCTTTATGAACATGTAGCAATTTTCCCAAATAAAAAAGATATCAACTGCCAGTGGAGGGAGGGAGGGAGAATATGGGCTTACTAGACAAAGCTTATAGGATTACTAGACAATACGTGTATAACCAAATCACCGATATGTCAGGAACCATGCCATACCCATGTCAAGGCTTACTAGAGAAAGCCAATGTTATCAAGTTGTCCGACTAATCGCGATTAGTCGGGCTGATCGGTGCCATGGCGATCAGTTATGCACTATGATTAGTCACGATTAATCAGGCTGATCGGTGCCATGGCGACTAGGATCGATTAGACGATTTGATAACGTTGGATAGAATATATTATTATAAATATTCACTGCCATGTGCTTGTTTTTGATGAAACATAGTTCTATATAGACAGGGTCAGATCAATAAAACTAAAGAATTAGCTTTCTCCCTTCTCTAATGCCGATAGACAAGTAACCCATCACTTTTTTCTTCTACTATAAATAGCAATACCTGAAAACAAGATATTAACAGCTGAAATGTAAAAAAATATACCGGCATATAGGATGTTATGGACAGAACCAGCTACCTGATTGCGGGCACGAGCAACCTCTGTTTCTGATACTTGGGATGCAAGTCTTCTAAACTCCGCCATTATTAACCGTGACAAGTCATGCAGGGTGTCAGGCTGCAATTGATTTCACAAATTGAAAGAAACATGTAGCAATCAATATCTCCGTCAAATCAATATATTCGTTCAGCTGCTGGTATAGATGAATAGTCACTAGAAATTTCAATAGAACTATGTGCTGTGCAAATACAAGTGATTGTCTGAGTAGTTTATTGATCCATATAATATATTAACCGGACATTGGCTACATTCAGCCTTTGTGACGGAATATATAGAGAGTATTTATGAATACCCCTCGTCATTTGAACAAGGAAGTTCCCTTCCTAGTGCCAACCCCAGAGATCTGATCTGTATTGCCATTGATTCACTCAAACAAACATGTCCTATCCCACCAGAAGGCATTCAGAATCCTCACTGCTTGATCATTAAAATGTGTAACCACAAATGTTGCAAGGGAACACCCACGCCTAATCAGTGATCACTATTTCATCCACTCATCAATCTAAATCTTATTTTGGAATGAGAGAGCCTTCAAAAGTAGATTTTGATCACCATCTTAACTATATTTTCAATTGCTATATAAAGTCATCACTATATAGTCATCACTATCCTAGAGGCATTTCAAAGACGAACTATTGATGCAATATCTATGTAGTCATCACTATCCTAGAGGCATGCGTGTAATTTGTGACTAATTAATTATCAAAACTCATAAAGTTTGACCTTTCCATATCAAAATATGTGTTGCATTGATGAATGGAGGGAGTACTATACTAAATTAATCTTTATGCAATTTCAGAGCTTACAAAAAACGAACTCATAATGAGATAAAAGGAAAAAGACAGGAGATCTTACAAGTGTCGATCTTACGTTCAGGCTAGTTGGACTAGAACAAACTTAAAAGATTGAGCAACAAACTTACCGGAGCAACAGTATAAATGCCAAATATTCCTGTGTCCCGATAGTTAGTATTGAACGCCATGAGGCTCTCAGCTAAGTTAGCATTGCTGATACCACGAGCTAAAGAAGACCTTGTAGTTTCAGTAAGTAGCATCAGCGTTAAACAGCAATTTGGTGGTAATACACTAGGAAAGCAAATTACTAACAAATCAAATGTAAACTAGGAAGGGAATTCTCATACCCTGAGCAGTTCCCAACCCCAATGCTCCTGTACCAGGATCCCAATATGCTTTGGATCACCATAAGGGGAATGGAGCTAGGGTCAGTCCATGAGGCGCCTTTGAAAGCTATTGCAACATGTGCTAGAGGCAACTCTGCATTTTCTACACGAACCTACAAAAGCTGAAGATCAGTTGAGTGGAAAAAAAACACTAAACTAAATTAAAGATTATTTGAAAATGGCCTAGAAATTGTTAAATAAGATCCTGTATGAACAAACCAGACCTCAGATCCAGTAAAAATAGCTGGGTTCGCCTTGACAAGCTGATCAGCAGTAGTTGGATCAGTGGAGAATTCTGTGAATAATTCTTTCACCTGATCAACAACTTCATCGTGACTGACACTTCCAGCAGCAGATACAACCTAGACCAGACAGCAGAATAAAAACTTTACAACTTCTCTGCTAAAGAAGAATCAACGTCTACAAACTTTCAGAATTGTCAGAAAGAAATACCATTCGAGGACAGGTATAGTGAGTTGAGATATACTGCTCCAAGTCTTTCTTAGAGATGGACCTAATATTCTCTTCAGGACCTAATATTGTGTCCCCTAGTGGATGGCCTTGGAATGCTGCTGCATGCAAGTGATCAAATATCACCTCTTCCATCATACCTTGCACCTATTTTTCAATAAAAACAAATCAGGCATCCACATCAAGCAATAAATGTTCCATTTTAGTAGCAAGAGCTGTTATTAACCACATCAAGAATTTTTTTCACTGAAGATCATGGAAGAATAATGTTAAAAAGGACAACCAGCAATGCTACATGGTTAAAGTTTTGGTTTTGATGTTGATTGTCATAGCATATGAATCATCAGGATATCACTAAATAGCTGCATTTACTGCTAAATATCATCATCGCATGCAGCACCGTTAAAATGTTCTCCCTTACAAATAAAAACAACGGTCAGGGGGTCAGGGCATTATATTTGTTTATATGTGCCATAGCCCATAGGAAGCAGCTTCCACATAACCCATGCTGAATGAGATGGATAGCATCGGGTGCAAACTAAGAGTTCAAATAGATACCAGTTGCCACGCTAATTTATAATCAGTCAATTACACAAACTTCAATAAGCAATGTCCCTGTTAAAGCAATACCAAATGTGCATTAAAATAACAAAGTCTCCACTTTTAGTTGAAAACCCAATCGAGCATCTAAGGGTGTGTTTGGTTTGAGGAATGAGGTGATCCATCTTCTTACTCACTTTTTTTTCTTTTGGTTTGTGGAATAGAATGAGTTGATCCATCACCACCTCATTCCTCACAGGCTAATAATTTGTACATGCATGAGGAATGGGTTGATTCCACCAAAATTCATGGGATGAATTCATGATGCACCACCTCACAAAGCATAGGATGATTCCACAAACCAAACACACCATAAAGTTTTCGCCTTTACCCTTATCACAATGGTATGTCCAATTAGCAACGCAGCGAGAATACTGTTAAGTACTCTAAATCTAAGGTAGTAAAGCAAGGAATCGAGGTCTGAAGGACAAGAAAGGTACAGCACAGCAAATTCGTAGAACAAGCTCACCTCCTCCATCTCACGGAGGATGACGCCGCGTTCCCGCTGGATGGCCTTTTCGGGGAATCGCGGGTGCTGTAGGATGTCACTGAGGACGTCGAGCGCCGCCGGAACGTGGCGCGCCTGCACGTCGGCAAAGAAGGTGGTCTGCTCGCGGGAGGTATACGCGTTGAGGCGCGCGCCCATGTCCTCGATCTCCACCTCGAGCGCCTGCGCGTTGGGCCGGCGCCGGGTGCCCTTGAAGGCCATGTGCTCGAGGAAGTGCGCGGTTCCGTTGGTTCCAGGGAGTTCGAAGCGGCTCCCCGCATCGACCCAGACGCCGACGGAGGCCATCCGTGTGGCGGCCGGGTAGGCCTGCGTGACGACGCGGAGGCCCGTGGGGAGCGTGGAGACGCGCGCGGCGGGGAACCGGAAGTAAGGGGAGTGGTCAGGGGTGCGGGGCACCGGCGAGGCGTGGCGGAGGAAGCTGCTGGTGGAGGGCGACGGGGAGACGGCGGTGGAGGCGGAGTGGAGGAGACGGTTGAGGTAGGGGAGGAGCCGGCGCCTCGAGCGGGCGGCTGACGCGAGAGCGACCATGATGTGTTCGACGGAATCCCTCTACCGTCGCGCGGGGCCGAAAAGGGAAGACGAAGAGAGGGGTTCGTTTTTTTTTTTTTTTCCAATCTTCCGTTTATTCTTGCGGCGATGGCCGGTGGGAGGGCTAACCACCGCTGACTTGTAGCTGACAAATATCGTGGGGGGGGGGGGGGGGGGGGGGGGGGGGGGGGGGGGCGGTGGCCGGTGGGAGGGCTAACCACCGCTGACTTGCAGCTGACAAATATCGTGGGGGGGGGGGGGGGGGGGGGGGTGGCCGGTGGGAGGGCTAACCACCGCTGACTTGTAGCTGACAAATATGGGGGGGGGGGGGGGGGGGGGGGGGGGTGGTTCCGAGTCGGGTTAGTAGTCCTAGCTTGTTAGGGTACAAAAATAGACGACAGGCAACAGGTGAGGAAACATGAATGTGGAGAAGACCAGGTGGCGTTTAACGCAGGGGCTAAAGTTTAGGGATGTCACATTGGGTGTTAGATGGGGTGCCACATGGAAGTGTTTGGATATACTCCATCCGTATCGGATTTAGAAGTCGTTTAGGACAGCGACACGATCTCCAAAATACAACTTTGACATCTTGTTTTTATAAAAAATATTTATGGAAAAGTGATATATGTATACTTTTATGAAAGTATTTTTCAAGACAAATCTATTCATATAATTTTTACATTTGCAAACTCAACAACTTAAAAAGTTATTGATGATTTATATTCCCAATGTTTGACCCAAACCTTGTCCAAAACGACTTCTAAATCCGATACGGAGGGAGTGTATATATATATAAAGAGGCAAAATTTCACTCTTTTTTTCGTCCATCCATTTTTTTTGTCTGTCTTCCTCTAACTACTGTACAATGGAGAGTCTATTTAGTCCGGACTTTATATATATATATATATATATATATATATATATATATATATATATATATATATATATATGGAAATTATCTCCTACTCCCAGGGAGTAGTTACTCCCATGTTTATATCTCTAGATTTAGAGTATATATGACCTAACGAAGTATATATACACGAAGTATATGATCATACTAGACCATCTATGATAGTATATATGTCAAGTATGCAAGTATACGTAGAGTATATGGTTATACTTATTTTATATACTACAGTAGTGGCATTTTAGTAATATATTAAAAAGTATGGGCTCTGCTAAATTTTTTTTACGTAGTAAGATTTAGAGTATCTTAAAATAAGTATGTAAACATACTCAAGGTAATAAATGAGTATGCATCCACACACACAATGTGATTTTTTAAAGATGGGAGTAACTACTCTCGAGAGTATAGAAAACTCACCATATATATATATATATATATATATATATATATATATATATATATATATATATATATATATAACTTATGCTCATATGAGTTAGAATAGCTTTCGTCTAGCGCGATACGGAGTCCGATTCCAAAACGTATTAGGAAAAAGCTAAAACAATTTGTGCAACAAAATTGTGATCAAGTCCAATCCGTCGTTCCTTTATTTTCCCTCCACGTCCTTTTGTTTTTCGTTTCCATCTCTTTTTTCCTATTTTTTTTTGGTAGTTGTCAAGTTTCCGCAATGTAATCCACCTCAACACGGTCGATTTTTCTGTTCTAATTTCCTTTTCTCACATGCGCACGTCAGCCACGCAAAGGCATATGGTATGTTGATTCTTTTAAAAAAGTCTTCCAATGGCTAATAGGCATGGATGATCAGCTCGGGAAAAAAATCGACCGATGGCCAATCACTTTTATGTTAGTTCAGAAGTGAAAAAAAAGACGCAGCAAGTTCGGACAAAAACAAAAAGTGTACATTGGAACGGACAGAGAAACTTATGTCAACCAAAACTAGACTCAGGAAAGAAAAGATATAAAACCAAAACCAGGAGAGGGTACCAATGAGAACAAACAAAAACTCAAGCACTTATTCGTCGAGGCTCTATAAAGCAAAAAAAAAATGACTAGATTGATTTTTCGACTCCAGTATAAAATACGTGGACAAAAAACGCATCATCAGAAGAAGCATCATCTTCAAGCAAGGTTCTGCTAAAACAATGACAGAAAAAGATATATCCACGGTGGTAAGTGAATTCCGAGCAAAACTCTTCAAATTTCAATAAAGTTTATTCTTATAAGAATCTAGATCAGCTGAATGGTCTAACTAATCAAACTATGAACTAAAATCTTAAAAGGTTTGTTATCCAATTTAATATAAATAAATGTGTTTCCAAGCTACATATTATTGCAAATATTAGCTAATACCATGGACATCATGGTTAACAATAAATAAATTGTAGCTTATATAAATGTGAGGTAGAACGTAAATAGGTACGTAACATTCTGTCATTGCAATGCATGATTATTATTTGATGATTTTTCTCCCGTTGCAACGCACGAGCATATTTGCTAGTAATAATAAAGAGATAAAATTTCAGCCTCAAATTTCATCTAAACTCAAATTTCGTTTGGCCTCCCCCCATCGTGATTATACCCGAAAGCTCCAACTCGATGCGATGAACTCCCTTACGAAATCCAATAGGACAAATCGAATATAATACGAATACGAATCATGCGATTCCAAATACGAATCATGCGATTCCGAAACGTCGGAGTCTCCTCGTCTTGGACTAGATAGAGAACCAAATAGACCAAGGAACAAGAGGAGTAGAGAACCAAATTAAGGCCATCATGATTTAGGTCAAGACCTAATAGAGTACAATACCAAATCATGACCATCAGATATATATATATATAAACTAGATCGAGACCAAATACATAGCAAATCGAGGAAACCAACTATGTAGCCAAAAAAAAATGAGCACAAACAGTCAGGTCTCACCCGACGTCGCCTACCACAATCACTGAGTAGTCGCCGCCTGCCTCCCCCGCCACTCCGGGTTGGGGAAGATGAATAGTCGAGATGGGGAAGACAAACAACAGGAGTGTGCTGCTCGTGCAGCCTCTACCGACACTCCCGCTGCACACGCCGCCACCGCTCATGCTGGACACCGCCGCCTCTGCTTATCCAGGGACTGCGCCGCATCGCAATCCAGCGAAGTAGGAGAGGCACAGGTAGCAGCCGCCGCTTATCCAGGGACTATACCGCACCGCAATCCAGCGAACGAGGAGAGGCGCAGGCAGCAACCGCCGCTTGGGAGTTCGGCCTGGCCGCAAGGCCGTCTCTGGCCAGCCGCCGCCGGAAGAGAAGCCGCCGCCGCCACCACGTGCTCTTTTTTTTTTGAGACCGATGCTCGTGGAAGTGGAATGAGTGGCTGAGTGCTAGGTTAGTAGGTTACGAGATGGGGGTGGGTTGGGACTAAAGTTGGTTGTGCTGGGTCAGTTTTGTGGGCCGACAAAATTTAACTATATCTACTTGGTTGGTCTGATCTCTTGGTTTCAATTTTTTATGTTTCGGATTTTTGTCGCTTGTTCTAATTTTGGTTTTTTCTACTCAGTTTTGTGGCTTGTTGTTCGCTCCGCTGGGTTTTTGATCTACCTTTTTCCGTCTGTTATTACTTACTCTTGTGGGTTTTTTCATATAAACTTGAAGAACTAACAATAGATACAAAGTTTTACACCATTTGATATAGTTTTAATTAGAAACACAAGTTATTTTTATTAAAATATGGATTATTCAATGGTGTAACCAATTATTCCGTGAACTGGATATTGGGCAGATTTTGTTTAATCAAGTCTAAACAAATGTATTTATGTAATTTGTGACGCAGGTTGCCATGTGGAAAATCGACACTGTCATAATCATATTTATGTGGTTTGCAACAAAAGAAAAAATATATCAAGGTGTATTTTAATTCGATACAGGTTTAGTAGGACATTGTTATATTATTGTCAACATTAACTTACATTATGGATATCATTGTCATCATAAAATAAATTATAGAAGGATAAAACATAAATAGATATGTGCCATTCACGTCATCGTTTTGCATGAATGTTTGATAGTTTTTTCTCCCGTTGCAATGCATGGGTATATTTGCTAGTAAATAAAAAAAATAGTTTAGTATTAAAGTATATAGATTCGACCAATAGACCATAGTAACAGACAGTCCAACAAATGGAAAAAGTGAGTACTTACAAATATACGGGCTTTCACTGGTACAAAATCATACTAAGAGACGACAGAGCGGTGGGGTGCGTTATGTAGACAGAAGCTGAAGACTGCGAGTGCGATCGGGGCGAGTGGGCTGGTAGTTAGGCTAGGCCGGATGAAAATAGGTTGGAGAGAAATTTTATCTTTTTAATATTAGATATAGATATATACATAGATAGATGTAGAAATACACAGATTATCCCCTTTCTCTTCTTCTGTGTTTGCACGTACACTGTCAGTCACCGTCACTCCAACCGTAGGGATAAATGCTGTGGAAAACGGTGAGTACGTTGCTCTCTTACCCGTAAAGAAGACAACTTGCTTAAAAAAGAAAAATAATTCTCACGAGCAAACTGACTTGTCAATGGCAGATTTGGCTGGCGACTGTGCTAGCGTGCTGTGGGGTGTGGCGACGACTGCCCGAGTCATCAGTCTTCACTCTTCAGTCATGGCGGGGTGGGACTGGCCGGGGAGGGCAACCAGTTGCAGCTCGCGAGCGGCAGATTGTACGAGCAACTTTTCTCGTGTGGACGAAAGTTAGAATTCACTTCTCCGTCCTTCCTCAACACTCGCAGCCTGCAAGATAACCCGCCCATGTCGCCTCTCCAGCTCCTCCCACTCCTCCTAGTCGCCGCGGGCAACGCCAAGATGACACCACCGTCCATCGCCGCGGCGGCAGCACCAGCTGCCGAGACCGTCGGCGGGCACCATTCTCCCCCGGTGCCGGTGCCGACGACGCCGCCGTGGCCGGAGCAGTACCACGTGGTGGTGATCAGGAACCAGACGGCGCGCGGCGGCCGGCTACAGCAGATCGACATCTACTACGACTGGCCGCGCGGGCGCGGGCTGAACGTCATCCGCGACCAACTCGACTCCATTGGCGGCGAGCCGCAGCCGCTCCGGGACGTCCAGTGGGCCAACGGCACCTCGTTCCCTGCACCACCTTCCAGTACCCCGTCGGCCTCCTGCCGCCCGACTGGAAAGCCCGCGGCGGCACCGCCACCTACCTGGGGCGCAACCGCGTCGACAGATTCGACTGCCATGTCTGGTCCAACTTCGTCTTCGCCCGATACTACGAGGATGTCGCCACCGGCCGCTCCGTCAGCTGGAGCGTCGTCAATGGTACTGTGCACTGATCGCTGATTTGTTGCAAATAAATTCAGTATTTCTATTTCGGAGCGTCCAGCGCTCGGATGCCCGGACTGTCGGGACGCTGCTCCCGTGCCTGCACCCGACGCACGTCCAGCTCGCACCCAACGTGCGCCCCGCACCCATTCCCGCTCCAGAGGCAACGTCTGTTGGGACGGAGCTTCCCGTGCTTGCATCCGACGCACGCAACATGGAGGCCCGCATATGCGCCGCGCCCGCGCCCATTTCGCTTCAAATCCCGGCTGATCCGCCACGGCATCCCGTCCCCGTCGCTCTCGTGCCCGCGGCCTCTATCTTCACCACACCAGGGAGCCGCACCAGCTGGACCACCGAGGGCTTAGGCTTCCTCCACATCTACATCTAGATTTGCTTTTGCAACACTCAAGATAAAATAATTGCAACATACGGCTAAAACAGATAAAATATTCAGAACATAAATTTGCAACATATGCAACATATAAATTAAAACACTTGCAATGTATGTCTAAAAATAGATAAAACACTTGAAACATGCGTGTATAGCCATAGCAACATATGCAATATCTCGATCTACTTTTGCAACATGGAGATGAAACACTTGTAACATAAGTCTGAAAAAATTTGAAACATACGCTTGAAATATGCGTGTACAGCCATAGCAACATATGCAACATCCAGATGAAACACTTAAAACATAGTTTGCAACATGTCTGAAAAACGCCTGAAACACTTGAAACACAGCGTCGCCGGCGGTCACGGCCTACCTAGTGGGGAACTACGGTGGCGCAGGCCTCCCCTTCATGTCGACGACGCGTGGTAGATGGGGCATAGGCACAAGTGCAGGCCTCCATTGCCTCTCCTTCCGCAATGGGTGAGGTGGATGAGGACACGGGTGGGACCGTGGGAGCGAGCAATGGCGCGTGGGCGGACGAGGTGCGGAGCGCACGGACCCAGCGGCACGGGTGACGCGGGCGGGGCTCGTGGAGCAGGTGCAGGCAACGCGGCGCAGGGCTCGCGGAGCGGTCTGTCCGAACAGGACGACGCCCTATCATTATCGTTTCTAGTTTCTTGATTTGCAGCATACTCCCTCCGTCCCAAAAAGAGTGTCATTTTAGAATTTCAGACATCTTGTTTGACCATCCGTCTTATTCAAATTTTTTGTATGAATATCATTTATTTTGTTATGACTTATTTTATCATTAGAGATACTTTCACAATGATTTATTTATTTTATAATTTGCATAAATTTTTTGAATAAGACGAACAGTCAAACACGATGTCTTAAAGTCAAAAACGTCACTCTTTTTTGGGACGGAGGGTGTATACAATACAGTGATTTTTCTTTTTCTGTTGTCGGTGTTCTAGAACTCTGAATTTCTTCCGCCTGTCGGTACGTGTTTGCTTGATGCGTGCTGCAGATTGATGATTTATGCAATTAAATTATGCGCTCTTGATTCCCAGGGGCAGGGATGGAGCGGCACGTGCTGAGCTTTGAGGTGTGGGGAGTGCCGCAGGACTCCACCAAGTGGCTGGCACCGCCTTACCGCTTCAATGGCAGCAGTGCCGGCGGCGCCGCTGCTTCTCCTTGAGCTCAGGTCGCCGTGGCTCCTCCGGGTCTCCGGCTGCAGCTGCGTCATTTGACAGTACGTGAGCTCTTCAAGTCTGATGATCGATTGAAGAGAGGCTCTCTACAGCGACATCTGTCCCAAGGAGGGTGTCTGAAAATCGTATATAGATTGTACCAGTCTTAGGAAGAAAAATCCCTCCAATCCTACATAACTAGGAATCCTAATTCTAATTTTATATCTATATCTATACGTCAAAACCTGAGCTCGGAGTCACAAACTGTCTCGGATTGCACGTCGTCATGTTGGTTTCCAAGTATGCACGTTGATGGCCTTTAGCTCATTTTAGCTCCTTCCGGTTACCTTGACCTTGTATTACTTGCGTCTTTTTTTTTCCTGCTCACAAGTCACGTATCCTTTTTTTTTTCTTTTGCCGTGTGGAGCTTCCGTTCCACATAGGAGATCGTCCAGTTAAACCGCTATTTCCAATCCGAACATAGCACGATCTTGGTGGCTATAAAAAATTTAATGTGCAAGCCACTATCTATATATCTGACCAATGAAGCAAACACCCAGCCAAAGAATCAAAGCATATAATATATTATGCAAAAAAAAACATAGAAACAAATCATGAAGTGGGCAAGGAGGGTGTACTACTCGCCAAGTTGGCAGGAGCAACTCCACCATCCACTCTTCAATCGCCCATAAAACAGGTTCTGGGTTTGATTCCCACGGAAAGTGAATTTTCTAGGATTTTAAGGTATTGTGCTTAGTGGTAGGCGACATTCCCGTCGACAGCGAGACGCCTATAATGTCTTCGTCAATCTCAAGGATTTACCGGCTCAGTCTTAAAAGATGCTCATAGAGGTTGAGTTTGAGTGTATGTGTTTGTATGTGTGAGTGTGTTCTGTCGTAAGTATATGTTGTGTAAGCGTAAAAACAGATTGAGTTAAAACAGGCCATATGGAGCTCTGAACAACACGCAGTGCGCCTCGGTCTCGGCAGCGGAGCGCTTAGGCATTGGCACGTGAGATGAGTGCCTCTGGAGCTCCACACTCACCCATGAGATTTTCTGCTTTCGTGAGCCTGTCGTCCCCTATTCGTACTTTAAGCCCCGCATGCCGCATCACACGGCCATGTTCAGGGACCACTAAAGGCCAAAGGATGGCAGAGATGGAGGCAATGACGAGGGACCAGGGAGCACACAAAACAACTCCTAAAGCTGCTAGAGATACTGGTTGTTAATATAGTTCTTATTAGATATTAGAAAAAATAATAAATTATCATATTATTGTAAATATTAACTTATATTGTAAACACCATGATCATCATAAAATAAATTAATTTTTAAATTTTATAAAAAAAGATGAAACATAACTCAACAAATATATGCAATTTTATTGTCATTGTTTGTCGCATGTTTAATAATTTTTTTTCCTGTTGCAACGCACGAGCATATTTGCTAGTAATAATAAAGAGGCAAAATTTCAGACCTTTTTTTTTTTCCGTCCATCCATTTTTTGGTCCGTCCCTCTCTAACTACCGGGCAATGGAGAGTTTCTTCCATCCGGACTTATATATATAACCTGTACTCATGCGTATATCCTAATAAAAAAGAGTCCTTTATTTGAGTAGTGAATAGGATCCTAATCCAAATAGGAAAGAATATCTCTATTTCTCTTCTCTTCTATTTTTATCTTCTTTCCTGTTTCTTTAAAAATTGTTCGGACTTTTCTTTTTTTCTATCTTAGAGACTGTCAGTCACGGACGGGAGGACGTGAGGCTTTTCCTGTTTCCATATATTTTGTCGATTTCTTTTTTAGTTCCGGTTAGGGTCTTTTACCTGTTTTGATGTATTTTAAATTTCTATTCTTCCAAGTTGCGTCTTTTTTTTCAACTCCTTTTAGAGTCCTTTTCTTGTTTTGGTGTCTTTTTTATTTCCGTTTTTTCAGTTCCGGTTAGAGTCCATCGGCCATGAAATTTGTTCCGTTCAGAGTTTATTTCCAAGTTCTATTAGAGTCCATACACAATGAACCTTTTTTATCTATATATACTTATATACCTAATAATAAACAGGTAAAATTTTAGCCTATTTTTTCGTTCACCTCCCAAACTAACTCCATGAATGTCGAAATTGTTTTTTTCCTCTGTCTACAGCCTTCCTGTTTTATATATGATTATATGCAGGACTCCTTAAAGGTAACATGGACAGCTAAGAATCCTAATCAAATAGATCTATTAATCCTTAGCCAACTCAATAGGAATTCTAATACAAATCCAAATAAAAAATTAAAAGAATATAAATTTGTATATGAATTGCGGCAAAATCTTTCGCTCTGACTCGGTTACCGCTTCCTTTTTCCCGTTTCATGTCCGGAGTCCTTTTACTTTCCAAGAATCTTTTTTCTATTTGTTTCTGACTATAGTTTTCCACGTTCTACTTTCCATGGCTCAGTTTCCACGTTTGTTTTTTTCGTCTGATCGTCCGACCTCAGGCTTGTTTTTTTTCCGCTTCTGATTTTTCCAGTTCTTTGCCATGCCCGTTTAGGTTTTTTTTTGTTTATATGCAGAGTAGTTGACAAGTTGACGTGATCTGCAGGAAGTTGGCACGCATGAGGTCCCAAGCCACCAAACGTTTTGGCATCCTCGTATCCTTCTCCGTTTCATGGCCGCCAATCTATTCCATAGACTGACTAGAGGCGAAAACTCTTTTTTTATACCAAGTGCAAATAAACTCCTAAAAAACTTATTCACTGTGAGAGGAGATGGGATTCACTTGCCTTGCGTCCCCACTAAAACTTTACAGCTGACATCTCCCAAGAAAAAAATGACGAATGTTTGCATATTTGCTTGACCTTACTAGCTACGTCGTTAGGTGCTCGAGGATGCTACATAATCATATATGCCATAATCGTCGTAAATAAATAATAATAAATTATATTTCCTCCATCTCAAGATATAAGGCGCGATTTGACTTGGTACCGTCTTTAATATCACACTTTAACCGTTAATTTATACTATTATATGTAACTTATGGCAACAACAAAAGTATCATTAATTAAAAAGTATTTGTAAAGGCAAATCTAATGTTACCACTATTGTACTATAAATTTTTTTATATTATTATACTAACTAGCAAAACATGTCCGTGCGTTGCACCAGGACATACAACTTGCTGGGTGGTTACATGCCCTTAATCACGACATGCATGCAAATATAGCATATATTGTGGATACTTTAATTCCTTTTTTGTGTCTACCTGTGTACCATGGCCGGATGTTTTTTTTTCTTGACGAGCCGGACTCTAGTTGTTGTAAAATATACGGACTCTATCTTCAAAGGAAAGGAGAAAGAAGAATCCTAATCCTAGTCCGTTTGTACGGAACCCAAATAATCTTATAATCAGACTCTATATCCGTCGGTCAAAGATAATGAAGTTTGAATTTTGAAATACGTGCATGCCTTATATCCTAGGACGGAGGGAGTAGGTCTTAAATTTTAAAGAAAGAAAAAAATGAAATTGATATGTAACCCTCCATTCTAGTAATGTATTAAAAAACAGAACATCTCATGAGTTAGAAAGGAGGAAGTAACATTTATCATTGTCATTTTCTATGGACGTTTGTTAGTTTTCTTTTCTCCCGTTGCAACCCACGGGCATGTTTGATAGTAGTAATAATAAAACAAATTACACAAGTCCTCAGTAATCCGTGAGACGAATTTATTAAGCCTAATTAATCCGTCATTAGCATATGTTTACTGTAGCACCATATTGTCAAATCATGGGCTAATTAGGCTTAAAAAAATTCGTCTCGCAAAGTAGTCGTAATCTATGTAATTAGTTATTTTTTTAGTCTATATTTAATACTCCATGTATATGTCAAATATACATTGTGATAGGGACTAAACTTTAAGGAGCAAACTAAACAAGACCAATTTGGTCAATCTGATAAATCCGTTGTTCTTGTTTTTTTTTTATCAAATAGCGTTACCTAGACATGTATCAAACTTGTTTGCCAAAAGCCAGACATTCCAAATGTATTTGATATCTCAAAAGAAAGTCTACCGAATCATACACCAATACATACATCCACGTCCGTATATAACACATGTTGTTTTCACACTATATCGTATGTTTCTTCTATTCCTCCCTAATAATAAAGAGGCAAAATTTCTACCGTAAAATCTTTCGTCCAACTAAGACTTTGACTCGGCTACAGTTTATATTTTTATTTTTTCATGTCCAAGTCCTGTTTCTTTTCATGGATTTTTTTTCTTTTTTCTCTGGACTATATTTTACGTGTCCTACTTTCCGTCGCTCAGCTTCCACGTTCATTTTTTTTCCTTCCGATCGTCCGACCTCAGTCTCCTTTTTTTCACGTTCATTTTTTTCCGTCGCTTAGTTTCCACGTTCGTTTTTTTCCTTCCGATCGTCCGACCTCGGTCTCTTTTTTTCACGTTCATTTTTTGCCGTTCTTTGCCATCATCTTGCCCAAACTTATTGTCACTGTCCACAAAATTTCCATCAATTTCAGAACCTGAAGCATTACCATCAAAATCAAACCCATTGCAATCTGCATTATTAGTCGAACTCTTTGGCACATCGTCATAAATTTTGGTTAAATTATCCTCTTCATTATTATCAATGGATACTACATTCTTGGGGCTGATAAGTGGGAGAGGATGATCACTCGTGCCATAAACATTGACATCATCCATTTGCTGCCTTTGCTTCGCTATAAAGTTTGAGTGATCAATATAAATTCTCAAATTTTTGTGGTGTGCTGATTCATTGATCATCCTAATGGTATCTGCATCACATGTCAGTGGAAGCAAACACTCTGCAACAGTATACTCTGGAAGACACCAATACCAACTGACTGGTCTGTGCTCTGCATAGCCTAACTCTTTTAGGATGTCCGGCAAAAATAGCAGCGACCATTCCTCAGCATCACAACCATCAAACCAGTCGACCTTTTCATCAACATACACCTGTTCCTGGCAAGCCCACGGAAAAGTCCCCCATGGTGTACTTCTACACTGAAAATTGAAAAGTGATGGATTGCCTACAGTCCAATGACATAAACATGTTCAGTATTGGACCTGCAAAATTGGCCTCATACACAAGCTCTAAAACCAGTCGCGAAAAAAAACACAAACGGTAAACCATTCTAATCTCTCTCGATCACGAACACTAAAAGAAATCTCCTAAAGCGGGTAAAGATTGGCACTCACTATAATCTGGAGTCTAATCACCAGGTTCCGCCGCCTTGGACCCATTGCTCCAGGGATAGTCTGATCGCTCGTTGGTGGCCATGCGGTTGCCGTAAGAGTTTCACGTTCTCCTATGCCAAAACCCTATACGTCTATTATTTGTGCAAAAGTTAGGAGGATTAAATAACGATGAAATTAAGGACTATGGGGCTATCTGATAATTACCATAGCCTCCCACGCATCTCATGCTACGTGCAGTTGTGCACCCACCTGCCAAGTTATTGAATTCATATGTACATTTAGAGAGATGATGTACCTAAGCGCACCCACGTGCCAAGTTTATGTAATAATTGTGCATTTTACTCTTTTTATATATACCGGAACCCATGCCCGCATGCAGCCCCACCGTCGTACACTGCTCCGTCGCCGCTGTGGCACGCGTCGGCCTCCGCGGGCTAGAGCGAGGGAGGGGCGCTACTCCGACCTGCGCTCCGGCCAAGGAGGGGAGCGCCGAGAAGGGGCGGCCAAAAAATTCGAAGGAACAAACACAGATCACCAAGAAGGCAATAACGATCCCTGTGTGGGGGTTAAAAGACAAAAAAACGCGCTCCCCCACGACATGGGCCTGCATTACTTCGCTGCGCCCCTAGTTGTTGCTCGATGGTGCCCCTGCCTCCGGTCACTGCTCGATTGCCGACGCACCTGGCCGCTGCGGGGTGGCGGTTGGATCAACAACGGGAAGAAGCAAGAGGAGCAGCGAGCGGATGTGGGCGATGGCGCCTTCTTGCCCCATGGAGGTCACGTAGCGGGGCTACCTGTGCACGTGAGCGCGACTGGAGATCACGTATGTCCGTGCCACCAAGCCACACTCCGCTCCATCCCAAACCAAAGATGCTCCATCGCCGTCCACGCGCGCTCGGGCGTGCTTCACCCCTGGGCCCTGGCCATCGCTAGAACGAGCAGCACAGCAGGCCACACCAATGATGAGGGAAGAGAAGTCCGAGCTCGCGCAGCATCCATGGCGTGTCATAGGCGTGCGTGTGGTGAGGGAGAGAGAGAGAGAGTTGTTGGCCAAGAGTCCAAGACCTACTCCGCTACTAGCCTGCCGATGTTCTCTTGGAAGGGAATGGATAAGCATTACCATGGGCAGTGAAAGGATAAGGTTTGACGGTGAAGACAATGAACGGTGAGAACATATTATAAGCTTATGCTCATATATTTTATTAGATATATTAGTAGTATTTCTTTCAGAAAAAATAGTATCAGAATTCTTTAGTCACTATGGTTAAATTTCTAATCAACAGACATTGCAAATTGATATCAACTATCAAAGAGAACATTTGATATCAAACAACCAAGCTAAAACTTGGGAACCTATTTTGCCAAATGTTTTTTCAAAGGGCTTCAGCTCTAGTAGAGATACCACTTCTCTAGAGGAGCAAGACCCGAAGCCTTTTTTTAGAGAAGCCGGAGCCATGCCAAATAGGCCCTCAGTGGTTCGTTGGTGAGAGATAGCCGTGGTCTCCGCACTCATTGTTCACACAACCAGCATCGCGAGCTCACCACCCACCCCTCCTAGGACCAGTGGGGCTCCCCAGTTTGCGTTTTTCACGGCCTTCTTTGTCTCTTCTTCGGCAGCTCCTGCTTCGACTAGCTACCTAGCTCTAGAACGGAGGGGAGGAGAGGGACTCCTGAGATAGAGAGTGGGGATGGTCAAGGGTCAAATAAGTGTCCGTGTTATATGTGGCAGACCACTGAAAGCCCTAGTTTGGTTTTGGATAATTGATGAAACCTAGGGATTAATCATTGTGCTAAGTATGTAGACATGAAATGATAAGTCCCATGCCAAGTGGTGGAGCCTAGAGATGATCATGGTGATGATGGTGATGACCACAAGATGATCAAGGGCTCAAGTTGGAAAAGAAGAAAGAGAAAAACAAAACCCGATGGAAATCAAGGCAAAGGTATTGCATAGGGTTTTGGTTTTGGTGATCAAGACACCATAGATAGTGTGATCACATTTAGGATCGATAGCCGTACTATGAAGAGGAAAAATTCACGATTAAAACGGTTATCAAGTGCCACTAGGTGAATTCATATGAGCATATGCATTAGGACATAGTGTGAGCTAACATAACCCTTGAAAATGTTTGTGAAAATATGCTAATACACATGCACAAGGTGGTACACTTGGTGGTTAGCACATTTGAGCAAGGGTTGAGAAGGTGGCATGTCGTGGAAGTGTTTCTCTCTAAGAAACACTAACCGAACGCTGGTCACGCAGCGACCGGATGCTGACGTCAACGTCCGGTCAGTGTTGGTGCTGTGAGCGCACAAGGCCGAGAGCGAGGACTCGCACCAGGCGCTGCCTGGTCTCTGACCGGCGCATCCGGTCACTTTCTGAAATCGCGCGGACACAGACGATCGGACACGACTAGCCTGCGTCAGGTGAAGGAGTGTCATATGCTGACGTCACCATCGCGCGAGTGCAAAGAAACACCGAGTGCTGATCGAACCCGGGCGCGTCAGGTCAACCATGACCGGACTGGTTGAGCGCGAAAATACCTCTCTGGAAATGATCAGACGCCTCGTTGATCTACATCCGGTCATCAGCAGCGGTGCGTTCGGTCACGGTGTTGATGACGCGCTGACTAACTTCTTGACCGTTTGAATCGAACGAGTAGAATTTAAAACGGGACACGTGGTAGGCATCGGTGAGCTTGGACGACAGTGTCCGGACGCTCGTCCGGTCAGGTCGTGTTGAACCCCTTCGTGATCCCAACGGCTCTATTTGTTTTGGGGGCTTATAAGTACGTGGTGGCCGGCTCCAAGGGAACTCTCTTGGTCATTTGAACATCTTGACATCCTTGTGAGCTGAGCATACTCCCTCCCACTCATCTCCCTTGCTTGGTTGTGAATCCAAAGTGAGATTGAGTGATTCCAAGTGTATTTGCTTGTGTGATTGTATCTAGTGGCACTTGGGATCGTTTGAGCTGCAGGTTTCTTGTTTCTCTGGGTGGTTGCTGCCACCTAGATAGCTTGGAGGCAGCGGAGGAGTTGTGGCAAGAATTGGTGATTGTTCTTGGCCACCTCCCGGTGATTGTGAGGGGTTCTTGTGCCTTTCCCGGTAGAGCGCCAAAGGCAACTCTAGTGGATTGCACGTGTCATTGAGCTACCTCACTTGTGGGTAGGTTCTTACGGTGTCCACGGGTTGGATGACCAAGTGTTGGTCGACACAACGAGGACGTAGCGTGCCGGCAAGCACGTGAACCTCGGAAGAAAAATACTTGTGTCTCTTACCATTTGGTATTCTCCCGGTATATTGATTGGTTATCATCTTGGTGATTGGTTCATCCCCTACGCCACGGTATAACAATCTTGAATTCTTTTATATTCCTGCAAACTAGTTGTAACAAGCTCTTTAGTGTAATTAGTTTTAAGAGCTTGTTTTATCTTTGCTAGTGTAGCTTCTCACCTAGTTGAGCTCTTTAGTGTAGCTAGTTTTTGAGAGCTCGTAGCGACTTAGCCTTTGATTGTCATAGTGATCATAGCAACTAGAATTGTTGGATAGGTGGCTTGCAACCCTTGTAGAGCTAGAGCAAAATTGTATTACGCCATTTGTCATACTAATCAATTACTCTAGTGCTTTGTAGATTTTTCAAATAGGCTATTTACCTCCCTCTAGCCATATTAGGACCTTTCAAGTGGTATGGGAGCCGTGGTCACCATTTATTGAAGGCTTAACAACCTTGGTGCTCAAATTATGGTTCAAATTATGTTCAACCATGTTGGGGGAAAACCACCTTTCTTTGGTGACACTAGTTCCTTTGACTATTGAAAGAGAAAGATGAAGATGTACATTGATTCAATCAATGATAGAGTGTGGGATGTAACCGAGCATGACTTTATGATCCTTGATCCCACCAACCTCACCGACAATGAGAGAGCAAACAAGCAATGCAATACAATGGCTCTCAACACCATTTACAATGGCATTGATTCAAAGGTTTTTGAGCAAGTCAAGGATCTTGAGAGGGCTAGTAAAGTGTGGAAAGATTGGAGGAAATATATGAGGGCTGAAAGGACCAAGATGCCCAAGAGGGGGGTGAATTGGGCTTTTCTAAAAATTAATTGCAAGAATTAAATCCTACAAGCCAAAGTTCACCCCTAGTGCCTACTAGTGTTCCTTACGATTCTATCGGTAAAAAGACTTGCACCCTAAGTTCCAATCCTAGTCTAGCATGGCAATCTAGGAAAGTAAATCAAGCAAAGAAAGTAATACACGAAAGTAAATGCTTGAAAGTAAGGGTTAGGAACACGGCGATGTTTTCCCGAGGTATCGAAGAGTCGCCACTCCCCACTAGTCCTCGTTGGAGCACCCGCGCAAGGGTGTAGCTCCCCCTTGATCCGCGCAAGGATCAAGTGCTCTCTACGGGCTGATTCTTCGACACTCCGTCGCGGTGAATCGCCCAAAACCGCTCACACGATGAGTTGGGTCATCCACAAGCTCGTCGGATGATCTCCAAACTCCCAATCACCACCAAACCATCTAGGTGATGGCGATCACCAAGAGTAACAAGCTAGAACTCTCACTTGACCACAACAAGCCTAATGAGAAGATGGATGCACACTTGCTACTCCCTAGTCACTAACGAGGAATCACAAACTTTGATTCTCAAATCACTTTCCTCACTAGGGCTCTTGCACTTCCTTGCACTTGAAAGGTGTTTCTCAGCTGAACAAATGAGCAAGAGACCTCTAAAAGAGGTGGAGGGGATGTATTTATACACCCATCAGACAAATCCAATCGTTACCTGCCAAATCAGCAAAACTCGTGATGACCGGACGCGCCGATCGTCGTGACCGGACGCGCCGGTCAGGGATGACCGGACGCGTCCGATCATGCAAGAGCCTTACTGTACTTTGACCTGACGCTGGACCGCGTCCGATCATGGATGACCGGACGCGTCAGGTCAGCGAAGAACCTTACTGGAACGTGACCGGACGCGTCCGATCACTTCACAGTCGCGTCCGATTATACTTTTACCCTCTGAAACACGTGTCAGACTGATCACCGCGTCCGGTCCTCACAGGAGCCGCGTCCGGTCAACCAGTTAACGACGCAACGACTGTTAGTACTGACCGGACGCGTCCGGTCGTGACAGAGACCGCGTCCGGTCAGGGTAAAACTGCTCAAACGACTTAGAAACGCGACGCAACTTGAACCAAGTTGCTTCCAACTGAACTTTGAGCTTTACCTGAGCTACCTAGTGCTAAGTTTGACAAGTGTGCACCACACCTAAACAAAAGACTCACCTAGGTCAAGCTACTCGCTCATGCCCCCCTTTATAGTACGGTCAAAGGAAGAAACAAAGATCCTAACGACTATTCCGGATGTAACCCAACACCTTGACATCCGGAACTAACTGTCCTTAATCTTGTCGTTGATCCTTTGAAAACCGAAACGATTTCCATCAAGGGACATGAATACCATAGTGCCCAAAGCAGTTATCATCTCCATGACCTAACTTACCAAAGTTTCTGCAAAACACACGTTAGTCATGGTAATAATGCGTTGTCATCAATTGCCGAAACCAACACCGGGGCCTAGATGCTTTCAATCTCCCCCTTTTTGGTGATTGATGACAACACTTAGATTCAGAAGATATTGGAGTTGAGGTTTTCGAACATGCTTGGTTCACATAAGCAAAAAGCTGTTAGCACAAGGGAATAGGAATTACTTATGTGTTCCAAGCCAACTGAGTGTACTCATAAGATAAAACATGAAGAGTTAGTACACATAAAACATAGCTCATATGAAATCGGAGTAAGGCACGGAAGCACAACCTTATGAGCTAAAACCAATTAAGTGACATGATATTAAATAAAGGTCTCACAAGCACATAGTCACAAGATGCAGGGCGAGAAATTAAACATGATGCATGAGTGTAGCATACAAAGAAAACGAAACCCTCTATCAACACTCCCCCTGAATCTACTCTCTCTCCCCCTTTGGCATCAAATGCCAAACACAAAACTAAGGATCCGACGGGGGAACAGAAGCTGTCGTGTCGGGTGCCGAGGAGCGTGGAGTGATCACGAACTGTGAAGTATCCTCCTCAGAATCTGAACTGTCAGGCTGACCCTCTGTAGATAGACGTGGTAGTGAAGCGATCTGGGTCTGTAGGGCAGGTGCAGGAACTGAGGGTGTAGAAGCAACAATAGGAGCAGTCACTGTCGCCTGAGCCTGAAACATACCAAGAGTGGGAGGATCTGTCGATGCAACTGACGATGGCATAGTCTCTGTAGTCCTGGCCCCTGACACTGGAGGAAACGCAGTCTCTGAAGCTGACATCCCTGAAGAGGTCACAACAGTGGTGTGCGAGGGTGTCGGCTGTCCAGTCAGCTCGCTGTAGGAGGCACTCAAGTCAGTAAAAGGAGTGCCCGAGAGAAGATGAGGTCTAGGCTGAGCTGGTGGAGTGAACCCCGTCTGAATAGGAGTGTAACTCGGGGACTGAAAAGTCTGAGGAATCTGCTGCTAGGGAGAGGTGAAGTGAAAACTCGGCTGTCCCTGACTCTGAGGTCCACTGGACTGTAGTGCAGGTGTAATGACAGACGGTGGTGGAGGTACCCCAACAGTGACTAGGTGTCGCAGGAGCTCAAGATACTGCTGCTGGGTGGCTGCCTGCTGCCTCTGCATCTCAAACTGCTGCCTCTGAAACTCCAGCTGCTGCCTCTGGAACTCGTCCTGACGAGCCTGAATCTGAGCAAATGCGGCAGCTGTGTCCTGAGCCTGTCGCTGCATCTGAACCTCCTGTCTCTCCTGTGCCTGGGTCAGCCTCTCAAGTATAGCCACCATGGCTGGATCTGAGCAGGAGGCTGAGCCTGAACCACCGGCCTCATGGTCGTGAGACCGAGGAGAGCGGTACCGGGGGATGGGCTGGTAATCCTCGTCAGTGCTGTCAGTAGCAACATCCTCAACTGGATCAGCTGGCTGAGTATCAAGATCTGCAAGTTCGGCCTCAGCAAGACCCTGAACGGTCTCGTCCTGCTCAGCTGCTGTCTCTGGAACCTCTGGCCTCTGACGCTATCCTGGGCCAGGTGCCTGCTCTCTGGTCACTGAAGCCCACAACTGTCGAATGTCGTACTCTGGAAAAGTAGTAGTGGTATCAGATATCTCAGATCTAATCTCTGCAGGCAGATCACATGCAGACCGAATAATGAAACAAATCCAATGAGCATAAGGTAGCTGCCTGTGACCCTTGAATCCCTCTGCCAAAGTATCCTCCATCTCACATAGCATCAGATCCCAAATATCGAACGGTGTCTGTGAGATGAGGTGATGCACCACCCATAACTGCATACGGGTCAGTCCCTCTCTGTATCCCAGCCTCGGAAGAAGGGTCCTTCTCACAATAGCATCTAGCACTCTGGCTAGGGGTGTCAGGCTGGCAGGTGTACGTCTAGACCCCTTGCCAAAAGGCTCACGGAAGCAGGGTCTGATCATATCTGTGGGTGGCACTGTACCTCCGTGAGGGCGTCTCAGTGGAGCAGTCTGACCAAAACACAGCTGGTGTATCTTCGTCTCTGAAGCAGGGAGTCTGAGGATCTCCCGTACCCTGGTGCTGTACAGTCTGTGATCACGGCCTCTGAATGCAAAGTGTATAAACTCATGTGCTGGGTCAACCCAAAGTGAAGAGTAAAACTCTCTGACCCAAGTCCCGCAGTAGGCTCCAGTCCGTCCAAGAAAGTCTGACAAACCAGGTAGAAAGGACAGGTGCGGACGAAGCTGCTCACCAACCACCTCAACTAAAGCCTCTAGTCGACAGACTCTCTGAGGTCTGAATGCAATCCCGCTGTCAACATAGGCTCTGTAGAAGTCCTCGTGCAGAGGTGTGTAGAAGCCCTCTGAAGCTCGGGGATCCCGCTGAGGTGGGAACCACCGACTAACCTCGACAAACCTGAGAGTCTGTACCTGTCGAGTTGTAGCTCCCCTGAGGTCAAAGTGCTCAACTGGGGGGTGACCTCGAGCCCTGGGAGGTGGACGACCTCCACGACGCTGGCCTTCAGGCCTAGGAGTCACCTGAGCTCGCGTACGTCCTGAGCGACGACGCTGTGGAGAGTGATCTGTCTGCTCCTCTGTCTCCTCTGGGTCCTCTGTGGGCTGCTCTGCAGGTGGGTTCTCTGTGCCCTCTGTGGCCTCAGTACCGAGCTGTCGACCTTCAAGGTGAAAGGGACGCTCGCCAATATAAATCCCACTGCCTCTGCCACCTCTCTCTGCTAGCTCTGCTGCATCTGCAACTGCCTGAACCACCTCTGCCTCTGTGAGTGTCCTCTTTCTCTTCTTGGCGGCTATCTTCTTTCGCTTGCCACGAGCCACCTTTGTCATCCTGGGAGGACTGTCGTCCCCGTCACTGGGTGCACCACCAGCATTCTTGCAGCGAACCATATTGCGTAACTGCTGTGACTGAGAAAACCCGGACTGAAAGATGGTGTACTGACACTCGTGAGGCTTGGCCTCAGTCCGTATCCGCAGGCTTGGCCTCGGATTCACAGCTGATCACCTGACACACAAGGTACCGACAGGACTCACTGAAAGGATAGAATAGATAGAGCTACTATAAGCAACATATATTATCTAATAGATAAGTGAGATCCTAATGAAAGCAGGCATATTAGATAAGATGTGAATAGAACGCGATAGCTACCTCGGACGAGCAAAACTTCCGATGAAAGGAAAGTGACCTTGACGCGCTAGGGTTTCCCGGAAACGACGGACAGAGCCCTCGAGTACCGATGAGATCAAAGATTGTATTAGTAATTCACCGGAAATCCATCGGCAAACCCTAATTGAAGGGATCAAGGTAAAGAAATCACCTCGCAGAGATAGCAACGCGCGAAGAGATCCCGACGAAGGACGATGGATAGGGTAGGTCGAGGCGCGACAATCGAGGCAAACTTTGGAGCGCTTTCCGGTTGAGTGATTTTTCGGAGGCGAAGAACGGGATCGCAGGGAGCTTGGAGCGAGGGAGAGCAGCGGCGGCGCTGGGGCTGCGGTGGTCGGCGCGCGGCTGCGGTGGACGGCGCGCGGCTGCGGTGGCATGGAGCAGCGGGTGCGGGCGCGAGACGGCGGCGCGCGGGGCGGCGCAAGCAGCACGTGGAGTGGCTGCGGTGGCGCGCAAGCAGCGGCTGCGCGGAGGAACACCGGCGGCGGCGCTCGGCTAGACGGCTGGCTGCGGCGGCGCGCGGAACGAGCTGCGGCGGCGCTCGGCTAGGGCGAGGAGCGGTGGCGGATCGAAGAGGAGAAAAAACGAGATCGAACGTACGATTATATGGACTTAGATCCGCTTTTCACGCGATGACCGGACGCGGTGGTCGACTGACAGGACGCGGTGGGGCAGCGTCCTGTCAGAGTCCAGTAAGCTCCTGGAACGACCGGACGCGTCCGGTTAGAGATGATCGGACGCTGACAGAGTCCGGTCAGAGAACTCCCGGGAAACTTAAGCGCATGACCGGACGCGGGGGTGGTGGCCGGGACCGAACGCGGTGGTCACAACGACGCGTCCGGTGCAGCGTCCGGTCACAGATCCGAGAGAAGGTCTTCGGGATGACCGGACGCGCTGGTGGTTGCCGGGACCGGACGCAGTGGTGAAGCAGCACCGCGTCCGGTTCAGCGTCCGGTCCAGCGTCCGGTCGCTGTTTAACGCCTTTCTTCAATCCGATCTTTGACGCGACTTCTCCCAATCAAGTTCCAATTCAAAGAGACTCAAATAAACACCAATTGGAACCTGATAAGAGTGACCTCACTTAAACCCTCAAGTTTTTCAAAATATTTTGCCTTAGGCTAGTATTATTTTTAAGAAAATATGCAATAAACACCCGAGGAGCAACGTATGGCCATGCAATAGAGTTTATGAACCCTTGGGAGCTTCAAATGCTCTCTCTATTCATGGACGAACACAGAGGTTACTCAAAGCTAAACCGAAAAGAAACGACAAAGCAACAACCATGCATATGCAATGCAAAGCGAGAAAGGAAGACTAGGTTGCTTGTCAAGTTTGATCCACGGTTAGGCTTCTTCACTCCTCCAAAGGAGGGTTATCATAACCGTGTTAGACAAGTTCTAGATGGATTGCCGGGAATTTAAACATGACATATAATACAATGCAATGCAAGGGACAACACAAGCTCATCTTTTAAAGTTACTAGAATCAAGCACATTTAGTTCACTTCTCAACCTATAAAAAGTAGCCTCATCTAAAGGTTTAGTGAAGATATCCGCTAATTGATTTTCACTTCTTACACCTTCTAGTGATATATCATTTTTAGCAACATGATCTCTTAGAAAGTGGTGGCGGATATCAATGTGCTTGGTGCGTGAGTGTTGTACCGGATTATTAGCAATTTTAACGGCACTTTCATTGTCACATAAAAGCGGCACCTTTTCAAGAACAACTCCATAGTCTAGGAGGGTTTGTTTCATGTATAAGATTTGTGCACAACAAGCCCCCGCGGCAATGTATTCCGCCTCGGCGGTGGACAAAGCCACACTATTTTGCTTTTTAGATGACCAAGATACTAAAGACCTCCCAAGCAAATGGCACCCTCCGGATGTGCTTTTTCTATCAATTTTGCAACCGGCATAATCCGAATCGGAATAGCCAACTAGTTGGAATCTAGCTCCTTTGGGGTACCAAAGACCGATGCTTGGGGTGTACTTAAGATATCTTAATATTCTTTTTACGGCACTTAGGTGAGGTTCTTTAGGGCACGCTTGAAAGCGAGCACACATGCACACACTAAACATGATGTCGGGCCTAGATGCGGTAAGGTACAACAAGCTACCAATCATAGAACGGTAGAGAGTTTGATCAATTGGTTTACCTTCCTCATCTAGATCGAGATGTCCATTAGATGGCATTGGGGTCTTGATTGGCTTACATTCTTCCATCTTGAATCTTTTGAGAAGATCCTTGGTATACTTTTCTTGAGAGATGAAAATCCCTTCTCTCATTTGCTTGACTTGAAAACTAAGGAAGAATGTTAGCTCACCAATCATTGACATCTCGAACTCCTTTGACATCAATTCACCAAATTCTTTGCAATAATCTTCATTTGTTGACCCGAAGATGATATCATCAACATAGACTTGACAAATGAAGATCTCCCCATTAAACTTCTTGGTGAATAGTGTGGTGTCAACCTTCTCAATAGTGAAGCCCTTCTCAATGAGGAAGTCCCGGAGGCGCTCATACCACGCTCTAGGGGCTTGCTTGAGCCCATATAGCGCCTTGGACAACCTATAAACATGATTAGGATATCTAGGGTTTTCAAACCCGGGAGGTTGTTCAACATAGACTAGTTCATTTATGAAGCCATTTAAAAATGCATTTTTCACATCCATTTGATATAGTTTCATTTCATGATGCGATGCATATGCAAGAAGGATACGAATGACTTCAAGTCTTGCAACGGGTGCAAAGGTCTCTCCAAAATCAAGACCTTCAACTTGAGAGAACCCCTTGGCAACTAGTCTTGCCTTGTTCCTCACTACTACGCCTTGATCATCTTGCTTGTTGCGGAACACCCACTTGGTTCCAATGACTCTTGCACCTTTTGGATGCTCTTCAAGTGTCCAAACTTGATTGCGGGCGAAGTTGTTCAATTCTTCATGCATAGCATTCACCCAATCCGGATCTTGAAGAGCTTCTTCTACATTCTTAGGCTCAAGACAAGAAATAAAAGAATGATGTTCAACAAAAGAAGCAAGCTTTTGAGATCGAGTCATTACACCCTTTGTAGGACTCCCTATGATGAGATCTTGTGGATGTGATTGAAGTAGGGATGAATTTCTTCTTTCAACCACTTGAGGAGAGGGTTGGGGAGCATCAACATCTTGAGCTTGTGCCTCGGCTTGTTCATGAGAGACATGAGTATCTTCATTTTTAACTCTCTCATTTTTATCATCATCTTGAGGCACATGTGATGAAGATGGTGGATTAACAATTTGTACATCGTCTTCATCATCTTTAGGCTTGATGTCTCCCACCGGCATGTTCTTCATTGCCTCCCTCAAGGGTTCATCACCTACATCATCACAATTCTCAATTGCTCCTTCGGAACCGTTAGATTCATCAAATTCCACATCATATGTTTCTTCAACCAAACCGGTGGCATGGTTAAATACTCTATATGCTTTGGACTTTGATGAGTAACCAACAAGAAAACCAATATCACAACGTCTTTGAAACTTCCCTAGGTGTTGACGCTTCTTGTAGATGTAGCATTTGCAACCAAACACCCAGAAGAATGAGACGTCCGGCTTCTTCCCATTTAGCAACTCATAGGGGGTCTTGCCAAGAAACTTTTGTATGAAGAGACGATTTGAAGCATAGCATGCGGTGTTGATTGCCTCGGCCCACAATTTTTCCGGTGTATTGTACTCATCTAGCATTGTTCTTGCAAGGGTGATCAAGGTCCGGTTCTTCCTCTCAACTACACCATTTTGTTGAGGAGTGTAGGTTGATGAAACTTCATGCTTGATTCCAATTTCATCACAATAAGCTTTAATATTTGTGTTGTCAAACTCTTTGCCGTTGTCACTTCTAATCTTCTTTATCTTGACTTCAAATTAATTTTGAGCTCTCTTTGCAAACTTCTTGAAGCAATTTGCCACTTCGGATTTGTCATAAAGGAAGAAAGTCCAAGTGTATCTTGAGTAGTCATCTACAATCACTAGGCAGTAGAGATTTCCACCCAAGCTCTTGTAAGTAGTAGGACCAAACAAATCCATGTGAAGAAGTTCTAACACTCTTGATGTTGACATGTAAGCTTTGGTTGGATGAGTATTTGCAACTTGTTTGCCGGCTTGACATGCACTACAAGGTTTGTCCTTCTCAAACTTTACATCCTTCAAACCTCTCACTAATTCTTTCTTCAATAGCTTGTTGAGAGTGTTTATTCCAACATGTGCAAGCCTCGTATGCCAAAGCCACCCAAGTGAAGTTTTGGTGAACAAGCATGTCATCAAATTTGCATCTTCGGAGGTGAAATCAACAAGATAGAGATTGTTGTATCTAAAGCCTTTGAAAATCATTTGCTTGTCATCTATCTTTGTAACTACCACTTCATTTGGTGTGAATAAGCATTGGTAGCCAAGGTCACAAAGTTGCCCAACGGATAGTAAGTTAAAACTCAATGAAGCAACATAGAGCACATTTGAAAGAGAGTGATCATTTGATATTGCAATCTTGCCTATACCCTTGACTTTGCTCTTTGAATTATCCCCAAATGTGATCTTCTCTTGACATTCCCCATTCTCTTCAAGTGAGGTGAACATACGAGGGTCACCGGTCATATGTTGAGTGCAACCACTATCAATAACCCAATGAGATCCACCGATCTTGTAGTTCACCTACACACAAGAGATCAAACTTTTTGTTTAGGGGCCCAAACTTGAGAGGGACCCTTGACTTTCTCAACTAGTGACTTGGCAACCCATATCTTCTTAGGCCTATTCTTGTTAGGGGGACCCAAGAACATGACTTTCATCTTTCCACTTGAATCTTTTCTAAGCATGTAATGAGCATTGAAAGCAAAGGGTCTAGCATGCTTGGGCAAGGGTTGTGGTGGTGGAGTTTTGCACTCATGAGCAAAATGGCCTTCTTGTCCACACTTAACACATCTCTTTGGCTTGGGTTTTGACTTGCTTTGTTGTTGTTGAGTTTTAGCCTTCTTTTCTTGATTTGCCAAGTAACCGATGCCACTTCTATCCATCTTCATGACGGTGTTCATGAGTAGCTCACTTTGCAAATGTTGGCCTCTTGTGAACTTACTTAGGCCGGTCTTGAGATGCTCTTTTTCTTGCTTGAGCTTTTTGTTCTCTTCAATAAGTGACTCATTTGATGTTTGCTTTTCAAGAGCCATCAACTTCTTGTTCTCACTTCTAAGCATCTCATTTTCACTCTTTAGCTTGACATAATCATCATAGTTGTCGGACTCAACCACATTCTTGCCTTTGCCGCTAGAACCTTGCTCAATGTTATCAATAACCAAGTCATCACATGATGTAGCTATATCAATCTTAACAACTTGGTTAGTAGCATCATGTGTTTCAAGAGCAAGCTCATTTGCAACAATAAGACTATCATAATCGATTTTCAATGAAGTGTATTTGTCTTTTAGCAAGTTGTGCCTAGTGTTGAGCTCATTATGCTTCTTCTCAAGTTTATCATGTTCATCTCTAAGCTCTTTGTTAGAAGTTTTAAGCTCCTTGAGAGTAGAAGACATAATTTTATTTTGATCTTTAAGCTCTTCACTAGTCCTTTGTGCATTTTCAAGCTTAGATGAGAGTGAGTCATTTTCATTTTGGAGCTCATCATTTTCATTTCTAGTTCTTCTTATGACTTTAGAATATTTGTTCAACAATTTTACAAGTTCATCATAAGAAGGTGCATCATATTCATCATCACTATCACTATCATCATCATCACTATCATTGTTTTGTACCTTTCGTTCACCCTTGGCCATAAGGCATAGGTGAGTAGTGGAAGATGATGGTGAAGGTGGCGGTGAAGGTGGTGATGAAGATGTCGGTGAAGATGATGATGGCCCAATTACAAATGCGGGAACCTTTTCTTTCTCATCATCGCTCTCATCGCCGGAGGACTCACATGATGACTCAATGTCGGTGAGCCAATCACCAACAATGTAGGCTTTGCCTCCCTTCTTCTTCTTGTAGAACTCTTTTCTCTTGCCATCCTTCTTTTTGTATGGCTTGTTCTTCTTCTTGTCATCTTCTTCATCACTTGAGTCATTTTTCTTGCCCTTGTTCTTGTTCTTGTACTTATCATTTGGAGGCTTAGGGCATTGATGAGCTAGGTGGCCAAGTTCACCACAATTGTAGCAATCCATCTCGGATATAGGCTTCCTTTTGCTACTTGTGAAGAACTTCTTCTTCTTGCCATCGAACTTGATGCCACTCTTGTTGAGCTTCTTCAACATCTTGGTGGTCTTTCTCACCATGAGTGCAAGTGATGCATCATCAATATCACTTTCACTTGAGCTTTCTTGCACCATCATGGCTTGGCCCTTCTTCTTTTTCTTGTCATAGCTAGCTTTGAAGGCCAAGTCGTTCTTCTTGGAAGATGATGAGCCCTCTTCCGGAGTGATGTGCATGTACATCTCATGTGCATTGATCTTTCCCAATACTTGTGTCGGTGTTGCGGTGGAGAGATCACTTTGATGAAGCACGGTGACAATGTGACCATACTTCTCGACGGGAAGAACGCTCAAGATCCTCCTTGCAACATCCGATTGACTCATTTGAGTGAGTCCAAGAGCATTGAGATCCTCTACAAAGACATTCAATCGAGTGTACATTTCATTAGCACTTTCTTTGGGAAGTATTTCAAAAGAATTAATTTTCTTTAATGCTATGTGATAGCGTTCCTCACGCTCACTCTTAGTTCCCTCATGGAGAGCACAAAGGTTTTCCCATAATTCATGAGCGTTTTTGGCATTACGCACACGATTGAAGATATCCTTGCCTAAGCCCCGGTAGAGTGCATTTTTTGCCTTTGCATTCCACCGGTCGTACTTCTTCTCGTCACCACTTGGGTTGGCGGGATCCTTAATAGCGGGAAGTCCCTCGGTTGCGGCTCTAAGGCACCCAACATCTATGGCTTCGAGGTATGCCTCCATACGAATTTTCCAATATAGAAAATCGTCTCCCTCAAAGGTGGGAGGTGATCCTTCCCCATTAGACATCTTGCCCTAGGCGGTGAGGCCTAAATTAAGAGCAACTCGGCTCCGATACCAATTGAAAGGATCAAGATGCCCAAGAGGGGGGTGAATTGGGCTTTTCTAAAAATTAATTGCAAGAATTAAATCCTACAAGCCAAAGTTCACCCCTAGTGCCTACTAGTGTTCCTTACGATTCTACCGGTAAAAAGACTTGCACCATAAGTTCCAATCCTAGTCTAGCATGGCAATCTAGGAAAGTAAATCAAGCAAAGAAAGTAATACACGAAAGTAAATGCTTGAAAGTAAGGGTTAGGAACACGGCGATGTTTTCCCGAGGTATCGAAGAGTCGCCACTCCCCACTAGTCCTCGTTGGAGCACCCGCGCAAGGGTGTAGCTCCCCCTTGATCCGCGCAAGGATCAAGTGCTCTCTACGGGCTGATTCTTCGACACTCCGTCGCGGTGAATCGCCCAAAACCGCTCACACGATGAGTTGGGTCATCCACAAGCTCGTCGGATGATCTCCAAACTCCCAATCACCACCAAACCGTCTAGGTGATGGCGATCACCAAGAGTAACAAGCTAGAACTCTCACTTGACCACAACAAGCCTAATGAGAAGATGGATGCACACTTGCTACTCCCTAGTCACTAACGAGGAATCACAAACTTTGATTCTCAAATCACTTTCCTCACTAGGCTCTTGCACTTCCTTGCACTTGAAAGGTGTTTCTCAGCTGAACAAATGAGCAAGAGACCTCTAAAAGAGGTGGAGGGGATGTATTTATACACCCCTCAGACAAATCCAATCGTTACCTGCCAAATCAGCAAAACTCGTGATGACCGGACGCGCCGATCGTCGTGACCGGATGCGCCGGTCGAGTGTAACGGTCGAAAGCTGAAAGTCAGTGCTGAGTGACCGGACGCGCCGGTCAGGGATGACCGGACGCGTCCGATCATGCAAGAGCCTTACTGTACTTTGACCTGACGCTGGACCGCGTCCGATCATGGATGACCGGACGTGTCAGGTCAGCGAAGAACCTTACTGGAACGTGACCGGACGCGTCCGATCACTTCACAGTCGCGTCCGATTATACTTTTACCCTCTGAAACACGTGTCAGACTGATCACCGCGTCCGGTCCTCACAGGAGCCGCGTCCGGTCAACCAGTTAACGACGCAGCGACTGTTAGTACTGACCGGACGCGTCCGGTCGTGACAGAGACCGCGTCCGGTCAGGGTAAAACTGCTCAAACGACTTAGAAACGCGACGCAACTTGAACCAAGTTGCTTCCAACTGAACTTTGAGCTTTACCTGAGCTACCTAGTGCTAAGTTTGACAAGTGTGCACCACACCTAAACAAAAGACTCACCTAGGTCAAGCTACTCGCTCATGCCCCCCTTTATAGTACGGTCAAAGGAAGAAACAAAGATCCTAACGACTATTCCGGATGTAACCCAACACCTTGACATCCGGAACTAACTGTCCTTAATCTTGTCATTGATCCTTTGAAAACCGAAACGATTTCCATCAAGGGACATGAATACCATAGTGCCCAAAGCAGTTATCATCTCCATGACCTAACTTACCAAAGTTTCTGCAAAACACACGTTAGTCATGGTAATAATGCGTTGTCATCAATTGCCGAAACCAACACCGGGGCCTAGATGCTTTCAAGGGCACTACAACGATAAAGAGTACCAAGCTATACATACTCAAGGACAAGCTATCCAACTTCAAGGTGAAAGATGATGAATCCATTCTGGAGATGTTTTATAGGCTCCAAGTCATTGTCAATGATCTCAAAAGTTTGGGTAAAAAAGTAAAGGGTGATGACTTCTCTCATAAGTTCTTGATGTACTTGCCAAAGAAATTCGAGACATTGAGAACTATCATCTTTAGAGGAGGATTGACCGGTGTATCTCCCAATGAGATACTTGGAGATGTCATGACCGATGCTCAATACAATGATAGTGACAATGAAGATGAAGAAAAGAAAGACAAGAAAGAAAAGAAAGAAAAGAGTGTGGCATTCAAGGCATCCACCTCATCTAAGAGCAAGGGCAAGTCCAAGAAAGAAGCATCATGTGAAGATGAAGATGCAAGTGATATTGATGATGAGGCCATGGCTCTTCTAGTGCGCAAGATGAGCAAATTCATGAAGAAGAGAGGCTATGGTGCAAGAAAGAGAAGATATCACATGAAGGAACATGTAAGGCTATGCTTTGAGTGTAAGAGCCCTGATCACATTGCGGCAAATTGTCCCTACAAGAATGACAATGAGAAGGATAAAAAGAAGAAGAAGAAGAAGAAGAAGAAGAAGAAGAAGAAGGACAAGAAGAAAAAGAAGGAGAAGAAGATGACCTTCAAGAAGAAGAAGAAGGAAAGTGGATATATGGTCACTTGGGGATAGTGATTGCACCAATGATAGTGATGATGATGATTCAAGTGATGATGACAAGAGGTCCATCAAGAAGGCACTTGTAAGCATCGCCATCCACAACAAGCCATCCCTCTTCGACACTCGTTCGACATGCTTTATGGCAAAGCCCACTAAGGTAAAATATGATGAAAGTGATGATGAATATAAAAGTGATGATTGTAGGAGTGATAATGAGGAGGACTACTCCAAGGATGAGCTCATAGAGATATGTGAGCAACTTAGCACCGGCTATAAAAAGAAGAGAAAGGAGTGCAAAGCATTGCAAAAGGAGCTCAAAGCCCTTAAGCAATCCTTTGATGAGCTCCAAGCATCTCGTGAGTGTCTAAAGGAAGACCATGAGGAGCTTGGCCTTGCTCACACTAAGCTTGAAAAAGCTCACTCCTCTCTACTTGAGCAAGCTAAGGAGAAGGAGACCAAGATGGAGCAAGTGATCGTGACTTGTGATGTGGGACTAACTTGTGATCTTATTGATGAATCTTCTTATAGTCCTATTATTATTGCTCCCACTAACCCTTCTTGTAGCACTTCCACTTCTACCTCATCTACTAGTGATAGTTTCACTTGTGATGCCTCACTAATGGTTGAGAAAGAGACTCTCAAGAAGGAGGTCAATGAGCTCACTCATGCCTTAGGCAATGCCTATGGTGGAGATGCCCATTTGCTAAAGTGCTTGGGTAGCCAAAGGTTTTCTCTCAATAAGGAGGGATTGGGCTATACCCTCAAGAAAGGCAAGGTGGCCTTTGCAACTCACAAAGTTAATTTTGTGAAAGGCGATGGTCGGTTTTGCAATAGATGCAAGTAAGTTGAGCATATAGAGCAAAATTGCAAGACCAACAAGAACAAGCAACTTAATGTATCATCAATTAAATTTGATTCTTGTTATATTCTTGTTAAGGGTGCTAATGGTGTAAAGACTAAGTTCATTGGAACACCAATTATGGGCCTAAAGAAGAAGGCCATTTGGGTACCAAAGACCTTGGTGACTAACATTCAAGGACCCAAGCAAGTTTGGGTACCTAAAAATAATTGATTTTTTTGTAGGTCAATTACAAAGCCGGAGGAAGGCATTGGGTGCTTGATAGTGGGTGCACACAACACATGACTGGTGATTCAAGAATGTTCAATTCAATCAAGTCAAATGATGGTGATGGTGTTCAAAGTATCACATTTGGTGATAATAGCAAAGGCAAGGTCAAGGGGCATGGTAAAATTACTATATCCAATGATTTGAGCATTTTTAATGTGCTACTAGTAGAGAGCTTGAACTTCAACCTTTTGTCAGTAGCTCAACTTTGTGATCTTGGTTTTAAGTGCATCTTCGGTGTTAATGATGTAGAGATCATAAGTGTAGATGGCCCTAACTTGATCTTCAAAGGCTTTAGATATGAGAATCTATACTTAGTTGATTTTGATGCTAGTGAAGCCAAATTGTCAACATGCTTGCTCACCAAATCTAGCATGGGTTGGCTATGGCATAGAAGACTCGGTCATGTTGGGATGAAGCAATTGAACAAGTTAGTGAAGCATGACTTAGTTAGTCTTGAAAGATGTCACATTTGATAAAGATAAGCTATGTAGTGCCTGTCAAGCCGGAAAGTAAGTGGGCAACACTCATCCAAAGAAGAGCACAATGAGCACATCAAAGGCATTTGAGCTATTGCACATGGATTTGTTGGGGCCAACAACATATACAAGTATTGGTGGCAACAAGTATGGATTCGTGATTATGGATGATTTTACTAGATACACTTGGGTGGCATTTCTTGTTGACAAGAGTGATGTGTTTGATACTTTCAAGAAGTTCATCAAGAGAGTGCAAAATGAGTTTGAAATCACAATAAAGAAAGTGAGAAGTGATAATGGAAGTGAGTTTAAGAATACAAGAATTGATGAGCTTTGTGATGAGTATGGCATTAGACATCAATTCTCGGCCAAGTACACACCACAATCTAATGGGCTAGTTGAAAGAAAGAATAGAACTTTGATTGACATGGCAAGATCAATGTTGAGCGAATACAATGTTAGTCATTTCTTTTGAGCCGAAGCTATCAACATGGCTTGTTTCTGTAGCAACCGCCTCTATTGCCATCAATTCCTAGAGAAGACACCATATGAAATCTTGAATGGTAGAAAGCCCAACATTGCTTATTTTTGGGTATTTGGTTGCAAAAGCTACATATCGAAGAAAGGTACTAGATTAAGCAAGTTTGAGAAGAAATATGATGAAGGCTTCTTGCTTGGTTACTCAACTACTAGCAAGGCTTGTAGAGTTTAGAATTCGGCTAGTGGTACTCTTGAGAAAGTTCTTGATGTGGAATTTGATGAAACTAGTGACTCTCAAGAGGAAGATGAAAATCTAGATGATGTGAGAGGCACTCAATTGGCCAATGTAATGAAGAAAATAGATATTGGTGACATAAGGCCTATAGAAGTGATTGAAGTTGAAGATGACAAAGATCAAGTGCTCTCTAATTCAAATGTGCAAGCTAGTGGTTCTCATTATCAAAATCAAGCTAGTACATCATCTCAAGTGTAAGATAAACAAGTGGCTAGTTCATCATCTCAACCAAGTGATCAATCAAGTGCAAGCAATCAAATCCAAGTGCTCTAACCTACCAATGTTGCAAGAGATCATCCATTGGACCCCATAATTGGTAATATCTCAAGAGGTGTGCAAACAAGATCAAGATTGACATCATTTTGTGAACACTACTCATTTGTCTCATCCATTGAACCAAAGAAGATAGATGAAGCTTTGAAGGATGTTGATTGGGTCAACACTATGCATAAAGAGCTAAACAATTTCATAAGAAATCAAGTATGGGAGTTAGTTGAGAGGTCAAAGGATCATAATGTGATTGAAACCAAATGGGTCTTTCGCAACAAGCAAGATCAAGATGGGATAGTTGTAAAGAACAAAGCTAGACTAGTGGCTTAAGGTTACACTCAAGTTGAAGGTTTTGACTTTAGAGAAACATATGCCCCGGTTGCAAGATTAGAAGCAATTAGGATCTTATTAGCCTATGCTTGTGCCTATAACATCAAGCTCTATCAAATGGATATGAAGAGTGCATTTCTCAATGGCTACATCAATGAAGAAGTCTATGTTGAGCAACCTCTCGGTTTTGAAGATTACAAGAAGCTCAACCATGTGTACAAGTTGAAGAAGGCATTGTATGGTTTGAAGCAAGCACCTAGAGCATGGTATGAGAGATTAAGAAACTTCTTGCTCTCTAAAGGGTTCATCATGGGAAAGGTTAACACCACTCTCTTCACCAAGAAGATCGGCAAAGATTTATTTATGTTGCAAATATATGTTGATGACATCATATTTGGATCAACCAATCAAGACTATTGTGATGAGTTTAGGAAAATAATGGCTAATGAGTTTGAGATGTCCATGATTGGAGAGCTTAGTTACTTCCTTGGTCTTCAAATCAAACAATTGAAGAATATAACATTTGTATGTCAAGGCAAGTACATCAAAGACATGCTCAAGAAGTTTGGTATGGAAGATGCAAAAGGCATTAGTACACTAATGGGGACAAATGGAAGCCTAGATAGTGATGCAAGTGGCAATATGGTGGATCAAACAATGTATAGGTCTATGATTGAAAGCCTACTTTATGTGACCGCATCAAGACCGGATGTGATGTTTAGTGTATGCATGTGTGCTAGATTTCAAGCCTCACGAAGAGAAAGTCATTTGAAGGGTACAAAGAGAATATTGAGGTACTTAAAACATACACAAAATGTTAGATTATGGTATCCCAAAGGAGCTAAGTTTGAGTTTATTGGATATTCCGATTCGGATTATGCGGGATGCAAAGTTGAGAGAAAAAGCACTTCAGACACATATCAACTATTGGAAAGATCACTTGTCTCATGGTCATCCAAGAAGCAAAATAGTGTTGCACTTTTAACCGCCGAAGCTGAATACATTGCCGCCGGTAGTTGTTGTGCACAAATACTTTGGATGAAGGCCACCTTGAATGATTTTGGAATCAAGTTCAAACAAGTGCCATTGCTTTGTGACAATGAATATGCCGTGAAGCTCACCAACAATCCGATACAATATGCAAGAACAAAGCACATTGATGTCCGCCATCATTTCATTAGAGATCACCAACAAAAAGGGGGGATTTGCATTGAGAGTGTTGGCACCGATGATCAACTTGCCGATATCTTCATGAAGCCACTTGATGAGAAGAGGGTTTCCAAGCTAAGGAATGAATTGAACATACTTGACTTCTCAAATATGTGTTGATGCACCCCATTATATGACATGCCTCTCCTTCGAGCAAAGTAAGGTAAAGTTGGTTGACATGTCATTCATCTATTGCTAAGGACTTGTTTAGTGAATCTAGTAATTCCTATTATGTCTTAGGCTCATTCATAAAAATCAAATGAATCTGATGCTTACTTCCGTGCTTGAAATAATCTAGTGGTAGCATATAACATGTTTGTGGGCTTGTGAACCTAGTGTTTAATCTAGAAAATGAGCTATGAGTGTTTAACTCAACATGGTGCATGATAACCCTCATTTGGAGATGTGAAGAAGCTTGCCCTTGGATCAAACTGAGTTAAATATCTTTTGCAAGTGATCTAGATTGAACCAATTTGGGAAAATGATCCTCACTTATCATGGTTTCACACAACCTATCTAAAATTTGAGCTAACCTTTTGTGGTCATTGATGACAAAGGGGGAGAAGTAATTCCCAAAGATAAGCAAAAGGGGGAGAGAAACCAAAGATAGTAAGATAGGAAAAAGGAAGGGGATCAATTTAAAAATTGGATCAATTTAAAAATTTGAAGCACACAAGTAGAGGGAGCAAGCTCATGAACTTGTATGTTGGATTTTTATGTGCATCACATATGTTTGCTTGCATGGCACAAGTTCTTTTTCTCCGGTACATGCTTATGTGGTGTATGCTAGTTGTAGGTTTGAATGATGAAATGAAGAACTAGCATGCATAGGATAGCTAGACACTTGAATTGTTTTCACAAGTGGTACTAGAACCTTGGTTATAAAGTTGATCTCACGAGGTATCTAGTGTCTTTGATGTTTTTCAAGTGGAATTTAGCAAACAATGGTGCTAAGGATGGTGTATATTGGCAACTCAGATTGGTACCATGCTTCAAAGGTCCATTCTTTACATCTTAGCATCATTTGATAGAAATTGACTCCTATATTTCCTATCTAAGCATATGTGCAAGCTTTCAAATTTAACCTCTTAGCACATATGTAGAGGGAGCAATTGCTACCAATTCGGGTTCATGAAACTTGCCCATATCCTTTACACATGGTAAAATGCTTGGGCAAGCAACATAAATCCAAAAGACTTATTGAAAATCTTTGTGAAAAAGGTTGTCATCAATTACCAAAAAGGGGGAGATTGAAAGCCCTAATTTGGTTTTGGATAATTAATGAAACCTAGAGACTAATCATTGTGCTAAGTGTGTAGACATGAAATGATAAGTTCCATGCCAAGTGGTGAAGCCTAGAGATAATCATGGTGATGATGGTGATGACCATAAGATGATCAAGGGCTCAAGTTGGAAAAGAAGGAGAAAAACAAAACCCGATGGAAATTAAGGCAAAGGTATTGCATAGGGTTTTGGTTTTGGTGATCAAGACACCATAGAGGGTGTGATCACATTTAGGATCGATAGCCGTACTATGAAGAGAGAAAATTCATGGTTAAAACGGTTATCAAGTGCCACTAGGTGAATTTATATGAGCATATGCATTAGGACCTAGTGTGAGCTAACGTAACCCTTGAAAATGTTTGTGAAAATATGCTAACACACGTGCACAAGGTGATACACTTGGTGGTTAGCACATTTGAGCAAGGGTTGAGAAGCTAGCGATGTCGCGGAAGTGTTTCTCGCTGAGAAACACTAACCGGACGCTGATCACGCAGCGATCGGACGCTAACGTCAGCGTCCGGTCAGTGTTGGTGCTGTGACGCGTGTAAGGTCGAGAGCGAGGACTTCGCACCGGGCGCTGCCTGGTGTCTGACAGGCGCGTCCGGTCACTTTCTGAAATCACGCGGATGCAGACGATCGGACGCAACTGGCCTGCGTCAGGTGAAGGAGTGATGTACGCTGACGTCACCATCACGCGAGTGCAGAGAAATGTCGAGTGCTGACCGGACGTCGGGCGTGTCAGGTCAACCCTGACCGGACGCGTTCGGTCATTGTTTGAGCGTGAAAATACCTCTCTGGAAACAACCGGACGCTGCGTTGATCTGCGTCCGGTCATTAGCAGCGGTGCATCCAGTCACGGTGTTGACGATGCGCTGACTAACTTCATGACCGTTGGAATTGAATGAGTAGAATTTAAAACGGGACACATGGTAGGTGTTGGTATAAATTAAATGCACACAAGTTATAAGGTATCCGCAAGCGCACAGATAAATCTATCTCGTTGTAGCACTTCACCAAGATAATCCCAGTTTTCAAGACAATCATCAAAAGTTTTTTCATAAACAGAAAAATCATCCATGAAAACTTCCATGATTTCTTCAATCATATCAGAAAATATAGACATCATGCATCTTTGAAAAGAAGCTAGGGCATTACATAATACAAAAAAACATTCTTCTATAAGCATAAGTTCCATATGGACATGTAAAAGTGGTTTTGCTTTGGTCATCTGGGTGGATTGGAATTTGGTGATATCATGAATACCCATTAAGAAAACAAAAGAAAGAATGGTTCGCTAATCTCTCTAACATTTCATCAATGAAAGGTAGCGGAAAATGATCTTTCTTAGTTGCCTTGTTAAGTTTCCAGTAATCTATACACATATGCCATCCAGTGACAGTTCTTTGGGGGATTGATTCATTTTTCTCATTTTTAACAACAGTCATTCCCCCTTTCTTAGGTACAACTTGAACCGGACTTACCCACTCACTATGCGCCACAGGATAGATGATCCCGGCATGCAAAAGTTTCAAAACCTCTTTCTTCACTACCTCCCTCATCGCGTTATTAAGCCTACGTTGAGGCTCCCTAGAAGGTGTACAATCTGGATCTATAGGGATACGATGTGTGTAAAGAACAGGACTAATCCCTTTAAGGTCTTGGAGTGAATAGCTAAAAGTAGAACGATGCTTTTCTAAAACAGTTATTAAGTGCAAAGATTCTTCTTGAGAGTCTATTACTTATGATCATAGGAGAATCCTGATCATTATTGAGAAAAGCATATCTCAAACCAGAAGGCAGGGGTTTAAGTTCAATAGAGGGCTTAGGGGATTCTAGCAATTCATCGAGAGGATCGGGAACAGGATCATCCTCTGACTCATCAATGAAGGGCTGAGCATCATCTTCTATGTTGGGTTCAATTGGGTCATCAAGAGATGCTACCTTAACCTCTTCTATTGGGTCTGATTGAGGAAGTGGCTCTATCTTAGTATTAAGAGAACAAGTAATAGGCATAGAGAGCTCAAAGTTTTCCCCAAGTTTAATATTCAATTTCCCCATTTGTCCTTCTTGAATAAGTCTTTCTATTGGTTGCCCTATCAACACATCGAATTCTACCACATCGAAAACGTAGAAATTCAACAGGACTCGAGTACCATTAACAAAAATACGGAGGGCACATAGAATTCCCAAATTTGGGACGATGCGTCCTGAAAGACTTTTCAGCAATTTGGTAGTAGGGGCTAATGACATGTCCTTTAGAAAATCTTGAGCAAATAAAGCAGACATGATATTAACACCTACTATTAGATTATAAAAAGTATCAAAATGAGCTTTGTCAAGTTGGCACCGAATAACGATAGAGGGTGACTCTAAACGAATTATCTCAGGTGAAAGCTCTGATTCCTCTAATGACTCATCGCTCAACACAGACACAAGCTCTTTTGTTGTCTTTTTAAAGAATTCTTTCTTAGAAGGGTCTATGAATGATGGATTTTTAGACTCCTGAGGTTTCTTCATCATATGATATTTCGAGGTATTTCCATAATCATCAAAAAGTTCATCCTCAAATTCAAGCACAAAATCTGAAATTGGAGTTTCCTCCTCCTTTGGTGGCTCAGGATCTAGAATAGCTAAAGCTAGAGGTTGGGATGGTTCAGACAAAATTTCAGGTTCACCTATTTTGGTTTCTTCCTCTAACAACTTCTCATTCTCCTTAGGAAGGTTATCTACGATTTTCATAAGAATGTCTTTAGCGTGTTCAGCAGTGATATGCATGAACGAACCTCCTGTGGATGAATTAAGATGTTTTACGGTTTTCTTATTAAGGCCCACAAAGAAGTGTTGGAGAAGAATAGGATCAGCCAAAGCAAGATTGGGACCAGAATCTACAATAGTGTTAAATCGTTCCTAGGCCTTACCCAAAGGTTCATTTTTCTGTTGTTTAAAAGCTAAAAATTTTGCACGAAGCTTGATAACCTTATAAACGGGAAAGAATTGTAAACAAAAGCTAGAACTTAGGGCTTCCCAATTTCCTTTACTCCTCTTAACGTGACGTCTATACCAGTGTTTAGCTTTTTCGATCAAAGAGAAAGGAAAAAACTTCTATAGTAAAGTTTCGTAAGACATGTCCTCAATGTGAAGACATACGCAAATCTGCTCAAACTCACGTAAATGGGAATAGGGGTTTTCATTAACTTCGCCAGAAAAAGATTGATCCTTAAACATTGCAATTAACTCCGGACTAAGCTCATAACCAGATGATAGGATGAGTTTAGACGATTTGGCTGGCTTAAGGCTCAGGTCCGTGGGTGCTCCGTATTGGTAAAGAAGGGTACGTACGGGCTCCATAATAAAAAGTAAATAAAAAACTAAAAAGATAAAAGATAAAAGTATAATACAAGATTAAGCTAGACTCAAAGTTAACTCAGCAAACCGTTCCCCGGCAACGGCGCCAGAAATGCTTGTTGGTATAAATTAAATGCACAAAAGTTATAAGGTATCCGCAAGCGCACAGATAAATCTATCCCGTTGTAGCACTTCGCCAAGATAATCCCGGTTTTAATATCGAACCCAAAGGAACAGTATGTGAGTGTGTTCTAACTAGCTGGTCTATAAACTTAACCCGAATTCACAATCAATGTCAGACAATAAAAGAGGAATAAAGAAGACTACTAAGGACTGTCTAGTTCTAATCTCGATAAACTTTGTCAACTAAAGCTCAATTCATGGACGATGTCTTCCAAGGAATAAAATCAGAGTTCCTTCTCTGCGAGCACCAATTGGCCTACCAAATCCTATCGACGGGAGATGGACTGCAAAGGACTCAACGCAGCTGTCACCTACGCGATCTACCACCTTCCGGTCAATTTAGGATTTATTCACAAGTAACCCTAGTCTAAGTACCACGTTTATACTACGAATACTACTTCAATCAAGGAGCTACCAAGATCAAAGCACTCAAAAGAGAGTTGCAAACTTGAAGAACAATAGAGACAAATTACTTACTTGAATAAGAAGTTAATTACCAAAGAATCTCAGAAGCAAGCTCCAGAAGTACTTGATCCCACAAAATACAGTAGAAGAGAGCACCGACAGGTCGAAACTCCTCTAGAACTCTACTCTTGCACTCTATCTCTCTATCTCTAACTAAGACTAAATCCTATGGAGGATTAATCTTCTCTTGATTGCTGGTCTAGATCCTAATGGAATAGAAATTAGGGTTTCTGGCTCTGTATCTGACTTGACTTCAGGGGGGTTCTGCCCTTTATTTATAGCCCAGGAGGTTGAATACGAGCCCTTGGATCAAACCGACTTCACGTATGGTTGAGATGCATTCTTGGAGGCAGTGGAAGAATACTCCAGAAGCTCGTGGTGGCTTCCCACCACAGGGGGCCAGGCGGCACAGGGGTGGGGCCGGCTGGCCCCACCTGGCAGGCTCTCGAGCCCTGCCTTGGTGTGGAGTCCTCTGGTGTCCTCTGGAACCTTCCCGTGTATACGCCACAAAATTATCCCGTGATATCTTTTGATATTTAAGTTCTCTTTGGCGGTTTTCTGTGTAAATCCTGCAGAAAATATAAATTCACCAAAACTCATGGAAACTGTCAGTAATAACCTCCTACTCTAGTATTTATCCATTTTGATCATTTATGAAAGAAAGGTTGACGGTTCACGGTATACTTTAACTACCGTCAACAGCAGGCATCAGTGAGCTTGGACGAAAGCCTGATCTGCGCGTCCGGTCAGGTCATGCCAAACCCCTTCGTGATCCTAAAGGCTATATTTGTTTTGGGGGCTTATGAATACGTGGTGGCCGGCTTCAAGGGAACTCTCTTAGTCATTTGAACATCTTGACATCCTTGTGAGCTGAGCATACTTCCTCCCACTCATCTCCCTTGCTTGATTGTGAATCCAAAGTGAGATTGAGTGATTCCAAGTGTATTTGCTTGTGTGATTGTATCTAGTGGCACTTGGGGATCGTTTGAGCTACGGGTTTCTTGTTTCTCTTGGTGGTTGCCGCCACCTAGACGGCTTGAAGGTAGCGGAGGAGTTGTGGCAAGAGTTGGTGATTGTTCTTGGCCACCTTCCGGTGATTGTGAGGGGTTCTTGTGTCTTCCCCGGCGGAGCGCCAAAGAAAACTCTAGCAGATTGTGTGTGTCATTGAGTTACCTCACTTATGGATAGGTTCTTGCGGTATCGACGGGTTGAACGAGGTTCATGCTACATCTCTTAGCTGCCGAACCACCAAGGGTTGGTCGACACAACAGGGACGTAGCGTGCCGGCAAGCACGTGAACCTCGAGAGAAAAATACTTATATCTCTTGCCATTTGGTATTCTCCCAGTGTATTGATTGGTTATCATCTTGGTGATTGGTTCATCCCCTATGCCGCGGTATAATAATCTTGAATTCTTTTATATTCCCACAAACTAGTTGTAACAAGCTCTTTATTGTAATTAGTTTTGAGAGCTTGTTTTATCTTTGCTAGTGTAGATTCTCACCTAGTTGAGCTCTTTAGTGTTGCTTGTTTTTAAGAGCTCGTAGTGACTTAGCCTTTGATTGTCATAGTGATCATAGCAACTAGAATTATTGGATAGGTGACTTGCAACCCTTGTAGAGTTAGAGCAAAATTGCATTACGCCATTTGTCATACTAATCAATTGCTCTAGTGCTTTGTAGATTTTTCAAATAGGCTATTCACCCTCCTCTAGCCATGTTAGGACCTTTCAACTACGACTATGAGACAGAAGATCTAAAAAATAATAAGAAAACTCATGTGAAAAGGCGTCCCAGATAGTAGGTTCTTTATAAGATCGAACCTAATAATAAAACTAGGTGTTTAACTTGAGTCAATTAGGTTATAAGAATCAAGCTATCCAAAATTGGCCACCTGGGAGGTCTGGTCACGTAAGTTTCTTAAGTTTTAAACAAACAGGCTCTATGCGTAAAACAAGTTGGCCTAAACTACTTCAATTCATCACAAATCTGTAACAAGGCACAAGTATACTAGCTATTTTTTTCTAATATTAAAGTACGAATCATTTCCATGACCCTATATTTTCCTTCAAGCCTGTACGAGTTCAAGTAGCATGACAGAAAAACAATCTTAAGACCGATTGAGAAACATGACATAATAATTAATCTCTGGGCCTCCTGTGCCCATTGTATTAGAACATCATGTGTCAAGGCACGGTATAAAGTCTGGTTCCAAGATGCTGGAACGCATGAAATGATTGACGAATTTTTGAGCCACAAGTCACCCAGTTATTGATTTTGAATCCCGTTGCAACGCACGAGCATTTTTGCTAGTTTGGAATAAAAATATATTTGTCGTTGGATTGTTGTATGTTGAGCTATGGTACAAGTTTAAATTGCCATGATGGTTTATTTTTTCAGATCCCATTGTATGGGTGTAGATTTAATATTATTGATCCTTGTAGTGTACATGATTTTGTTCTCCAGTACTCAAATTATCATATTCATTTTATATTTTTATAATGATAAAATTATGTATAACTTGTTAGATACAAATTAGACTTTTTATGGGAGGATTGCAATCTGAGTCATTTTCTTTACCCAACATACAGAAATATAACAGGTCCACTAAGCCCGTGCAATATTGATAGATGGGAAAAAAATCCTTTTGACCGCCTCAATTTTCACGGTTGTCCGACCCCACTACATCTGTAAAACTGTCTTTTTAAAACCCCCTCAACTTTTGACACCACTTGTTTTTTGAACCTCGGGTGTTTTCATGGCAACTGTTGCTAAGGCGTCACGCCAGCTAAGAGGGGTAAATTGGGCTATAATTTTATTGAAAATTTGTTTGCATTTTAAAAAAAAATATGCAATAAAAAATCCTAAAATCTGGTTTAATGTTGAAAAGATCATAGAATAAATGATTTAGATAAAAAAAATTATGAAATTAATTTTATTTTTCCTAATATCATTTTCTACTCTATGGTACCTAAATTAGAGCTACTTAAATCTTACATGGACTCCTTTTGGTGCTTATTTACTAGTAGGTAGTCTCCCATTACGCTCCATAATGCAGTGTATTATTAAAACTTAAGTAAATTCAATAGTTTGTAAAAACCATGTCAACAAAAAGCGCCACATCAACTTAGTCTGATTTACCTCCCTCTTAGTTGATGTGGTGCCACATCAACAAAAAAAACACCATCAAAATTGTTCATGGTGCAAAATTAAACGGTTTTCAAAATTAAGGGGATCAGAAAACAATTTTATAGATAAGGAAGAAAAATTAAATCTCTACACCTAAAAATTACCTAAGAGTATCGTCAGCGCAATAATCGCCCCGCTCGACTTCTGTTCCCTACGTCTGTGACTCGGTTTCCTACGTGAAAAACTAGACGGTTACTCTTCTCTCTTCCCTATATACATGACTCCGTTTCCTACATCTTTTTCCAGGTGCTTTGTGTGGCAGACAATCAGGTAATTAAGAGCATCTCCAAGAGTCTTTCTAAATCTCACTCTCTAAATCATCATTTGAAGAGTCATTTCTATAAAAATCGCTTTCTATATCTTTTCACTCTCCAACAGCTTTTCTATATCTCGTGCGCACTCTAGAGAGTCATTCTCGTCTTCTATTTTTGGCTAGCGAAAAATCCGGAATAAAAGATGGCTATATTTGCATAACCATTTAAACAAGCTGTTGGAGGGTAATTTTTCACAAAAATATCTATTTCTAGCATTTAGGAAGGATATAGAGTCTCTTGGAGTTGCTCTAAGGGCCTATTTAGATTGAAGCTGCTAAAATTTAGCCAGCTAAATCAGCTGCTAAACTTTAGCCACCCCTGTTTGGTTTAGTGGACTAAAAGAGACCTTTTAGTCCCTTTTAGTTAAGGTGTTTAGATCCAAAGTGACTAAAAGGTGAGGCAGCCTTGGCTTTGGTCTCACTAGCAAAATATGCCCGTGCGTTGCTACGGGTGAATACCAAATTATACCATTCGATATGTATATTTTATTGCCCTTTTTTTGGAACTAAATGTGTAAAAAAATTCGATATATATTTATACCACTTTTTTTACAATTGTGCGTTGCTAGGTTGTTTTGGATGAACACTATTATGCTATGACGATCACATCATAGATTAGTACAATTCATATATGTATCTTAACTACTACTATTGGTTAAGTAAAATTAATTTGAACTTGTCTCCTGTCAGCTATTAATTTAAACTTTCTTAAACAGAATCTAACTATAGTTTTTAAGCCACTTTTTATTGTAAAGATCAGTTTTTGTATGTGTGAGGTCACTTCAAAAAATAAAAACACCAGATGCGTAAAAACTCACCGCACGGACTCCTGTCCATCCACACGCGGCACACCTTCAAGCTCGAGCTGTCCAGCCTCACGCGTCCCTGCAGGGGCATGTTCAACCCACAGACAGTGAGTTGTCTATAAGTTCTTGGAATATGAACACAGACAATAAAACAGATACCTCGTACAATGGATTGTCTATTTGGCTGTCTCCAACTTACTTAATGCATGCACATGACTATGATCAGGGATGAAGATCTTTGTACATTATTTTGTTTCTTCTTAATTCTTCATACAAAAGAGATCATATATAAATAAGATGAAAATAATTACAATATTTCTTAAGAGCCATGAATATAATAAAATACATTAATATATATCCTAGCTGCATAGATATATTATAATTTAATAACTCACACAAAAATATAGACTGCTATAAAATTTGCAAGGCCTCTACTCTCTCCAAAGTACAAGTACTATCACTAAAGAAATATTAAAAATAGTGGGAAGATAAAAGTGATGAATAAACCGGACACCCCGCAAAGAAAACGTTTCTTATCTCTTCTGGTCATGTGAAGAGACGCCAACGACCATAGTTCCTGTCAGACACGATAAGATGGGCGAGGGTTCTTGCTATTCTGAGGAGGCAGATTTTGACGCAGATTAATCATGCGATAGGGGACGATTTGACGGAGATTAAAAGGTGGAGCGGCGGATGACGTTTGAATCCCCTCGTCAAGGCATCTTGGTCCGCTCAGTTTTGGATGGAACCAATTTAATTTTGGCATTGATGTTCATATCGATTTAGAGTTGGAATTGGAATTGAAATTTGATTTTAGCATGGATATCCATATCCATTCTATGCATGATTCTCTGATAGCCGGACATGTATTACTCCAATTATTTCCCCTGGACTCTGGTCATCACGTTGTGTGCATGTCTCTTCTTTTCCTTTAATTCTTAACTTTTCTTGCTTCTTTCCTATTCACGAGTTGCACGGCTTTATGTCGTTCCTAGTAGTCAAATAATAAATAATATCTCCTAATTGGCAACGGAGACCGATTTTCTCCTAATTGGCAATGGAGACCGATTTGGCTTAGCTCGTATAGCAGTTGGACTCAACAATCCTTTTCCTATTTGCTTCGGCACCTGCCTAAAATACCACACATATGGATCCTTAATATAGTTTACAAAAAATACCAGATAGCATGCAAAAACAATACATGTACGGTACATCCGAGTGGACATGCATAGGAAGAGAAAATTTATATATGTATATTCTTTTTTATGTGGAATAGGATCATGATTAGGATTCTTATTTAGTTTACTCAAAATAGGAGAGATATATTTAGATTAGGATTCCTAACTATTCACCTATTCCTATTCAGTTTATTCAGGCTTAGAGAGATCTATTTGTCCTAACTATCTAGGGTCATATAAGTCTAACGGAAGAAACTCTTCATTACCGGTAGTTAGGGAAGGTGGACAAAAAAATGGATGGACGAAAAAAATGGTATGAAATTTTGCTTATGCCCGTGCGTTGCAACGGGAGAAAAAACTATCAAACATTCACGCAAAACGATGATGTGAATGGTACATATTTATTTATGTTTTATCCTTCTATAATTTATTTTATGATGACAATTGACAATGATATCCATAATATAACAATGTTTACAATAATATAACAATGTCCTATTTAACCTGTATCGAATTAAAATACACCTTGATATATTTTTTCTTTTGTTGCAAAGCACATAAATATGATTATGACCGTGTCGATTTTTCACACAGCAACCCTAATCAGGAATTACATAAATTTATTTTTTTAAACTTGATTAGACAAAATCTGCATAAGATTTCAGTTCACGAAATAATTGGTTAGATCATTGAATAATCCATATTTTAATAAAATAAGTTTTGTTTCTAATCAAAACTATATCAGATGGTGTAAAACTTGTATCTATTATTAGTTCTTCACGTTTTTTTTTGAAAACTCACAAGAGTGAGTAATAACAGACAGAAATCTTGGATAAAAACCTAGCGGAGCGATCAACGAGCCACAAAACTGAGTAGAAAAATTGGAAATAGAACAAGTGACAAAAATCCGAAACCCATAAAAATTGAAACGAAGCGAGAGATCAGATCAGACCAACCAAGTTGGTATAGCTAAAATTTTGCTGGCCCCACAAAATTGACCAAGCGCAGCCCAGTTTTAGTTCCAACCCACCCCCATCCCGTAACCTACTAACCTAGCACTCGGCCGCTCATTCCACTTCCACGAGCATCGGTCTCTCTTGATCTTGAAAAAAAAGAGCACGCAGCGGAGGCACGTTCTCTTCCGGCGGCGGCTGGCTGTAGACGGCCTCGTGGCCAGGCCGAACTCCCAAGCAGCGACTGCTGCCTGCGCCTCTCCTTCGCTGGACTTCGGTGCGGCACAGTCCCTGGATAAGCGACGGCGGCGGTGTCCAGCACAAGCGGTGGCGGTGGTGTGCAGTGCAAGCGTCATTGGAGGCAACAGCAGCAACACACTCCTGTTGTTTGTCTTCCCCATCTTGACTATTCATCTTCCCCAACCCGGAGTGGCAGGGAAGGTAGCACGAGCGCGAGCGGCGGCGACTACTCGGTGATTGTGGTAGGCGACGTCGGGTGAGGCATGGCCGTTTGTGCTCATTTTTTTGGCTACATAGTTGGTGGCCTCGATTTGCTTTGTATTTGGTCTCGATCTGGTTTTTATACATATATCTGATGGTCTTGAGTTGGTATTGTACTCTATTTGGTCTCGATCTAAATCGCGATGGCCTTGATTTGGTTCTCTACTCCTCCTGTGCCTCGGTCTTTTTGATTCTCTGTCTAGTCCACGACGAGGAGACTCCGATGTTTTTGAAAATCGCATGATTCGTTCGATTTGTCCTATTAGATTTCGTAAGGGAGTTCATCACATCGGAGGTGGGGCTTTGGGTATAATCACGATGGGGGGAGGCTAGACAAAATTTTAGTCCAGGCGAAATTTGACGCTGAATATTATTAGGGATAGATTATAAATATAGATATAGATAAATTTTATTTGTAACCAAAATTAGATCACCAATTAGTAATTAGAATATTTATTTATCAAAGAAGGGTTAAGGATTTAATAATTTGCAACAGCATTATAATTATCATTTTTTTCTGTTTGTGTAAGAAGAAAAAGGAGATTAGAAAAAAAAACAAAATAAAAGTCACGGAACCAAAACCTATGGAAAGAGGATACGGAGAGAAAAAATGAGAAAGCACACAGACAGGAAGCGCTAAAGAAAAAGGAAGAAAGATTCGAGCTAGAAAGGAAACGGATGTGGTAACGGTGATCATTGTATTAGGATTCGGATTAGTTATAGATCATACAGATTTATTATTTAAGTTGTCTGGCTAATTACTCAATGATATACATTAGTTCAGCTTGGTCGGCCGAGTACACTGATCACTCGGCTTGTTCGCAATATGTTGTTAAGAGTTTCTTTCAGCCAAGATGGATGGTGTCTAATTGTTGTCAAGAAAGACATGCTGCTGCTTGAACGTGTATAATATTGCTTGATCAGTGTTGCCTTTGGAGTCTAAAGATTGGCACATCATGCTGTTATATATCGAGACCATAGGAAAGCTATTTTGAGTATCATGGAAATACTATAATATGCAGATGCCGCACTACAGAGAAAAGAGGCCAACATGCACTGCTATATATATACAGTTATACACACGTGCAAGACATTATTGTTGTTCGGTTATTGGCCAGGAGAAGAGAAGAGATCATCCGTATATATGTGTGCCTTCATGCAACTATGGTGTTTTAGCTATCCAACGAAATAAACATATCCGGAGGATCGCATGCCTAGCTTGCGCGACATATCAGGACAGTTTGGTCCATAGTCGAGTCCTGTATACGTGGTGGTGGGCAACAGCTGTGACACGACTGTACAACATATTCATGCACGCCTGTGGATCGTGGCTCGGAATAAACAAACCAAGAGGCCGGTGGTCGTGCAATAGCTGTAGCCGAATTAGATTAGCTTTGTATACTTAGAAAGTCCAGCCGCATAGGAGAGCTGATGGCTTATGCGTTTGGGTCACATACTATCAATACATTTTGGATTAGGTAGACAAGAACTATTCTAACTCGTATACGAGCTATATATATAAGTTCAGACGAAAAAAACTTTCCATTGTCCGTTAGTTAGAGGATACGGACTAAGAAAATGGACGGACCAAAAAAAAAGGGGTGAGAAATTTTGCCTCTTTATTATTAGGTATAGATTAGGTATAGACTAGCAAATATGCCCGTGCGTTGCAACGGGATCAGTGGCGGAGCCACAGGGTATGCCGGTGTTTGACCAGCATGTGTGCAATATAATATACGTATTATACACATCTGTATTTATAAAAGAAAAAAAAGAAAAAAAACCACCTGGATGGCTGGATCACCGATCACGCTAGAAGGCCCACGAAGCGGCCCACGCAGCAAGGTTCGTTAGACCTCAGTACGTACACGGTACACACGCGTTTCACTTTTGGCTTTTCGTATTATAATCACGGTCCGTCTGTGGATCGGGGCTGAGGAGTCACGACGCTGCCGCCCTGACGCCGACGCCGACGCGGTGAGGCGTGACGGACGATGACGCCCTGGTCTTGCCGTCCTGGTGGCCGGTGCCCTCTGCCCTGCTGCCCTAGTGCCTTCCGGTCTCCAATCACTCGTCTTTGCATGGCCGCGCAGTCACGTAGGCTCACCGCGCTATTTCTGTTAGGTAAAGTTTAATCTTCTGCTCTTCATCTTTGTATAGAAAATTATGTCCAATTTCATAGCTATTTGCTAACATCGCAAATAACAAATTATTAATATTTACGCAGTTATGAAGAGAAACTTGGATAATTGCATCTCTTTTCCATAAGCATGCAACAAAAAAGGCGCGCAACAGCTGCTACTACTTCTAATCATTCCCCTGATCCGGTTGAACCTGCGGTGGTAGAGCAGACTCATGAAAGTGTATGATATGGTTTATGAGCTCCTCAAATTGGTATTCCTTCTACCTGTGGGCTGTGGCAATGGCAAGTGTTGAAAAGGGTATTTTCTGCACTGGTTTTAGTGAATACAAAGTTAAGAAATAAGATGAGAGATAGTCTTTGGATGATTGTCTTGTCATTTTTATTGAGCGGGATATTTTCTTTGAAATTGATGAAGATGATATCAAGATATTTATGTCCCATCAAAAGCGTCGAATAAAATAGTCAGAAAAATAGTATAGTAAGTCTCTGGTACTCTTTTATGCCTATATTTCAATTATTGGTTTGGCTTTTGAACTATTTATACTATATTTAGTGGATGGTTTCAACTTAATCCATGAATTTAAGCCTTATTGTGTTACTTAGTGCACATATACCGAATCACGTGTCAATTTTATAATTATTACCAAATTGCTAAAATGGATTTACTAAATTGTATATGAAAATTTTTTGCGCGGCATACCCTTCCACAAAATCCTAGATTCGCCACTGAAGGGGATGTACACGTTACGTAGTCACCTCGCTAACTTGCAGCTTAGATTTATTAATAATCGTATCACGAGTCCTAATTCATCTTGGATCTGGACTCCCTACCATGCCTTGTCTAATCTATATGTTTATATTGGTTCTGGGATCATACTCTGCACCATATCATGGCTAGCTACATACGTTGCTCTAACTTATATAGACTTGTGAGAGAGTGACGTACCAATAAAATTGTTATGCTTTATAGATAATAATAATAATATATACAAATAAATATATATTAATTTACTTTTGATCTGATTGAAAAGTTCGAAACATGGTCTCTCCACCTTGATCAAAACAATGACTAATTAACCCGGCCAATTAATAAACTTCTATATAAAATTTAACGTGCTTCTGCATGGCTATGGATATGTAAAGAAATAGCTATTTTGGCTCAACCGGACTTGGATCTCATGACGAAAATTTTTTAGTGGTAAGGTTTGACGAAAGTTTTGCCTCTTTTTTATTTGGTTTAAAATTCCTATTCATATTAAGATATATTTGGATTATTAGGATTCGTAGGCATTTAGGTTACCTTAAGAATATTATATTTTGAAATCGGACTCCGTATCGCGCTAGACAAGAACTATTATAACTCATATGAGCACGGGTCATGTAAGTCTGGAGAGTGATATACCAATATAATTGTCTATGCTTTATAGATAATAATAATATATACATATAAATATATATTAATTTACTTTTGATCTGATCGAAAAGTTCAAAACATGGTCAAGTGTTCTAAATAGATAATAATAATAATAATATATACATATAAATATATATTAATTTACTTTTGATCTGATCAAAAAGTTCGAAACATGGTCAAGTGTTCTAAATGGATTCTAGTTGGATGAACATTCCATAATTTAATTCAACCTGTGTAACTCGACAAAGCAAAAAATTTACAAATCCATACAGGCTCCGGCTTCCAAATCGAGGAGGAATCGGTCACTGTCAACGTCAAGTATTCTCCAGCGCTCTCCGCCTTGATCAAAACAATGACTAATTAACCCGGCAATTAATAAACTTCCATATAAAATTTAACGTGCTTGTGCATGGCTATGGATATGGAAAGAAATAGCTATTTTTGGTTCAACCGGACTTGGATCTCATGACGAAAATTTTTTAGTGGCAAGGTTGGGCGAAAGTTTTGCCTCTTTTTCTATTTGGTTTAAAATTCCTATTCACATTAAGATATATTTGGACTATTAGGATTCGTAGGTATTTAGGTTACCTTAAGAATATGTTTTGGAATCAGACTCCTTATCGCGCTAGACAAGAGCTACTGTAACTCATATGAGCGCGGGTCAATAAGTCTAGACGAAAGAAACTCTCGACTATCGGTAGTTAGAGGGAAACAGACGAAAAAAATGGATGGACGAAAAAAATAACCTGAAATTTTACCTCTTTAGTATTAGGTAGGTATAGGTATATATATATATATATATTAGGTATAGATTTAGCAACCTCTTGGTGACTAATTGGCTAAATGCTCATTTAATCCCGCTTAGTCATAGTGTTTAGGTAAAAAGTGACTAAATAGGACTAAAATTAGCTATTTAAACTTTAGCAGCCCAATCTAAACGCCCCCTAAATAACGTACAGAGTAGTAATTAGGGATTCACCACCGTGGGCACCGGCGCGCTAGACTGTGACTTCCCGGCCTACGTCGTGCTCGGCGACGGAAAGAACTACACGGGCGTCTCCCTAGTACTCTGCAAAGCTGCTCCCCAGTGCCCCGATCCCCATCGTCTACCCGTCTAATACCTCCAACTCCATTGCATGAAACCTGTGCGTACTCGGGGCCCTCACTCCAAAGGTGTTTGGCAAGATCATCGTGTGCAGAAGGGCCTCATCATGCACAACATGGGTGGCGCTGGCATGGTGCTCTCCAACACGGATGCCAACGACCAGGAGATCATCGCTGACACGCACCTCCCGCTCACCACCGGCGTGGGCGAGACAAAAGGCATAGTGATGAAGTCATAGTGGCCTCTGACCCAAACCCCACGACGACGATCGTGGTCCTGCTCATTGTTGGTATTTTTAACGCACAAAGATAAATTCGCAAGCGCACGGATACCGTTGTAGCTTTTACCGGAGGGTTTTAAATATCGTATCCACAGGGAAACGTGTGTGAGCTGCCTAACCACTAGTTTATCCAAGGGTAGCAATCAAGGTTAAGATATGATGGGTAGAGAGGATTCCTATGGTAATGATCCTATTCAAGGCAAGGTTATGATTCAAATGTCCTCCTAATGTTCGCTTCGGGACGCCGCTAGACGGGAAAGCACTACTAAGGATAACTCTACCGACGCGACTACGGTCCTACTAATTTAAGAACCTACTCAAATCGATGTGGACGGGGCTGTCACCTCCCGTAACTACCACACAACCAAAGAATAGGGCGCAAACACAGGTAACCGATAGCCTAAGCACCATGCTTATGCTAACAATTACTACTCTAATTCAGAGCGCTAACAAGAACTAGAGCAATCAAAAGAACTGTGAACCAATGAACAAAAGAGTAAGATAAATGCTTGAATAAAGATCAATTACCAGAAGTATCCCAGATGCAGACTCGGAGAAGCCTGAATCCGTCGAAGTACAAGCCGGAGAGGGAGCACCGACAGGCCGGCACCACCCCTAACTCTTCCCTCGCTCTCTATCTCTCTATTATGCTAAGACTAGATCCTAATGATGACTAATCTTCTCTTGATGGCTAGCCATGGAGAGGAGATCCATTCGAGGGACCCCTCTCAGCTGATCCCAACTGGAGAAAATGAATTAGGGTTTCATGGGATCCCTCCTCCAGGGGCCAGGGGTCTTGCTTATATAGTCCTCTAGGAAGCACCACAGCCCTCGGATCAAACCGACCTTCATCTACGATTAATATTCATCCTCAAAGGCGGTGGAGGCAGAATCCAGGAGCTCGCTCCTGATTGGCTACCTGGGTGGGGCACCCGCCCGGCTTCCGGGCCGGTTTTGCCTCTGGTTTGTTTCTAGAGTCTTCTCGTATCTTCTAGATTACAGAAAAGTTATTCGTGGCCCTTTTGTCTCTATGTAAACCTGACATGTGAGCCTTCCTTAGTTCTTTTTAGCTGACACCCTACAGAAACAGACATTCACCAAAACTTGTGGAATTCTGTCACTAAATCCCCTATATCTATGTGGTAATTATGTTTAGGTCCTTTTCATGTTTCGTTGACGGTTAAAATTGACACTTATCTACCGTCAACACTCATCCCGGAGTGAGCGAGACAAAAGGCATGGCGATCAATAGTAGAGAACAGACTTTTGGTTCGAGCCTTTAGTCCTGGCCATTTTTGGGCCCAGGACTAAATAAAGTATTTGTCCTAATTGGACATACCAACCTGGACTAAAGTCCCCTGCTTAACGGCTAAGGCGTAGCTTTTGCTCCAACTAGGACTAAAGGTCGACCTCCAGTCCCGGTTGGAGCCACCAGCCGTGGCTAAAGCTTTAATACCGGTTGGTGTATCCAACCGGGATTAGAAGCCCGCCTGTAGTCCGGGTTTGATCCACAAACTAGGACTACAGTTCCTGGCATATATACTCTCTCTCCTTTCTCCTCCAACCCGAGCCATTTCAAGCTCTCTGTTCTTGCTCGTCGATCTCCTGTGTTCTTGCTCGTCGCCGGCCGCTATTCTAACACTTCATCCGATTCCTCCATCCATTTTTGGTTCTAAAAGGTTAGGCGCTTCATTCTCTCATGTTTCATCACTAGCATGGCTCATTTCGTGGTCTAGAAATAGAGAAATTTATGGTTTTTTAGATTGTGAATGATGGTGGATTTTTTTATTTATATACCATTTGAGCTTGAAATCACTTGATAGTTTCAATATGAAGATGAAGGAAGCTTATAGTAGTCCATCTAAACTAGTATGCACCTTTCATTGCCTCATTTCATGGTCTTGAAATAGACATTTTTTTTGTTTTATAGATTGGAAATAATGGTGGATATTTTTTATTTAATTTATATACCATTTGAGCTCAAAATCACTTGACTGTTTGCATATTTGGATGAAGGAAGCTTATAGTGGTTCATCAAAACTAGTATGCACCTTGCATTGCTAGTATGCATAGCTTTAAATAGAGAAATTTATGATTTTTATATAGCTCATTTCAATTTCATGGGTTAGAAAATGAGAAATTTATAGTAGTTGATGAAAATGAGTACAGTGAGTAGATGGCGATTGAGGCTCACATGGAGTTCGTGAGCGACTGAGGCTGGACCTCCCTCTCATTCCATGCGACGAGTGTAAGAAGAAGATTATGTTGGAGTACCGAGTGAAGAAGGAGTGTCCCAACAAGGGTCGTATCTTCTACATGTGTCCAGATCGCAGTGTGAGTTATTTTTTGTCTTGTTTGTTTATGGTTTGTAGCCATTTTTCATGATGATTTTGATTAACATTCTTCTCATTTGGTATTGTAATTTCAGTGGGATGGCACTGGATCATGTAGCGGTTGGTACTGGGTGGAAGAGTATGTTACGCACGTCAGAAAATATCTTACAGAGCCGGTGGCTAAGGCAGCTAAGCAGGCTGATGAGAGTGCAGGTGTGGATGATGAGGCAGTGAGCCAGCAGAAGAAGCCCATCCATGATCTGTCTGTTTTAGTTGGAATTGGTCGCGAAATCCTTCTTCTGCTGAAGTGCATTGTAGACTTAGTTTGTTTAGTGCTATTTAAAATTGTCTACATTGTATCAAGGCTTTAATAAATTCATGTTCGAGGGTGAATGAAACAGCTGTGTGGTATAGGATATTAATTAATCATGTTGATTTATGGATATTTTAGATCTTTTAATTAACTACTAACCATGCATATTGTATAATATGGGTTATTACAAGTTTCTGATACGGTGTACGTCCTATAATGCAGATGAACCGACAATGGATGTACAACGTTGACCGGCACTCCCTAGAGTTCATTAAGGGCATGCATGGATTCTTAAATGTGGCCAAGGCAAACACGCAGAATGGTTTCATGTGCTGCCCATGTGCTCTATGTAAGAATAAGAGGGATTATTCTTGCCCAAAGATAATTCATGGACACATGTTCACGTCTGGTTTCATGCCAAACTATATTTGTTGGACTAAGCACGGAGAAAGAGGTGTTATAACGGAAGAAGATGAAGAAGAAGAAGGGCATGATGACAACATGATTTTTCGTGGTTTCACTAAATACGGTGCCTTTGATGATACTGCAATGGGAGAAGCTGAAGAAGAGGTAGCTGCTGAAGAAGAGGTGGAGCCTGTTGATGATCTTGGTCAGGCCATCCTTGATGCACAGAGAGAATGCGAAAGTGATAAGGAGAAGATCAAGTTCGAGCGCATGCTAGAGGATCACAAGAAATTGTTATACCCGACCGCCGAAGAGGGGCAAAAAATTTAGGTACCACACTGGAATTGCTGCAATGAAAGGCAAAGAATGGTGTATCCGACAAGGGATTTAGGCAGTTACTGGCATCCAAAAGAAGATGCTTCCAAAGGGAAACGAATTGCCCACCACTACATACGAAGCAAAACAGGTCGTCTGCCCTCTAGGATTAGAATTCAGAAGATACATGCATGCCCTAATGACTGCATCCTCTACCGCGACAAGGACTACGATAATTTGGATGCATGCCCGGTATGCCATGCATCGTGGTACAAGATCAGGCGAGATGACCTTGGTGATGTTGAGGGTGAACGTCTGAGGAAGAGAATCCCTGCCAAGGTGATATGGTATGCTCCTATAATACCATGCTTGAAACGTTTGTTTAAAAACAAAGAGCATGCAAAGTTGCTGCGATAGCACAAAGAAGACCGTAAGATAGATAATATGTTGAGACACCCACCTAATGGGTCCCAATGGAGATCAATCAACAGCGAATTCCTGAAGTTTGCAGAAGACGCAAGAAACTTAAGGTTTACTTTAAGTACGGATGGCATGAATCCTTTCGAGGAGCAGAGCAGCAGCCATAGCACTTGGCCTATTACTCTATGCATCTACAACCTTCCTCCATGGCTGTGCACGAAGCGGAAGTTCATTATGATGCCAGTGCTCATCCAAGGACCGAAGTAACCTGGAAACGACATTGATATGTACCTAAGGCCATTAGTTGAGGAACTTCTAGAATTGTGGAGCAGCACAAGCGTACGTGTGTGGGATGAGTACAAACAGGAACACTTTGACCTGCGAGCATTGTTGTTCGTGATAATCAATGATTGGCCTACTCTTAGTAATCTTTTAGGACAATCAAACAAGGAATATAATGCATGCACGCACTATTTTCATGACCTGAAAGGTATATTTTTGAAAAAATATCAAAAAGTCGTGTACATGGGTCATCGTCGATTTCTTCCGTTGAATCACGCCCTAAGAAAGAAAGGCAAGCATTTTAAAAGTAAGGCAGATCACCAAACAAAGCCCGATAACCGTAGCGGTGAGGATGTGTTCAATATGGTCAAGGATGTACAAGTAGTCTTCGGGAATGGACCTGGCAGCCAACCTGTTCTGAATGATGTTAACGGACACGCACCCATGTGGAAGAAGAGGTCCATATTTTGGGAGCTACCCTACTAGAAAGTCCTAGAGGTCCGTAGCGCGATCGACGTGATGCACCTAATGAAGAATCTTTGTGTGAACCTGCTAGGCTTCATGGGTGTGTATGGGAAGCCTAAGGGCACACTGGAAGCAAGACAGGACTTGCAGCGCATGAAAGAACGAGAGAACCTACATCCTGAGAATGTAGATAGTGGACGCCAGTACTTATGTCCTGCCAGCTACACTCTTAGCAGAGAAGAGAAGGAAAGCATGTTTGAATGCCTAAACAACATCAAGGTCCTATCTGGCTTCTCCTCGAATGTAAAGGGGATAATAAATGCGCTAGAGAAGAAATTCCTAAACTTAAAGTCTCATGACTGCCACGTGCTTATGACACAATTGCTTCCCGTTGCATTGAGAGGGATTCTACCTCCAAATGTACGATTAGCCACTGTGAAACTATGTGCATTCCTCAACGTTATTTCTCAGAAGTCAATCAATCCAGCGCATCTAGTGAATATACAGAAGGACGTGGTCCAATGTCTTGTCAGCTTTGAGTTGGTGTTCCCGCCATCCTTCTTTGATATTATGACGCACCTCCTAGTTCACTTGATTAAAGAGATTAGTATTCTCGGCCCTGTGTTCCTACACAACATGTTTCCCTTTGAAAGGTTCATGGGAGTCCTGAAGAAATATGTTCACAACCGTGCTCGGCCAGAAGAAAGCATCGCCAGGGGCTACAGAACAGAGGTCATTGAGTTCTGCGTTGATTTTATTCCTGGCCTCGATCCGATTGGTGTTCCTGAATCATGGCATGAGTGGAGACTAAGTGAAAAGGGAACACTAGGGAAGAAATCATATATTGGCCAGGAGGACAATTATTTTCGTAAAGCACACTACACAGTTCTGCAAAACTCCTCCTTGGTGGAGCCGTATATCGAGGAACACAAGGACATTGTACAATCCGAGTTCCCGGGGAGGACTGATGCCTAGATTACGCGTTAGCACATGGACTCTTTCGCCGGTTGGTTGCAAAAACGATGTCAGGGTGACGAGAGTTTGGATGTCCAACTATACTTGTTGTCTAGGGAACTATCTTGGCATATCATGACATTCAAAGGGTACAAAATAAATGGCAATAAATATTACACGATGGCCCAAGATAAAAGGAGCACCAATCAAAACAGTGGCATCCGCATAGATACCATAGACCCAAATGGGAATATGGAAACATATTATGGCCGCATAGAGGAGATATAAGACTAGACTATGGACCTAATTTTAAGGTCCCTTTGTTTCGGTGCCAATGGTGAAGGTGACAGGAGGTGGGGTAACAGTGGACCAGCATTACGGAATGACAACAATGGACCTCAACAATCTTGGGTATAGAAATGAACCATTCGTCTTAGCCAAGGATGTGAATCAGGTTTTCTATGTGAAGGACATGCCTACCAAACCAAAGAAAGGGAAAACCAATGACAACAGCTCGGACAATGAGCCAAAGCGCCACATAGTTCTATCAGGGAAAAGCAACATCATGGGAATCGAGGACAGGACTGACATGTCAGAAGATTATGAAAAGAGTGATGCAATTTCGTCCTTCATAGTAAACAGTGACCCAAGCATCCTGCTAGGGGATGAGGACACTCCATGGTTACAACACGATCATAACCAAGGAACATACGTCAAGAAGAAGTTCATTGCTGTTCCCACTTGATATGGTGATGTATTAGACCTATTATGTAATAATAATAATTGTGACTTCAGATTTTTTTATCGTGTTTTCATATTTTCTACATTTAAATGAATTTTCTGCTTGACGGTGGATTTCTCGTGGACAATGTGTGATGAAAAACCAAATGATCAACGTTAATAAGATGTGAAAACTAATTTCCTGTCAAAAAGCAATAGTTTTAATGATTTTAATCTAGTAGTACATTTTTGCATGATGCAAATTGTGATTATTATTTACACTACGTTAAATATTTATATGGTAAAACAAAAGAGTTTGGGTTACACATTTTTGTTGTGTATAATAATGCAAAACCAGGTCCAGGAACTTTTTTTATAACTTTTTGGCTAATATTTTATTTACTAGGTAATTGACGGCTCTCTGCATATAGAAATATATAAAAAAAATAAATAACCTATGGAAACTGGCGGGAAGCGAAACTGCAGCCCACCTTTAGTCACGAGTTGATCAACCACCCGGGACTAAAGTGGGCTGCATTTTCGCGGCCCGCCAAAATGACCTTTAGTTCCGGTTCCAATTACGACCTAGGACTAAAGGACCTTTAGTCTCGGGCCTTGGCTGCACCCAGGACTAAAGGTGCCTCCTATATAACCACCTCGCCTTCTCCCTGGATCCGCCACGCCGCGCGGTCGTCCGCCTCGCCCTCGAGCTCACACACGCCATCCCAAATCTTAGATCCGCCGGCGTTGTGCCCACCTCATCGTTGTCGTCGTCGTCGATCCTCGAGCCTCGTCGAACCCCCACCGGTGTCCTTGCCTCGTCACCGGCCCGCTCCACCACCACGCTCGCCTCGTCACCGGCCCGCTTCACCTCCATGCCTCTCCTCATCCCCACCTCGTCACCGTCGTCCTCATCTCTCCGGCAGCTGTGCTCCTCGTCCTCATCCATCACTGCCGTTTCGTCATCCACCTCCAGCACCACCACCTCGTCGTGCTGCTCGCCGTGCACTCGTGTCACGCCGCTATGCTCTGCTTCGCCGCCATGTGCTCATGCTCACGCAGCCGTCGACGTGCTGCTCTCCAAAATGTGAGCATGTGTGTGTGTATGAGTGTGTGTGCCTATGTGTGTGTGATGTGTGTGTGTGTGTGTATTTTTATTTCAGAATAGAAAAAATTTAGAAAAATAGATGATAGATTTTAATGTAGACAAAATATATAGAAAAATGTAGTAGTTTAATTACTTTTAATATGTATAGAAAAAATATTGAGTGCTAGTTGAAAAGATTGTTTTTATTATAATGCTATGGAATTTTTTGGTATATATATATATATGCAAATTTTGATACATCGACATTGTGACATGAATTTTCATATATTTGTATACACTAATGTTTTTATTAATGCTATGAATTTTTTGGTGTGTGTGTGTATATATATATATAATTTTGATATATTGATAAATTATTAGTGTGACATGCATGAATTTTCATATATTTGTATACACTAACCCCGCCACGCTCGCGCTCCAAACCCTAACCCCCGCCATGCTCCCACTCCAAACCCTAACCCCGCCACGCTCCTGCTCCAAACCCTAACCCCCGCCATGCTCCCGCTCCAAACCCTAACCCCCGCCATGCTCCCGCTCCAAATCCTAGCCCCGCCACGCTCCTGCTCCAAACCCTAACCCCGCCGACCTCCGCTCCAAACCCTAATAACCCAGCTCGATCCATTAATTAATTAGCATATGTGCATGACTAATGGTTTTCATTTAAATATAGTTGTGGTAATTAAGATGGCCAATCCGCAAGACGAGTACGACCACAATGAGGCCACGATGAACATTACCAACACCGACGATCAATATGGCGGCCCCAACCAGAACGAGGCCGACCAAGAGTTCAATGCATACTTAGCGAATTTAGAAGCTGAGCAACAACCTCAAGTGCAAGAACCTCATGTGCAAGAGAGTATTTGTTAATAGTCTACTTGCACCTCATATAGATATGAAATTAGATAATTCCATTAATTCCTATATATATATAAATGTATTACTGAATCTTTTGTGTTTCTACATACGTAGCCCTCAGGATCAACGACGTCGGCGAGAAGTGTACGAGGCCTGGCCAAACCATTGGAGGGCCACTACAACATCACAGAAGTCGATCCGAATACCGGTGAACCGCTCCTGCCAAAAGCCAATGCAAGAAAGTTCGTAAACCAATGTGGGGTTGTTGTTAGGGACAGGGTCCCAATCAACATCCGTGAATGGAAAGAGAGGAAGGATAATCATATGATCCCTTTTGTCTCTGATATAGAGAAGCGGCTTCTTTGGGAGGCAATCACTGAACATTTCACTCTACCAGAGGTGCCGATGTAGAACTAGTGAAAAGTTGGGCTCTCAAGAAGATGGCCACACAATTCTAGACTTGGAAGAAGAAGCTGTATAATGAGTTTGTCAAGAAGAATCTGACTCCTTTCGTTGAAAATAGCCCATACAAAAAGTTGAGGGACCAGTGGCATGAATTTGTGAGGTACAAGACCTCGGAAGAGGGTGAGGAATAGGTGAGAAGGAACCAAGAGAATGCGTGAAAGAAAGCATACCATCATAAAATAGGATCAGGTGGATACAGGACTGCCATTCCAAAGTGGGAAAATGGAACAAGACTTGGTTGCCAAAGGGGTCAATCCATTTTCATTGAACTGGCCCGAATGCTCCAAGAATTGGTTTTTCGCGCATGGGGGGGTCACTAGACATAGAGAGCGGGGCGTCGCGTATGAGTCCAGCAATCAGAGAGGCAACAGAAAGACTTTTCAATATTGTAGATACTTCTGCCTGTGGTGTCTTTGTGCCCAGACGAGAGAAGGATGAGCTCACGTATGCCCTCCAGACTCCTGAACACCATGGGCGAACGCGAGGCAAAGGAGTGATTTCGTGGCTATATGGCTTCCCCCAGGACGCGGATACATACAGAAGCCGCCAGTGATGGAAGGATGAGGAGGCAGAGCGGCTCCACAGGTTAGTGTAGGAGATGCAAGAAACGCTGGAGCGAGAACTAAGCATGCAAGCGAGAATGAAAGAGTTAGAGGAGATGATATAGAGCCAAAGGCAGTCAACATCGGAGCATGCAGCCACCGTTAGCCCCACTCAACACAGAAGCAGTTGCGCTTCCACTGAGCTCCCTGCAAATCAAGATGATGCGTTGCAGTTCCCCGTGGATGACATCTCCGTGCCTTTCATGCCGTGTGAGCTGCACATTCCCATGGTGAATACCGGTGCCACAGTCTTGGTGGCGTACGGTATCATTTCTCCTGTGGTCCCTGGTCAGGAGGCACCAACAATGCATGGGAAACAAATTCTACCTGGCTATTGTAGCGTTGGGGTGGATAGAGTTGTTGATGGGTATAAGAAATTGGCTCTTGAGTTGAAGGAGGTGATGGGGAGAAGACCCAAGGACAAGCAGAGCATTCATGCATTATATGGCGCAAGCGCTACATCATTATTCCCAATCCGGCGGAAAGGGCACCGTCGCCTCCTCCTCAACCAGCTCATGATAGGAGCGGATTAAAGTCAATGAAACAGTTTCTCAATATTTAATAACCCCCATTCTCAATTATTGGCTCTTCTCCCATAATAACAATGTACTCCCAATTATTTCTGTACTCACAGGTCTCCCAACCGAAGTCCTCCAGCCCATGATGATCATCAGAGTGCTCCGGACGAAGAGCCAGAAGATGTGTTCCATGGCACGACTGCATCTCCATCTCCATCTCCATCTCCATCTCCTCCAAGGTGGTCTCCCCCTTCTCCACCTCCCCCACCGCCAAAGAACCAGAAGAGGCGCCCCCCGCCCCAGGTGAAGTCCTCAGCGAAGAAGAAAGCCACCCATGGTAGGAAAAAGGCCTCTCCAAAGAAGCTGCCTTACAAGAAGTCTGAAGAGGAATCTAAAGCGGCGTCACAAAAGGAATATGAGGAGTGGAAGAAAAAAATGTGAACAAGAAAGAGCACAGAAGAGGGAACTTGAGAAAAACCTGCCAAAGTCGACATACATTATGCAACAAGAACTACGTCAAAAACTCACTGAGGTAAAGAAAAAGCAGCGTGAGTCATATAAGCCTAGCCCATTATCGGACTATGAACGCTCTCTCAGCAAGTCACATAAGGAGAATGTTAAACGAGGAGAGCAGGGAAAGATGTTGCACAGCTTGGGCAGCAATCTAAGCAATCTATCGACCCGCTAACTGTTGAGGAGGGTGAAATCCTTCAAGGGGCCCAAATAGATCTGGCAACAGTTGAGCAGTTCATGAAAGACACAGGTCTCTCACGTCAACAAATCTTGGACATGGAAATGGTACCAACAGGCGACTATGATCCATTCCTGACCTACAAGTATGGCCAGAGTCTTGTCAACCCGGATCGCTACTCATCACTTGGTACTCAAATGTATTTGTTAAACAAGTGGTACTTATAAATGTGTGAGACTAAGGAAGCCGCATGGGTTGTTGGCAGAATGAGACCAAAGCATTACTTGGACTATCACACTATACATGTTGAGTTCAATGAATTACACCAACTATTAAACCAGGACGCTCTCAACAAATCTCTCATCAGCTGCTAGTGTCTGTAAGTGATTCTTTCTACAACTGAGTTGAAGTAACTACTATGTTAGTTCGTTGTTCATATATAGTTATATCCGCACACTATATATATTCTTTTGTACTATATGTATATGCAGATCTGAAATGCTGACCCACAAGCGGAAAAAGTTGACTGATGTTGGTTTCATTGATCCGAATCGTGTATTCAAGGCGCCTCCGCACGTTATGCCATATAATAGATGACGACCTCAGACGGAGGAGAATATGTTCAGGTTCTTAGAAAGACACTGTGACAAGACACAAATACTCTTTCCTTACAACTATAGGTGAGAGTGAATGTCTTAAGACCATTTTATTTTGCTTACTCTATGTTGACTTTAGTTAATAATGAGTTATGCCTGCGTATGAATGTAGCTTCCACTGGATACTGCTGGTCATCGATATGCCTAGGGGTATTGTAAAAATCTTTGACTCCCAAGAAATCATCGATATACTCCAAATATAATTTCGGTCTCACACACACTATATACTCTCTTACGCCACTTTAATGTTATAACTCCATTATTTGTTTTTTTTTTGTTGAGCAGTGCTTGAAAATCGTTCACCGAGAAACATAGTTATGGTAATTGGGTAGTGCCTCTGCAAATAGTCCAATACCCAGTAAGTAATAGCTAGGTCATCGCATCTTTATGTAGTTCAATTCATTATTACCATGCTTCATTGGTTGATGATGAATCTTTTTTTCGTAAAGTGGCGTCTGCAGCAGGGATCGGGGAACAATTTATGTGGATACTACGTCTGCGAGTTCTTGATAGAGTACTCAAGGAGAACTCCAGAACAGATCCTCAGAGTACGTAAAAAATATACACAATTTTTTTTGTTACCATTGTGTTGATATATATAATCATATATATAAATATATTCATAATTTTCCTTTTATTGGAATTGAAGGAGGATTGGATGAAGCGCAAGGTCCTGCGAGATCAACAGATCAAAGCAATTCAAGAGGCATTGTTTGGATTTCTTATGGACCAGGTCATCAATCCCAACGGCGCGCACTACTTAACCCTAAAGAAGTAATACCTAGTAGCCAAACGACGACGGAGGATTAGGGCAAGAAATGCCAAAGACATGAATAGTACAAGGTTTTTGCGACTTTATTGTGTACATATTCCATGCATGCACAACCTCTTTGTAATATTTGTATATATTTAGTTTCATACATTTTAGTGAGTTTATGTATGTATAATTTTCGAATAGAACCTTATACGATGTACGTATATTAGCAACGTAGAATTCGTATACGAAAAGCTAATCGAAACAAAAAAGAATTAAATTGAAAAGAAACCATAAAATGAAAGGGAAAGAAATAGAAAAAAAAAACCTTTAGTACCGGTTGGATAAACCAACCGGGACTAAACGTGCCAGCCCTAGTACAATGTCTGGAGGCACATTTAGTCTTGGTTGTACCAACCGGGACTAAATGGGAGGCCTTTAGTCCCGGATTCATAATCTCGGCCGGAAAACCGAGACTAAAGGGGTTTCCAACCGGAATTGTAGCCCGGTCCTGCACCAGTGGATGAAGTCATACCTCGTACGTGGCCTCTGACACGAACCTCACGGCGACAATCCTGGTTGCCGGGACGCAGGTGGGCGTGCGCCCCTCGCCGGTGGTGGTGGCGTTCTCGTCGCGCGGGTAACATGGTGACACCAGAGATCCTGAAGCCAGGTATGATCATGCCAGGGCTGAACATCCTGGCGGTGTGGACGGACAAGGCCGGGCCGACGGACCTTGTCGCCGACATCTCGCGCGTGGGAATCAACAACATCTCGAGCACGTCCACGTCGTGCCTGCTCCACGTGAGCGGGCTCGCCACGCTGCTCCAGAGAGCGCACCTAGAGTGGAGCCCTGCCGCCGTGCGCTCAGCGCTGAGCCGCTGATGACCACGGGTCCATGGCCTAAGCTGGCTACTCCGGCGGTGGGTCGCCATGCTGGACGCGGCGACGGGCGGGATGATCACGTCGTTCGACTACGGCACGACGCGGGGCACATAGACCCCAAGCGGCCGCTCGACCCGGGGCACCCGTGACTACGCCGACTTTCTGTGCGCGCTCAAGTACAACTCCATCATGATCGCTGCCTTGGCGCGGAGCCGAGAGTACGCGTGCGCCGAAACAAGACCTGCTTCGTGGACAGCCTCAGCTACCTGCCCTTCTCGGTGGCCTCAGCTACCTGCTTCGTGGACGCGGACGGTAAGTCGCTGACCAACGTGGGCAGGGCTGGCACGTACAAGGTGTCGACATTGTCGCTCGCCGCCGCCAAGTGCGTGGCCATGGAGCCGACGGAGCTGGAGTTCACGTCGGTTGGGGAGAAGAGCTACACGGTGAGGTTCACGTCCAAGTCGCAGCAGTCGGGCGCCACCGGTTTCAGGGGGCTCCTGTGGTTGGACAGGAAGCACAGCGTGGGTGGATGATGATCATGTATACGATTTATTGCGCCTCAGACTAAAAAAAGGCCCATGATTTTGGTGATGGTTGGATGGAGACTTGGAGAGTGATGGTGCTTGATTGGAATGGAATTATTAGAGGAGACGCAGGACGTTGATAAGAGAAAAAAAAAGAGAATGACTGAATGAATTTTAAAATACAATTTAGGATCTCCAATACAAATTGTTTATTATTTTTTTATTTTCTAGAATGATCAAATCAGCTTAAAATTGTAAAATACATAATTATAACACACAAGTATTAATTAAAAAGGTAAAACCAATTTTGGTAGGTTTCTATAAACTAATCTACAGGATAAGTGATAAAGATCATATATGAATCGAGTTTTATATCTTCTATGTATTCGTACAATTCTTAATATCATTATCAAAGCCAGAAGCCACGTGCATCGCCACCGTAGGTGTGGGGCAAATTTTTTGTGACCCCGTGCAATCGCACGGGCATATATCCAGTGATCCCAAAAGTTGAGGGGTTAAATGGTTTTTTTTTCCTTGATCGATTGGTTAGCGCTCGCGCAGGCCACAGCAAAAATTCCCGCATGCTTCAAAATGGCAATGGGTAAATCCCCATCGGGTATGGACTCCCCAGACCCATCCCCGTGACAACAATATGACACCACGGGTATCCCCATATACGGTCACGGGTGGGGGAATTTCCCCAGACCCATACCCGGCCGGGTAAATTAGACCCGGCGGGTCACCCATACCCGCCAAACATCAGCAATTCACAAGCACAGAAGCACCAGTCATGTAGTAGCAATTCACAAGCATCAGTCACATAGCCACCTCACCATACCGGGCAAATAGTAACATAATAATTTCTACTGCAACCACTAGTCACGTAGCACCATAATAGTTCATGATCCATACACATTACGTAGTAGAGAGTAGTACTTTGCTAGCACCTAGCAGTAGTCGCTAGCACTTAAGAGTTAAGACATTACAATTTGCAAGTTCTAGAAGACCGATAATACATCACAGAAGTCATTCGGTCATACATAGCCAAAAGGGGTACATAAATAAATCTCCAAGTTCATAGCAGTCAACATATATAGCCAAAAGCCCAAAAGTGATCATTTGCTTCACTTAGAGGTGGAGGTAGCTTGCTTTGCTCAAAGTTCAAGTTCCTGTATGGCAGGCAGTACAAGAGCAATTTACAATGTCAGTACGTATTTAAAATAACAGAATAAGAGCACAATTGCATTACACTAGTTTAATTTGAATATGTGCACTAACCTGGAGGCGAGCTGCTGGTTAGTGAGGAGCGATGCGAAGCTGCAAAAGTGCAAAGAGAAAGCGTATAAAAAGGAAAGGTCCAAAAGCAAGATCGTCACCGTCCGTCGTTGGAGCTGCCGTGCACGTGCTCAGTCGCTGGCATTGCGTCCAGCAGATGCGGCGTATTTTAGTGCTGGCGAATCGGCGATGGCGAGGTGTGCGTGGGGACCGAGTGCGACGTATTTTAGTGCTGGGAGATGAGTGTGGCGGCTGGCTGCTGGTGGTGGCTGGCGTGGGAAGTTGGGATTTGGATGGGGAGGGGCGGGGAGGCCGGGGACTGGGGAGCGTTAAATACTTAGGGTTTCAGTGTATGGGCTGCCGGTGGACTGGTGTCTGGTGGGCTTCTTTAGTTTTGGGCCGGGTATTTTTCACCCATGGGTAAACGGGTATGGGGACTGCTAGAACGTCCTCATACCCGCGTACCAAATGGGTGAAGGGTTTGCTCCGTTTATGGACCCATGGGTACTGGTTTTACTCCAGATTGGTACCCTAATGGAGTAAATACCCGTCGGGTCGCGGGTCGCGGGTCTCCATTGACATTTTGACGCGTGCTTGTCCAGATGTCCCACAGCCATATTGGCCCTTGAAAGGAGCTGTCTCATACGGAGCCCCAGGAAGGATAACGGCCTGTTGGTCTTGTTGTAGGCTCACATAATAATGTTTTTCTGTCATTTGACACTGTTTCCGTTTCTAAAAAAAATGACACTGTTTCCATGTCGTACAAGAGTCAAGAGTGCTGTCACATTGCTCACAGCTGACAACTCAGTGCACAATGATGCAGTTTTTGTAGTACTTCGGTTTTCCACGTGTGCATCTTCTGTCACACCTGTTATTCTTCTCCACGTGTATATGATAATCGTATTAGTCTGTTCGCTTGAGATTATCAGTCAAATCAGCCAGCCAGCAGTGTTTTTTTCTCGCAAAAAATCAACCAGCAGTACTTTCAGCCAGCCAGATCAGAAGCGAACGGGCTTATCAAAGTGCTTATGGCCTACCTGGGAACAAAAATGTCGACTACTGACTAAAATATTTAGTGCGACATTAAGTTCATGGTCGCGTAGTTTCCTACGTGATAGCAACTGCACCATCATTGAATGGCAGCCCATATCGGACCGGACTCCCAATTCCAATGATTTTCCACACTGTGTGTGGCAGGGTAATTTTCGAACGCACATCACGCCCTTCCGACCAACCCGGCCCGTAGCAGGTCTTTTCAGCTGTCTCTTTTTAAGTGTTTTCTTAAATTTGATTAGGGCCTTGTTTAGTTCAGTGAATTGGGGAGAAAAACACTGTATCAGAATTCCTGTAGCATTTCGTTTGTATTTGGTAAAAATTATCCAAATTTTGACTAACTAGGCTTAAAATGTTCGTCTCGCAAAGTACAACAAAACTGTGCAATTAGTTTTTGATTTCATCAACATTTAGTACTCCATGCATTTACCGACATTTTGATGTGACGGGAAATCTTCTTTTTACATAGTGGAATTTGGGGGAGAATTGGGGAACTAAACCAGGCCTAGGTTTACCGACAACATCGATATCTTCAATGACGCTGCTTATTCAGACAGGACCGCGACTCGTCCAGGTCATTCCGTCGCTGACGGCCCACTGCAGAAATAGTCACGGACATGTCATTCAGATATAACAGGAACCGAACATATATATGATCTTTATTTGTACGATGAGTCGGGAGGGATCAGAACAATGGAGTTGCAGCTGCCCACAGGATAGGTCGTAACAGGGCAATCAGGACGGGCAATAGAGCTGACAACTGCAGCCTTCACTGTCAAGACCGTATATGTATTGCTGCAGCCGTGCTATTGTTGTTCCCAATCCTAGATTAGGTTTTGCAAGATAGACGATTTGACGATGGTTATTGATCTATTAGTCTTGCGCTGGTGCATGCATTGTTCCACCTTCTCTTCTCGTGATCGCCAGGTGCTAGGTGACAGGCTGACAGCACGAACGTTAGCCTCTGCGGTCCAGCCTAAACTTCTCGTAAAAGAATCTACATGGCCTTTTTTATTCACGAAATTTTTTGGAAAAGGGTACTGTTGCATTTTTGTTGTTATTTAGCAATTAGTGTTCAATCATGGTCTAATTAGGCTTAAAAGATTCGTCTCGTGAATTTCGTCTAAACTGTGTAATTAGTTTTATTTTTTATCTATATTTAATGCTTCATGCATGCGTCAAAAAATTTGATGTGACGGGAAATCTTGAAAAAATTTACAAAATTTTGGAAACTAAACAGGCCGAGAGTATCTATGAAGCTTCACTGCTCCAGTTATAGCTACGTTATACGTACTAGCATTTTGGCGACGCATGATTCCATTTCAAACTGTCCAGGACACTCGGGCAGCAAATAAAATGACTACACATGCTGAACTGAAAACACACAAGTCTTTGGCCGCCTCGTGTGGGACCACTCGAGGGGAAGAAAACAGCCACAAGAGATCTGGTGCAGCTTTCCATTGGCCAATCGCAAACGTCATGCTCTGCTGTTATTCGTCGATAGGTCAATTTGAAAGCAAGGTGAGACCCACCTATATACTACCTCTGTCTAAAAGATGAAACTATAGGTTGCGTGCCGGTTAAAGTACTTCACGTTTGATCAAATTTCTAGTAATAAACATTATTCACATGTATGGCTCCAAATTAATTTGTTATGAAAATACATTTCGTAATTAATTTAATGATATTTGTTTTATATTATAACTATTTATACTTTTTTACCTGTAATTGGTCAAACTTGATATACTAAAGTATGACATTGTTCTAGAATTGTATTTTTTTTGGGACTGAGGGAGTATATGCTTAAAGGTATGATTGAATGCTTGTATTAGGTTTTGGCTGTATTAGACCTTATGCTAGAATTGCGTTTAAAGTTGGATTTTTTTATTATATACTGTTATAATAAGTGGTTTGATTCTCTTGGACACAGGAGATGAAATTAGATTTTTTCTTCATAAAAATAATATCTTATTCAACATAATCTAAGCCAGCATAAACGTATGTGATGTCTTGGTATATAGTTGTTCTGTCCAGGCAAGACATGTTTTGTAGTAGATATCTCTTGTTTGTAGTAATGGTAGGAGAGTGAGAATATTTTATTTTTATGTACTCATTGACCTGTCCAAATTTGCATCGCCTAATAATACAATGAAATTTAGCATACTAGCCAATTTGCATCGCCAAATACAATGAAATCTAGCATACTAGCCAGTGATATATCAGACCTGCTTTGATCATTGCGCAAATCTACATGAGAGAGCTCATGCAAACAACCAAATATAGGTACACTATACTTCACAAATTTTAATACTGGCTAATGCAGGCAACCAAACGGAGGTAGATTTCACAAAGGAAACCTGATTCGCGGCTACGGGTAATTTTATAGTTTGTTACAAGAAGAGCTAGTCAGGTTTTTACAATTCATAGAACTTGGATATGACAGCATCCCCTAGGTCAATCTATGTCTTTCCCGCCAAGTAGATGAAATATCCTCGCCTGGTTCGACGACCAAAGCGCATCAGCCTCCGACCAATAACAATAGCACCCACGACGCATAACGTGAGCGATGACAACCCACAGTTGGGCGCAATGTGGCATGACACCCACAGTTGGGCGCAATGTGGCATGACCTCACGAGTGGGCGATCTAGCTCCTCTTCCTCGGTCAGCGAGTGTGGTGAGTGTTCGCTCGGCAGAGCACACTACTACAGATTCAGTCATCAGTGCCGGCCACATCACTGCCGAAATTAAGACAACCGGCAGTGATGACCCTTCACTGCCGGTTCTAGGCTCTGACAACCAGAAAATAATTGGGGGGTGCGAGAACCGGCAGTGATGACAACTATCACTGCCGGTTTGTGCCTCCCGCCGGCAGTGATGACAACTCCACTTATCACTGCCGGTTCAAGCCAAGAACCGACAGTGATTTGATTCTATCACTGTCGGTTCTAGGATAGAACCGACAGTGATGAGCCTGACAGCACAAAAAGGTTGTAGCCGTCATCTTCTTCCTCCTCTCTTTTATCCCGAGAACAGAGACGCGCGTTTGGGCCACTCCCTCCAATGTTGCGGTCGCCCAAATCCGTGAAGCTACCACTTGGATTTGAAAGAATGGCTTGATCTTTTTGCTTTAAGGTTAGTAACCAGCCCACATTCCCTCGATTTTGTTGCTTAATTAGCTTTGTTTTGATGGCTATAATGCTTGATTCTCATTCTTATTTCTCCATTCTTCTACAGAGCACTTTTCTAATTCATGGCTATAATGCATTGTTAGTATGTGATGTTATAATTGGTTCTTAGGAGTAGAGTAGATTCTTTTACAATGTTGATGAGCAAATTAACCCATGTGTCACCAAACAATGCATTGTTTGGAGATAGTTTGGACGGTTCAAATTTATGATTTTTAAATTTCGACGCCTACAAGCTAGTTTTCGGAACCCTAGATTGTCTTAAATTGAAAAGTTTTGAATGTCAAGTTTGTTCAGCTCATCAAGATCTACAATCCTTATATAGGCCATTTTTCATTTGAGAAAGTTTGAACAAAATGTAGTTCAAATTTCACAAGTGTGTGACATAGTTTTAGAAAGTATATATGAGATTCAAGAATTTGTGACTAGTGTTTGATAAAACTTTCTCAAATGGGAAAATGAGCTATGTAACAATTGTAGATCTTGCTGAGATGATCAAACTTGGTATTCAGAGTTTTTTCATCTGAGGTCATTTAGTGTCTCATTTGAGCAAGTTTGACCAAGTCAAATTTGGTCAAATAAAAAAACAACACTTTGACTCTAGTATTATGAACTCTAAATGACTTCAAATTGAAAAGTTTTGAATACCAAGTTTGTTCAGCTCGTCAAGATCTACAATCCTTATATAGGTCATTTTTTCATTTGAGAAAGTTTGAACAAAATGTAGTTTAAATTTCACAAGTGTGTGACATAGTTTTAGAAAGTCTGTATGAGATTCAAGAATTTGTGACTAGTGTTTGATAAAACTTTCTCAAATGGGAAAATAAGCTATGTAACAATTGTATATCTTGCTGAGATGATCAAACTTGGTATTCAGAGTTTTTTCATCTGAGGTCATTTAGTTTGTCATTTGAGCAAGTTTGACCAAGTCAAATTTGGTCAAATGAAAAAACAACACTTTGACTCTAGTATTATGAACTCTAAATGACTTCAAATTGAAAAGTTTTGAATACCAAGTTTGTTCAACTCATCAAGATCTACAATTGTTAGATTGGTCAACTTTCCATTTGAGATAGTTTGGACGGTTCAAATTTATGATTTTTAAATTTCGACGCCTACAAACTAGTTTTCGGAACCCTAGATTGTCTTAAATTGAAAAGTTTTGAATGCCAAGTTTGTTCAGCTCATCAAGATCTACAATCCTTATATAGGCCATTTTTCATTTGAGAAAGTTTGAACAAAATATAGTTCAAATTTCACAAGTGTGTGACATAGTTTTAGAAAGTATATATGAGATTCAAGAATTTGTGACTAGTGTTTGATAAAACTTTCTCAAATGGGAAAATGAGCTATGTAACAATTGTAGATCTTGCTGAGATGATCAAACTTGGTATTCAGAGTTTTTTCATCTGAGGTCATTTATCACTGCCGGTTCTAATAACCACCCGACAGTGATATGGGACATCACTGCCGGGTGGTTATTAGAACCGGCAGTGATATGGGACATCACTGCCGGTTCTAATAACCACCCGGCAGTGATGCGTGGGTTATATAAGGCGCTGGCGCGCTCCAAGGCCAGTGCACGACATTTTACGCGCTCGACGCTGTTCGCCAGTGCACGCCGCCGCCGCCCGACGCGCACTGCACGACGCCGCAGCCCGACGCCGCCCTTCACGACGCCGTCCCCTACCGCTTCCTCAACGCCGCCGTCCCCTACAGCTATGCCGACGCCGCGAGGAGCTCCTCCACGTCGCTGTTGAGCGCGCCACCCCTGCTTACTCGGTGAGTGCCCATAAGGTGTTCGATAGAATGCCCACCTCACATTGTCTTTTTTTCCTTCTTCCTGGTTGTGTGTGGGTGAACTTGTGCATGTGTGTGCTTGTTGCTCGTATTCATGATCTCTAGTACCGAGAAATGATTGTTCGGTTGAGACAGGTAGTTTTAATCTTGTCGAACTTTTGTTCTTTTTCCTTTCTTTTTAGAAATGAACACTTCCTTGAAATATTACTCTATCAGGATATGTATTCTTGGGGTGTGTGTGTGCTGATAATGGATAGATTAAAAACTGTGTCGGTTTTGAAGTTTGCATCCCTCCCGGAATGGTTTTTAATCATCCTGAAGAAACGGTGCATATTATTTATTATGAACACCTCTTTCAGCTCTTCCAACGGCGCTCGCTCGATACGCAGATTTTGATGATATGGTCTATGTAAGTACCCTACCCTCACAACGTTATAATAAACTACGTGATTTGCATTTGAATATATCATATGTTTATTATGCAGGTGTATGGCAAAATGGTGCCTAAAGAAGCAATTGAGCAATATAGACTTCTTGGATCCCATATTTATAAATGAGACAACATGCACCGCCCCTGGTGAAGATGACTATGTACCAACAAGTTTGAAGATTGAGTTTGAAAGGATGTTCAGAAACAACAAAACAAACGTACTCCTACCCTACAACTGCGAGTATGTGTTCTCGACCCTTATTTTAGTGTTTCTTTTCTTGATATGTCATTCAATAACATGGACTTTGTGATTGCAGCAACCATTTCATCCTCGTAGATATCTATCTTGAAGATTCACATATCGAGGTGTGGGACTCAAAGAAAAAGCCACTTTCTCTTATCGACCCCCTAGTCAAAGTGCTGAATAAGTAAGTGAACCCAATATCACAACACTTTCTAATCACATAGGATATTGTAATGTCCTCGTTCTTCACACTTCATTTACAATGTAACATAGAATGAAGGCATTACCTAATTGGAAAAATCTCGATAGCAAGATGCAAAAGCAATGGAGTGCCCCATTCAGTGTAAAGTATATGGAGGATCTCAAGACCCTAGATCAACCGATGGAGAACAACGAATGCGGGTTCTATGTGATGTGGGCAATGCTAAAATACTTTGGTGCAAAAATAAATAAGGGAGATGACATGGTACGTAGGCATCCCATTTCTATTGTTTTGTCTTACGTTTGTGCATCTCAATATCATCTTGCTTCAATTACAGCGCAAAGCAAACAATCACAACCAGTTGCTAGATTTTGAGATGAGAGGAATTCAAGAGGAGATAGCAAGGTTTGTGATGGACGAGATATTGACCAAGAAAGGATCATTCTCCATTGCGAGGACTAAGAAGTACAAGGCGCAGTACGGAAGAGACCACATTGATAGGCTATTGTAATGCGACTCTTAATTCGATACTTAAAGTTTTTTTTGAAACTTTTGTAATATAAATGTTGATGGGTTTGTATTGTCGCTGATCAACAACCACCTTCACATCGATATCAAATTGATCGATAGCAACCACCTCCACCTCCCCGACCTCCCACCCCACCACCTCCCCTCGAAATGAAAATAAAACAATTATTAAAATGCAAATTGTGAAAAGTATATCACTACCGGTTCAAAGAAAACCGGCAGTGATAATATAATCTACACAACCGGTTGGTTAAAACAACCGGCAGTGATGGCTCAAGTATCACTGCCGGTTTGTAACACGAACCGACAGTGATACATGAGCTATCACTGCCGGTTTGGCATAACCGGCAGTGATGTGATCAGCTCATCACTGCCGAGTTGGTTATGGCGGTTCAAAATCCGCCAGTGAAGGGGGGTTTTGAACCGCCAGTGATGTCCTTCTCTGCTGTAGTGGCACGCGAGCCAGCAAGCGATGTCGGTGCCGGTAGCTGAGCATGGAGCAAAGAGTGGCATGAGCTGACCTTGTCTTCTAACCAAATCCTTCTCCTATAATCGCTGGCATTGCCCCATGGCTGATCTCAGCGCAGTGTCAAGATTGATGGAGAAGATGCAAGGCAGGAGGTAGGTGCATGTGGATGTACTCGTGCACAACCGCATGTGGAGGTGAGGCAGACACGGACAGTCATGCAATAGGCAAGAAGCGAGGTGTGGCAGTGCTGCAGGAGAGGGGTGACGACATGCTCGGGTGGCCGCCCCGCAGGCAAGAGGTGGTGGTCCTCGTGGGGAGGTCAACATTGTTGCAGGGCGTGCACGCAACCAATAACGGGGAGCGCGGGTGGTGGAGGAGGAGCGCGAGCGGCGAATGGAGAGGATGACCAGCCCCGTCGCTAGGTTCATCATCTTTTTCATTATTTCATACTTGAATTTATTGTTTCCCCCTAACTCAATGTAACAAGCGGAGGCTTATCCTTTTCCATGGATGTGCTCGCTCGTCTCTCTCTAGCCTGAACTCCCAAAGGAACGTGGCTGCCGCCACTTCTTGGTGCCCCACATCCATCCCCCATGGCTCAGGGGTTTGAGTAGGCGTGACTGATTCGCAGCCGTCGAATGCGCCATTGTGGTAAGTTTGAGTGCTACTGTCGAATACCGTTGTCGTGCTTACTTTGACGCATTACCATGGTATGTGTCAAAGACTGTTACGCAACTTGCAAGATGTCCATGGTCGAGCTCTGGATATTTAGTGCCTGTTTGGTATGGCTCCCGGAGGGGCTTCGGCTCCGGCTCCTGAAGGAGCCATACCAAACACCATTGTCTGGAATGGCTTCACCGGAGAAGCACCTGGGAGAGACAGAGCCTTTTTGCACTAGGAAGGAGGAGCCGCGATTTCAAGCCTCTCGTGGCTCCGCCTGATGGTCGCAGATGTATGGATGTTGTTGCCCTTCTCTGCATGCTCCTCGCCCGGGTACAAGACGAAACCGACACTGGCGTGGTGCTTCACCGTCGGGCGAATCGTGCGAGCAGCGGTTCGGGCGCCTACGCTGTGCGAGCAAGCGGCGGCCTAGGCAAGCGCGTCGAGGGAGCGCACAGCGGCGTGGAAGAAGGCAAGCCTTGCTTGGACGATGGCGAGCGGTGGTGGAAGCATCCAGGTGTATGCGGCGGCGGCCAGTGCGAGTTGCTAACGAGCAGCACGGCAGCGGCAGCGGTGTGCGGTGTTCAGGGAAGGGAGTACGAGGGGAATTCGGGCCTGCTTTGGTTGGTGACCAAAACGTGCCACGCCAAAGGTTCGGCTTGTCATAGTTTCTTCGGCAGCTGTTTGGTTCACTGTCACAACTATAGCACGACATACTTTCTTAGCACCCTACCCCACATGTCATAGACTTATTTTCGTGCCAAGCCTTGTCACAAGTGTGGCTTCAATTTTGTTCGCCACACTTTCTGTGGTAGCCACAATTTGCCGAAGATCAGGCGTGACATGTTTTTGGTCGGCAACCAAACGGGCCCTAAATTCGGTGGGCGAGGACGCATGGACGCGCGTGCGCCACCCTACCAGATGCACGCCACCTGGAGCCCGATGCGATGGCCTGGTCCTCGCATGCGGTGCTGCTGCCGTGGGGGCATGTTGGCCCTCTCCCTCGCATGTGGTGCTGCTGCCGTGTGATGGGTTTACGGCTCCAGGTGGTGTGCATCCAGCAGGGTGGCGCACGTGCACGTCCATGCGCCCGTCGCCCACTGAATTTAAAGGCCTGCACAGTATGGGCCTTGGCCCAAAACCGAACTGGTTTAGCCTTGTTTTTTGTCTTAATTCACATACGTTTTACTTTAATCATGATAAATATTATGAGTAATTGATATAATACTAGCAAATATGTCCGTTCGTTACAACGGGAGGAAAAAAAATTATCAAAGATTCATGAAAACAACGTGAATGGTACGTATCTATATCTATTTATGTTTCACCATTTCTATAAAATTTAAAAGCTATAACTTATTTTACGATGATCCATAATGTAAGCTAATATTGACAAATACCTTATTAAGTTAGTATCAATTTTAAAATGTAATCTTGATAGACTTTTTTCTTCCATTACAAATTACAGAGATATTCTCATATACTATTTATGTGTTTATATATTTAAATGTCAAGTTCCATGACTTTCATTGTAGACCCACAGGCCTTGTTCATCCGGCTTATAATCCGTACTTTTCAGCTTGTTTTTTCAGCCGGAACAGTGTTTTTCTCTCACAACAAATCAGTCAACAGTGTTTTTCAGCCGGCTTATCAGCACAGCCGAACGGGGCCATAATCAAAAGACTGGTCTGTCTGCCGATGATCTTAACGGAAGACATCTCCCAACTTTCCATATGATAATCCTAATCGCGGATTGCACCGGTACATATGTATAGTTTAGAAGACAAATTTATTTAGACCAAACAGATAACAATATGATCAAGATTTGAGTTTACAATTTGATTGGTTAGACCAAAAGCTGAACCATTTATAATAAGATAAATTTTATTCCTAACTAAAACTACATTAACATCTTGGTTATGGAAATTCGGACAGAAACAGAATAGGAGATCAAATGGGAAAAAAGAGGAAACCTAATGTGGAGAAAAGGAAAAAATAAGACGCAAATGGAAAAAAAAAAACAGAAACAGAACGTGAAAGGAAACAAAAACTATAGGTGCAAAAAACTGAAAAGTGGACAATGTGGAGAAAAAATAAGCCGCAAAAAAGGAAATCCGAACGTCAAAGACAAAACCAAAACCATATGTGAAAAAAAAACAGAGAAAGAAAAAAAAGAGAAGCAGGACTCTAGGATGGAAACCAACGTGAAAAAAAACGAGACGAGTCTTTTGTATTTGGATTTGGATTTATATTAAGTCCCTATTCAAACTATTTTGGATCGGCAAAAACTTCCGAACACACAAACCAAAGCCGAATACAAACTGGATTCACACCTAGACTCAAATCCGAACTCTCACCATGTACACAAACAAAACTGGACTTACGCGGCCATAGGGAGACCCGCGTATTGTATTAGGAGGAAAAAAAAGACGGTTTGAAGAAATGCTTCGTTTTGTACAGAGACCAGTAGAATAGGATTAGGATTCTTATCCACGTTACTCAGGACTTAAAGATCTAGTTAGACTAGGATTTGGATTCGTACCTATCCATAGGATTAGGATTCTTATCCAGGTTACTTAGGACTTAAAGATCTAGCTGGATTAGAATTTGGATTTGTACCTATCCAGGCTGCCTTAAGGAGGCCTATGTATGTTATAGAGACGAACAGAAACAGTTTTCACATTCTTGGAGTTAGTTAGAGGTGGCCATACTAAAAAAATGGGTACCAAAAAATAGGTTAAAATTTTGCCTCTTTATTATTAGGTATAGATTGCCAATTACCTACATTTTAATTTCACATGTGTACAACCAAATCAAATAATAAGCCGGGGTACTTTGGACATTTGATATATCCCATCCATCAAAGGAATAGGAGCTGTTTTGCCAAACGTTTTCTAAAACTATTTCAACTCCTTGAGAGGAGCCAATTCTTCAGAGGAGCCAGAGCCGGAACTGTTTTCTAAGGAGCCAGAGCCCTGCCAAACAGGTCCTTACAGAATGGCATTCGATCAAAACCACAAAACTCCAATTTTCTCCCTTTACTAATCTATACCTAATACTAAAGAGGCAAAAATTCTGAACTATTTTTTCGTCCGGCCCTACCAATGACCGACTCGGTCTAGAATAGGGGGCTCGGTCTCACGGTGCAAACGTAGATTAGGAGTGGGGAAGAGAATAGAAAGGAGTACGGGGTTTCAAATGTAAAGATGGCAGAGAGAAAGAAAATGTGGGAGGACCTTAATAATTTTTGAAATAGATCGGGGTTCCTCATGCAAAATATCCAAATCCGAGTGAGCCTCTCCTGGTGGGCTTCTTTTTCGACTTGGGCCGAATCCTTGCAGTTGGGTCGGCTTCGTTGTGGGCTGGACCAAGCTCATACAAGCTTTTTTTCCTTTTCTTTTGTTTTTCTCTTTTTTTTTAAAAAAGAGAGAGATCTTGTAAAATTCACCAAAAATCATAGAAAAATCAGAAAAACTCCAAACCAGTTTTAGTTTCATAAAAATGTGATCTATCTATAGATGTTATGAATCTTGTTAGGTCGTGCTTTGTCTATAGGTGTGTTAAATCCTCATTGTGTTAAATCATCCTTGCATATGTTGCATGCATATAGGTTCGTCGATGACCGAGAACATGACAGAGGCAGACTCGGAATACGCGAAGGATGTCCTCGTCGTCGGTGTTCCCGAAGCCTTCACTAACTCTCTGCTGTCTGGTCCCTGCCCAAGGCAAGCCCGCATAACCCCCTACTATTCAGCACTTATTATGTTTGTTTACGCATTAAGTTTTAAGGAGAAAGATTTACACCATTTGACTCAGTGTTGGTAAAAAAACAAAACTTATTTTTATTAAATATGGATTAGTCAATGGTACAACTAACTATTTCGTGAACCAGAATCTTGGACAGATCATTGCCTAATGAAATCTAAACAGATGTATTTATGTAATTCCTGACGAGGGCTGCCATGTGAAAAATCAAGAGACGGACAGACCAATCCTAACACATTGACAAAAAAGTTACGGAGCGTGATATGATGCATCAAAGCTACAAAGGTCGATATTGAATCATAGAAACACATGAATAGTATAAAAAAAGCTACAAAGTTATGATATATTTATACGTAAATAATTATACGCTTTGCAATGGAAGAAAAAATATACCAAGGTGTATTTTAATTCGATACAAGTTTAATAGACATTATTAATTATTGTCAGTATTAACTTATATTATGGATGTGACGGTCATCATAAAATAAATTATAAAACATTAAAACATGAGTAGATATGTACCATTCACGTTATTGTTTTGCATGAATGTTTAGTAGTTTTTTTTTCTGTTGCAACGTACGAGCATATTTGCTAGTAAGACTAGTTTAAAAAAGAAAACTTATGCGCTTTGATTGCTTACCATGTGTGTCAAAAAGGACGCCAAGCCAAAATTTGGCCGCTTCGATCAAAATTTGCCTTCATTTGGTTGGGTGTCAAATTTTGGCTCGATATCCCCTCCCATTTGGCCAAACTTGACTAAAACCATGGTCACCAATATAGCGACTAAGGGCGTGTTCAGATCCTAAAATTTTTGGGGAAAAGTTTCTGTAGCACTTTCGTTGTTATTTGGCAAAATTTGTCCAACCATAGACTAACTAGGCTCAAAAGATTCGTCTCGACATTTACAGACAAACTGTGCAATTAGTTATTTTTTTACCTATATTTAATGCTCTATGCATGTCTCCAAAGATTCGATGTGATGGGTATTATGCAAAAATTTTTGGGTGTTTTTGATCTAAATATGGCCTAAAAATATGTTGATTTTGCTAGTGCCATGGCCCGTTTGAGTGAAACCAGCTTCAAAGCAAATTGTTGGCGTTCAGCAACCACATCAATCAATCAATCAGTCAAATACTCTGTTCAGTCAAATATTCTGTTCAACACGTATTAGGCCTTGTTTAGTTCAAGCTGTAAAGTTGTGGGGTGTCACATCGGATATTATAGTAGGGTGTCGCATGTGGTGTTCAGATACTAATAAAAAACAAATTACAGAATCCGTCAGTAAACCACGAGACGAATTTATTAAGTCTAATTAATCCGTCATTAGCACATATGTTACTATAGCACTTTATTGCCAAATCATGGACTAATTAGACTTAAAAGATTCGTCTCTCAAATTATACACAATCTTTGTAATTAGTTATTTTTTAAGTCTATATTTAATACTCTATACATATGTCAAACATCCGATATGATATGGTGTAAAGTTTTGGGTGGAACCAGTTGCTCTCCCGGCAGACTTGTCAATCTCACTTGTCTCAGTCTGTCTCACTTGTCTCACCGAGATATTTTATATGCCCTGTTCACTGATTTGTCGTTAAAGAAAAATATTGTAACGTGACTATAAAAAAGTGCAGGCATACTAGCCCCCAGTCTTACCATAATAAGACCAAAGTCTCACCAAGACATTGATTCCAGGCATTCGTTTTCGAGCCCCTGAGGTGAGATCGACGTGCTTGGCAGCCGAGGCTGTGAACCAAACAGCCCCTTCTCCCCTCACAAGCTCTGAGTCCTCTGACCACTCATACACTCGCACTTAGCTGGTCCTCTTCTCATCGCACTGCACACATGGACGCGAGCCAGGGCGTCCTCCTGTCCAGCTCCCTGGTCGGCGGCACCAAGGGCTCCGCGTCATGGCCGGAGCTGCTCGGGTCCGCGCACTGGGAGGGCCTCCTGGACCCTCTCGACCTCACGCTCCGCCGCCTCATCCTGCTCTGCGGCGACCTCTGCCAGGTCACCTACGACTCCTTCAATTCCGACTCCCACTCCAAGTACTGCGGCAGCTGCCGCTACTCCAGGTCCACGCTCTTCGCCCGCACGCTGTTCCCGGCCGCCGCCGACATCTCCCCGGCGGCGTACCTGTACGGGACCTCCCAGGCGTCGTTCCCGGGCGGCATCATGGTGTTCTCGCTCTCCCGCGAGGCGTGGAGCAAGGAGTCCAACTGGATCGGCTACGTCTCCGTGTCCACGGACGCCGCCGCGGCCGCCACGGGCCAGCGCGTCATCTACGTCGCGTGGCGCGGCACCATCCGGACGCTGGAGTGGGTCGACGTGCTCAGGCCGGAGCTCGTCTCCCCCGACGCCATCCTGCCGGAGGGGGACCCGGCCCGCGGCCACGCCCGCGTGATGGAGGGGTGGTACCTCATCTACACCTCCAGCGACGAGCGGTCGCCCTTCTCCAAGTACAGCGCGCGGGAGCAGCTGCTCGCCGCGGTGCGCGAGCTGGTGGCCCGGTACAAGGGCGAGAGCCTCAGCATCGTGTGCACCGGCCACAGCCTCGGCGCATCGCTGGCCACGCTCTGCGCGTTCGACATGGCGGTGAACGGCGTGTCCAGGGTGGGCGGCGCCGACATCCCCGTCACGGCCATCGTGTTCGGGAGCCCGCAGATGGGGAACCCGGAGTTCAAGAAGAGGTTCGAGGAGCTGCCCAACCTGCGGGCGCTGCACGTCAGGAACACGCCCGACGTGATCCCGCTGTACCCGAGCGGCCTCCTGGGCTACGCCAACGTCGGCGACGTCCTGGCCGTGGACTCCAAGAAGTCGCCGTACGTGAAGGACGACTCCACCAACCTCGGGGACTACCACAACCTGCAGGGCATCCTGCACACGGTGGCGGGCTGGAACGGGAAGGACGGCGAGTTCAAGCTGCAGGTGCACCGCAGCGTGGCGCTGGTGAACAAGTCGTCCGCGTTCCTCAACGACGACAGCCTCGTGCCGGAGTCGTGGTGGGTGGAGCGGAACAAGGGGATGGTCATCGGAGAAACCGGGCTGTGGGAGCTCGAACCGCCTGCCGAGGGGAACCTGCCCGTACCGCCGGTCGTGACCGGGACGGTCGTCGATGGCGATGTCGCTGCTGCCACAACCACTACCATGGCTAGTAAGGAGACAAAGACACCGGTCAAGGATAAGAATCGGCCCGGGACTAAGCTTTTCTCAGCATGCTTTAGAGTTAGAGGGGTCAATTAGTCTATTCATAATTGAATGGTTCAATGTTTGGAGGACATTTTGCTACTGTTGTATTGGTTTGTGTTTTTTCTTTAATCTTGTTTTGTGAATTGTTAGCAAAGCGCAGCGATGATGATGGTGTAATATGACACTAGTGCTTAATCCCCTGATATAATGCTATTGCTCTGTGTCTGTACCCTGTATTCTGCAACGTACTGATTGTGCAGTTTGTGATGAAATAATGCAGGGTGGTCTCAGCCGTTTCCTGATGCTAATGACGTACATACCCTTGCAAAAACGGATGAATATTGCAGACTAGTGGATTTGCCAGAGCTAGCTATTCTTCTCTGATTCTATCCGGTTTTCTATCGCGATTCTTCGAATGTGAAGAGAACATTTGGATGAGGGCGTGCTCGTCCCTCGATCTATTCTCGCACAAGCACGAGATAGGCCCCTGGTAAACTCACTCAATCACTCGGCCCAGCTTATCACCAACGGCCCGTTGTCCGCGGGCAGTATCTGGATGTGGACCACGCAAGCGCCCACAAAATTCACTAGACATCTAGGCCCATGCTTGATAAGTTGTCTTTTTTGGGGAAAAAATAGTACTAGACTTTGAACTGGAATAAAAACGCCTGATTTTGAATCCATGAGTGATGGAGAACTCCCAAGTTGCATCAAATTGGAGAGCACTGGCGTGTACAATCCTATGTAAACAAACCTATCGACATTAGTCTCTGTGACATACACTAATACCAACTTGTACATTAGTACCTGTGGCACACTAGCAGTAGCAGCTACCATCAGATTGTTCATTCGTTAGTCCCTGTTTGTACTAGTAGCACGCAGAATCGTCCAATATAAGAATAATATATGCCACCCATATTTGTAATGACTTATGAGGTGGCATTGGGCATCCATCCAACACACTCTTTTAAGCTTCACAAACGACAATGTCGTCCGTCCTCTGATGCCAGGGCAATTCTTGCGGATGCGTGAAAACAGCACCAACAGGCTGAAAGACTATACTGTGTTAGAAGGTTCAGCGGTGATTGTGGCGTTGGATTCGTTCTGACTTCTGATCCTTTTCTTTTCTTTTCTTTTCTTTTCTTTTTTCCCCTTTCTTTCGGCAGAACTGGCATCAGATTCACCCACGTGAAAGATTGTTATTGACCACATAAAAATACTTCCACACTATCTCTGTCCTAAAAAGAATGCAACTATAGTATGCGTGCCTGATAAAGTATTTCACTTTCGATCAAGTTTCTAGTAAATAGTATTTGCGTTTATTGCTTCAAATCAATTATTATGAAAATACATTTTGTAATTTATCTAATGGTGTTTATTTAATGTTATAAATATTTATACTTTTTTATCTATAATTGGTCAAACTTGGCAACTAAAACATAACACTATTCCAAAATTGCATTCTTTTAGGGACGGAGGGAGTACAAATCTACCCAGCCTTCTTCATTCGTTTATTGAGGGGAAATATTCATTTTCAATCTTTGACTTGCACATTAGTCTGATTTCAAATCTTGAGCTATGAAATTGGGTATCGGACACACTCCAAATGTGGAAACCGCACAAATTTGGTATTCTAGTTGGTTTCAAAGTTGGTTTGCTATTTGACAAGAATAATAAAATACTGATTTCATCTCTAAAAATTCACAAGTTTTTTATATTAAAATATAAAAATGTGAACCCCATTTCTTTCTAAAAATGTGAAACATCATAAGTATTTCATTACAAGTTGTTTGTGTAATTTTATTTTAATTAGAAATAAAGCTTATCTTATTAGAATTTGTTTTTAACGAAATTTTGAGTTCGAAAGGGCCAGCACCTGGACGTCCGGACACACCTCCAGCGCCCCTCCTGTTCTTCGAAAATGAGCCCTACCTCCGTCCATCCTGCGCCCGCGCCAGCGCCCCGCGTCCCAGATGCAGCACCGCCACCCGCATCGCACCACACCCTCGCCCTACATCCATCCCGCTCCAGCGCCCCGAACTTCGCGTGCAGGTTGAGCTCGAACTACCGCGATCGCGACGAGATGGAGGGAAGTGAAGTGAGGGGAGGGAGAGGAGAGAAGAGGGCGAGGCGTGCCATGCGAATTAGGAGCCGAAGCCATGAGGCAGACTGCTGTCCGCCAGCCACCGGCGCCATTGCAACATCTGCAACACCTAATCTACTTTTGAAACACCCAGATGAAACATTTGCAACATACGTCCTAAGATAGATAGAACACTTGAAACATGCGTCTAAAATATTTGAAAAACATCCAAAAACACTTGAAAAGCAAGTACAAAACATATGCAACATCCAGATAAAACACTTGCAACATATGCGTGAAACATATGCAACATACAGATAAACAAACTTGCAACATACATCTAAAAAAACAGGTAAAACATTTGGAACAGACGCTTGCAACATACGTGTATAGCTATACAACATATGCAACATCTAGATTTACTTTTGCAACATCCACATGAAACACTTGCAACATACTACCTCTGTCCACAAAAGAATGCAATTCTCGTTTTCGAGAAGTCAAACCATGTGAAATTTGACTAAAATTATATAAAAAACTACTAACATTCATGGTACAAAACAAGTATCGTTAAATTAATTATAGAATATATTTTTATAATAAATTTATTTAAAGATATAAATGCTAATACTATTTACTATAAATTTAGTCAAACTTGAGATAGCTTGACCGGTACGGATCCCATAATTGCATTCTTTTGTGGACGGAGGGACCTCTGAAACATCTTAAACACCTGAAACATGCGCTTGTAACATAACATCATCTTGTTGCTCGGGAGAATGGAGGCTCGTCGGCACGTGGAGTTCACCGGAGGCTGTGCGACGAGGCGGTGAGGCAGCTGCTGCACAACTAGGAGAGGGCAGCTGCGCATTGCACCAGGTAGGGCCGGTAGCCTTGCGCCACGACTCGGAGGCGGCCGCGCGCGTGCCTGGCAGGGCCAACAGTCGAGCGCTGCTCCTGGATGTGCAGGCAAAGGCGGCAGCACAGAGACAAAAGCGGCGCAGCGAGCGACTCCTTGCACTTGAGAATGAGTGACTGAATCACACTATGCTAGAAAAGCTTATCAGTGACGCATCGATTCGTGACACAGAAACGAAACGCGTCACGGATAAACTATCAGTGACGCGGGTTCATGAGACACGTCACCGATTAGCTGTTGCCCATGCCACAGGAACAAGACGCGTCACTAATAACAATGTATCAGTGACTCTTGAACAGAACACACGTCACTGATAAAAAATGTGACGCATATTTCTCAGGCGCGTCACAGATAGATGACCGTATTGGTGACGCGGGTTAACAAGACGCGTCACTGATAAGAAAAGTGACGCGTTTTGTCCAGACGCGTCACTAATAGATAGATATATCCGTGACTCTTCCCGATGAAGCCGCGTCACTGTCAGGTGCCGGCCCAAACACATCGTTCTTTTTGGGCCGAAAATTTGAAAGGCCCACGTACGCCCTTTCCTATCTTGTCTCCCTAACCCTAACTCTCCCGAGTCTTGACCACCGGCTTCTCTCCAGCCGCCCCTATCTCTGCAGACTCCAGCTGCCGGCGTCGCCACCACGGGGCCCATGGCATCCCGTGTCCGCCGCCTGCGCCACCGCAATCCGCAACCACCACCTCACGCTGGCTGCACCTCCCACATCCCCCAAGTTCGTCCGCCAGCATCCTCCCGTCCTGGCGGCCCTCTCCCGATTCCAGCCGTCAGATCCCGCTCACCACGTCGACTCATTCCTCGTCCCCGCCGTCCGCCGCCACGCGGACGACCACGCGGTCGTCCTTGCCGCGTATGTCGGGCACGCACGGAATCTCAAGGAGGCCTCTGCAGCGCAGTCAGTCTTGTTCTCGCCCCTCTCATCTGACCTCTCCATGGGTATTTGGGCAAAACCCTAGCTATACATGGCGAGTGGGGCGAAGGCGCGGCTGCTCGTCGTGACATCGAATTTCAGCGCCGTCCACGAGATCCCCGGCCTTCGTTCTCTTCCCCCGTGAGCGTATGCTTCCCGTGTTGCTTCTGAATCTCAGCTCCACTACTGATTTTTTTCTGATTTTCTATTCTGTTGGTTCGCTCTGTTCTTTGCAGGAGAGGTGCTGCAGTGGCCGTGAAAGGTGGGCCGACCAACTTGGAGAACGAGCAGATAGGTTGCGCACCTCGCTCCTCCTTATCAAGTTTCGATTTCTGGATTTGCTGCTCTTGCTGAGATTGGTGCTGTGCAACGTACAAATGTTTGGGATGGCAGAGGACATGTAGTACAGGGTTGATCTTTTCAATAGGTGTGTGATATGCGACTTGCTTGCTTGAGACCATCAATTCACAACAAGTAGGCCGTTGACGGCCACCATTTTGGTTGCAATTGGAAATTACTAATTCAGCAAAGAGAGGTGTTAGCACTCAGCATAGATGCTTTACTTATTCTTAATGCAATAGTTAGTTTCCTCATTTCCATCTAACTGAAGGAATTGAATATGTTCCCTATTACACTTAGGCTTGAATCAATTCTTAAAAAAACAATTTGGCTTGAATAAAAGGTACATATATGATCAATTCTTAAAATATTATATCACACTTTTCAATACAGGCCTTTTACAGGTGAATCATTTAGGTTTCTATTTGATTTATTTATGCTTGTTCTGACAGTGTCTTTGTGCATTATATGGGCTTACACAGACCTTTTTTGGCAAGTGCATTGATAAAAGGTACATATATGATCAGCTTATTTTTAAGAATCTATTATTTATAGTCCTGTTAGCACATCCTTATTTCTATATAATAAATAATGTTCTACGATGTTATATACAGATAATCACCAAATAACTTAACTAAGCTGCAATACATTACACCTCAAGCTTGGAACTTCTTATGGCATGTTAATTGATAGTCAAGAAGGATCTATCATCTGTTAGATTGAACTATGTTTTTTTTACCTGTGGGTTCATTTTATTTCAGGCATAAAGAAGATAAAGAAGCTGAGCTCAATATGGCTGAGAACAATTGCATTGCGTTTCAAAGTATTGGCAGGCATGTTTCTTGATACCCTTTCTCTTTGGCCTTTGTGGATTCATTTTTATGCTTATTTCTAGACTATGGAGTATATGCTTGGAGATGCCTGGAGATATGCTCGATCTATGTTTTTTCTTTAGGATGGTGATCTTGATGCAGTAACCTTCACTTTATTGAGTATAGCTATCTGAACAATATATTATCTAAAACCTATTTGCTCAATATAGCTTATCCTGTCTATCAGGGAAACTTTCTGGTCCTGGGTATTGCATATTTGCATCTGTGAGTTGGTGTTGAATTGTACAGAATTGTGATGCAGATATTGGTGGCAGTGGTTCCAAACTGCTAATGTTTACCATCTGAATGCTGCACTGAATGACTATTTTTTACCCTTTTTATCAGAAAATAGAAAGTTGTCCTATTATGTTTACCATTTGAATGCTTCTGTGCTTGTCATGCCATCTAGATTTTTTTATTCTAAAATAATTCATGACTACTATTCTAGGTGTGAGCTGCTATCAAAGTTAAGGCATCAGTCATCATTTGCTTCACCTACTCTGAGCTGGCTGGAATGTATATATACAAATGAATATTGCTTGTACAGGGCTACAAGGTGATCGTACTTATTTAGCTATTTACAAATGTTCTTGTTTCCACTTCTGCAGCTCTGCTCCTCACTTTACTCATATACTCATGCGTTTTAGGCATTAGAGATAATTGTAGCTCCTAGATTTTTTAGTTATAAATGCATTTGATAATTGGTTCAGTTTTGATCTACACTTAAGCATTTTACAATAGCTGCCTTGTAAATGCTGCAGGGTAAGTTTTTGTCATACTGACTGTTTGCTAATTTTAGCAAACGGAGTGGTTGCATATCGTGCTTTGTAGCACCTCTGTTTTGATACAGAGATGTGATGGAACAGCACTGGAAAAAGGCTTTTGAGGCTGCCAGATCATGAGTTTTCTTGTGCCTGAAAAAGGTTAGACAAATCAATTGGTACTTCATCCCCATATTATTTTGACTGTCTAATAAAGCAACCTGTACCAAATGATTTGACAATAATATAGAAATATATGGATCTAGATGAACAGCTGGATGTTAATGCAGTCCATATATAGAAATATTCTTTCAGGGCTGTTCTCAAGTCATGAGTTGATTACAGAATTGAACTTGATGAAATTGGTTGAATTCACGGGCATGCAAATCTGTTGAGTTTTACTTATTTATTTAAGTGAACAAATTTAATGGTCTAGAACTGCTATTTATTGGTCCTTTTGTTCTACACTAGTGAATAATTATAATTTGCAGCAGCAACTCCTTCGTTTTTTTCACTAATTGATCCTTTGTTTTGTTCTTACTACAGGCTGCTGCTTTGCGGTTTAGTCAATCAGTCATGTGCCTTGTGGTAAGCATACGTTCTTTAGGATTTTATTTCAGTTTGATATGCTGTTCTTGCCTTTTTTTTTCAACAAATGTATACCATGAGTTGTCTCGAGCACTTCTGTTGCTATTTATGTTTTTCAACTGAACTGAATGGCAAGTGCCAAGTGCTAACTTAGCTGAAGTGAATTGCAGGTGCTAAACATTATGTATCATCAAAACTTCTTTCACATGCTTGTCTTACTGGTCTCAGTTTGTTACTTGAAACTTATGCTTATTTGGTGCCGTGATGGTAATGGTGCGCAGGGTGTTGAATGAGCCCTCGGAGAAAGCACTTGGACAGCCAATATTTAGTTCTTTGTGTGTGGATTGGTCTCTTTAGTTTAGCTAATAAAGGTATATGTATTACCATTTATTCTCTGAAGCAACCGTCACATTATCATAATTATGGTAGATACTCTATGTAATCACTTACAGTTCAACACTGCTATGTATTCTGTTCATGAGAACATAGATCCTGTGAAGTGTGAACTATCTGTGTACTGCTGTGAAATGTACCATGTACCATATTGTGTAAAACGTGGGATGTAGAAATGTACACTGCATATGTGGATTTTCTTTTTTTTGTTTTTGTAAATCGTTATCAGTGACGCGTGTTCTCTATATGCGTCAGTAACAGGGGGCTATCAGTGACGCGCTTTCTCTGTACGCGTCACTGATAAGAGCATATCAGTGACGCGCTTTCTCTGTACGCGTCGCTGATAAGGGCATATCAGTGACGCGTTTTCTCTGTACGCGTCGCTGATAAGGGTATATCAGTGACGCGTAAAGACGCGTCACTGATGTGCCCTTATCACTGACGCAAAAACAGTGACGCGTTTTTTCCGCGTCACTGATGACTGTCTGGAAGCGTCACTGATAAGCTTTTTTGGCATAGTGTCAGTGTGTGGACTTGTGTAGAGAAGCCCAAGTAGAAAGCACATGTTTAGATCTGACGACCAATTAATAATGCGCCTAATGAAAAGAACCGTCCAACGTCCTATCCTAATCATGTTTGTTTAGTGTTTGGTTTAGCCAATAGCTTAGTGTACGGGTATTTTTGCTAGTATACTTCATTTAAAAAATAGTACAAAGCCGTGGGAACACGTGTGGCTGTGTTGGCACCGAGCGATCGTGACTTCAATCTTGGCTTGCCGTCGATAAGATCCATGATCCACAGAATTCGACACGACCGAGAAGCCATGAAGCACGGGGAGCGCGCAGGATCATGCATACAACCACGACCGAGAGCCACACAACCGAGAAGCCACCTGTCGTGCACTTGGGCCGGTACATGTAGGCACGTGCAACATTGTTGTTGCCCAGCCTGGTCCCGTAGCGGCGTAGCGCAGCGAAAAGTGGCAGCTAGCCGCAGTCCCCCGGCCGGTCCTGCGTAGGCAGAGGCAGCGAATCCACTTGGCAGTTGGCACTACTAGTACCTTGGAAGAAAGCAACGGTTCGCAGATCAGATGGTGGCCGAGAGTCCGAGAGGCGACAGCAACGTACGTAACACAACACGCACGTCGCACGGTTGCATAGCCAACAAGACAGACGCTCGCGCTGTTGTTCGTGTGGGCCGCCCGGAGCCCCGGACCGGCCCATCATTCACCGAGACCCGAGTCGTGTACTTACACGGGGTGCTCGCCGTACCCAGCCCCTCGTTATAAACAGCTCGTAGCTCTGTTCGGGAGCAAACGCGTGAGACACTTGCATTGTGTGGGGTGTGCGACACCGACATGCGCCCGCCAGGCACCGAGCAGCTGCTAGCCACTGTGTAGCGAGCGAGGATGGTGGCCAAGAAGCCGCGGATCGTCGTAGTCGGCGCGGGCGTGGCCGGTCTCACGGCGGCGCACCGGCTGTGCGCTGCAGGCGGGGACAGGTTCGAGGTGACGGTCGTGGAGGGCGGCGCCCGCACGGGCGGTCGGGTGCTCACGTCCGAGTTCGCCGGCCACCGCGTCGAGATGGGCGCCACGTGGGTGCAGGGGATCGACGGGAGCCCCGTGTACGCGCTCGCGCGCGACGCCGGCGCGCTCGCCTGCGAGAAGGACCTCCCCCCTTACGAGCGCATGGACGGCGGGTTCCCGGACCGCGTGCTCACGGTCGCCGAGGGCGGCGCGGTGGTCGACGCGGACCGGGTGGCCAGGCCGATCCAGGAGCTGTACAGGGGCATGATGGAGGCCGCGCGCGCCGGCGAGTCCAGCGGCGGAGGCGGCGTCGAGGAGTACCTGCGGCGCGGCCTCCGAGCGTACCAGGCGGCGCGCCCGGGCGGCGGCGGCAAGGAGCTGGAGGAGGTCGAGGACGCGCTGCTCGCCATGCACATCAACCGGGAGCGGACGGACACCTCCGCCGACGACCTCGGCGACCTCGACCTCCGCTCCGAGGGCGAGTACCGCGACTTCCCCGGCGAGCACGTCACGATCCCCGGCGGGTACTCCCGCGTCGTCGACCGCCTCGTCGCGGCGCTCCCGCCGGGCACCGTCCGCCTCGGCCTCCGCCTCCGCCGCCTCGACTGGAGCAAGACCCCCGTGCGCCTTCACTTCGCCGACGATGGTGCGACGGCGATCACCGCCGACCACGTCATCCTCACGGTGTCGCTGGGCGTCCTCAAGGCGAGCCTCGGCAAGGACGCCCACGCCGCGGGCGGGGTCGCCTTCGACCCACCACTCCCGCAGTTCAAGCGCAACGCCGTCGCGAGGCTCGGCTTCGGCGTCGTGGACAAGCTGTTCATGGAGCTGGAGGCCGTGCCAGCGGCGAAACCGGAAGGTGGCGGCGACCACCCGCTAGCCGCGTCTGCGCCACCAGAGTTCCCGTTCCTGCACATGGCGTTCCGGGGGCACGTGTCGAAGACCCCGTGGTGGATGCGCGGCACCGAGTCGATCTGCCCCATCCATGTGGGCTCCAGCGTCGCGCTGGCGTGGTTCGCCGGGCGGGAGGCCCAGCACCTCGAGTCGCTCCCCGACGACGAGGTCATCCGCGGGGTCCACGCCACGCTGGACTCCTTCCTCCCGGCCCCGTCAGACTACCGTACTCATGGACCTCTATATTCATCCTCTATACGTCCTAGTCAGCAAGATTCTTTCCTCTATACTCAATTCTTCCGCACCCATCCATCCTCTATATCATCTCTATCCACTATATCCACTGTGAGACTCACTTGTCACTTTATCTAAATATATCCATGTGTGATCTAGTTTTGAAGGATTTATTGAGACGAATTTAATGGTGCAATCGAAATTTAATTTGGATTTTTGGTTTGTGAGTTATAGCATTTTTTTCCTTTGTTTAGCTAGTGGTGCCCGCCAGTATAGAGTATAGAGTAAGCACTGTACTACTCTAAATATAGAGTGAGAGAAAAGATAGAGTATCGTTTTAGAGTACCCAGTGCAGCAGTTTTTACTTTATATTCATACTCTAAAGCTTTAGAGTATCGTTTTCGAGTACCCACTGCGACTTTATATTCATACTCTAAAGCTTTAGAGTATCGTTTTCGAGTACCCACTGCGGGTAGTCTCACAATAGAGGGTGAAGCGGATCAAGAGGAGCAGGTGGGCGACGGACCCGCTCTTCCTGGGGTCCTACAGCTACGTGGCCGTCGGGTCCAGCGGCGAGGACCTCGACCGGATGGCCGAGCCGTTGCCACGCGGGTCGGACGTTGGTGGTGCGCCGCCGCTTCGCGTTATGTTCGCCGGCGAGGCGACGCACCGGACGCACTACTCGACGACGCACGCCGCGTACCTGAGCGGTGTGAGGGAGGCCGAGCGGTTGCTGCAGCACTACAGTTACTGTTAGGCTGCGGACTTGCAGGTGTATTCGCATTGCACCGACGAGTCGAGGAGACGCATCATATCCTAGCCTTCCTAGGAAATTTTGCTATGTTTTCTGCCGTTGCTTTGCTTCAACTCTAATGGCGTCTCTCCACCCTATGCTGTTTCGCGTGATTCACGTGGCATGTAGTACAGTAGTAGGCTATGCTATTGCTATCCCTGTGTTCTTGCTCTGTGCTACACTGTTAGGGTATATGGAATTGGGTTTTGAGCTATTCTAGAAGTACATGAACTAACCAAACATGCATATGATTGTGCCTCTCTCTCTTTTTTTTTACGTGCCAAAGTACCTCTGGTCCAATGGTACGGCTATTTAGTCAGACTTACTAGCGCCCGGCCCAGACGCTGAACGCACGGGGAGTGAATGAGTGCCTAGTGTGTCGGGCTCGCGAGGGAGCGCACCAGTAGTAGCCCCACGCCACCCCAGACGTGGTCCGCGCTTCTGGCCGCTTTCCGCGCGTATCTCATATGCAACATCTGATCTACTTTTAAAACATCAAAATGCAACCGTTGCAACGTACAAAAAAAAAGACATATGAAACAATCGAAACAAGCGTCTGAAACACTTGCAAAAACGTTTGAAAAACATTTGATAACCATTGCAAAAATTATGCAACATCCAGATGAAACACTTGCAAACATACGTTTGAAACGCTTGAAAATATTTGAAACATATGCTTGCAACATGCATGTATATGGAAGATCTAGATCTACTTTTGCAACATCCAAACAAAACACTTGCAACATTCATATGGAACAAATGAAACATTTGGAACATCCACTTGAAACATACATGTATAGCCATTACAACATGTGCAACATCTCGATCTACTTTTGCAACATCGATATATACAACACTTGCAACATACATCTGAAACATCTGAAACACTTAAAACATACTATTGCAACATGAGCTTTCAGCATAGCAACTGCTTGTTGCTTGGACAAATGGAGGCTCGCCGACGCGGAGCTCGACGCCGGCACCGAGCTCGAAGCCGTGTAGTGGTGCGGAGGTCGCCAGTGTAGAGCTCTTGGCGGCACAGACCTCGGTAGGTGCGAGGGCAGGTGGATGGAGCACGGGCACGACGGGTGGCGCGAGTTCGGGAGCGAGCTAGCAAGCGCCTAGCGCGTCGGGCTCAACGTGCGCAGCGCGGGAGGGCGCGGCCGGGGGTGGCGCTGCTCACTGGCGACGCGGCCGGGGGCGAGTGCCGGGCGGATGCCCTACAAGCACACGTGCGCATTCGGTGGTGGTGTGCGTTCGGTGGTGGTGTGTGCCCTACAAGCACAAGTTGTGTGCGTCCTGTTGTATCCTCTCAAAAAAAATTGTGTCTTTTTATCCATGGTTCGAGTCTACATGTGCATAGAATTTGGACACAAGGAAGTTAGTTCGAACTTAGAATTGGACACAGGGAGGTTAGTTCAAACTGCTAACAATTATGATAACCAAATACATATACATCAACAGTATACATAACAACCAAATAAACATTTATATTACAATACAAAAGAAAGATGAAAACAAAAAAAGAACACTAATAATATAGAGAAAAAAGAACAAAATTAATTTGCCCTAGGTCTCTATCCTTCATCCAATCAATCTAATTCTTAAGCTATCTACAAAAAAAGATCACGTTAATAACAGGAACAAAGAAGATAAGATAATGGGAAAATTAATCCTAAATAATATAGAATTATAGACGCTATCGCAAATCAATTCGAAGGAAGCAAATAAGCAAAACACCAATTACAATTTACTAGTTAATTAGATGGTGTATTGAACGGACATACTAGACATTTGGTAGGTAATAACAAAAAAACAAAAAAGGTAGAGAAAATAATAGAAAAACCCAGTTATTAATTATATAAAATGGTATCAGAACTTACTCTATAGCGTGGACGAAGAATCAAAACACAAATAACATTATTTACTAACTAAATGAACTATAGGAGATGTATTATAGGGGACATAGAAATGTTGGGATGCCAGGCCCCTCCCAGCCTAGCTCCACACATGGGAAGAGGTAAGGGAGCGGTTGCATCCTCGTCCTCAATAATATTATATTGGTGTTTTTCTTTTTGGAAGACCGGGAAAAAATCTAGTTTAGATCTTGTTTGGATGTTGTCAGATTTATCACAATCCACATGTATTGGGGTGGATTGGAATAGAATTTCACTCTAATCCGACTACATCCAAACAAGGTCTTATATTAATAAGGAGAGAGAGAGTTATAGATTTCAATGACGCAAAATATTAGTATTTTTCCAGTATACCGCCAGGAGATGAAAAAGAGGGAAAAACACATATTGCTAGCCTTGCTACGAGGGCTTCCACAACGCGCCACCGTGTACCACTGACTCAACCTCCATGTCAGCTCCTCAAGTCCATATCATCATGTGTAGCAAGCCTGCAGCTTGGCAGTGCTTCTTGCAGATGAGTTAGGCCTTGTTTAGTTGAGGGCTAAAGTTAAAAAAATTTCACTCTCTTTCCATCACATCGAATCTTTAGACGCATGCATGGAGCACTAAATATAGGTAAAAAAATAACTAATTGCACAGTTTGGCTGTAATTTGCGAGACGAATCTTTTGAGTCTAATTAGTCCATGATTGGACACTAATTACCAAATACAAACGAAAATGCTACGGTAATCCAGATTCAAATTTCTAGCCATCTAAGGGCCTGCTAGGTTTGGGGTGTTAAAGTTTAACAAACACTGTAGCACTTTCGTCTTATTTGACAAAAAGTTTTCAATCTTGGACTAATTAGGCTTAATAGATTCGTCTCGTAAATTACTCCTAATCTGTGCCGACATGCATGCAATTAGTCTACATTTAGTACTCCATGCATTTACCGTAACATTAATGTGATAGGGGTTAAACTTTAACATGTACAAACCAAACTGGGTCTCAAGCATATATTGGAGCGCGCGCTGCAGAGAGAAAGGAGTTGCCTCCGTTCCCCTAGCCAATAAAGCTGAGCAATTGAGCCAGTGAAAGGACATAAAGTTGTTTGCTTGCAGGCCAGAGAGCTGCCTCCGTTGTGTGTTTTGAGAGCTCAATTTTTTCTTTCCTACGCGTACAGCTGCTTTTGGGTGAGGCCAACAAACTTGACCGCCCGCGTTAGGGCTGCCCTGAGCGAACCCCACTTGCACTTGCACCTAAGAGGCTGCTTCATCTTGCAACCTGGCGAAGATAAAAAACATAGAAGCGGACAGGCTGATGAAGCACTTGAATTGTATGGGTGCTCTATTATTGCGTTGATTTCAGATGCACTAGATTGATAGGTATGATGAAGGATCATATCTTGCCCTTTCAACGAGGACGCTATCGACGTAGAAGGGGACAAGCTGATGAATGAGTTCTCCAGATTTGACGAGAGGCACAAATTGTACTATGGGTGCAGAAGTTTCGAAGTGCACCGTGTGTTTGCCTTTCTCCAAATTGTTGGCGTTTTTCTCATTAATAGTGAACTGTGTTTAGCTAGCTAACCTTCCTTGTGTGCTAGCATAATCACGACGACGTCACGTATCTTCCGCCATGCTAGCGGCTAGCCTGTCCCCTCGGCGGCTCGATCGGCATGTCAGCAGATCAGTGATGACGTATCGAGCCAAAGGCCCAAACTACGGCTCGACAAAAGAACACACCCCCACCCCCCCACCCCAATCAAAATTTTATAAAAATACTATCAACATCTATATATGTATAAAAATAGGTTTATATTATTATAAAAATATATTTCATAATTTATCGAATGATACTTATTTCTGCCATAAATATTTATATATTTTTTATAATGCTTGAGATTAATTGATTTCTAGAAAGAATAGCATTTTCTTTTTACTGAGGCCTGAGGCAGTAGAGATGATCGGAAACCGAGTCGTGGCCGGACCCATCTTCATCAACTCTGTACAGACTGCAGATACGATGCAGCCGGCCTCCCCTCAGCGACAAGCCGACAACGAGCGGCTGGCAGGAGCTGGCGATCGGATGCGGTGAAACTGAGGGTGTGTTTAGTGCGCGAACATTTTTGGCTCAAGTTAGTGTAGCACTTTCGTTTGTATTTGTTAATTAGTATCCTATCATGGACTAATTAGACTTAAAAGATTCGTCTCGTTATTAACTATGTAATTAGTTTTTTTTTCTACATTTAATATTCTATGTATATGTCAAACATTCGATGTGAAAGGAAATCTTAAAAAAATTTGGAAACATGGCCTGAGAGTGAGCGGGGCCGTCCTAATCAGGCAGCGCGCCCGTTCCTTGTCCGAATCCTGACAGGATCAAGCTACCACGAGGGCTTGTTTGATACTACTTTTAGTTTAGCGGGTGTCACATGGGATGTTACATGGGTGTCGTATGGTGTTTAAATATTAATAAAAAAAAATTACAGATTTCGTCAGTAAATCGCGAGACGAATTTATTAAGACCAATTAATCCGTTATTAGCACATGTTTACTGTAGCACAACATTAAATCATGGACTAATTAGGCTTAAAAATTCGTTTCGCAAATTAGTCGCAATCTGTGCAATTAGTTACTTTTTTAGTCTATATTTAATACTCCATGCATGTGTTCAAACATCCGATGTGATATGTGCTAAACTTTAACACTCTGAACCAAACACCCAAGTTTAGTCTCTATTCTGTCATATGTTTGACACATACATGAGTATGAAATATAGACTAAAAAATAACTAATTACAAAGATTGAGTCTAATTTGCGAAACGAATCTTTTAAGCCTAATTAGTTCGTGATTTGATAATGTGGTGCTACAGTAAACATGTGCTAATAACGGATTAATTAGGCTTAATAAATTCATCTCACGGAGTACTGATAACTTCTGTAATTTGTTTTATTATTACTATCCGAACACTCCATGTGACACCCCGATGTAACAGCCGATATGACACCCTAAAACTTTGCACCCTAAATTTAAACAAGCCCTGAATCGACTGCCCAGCCAGCCAAGGTTGAAGCTTCCATAGCAAGGGTACCTCGTAGCTGCACTGGAAGCTTGCCAAGCCGCAAAGGCACGCGGATCGATCACACGGTCGGAGCCGGGTCGAGCACACGAATTCTAATATTCTCTATCGATTTGAATGATCGGCCGGCCAAGGTTGCAGTGGTTCCACGACAGCCATCAGATGCTTGCTTTTCTTGATTACGAAATCGATTACAGACGCAACTTTAGCCTGCTTGGCTGGCTGCTTCGCATCATCCGCTTTCTCGTCACTTCGTCATAATTCAGTTCTTGATATGTCTAGCGAGGGAGATTTGTTATCTTTGTGGGGAAAAAGCGATGAAGAGAAGACAATAGCATGACGTTACAGAGTATACGTACCAGATTGTTGCTTCACGTTGCAACGGTGCAAAATTTTGAAATTGAGTTGTTGGGAGTGTAAAATGCTTTGAAGCCAGGACTTTAGTACTTTGCTTCGCGTGAACAAATCGAGCCGACCAACTGAAGTGGACTAGACTCATTCGTGAACAAACGACAAAGTCGCACCATATACCAAAATATATGCATGTGCTGATGTGCAAGAAGGCAAGGAGCACTTTCACTCTCTTTTGAAACCGAAAACACATGCACGAACTAGCAGGATGTACTTCCTCTATCCACAAAAGAAATTTAGAGACATAAATGCTAATAATATTTACTATAAATTTAATTAAATTTGAGCTTTCTTTTACGGACGGAGGTACTATATTTTTTCCTCACAAATAAAAGTAAAGGCATGCACCGACGGAGCAGATTCCCCGGATAACATGCATCGCTAGGACATGAGTGTGACTGGCAGGTGTGACTGGCAGGCGCGCGTGTAGCCCTACAAGGTGTCTAATCATTCAACTGTTTTTAAAAAATAGCACGTCATGTAGCGCAGTGGCAAAGCCTGGTGGGAGCTGGCCGGCCAGGCTTCGTAGCTCGCCTCTGCACCGCTTGCTTCCTGCAAACAAATCATTTTCTCTTCTCTCGGCTGTGTTTAGTTCCTCCAAACTTTTTGAAATGGGCACTATGTAAAAAAAAGATTATCCGTCACATCAAACTTGCGGTACATGCATGAAGTAGTAAATGTAGACGAAATCAAAAACTAATTGCACATTTTGGTTGTACTTTACGAGACGAACGTTTTGATCCTAATTAGTCAACGGTTGGACAATTATTCCTCCCAACTTTGAGAACTAAACACAGCCCTCAACGCGGATGTTCCGCGACAGTTGGCTTCGGGTATTTCTTACGCGCGCGAGTTCTCTAGCTATAAGTGGTAGGGTGTAGCTTGTGTTCGGAACGATGTGAGTGTGTGGTGTGTGTGAGGTGTGTTCGGCTTGTATTTGAAGGGATAAGACGTAGGCTGTGTTTAGTTGCTGCTGTAAAATTTTTAGAAGCATAGTAACTTTTTCGTTTGTATTTGACAATTAGTGTCTAATCATAGGCTAATTAGGTTCGACAGATTCGTCTCGTGATTTACAACCAAACTGTGTAATTAGTTATTTTTTTACTTATATTTAATCCTCCATGCATGCGTTCAAAGATTCGATGTGACGGGAAATCTTTAAAAAATTTGAAGTTTGAAGTATCTAAACACACCCATAAAAAAAACATGAGTGTGACTATGATGTGACCCCATCGACCGGAGCAATGAAACAGGGCCTGTTTAGTTGGCCAAAGAGGCCAAAAAAGTTTGCGCAGTATCCGTCACATCGAATCTTTGGACGCATGCATGGAGTATTAAATGTAGGTAAAAAAACTAATTGCACATTTTGTTTATAAATGTCGAAATGAATCTTTTGAGCCTAGTTAGTCCATAATTAGATAAATTTTGCCAAATAACAACGAAAAGTGATACAGAAATTTACCTAAAATTTTTCACCATCTAAACAGGCCCACAGTCGATGATTCCGGGCTTCCTCCAACGCGGTGTGTCAGCTAGTGGTCTCGCGAGAACACATTTCTTCCGTGTTAAAAAAGTAGTACACTTCTTAGATTAGATGGAAACACTAAGGCCATTTTTAGTGTGAGATTTAATATCTCAATTTTTAAAATTTAATATATTGAAAACAGTGTACATGAGCTTCATACATGAAACTTTGATCATCTCTTTTTATTTATTTCTTGTCATGTCAACATATTTAATGCTACGAAACTCTCGTTAAGCTCTCATTGAGACTGGTGTTGGCATGTGTTTTGGTTACCATTTTTTCTCTCTTTGGATACTAGTAGCATATAGAAAAACTGCTGCCACCCTGCAAGACACTCCTCCCTCTAGTTGGTAATTGGTATCCTCTCTCTAGAAAAATTGCAAAACATGCTTCAACATCTTTTTACGGAGGTATATATATGTAATTTCTCTAGTAGCATTAGCGTTCCCACCAAAACACATGCCAACACCAGTCTCAATGAGAGCTTAATGAGAGTTTCGTAGCATTAAATATGTTGACATGATAAGAAATAAATAAAAAGAGATGATCAAAGTTTCATGTATGAAACTCATCTACACTGTTTTCAATATATTAAATTTTAAAAATTGAGATATTAAATCTCACACTAAAAATAGCCTTAGTGTTTCCATCTAATCTAAGAAGTGTACTACTTTTTTAACACGGAAGAAATGTGTTCTCGCGAGACCACTGGCTGACACACCGCGTTGGAGGAAGCCCGAATCATCGACTGTTTCATTGCTCCGATCGATGGGGTCACATCATAAAAAGCAGAGATAGAAGAGAATGAAAAAAGATATGTTGGGATCGGACAGTACAAAGATTGTTTGGATACCCAACTCAAAGCTTTTGTCTTAGGCCTTGTTCACTTCCCCTCCCAACCCAAAATATTTTCTCTTACACACATCACATCAAATCTTTCGACGCATGCATGGAGCATTAAATGTAGGTAAAAAAGATAATTAATTGCATAGTTTGTCTGTAAATGTCGGGACGAATCTTTTGAGCCTAGTTAGTCCATAATTGGACAAATTTTGCCAAATAACAACGAAAGATGCTACAGTAACTTTTCAGCTACTTTTCGCGAAGTGAACACACCCTTAGTGATAACAAGTCAAGAAGTACTCCTTGCGTTGTTGCTGCCTTTACTATTACAGCGCTGCTATTTTTTTTTTCTCAAATACCCAAAAGATTTGCGAATCTTTATATTAAGTAGTAGAAAGTTTTTACACGATGCACCGTTCTACGGCGCGCTAAGAAGGACAAGTATTGACATTTTAAGAACAACCTCTCTAGCAAGGGAGTTCTTCGACGACTACTCACGCCCTAAGCAACCATGCACGTCCCAGCATTAATCCATTGGTTGGCGACGTTCTCGATGGCCGCTAGCACCTGGGGCACTGCTGTAGCAGGAGCAGCATACTGTCCCTGCATAGGAGTACGTGATTAGTAGAAGTCATTTGTTTATGCATCTTCGAACAATTTCTCTTCGAGGGAACAACCTTGTTTTTCCCAACCGAGACTATTCTCCTTTCTTTTTTGCAAAACAACTGAGAGAATGTTCTTTCTATTGCCCCATCCAAGAAAATTCATTTTCCACGAAGAATGAACAAAAAGGGACTGCCGTTCCAGTAGTGAATAAAATTTGTTTTATAAAGGGAAAATATTCGGGATGAGCGATAACATGACTTGTTGTTGGCGTTGTGACTTGTGAACATAGCCACCGTCTTTTTTTAAGCCATTTTTCGAAAGATTCTCTCAAATATGTTCCTGGCGGAAAGATTTCAGAAAATAGATCCAAGACTTGGCGCCATCCACACTGGCGTCAAAGGTAACACAGCTTGGCGCCGTTGGCGTTGGCGCCAAGCCCCCATGCCACTTGGCCGATAACGCCGAGCTGGCGGTGACGTGACGGCCACCTTGGAGCCGTCACCATTGGCGCCAAGCCTGGCGCTATAGATCTGTTACCATGTATATCATTTTTTATCCTAAGTATTTCTAAGTTGTTCTAAGTGATCAAACAGAAAGTCACTGTAAAAACTCTAGAGTTAGCCACATTTCTCAATATAAGTCATGATAAAAATTCAAATTTGTAAATGTCCAAGCCATGATAAAAAAAAGTCATTGTCTATCCCATGGTAGTTGGTATTCTAGCATATCTAAGTTGTAGCAAAAATCCAGATTTACTATGACTTGACTATGCTAGAATTTGGCTAAGTCTTTAAATTTACTATGGGATGGAAATATGACTAATTCTGTATTTTTGCTATGATTTGGACATCGACAAATTTAAAATTTTACCATGACTTGGATATTGAAAAGGAGTTTCATGTTTTGGACTTGGATATTTAAAATTTTACCATGACTTGGATATTTAAAATTTGTATAGCAAATCAATTTAATACCTTACTACGAGTTTGAATACTCTCTGAGGAGATGACAACAAAACAAGTCTCGTCAATTTCGGACTTAGCCATGATAAAAAATCAGACTTAGCGCTTATGATTTTTTACTATATATTAGGATTTGGTCTCATGATCCTCAAATTTGTCAATGTCATGGTAAAATTTCAGACTTAACAAATTCCAACAGCTCGACGCCAAGATCCATGGCGCCAAACTTGGCGCCAATGACGACGGCGCCAAGCTTGGCGCCAATGGTGATGGCGTCAAGGTGGCTGTCACGTCACCGCCAGCTCGGCGTCGTCGGCCAAGTGGCATGGGGGCTTGGCGCCAACGCCAACGGCGCCAAGCTGTGTTACCTTGGTGTCAGCGTGGATGGCGCCAAGTCCTAGGTCCATTTTCTGAAATCTTTCTGCCAGAGGCATATTTGAGAGAATTTTTCAAAAAAAAAAGGGCTAAAAAAACAAAAAAGACGGACATAGCCAACAACAAAGTACTCCTATCAAAAAAAAAAGGAAGAAGAAAATACTCAATCGTTATGGGCTAGCGTCCAGTCCAAACCTTACTGGGCCATTTTCCCTTTCTCGTCCTAATTGCCACCTTGGTATCAATCGTCATGGGCCACTTTTGTAAAGCCTGCTTTGGTTTTTCAGGATGTCAGTTCCTCGGAATCTTTTGTCTGCAACAAGCATCTGCGGTTGCTTCCATTTGCGGTTGCAAAGAATGGTCGATACGAATCTCTTTTCTTGCAGCAAAGAGAAAAACCGAGCTTTCACATCCTTTTCGCTGGCACAAGTATCAAAGAAATCCATCGTCAGGGGTCATCAAGAAGCAAACAATCTGTGCTTTCATTTCTCCTCGATCAAGATCATCATTCATTCAGCATGACAGTTCTAAACTGTGCGATGTCCACGGACACTCGACAGCAAAGACTATAGCTAGTAAACTGATGAAGGCATTGACCGCCGTGCGGGGCTACACCCTACAAGCCGCGGTGGAGCATCTCCTTGTAGTTGAGCAGCGAGTTGAGCCGCTGCAGCTGGAGCTGCTGCCTGAATCTGTTGATGAAGTCGTCCGCCCTCGCGTCCACGCTCACCGCCGCCGCATCCTCCTCTTCTCTTACTACCAAGCCTCTCGGTGCCGGGGCCCTCGGCGCGCGCCGCACCTGCCCCTGCGCCTGCGGCGGGGCGCGCTCCAGCTTCTTCACCTCCGAGCCTGAGGTCGACTTCTTCACCACCGCATGATCTTCCTTGTTATCATTGTTCTTGCGAGCCGGCGGAGGCCTCTTGCTCTTGGCGGGCTCTGATTGGCTCCTGGTGTACTGGGCTTGATCCTGCTTCCTCACGCTGCTCGAGTGGGCGGCGGCGGCGGCGGCGGTGGCGTCGTGTGTCGCCGCGGAGAGGTGGTGGTTGCTGTACTCGGGCGGGAAGTCGCCGGACCGGAAGCGATAGAGGCCAAGCGAGCGCAGGTGCTCCATGACGGACGACGTGCGCGCGAGCGGCGCCGGTGGAGGAGCCAGAGCGTACTGATGATGAGGCTGGTCGTGGACGTGGCCGTCGTCATCGTCGTGGCGGAGGCGCCGGTGGGAGCGGGACGTGAGCGCGATGGTGCCGATGACCATGTTGAGCAGGAGGAAGAGCGTCGCCGGGGAGAAGTAGCCGCGGACCAGCGACCACGGGCTAGACGACACCGCGAGCGCGTCCGCGCCGTCCATGGATGGAACGGGGAAGGGCCTTGATGCGCGAGACGACGTTGGGCGGAGAGAATGCGATCTGTAGTGGTGTCTCGCAAACGCTGGTGGTTGCTTGGTGTTGGCAACGGCACTGGCGCGCGGGCCTCTTATACGACGAGCCGAGGGGACACGCGACGCACGGATCGATCGGGAGGTATTTCCGGGCGGGGGACGGTGTTGGGAGAGAAGAGAGGAGCGAATGCTTGCCAGGAGGGGGATGCCGATCGAGTCCCGTGTGCGTGTATGCACGAGACGAGATGGATCGCCATTTGCCACCTGCCCATCTGGCCACCTCTCGTCGTTGGCCGGTAACCGACCATCCACTAGTATTCCTCTGTTCCCGTGTCAGGATGGAGATTCAGATCCCGAAACCTATCAGGCTGAATCAGTGCGAGCACGGGATCGCTCAGCTGCGTACCGCGTGCGTCGGTGGCTATGTCCGAGTACGTTTGTGTTTCCTGACGCTGCGCCTCACACACAAAAAGAAAAAAGCAACTGACGCTGCGTGACCAGAAGTCTCCATATATTCCAGTACAGCGATGTTCGTGACTGAAAGGTTTTTTATTTTTTATTTTTTTATATAGATTGTGACTGGAAGTTGTTTTGAACAAAAGAGAGAGTTGTTTCAGATTTGAACATGCGTATTTTACCCGCGGCTACCGAGAAGAATAACAACGCCACGGTACAGAAGCATATGGATGGATGGGAAGGAGTTTCGCTTGACCGTTTTGGCGCATAGTAGGAGTAGCGTATAAACAACGTACAATTTTTTTAGACAAGAAGATTTCCCCCGCTTTATTACGCATAAAGCGAACAATATCGTCCAGGTTCACAGTTCAAGCGTAAGCGCGCCCGCAGAACCGACCTTAACGGCCCAACTCATTACAGTCTTGGACAAACTCAGGATTAAAAAACACACTCTCAGAATTTAAGCCGATGATAGGCTCAGAGCTTGTCGCATCTGTAAAGTCCAGCTCCAAAGCTTGGGTAGTCAACAGATCCGACCCTGCCGTTTGGGAACTTCTGGTACCCTCCCATCCAAGCTCCAAAGGTTGTCCCGCCTGATGCTCCAGTTGTAGGATTACCGCCTCCACTTGTACTCCAACCTCCATTTTGAACATAGGTAGCCATCTTCGTAGTATCTTCGCTGTCCATACTAGTACTTGCTTCTCGCTTATCCATAGTCTCCCCTGAAAACACATATCATTTCGAAATTTCCATAAGCACCATATTACCGCTGCACAAATAATATTATTAACAGTATGGCGCTGGTTAGCAAGCCAGCGGGATGCTAGAATTTCATAACTGCAAACCACAGGCAGATTCAGAATATTCAGCACAATATGCCATAATCGTTTGGCAACAGAGCAATGAAAGAAGAGATGGTCAACCGTCTCTCTTTCAGTGCAAAATAAACAAGTTAGATATGCTAATTCTCTTCGTTTAGCTAAATTGTCCCTAGTCAAGGTTCTATTTTTTGATAGAAGCCAGAGAAACATTTGAACTCTAGGTGGAATCTGCAATTTCCAGACATTATGAACATAAACAGGGGTTATCCCTTTATGATTTATTACTGCATATAAAGACTGCACTGAATATTTGCCATTAGAACTATAACTCCAGATAATTTGATCCTCATCCTCCAATAGAACTACCTCCTCTACTATTTCTAAGAGTTCAAACCACATTTGCATAAGATTTTCAGAGACAGCTCTTCTAAAAGAGAGCTTCAAAGTTTCTCCATCCCACACTTCTGCTATTGTCTTACCATGCTGTTCATTAATGATGTATAAAGGCCAAAATTGGGTAGCCAAGCTTGAGTTACCAAACCAAATATCTTCCCAGAACCGGATCTTGTGCCCATTCCCAACCGTCCACCTAATACCCATTTTAGCAGCTCTAATAGCCCAAAGAACCCCTCGCCAAAAGGGAGAAGCATTTGAATCTGGACAGCACAGAAGGTTTGGTTTCTCAGTCTTGTACTTATAATCTACTATTTGCCTCCAAATGGGACTGGAATCTAGGTGATATCTAAAGATCCAGGAACTCAACAGACAAAGGTTTAAATTCCTTAAATCTGGGACACCAAGGCCCCCCATCTATTTTTTTTGTGCTACAAGTTGCCAATTAGCCAAATGATACTTATGATTAGTTTCACTGTTATTACAAAAGAAATGGGCCATCTGAGAGTTAATTACCTCAATATCCCATTTAGGAAATTTTATAATAGATAAAAGGTAAATGGGTATACTCGCCAAACAAGCCTTTAGCAAGGTCAACCTACCAGCATAAGACAACAATCTACCCCTCCATCCAGCAATCCTTTTGATAATTTTGTCCACTACAGGTTGTAAATCCTCTCTTCTGAGTTTGGTATAGTGCAAAGGCACCCCCAGATACTTAATAGGGAAATCACTCTTATTACAACAAAAAAATTTTGCAAAGCAATTTGCATCCTCTTCTTCTAATCCTATAGTAAGCAGTTCACTCTTATCAAAGTTAATTCTCATGCCATACATGAACTCATAGCAGTTCAGAATCCACTTTAAATTGTTAGCTTTTTCTATATCATTCTCCAAAAACAATAGAGTGTCGTCTGCATATTGCAGGCTAATAATCCCCCCAACAGTAACTTGTGGCAGTAGGCCAGAGATCAGATTATGCCTAGATGCCTTCAAAAGCATCCTAGTAAACACATCTGCAACTAGATTAAAAAGCAAAGGTGAGAGAGGGTCACCTTGTCTAAGACCTTTCCCGGGTTTAAAGTAACTACTATTGTCATCATTGACCCGCACACAAATGGATCCACCTTTAACTAATCTCATAATCCACCCTCTCCACCTAGTACCAAAACCTCTAGAGCAGAGCATATCCTCAATAAATGACCAACTCACACGATCGTACGCCTTTTCATAGTCTAACTTCAGGATAATACCTTTTTCCTTATTTCTATATATGTCATGAACTATTTCATGAGCAGCAACCACACTTTCCAAAATAAACCTACCTTTGATAAAAGCAGATTGATTATTAGTAATCAATCTGTCAGCCACTTTAATGAGCCTGTTATTCATGGCTTTACCAAAAATTTTAAAACTACAGTTCAAAAGGCTGATAGGTCTAAACTTCTTAAGATTTCTAGCATCAGGTTCCTTAGGAACTAAAGTAATCATGGCATAGTTCAATCTATCCATGTTTAACTCTCCATTCTCAAATGCCCTAACAAGGTTCATAAACTCTCTCTTAATTACATCCCAAAAGTTTTGGTAGAAAAGAAAAGAGAAGCCATCAGGGCCAGGCAGTGGCGGATCTAGGAAATAAGTTAGGAGAGGCTTATCTCATAATCTTTCATCCATAGTCTCTCCTTCTAAGCTTGAATATGTGCAAATTTGTAGCGGGGGCTTAGGAGGGGCTCCATGGTCCCAGCAGCGGTAGCGGGGGCTCGAGCCCACCCCGCCCCGGTGCTGGATCCGCCCCTGGGGCCAGGTGCTCCCTCAGCATAGGAGCTGAAAATAGCATCTTTAATTTCTTCCTCAGTGAAAGGAGTTTCTAAGAACTCGTTCTCTACACTTGTCACTTTATCCCCTTCTTCCCAGAAATTTGTATCTAACCTAACCCCATAATCCTCCTCTTGAGCAAAGAGTTTCTTATAGAAACCCATAGCATGCTCTACCATAGATTCTTGGTCTGTCAACAGACCAGTCTCACCTTCTAGACATTCAATCCGTTTTTTCCTATTTCTTTGATTAGCAACAGCTTGGAAGTAAGTTGTGTTTCGATCACCCTCTTTTATACATCTATCCCTAGATCTCTGTCTTGCTTTCATTTCCTCCATATTCCAAATAGCCTCCAAATCTCTGACAATAACATCCATCCTCTTCCTCTCTACTGGGGCCAGCATACTTGTCTCTTGTTTAATGTCAAGCATATCAAGCTCCTTAAGGAGATTCTGCTTTTGTTTCCTAATTTCAGCATTAATATTAATAGCCCAACCTTTCACTTTTTTCCTCAACAACCTAACCTTGAAATTGCCAAATATCTAAAGGGTCAGTGAAAATACATTCAGTATTCCAAACTCTTTGGACCAGATCCTTAAAGTCTGGTTGTTGCAACCACCATTTTTCAAATCTAAACAAATTTGGTTTTTTCCTCTCCCCTATACCTAAATTCAGAATTAGGGGGACATGAATAATAAAAAAAACAACGTACAATGGAGGTGGAGCGGCAAGTGAGCGAACAAAGCGTACAGGGGTGGAGCCGTGGAGTAGGCACACAAGACGAACTGAACTGACGAGTGAACAGACCACGCGCACACGCGGTGACCGTCCAGCTAGTGATATACCGGTTCCTGTGTGCCACCTAGCTTCGTTCGAAGATGTGACACGTCACGTGCTAGTGTTCCTACTTCTGGTGGGCGAGATCCGAACCAGAGAAGGTCAACCTGACTCAAACCAACGTTACCTACCAGAACTTATTTAAGTAGGAGTATACATAAAAAAGACGCTGCTAAGCCCCGGCAATATACGTGCTCCCATCAGCATATGCACGTCCATCTTACCATCTTCTGAAGGTGGACACTTGGACATATTTGCTCCACAGTTCAAGTTGGCGTTTCGCGTGTGGCCTAGGTTCACGTCACGTGCTAAGCACGGTTCTTTCACCTGTTGTTGCTGTCCTTTGTTCCGCTGCCGTCGTGCTGAGATCGGAACCAGGGCAGGTCAATACTTCGTTAACGGGAATAACGCTTTCTGATCTTAGGATAAAGTCCCGGCAACACATGAACTCCTATCATCGGCACATGCATGTCGGTTTCTCTTGTTCCAATGTACGAATATGTCCAAACTGAAACCTTCTAGGTGCTATTTGGTTCAAATTCTGGGACAGTAATGTTAATGTACTAATCATTTAGCACTGTAATCTGTTTCTGTTACAGTGCAATACTTTACGTCTTCTCTTCGGTTTCACGCGGAAACATGTCTCACGAAGAGCTGTGCGTGCGGACTGCAGAGCCTGCAGCATGCAACAGATAAGCCAGAAAGTGGGCGCCATCCTCGTTCTGAAGGCCGGGTATCCGATACCGCGTCAATCGATTACAGCAGCCAAACCAAACAATAAATAAAGTGATCAGGTGCCGCTGTTAATAGGTAACAGGGTAAAACGACGTCTGAACCAAACACGCTCGTAGACCCACCCTCACACGAAACCATAAAAATAAGCAATTGCAGACAATCTCATTAGATCCAATACACCAATCTGGAACAATTGTTGACAATATCCGGCAATATCCCAATAGTTGCCCTACAGACTAGAAATCCGGCTCTGACGCGTCTGCAGACATACAGATTTAGTCATACAACAGGTTTAACACAAGCTCAGAAAAGCACAAGCCCCTCAAGGGTACAGCTCTAGCAGCATCAGACATCCAATGTCAACTGGGGCCATACTTATGGCCAGGAAACTACATCACCTACTCAGATTTCACAGGATTGAATTCCACAGGTAACCACATGACTCAATTCCTTGGAGCGCAGCTGGCCAAGTGAGCCTTGAAATTCTCCAGCTCTGTAAGAACTTCGTCCTCTGGGCGGTAGATCAAATCACTCATGCGCCAAATCTGCACGAACAAAACAGTAAGAATAGAAGGCAATTATACAGTAGATTTAGTAACTCCAATTGACTATGGAAATACAGATTGATATTTGTCTTATAAAATCACTTGTTTGCAATATTTTTTTGAAAGAATTTGCAATATTGCAAGAAAAAGATGTACCTGCAGTGTTCCACCTCCACCAGTGCTCTCACCGTCGTCAGAGACACTGACAATTGTCCAAGGATCTGACGAATTCCAGTGGAAGTCTACAATCTTATCCCTGCCAAGATGTACAGTATGAATTATGAAATGCACGGTAAAAAATAGGAGCATGTATGCTAAGGGTTAGTTTTTGCATCTGAGACAACAAACCTATGACCAGCATGCTGAAAGAAAAGCCCAGATGGGACATTAGAATTTCTCTTCTTCCCAACCTGCCATTACCAAAACTTTTATTAGTCAGGCCAGACAGAGTACATGAGAAATCACAAGCAATTGAACCCAATCACCTTCACTGATTAGCTGTGCACGGGTTCCTTCAGAAAAGATACGATAGTTCAGTGTATATGAGTGGTTACCTTCTCATGGTCCCACACGTTTAAGAAACCATCTTCCGCAGAACTTCCAAAAACAGATGCTCTATCAGGTGACCACTGAAATCCAAAAGAGAGAATTATGGCTAAAAGGTATCCAAAAACAACATAGGAGGCAACCACATCTGCATAAAGAGAAAATAACAGCAAAAATATTATCTTGACATGCCTGAACACAAAGAACAGCAGCTTTATGGCCCTCAAATTTGTGAACTGGAGAACCAGCTCCTCCTGAAGCCAGATTGCGACGATCCCACATTCGGACAGAGTTATCGGCAGACCTGAAATATCAATTGAAACATTCATTAAATGTGTTATGAACTGATGGAGATCGATTTTTTTTTTCATAAATTATGCTAAATTAAGCCTTAATGCCATCATACCCAGTTAAGATATAGTTAACATCAAGGGGATTCCAATCAACACAATGAACATCTCCACTGTGAGCTTTCTCAACCTGAAAATAAAGAATAAATAACTTTTAACATCATAGTCCATACAGTATTTAAAAACTCCATATCCTGAGAAAGATTGAAAGGTACGCCACATCACAAAACTGAACAATATACTGTTGACCAAAACCAATAAATCAGAGTCAATTTTCCAACACATTATATTGGTTAAGTTAATGAAAATGAACAACCATTCGAGAAAACAGAATTAGAAGCGTAATTATCTTGCAACAAGTATGTCAGGCCAATTTAACTAAATAAATAACTCCATGTGAGTCACGATGGTCTCATTAAAAGCCAACAGCCTATCACCTCTTCGAGTGTAGCTACGTTACTACACAAGAAGGCACATTGCATTCATGCACTCAAACTTCGGCCAAAAACATAGTTGATCCAATTAGATATGGAACAGGAGAACATCACCTTAACAGCTGGGCCAGTGCCAGTTCGAGCATCCCACAGAATAAGACAAGCATCATCACCCACACTACAAAACTCCTGCGCACTTCATCCCCCAAAAGAAAAAACAATATAGGGTATTAATACAAATAAAAATGAACATAGACGTTGACAATAATATCATTAAAAAAATAGAAGTGTTTTAACAATGAACATTTGAAAAATTGGAGGATGATACATATGCTTCTGTGAGTCCATCAGTTGTTTTGAAGGCAACCAGAAAAACAGAGAACACTATTTACCTGGAAGGGCAGAACTGAACATCTTCAACAGTGCTGTCATGTCCATGGAATATACCTCTAGGATCAACTTTAGGGCTCTCCTTTTCATTTGCGGTTTTAGCAGATTGCTTGTTGCCAGATGCTCCAGGAGAAGAAGAGGAATCCCCAAGGGCAGATATGTGGTCTTGGATGCTCCACAAGACAACAGATTTGTCCTTTCCTATTTAAGTTTTGTATTTGAACAAAACACAGGTTATCATTTATCACAGTACAATAATCAATAAATTTTGAAAAAGGACTGCTCTTTTAGTTGAGCTGGAAAACAGAATTTTACAGTCCCAAAAGTTGAAGTAAATCATCTTAGGTCTAAACTGAACATAACCACGTGGTTTTACATAGGCTGAGATGGTGTAGTGGTGACTAGGTTCCATTCTAATTTATTATCCATGTGTCTTAAAGTTGCCATGGTATCTCTCATTCTCTCTGCAATCAGGATTGAACCTGTTCACACTTGCACGCAATTGTGCATATTCTCAATAAAAAAAAAATCGACACAAACGTTAGTTCAGGAATATTTGTTACTTGTTAGAAGACAAACAATTCAACCATTAACTGTTATGACAAATCTAGTCTAGTATAGTAAGATAACTAATACCTGTATAAGCATCAAAGATAGCTCATGGCCTCATGGCAAAAGAGTTTATAAAGGGCCCTTTGGAACACAGGAATTTCACAGGGATCAGTTCATTTTCACAGGAAAAACACAGGAAACAGGAAAAGTTCCTACGTTCCAATAATCTTAAATAACAGAGCTGACTTCAGTCCCAAAAAGTGTCATAATGGGCATGTACAGTCTTGATCTCTCAATAACAAATTTGACTACCAATTTCTATTCCAATATATAGATTTATTGAGGCTCATTAAATTGAAATATTGAGAGAACATCCTTTTGAGACAGATCTACTAAAAGCTACTTTTATACAGCCAAAATATCAACAAGGATATAGTTAATTGGAGTTAGAATGACACTGCTGCACAGATTTAGGCAGCAAATGGTTTGAGACAAAAATCCCGGGGCTTAAGATTGACTAAGTAACTAAATGCAACAGGTAGACACACATATTTTTGTGAGGGACACACATCCTAATGGAAGGACAATTGTCAATGCAACAAAGAAACATATTGCCATTCAACGGACATTATTTGGACTAAATCTTGCGCTTGAGATGTTCAAACAAACTGGATAAATAGTTGATTCCCAAAAGAGTAGGAAAGCACAAAAATACCTCCTGATAGGACATATGGTTCTGCTGGACACATGGCAAGCGCAAATTCCGCATTTTCCTTGTGTCCTGTTAATATCTGAACAAAGAGTAGATGCTAGTAAGCCCTGTGCCAAAGAAGAGTTCTGGCACACTGAACTAAACAATGAATCATACCAGATCAGGGCGAGACTCGCTTGCTCCTAGGACGGCATGTCTATTTGGCTGTGCTTCAACATCCCAAATAAGTACCTGAATGACAATGGGAAAAAGGTTGACACCCTTCGATCCGTAACACATTATGCCTCACAAGAATTAAACGACAGTATTAGGTCTGGACATACATCTGGACTGTCAGTGTGAGTGGCTATGATCTTACTGTTCTGTGGAAGCTCCCTGATTCTGTTAACCTGTTTGCAAGGTAAAGACAAAAATAATGCATCAACCGTCTGGTTTAACAAATTATAAAAAGAGCCATATAATAACTACAATTCAAATACGAAAGCAAGCTGAGGAACAATGCTGAGAAGCAAATACAAAGTGATACATTGTAGGATCTGCGTGAGCAACATGTACAAAAAATGCAAAAAAGCCAACTTCAATATAAAATAACCCTTACTTCACCAGGATGAACTATAGTCTTGTACTTCTTCACAAAAGGAGATCGTGCTTCCTCGTTAAACTGCAAAACGAATATCTGGTGAACACCGTCGTAACCCCCAAAAAAGATAGAATTATGAAACCCAAACAGTGCTGTTGAAGGATCGATGCAACACTAAGGATACTTTGAACACACCAGTTACATTACTATAGAGTATACTCCCTCCATATCATCATGTCTGTCCATAGTCTCAGAATTCTCTGTATCAAAATATTTGTCCAGCCATCTTGTGACAAAAATTGCTCTCTTCTTCTCAATCGGGTCTAAGTGCAAAGTATGGACTTTGGAGGAGGGGGGCCCAATGCGCATAGCCACATAGAGCAGTTAAGGTGGGTTTACATGTTTTGAAAGAGTGACATCTAAATGTGGGTGGGTTTACCCACCCCCACCCCCACCCCCCCAATCTTAGATCTCCTTAGTCTGTGTGTAATGGTAACAGCAATATGTATACAGATGTATAAAAATACAGAATAAATGAGTTCGCAAATGTTCATAACATTTTGACATAAGCCATTCATACAGATACGGTACCATTCTAATGCAGATACGGTACCATTCTAATGCAGTTTAGACATAACCCTGACTGGCAAAAGCCTTTAAGTTTCTGATTAGGTTGAGATGAGAACTGGAATCAAAGATCAAATAAACACAAGACACACAGCCAAAACTAATGCATTTCTGCTTTCGCCAAACACAACTCTAATCAATGCAATAAACAATAACTAACCTGTGAGATATGTTCAGCAGCTGCAACCCTAGGTTTCACAACTTCACAGTTTGCAATAACCAGAGTATTAGGCACGCTCCCATCCGTCTGAAACCATAGCAATTAAGCAACTCCCACGGTTAGTTAGCTCCAATAAAGATAATATGCAATCTCATCAGCCAACAAAGACCTAAGCATCGGCAGCATTTGCTTCTTCAAACTGATATAAGATAATATATGCTTGCAGATGCACTTGCCTGCTCAGATAGGTAAAGGCGCTGACGATTCTTGTAGGTAGCTTTCTCAAACTGTGGCCCCCACCTGTTACAGAACAACCAGATATCAGCATCATAAGTTGCAGAGTCACATGGAGGAGGGTTTTGTTCAAATTTGAAGAAGTTGGTGCTTTAGGAACTTTCGGGGTTTTGTTCAAATTTGAAGAAGTCCCTGCACCAAAATAAGTTAATAAAATGAACACATAAGCTCCTATCCCCCCAACTCAAATTGTCAAACAGTGACACCCGCCAAAACCCGCCAACCCATAAACCCTAGCATCGGAAAACGCTAATCCAGCATCCAGGCCCATCATTCCCGCCCCATCCCATGCCATTCCCACCAACGCACCAACCATGGGACAGATCTAGAGTCACCGCAAGTACAACCCCGGATCAAAACCCTAGATACGAACGACGCCGTACCCCCATTAAAACCCTAATCCGGCAGGAATCTTCACGGAAACGATGGCTACGGGCCCGAAACGATGGCTACGGGCCCGAAACGACCAAAAGGGAGAGGCGGAAAGAAGAGCCAGTACGGTGGGCAGAAGAAGTTACCGGCAGGAGAGGGATGGCCAGACGAGGTTGTGGTTGGCAAACCAGTCGTAGAGAACGGGGATGAGCGACTTCCACTGCGCGTAGCGCTCGTCCACCGCCGCCCTGGATCCGATTCTCTCCTTCATCTCCGACACCGATGGTCGACGCCGGCGACTGCTCCGCACCTCTCACTCCCACGGCCACGGCACGCTCTCGCTAGAGCGTGCTGGCGTCTCGAGCCTGGACGCTTGTGGAGTCCCTGCGTTGCGAGCAGAGAGTGGAGCAGAGGATCCAATGTTCGGAGCGGAAGCGGGGGCTGTGTGGGCTGGGCCGAGTACTGTTAGGGCCGGTAGTTACAGAGGCTAAGAGAATATTTTGTGGGCTGCTATAAGTTGGGCTGGACCATGGACCTTCTAATATAATAGCCTGTGAAGAAGTTGGTTTTCGTTCCTTTAGGAAATCCTCCCCTGTTGTTCCTCAAAAAAAAAAAAAAAAAGAGGAAATCCTCCCCTGTTTTCCTTTTTTTTTACCTTCCTCTGATTAAAAGCATATTCCTTCAATTCCGATTGTGTTTTAGTAAAAAAAACCCCTAAATGTTATTATATTTGATACTCCTGTATGTTTCAAGAGGTATTATATGTGAAAACTGAGACTTTGGTGCGTTTTCGAGCTGCTCTTGATTGCTTATATGCTTTTTTATTTGCAAGTAAAATATATTATTACGTTCTAAAATATGTATGATGATACAGACGAAATCGGCGGCCCTAGTCAAACTGTGAAGGCGGCTCTGGTTGTCTGCATCTCTTCTCTTCTACGAGACTTGATCGGTGATTGTGAAGTACTACTTATTTAATTAACTTGATGAGTTCCCCGTGTTTCATAACGTGCAATCAAATCGAATACGTACGTAGTACGAATCTATAGGTTTGTATAGGTGTAGTAATAGTGATACGTAGTAGGAGTAGCTAGCTATGAAGTCAAGGAAATGTAGTTAGGGGGGAATGGGGAGCTGAAATTTCAAAGGACGAGTTGGTTCGGCATATGTCGATTCTCGATCTTGAATAATCAGTCGCACGGAAACGGCATCACGATCTTTGAGGGGGACGTTAAGCACTGACTACCGTTAATTCTTTCGCATGTTCAGACCGCTTTGCGCTAAAATAAGAGCTTGGAATATGTCGGTTATTCTCCATTTGGTCCAACCGCTTATTCCTGGACATCCTACTCTTTCTTCAGAAATTAAAAACATACCCTAATCAAAAGTCAATTGCTTCTCCTCACCGTATTAGTTTAGCGTTCTTTTTATAAAATCCATACCTATCCACAACGCCGGCTGCCCACGATGTGAGCGATGCTGAAACAGTTCGTGAAATAATTTTTTATTTGTTAAAGCACTGATACTTCTACATGCCTCGAGTTTTTTTTTTGGGCTCTAGCACCGACCCCTGCAATGTGTGTTGCATCTATGCTGAGGCCATGTTTATTTTTAAATTTTTTTAAAAAACACGGTAGCACTTTTCGTTTGTATTTAACAAACTTTGTCCAATCATAGATTAACTAGGCTCAAAAGATTCGTCTCGACATTTACAGACAAACTGCGCAATTAGTTATTTTTTTACCTACATTTAATGCTCCATACATGTGCCGGATGTGACAGAGAATCTTGAAAACTTTTTGCATTTTGGAGTGAACTAAACAAAGCCTGAGTTGTTCTGTCTCTTTGTTTTAGCATTCTCTCTCCTCGTTTTGATACACTGTGGGTAGTCTTAACTCGTGCAAGATAGCAAGAGAAACAAGGAAGGCTGCTGCTTGGCACTGTTGCACCGGGGCCGACCGGGCGGGCGATGGGAGCACAGCGGCCGGCCCGCCTGATCTGAATCTCTGACCCGTAGATGGGGTAGCCTGGCCAGGGTCGCATTGAACCGCGGAATCAATGGTCTATCCTAGGATCCGACCCCGCGGCCCCGGACCGCACGGCTCGATCGAGACGGCCGACATATACCAGGCACAGGCAGGCAGCAGATCGGAGCCGTGGGGGCCGCAGCGTCACGTTCTCGTGGGCGGTGGTGGTCTCGTGGCCACGGGAAACAGCGACGCCGTCCTCTCCTTCCACACTTCAGGAGGCCGTTCCGGTTTCAGGCTCCCGCTCATGCGCGCAACACCGATCTATCATCGTCAATCCAAACGCCGATGCTTCAAACAACAGCCAGTAAAACAAACGCGTATCCCTTTATTCATCGTCAATCAGAGCAGCACGTTCCATATACTCCGTACATATTTATATAGAAATAAATTCTCACCACCCGAATTCGCTAAGGAGCGTCGACGGAAGGTTGTGTTTAGTTCGCGAAATGAAAATTTTTGGGTGTCACATCGGATATGTTGGAGGATGTCGTGAGGGGTTTTCGGATACTAATAAACAAAACAAATTACGGAACCTGTCAGGAAACTGCGAGACGAATCTAATGATACTAATTAATCCGTCATTAGCACATGTTAGTTACTGTAACACTTAAGTCTTTTCATGGACTAATTAGACTTAAAAGATTCGTCTCGCGATTTTCCCGAGAACTGTACAATTTTTTTATCTATGTTTAGTACTCCACGTATATATCAAACATTCGACGTGGTGGGTGAAGGCAAAAAAAAAAAAATTTACTAAACGAGGCTTAAACCAGCGTAGACACAGGCCTCTCTCCTTTGTCTTTGACTCCTTGTCCCATTCCCTTTGTTTCGTGGGACCCCAGGAGGACGAGGAGGAGGAACGGACAGGATCACCCTCCTCGAGACTCTAGCGCCACTTGCAGTGAAATCTGGGGCGAAAGCGAGCCTGCAATCCAGTGGACCAGAGAAGTCCTGGATCAAGCTTGTGATTTGCGCTTATCTATCTCCGCGTCACCATCCATCTTCCCGCGGTTCCGCCCACCGCGCGCCGCCCACCGCCCATGTCGTCATGCGTCAACCCGTCCGTCCGTCCCCAACCGCTCGTGCCGTTGCTGGAAGGTTTCGTCGTTACGACACGCAACGCAGGATCCGAGCCGAGCGTCGTCTCGACCGTTTCCCCGGTGCGGCAGCCGGCACAGGTCAAAAGCTGGCCTAACTCCATCGACGCAAGCCGCAGGGCGCGCGGGTCGCTCTCGCTTGTCACCGGGGACTTGGCGGAGGTGGACACGGAATTACGTACACCGCAGTCCGCAGGTCCTGATTCGTTCGCTTCACTGGGTCGGTCGTCGGGGTCGATCGGTTGGGCGGCTTCAACGCCGTTTTGACGAGGCTGACGCGAGTTGGTTACGGTGCATGGCATATTGGCATGGATAAGCTCCACGCGAACCTGTGTTGTGTTGGCGATGCAGTCTGCTTCATCCGCTCGATCAGTGTTTTTCTCTCACAACAAATCAGCGAACAATATTTTCCAGCTTATCTTTTTAGCAAAGCGAACAGACGACCATTGAAAAAGAACGAGCACATTCCATGCTCTTGCTTTCAAACAAAACATGTATCACGAGTGCCATAATAATAATACTAAAAGCTCTATAAGACTCTGCTTACTCTTTCTGATGCTTGGTTGGCAGTTGCTTTGCCTTTTGTTTGCCTATATCACCAATAAATGGATCGCCATACACTCATTCCTTCGACCACAGCCGGCTTGCTTTGCTATCTTCAATTATTTTGCTTGTTTGCCCTTTAAGAACAGCACGGAAAATTAAGAATAGACAATAGCTGTTGTGGGGTGCTTTGTCCAATGGATCAATTGATGGGGCGTTCTGCTTTCGAAAATGCTCAACGCATCGGACCGCATTATGGGTGCCTTTTTATGTGTCCCCCGTTTTGCTTTGAGCATATAACAGCAGAGCACACATGATCTCGGCGAGATGTAGCATGAGTACGAGTAATGCATGAGTGTATTTGATTTGGTTAGTTGTTACCAAATGCCAACCCTGACCGAACGAACACATCAGACCATGACACTCGCCATCATGATGCTTTACTATAGTTAATTAATTAGCCAGTACTCCCTCCATGGTTTTTATATGTCCTATTAGGTTTATCCTACATCAAACATTTATATTTTAAACCATCAATTTTGAGATATCTTAGTATGAAAGTATTTGTTACAGTGAATCTAAAACATAAGTATTATGTTGTTGATATGCATTTTTTTTTTTGAAAGTGATGGTCAAAGTTGACGTAAGATAAACCTAATATGATATGTAAAAACAACAGAGTAGCTTTTAATTTTGCGTGTTCATTTTTGTGGGGCAAAAGTTCAATGCGGCAGCGCGAGTGCGTATGTACGTGATCGATGGGCTCGAGAGGAGACTTGTTTATGAAACAAGAGACAGAGACAGAGACAGGTAGCACCTCTGCCCCTAATACGTGGTCTCTGTTAATCAAAATTTTCATGGATAAGTAGCAACACCTGTCTCTAATGATAAATCACATCAAAATTTTTATGGATAGGTAGCAATACCTGTCTCTAATGATAAATCACATAAAGAAAAAAAAGGCATGATGGAGAGCCCAACAAATCCGTTGCACCCAAAAGTCAGAGCCCGCTTACTTTTCTCCCTTCACGCCTCATTCTCGGGGGGTCAACTCATGCACCGACTTTTCTTTGTTCCATTTTCCCACTAGCGCTCGTTCGAATGCCCATTCTCCCTCTCAACCATGTGTTTCCTCTACTGCCGCAGCCTCAAATCTAGCGTTTGTCGCTGCCCCTTCCTCATAAATCCTTCCCCACTTGTCTTGGCAGTTTGAGGAGGCTAGGCGGAACCATAGCTTTGGTTGTCGAGCCCAACCACCCCTGCATGTCGTTCCTAGCGCCAGTTTACTAGAGGCTCAACCTTCCTAGTTTCGGTCCACTCGAGCTTGTCGTCCCTTGTCACCACCCTGCCTTCAACACTTGGGCTTCCACCCTGGCGCCCTCTTGCCTGAGATCGAGCTCTTGCCCAAGCTCAACCTCAACGATGCGCCTTTGCCAAGCTTATCCTCCTGAATAACTTGTTGGCTTTGCTCGGGTTGAGGAAGGTAGAAAGTATGGTTCTTGATTTGGGAATTATCGCTGGAGTTAAGTCTACAAAATACGCTCTCCGGTCGTTTTGGCATTTCTAGATACACAACTTTATTACATATATGAACATATAGTGTATCTCGGTGTATAGCAAAAGCTAGTACTTAGAAAAGTCAAAACAATCTAATTTGGAATAGAGGATGTTGGTCCTAAAGATTGGTGGAGCCCCAAATTGAACACGAGGACTTACGATTTTAAGGTGGAGTCGCTCCTAGGAGTTTGATTATTTTTCGCACAACAATTGCTATAGCCCCCTAGATGACTTTGTTAAGCTTTTTAAAATATTGTCTTCTATTGGATGGAGACCAGATCATGTTGTATACAAAGTATATCCTAAGAAATTTTAAGCTGCATATAGAAAACCTCTTAATTGAGCAACTCAAAGATGCTCTTTGTATCCTTGTTAATTGATAGAAATAGATATTTTCATGAAAAATAACCTCCAACAAATTCTTTAATTAGATATATATAAATATAGTCATTATACATTCCATTTCATGCTAGTCAAAGATGGAGAGCGAGTCTATCTCTCTAGAGTGCATACAAGATATTGAAAAGCGGTTGAAAGGCAGATATAGATATCTTCAAATGGTGATTTGAAGAGTAATTTTTTTTTAAAAAAAGACTCCTGAAGAGATGCTCTAAGACATTTTTACTAGGAATGTCGTCATGCACTTTGATACGAGAAAGTACCTTGTTACAAATGTATGGTTTTGTTGTTTAGAATAACCTTCCTCCTTTTCATATTGGAGTTTAAATCCTCAGATGAACTTCGTCGCCTCTAACTTGAAGTCTTTTTGTCAAGTGAGGCCATCGTCCTTTTTAAAATACGGGAAATTGGTGAATCATATGCTCTTTCTTTATTACAAAATTGAACCGGCTCTTATAAAATTCCTATATGGTTTATGGATAATTCATGCGTCTCAAAAAAAGACCCTAAAGTCATCACTTAATAAAACACCCAAGCACATGGTACTCTGGTGGTACACAGGTGAAGGGTCGAGATGGCAAACTAGAGAGGGTGAATAGTCCTTTCTAAAATTTAATTGCGCCGGCTAACCGAAACAAATGCGGAATTAAACTTATCGGTCTAGTCAAGACTACACCCCTCTATCTATAACTTTAGCACCTTACAAAAGATCCTAATTAAGCAACTAAGGTGTCAAGCAAAGTAAGAGTTCACCTAACCAATTCTAGAGCAAGGTCACACAAATCTATACACTAGTACTTTGCCAACCGAGAGAGTTCCTACACAACTAGTAAAGCCAAAGCACAAAGCTCCTAAGCTCACTAGCAATGCTCAATAACAAGGTAACCAATGCCAAATTAGAGAGCTCAAATTACTTAGCTACACAAACTAAGCAATGTGAACTAACAAGGTTACACAAACCAAATTAGCCACGCAAATAGGATACTTCTAGCTACACAAGTAAGAAGATATCTAGCTAGCTACACAAGCACAACTAGATACAAGAGCAACAACACAAGCAAGATATATATGAAAGTAAATACAAGCTTATGTTGCATGAAGGAAAACCACCGAGAAGAGTTGAAAGCTCTATGTTTGGTGTTGGTAATTAGTGACAATGCCTAAGTACTAATCCTATGCCTAAGTTGTATATAGCATATGAGGATTAGTACATTCCAAGGTTGGTGGCAAGATGGACATGGTGATCATGATGGCCACACTTGGATTTGGATGCAACCCTACGTGATCAAGGCAAAGGTATATGCTTAAGGGTTGTGTTTTAGTAACCAAGACACCTAGTGGGTGTGGTTACATTATAGGATAGATAGTCGTACTATAAAGAGGGGAATGACACGGCTATTGAACTCCTAAGTGCCTCTAGGTGTGCATTTCATAATCATATGCATTTGGATAGAACTAATAACGCCTCGAAAAATAATTGTGAAAATGCTAACACACTCACACATGACGTGATCACTTGGTGGTGTTAGCACTTTTGCGATGGCATTGGAGTTTGAGCGGTAGAGAGGGTTTGGGGTCCTCTCTCTCCCTCCCGCCGAGCTTGGGAGGCGGGATTCAGGCGTTTTCGAGGAATTAAAACGCCTATTTTCCTTTACGCCAATGTCGAGATTTGGAAACGTTGTCACATGTTGTTTCACGAGCTAAAACATGTGCTAAAGTGACACACATACTTAGTCTAGCTCATATGTGAAAGGGTGAATCAAACGGAGGCGAACGGAGGTCACAGTAGTGACCGGACGCTGGACCGGACGCGGTCTCTGTGTGACCGGACGCGTCCGGTCAGTGTTCAGCGTTTGCGCGTGTCTCGGTTTTCTGATCGGACGCGGTGGCGCGTCCGGTCACGATCGACCGGACGCGTCCGGTCGTTATGGGAGCTTACTGGACTCCAATCGGACGCTGGCACTGTGGCGTCCGGTGCGACTAGCAGCGCGTCCGGTCGCTGTTTCGTTGGAGCGCTGCTCTGGCTTGACCAGCTGAAAGCCCAAGTTTGGTTTTGGTAATTAATGACACCAAGTTGCTAATGCCATGTGTTAAGTGTTTTGAGTTAGGCATAAGCAACACATGTGATGAAGGTGTATGTGGCAAGGAGTGGTGGCCACAAGATCACAAAGAGATGTTGCATGGACATGAAATGATGATCATGGTGGAGATGCACATAATATGAGGGACATGATGATCAAGTGGAAGAGAAGGTTCTAAGAGCGCAAGACAAAGGTATAACCATAGGGTTTTCCTTTTGCAGGTCTAAGATGAGTAGAGAAGTGATTGACCGGGTTTAGGATACATAGCCGACTATCAAGAGGGGCAATCACGGTTAGCTCAGAAATCAAGTGCCACTAGATCAATGTCTTGAGCATATGCATTAGGATCTAGTAGAGAGCTAACATAACGCCTTGAAAATGACTGTGAAAATGCTAACACACATGCACATGGTGATTTACACATGGTGGTGTTAGCACATTTGCGAAGGCGGTGGAGTTTGAGCGGTAGAGAGGGGGTTTGGGTTCCTCTCTCCCTCCCGCCGAGCTTGCGAGGCGGGATTCGGCGCTTTTTGGGGAAGTGAAATGCCTATTTTCTACTACGCCGGAAGTCGGAAAAGAAACGGAGGCGAACGGAGGTCACTGTGGTGACCGGACGCTGCACCGGACGCGGTCACGGTTTGACCGGACGCGTCCGGTCAGTTCAACATGGCGCAGCGAGGGTTTGTGACCGGACGCTGGTCTGGCCTGACCAGCGCGTCCGGTCAGTTCACTTGTGCGCAGAAGGAGAGCGCGCGACCGGCGCGTCCGGTCCTTCACGGAACCGGAGCGTCCGGTCAGGCGTCCAGAGGGGCAGAGCGCAGCGGAGTACTGATCGGACGCGCGGCGCGTCCGGTCACGTGTGATCGGACGCGTCCGGTCGTGGCGGGAGCTTACTGGACTCTAACCGGACGCTAGAGCGCGTCCGGTCACTGCAACGGTAACTTCTGACGCGCACTGTTCATGCTTGTCCTGTAGTGACCGGACGCGTCCGGTCACCCTGACCGGTGCGTCCGGTCATCACGTTTTGAACTGCGTCGTCCGGTAACGGCTAGCTGCGTACCCCTTCGCTATAAATAGAAGATGTCCGGGGTTTGAGGGTATCTCTTGCACATTTTGAGACCTAGAGACATCCTTTGAGCTAGAGAGCAACCCCTCCACTCATCTCTTTGCATAGTTGCACATCTTGAGTGAGATTGAGTGAGATTCAAGTGCATTGCTTGAGAGTTGCATTCTAGAGGCACTTGATCTTCGAGTTGCTGCGGATTTCTTGTTACTCTTCCGTGTTTCTCGACACGGTAGACGGCTTGGAGCAGCGGAGGTGATTGAGCTCACAATTGAAGATTGTTGGAGCCCTCACCAAGTGCTGTAAGGGGTTCTTGATCCTTCCCCGCAGGAGTTCGCAAATTGGATACTCTAGTGGAGCTCGTGGCTTGGATGATCCCCATCTTGTGTGCGGTTGTGCGGCGCCCGCCGAGGGCTCGACTCTTGATAGTCGATTAGCTCGCGAACCGACAAGTGGGTGTATCGCCACAACGAGGAGTAGCTTGCCGGGAAGCAAGTGAACCTCGGTAAAAATCTTGTGTCATCTCTTTGCCGAGGATTTCTCTTGTGGTTGATCATTGTGATTGATTCTTCGAGTGCATTACTTCTCTACATCGTTGGTATAAGAATTAAGTCACTTGCTCTTTACTTTTTTGTACTAATCTTAGTGTAGCTTTTATCACATAGGAGTAAGTAGCTTAGTGACTTAGTCTTGTTGGTGTGTATTAGAGATCATAGCCTTGCTTCACTAGAATTGTATAGGTGGCTTGCATAGTGTAGTTGAGCTAGTGCTAGAATTAGCTTAGCCATCTTTTATACTAACGTGGTTGTTTAGTGAAGCTTGTAGATTTTTAAATAGGCTATTCACCCCCCCTCTAGCCTTTTGGACCTTTCACCAGCGCGTCCGGTCAGTTACGGGACCAGCGCGTCCGGTCGAGCTCCGCGCGTCCGGTCAATTCATCCAGCGCGTCCGGTCGTGCTTCGCGCATGGGTGGTGTACGCACTTGCGCGTCCGGTCCGCGCGACCAGCGCGTTCGGTCAGCGCGACTTCAGCGGTTTCGAGTGCCTAACGGCTCTATTCGAAGGGGTACATCTATAAATACTCGTTGGCCGGCTCAAAGCTCCATCACTTGCATTCTTTGACATACTTGTGAGCACTTTGAGCTAAGCAACTCCCCTCCCACTCATCTCTCTTGCTTCTTTGCATATTCGAAGTGAGATTGAGTGATCCAAGTGCATTTGCATTGTGAGATTGCATCTAGTTGACACTTGGTGGTTGATTTGCTGCGGGATTCTTGTTTCTCTTGGTGGTTGCCGCCACCTAGACGGCTTGGAGCAGCTTGGAGGCGTTGGCAAAAGTTGGTGATTGTTCTTGGCCACCTTCGGTGATTGTGAGGGATTTATGCCTACCTCAGCGAAGCGCCAAAGGCAACGTTAGTGGATTGCTCGTGTCATTTGCAACCTTTTGCTATTTGGTAGGTTCTTATGGCGCCTTTTGAGAGGCTCGGTGTGTGACCGATTAGCCACCGAACCACGTGGTGAAGAGGGACACAACGGGGACTAGCGTGCCGGCAAGCACGTGAATCTCGGGATAAATCTTGTGTCATCACTTTCTTATTGTGACTAATCGATCCCGGTGGTTGTGTATTGTGGAATTCATCTCTTGATCATATTGATTGGTTGGCTCAATACTTCGCCCCTCGGTGATACCCTCCTAACTCTCTCTTGTATTAATTTCTTAGTTACCTTGCTAGCTTGTTAGTGTAGCTAGTTAGCTTTAGTTGTAGCTAAGTTGTGCGGTTTGACTTGTGCGGGTGAGTGCAAATATACTAGAATTATGAATTGGATAGGTGGCTTACAAACACCCCGTAGAATAAGCAAAACTCGCATCTCGCTATTTGTTATATTGATAAACTTGTTTAGCTTGTCTTTGTAGAAATTTTAAAAGGCTATTCACCCCCCTCTAGCCATCAAGACCTTTCAAGAGTAGACAATGTTGACACGGTGATTTTCTCCCGAGGTTCATGTAACACCCCGGTGTTACGCATGCATTTAGCACCTGCAAATCATGAGCATGAGCATTGTCATGCATCCATTAGCATTGCATGAAATAATAATTGAAACATTACTTTGAAACATGAATGTTACATGTGCTTATTAATACAATTTTTGCTCTGATTATGCTGGCTAGGCCAATAAAACATGTTTGGTTATAAATACAAATCATTTAGGAATATTTATCATACAATTTGGAGCAACTTTGGTATTCAAAGTTTTATCAAATTTTGCTTTTAAAAATATTCCAAAAAATGGTCAAAAACCCTTCTTATTTAGCTTTTACATTCCAGTTCAAAATCTATGTAGAATTTTTAGTTGGTCCCTAAAGCAAAGTTGTACAGGATTAAATTCTAAGCAACTTTCATTTTTGGGCCATTTCCAAAAAATATCATTTTCTTGCTCAAAATTTGATTTGAAGTTGTTATTTGAAATTTATTTGAAAACAAAAATTGAAAAATGTTTTCTTTACTTACCGGGCCGTCGCCTTCCTTTCGGCCCATCAGTGCAGCCGGCCCGGCCTTTCTCCCCCGCGCCCGTGCTCCTCCTTCCGACCCAGCGTGGCCTCCACGGCCCAGGCCCACGTCGCGCCGCGTCTCCCTCTCCCCCGTGCGGACGCGCCCGTTCCGACCACGCTCAGGCGCTCGGCGCCGCGTGGCGGCCGCATGCCGTCGACGCCGGCCGGGTGGCGCCCGGTGGCCCCTCTCGCGCGCACGCTCGCCCGTCTTCAAGCCGGCCGCAGCGTCCCCTCCCTCTCTGTCACAGAACCTCCTAATTATGATGGCCCACATGTACCTGTCATCGTCATAATGACCTCTGACAGCCGTACTTATGTTCCTCATAACTCAAAAGGCCTGCTTTCCTCCGAACAGGATCTAATCACGGGAGTATTGCAATATTACAACAGTTTATTCAAAATACCATCAGAGTAAAGTAGCGGAAGTCTTACAATAACTTAAGTTTACAAACCCTAGTTTTCAAACTTCAAACCTTATGTAACATTATTACAAACCGGTAGTAGAGAAGTATCAGTAGTAACTTTATTACAACACACAAGCGAAGTGCCTTGCCCAGAGGCCACACAGTCTACTCGTCGTCACTTTCTTCAGCCACAACGGTCATGCAACAAGGCTCAAAGCAGACTTGCTCATGAACCGCACCTGCAACAAGGGGTTTAACAAACCCTGAGTACGAGAGTACTCAGCAAGACTTACCCGACTAAGAAAAGACTCCAAAGGCATGCTAGCTTTAGGGAATCAAGGTACGGGTATTCAAGAATCAAAATTTCTTTTGCAGAAAAGCTTACTAAAGTAAGTCCTTACCTTCAATATTTTACTTTTACCATTGATGGTTCATTAACCAATTCTAAGTGATCCTAATCTAGATCAAAGTAATTCTCATCAAGATCTTTTCTCATTCTTTCTTTCAATTTCAGTTCTTAACTACGATGCAGGACAGGTGATCGAGTCTCCATAACCGAGGAGCAAACGACGATTCGAACCGATTATACCCAGCTGGGGATCTCTAGCGTCACGACATATGTAGAACCAAATCTTGCATATGCCAACCCTCATTTAGATCTCCCAAAACCAGAACGTGTCCATCGCCACCCGAGAGCACAGTACTCCTCCAATCCAGCCCTTGGCCACGAGGGTACACACTACTCTCGCCATCTCTCCACTCCCAGTGCGAGGTTAGACGTTCTCGAAATGGAATCACCAACATTTTGGGCTTACCCAAGGCATGGGGCTAGTTGCAAAGTCTCGAAACACAAACAGGACTGCAACGGACGGTCCTTAACTGACAAGGCGGAAACACTACATTGAGACTCCTTTCCCAATGCATGTTAGCAGTGGCCAAACCACCCGCCCGATCTTTCAAGTTCATTCTCATCTTTCAATATTCATTAAGTATGCCATCATGGCCATGTAAACATTCATTTAAAAAGCTTAACTCATTAAGCATGGCAAAGCATACTACGCATTTTCAGTAAAACAGGTATCAAGGTTGATATCGCAATAATCAAGGATGATAATGCAGCAATTGGGTTATCACTCAACTCCTAATTACTTAATGCAGTAAACCATAATACCAGTGATAACGATTTGAAAAACTCAAGGAAGGGTTTAAATGCACCGGGGCTTGCCTTGCTCTGACGCGACGACTGACTCGGACTCGAAGACTCCGACTTCTGGTCCGGAACCCACCGACGACAACTCTTCTCCGAAGACTTGCTCGCCAACTTTGACTTCCTCGAAAGCGGAAACTACACGAGTATATAACATGTCTTAACATGATGCGGTGATAAACATGATGCTTGATGACAAAATGCCACGGTTTACGACTTGAGTACAACTTTCCTTCGCGGTACAGTCGCAAAACAGTAAAACCTACTAACTAATAGCGATAACTTAAGCGACGCTAACGTTTCTTACTGAACTTGATACTAACGAGCTCAAACAAGTAATTAAGGTGCCAAGGATCACCAAGAATTAGTGACCCAAGGTCATCACTCAATCAAAAAGGCACACAACACTTAAAGTTAACAATTTAACAATTATTTAAACATTTAATTAATTAGGGTATAATTAATATTATATCAAACTTCATCTAAACAAGCTTAAACTTTTTCTATGGGTTAATCAAGGTCTAAAACAGTGTCAGAACAAATTTCATGATTTTTAGATTAATAAGTTAATTACTAAAATTCATGGAAGTTGCATTTAATATTTAATTGAACTAATTAATTAACTTGCAAAAAGTAATCAAATTTAGCATTTAATATTTTTCCTAAGTAGTTTATATCTTGAAAAGCTTACACAAAAATTTTCATTATTTTTGGAGCTCTACAGAATTTTTAATGAAATAAACAAATACTAATACTATTCACATTTTTTAAAAAGAAAAACAAAATTCCCGATCGGGCCGACTCCTTCTTCCTTCCTCCTTCCGGCTCGGCCCAGCCGAACGGCCCGCTCGCGCGCTCGCGCCCGCACCCGCCTGCGTAGCACAGCAACGCGGCCCATCCGCGCGGCCTGCTCGCGCGCGCGCTCTCTCTCTCTCGCTGACATGCGATCCCCACCTGTCATCTCCTTCCTTCGCTCACTCGCTTTCTCCCGCGCGTTCGGCCATGCCCGCGCGGTGGCCGGCCGGCGATCATGGCGTCGGTCGACTAATTAACTCGACCAAAATGATCTACACTACCCTACGAATCCATTACGCCCTTCTACAGCTAAGCTCGAGCTCCGGCGACCCCTCACCGACGACGATGGCGGACCACGGTCGACGGTGAGCCGCGAAAACGCGCCACCAGCGACATAGCGACCAAATTGATGCGAGAAAAAGGTTTAGGGGCTCACAGCGATCACGTTGGTGCTCTCGGTGATGACGGAGATGGGTCGGAGTGGTCTGGCCACGTGGGGGCGGTGGTGGCGGTGCTCCGACCGGAGTTGGAGAAGGAAAAGGTGGTTGCGGCGATTCAAGCGAAATTGGGCTAGCTCAGGTGGACCAACAGACGCGCGAGGGCGAGATGAACTTGCTGGTGCGATTTGCGTGGCCGGAGGCGACTCGACGGCGGCAGCAGCGAGCGGCGGAGCTGAGCGGCGGCGGTGGCAAAAGCAGAGAAGTAAAACGGCTCACGGTGAGCTCGGCATATTTATAGGGCAACGGTCACGGTGATGATCACTGGAAGACGCTAGACGTCGCGCTGGCGGTCCTGGCGCGCGCGAGAAGCTCCCAGACGCCGTTCGGCGGCTCGCCGGCGCCCATGCCGCGCGGTGCCCGGCGATGATTGGCCGGCTACTGTAGCTCTCCTCACCGACTTTTGCAAACTCAAACTGTTTTCTCAAATTACTCTCAAATTCATGTAACAACTTGAAAAATTCCCAAGATATGAAATCTTCAGAATTTCAAGCTCTACAAGTTTTGTATTGAACACTTTTTCAAATTCGAACTGGATTTTGAAATTTGAGTTTAAATTCAAAAGGGGACACTTTTTGGAAATTTGGAAATTTAGAAATTACTTTGGATTTTACATTAAAACTTCAAAAACTCCAAACACCAAAGTTGTACATCTAGCCAAGACCTACAACTTTGCTACTCAAAACATTTTCAAATTCTGCCTCCATTTTGAAATTTGAGTTGGGGATAAAAAGGGGTCAAATCTGAAATTTGCTTCTTTTCAAAATTGCTCCACATTTTTCACTAAAACTTTGAAAACTCAAAACACCAAAGTTGTAGCCCTTGAAAAGTTCTACAAACTTGGTTTTAAACTTTTTCCCAAATTTTGCTTAGATTTTTAATTATTTCAAAAGGGGTAAAACAGGGTTTTGGATTTTAGGGTTTTCGGTGGAATTTTCAATTGAAATTTGTTGCTACTTTAATTGGTGATTACTTAATGATCAAACCATCACCCAAGTGCATCATTGAGTCAATTATCACATAGTTGACCAAATGCCACTCTTGGTTGACCAATTTAGCTTTTGAAAAACTTTTAATATTTCCCCAAATTTGAATTCAAATTCGAATCGGAAAACTTGCGACAAGTTTTGGATTCCAATTCAAGCTCAAACTTGGAGCTTCATTTTATGTGTTGTACTTGAGTTCATACCCTACACTTGACACTAGTGTGTAACACAGTCACACACCTCAAATTACGCAGGGCATGGACTAAGTATTTGCAGTTACATTCGAAATTAGAGTTTTCGGTTCAGATCACACCACTGAGAAACACATCCAATCTAGAAAGGTAAACTCATTTTAGTTAATGCATAACAGGGTTGACCTAATCATGGATGCTTTGCGATGCAATATGATGACATGGCAGGTTAATTAGCAACTATAACACCCGGGGTGTTACAGCCCTTCCCCCTTAAAGAAATCTCGTCCCGAGATTGAAAGCCTTGAGTTAAGTAATGGAAAAGGAAACGTGTCAAGCAAACACGTTCAGAACTTGTCTACAAAACAGGTAGGGGGTTTTCTGCATTACAAAAATTTGAAAAGGACAGGTTACAATTTAAAGGAGAAATTGCAACCTAAATGGAAGCAAAGAACTCGGGGAAATTCTCCAACAGGAAATCTTCCGATTCCCACGTAGCTTCTTCTTCCGAATGTTGATTCCATTGTATCCTGTACCATTTAATTGTTCTACTTCGGGTAACACGATCCTTTTGATCCAAAACTCGGACTGGATATTCAGAATACGTCAAATCAGGCTCAAGTTCAACTCCTTCAACATCAACAACTTGATCAAGCACTTGAAGACACTTCTTCAATTGCGATACATGAAATACATTATGCACGGCTGATAGTTGTTCAGGCAACTTCAATTTATATGCCACTTTTCCACATCTTTCAATGATTTGAAATGGACCAATATAACGCGGTGCGAGTTTGCCTTTGACTCCAAATCGATTAACTACCTTCATGGGTGATACTTTCAAATAAACATAATCTCCCACTTTAAACACCAAGGGTCTACGCCTTTTGTCAGCATAACACTTTTGTCGGGACTGAGCCACTTTCAAATTTTTCTGGATCTGCCTGACTTTTGCTTCAGTTTCTTTTACAATATCGACACCGAAAAACCATCTTTCTCCCGGTTCTGACCAGTTCAATGGAGTTCTGCACCTGCGACCATACAGTGCTTCAAACGGTGCCATTTTGATACTTTCCTGATAGCTATTATTATAGGAGAATTCTGCTAACGGTAAACATTCATCCCATTGGTCTTGATAAGTGAGAGCACAAGATCTTAACATATCTTCAAGAATTTGATTCACTCTTTCAGTCTGCCCTGAAGTCTGAGGATGATAAGCTGAGCTATGTATAACTTTGGTACCCAATGACTTGTGTAACTCCATCCAGAATTTGGAGACAAACTGTGGACCTCTATCAGAAATAATGGTCCTTGGTACCCCATGAAGACTCAGAATCCTTTCAAGATATATCTTTGCAAGCTTCACTGTAGAATATTTTATTTTTACTGGAAGGAAATGTGCTAACTTGGTAAATCGATCTATAATGACCCAAATTGAATCAAACCCCCTTGATGTTGTGGGTAATCCGGTAATAAAATCCATGCCGATATCATCCCACTTCCAAGATGGGATAGACAATGGTTGCAACATCCCTGCCGGCTTCAGACGTACAGCCTTCACTCTACGACAAGTATCACATCTGGCAACATACTTAGCAATCTCAATTTTTATTTTAGTCCACCAGAATCTCTGTTTCAAATCCTGATACATCTTATTACTCCCTGGATGAATAGAAAACCTTGTATTATGTGCTTCATCAAGAATGAGCTGTCGTAACTCTGGAACTTTTGGTACCACTAACCGGTTCTTAAACCACAACACATCTGTATCATCAATATTGAAATCTGTCTGTTGACCTGATCTAACTTTATCTTTGATGTGGGTTATACCGGAATTCTTTCTCTGAGCAGATATAATCTGATCTTTGATTGTTGATTCCACAGTGACATTGGTTAACTGACCTTGCTGCACTATTTCAATATTCAACTTTTCCAAGTCGTAACACAAACTATAATCCATTGGCTTCACAGTCATACAATTGCAATGATTCTTTCTACTAAGTGCATCTGCAACAACATTTGCTTTTCCAGGATGATAGTGCACTTCTAGATCATAATCCTTTATTAACTCAAGCCACCTTCTTTGCCTCATATTCAGTTCTGACTGAGTAAAGATATACTTTAAGCTTTTGTGATCTGTATAAATGTGGCAAGTATTACCCAACAGTGGAACCTTAGCTGGCTACAGATCCGAGAGAGACATCTCGCATGCACGCATCACATCCACCCTTGAAGACCAACGCCCAGATCTGACCTGACCTACAGGGGCCGGACCCGGGAGCCGCGTGCGTCTGCGTGCGCACGTCGTCGTCGGAAATTATTGTTCGAGGAAAACCGCGCGAGGCGGCCGACATGGCGAGGGCGGCGGCGGCGGCGGCGGCGATGATGGTGCTCGCCGTGGTGGCGCTGGCCGCGGTGGTGCCGCGCGCGGAGGCCGGGCAGAACTGCATCTGCGAGTGCATGAAGCTGTGCGTGCGGACGCGGATCCCGAGCATGGGCCAGTGCGCGGGCAAGTGCCGGGAGAAGGCCTGCATCAAGAGCTGCGAGGAGGCTTGCACGCTCAAGGGCTTCCCCAAGCTGCCCAGCGAGGGCATCTCCGCCTGCGAGGTGGAGCCGCTCACCCCCGACGAGGTGCACATGCTGCACTGAACGGCGATGCACGGGCCGGCACCGGCGCCACTTGTTCGTCGATCGTTTGTGTCCGTGGTGCGATGTGACCGGAGCCTACTGTTTACCGGTCGGCCCGGCCGTGATCTGTGCTGCCGTCGTGCATGAATTTCACGCTGTTTTCTTTGGTATGTGGTATGTACGTGCCCCGCCCATTCTCAATGCATATGCATGGTTCTGTAGTCTGTACCGCTCCATGTTCCCGACATTCGATGGCCCGGTTGTCCCCAACACACACATGCTCTCAGCTGCAAGCTGCTGTCACGTGTGTCAATTGTCATCAACACTGTGGTCTGTACATGTGCTCCTGGCCGTATTATGAAAACAAACAAGTATAGCCCAGGCCCCAATGTTCGAAAAACTGTTTTTTGGGCCCGTAACAGCAAAACCAAGCAAGATCGGCCCAGAAAATGAGTCGCCCTCTTTGCTGCCAGCAGCCTCTCCCCCTCGCGGCCCCATGGGGCCAAACCACAACCACCGGGCGGCGGCCGTGTCATTTGGATGCCGAAAAGGTCCAATTTTAAAAACTATCGCGGTCGTTTCCTTTTCATCCCTGATCTATAAAAATTATTTTTTTATTTCTTCTCAATTTTTGAAACCGTTCACTTTTGCACCCTGACAATTTTGATGGTGGCTTTGCTGATGTGGCACCACGTTAGAAGAGGTAAATCAGAAGTAGTTAAAAGTTCAAGAAGGTAGATTGGGCTAGAAATATCTTTATAAATAATTCAAAAACTTATTCAACCAGATTTTAGGATTTTTAATTGCATTATTTTTTCATGTAAAAATATATTGGTACAATTTTCTAATTTTTAAAATAAAATTTTAGATATTTTTTATAAAAAATTTCTAGGTCAATTTATCTCCTTCAACATTCAATTTAGTCCGATTTTCCTAATTTGACGTGACGCCACGTCAGCAAAACCACCATAAAAAACAATTAAGGTGCAAAAGTGAATGGTTTCCAAAAGTGGAGGAGTGGTTTGGTAGATTAGGGAGGAAAAATCGAACGACCACGATGATAGTTGAGGATGTAAATTGAACTTTATTTTTCCTTTTCGTGCATATCGCATCAGGTTCGGGAAGCCCGTCGGCGGCTGGGCCGTGGCGGGCTTTGCCAGTGGCAACACGGGCGCCTGTCCCGCCCTGAGAACAAACAAAGGTTTGTTGGGGAAATCGGGACGGCACGGCCGCACGCCCGCACGGGTGTGGCGGCCTGCCCGCTGGTGTCCGCGGTCCTCCTATCTGGGTGTGGTCGCAGGGCGCGTCACGGGGGCACACGAGGCTCGTGCCGCCGTAGCCGCGCGACGCCGAACGGCTGCGTTCGTGCAGTGATGGTGACGCGAGAGACCCGGACGTGCGTAACGAAAACAGGAAGGCCGAACTCAATGACGCGCTATGTTTTCTGCATACTTTCTGCTCGCAACGCAAGCAGTGCAAGCTTCATGATTTGAGGCGGCCTCTGCGCTTCTGTGCAAAGGATTGATTTGACCTCGTGATCGACCTGTTGCTCTCTGTCGCTGGACACGTAGACTCGTGGCATGCATGGCTCTGGACTTTTCTCAAGGACAGACATGTTGTCGACTGTCCAATCTCCATTGATGAAATTTCTACAGACGCGGAAGTTTCCTGACTTTTTGCTATTGCCTAAAACAGACGCACGTAGGCGGTGGAAAAGATGCCACTGCCCCTCTAGTTTGGCGACAAAGGTTGAGATATTTGTTGACTTGGCAAACCTTGCGTGGAAGAAGGGGTTAGAGAAACCCTCTAGTTTTCCATTTCCTAGAAAAAAAAATGCATTCACCCTTTTTTGATATGCCTGGATAAATTTAGTCCTAACTGCTTTTCTAACTCTTGCATGCACACGTAGAGACTGGACCCAAGGCTTTCGACAGGTTTCAGGCCATCTTTGTTACTCCGTTGTCGGCCTCCCAGCACTGAGGCCTTCGAGCACTATTTTTTTTTTCTGATCGTGTGGCCATGGAGCTGGATTTCACTGGGTTGGAGGATAATGCCCTTTAGCCCGCTTGGTTTAGGGCCTACTTTGTTGTTTGCTGTCATGCTAGTAGCTTAACGTTGTCGCCAAGTAGTCTATTTGTAATCACAACCGAGGGATCTCAGGGAATGTCTTGGCTAGGTAATCACCAATTACAGACCCAGCTTTATATTGTTAAACTCTACTTCTGCTTAATGAAAAACGTGCCTAGGCATAACCGTGAAAAAAAATTCAGTGCCTGATGTAAATTTCGATCTAGCCATCGCTATCCAAACTAGTTGATGCTAACTAGACTCATGGAACCTTGTTGCAACAATTTTCAGATTTCAGCCGAAGTATGCATGCCACTAGGCAAGTAAAGATAACACTTCTCCTATATATTAGGTGCCTGATTTTTTTGTTGTTGTTCAGTTAACATATGTAGCTATATGGAAGAAAATTGAAGTTGATCGTATAAAATTGTTCCTAGAAAAATTAAAGAACCTGAAATATATAGCAGCTCTCTAAAAAGAATGTATATAGTGTGTGCACCATTCATATGCAAGTAAAAAGGAGGTACATTTTCATGAATAATATAAGAATCTCTAGCCGCGCATCCGTGTTCAATAACATGGACACTACAAATAGCTGTAAAGGAGTTTCAAGTACTATTCCTTCTTGGCACGTGACCGACACCCACTTATATATATGCTTACCTTCACTACACATTAACGTTATATATATACGTAAACATATTTAGGCCTCGTTCGTTTCCATCGGATTGGCCTGTTTCGAGGCCGTTCCGGCTGGATTGGAGAGGCCCGTTTTTAACCCAGGCATGAGCTCAAATGTGCGTTCGTTTCAGCCTGACCTGGAACCAAAACGGGCCTGGCTTGGATTCCCCCTCGCACAGCACGGCACGGATCTAATCCGCACCTCCTACCCTCCGGAACGAACTCAGGCCTGGAATGAGTGACACAAGTGGATCCACCGGTTCCAGGCCTAGATTGATTCAGGCCCAGGATTGGATCAGCTTGAAACGAACGAGGCCTTACATGTAACTTATGTTGTTACTACCCCTGAGAGAAATCTAAATCTATATTAATTATTTCATAAATCCTCTATACTTGATTATATCTGATACTTGGTGCTTGATGACGAATCATATCCATCTATCGAATTGAAGTAAGTGCTAAGATGAATTCAGGGAATCCAACAATGAGACTGCATGCCGGCGTTCGCCGAGAAGCTGTCGATAGATGAAGCGCTGGCAGCCGACGTCGACGACGACCCCGCCAAAATGGCTTCCATGAAGTCCATCACTGGAGCCATAGCCGGTTCGGGCATGAAAACGCCGGCGGCACACTTGGGTTCAAGAAACACCGGGATCAGGGCCCGCGCCGTGGCGCCTTCTTCCTGTTGTGGCACGAGATCGGCAGCTGGCGGCTTGCACTGGCTCGCGCCGCCGTCCGCCGGCGGGTAGGAGTCCGCCGCGCGGCCGCACTGCTTGACGAACTCCCCGTCGACGGCGGCGTACTGACCGAGATCGCCGCCGGCGCCGTGGACGCCGTGGCCTGGCAGGAAGAGCGGCTGGGAGCCGAAATCCGCCCACGCCGCGGGGTTGTTGTTGTGCAGCATGGGAGGAGGAGACTGCGTGACGCCCACCACTGCTTGAGCTGACGCGCTGTCCGCCCCGTTCAGCGGCGCGCATCCGGCGGCCGCGAGGCCCTGCCCTGCTCCATCCAGAATGTTGTAGTACAGGTCTGCAGCTAGCATTGCAGTGAAACCATGTTAGAATTGTGCTCCATCCGCCACACATGCTCGATTTGTGTCAGTCTGTGTTTCTTCAGAAAAACATCGGTGTCGGTTTCTCAGATTAACTTGTTCTGTCCAAAGAGGAAGCCGTGTTTTTTGACACAATAATAGAAGCCAAAGAATTTGACACCACAGTCCACATACAAAGCGAAGGGAGGAAGCAAGATGGTGGAGGAACTGCAAAATGTAGTACCGCACAGGATTTTACCTGCGGTGTGGGGGAAAGAAGGGACTTGTTATTACCGGGGTGGAGGTTGCCCACAGCCTGGGAGATGAGCTTCTTCTTGATGGTGGAGTTCCAGAAGTTCTTCACCTCGTTGTCCGTTCTACCAGGCAGGTGCTTGGCGATCTGGGCCCACCTGTAGCGCAGTGGCACACACATGCATTTAGCTACCTACTACATTTTCCATTTGCGTGGCCTTTCCTTTGTCCCAAGCAAGTGAACGCGTGCATTACTCGTATATGGGCAGTTGCATGCACGGATAAAGGAACTGCATCATGCAGGGAGAAAGCAGCAGGTTCACACGTATGCATAGCTGATTTGCGTGTAGCCTGTAGGATTGATTACCTGTTCCCAAGCACCCTGTGGAGCTCGACGATGAGGGCCTCCTCCTGGTGCGAGAAGCTTCCCCTCTTGAGGTCCGGCCTCAGGTAGTTGATCCACCGCAGCCTGCAGCTCTTGCCGCACCGCTGCAGCCCTGCATGAAAGCAAGTAGGCACAGAATGAAGCAAGTGCGATGAGAAGCACACGCTGAACTGCTTTTCTTCCTCTGCTAGCTACGGAGTATGAAACGACCACCAAACAAATGTATCAGAGCCTATACATGAACACCCGAGTGTGTGTAATATACCTGCTTGTCTCGGGACTGAGCTCCAGCAGCCATGGCCGTGCGTGGTGATGTACTTGATGAGCTTCTCGTCCTCCTCCGGCGACCACAGGCCCCGCCGGACCTTCTGCTTGTTGCAGCAGGAGTGGTGCCCCATCTAGCGCCCTGCCCTCGCTCGAACTGAAGGCTAGCTAGCTCGACCTCTTCTCACCGGCCTGCACTGCACACTGGAACGAAAACGAATTGGAGTGACAGAACCGCTTGTGAGCTCTAGCGGCGCATGGTTATAAAGAAGACGAGGGCCCTGATGGCGAGCAGTACTGCAGCCTGGCAAATGCATGCATGCATCCACCAGGCCGGGGCAGGCAGGGTAAAAGCGTGGGCAGGAAAAGTCGGCCCAAACCTGTGCATGCAGTTGGAGCCCTAAGCTTAGCTAGGCGTGTGAGCAGGCATGTTACGCACACACACTAGGTTGCCTCAAATGTGAGTGGCTCAACCGAGGACGACTTCATGGCTAAGGGAAGGGAGGGACCGAGGGAGCTGGACGGAGGAGGGAGGCCGGCCGGTGGTCGGAGGGCACTCCGGTAATTAATCTCAGCTCGCGCCGCGGCGTTTATTGGGACAAGACTTGTGGGACGGGGCTCAGCACCGATGCCTTGTTAGTTTTAGGAAACGCACCTGCCCATCCTGTATTCCTGTGCTGGGCGTGAGAGAGAGAGGCCGCGGGCGCATCTGATGCGCATGCATGCATGCGCGCGCGGTATGCGGGCGCTTTGCATGCGTGCGATCGCGAGAAATTTCACTGCTGCTTAATTTATTTGCCAGCACGGCCGTGTAACTTCTGCTTGCAATGCAACTTTCTTCACACTAGTAGTATACTAGTACTAGTACATGGCAGTGCAGCTACCATTTAGACTAGTATCAATTCGTAGAGGTAATGGTGACCGATGTGTGCGTTCTCATCTATCGCGTCTGTATTTGGATTCCGTGGAGAGCCCTAGATAGTGCAGGCATGCTTTAGCACATTTATTGCTCTTACTTACCATACCATCTGCTCGATCCTACAAGACTGAACCCGAACGAGCTAGGAAGGAGGCCCCTCTCCACCACCGCAGCCGTTCGATCATAATGCATGATCTGCATCACAAAGATCAGATGACTATGAGAATCAGGTATGTAGAATATTGGTGCCTACATATATATGAGTATATCCACGTATGTTGTATGTGTCCCGTAAAAAAAACGTTTCTTAATGCAGATTATGATGTTTCATATGTTGCATAGAAAATCATATGCACGTACGTTCCATGCTCGTTCCCTTTTGTTGACAAAGGAGACCACGTTTTCCGGTGACGTACTAGCTATAGTATTGCCGGAGACAAAAACAAGAAACAATAACTGCAAAGGTCATACATATATGCACGTACCGACGTACGTATCCGAGGACCTAATCGGGTAGCTTCCTCAAAAAGATTGTGTAGCAATTAAGTCGAGTAAGTAGGTGGCCTTCCGTACGTATTCGGCAAAGTTTCGTGGAAAATAATCAAAGATTAAACGCAGAGCTATATATGTGTATATGCACATATATGGAAGACGAGAATGTTGTGTGGTTGATCTTAATGATGTCGTGTTTGCAGCCACAGTTCTTGCATTGGTCCCTAGGGTGGCTCTTTTATGCATCGTTTCGTTCGAAAAATTAAGTACCTTAGTTAGTATCGGAAAGAAAAGTCATAGTATGAGCGAGTTTGCACAAGCACAACATAAAAACCTATACAAATCTGGTGATACGACTTCATGACGATGTTAATTAATCTGTTGCAGGACACACACACGTCCCTCAGCGTGCCATCACGCTTGACTGACTCGATCTCACTCAATCCATACCGAAGATGAAAAGCTAGCTGATTGACGCAGATCGAGGATGGCCGGGGGAGGAGTGGTTTTCCGGACCGGACAGGCCGGAACACCGTACCGAGCGCCTGCCGGTCCTGCAACAACGGACGGACGCGCGCACACACACATGCATGTATGCATGGGCCACGCAGATCGACTCTGTATCTGTATAGGAAACGCGACAACAACACGCGGAACGTAGTACGTTGATCTCCCCGGATCAAGATCAACCCAGCGAGGCGTGCACCACACGTCCGAACCCAACCCCATCCGGGTCTCATGTGCACGTCCCTCGCGCGCAATCAATGCGCGGGGCCCGCGCGACATGTCATGGCAAGTACGCGTACCATCGACCACTGCGCTCCTTCCATCTCCACTGCCGCGATCGAAAGGGCCGGGAGAACAATCCTCCTGTGTACCGCGTACGTACGTACACGTCTTTGTACCTAGCCCGGCCCTTACGTGCATGTGTGCCATGTCCTACAAAACAAAAGGCGTAACGAGAAAACAGAAAGCTGCACCGGCTCCTCACGCGCGTCCGTGAGTACTAAAGGGCAAAAGACGAGGCGATGTGATTCCCCAACTGCCCATCGATCGATTGTTTCAAGGGCAAGCCTCCCAGTCCCATCCCATGCACCGATCCTTCTTGCCTGTCAGCCCTGTGTCCGTGTGTGACTGTGTGTCCTGTGTCAGTGTGTACATGCATGTACACTCCGCTGCTACTCTCTCTCTAACACACACAAACAGAGGAAGGGTACTGTACACGCTGCTTATTTGGTGGTTACTTATTAGTCTCTAACAGTGCTATCTCCTATTCAAATTATAAATTGCTTTAACTTTTTTGGTTCATCCATTTTACTATATATATATTATACATGGATGCATAGCAAAATTGATGTATCAGAAAACCAAAGCGACTTATAACTTGGAACGGAAGGAGTATGTTTTATTGTATGACTTGCCTTGGAAGCACGCATGCAAAAGGAGCTAGAAACGATAACTGTACGTACTCACTCCCTCTATCCTAAATTATAAGGCATTCAAGAATCTTGGAGAGTCAAAAGATCTCAAATTTGACCAAATTTATATGATAAGATGATAATATTTATGACATCAATTAAGTATAATTAGATTCTTCATTAATTATATTTTCATAGTATACCTATTTGATGTTATAATTTTTTTTTTTAATTTTCTCTATAATTTTGGTCAAACTTAAGATGCTTTGACTCTCTAAGCTTAAAATGTCTTATAATTTAGAATGGAGGAAGTACGTGTGAGATACGAAGCAGCTTGATACGAGCCACGTAACAGAGGCTAGCAGCTAGGTATACATGCATATCCGGTACGTACGTAATCATAGCGCTCCTCCATCGAGTGACAAACAAACGTCCGGTCCTCAGAAACGGCAGTACGTAGAAACCGCTCCATGTGCAGAGAAAGTACCGTACCGGCGACGTAGCGAAGCTATGAAATGAACGCTGATAGCTACTATATACGCCCAATACAAAATACTAGTAAAAGTGCACATACGCATAGGCACATGAATATAACGTAGCTGTGTTATATGCATGGCAGCATGCCCGGGTGTACAACTTCAAGTGTGTGATTCACTCTACCTCGAGTTCCACGTACGCAGCGACGAAGCCAGGAATCGACGAAGCCAGGGCTGGCTTCCTCTTCTTCTTCCTCCAGCCCCTCCTTGCCTTCTTCTTCCTCCTCATGGCGGTAGCCCGGGCTAAGCCCGGGCTCCATGTAAATCATGGCCGTAAGGGGGGCTGGAGCACGGGTAGGCCCCCGCTGGCTTCGTCGCTGCACGTACGTACATCTGTGCTCGCGTGCCGTGCGGTTGGGGAGCTGACCATGCATGCAGGAAAAAGTTGTTCAGTGCTGGGACTCACTCGAACAACTAACTACTCAGGCCTTGTTTAGGTTCCAGAATTCACCCTAAATTTCACTATGCAAAAAGAAGATTCCCCATCACATCAAAATGCCGGCACATATATAAAGTACTAAATATAGATGAAATCAAAAACTAATTGCACAGTTTTGTTGTACTTTGCGAGACGAACATTTTAAGTCTAATTAATCAAGATTTGGAGAATTATTACAACAAAAAAAACAAAGTGCTACGGTGCTCGGGGATGGCACTGTGCCGAATCAGCCACCCCGAGTCGGATAACTAAACAAGGCCTCATATGCAACAACAAAGTCAACAAGTCAAGATGGATCGAGCGATCGATCGGGCGCCGGAGTCAACGGAGTTGATACCGAAAGATACCGCGCCGCGCCGCATAATTTCGTTTCTGCCGGCTGTCTATGGCTAGCCTCGCAGCAGCTTTTAATTTACATTTCTCCTATACTTATTAGTATAAGTATAAATTAGTATTTTTATAATTTGTTATTTATCTTTGTGTCATAATATAATAAATTTTGTCCTTGTCTTTCTATAGAAAATAATTATAAATTGTTAAATATATTTGTGCCAACACAAATCAGAGTTTGTTGGGTCTGTGGTTTTGTATAATGGGTTTTTTTATTCTTGATTCCGAAAATTGCAGGTTGCGTTTATAGAAATTGTAATAAACGAAATCTGCAATTTTAATATAAAATATATGCAATCCCACGGAATTGCAAAAGGCTTGTTGACTGGTTCCGTTACGACTCTCAGAAATCATGCAATGCAACCTGCTGCAGGAATGTCTCCCAAATGCTTTCGCTTCAAATCAGAACTTCCATTCAAATCCAGGCGTGCATGCCACTGTGCTTTCTGATTTTAACTTCCTCATGTCGTAGCAGTAGCACGGCGGTGAACCTTTTTGGAGGGAGAGCAGTGGAGCGCGACTTGTGGACTCTCGTCCTGTCAGCCGGCGGCCTGCAGGGACGTGCCCGGCGACCGCGAAACCCTCGCCTCGCCTCCGTGCCAACCTCACCCAGCCTCGCCGTCGGCCGGCCGGTTACGCGCCGGCCAAAAGCCAAACGAAACTCGCGGACAATGCCATGGATCTCGAGTCGTTTTCCGCCTTCCCGATCGGTTGACCATCCGAGAGCGGCACGGGTGGGTGGATCGCCATTTCCCGTCCCCCGTGCGCGCACGTCGCTTTTGAGGGGCCCAGGGACGTCGTCGCTGCCGTTAGCCGGCTACCCGGCGCCGGGAACAGGACAAGCCGAATCCCGTCGCCGATACCGCCGCTCGCGTCGCCACGCGGATGGCCATCTGGTCTGTTTCGTACCGCTCATAACCTGTCTAGAGGAGGGCTAATAATACAGGAAATTGCTGACTCTATGGATCCTTAACCTGTCTCTCAGTCCGCTTATATAATAGTTATATCTTCACAATTAATACATAGCTAACTTGTCTCTCTCATAGAGTTTCTTGGTTCTTGTGTCCAAGCCGACTATAAGTTTATAGCCTGCTTCTCCTCTCTCTCATTTCCTCTCTTATCCACCTTAGCATTTAGCCTGCTTACAACCTCTTATTATACTTGCTCTTATACATACCGTTCAAATATACAGCTTAAATTCTACAGTAGCAACGAAAAACCCAAAGCCACACGGTAATCTATTTAGAAAAAAATAGCTATTACATATAGAAAAATAGCTATTTTGAAGGAAAGTTTTTCAAATCGATAAGTTCTTCGTTGAGTTATGAAATAATAAGAACTCAAGAGAAATACATACGTCTGGATCCTCTTCATCATATATTTTATAGCAACCAACTAACCAAGAAATCTATAATTTTATATTATACTTTAGTGTTTAATTAATACAATTCAATGTTTTAGTAAACGCTAAACGGTAAACAGTCGGCCACCTATCGTTTAGCTATTATTCAGGCTAAACATTTTATTAACCGGGCTAAACGGCCAATTAAACAGACTAAATAGATAATTAAACGGAAACGGCATACCACTGTGTAGCATTTACACGGTGTTTAAATGAGCTAAATAGCCATTTAGACAAACAGTGATACAATTAAATATACAACTAACGCTCTATAAAGGATTGAAGATTAGTATAGAATTAGAGAAATAACGCCCAGAGGGGCTCTTGCTACCCTGCTCTTGGGCCTATGCGGCCGCGCGCCCATGTCGTTGCTGCCGCCTGTGCGGGAGCCACCACTCCTCTGGCAGTCGACGAAGGATTGGGATTTGCAAGTCTCAAGTCTCGGAACGGTGGATGCTTAGGGCGCCATCATGTAAGTGCATTCGCTCCCGTTGTGGGTTTTGAATAATTAATGACAATCAAATTAGGGACTAACATGTTTATCTAAGTGAATACGCAGGTGTTAGTCCGATGAAAGAATTTGAATGGACACATTTGGTGATGATAGCACCCTCAATTCCGTTGTTTGGAAAGCGTTCCCTCTCAAGTGGCTTGATTAGATTCTATATTTTGGCTTGAGTTATAGGAAACGCTGCACTATCAAGAGGGATACAAATTAGGCTATCTAGATGGGGAATTAGTGCTCAATATGTGTTTGTTTATGCGTTTGAGAGACACCTTTGCACTCACGGATACTTAGAGAGGTGTTTTATGCCTGGAAGCACCGGTAGTACCGCTAAACAACCGGTAGTACCGGTAGGCAAAAATCTCGCCAGTGGCAGTGCTTTAGTTCTGCGAGTTTTTGTTCTAGCGGTAGTACCGGAGGTTGACCGGTAGTACCGGTGAAAGTCCGGTAGTACCAGTAGGTTATTTTCTTGCAAAATCTCTAGTAGGTTGACTGTAATGGTTGGAATACTTGGGACCGGTAGTACTGGTGGGTACTCACCGGTAGTACCGGTACCGCTTCGAAGATAAGTGTATAAATAGCTCCCCCTTGATTTCTAACCATTACCTACGCCATTTACTCCTACCTACCTTCAGACAAACAGCTCTCCAGCATTGACTCACCCTCTCTCTCTTTCTCTTTGCTCCCAAATCCAATCCCTTGCAAGATTTGAGTAGAGAGAAGAGATTTGAGAGTGGAAAGCTTCGATTCGCATCTTGAGCACTTGGTTCCCTTCCTAGTTGGCTTGGTTTGTGTTTGTTACTCTTGGGTTCTTGGAACCCTGGCCGGCTAGGCGTTCTTCGTGGTTGCCCGTGTTGTTCTACTTGTGAGGGCACCCCGAAGTGTTTGTATCACCCTTGTATTCTTAGTGGAAATCTCGGGCTAACCTTTGTGGTTGCTTGAGGGAGGCAAGGAGGTGAAAGAGACTCCGACCTTAGTGGTCACCTCAACAACGAGGACGTAGGAACTCCTTTGTGGGGTTGCCGAACCTCGGGATAAATCGTGTGTCCCGCGTGCTTGTTGTTGTTGCTTGTGATTACTTGAGATATTACTTGTTCTTCGTGTTCTTCCTCTATCCTTATCTCTCTCATAGGTTGTGGGTGCCCGATCTACGATCTAGTGAAGGAACAAGCAAAAAGGGAGTTCATTAACTTCATCGACATCATCTTCGGAAGTGGGGTAAAACTCAGATCTGAAATCATAACTCGCAGATCTCTGATTTCGTAGTTTCAGTAGGGTACCGGTAGTACCGGTGGTTTGCGTCGGTAGTACCGGTGATCTCTCACCGGTAGTACCGGTCCAAACCAACCGGTAGTACCGGTAGGTATTTGACTTCCGCTTTGAGTTTTTGAGTTTCAGGTTTTTTAGATTCGCCTATTCACCCCCCTCTAGGCCTATTAAATCCTTTCACCTCAACAGCCAGCTTTTTGGCTACCTATTCTGATGTACACAGGAAAAAAACAGAGAGAGTAGTCACTAGCGATGAACAAATAACTAATCTATTTCACGTAGTCCAAAAACCTGAGAGAGAAATATATGAGTCCAATAATAAATAGAAAGATAAAAAAATATAAAACAGTTTTTGTCTTTTTGTCTCTCACCTCCACGTAAGCTGGCTACGTAGGTAGCACCATCGCGGACGCCCTTAGAGCAAGGCTAATAATACAGCCGGCTGTTTACTGTATGAATCCTTGTAGCTTACCTCTCAACCCACCCATACAGTTGTTCCGGTCTTCACTATTAATACATAACTCACTTATATGCCTCACAGAGTTTCTTGATTCCTGTGTCCAAGCTGACTATAAACTTATAGCCCGCTTTTTCTCTCTCTTCTTCCCTCCACCACCTCAACGTTTTGGCTGCTTGCAGCCCCTTATTATACTTGCTCTTACACTGGCAGACGACGGTCGTGAACTCACGGGTGACGACACAACCGAGTAGGGTCGCAAATGACGGTGTGGACGCGTAGCCGAGCGGGGCAGCGAGCGGCATGGCAAGTGTGGTGGGCGGCGGCGCGGGCTTAGCAGGATGAACTAGCGGGCGCCTGACAGAGGCAACGTGCAGCGGCGTGACTCGCTGTTTTGCTAGTTGGATCCTGCTGGGCTGAAATATTAACTGGGCTAAAAAATAACTAGGGTATACATGGCCCAAAATAAGTCAAAACTAGTCCAAAGATCGTGTTTTCAAGCTTTTCTAGTCACACTTTTTTCATCCACCCTCATTGTACTAGCGGTAATGCTGGAAAGCAGACGTCCGTGCCGCCGAACGCTTCCCTTGGTGGGTCTTGACGCCCGCCTGAATGGCCTAGGCCAACTCGAGTTGGAAAAAAACGATACTCTCTCCTCAACCGTCTTCATTCTAATCCATCCACCGCAACCGTGTCACTGCACCTGCACCACTGCAGCGTCCTGCACCACACGACCGCGTCGCCACGCCCGTACCGCCGCGATGTGCTCCCCCACACCCACATAGCCGCTGCTGCCTCACCGCGCGAGGCTGCACCTGCTCGATCGCCGCTATCGCCTCCACTGTGAGTGCCGCTCGCCGAGGGTAGCGCAACCACTCACCGAGGACCGCGCAGCCTGCCTGCCCGCTACCATCCTTCTTCTCCACCACGACCACACAACCGGATCCCGTTGTGCAGTGCTCCGTCCACTCGTCCACCATGTTTTGCTGAAAGCGCATGTTGCAAGAGTATGTTTCAAGTGTTTCAGATGTTTCAGAAGTATGTTGCAAGTGTTTCATATGGATGTTGTAGAAGTAAATCGGGATGTTACATATGTTGTAATGGCTCTATACACATATGTTGCAAGCGTCTGTTCCAAATGTTTCACCTGTTTTTTCAGAAGTGTGTTGCAAATGTGTGTATTTGTATGTTGCATATGTTTTCACACATATGTTGCAAGTGTTTTATTTGGATGTTGCATATGTTTTGCAATGCCTTTTCAAGTGTTTTTATGTTTTTTTGCAACTATTTCAGACGCATGATTCAAATGTTTCATCTGTCTTTAGACGTATGTTGCAAATGTTTCATCTCGATGTTTCAAAAGTAGATTCGATATTGCACATGTTGCAATGGCGTCGGTGGCTAGCGGACAACGACCTGCAGCAGGGCTTCGACTCCTACCATGTCCCTTTCTCATGCGGTGCGCCTCTTCCTCCCCTCTCCTCTCCCTCCCTTCCCTTCCCTTCCCTTTGAAAGGATCTGGTCGGCCTAGAGGGGGGTGAATAGGCGTACCTAAAAACCTGAAACTCAAACTCGAAGCGGAAGTTAAAAAAAACCAGGACCAGTACTACCAGTCTTGGGTGACCGGTACTATCACGGTGAGCTACCGGAAGTACCGGTGGCTCACTGCACAGCGAAATCAGAGATAAACGAGCTGAGATTTCAGATCTACGCTATACCACAGCCTTCTCAATGATGATGGAGATGATGTTGAGCTTCCCTTTTGTTGGTTCCTCACCAAGTTGTAGATCGACCACCCGCAACCTATGAAAGAGGTAGAGAGGAAGAACACGAAGAACAAATGGAGCCACAAGTAATCACGAACAACAACAAGCACGCGGGACACAAGATTTAGCCCAAGGTTCGGCAACCCCACAAAGGAGTTCCTACGTCCTCGTTGTTGAGGTGACCACTAAGGTCGGAGTCTCTTCCAACTCCTTGCCTCCCTCAAAGTAACCACAAAGGTCACTTGAGATTTCCACTAGAAAATCAGGGAAAATACAAACACTTCGGGGTGCCCTCACAAATAGAGCAACACAGGCAACCGAAGAACGCCTAGCCGGCTAGGGTTCCAAGAACCCAAGAGTAACAAACACAAATCAAACTGGCAAGACGAGGAATCAAGTGCTCAAGTCGCAAATCAAAGTTTCCACTCTTAAATCTTCTCTAGCTCAAATCTTGGATGGATTGAACCTAGGAGCAAGAGGGAAGAGAGAGAGAGAGAGGGTGAGTCAATGCTTGGGAGTTCTTTGCTCAGCAGGTGAACCGTTAGGAATGGGTGAGGTAACGGTTAGAAAGGTGGATTGGAGTATTTATACTCAGCTACACGATGGGGTACCAGTACCACCGGTGGCACTTCACCGGTACTACCGGTTCCTAGGGTTACGACCGTTGAGTCTTTCCTACAGACGCGCAGACTTGGGCGGAGAAATGACCTGCCGGTACTACCGGTCTTCCATCGGTACATCCGGTTGTCACCGGTACTACCGGTTGAGGACCGGTACTTCCGGTAGTTCATTTCCTCGCCAAACTCGGGCGACACAGCCGCGCAGGCAAACAGCCTACCGGTACTTCCGGTGGTGAACCACCGGTACTACCGGTGCTCCCTGGAACAGAAAAACACCTCTATGTGTTCATGAGTGCAAGGGTGTCTCTCAAGCGCATATACTAAAGCAACATGAGCACTTTAATCTCCGTCAAGCTAGTCTAATTTGCATCCCTCTTGATAGTGCGGCGTTTCCTATGACTCAAAACAAAATAAAATCTAGAGAAGCACTTGAGCCGAAACGCTTTCCATCAAAAACGAATTCAGAGTGCTATCATCACGGAACAACATCATTTTAATTCTTTCAATGGACTAACACCTGCATGTAAACTTAATTGAACATGTTAGTCCCTAATTTGATTGTCATTAATTATCCCAAAACCCACGACGGGGCCGAATGCACTTTCACCCTTCCCTTCCCTCTATTTCGCCACAGCAGTTCGAGCTCGCCGGCAAACAGAGGGGTGCATACGGCCTCACGTGTGGGCGAGCGGCGTGGGCGTGACGACTGACGAGTCATCCGGGCAACGTGAAATCCAAGTAGCCGCGGAGCACTACACGGAACAAGAGTGGGAAACAAAGCAGCCGCGAGCGTCCGGACGCGCACGTCCGTCTGGACGTCTAGGCGCTAGTAGTTCTCTTGTACTAGTCATAATTCTTCCAACCACCCTCATTGTATTAGAACGCAGACTCCCAAAACTGTCTTTTTTTCTCTATTCGTGTAGTTTCTCATGAAAATTGGGCCAAAAGACAAAATACGCAAAAACCGGAAAAATTATCTATCAGTTATGTTATTGCAATGGTGTTAAAGAAGTTACAATGGGCAAGCCTAGAAATTACGGGATTAATTAAGAGAAAATCCTACATTGTTGGAAGCTAGCTAGGGTGTAGTAGTATTTTGTGTTAGAGATAGTAGCATTTAAGCAAACCTAGTACACAACTATATAGAACTTGTGTAGGTTTTATAAGTGATTTTAGAGCCTATAATTTTGAAGTGGCCTAATTCACACCTCTCTTATGCTCTTATATATTAAGCGTCCCGGTCCTTACATTATCTTTTAACCCTCATCAGATGTGGAAAAGATTACATCCAAGCATGTTTTTGTACTGGAGAGAACAGCTTTATGAATATATAAACTGATAGATAGCAGTTCAACTACTTCAACATGAACCCGTTGATAATAATGGTACCACCAGCGAATTATACATTGACAGTTTGACACATTAACAAAGAAGACCTGCATAGCCTAACGTCAAAACAATCCTGATAGAATGCAACACCTGCAAAGCATCACTTAACTAGCAAAGCACTGACCAATAAACAGAAACACCCATCTTACAAAACCCAACATCAAACTCTCCATCACTCTTACTGTGGAGTTTAGCAGGAAACTCGGCATGCCGTACACCACCACCATCCTGGCCATTTTCGCCTTGCCAAGCCTTCACACCCAATGTCAGCTTTGCTTGGTCGTCAACTATCACGACACATCGTGCAAGTGGAATGCTGCCATCAGATCCAACTGTCACATTACAGTCACTGGAATTAAGTAGCGTTATCTTTTCTTCACCCATATATTCCATATGGGCAAAAAACTGTCCACGAAAATCACTCACTCGATCCTCCTGAGTGATGCATTTCAATGGTTGCCTCCAATGGCACTTTCAGATGCGAATATTTTAGGTCTATTGTGGTACGCTTAGTTGACACTATGCGGGTCTGGACCTGGCCAGCAGAACGGTTTGCACCGTAGCTATTGTTGTGGAAAAATTTAGCACTTAAAAGTTTTTCCTCTGACGGGCTGCTGCCAATGACTCTGAGCTCAACCTCAAACTCTGGAGCGTCAATCAATGCAATAGCACGGTTAGGACCTGTAAGCTCCAAGAAGGGATCCTGCGAGGTAAACAGGATAGGATTGAAAGCATGCAGCAGGAAGGTGTTTTGTGATAAAAAAAAAAAGCGCAGACTGCAACAAACTTAATTGCTAAAATAACTTGAAAATGACACACTGACTGACATATAACTAGCTAGAAGCACACTGAGAAAATGGATAACTGGAATAATCTTTGCATAAAGCTCTAAATATCTAACATGCGAATATTTATCATATTCTTCCAAAATGAAAGATTTAATGCAGTTTGTTTTATGGATATTGACTTCATGCAACCATCATTTGAAGAGCACGGAACTGTAGCCAGCCAAGGTGCGACTTCAACATCGTCCCGGGCGGTCTCCACGAGCGAGCCCCGCAGCGGCCGGTCGAGCTCGGCTTGGGTGGTGCAGAAGAGATCCGCCGTGGGCTGGCCTGGAGAGCTCCGTCGCGAGTGGCTGGACGTCCTTGGTGGGTGGAGCAGGCAGGCTGCTGGGCGGCTACATCCTCTGTGGTGCCACTTGCCAGAGCAGGCGGGGGCGGCCATGACGAGCGGAGCACGCAGGCTGTGCCGCAGCAGCTCCTGGGCGACCGAAGCAAAGCAGGAGACGACGGCCATGGCGTGCGAGGCACCGGCAGCAGCAGCAAGCCGGGTGGGCAGCGCTGATCCCCCACGGGCGGCACGACAGCAGAGTAGCAAACCACTAGGGCTCCTCCACTAGCGAGCCCTTGCCTCCGACGTGGTGGCGGGCGGGCGGGTCGGCAATGGCCGGGCGTTGACAGCGGAGATGGGCGTTGCGTGGATACGGGACCTCCCGAGTCCCGTGGAGAAGATAAGGCTGAGATTAAAAAAAAACTCCCGTGGAGAAGATAGTGTCAAAAGAAACGCAAAGGATGACAGGTGGGGCCAACTGAAGGTAAATATGCCCCATATATAACTTGAAGGTAAGTAAGCCCCACATTTTTTTTATCATAGTAGGCCCCACATTTAACTTGCAACTTAACGGTGTAAAAACAAGCAATATCATCCCTCGGTCCCGCCCTAAATAAGTGTCAGTATGGTTACCGATCAAACATTATTAAATTTAACTAGATTTATAGAAAATATTAACAACATTTGCATCTCTAAATAAGTTAATTATAAAAACAGATTCAACGATCTATTTAACGATAATAATTATATACTATAAAATATACTATAAATATTAATATTATATACTAATTTGTATCGATAAATGCAAAGATACAAGAACCGTGAGGAAGAGGTTAAAAACTGAGTGAAAATAAGTACCTGTTGTAGCGCACGGACATTTTTGCTAGTCACAGAATTTGCCTTGTGAATTACTTGGTTTGCCGATGACCATCACAGATTAAAGTATAATTCATGGCACACATGATGAACCATGATTCTTCTTCTTCTTCTTCTTCTTTTTTTTGAGAAAGAAAGATGAACCATGATTCTTGCCAGCTGAAATTTGATGTAAGCTGTATGCTATATTCAAATTTGCAGTTGATGGACAGGACAAGATAAGGTGAGAGAGTGACAGAGCAGAATAGCTCTAGCGATACATAGGCCTTGTTTAGTTGGGGGAGGCGAAAATTTTTAGGTGTCACATCGGATGTGTCGGAAGGATGTCGGGAGAGGTTTTCGGTACTAATAAAAAAACAAATTACAGAACCCGTCAGGAAACTGCGAGACGAATCTAAAGATACTAATTAAACTAATTAGGCTTAAAAGATTTGTATCGCGATTTCTCACTGATTGCTTCCAAGGGACCGACGAACCGAGACATCACCTTCAACCAATTCTTGCGGAAACTTTTCAGATTCGTGAGCCCCTTCTCCTCCTCCTCCTCATCTTCATCTTCATCTTGATCATCTACATCTTCAACGTGTGGCTTCTTCGTCACTGGCCCTTCCTCTGCTTGCTGCGCAACCATCTCATCTTCATCTTCAACGAGTGGCTTCTTCGTCACTGGCCCTTCCTCTCCTTGCTGCGCAGCCATCTCCTCTCCAGTGCCGTGATCGGTGATCCTGTTCCTCTGGGTAGCCGAGATCATTTTCTCCTTTTCTATTCGATATAGGCTCCATCGTCGCCTCCGCCTTTGCCGGCGAGATCCCTACCTTCTCAGTCTCTTCGGGTCTCAACTGGTGTCACGGCGCCGGAAGAACGACACGACGAACATCAAACACGTACGTACGTTGTGGCCACCTCTATGTACCTGTGTGTACGGGCGCTCTTATAGACGCCGTGTGCGTTGGGCAGTTAGAGCGCGGGCGCACGACGCGCACGTCTCGCCGCTCGACGGCCAGTTACCGTGGGCGTCAGGCAGTTGGAGCGCAGGATCGCATGTAGGAGGCAGCCCGCGCGAACGAGTGCGCGACGCGCACGTCTCGCCGCTCGACGGCCAGTTATCGGGCCGAGTCTCAATCTATCTAGATTATGTTTGTTGCTAATTGAAGAGTCAGACAGTTTGTTTAGGGACAAACTCTCTCCGTTGAATTATAAGTCGCTTTGACTTTTGTTGTTCATCATATCATATTTACATACATAGCAAAATGGATAAGCGACTTATAATTTAGAACGGAAGGAGTATTATATAAAGGATATGCCAATCAAAGAATAGATCCATCAGTTCTGTAGTCATGCCATACGATGTTAACTCAGTACCACCGTCCACACGGTGGATAAAATGTACACTCGAAATTCAAAAGGTAAATGAATGAGGAAAATCAGAATGAAAGAATATGTCAGGTAGCTATAGCTATTACGTGACACAATTAGTAGTACTAGGTAACAGAGTTGCGGGCGAGGCTGCTTCATTCTGTTGCAAGCTTCATACGGTATTTCCAAGCCTCGGAAGCAATACTTGTTCTGCTAGCCGGAGAATAGAGCGACCAAAATTTCAAGCAGGGCCATGCCCAGACCTTTTCTTCTCTCTTGGAGGTATCTTCAGCAAATGCTTCATGGTGTCATATGCGGTGAAACCAATGGCCACTGAGGGCACCACCTACAAAACGATCCATGTTTTTAACATTACACATAAAAACATGACAATCATAGTACACATCTGAATACAAGTAAAGGCAGTATTCAACAAGTAAAACAGTTAGTCAGATGCATATATGGTAAACAGAAATCATCAAGATAGAGCATGCTCTTCAATAGGGAGAATCCAGTCAATTCAAATTTAACAAGACCAATTTGCCTATAAGAAAAATCACAAACTAAGAACAAGAACCTGGGGTTACTAATAAAAGGTCCAAGTTCCAGATAAGGTTACAGTTACAGAGGATTCCTGGCCAAGGGTTCTAAAGAGCACATCAAGCACCAAAAAGAAAGGTACAAATTGATAAACTTTCAACAAAATAAGAAGCCACTTGTCTAATTTTGTTTTCCATCACAGATGTCGAATGTTATGTCTTATAAATTCAGGCAGAAAGAAAAAAAAATATGCATCTGTACTTCACAAGAAAATTACAAAACTTGGGACAATTCTAACCACGAATGCAGGACGTTCAGACACTGTTATAGTGGGACAGTTGCAGTAGGTTTTGTTCACTGTGTTTGGGAACTAAATAGCCGAAAAAAATGTGCCTGTGCCACTTGGCATAGAACTAAACACCTAAGCATGCCAACTCTAATGAGTTCAACCGAAATGACAACGATGATCTTCATAAATACCTTGATGTAATTGAGGCTCAAGCCAGCAAATAATTGTTTCCAACCCTGTGTTTGTTTAATGGACATAAGACCCTGGAATGTGCCCGTTATTCGTGGCCCACCATGTTCATGTTGTTGCTGACTCTGAACCTACAACAAGGGGAGCAAACACACACACAAAAAAAAGTCAGAATGATAAAGTGACAATCAAGAACATCAGTCTTCTTACGATGATAATAGTAAACAGAGACTGCAAATATGATACCTGCATCTGCCTCCTGACAACATCTAATGGATAAGTAAGAGTCTGTCCAAATAAACCAGCAGCAGCACCACATGACAGCTTCAATGTTACCGAACTTTTGTAATCTTCTGGTACATGTGCCTTCAGTCCTTCATATATGTAGAACTTAAGACCAGCATAAGGAAGTATCCCCATGAGCGTTGGACCTGATGAAGAATAGTTCAGATTTAAGCCCCGACTCTGAACAGTATAACTACATCAACAAGTAATAAATTCATCCAGACATAACTAAAAATGTTGTGCCTGAATCTAAACTGCTTGTAGCGCCTAGTGAGCTGACTAGAGATTTCCAAGTGCTTGAACAATTAATGATAATACGGCATATGAAGGGAATAACCATACCTACACCTCGGTAAAGAGCCCGCGCTCCACCTTCTGAGTAAACACCTCTAAAGACATCAATTATTCCTCCATATGCTGGCTGAGGACTTCCCCTTTTCAAAGCTCTGCTGAGTTGGTCTGAACTATTGACCTATGACGAAAGATAAACATCAACTATTCAGCCCTGGAAGCTACTCTGGCTTTGATGTGTGAATTTCAAATAGAAATTTTTGAAGACTTGAATTTTGGAACAAGCACTTTTAAGCATTTTGATGTAGAAGATAACCTAACAGGGTGGTGGGTACCAGCAAGAAATTTTCAGTTATCCACCAATTTGGCCAAAAGAACTACAGTTACTGCTAGTTACATGAACCCCACATGGTAACAAGATAGGTAGAAAGGTTATTCGTGTGGTAAGGATGTAAATACTACTCCCTTTGTTTGACAAATAAATATTACTGATTTCCTGTCTACAGATCTCCAGAGAGAAAAACGAGCAACACTTTTTCTTAAAAAGTGAGAAAAATAAGGAATGTCAGAAATAATCTTCATTTGATCAATTCAAATGCTCATATAAACATTGATTATGATGAAATGTAATTGTTAGAGATCCAAACTTTGTTGATCGAACAATTTATTGATCACTGTTATTATTTATGAAGCAACTTATCTTAAACATTATATCCTTGATTGAAGAAGTATAGATGTTCAAGTAAAGATTTAGTAATCCAGAATGACAAAAGGAAGGTGATGAAGGACTTGAGATCGTAAAGACAAAATTACTAGTGCAAAAGGAAAAACCTGGAAGGCAAGCTTAGTCCGGGCCAAATCCAGGGGATAAGTACACAATACAGCAGTTCCCCCTGATGCTGAACCAGCTAAAAGATCTACTAAAGGCCCTGTTCCCAGTGAGGGGCAGTTATTCAAAATCCAACACCGGTACCGCTCATATGCCATGTAATGTAATGCAGCATAAGGAACAATTCTCAGCACACTGGCACCATTTCCTCTGACGGTAGCATCAAAACAAGGTTAGTAAGTAATATTATATCCTAATCTTGATGATTCAGTCTAAATAATGCAATATTCAAATTGCTACGTACTTGTAGAACCCCATGACTCCATCAAGTTGTCTCAGTTTCTTCAATGATTTGAGAACTCCAAGAGACCCAAACTCATTTGTTCTGGTCTACATAAGCAGAATAAATTTGAATGAGAATTAGCATGCATTAATCTCAAAATAGCATCAGACGTGATGTACAGAATTAATCAGGCAGTTGGATAGCTTTTGTAACATGTAGCATCTACAAGACAAGGCAAGCAGAATTTTGACTGAACACTGTCAACGCCCTAAAATGAAGCCTGGTATACCTAGGAAAAAGCAGGATGGAATCAATATCATCAAGTTCTTACACAGAAAGATCATTGTAATTCTACACAGAAACTTGCAGTCACAATTTTGCATCGCAAAACATGTGGGTAGTTTCAACTAAGAAAAACACTTCTTTCTCAAAGACTGCTGAGTGACAGGACAAAAGATCATTTCGCTATGAATCTTGGACATTGCATCCTGAACCAAATCTTGTCTATGGCTGCTCACATTTAACCACTACTCCGACATCGATAAACTCGTTTCAATTGCAGACATGGCGAGAGAGGATCCGTAGGCCCCCGCAAATCAGGAGATTTTATCTGTCAATCGATATGCCTACATTGCAACGTATTATCGACACGCAGGTCTACCCATGGGACGAACGAGAGGACCCCCACGAACCTGCAGCAATATCTTGACGCGCTCCAGCGGCGCGATGGCGGTCTTGGAGAAGGCGCCGGCCACGCCGCCGGCGATCATCTCCTTGGCAAAGACGGGCATGAGGTCGAGCGCGCAGAGGTCGACCCGGGCCGCCGCCACGGCCGCCGAGCCCTGCGAAGGGGTCCCCATCCCGCCGCCGCGCTCCTCTCATCCAAATCGAACACCCCCCGCGCGGGAATCCGTGGAAGTCCGAAGGGATCCCACCAGGCCGGGCGCGCCACGCGGCCGGCGGCCAGTCACCCCGCCGCCCCAACCGCCGACGAATTTGACCGCGGCAACGGGCGACGGGGGGCCTGCGCGGGGCGGCTTGCGGGTTTCTCTTTTCTTGTGCGGATTTTCCTCCCGAGGGCAGGGAGGGCGGCGGGCGGCCACGGAGGGGGTGGAGAATATGCCGCGGGGGGATCTTCGTTCTCGATAAAAAGACCAAATTGCCACAGAAGCATGAGACTGCCGCGACCGACTCACTTTAGGCCTACCCAACGCAATACGGCGGAGCACTTAGGGCACTCAGAATGCAGATTTTATCACAGAGTCTAAAGCTATTTATTACCTTGAATATTGTGGATTTAGAGTCTAAATAAGACTTAAAGTCTTGTTTTTTTCTCCCTCTTTCTTCAATAAATATGTTGCCACATCAGCGAAATACCATAAATAAGGTGTAATAAATAGTCTTAAACTCTATGATAGAGTCTTGCATTGTGAGTGCCCTTACTCCACGCGCGTGCGCGCTCGGAGGAATCGTGACGCACGCGCGCCGTGACGGGTACGGACGCGCGCCCGCGCATATAGGAAATCAGCGCAAGGTTTTTTCTTTCTCCTTTCTCCTGTCCAGTTTCATTTGGCCGGCCAATTAACTTTTCTCTGGTCTAAATTCTGTATTATTGGGCTAATTCTAGATTCAATAAGCTTTTTATTTTCTCTTTCGGGACAGCAGGGTCGTGGATGATGAAAAAGGCGGGGGGATAGTTTCAAATCTAAACAAATATAAAAGTATTATTTTCAGAATTCATATATCTTATTTTCCATAATATTTTATATGGGATTAATAATTCGGCCCGTACATAAGAAAATAAAAACTTGGTCATTGAGTTTTAAAAAATCCAAGAAAAATGAGTACATCGAATTTATCAAAGATGCAAAAATAGCTAAAAATAAAAGGCACATGTGAGTTCTGTTCTTCGGTACAAAAAAATTGCCACAAATATCCTGAAATAAAGACAAAAAAGATAAACAGATTAAAAAAATACGTAAACTTATAAAATTCATAATAGGTTTAAAACTTTGAACTAGCACATTATGAACTTTGAATTGCTAGGCTCAAAAACTTTACACTAAGAATTTATAAAACCTTAATAATGCTAGGTTGAGAACTTTGAACTCATAATTAATAAACTTTTAACTACCATATCAGAAGTTAAAAAAAATACTAGTACAAAAACTTTAAGTTAGAACATTATAAACTTTGTGGTGCCAGGTTCAAAACTTTACACTTAAAAATTTAGAAAGTTTGAGCTATCAAATTACAAACTTTGTAATTCTAGATTTCAATACTTTTGATTAACACAATGCATACTTTGTATTGTTAGTTTTAAAAATCTTTGCACCTAGAATTTATATTTTTTAAAACCATGGCACTACAAACTGTGTAGTGCTAGCTACAAAACTTATGCTCTGAATTTATAAAACTTTGAAATATCCAATAACAAACTTTGTATTGCTAGGTTGAAAAACTTTAGACTATCACATTAAAAACTTTATAATCCTAGGTTAAGAACTTTAAACAAAGAATTTATAAACTTTGAACTACCGCATTACAAATTTTCTATCACTAGGTTCAAAACTTTGAACTATCAAATTACAACCTTTACTTTATAGTGCTGGGTTCAAAACTTTACACTCAGAATCATGAACTTTGAGTTTATGACATTACAAACTTTGTACTGCTATAGTTTCAAACTTTACACCATCACATGATGAAATTTGTAGCCCAAGCTTCAAAACTTTGCACACAGAATTAGTAAAAAACTTTAGACTTTGATATTACAGAATTTGTACTCCTAGGTTGAAAAACTTTGAACTAACACACTATATTGTAAAAAAGGTTTGTAGTACTAGCTACAAAACTTTGTACTATGAATTTATAAAAACTTTGAACTATCCAATAACAATCTTTGTATCTCTAAGTTGAAAACTTTAAACTATCTCATTAAAAACTTTATAACCCCTAGCTTAAGAACTTTAAACAAAAAAACTATAAAATTTTAACTAGCACATTACAAAACTTTCTATCACTAGGTTCAAAACTTTCAACTATCAAATTACAAACTTTGCTTTGTAATGCTAGATTCAAAACTTTACACTCAAAATCATAAAACTTTGAATTTATCACATTAGAAACTTTTGTACAGCTCTAGTTTCAAAGTTTGTACTATCACATTATCAACTTTGTAGCAAAAGCTTCAAAACTTTACATACAGGGTGATATCTTACTGGAATTCTGTGAGGGTACTTCTTCCTGATCCGGTTAGCCTCATACTGTCTCTTCTCTGTAACACAAAGCATGACAGATTAAGTGTTCAATTGTGTAACCTGAATAAAAAGCTAAATTGCCTTGCAGGGAAATGATGGAACACATGCCATATCTGACTAAGAACATGTTGAAAATCATAGCTGGGACATAGAATTGTCTTTCTGCAAAGAGAACTTTATAGAATCATCAAATGTTTTCAAGCACAAAATTTATCTTAACTCCTTATATAAGGAAAAGAAAAAAAAACTACTATCATCCAGGTCAAGTAGGGCACACATATCAATCAATTGACTGTTACCCACTCAACCAACTCATATAAATTCAACAATAAAAGATAACAACAACTTAGGGCAAAAAGAATAAAATCATATCACCCCTGTAACTTATCAATGGCATGACCACATTATTGACCATCAGCAAAGCTTTGATCCTCCAGATGAGGAACCATTTCAGAAAATGTTGACCATCAGCAAAGCTTTCTGAGTCAAAAAATGTATTATGTGATTCATAGAAATTAGTAATTATTAAATAAATTAAATCTCAAACATTTGATCCTCCAGATGAGGAACCATTTTAGAAATCTCACACGACAAACCCAATGATCGTTTTGGATTTTCATATTGACAAGCCACATGTATCATGTACAACTACTAAATATCCCTGTCAAACACAAAACTGAATGGCGAGAATATAAGTCAAACTAAATATCCAACACTAAGTCAAGTCACACAATACAGACCCCAAACTTGCTCACTCGAGCACACAGCATGCAGGCTTATAATAATATATGTTACCTTGCTGAAAGCCTTCAGTGGGTACCCTCCTCCAAGCCTTGGATCTCTTGAATTAAGTTAAAAAAATCAGAATGTCAACTAGTCATCGAAAATCACACTATCTTCTTTATTTAATTACTTCACATGCAGTAGGCCGTACTGAAATAGATCCACTCTAGTCACTCCCCAACCAAACAAGCAACAGGCTCAAAAAGAGTAGCATAGTCTAACTGTCATGGACACCACACACAGCTAAGCCAAACAATACACCCCCTATGGTGTTGATGCAGAGAAGCCACAGGCAGACAATAGGCGCGAAGAGAAATCCGACCCTACGTGTGTCGAAGTGCTGCAAGACGAAAAAGCCTACTAGGATCACACATGTTACTGTTAGCAAAACAACTAAAAATCAACAAAAATAATCCACATTTCAAAGACAAAACAGAGTGGTCACAATCCATGCAGCAATCAGACCTTAGCAAGCAGGAACCACATTGTTTGAAAAAAAACAGAAGCACGGGTCTTAACTTCGGTGAGATTTCCCAGCACGCTTTGGGAACATGAATGCCAAAACCAGAAAGTTGTAGATTATCCAATCTGACTGAAGCAGATACTCCTACACCACTTAAGGATGCACTGCAATAGACAGAATCATTCTTCTCCGTCAGGAATTCAAACTCAGAGCATTCAACAGACAATTTATTCTTCTTCCAAGTCCGTTGTCCTCAGTACAAAGACATGGGAGTCATCAAGGTATCGAACTTGTATAATGACATTGTCAAACCGCACCTGACCACAGTTCAGAAGCACAGTTGAAAACAGTCTCAAGCTAACTTATCCTCCAGGAAGTTAACTACACCTTCAGTCATCTCATGCAACATTTCACCCTAACAAGTAGAACAGGAGGCGAAACTTTTTGTCGGTGTTTAAGCAAAGCATCGAAATAACTTGACTACAAGTACATGCGTCTAACATGCAAGTACCTAAGGGTCCAATGATGCCAGCACTCGCTTCTTCTCCTTAGATAACTCCATGTAGTATGGCCGCTGCTTCCTCGGTGCAGGCTCCCTTCAGAATAGACACCATTGACGCGTCAGTCTCTTAGTTAAGCAATCAATCTCACAAAGACACGATAAGAGATACTCCATTATAGAATAATGCCACAGTGGTTCGGGTGCACAGCAGAAGCGCGGCCACTGCTCCAGGCGGCACGAACGCAGGGGTCGGCAATCGTACCCTAGTGTGAGCGAGACGTCCACGCCGCGCACGACGGCGTCGATCGCGTGTGCAGCCCAAGGCTAGGCGGCGAGCTCGACCTCGGCAGCGGCGGCGCGGTCGAACATGGCGGGCCAGGACGGAGACTGCCCGGCCCCGGAGGCGGCGTTGAGCGCGGCGACGCCGAGCTAGAGCCCACACGTGAAAGCTCAATTCCAAACCACAAGCAGGAAGTTACCCGCATCACATCGATTTGCATTCCCCACCCAACATCGATGGTTAGGATGAACCCTATCAACCAGTGGATCGATCCCCTTTCACCTAGCCCACAAATCGAGGAAAACCAGAGGACGAAGGGATGGCGGACGGGGCAGCGGCGCCTACCTGGAAGAGCTGGAGTCGTTGGAGGAGGTCGCCGGTGATGACGTCGACGTCCTCACAGCGGCGTGGCTGGTAGTCGTGACGCAGTAGGGTTTGGATCCTTCTTCCCAGTCCCCACTGCAGCTGCTGGATCTCGATGGCTCGGCGGACTCGCCGGGGCCCCTCGCTCCTCGGTCCTCGGCTCACTCGAATCAGCCTCCACCACCTCCGCCTCCGACTCGAATCGAGGTCACGTCGCCGAATCTACCCCAAAATCGAGGCCTCGCCGGTGATGAATCCGCCGCAAATCGAGGCCTCACCGACGATGTCGGACTCGCACCGGCATCGATGGGAGAGGAGATCAGCTGGTGCTGCCCCCAAATCGATGCCTTACTGGTGTCGCCGCTCTCTTCCACCTCCGCCTCGAAGGAGACCAAGCGAACACGGTGAGTGGGGAGGAAGGGGAAAAGAACAGAGTGCGACAAAAAAATGACAGGAATGGAAAGAAATTGGACGCAAGTAGACATGGAAGCAATAAAAAGAAGGCATGCGTCGCTAACAGGGTGAACGCGCGCGCATCATATAAGATTTGTCCAATACGGTGACGTGCTGCCCCGGAACTCCACGTCGGCGTTAAGCTTCCAAGTCACACAGGCTAGTGAGCATGCTGCTCCAGACTCCACGTCGGCGTTGAGCTTCCAAGTCACACGGGCTAGTGGTCCCGCAGATGCTCAGGGCAAAAACAATGTTTATGACAAAAACAGCATTAAGGTAGAGCCATGCATAAAAAACAAGCTTTTGTTATTTCCTTGTACACAATGGTACATGCATTAAGATGGGTCATGTTTCAGTAAAAAGAATCTAAGAGCAGCCACAGTGTTACCGAGATTTCAAACATCTTGTCACTGACACAGAGCATCGATGCTTGAACTTGTTATTTCTTGCAATGTAGCAGCGATGCATAAAACATTTCGGACTGGTATCTCTATCCATAAAAGGATGTAATTCTAGGTGTATTCTTAGTTATCGTGTTTAAAGTTTGATAAAAAGGTATTAAAAACTATTAAAATTTATGACACAAAAAAGTAGTATAAAAGTATATCTTATGAAAAATCTAATGATACTTATTTGATATTATAATTGTTGTCTTTTCTATTTGTAGTTAGTCAAGCTTAAGATACTTTAATTTGGTACCCATTAGAATTGCATTTTTTTTGGATGGATGGAGTATAGAAAGGTACTATTTTTTCCATTTTAAATCATAAGAAGTTTTGCATTTTCTAGATTCATAGCTTTTGCTATGTATTTAGATATACACTATATCTAGATACGTAAAAGCATGTATCTAGAAAAAGTCACAACGTCTTATAATTTGGAGTTGTGGGAGTAACATCTATGATACAAAATAAAACCATGTTAATATTATTCAACATAAACTTGATCAAAGTTAAGCTATTTTGATTTGCACAAATCCTAGAGTTGCATTCTTTTGAGGACAGAGGAAGTACGTCAGTTCTTGTCCAGATCTTCTAACAAAAATGAGAATGGGATAGAAAAATGCAAATGAAACCCAAACATTCAAATTCTAGAATGAAATTCTAGAATCCAACTATCTACCCCAAATATACTATTTGGAGATTTTTATTATGCAAAAACAATAATTATTATAAGAATGGGATCCAAATTTCTTTTAACTCGGAATCTAGATTCTATACATTCACTATCTAGAATCCAAATTTTCACTATAAGAGAATTAGATCCAAACAGGTCCTTAATAAGAAAACATTGAAAAATCATCCTAAGGAACTGGTCTTAGTGAGGCACAGGCTATTAACTATGCTCAAACGTTACAGCATAGAAACTACAATTAATATTTTTTTTAAAACAAAAACATTAACAATTACCTTTTTGGTTTCAAAATAATTATTAAAGATAAATTCCGCTGCTTTTGCTTCATTTGTGCAGCTTCTTAGGGAAATGCTCTTTTGACTGCTCTACCAAATAGGGCCCTACTCAAATGAGCCATGCTGCGCATACTGACATAATTCCTCCATAAAAAAGAATAAAAATATCACTTACCGAGGAGTCGAATAACCCAACATTTTAATCAAATATTTATAATGAAGTACTCTCACCGTCATAAAATAAGTGTTCATCTCGTTTCTTGAGGAGTCAAACTCTTTTAAATTTGACTAAATATAAAAAAATAATATCAATATCTATATATCAAAATAAGTTTATTATTAAAATATATGTCAAGATCAATCTAATGATATTTCTTATGCATTTTAAATGTTATTAGTACATTTTTTGTGTATATTTAGTGAAACTTAAAAAGATTTGACTTCTTAGAAAAGGAATTGAAAGATGTACTTATTTTCAGATGGTGGGAGTACTAATATTTATGATACACGATAAATATTAATCATAGAATATATTTTTAATTGTTTATAATAAATCTATTTAAAGATAGAAATATTATACTATTTTAGATAAATCTAATTAAACTTGAGATTATTTGACTCTTCGCGTGACTCCCTTTTTTAAAACTCGGAAAGCTTGTTTCAATTAGATTCGAGCTCCAAGCAAATTTTCGGAGACAAAACTGGTAACAAAGGAGGGGACTTGGCTCATAAATGCAGTCGAGCGAGAGCTAACCACGCTCGCCCCATACACTGCAAGACAATCAGCCACCTTGTTGTAATTTCTCGGACAATGCCGAATGCTACAATAATCAAATGAAGCTCTGATAAGATCTTTAATTTGCTTGAAAAGGCTCCCATCCACACTCTGATCAAGCTCAACTAAAGTGAGACCCCTTACAAGCTCAGTTGCATCAGTCTCCAAAATGATTCTTGTCATTCACAATTGATAACTCTTTCCAAATTGTACAGAGCTGCCGGCGCTTCAACTTGAATTGGACTTGCCACTCTTGAGGTTGCCGCACCCTCCTTCCAGAAAAATGACCATTATTATCTCCTGCAACCAAGTCCCATCCACCTTGGTTTGAAATAGTTTAAAAGGCACATCAATGTTAATCTTGTAGTATGTTTTCCGACAGGGTTCCCAATTTCTTTGCTTTCGCTCTTATCTTGACTTCCCCTTCTTCCCAAATTCTGAAGCATACTATGCAGTACTCTCGCCATCTAAGGACCTGTTTGGAACGAAGGAATCGAAAACGCAGGAATAAGAAAAAAAAAACACAGGAAAGGAAGGTAAGCAAAGTGGCAAAACAATGGAAAGAAAAACTGTAGGAAAAAAATAGGAAGAGACGTTTGGAACATAGGAATTTGTAACACAGGAGTTGCAAAGCATATGATTGATCAAAAGACACTTAGCACATACTCCCTCCGTCTCATTGAAAGTGTTGTTTTTGACTTTTAGACTTGTTGTTTGACCGTTCATCTTATTCAATTTTTATGCAAATAATAAAGTAAATAAATCATAATAAAATAAATAATATTTATACAAAATTTTTGAATAAGACGAATGGTAAAACAAGAAGTATAAAAGTTAAAAACGACACTTTCAATGAGACGGAGGAAGTAATGACATACAAATTTGTAACACATGCATTTGTTTTATTCTTAGGTCATGTTTAGTTCCCAAAAATTTTCAAGATTCCCTGTCACATCGAATGTTTGGACACATGCATGGATCATTAAATGTAGACGAAAAAAAAACTAATTACACAGTTTAGTAGAAAACCACGGGACGAATCTTTTGAGCCTAATTAGTTCATGATTGGACACTAATTGATAAATACAAACAAAAATGCTATAGTAGGCAAAGCCAAAAATTTTCACGAACTAAACACTCCCTTACTTTAAAGAGTATGACCTGCTATCCGTAAGTTATATGGCTGCATACGTCAGTGAGAGCAAAGCTAGCATTGCATGGTGACACGGCTTGGCTAATCATTTGTCCCCCAGCTGTGTTAGCGCCTTAACGGCAGCATGCTGCCTCGGACTTCCGCGAAGAGCAGAAAACCAGAGCATGGAGTGGATTTTTTTCATTCCTGTGAAAACATGAAGGGACTATATTTCATAGGAAAGGGAGAGGTGTTTTCCTGTGTTCCAAATAGCATGATCGCTTCCCTTTCCTTTGTTTTTATAATTTCCTTTGAATCTCCTACAAAAATCCTGTGATCCAAATAGCCCCTAAAAAAAATGCAATTGTGGTATTGTCAATTAATTGAGCTCAAGTTTGACCAAATTTATAATAAATAATATTAGCATTTACTACGTCTCTAAATAAATTTATTATAAAAATATATTCCATAACTAATTTGATGAAACTTACTCCCTCCGTCCCTAAATATCTGTCGTCGTTGGTGTGTGCGCGCCACAAGTTTAACTTGATTTGTAGAAAATACGTGCAACATTTGTATCTCCAAATAAATTTATTAAAAAATTAGATTCAAAGATCTTTCCAATGATACTAATTATGTACCATAAATATTAATATTTTTTAATATATATTTAGTCAAAGTTGTTTCTCGAAAAGCGAAAACAACAGATATTTAGGAATAGAGAGAGTATTTTATATAAAAATAAATATTTTCATATAAATTTAGTTACTCTTGAAAATCTGACTCAAACGAGCCGGACCAGGCTCACCGGCCCGTGCCTCGAATAAAAAGACGGGTAATCAATAGCGCGTCTTTCTCGAAGCCCAACGCAGCGCGTGAGCTGCAAAACTCGCCTTTTCGACTGCGCGCGCCTGCACCGTTGCTCCCCCTCCCTGACTCCCTCCACTTCGCCCTTGTTTAGATCCGGAATTGGGGGCTTTCGGATTGCTACAGTGCACATTAAATGTGCACGGTAGCAATTCGTTTGTATTTAGTAAAAATTGTCCAAACTTTGACTAATTATGCTCAAAATGTTCGTCTCGCAAAGTACAACAAAATTCCAAACTTTGACTAATTATGCTCAAAATGTTCGTCTCGCAAAGTACAACAAAACTGTGCAATTAGTTTTTAATTTCATCTATATTTACTACTCCATGCATGTGCCGGTATTTTGATGTGATGTGAATCTTCTTTTTGCATAGTGGAATTTGGGGTTGAAATTGAGAACTAAGGGTGTGTTTAGTTGGTGAAAAGTGGGTGAAAAGTTCCTGTAGCATTTTTCGTTGTTATTTGACAAATATTATCCAACCATGAAGTAACTAAGCTCAAAAGATTCATCTCGACATTTACAGACAAACTGTGCAATTAGTTATTTTTTTACCTACATTTAATACTCCATGCATGCGTCCAAATATTTGATGTGATGGGTGGAAGAGGAAATATTTTGGGTTTGCATGGGAAGACAAGGCCTTCCTTGAAAGTCTGACAGGGTGGGACCCGGAGCTCGCTTGGCCGTGGCTTTCCCCGGCTTGGGGCCGGTTTAGTTCCCAGAAAATTTTGCAAAATTTCTCAGATTCTCCGTCACATCGAATCTTTAACCATGAAGCATTAAATATAGATAAAAAATAAAACTAATTACACAGTTTAGACGAAATGGACGAGACGAATCTTTTAAGCCTAATTAGACTATGATTGGACACTAATTGTCAAATAACAACGAAACGTGCTACAGGGTCATTTTGCAAAAAAATTTGCAACTGAACCAGCCTTGGTGATCGATCGTGCCGGTTTCAAAATTTGAACCGCGCCCGAAGTCCCGAACGGCTCTCCCGGGACTCGAAACCGAAGCACGCACAACGGCCAAGGCACGCCGCCAAGCCTCACGTATCCCACGACCTCCCCATTTGGCCGTTTCGCCTCGTCGTCGTGGGAGCAGTGCACGCTCTTCGCAGGAGGGAGAGAGGGAGGAGAAATTTGGGGGTTTTCGCGTTGCGTCGTGGATGGGGCCGTCGGGCAAGTGGATCCGGACGCTGGTGGGGCTCCGGCCGGCAGCAGAGAGGGAGAGGCCCGGCGCCGCGGGGAAGGGGCGGAAGTGGAGCCGGCTGTGGCGGAGCTCGTCCTCGCAGCGGGGGAGCAGCGCGCCGCCGTCGGAGGCGCCGTCCGAGGCGTCGTCCACTGCCGACGCGCTCAGCAGCTCTGTCGTCGCGGCCGTCGTGCGCGCGCAGCCCAGGGACTTCCGCGTCATCAGGCAGGAGTGGGCTGCCGTCCGCATCCAGTCCGCCTTCCGCGCATTCCTGGTAGGCTTACCCGCCGCCACCGCCAGCGTTCCGGTCGCTCGGTTTCCTGGTAAAAATGCTCGTTTTTTTTTGTCCCCCTCACTATTTCTTGTCGGTGGATGCGTGAAGGCTCGGAGGGCGTTGAGGGCACTGCGGGGCATCGTGCGGCTGCAGGCGCTGGTGCGCGGCCGCCGCGTGCGCAAGCAGCTCGCCGTGACGCTCAAGTGCATGAACGCGCTCGTCAGGGTCCAGGAGCGCGCGCGGGACCGCCGCTTCCGGATCTCCGCGGACGGCCGCCACTCGCAGGACGTCCGCGACGACCGAAGCGGCCGTAATGATCCTGTCAAGGAAGCAGAGGTATAAACAGCAAGCCCTTCAAAACTTGCTTTAGGCTGACATAGGGGTTTTGCACGTTTGTTTCGTGCGGAGTTCTGCCATTACAGTTGTGTTGCAATCTTTCCTTGTGCTTAGTTCGTACTATCGACTATTGAGTTGCTCTGCTCTACGCCTGCACTATGCTCGTGCAACATGTTCATATGTACTCTTTATGCATCAGTCAAATAAGAATTTGTCATCTAGTCTAATCGGTTGCTTTTGCTGGAGACTTGCAGCAGTAAAATCACATCTCTATGATGTAGGAATGATTTTGACATTGAGCTCCCTTTAAGTAATGATGATGATTTCATATATTGTTTGGTGTTGACCATGTATGTTTGAAATAATCTTGGTAGTGTCATTGATAGGTAAGCCTGCGTCTGATCATGCCACCAATAATGCATCCCTGTGATGTTGTTTATGTCAAGTTTGATGTCCAAACAAATTTATAGTTAGCTGCAGAGTGTTCTGTAGGACAATTGATCTGCACAGTTGTCTAGTTTTAAACATCTACGATGACCATATCTGGGTGTTTGGATGACATGCTTCAAATTGCAGACAGGATGGTGTGATAGTCAAGGTACTGTGGATGACTTAAAATCAAAGATACAAATGAGGCATGAGGGTGCGGTAAAGAGAGAAAGAGCAATTGCTTATGCTCTTTCCCACCAGGTATAAATTCATCTTGCAGCAATGATCTGGGAACAGAAAAAACTTACTGTTTTTCTTCATACATATATGCTAACTTTTGTTTTCACAGCGAAGTTCAAGCCACAGTGGAAGACCTAGCTCTCCTGCTGTTTCTCTCAGGAATCATGGCACTAGCAGAAGCAATCATAATTGGTGCTATTTGGATGGGTCGATGGCAACGAAACCTTGGGAGAGGAGCCGCCTTATGGATCAAACCCACACTGAATACTCCAACAATTCGCGGTGTTCAGAAAGCATTGAGGAGATGAATGCAGTCAGCTCAAAACTTTCAGATGCAAGCTCAGTCAAAATCAGAAGAAACAATATGACAACAAGGGTGGCAGCTAGGCCTCCTTCCACAATCTCAGCTTCTTCATCAGATTTTGTGTGTGATGCCAGCTCTCCTTCAACTTCCTCTGTCACTCCAGTGTCTGGCACCAGTTTCCTAACATCAGAGCGAAGATCTGATTATGGTCATGGCGGTGGGCCAAACTACATGAACTGGACTAAATAAGCAAAAGCAAGGTTGAATGGTTCTAGCACACATAAGTTACCGCTTCAAAGGCAACGATCTTCTGATCTGCACCACATTAGCAGGACAGCGTTATCAGCGGTTGATGTTCAAAGCACTGCTGGATCGGAGGTTTCAGTTACTTCTAAGAGGTTGAAAAGTTTGACTCTGAAAGGTCGAGGCGCTAGAAGAAGTTTGGACAAGAAGAATGATGACCGGCCTGTTGCCTTGTTTTAAAACCTAGTCCTGTTTATTTCCATAATACTATACGTTAGGCATATTCATGTTGACTTGTATGTATGTGCTGATTTCAATGCCTCGTTGCTCATTTTGGTACCATCCGCATTTCTGTTGTACCAATGCCGAACTGCTCCTACCTGTTACAGTCACGCGGGATGGTGATAATTGGTATGCACTGTGCCTCTGTGCTGGTCTGCTGGATCATCACAACGAAATTGACAATTTTAGACATCATAAGTGATGCAAAGCTTCTTGCTTGTCTGCTGTTTGAAAAATGAATCATGCGAGGCCTCGCAGATTCAAAGTTTCTTTTTAGGGAAAAGTATGTATATTTTGAAAAATGTGGGTTATACATTCCTTGTCCAAACTTATTCAACCATATTCTGATCAAAGTTACATAGATTGTGAGCAATTTTATAGGGTGTTTGGTTTGAGAAATGAGCTAGTTAATCATTTACTCATTCTTTACTTTTTTGTTGGTTTGTGAAATGGAATAGGTTGCATCACCTCATTCCTCACAAGCTAATAAATAGTACTAGTATGAGGAATGAAATCATTTTACCAAATTTGAGGAATGGACTCATGATGCACTACCTCATTCAGGATGGAGTGATTCCTCAAACCGAACACACTATTAGATCATTATCTCTTTCTAAATTATAAGATATTTTGGTGTTTCTTAGTACGTATATTTTGCTATGCATCTAAATATATACTTATGCCCAGAGATATATATATATATATATATAGTATACTTTATAGCTAGCTACAAAATAAGTTATTTTGTATCCACCTCTATTTACGATAATTTTATATACTAATTTACGATAATGTCAGTATATATTTACGATAGTTGAATTATTATAACACATGAGGATATTTACCATAATGTTATAGTAAATCATATAGTAAGGAGTTACTATAATCTCGTAAATTAGCATAGCAATTATCGTAACTCAAAGTGGCTATAGAATAAGTTATTCTGTAGCCAGCTGTAGGGTAATAGTTCTATATATATATTAATTAAATTAATACATCTAGAAAAGGCAAAAACGTCCTATAATTTAAAATTGAGGGGTACTCTATAGGTACTGGCCTGAAGGGGGCCTCTTGGGGTGATGGAAAAGCTAGGGATCTCTTATACATGGCACGTTATTAGGGGAGTGAGAGCACTAGAGCAGGGGTCTCATTTGAAGGGTGGGAGATGGTACCCAAATTTGAATATGGGATGACCCCTGGCAACCAACCGGAGTCCGGAGACGACATAGATCGCTAAGTGAACATTAATGGTGGTTTCTATCCCTATTAAATGAGACGCCACGTCGAGGGATCTCAGCATGAGTGGAGTGCTCTTCAAATTTTATACATGTACCACGTGCTTGTAATTTGGTTGCGCATAAGATTGCTCAGTCAGCTATGAATTGGGATCTAGGACAATTGCATGTCTAGGCGGACACCCTCCCAAAGTTTGTAAATATTGCGGTAGCCCGCGATTCAGCTGAGCCATTTGTTCTTAATATGAGGCCGTAGAGCCAATGTTTGAGTTAAAAAAATTGCTTTAGTGAGGCCGTAGAGCCAATGTTTGAGTAAAAAAAATTGCTTTAGTGAATCGTTGACTTGTTTAACTGCAACCAGCTGGTGGCAGAATTTATGCTTCAGAAAGCATGATGCGTGCCAGAGTTTATATGCTTTTATAAAGCATAGCCTGTGTTTAGTGCACCAAATTTGGAGCGACAAATTTATCGTAGCGATACTGTAGTATTTCGTTTGTATTTGGTAATAATTGTCTAACCGTTGACTAATTAGGCTCAAAACGTTTGTCTCGCAAAGTACAACCAAACTGTGCAATTAGTTTTTGATTTCATCTACATTTAGTACTCCATGCATGTATCGCAAGTTTGATGTGACGGAAAATCTTCTTTTTGCATAGTGCATTTTTGGAGGAACTAAACACAGCCTTACAGGATCCGTGTCATAGAATACGGTAAGAAATCTGGGAAGGAGATTTCGCAGAGTGGTTGCAATCACTAATGAGGCTGCAGGAAGAGAAATGAGAACCTATTTACTAATCTGGTATTCTTTGATCCACCCCCAGTTTGCTGTCATCAGTTCACCTTGTCCTTGAGCAACTGTGTAGGCCGCCCTCTTGTGCAGATATTTTTTACTCTAGACTCCTGATGTACAGTTGTAGTAACTGAACATACGTACAAACACATACTCACCCTACCACACGCACATAACGCACATCCAGTGCGCATGCTAGACCTAGCAACTATACACACCACACGTCTTTATGAAGATCAACGAAGTCTAATGGAACTTCACATGCAACAGAGCACGTCGCAGTACCATTCTATCTTCACGTGTATGTCTAGGATCTATAAAATTATTTTAGAGAATAAATCCCCAGAATAGAAAATTAGAAAATCACTTAGCCGAGCGGGGCTTGAACGCAGGACCGGTGGCCTCCGCACCGGAGAGCTCAACATCTGAGCTAAGGCTCGGTCCCCTCTCGTGTAGATTATCTGGGTGTCGGCAGGCGGCGACACATGTCTGCAGATCCACCGCAGAATCCTTGAGGATCTCCCATGGTTAATACTGTAATGGCGCCTGTACATAACGTTCGGAGACAGAGGGCATCTACCACCTGGACTTAGATCCCACAAAGTGTTCGATTTGGAAGATGTGTGTGCTCCATGTGCTCGCAACATCTCCAATCACGATGAACTCTAGGGACTAAACAAAGCGCCGGTGGCTTCCCTAATCCCCTGCAATCCCAGGCCATTCGTGGCATGTTTAGTCGGTGTTGGGTTCCATCTCCTAAATTTTAGTCGTTGTTCCATCGGATGCTGGACACATGTATGAAGTATTAAATATAGACTATTTATGAAATTAAATGCACATATTGAGACTATTTCGCGAGACAAATTTTTTAAACCTAATTAGTCCATGATTTGACAATGTGGTGCTACAGTAAATATTTGCTAATGACGGATTAATTAGGCTTAATAAATTCGTCTCTCGGATTACTGACATATTCTATAATTTTTTATTAGTATCCGAACATTCTATGACACCTCCTAAACTTGAAGCACCGCATCTAAACACCCCTTAATCTGTCTTCTGCCCGCTGCGCAGCACCCCTTAATCTGTCTTCTGCCCGCCGCCGCTGCGCAGCCCGGCCCCTTTCCATATTCTATACAAAAACAAACCAGTCGGTCCCGAGGACGAGACGAGCTTGGCCCCGAAACAGCAAGAGTAGCTGCGATCCGCGTCAGTACATGTCGTCTCGGGCACCGGTACCGGCACCAGCAGCTTCTCCGAACTTTCCCCGGTGCCGGTGGCGTTTGCGTCGGGCGGCGACCGCCCGGCACGGTGTCGTCGCCCCAGAGCTGTCCTGCCAACGTCTGTCAACCAGAGTGTTGGGATGGCATGGTAATGAATTCTTTGGGATGTTTGCTAGATCTTGTGCAGCAGGCTGTTAGACCACGTTTCAGTCTGGTTTAGTTCCCAAAAATTTTTAGGTTCATCTATCGTATCAAATGTTTGGACATATACATATAGTACTAAATATAGACGGAAAAAAAACTAATTGCACAGTTTGGTTGAAAATCGTAAGACGAATCTTTTAAACCTAATTAGTCTATGATTAGCCTTAAGTGCTACAGTACCCACATGTGCTAATGACGGATTAATTGGGTTTAATAAATTCGTCTCGCAGTTTCTAGGTGAGCTATGCAATTAGTTTTTTTTTATTAGTATCCGAAAACCTTTTTCGACATCCCTTGAAACATCCGATGTGACACCTAAAAATTTTCTTTTCGCGAACTAAACACAGCCTTAGTATTTGGATAAAGCTGCCGGTGTCAGGACTTGTGAGGGGCAGAAGAGGTCGAGAAACACGCAGAGCCCTTGTTCAGTTCCCGACTTTGGGCGCCGGATTCGGCGTCTGCTGCTACAGTGTTCCTGTCGGAACACTGTAGCAGCTTTTGTTTTTAGTGCAAAAAATTGTCTAAAAAATTATTAATTAGACTCAAAATGTTCGTCTCGTAAAGTACAATAAAACTGTGCAATTAGTTTTTGATTTCATCTATATTTAGTACTCCATGCATTTGCCGACATTTTGATGTGATGGAGAATCTCCTTTTTGCATAGTGAAATTTGGGTACCCAAATCTGGAACTAAACAAGGGCAGAGAGTGCCAGGAGTTGTTGCGATCAGCGACTCAGGTCTTGTTTAGGGGCCGTTTGGTGCGGCTCGTGATGGCCCGGGCTCCCTCTGCTATGGACTGTAGAGCACCGTAGGATTCTGTACATCCCTGTAGCTCTTGGGGAAATGGCTTCGGCTCCGTCTCGAAACAACAACAAATGAAGAGGAGCCGCCGGAGTCGCGTGAGGTGGCTTCGCCTGGCTCGTTCACAATGACTAGACAGTACTGCTACAGGTGAGAGCCGGAGCTGGGTGGAGCCTGGCCAAACGGGCCCTTAGCTCTAGGGCATAAAATTTTAGATGTCACATGGGGGTATCGCATGGGGTGTTTGGATACTAATAAAAAAGCAAATTACAGAATCCGTCAGTAAACAAGAGACGAATTTATTAAGCCTAATTAACCCGCCATTAACACATGTGTTACTGTAGCACTTTATTGTCAAATCATGGGCTAATTAGGATTAAAAGATTCGTCTCGCAAATTACACACAATCTGTGTAATTAGTATTTTTTTAATCTATATTTAATACTCTATGCATATGTCTAAACATCTGATGTGATATGATGTAAAGTTTTAGGGTGAAACTAAACAAGACCACAAGACCTAGCATTTGGAGGCAGCTGCAGGCGTGCATCAGGTATCCAGGTTTGCTGAAGAACTGTATCGGATCGGTGTACTGCCTGCTGGTCCGAATCTTGGGGTTCGACTTGGTGGTTGCTGCTGACGAAACCATGATGTCATATCACTCCTATGGTCCTACCTGACAACATAGGCTCGTACTCGTTTGAGCTGTTGCGATGGTCAAGATCAATAGATTGCGATTCAAAAAAAGAAAGTGATTGCGATTTTGTTTTCCGATAGGACCGCGATATAAGCAGGTGAGGAAGATGAGAGTTTATTTATTTTTGAAGGGAGGAAGCTGAGAATTTATGGTGGCGAGCATCTCCAAAAGTGTTTGTTAAACTTTATAAATCATCATTTAGAGTCATTTGAGTAAAAATCACTCTCTATATCTTTTTACCATTCAATAGCTTTTTGATATCCTATGAACACTCTAGAAAGCTAACTTCGTTCTGTATCTTTAGCTAGCAAGAAATCCGAAATCCCACCAAATGGCTCGCGATCTACCATGGCAAGACACACCCACCGCGAGATTGAAATTGCACTCGTGTGTTTTTGTGCTGAGGAGTGGAGGCCGCGGTAATACCACACCGCATTATCACCATGCCGCGGTCCTCAACACGCCCTATGTTAGTATTTGGAGATCTAAATAAAGAAGCTCTTGGAGAACATTTTTTTACCCGAATCTATATTCCTACAAATGATGAAGGATATAAGAGGCTCTTGAAATTGTTCTTAGAACGGAATATGTCTGACCTTGCTCGCCTACGCATATGATCCAATCATCTGAACATAGTTGTCAGTGTACCAAGAGTATATACTTGCATGAAAGTAAGAGCACCTCCGGCAGTAGGAGAAAATCTCAAGCCCAAAACTAGTTACTGGGGAGCTACAAATCTTTTTTGAGGGGTTTGAAAGGCCTATCAACAGAACGAGAAAATCTCACCTTGATACCTCATCAGACATGTGGGGTCTATTCATCGTGCAATATAATAACCATCTCTTTTATTTCTCTCTCCCACCCCTTTCTTTCTCTCCCGACTCTGAGCATCATATTGTCACCCTGTTCTGCCATCGCTCCTCTTCCCATCTTGCTGCTCGTCAGCCTCATCTCGTCCTCACTCTAGTGGCCCACCGTGCTCCTCACTCTAATGGCTAGCCATTGGTGTGGACCTCGCATTGCTCCGCCATGGCACGCGGACGATGTGATTAGGAGATGTGGCAAGGCGGTTGGAGCAATGATTACGGGAGTCCTCTTCCCTATCCCCTGGTGTTGGCTCCTACAACCACCATCTTGTCGCCACGTCCTCATATTTGTCCCTGGCGCTGGCAATTGGAGCTCGTGCCAAAAAAATCTTGTATAGGAGGATAGGGTTCTCCACATCTTTGAGGGTTGGAGGATGGATTTTAAGTGACTAAGAATTCTTTTTCTCATTGGGGTTGAATTAGGAATTTGCTGGTGCTCTCAAATCTCTCCAAGTATAGATCTTTCTCATCAGAAGTGGAGATTGAGGGGCCAATGGAGACGCTCTAAGGCAGTCTCAGTGGCAGTTACACGTGAGTTTCATTTGCATTAAATAAGTTGCCACGTAGGCACTTTTGATGACATGTCAGTGTATTTAAGAAGAGAGAGAAAAAATGGGTTTCATCTAGATGAAATTCTCTTGGCACGATTACCAATTTTCTATGAGTCTTGGAATTAAATGATTATGAAACCATGGAATAAAACTCTCCACTGAAAGTGGGGGTTTCATACAAGTTTCATATCATTTCAAATGACATGGCAGTCTTGAAAACAACGTAATAAAACTCCCTATTGAAACTGACATAATATCATACAGTAAGTACCATAGTATGGCACTTGGCTCTCATCCCAGAAAAGGAGCAATGAAATCTTCTGCTTGACGTCAGTAGCCAACTGCAAGAACTAAGTACTAGTTGCGAAAATGACGGCTACGGTGCCCGTGCCAGTTCTCTATCCAGAAAAAGGCATTTAAGAAGCTTCCCTTAGAATGCTTTCACGTGTTGCCAATGCCACTACAACAACACACAAAGCCCGAAGGACTCAATTATGAGAGGGTATAGATTGCGGGGCCAATCTGCAAGAAACGCGCCCTGACATGTGGGCTCCTGTGGTGCAATCAGGGGCCACTGGAGTTGACTCGGCAAATTGATTACGCGATTATTAAACAGCACGATCGCGTCAGGAGAGAAGCCCTGATGCCGCCTTCATTTGAAGCTCCCCCGTCCTCGAAGGTAAAGAAGCCAAAGCCGAACACCTCTCCTAGCCTCCGTCCCGCCGCCACCACTACCCACTCCGCTCCTCCGCCATGGGCGACACCAAGGCGGACGCGCCGGAGCCGAGCAGGTTCGGAAGGATCTGCGTCTTCTGCGGCAGCAACCCCGGCAATCGCACCGTCTACGGAGACGCCGCGCTCGACCTCGGCAAAGAGCTGGTAATGAGCCGCCGATGGCAAGGCTGCGCCCGCGGCCGCTTCAAAATTTCTGGTCTTTGGCTGGATTGCCTGCTCGCTCGCTCACGCAGTCACGCTCCCTGGCGGGATTCCGCGGGTTCTCGCCTTTGCAGGTGGCGAGGGGGATCGATTTGGTCTACGGCGGCGGCAGCGTCGGGCTCATGGGCCTGATCGCGCAGACGGTTCTTGATGGTGGCTGCAGCGTCCTCGGGTACCTGCTTTCCTGGATAATTCTGCTTCTGTTCAGTTCTTCAGCGCTGGCAAACTTCATATTCGAACTCTTCAATCTGTCTAACGTGTGGCTTCTCTGTTTGATCCGTTGGCAGGGTGATTCCAAGAGCACTCATGCCGCTTGAGGTGTGTATTAAGTATTAACTGTCCTTTTTGTTAGTTCTCTTCTCCTTTGTGCATGCGTAGAACTATCGATTGTAACGTGATCATTGTTAATTCTACTAGTATTACTCTGCTCTAGCGGCTAATTGGTTCACAAGAGAGAATGATATTTAACTAACTGCAGAACAACTCTCAGCTAAAAAAGTAGAATCTGGCTCGCGTTTGGTTTTGTTCTTGTTTGCAGGTGTTTCGTTTGAAATCTATCCATGAATTTGGCCTTGGATGCTGGTTTCACATGATTTTGCTCTAGTGTGTAGCAGCTCATGTAGTCCTATGTCAGTAGTGCTCTCCAAGTCACCATTTGATTCCTAAGGTTTGTTGGCTCAGATTGATTCACCTTTGCTTCTGGAGGTTGCCAATAGGTGAATAGGTGATCACTGATCACTAAGGAATTGGAACTAGGATTTAGGGGAGGTGAATTGCGGTTGCAGCTATCAGTTTAGATTTTAGGGTGGTGCAACTTGGAATTTTAATATTTACCACTGGATGGGTTTAATTATAAGAACGTGTAACTTGCCAGTAGGACATCTCAACTTGAGAGGGGAAAGAGTGCGAGGCATAAAATTTTCCATTAGGCAGTAGATCATAGGTTTCGAATGATTGTCTATATGTAACTCAAAAACTGAAGAGTTTGGAATGCGGCAAAGGCAACTAGGAAAACAAATATGCTACTCTTTCTAGGTACTTTCTCCAAAGTGAACCCGGAGTCCTAGACATCATTTTTATACACATGTCCTGCCGTGAAAGTGTTAGCCATATCTGAAGAATGGAGATACGAGAGATCTGAAACTATGGCCTACTTTCAGTACTCTGTGTAATCATTTGGAACAATGATTTTTTTTATTCTCAAACTAGATATCTGGTGCTAGCGTTGGAGAAGTAAAGGTTGTCTCCGATATGCACGAAAGGAAAGCTGAGATGGCGCGACAAGCTGACGCCTTCATTGCTCTTCCTGGTACACAATTTACATCTTTTTTTCTCTCCTAGTACATGCTGACAGTGACATATATTTTGTTTGACGTGACAATGACGGGGTTTTCTGGACATCAGGAGGGTATGGAACAATGGAAGAGTTGTTAGAGATGATAACATGGTCACAACTAGGAATTCATGACAAACCAGTGAGTATTAGTATTATTGTATATGGCTGCAAACAAGTAGCTTATGGGCACTGAACAAGTAACTTATCTTGACATACTGCAGGTTGGATTGCTTAATGTTGATGGTTACTACAACCCGTTGCTCATGCTATTTGATAAAGGGGCGGCGGAAGGTTTTATTAAGCTAGATTGCAGAGATATAATTGTTTCAGCAACAACTGCCCATGAATTACTGGAGAAAATGGAGGTGAAGTGACCTCATCTGCTTATTATACAATTCGGACACTTAGTTCTTTATATTTGTAGTTTGCCTCATTGACTTACATCAGTGCTTCTAATTGTCTTGGTTATACTCAGCACTACACTCGGTCACACCAGGAGGTTGCTCCACGGACGAGCTGGGAGATGTCAGAGCTGGGCTATGGAAAAGCACCAGAGTCATAGCATACGCTTACCAAGATGAAATCGTTCCTGGAGTATGTTCTTCGTGTAGCATTTAGTTGTTACTCGACTGCAGGCATCGGCTTTCAAGTATCATCTTTTGATCAACCTTTTTAATTGTCACTCATGGTACTAGTGCGCTCATTGTTACTTCATCTGGTGAACAAGAGCATAAGAATTTGTATATGTTCTTCAACATTAACGGTGCTGGCAAAAGCATATATGGTTACAATAGTACTTTTGTTCACCGTGGTTACAATAATACATACATTTTGTACAATGAAGGAATTATGTTACTACAGTAATGTGTGGTCATCATTACGTTTTGTTGAAGAATCTGAAGCACTTGATTCGGTGAATTTGTATAGACGAGTTTCATTCATTTACATCGGCTGAGGTTTGAACTCATGAAGAAACAGAAACGTGTTTTTGCTTCAAATTTTCATCGTATTGGAATGCAACTTGTTGCAGCCGTCCTTTGCTTTATGGATATAGTTTGTGTAGTATTTTTTTCACAACCACCGATCCCTAGTGATTGGTGAAACGAACTCACAGTGCTTCCCTTCCCCCTGTTGTGCATGAGAGCGCTGAGCGCAGCAGCATGGTCAGACACAAACATTTCTCTGTATCAACATGGTTCTGCTTTGATGCAGGTATGTACTAAATTTTGCGAAGCTGAGGGTGATTTTTTACTTATTTATTTATTTTTGCACAAGTTGTTTGGAACACCAATGTTAGTGTAACGAAGGATTAATCCCATATGGAAAAAAATGACAAGAGATTAAATAGGTGTGCACATGTTGTGACATTAAGAAAAATGAAAGATGAGCCATACGCCAGTTCACGTGCCGCGAAGTGAATGGGCTAGTGTAGCTAGGTCATGACGTAAGTGTTGCAGCGCCAATGAAGGTTTTGTAGCTTCGAACTCAAAGTGAGAAGGTTGAGAGCGAGTAACCCCAAACAAATGAACGGAGCAAGGGACAAATGGATCGGGAGTGAGAGACACAAGATTATTGTATTATACACTAGAAAACATATTCATGCGTTGCACCGAACATATAATTTGTTGTGTGGTGCTCGTGACAATGACAATGAGCTAGCTATTTATGTTAGATTTAACTGTGTTTAACCCAATCTTAAGTCAAATACATCCAAGACCCATACTACATGCTAGCGCAATAAAGGATTAATCTCATATAAAAAACTAAAAATAAATTGACTCAACTAAGTATGACTATTATCTTCACATGTTGTGAGTCTAAGAAAGATGAAAGACAAGCCACACACCACACGTGCGTCATACCTTGGGCAGGCAGGCTATTAGGCCGTCTTCAACGCACCAAGGTGGACAACTGCTCCAGCCTCCAAGTCAGAGCCTTTGCTCCATGTCACTTCAAACAGCAGCCCTGCAGAGCTTCATAGGTTCCTGCAGAGGAACTGTGTGCTCCGTCTGACAAAAATCTGGAGCGTACTCCCTCTGTCCCAGTTTATTTGTCATTTTCGATTTTCGTGCCACAAGTTTGACTCGATGTGTAGAAAATACGTGCAACATTTATATCTCTAAATAAATTTATTAAAAACTAGATTCAAAAATCTTTCTAATGATACCAATTACGTATCATAAATATTAATATTTTTTAATATATATTTTATCAAAGTTGTTTCTCGCACTACTACAGATTCAGTCATCAGTGCCGGCCACATCACTGCCGAAATTAGAACAACCGGCAGTGATGACCCTTCACTGCCGGTTCTAGGCTCTGACAACCAGAAAATAATTGGGGGGGTGCGAGAACCGGCAGTGATGACAACTATCACTGCCGGTTTGTGCCTCCCGCCGGCAGTGATGACAACTCCACTTATCACTGCCGGTTCAAGCCAAGAACCGACAGTGATTTGATTCTATCACTGTCGGTTCTAGGATAGAACCGACAGTGATGAGCCTGACAGCACAAAAAGGTTGTAGCCGTCATCTTCTTCCTCCACTCTTTTATCCCGAGAACAGAGGCGCGCGTTTGGGCCACTCCCTCCAATGTTGCGGTCGCCCAAATCCATGAAGCTACCACTTAGATTTGGAAGAATGGCTTGATCTTTTTGCTTTAAGGTTAGTAACCAGCCTCCATTCTTTCGATTTTGTTGCTTAATTAGCTTTGTTTTGATGGCTATAATGCTTGATTCTCATTCTTATTTCTCCATTCTTCTACAGAGCACTTTTTCTAATTCATGGCTATAATGCATTGTTAGTATGTGATGTTATAATTGGTTCTTAGGAGTAGAGTAGATTCTTTTACAATGTTGATGAGCAAATTAACCCATGTGTCACCAAACAATGCATTGTTTGGAGCAGTAGTGGCGGATCTACAGGGGGCTGGGTGGGCTCCAGCCCCCTAATGACTTGATTTACTACTAGAAACACTGTAGCAAAAATCTCAAATCACCATTAAATCTTCATGCAAATCAACATCTCCATTATTTTTTAACCCCCCCTTCATTATCATCCTGCATCCGCCACTAGTTTGGAGCTACATTGTTGTTCATGATCATGTCTCCAATTTTAGTATTTTTTTAAATTAATGTCTCTATTTTTATGTGGCATGGAGTAGAATAATTGTTCTACAATATTGTGCAATAATTATTTTTTATGGGGCTGTGATTTTTAATTTATATGGGCATTGTTTGGAGCTACATTGTTATTCATGATCATGTCTCCAAATTTAGTCTTTTTTTAAATTAGTGTCTCCATTTGTATGTTGCATGGAGTAGAATAATTGTTCTTCAATATTGTGCAATAATTGTTTCTTATTAAAACTTTCCTATGTTTCCTCTGCCCGGCCCATTTTACCTGTGCAGACATGGATCGAGGGTGGATGTACGATCTGTCATGTACAGACCAACGATACTTGACGGGCATCGACGATTTCATCAAGCTCGCTAGAGCCGATGCTGGGGACTCACAGCCTGTATTCTGTCCATGCAAAGATTGCAAGAATACGAGAAAATGGGGCGACGTGGAGCATATACGATTGCACTTGATTACCAGGGGGTTCATGAGAGACTACACGATTTGGACTTTGCATGGGGAGGTTGGTCAAAATGTTGCACAAGAAAACAATGATGATGTGCCCATGCCTAGCGTATCCCTAAACGCATTTCTGCCTATTGATGATTACCAATGCTACACAGTACCTGTGCCTACCAACGATAATGTGTTTAGGAATACATTAGTTGACGACACAGAGGAAAATGATGGCATTTCACAGTTTTTACATGATGTGCATGGTGGATTCCTTAGTGCTACACAGTTGAAAAAACTGGAGATCATGAGAAAGGATGCAAAAACACCATTGTATCCGACCTGCCCAATAAGCAAACTGGAAGCCAACATCATGCTATTAGAGTTCAAATCAACGAATGGATTGAGTGATAAAGGCTTCGATAGCTTGTTAGGTATACTACATAAACTGCTCCCGAAGGGTAGCGAGTTACCAGAAAAGACTTACCTGGCCAAGCAAATGATTTGCCCAATCGGCCTCGAGGTTGAGAAAATACACGCGTGTTCCAACGATTGCATATTGTACCGTGGAGAAAAATACAAAGACTTGGATGCGTGTCCCAAGTGTAAAGCTCCCCGATACAAGCAAGGGCCGTCAAATCAGGGAAGCAAGACCAGAGGAGGGCCCATAAAGGTCGTATGGTATTTTCCTATAGCTCCACGAGTGCATAGGTTGTTTGCAAATGCAAAGTCAGCCAAACTGTTGCGTTGGCACGGCGAAGAGCGTAAGAAAGATACAATGTTGAGGCACCCCGCCGACGGGTCGGACTGGAGGACTATCAACACTATGTTCTATAAGAACATCGGTGGAGAGGTAAGGCATCTTTGGATAGGTTTGAGCACAGATGGGATGAATCCGTTTGACCAGGTTAGAAGCAATCATAGCACTTGGCCAGTGACGCTATGTATATACAACCTTCCACCCTGGCTTTGTATGAAACGGTCATACATCCAGATGCCACTACTAATCCAAGGGCCAAAACAACCTGGTAATGATATCGATGTACTTCTACAACCAGTGATCAATTGAAATGTTGTAATCCTTAATGAAATGTTGTTTTAGTAATTTGCATCGAATTTGAGATCGTATGGAGTTGTAGAGATTGATGAGTTCTACCACTATTATTTTGGAACTTTGTTGATATAACGGATGCCATGTTTCCAACAAAGTGACATAACTTTGTGTGAGACAGAGCACTTTATGAGCCATGCCTAATAAAACTTTCTCAAATTGAGAAATGAATAAAATAAAAGTTGTAGACATTCATGAGTTCCACAACTTTGTTGTTTACAACTTTTCCATTTGAGATCAATTGGGGACCCAAAATGTTTAAAAATAATCAATATCACTGCCGGTTCTAATAACCAACCGGCAGTGATATGGGACATCACTGCCGGTTGGTTATTAGAACCGGCAGTGATATGGGACATCACTGCCGGTTCTAATAACCAACCGGCAGTGATGCGTGGGTTATATAAGGCGCTAGCGCGCTCTAAGGCCAGTGCACGACTCTTTACGCGCTCGACGCTGTTCGCCAGTGCACGCCGCCGCCGCCCGACGCGCACTGCACGACGCCGCCCTTCACGACGCCGTCCCCTACCGCTTCCTCAACGCCGCCATCCCCTACAGCTACGCCGACGCCGCCAGGAGCTCCTCCACGTCGCTGTTGAGCGCGCCACCCCTGCTTACTCGGTGAGTGCCCATAAGGTGTTCGATAGAATGCCTCAGTCCTTCTCTGCCCTGTTTTCTCTGCCCTGCAGTTCAGCAATACATAGCACATGGAAATAATTGCCTTAGTTGTTGTGGCTTATCTTACCTAGCACATGGAAATAATAGACTTCATTTTACTAAATGTATTGTTTATATAGTTTGGTGATATTTTTTTTATTTCAGTCATTTGCTAAACTTAGGCAAAAATTATGTAGTAGGTTGCTGGGGTTGCTGTAATTTGGTGGGGGATGCCTTCTCTAGAATGTTAGGTCAATACAACAAGACTTTCAAGGGAACCTTGTACAAGTTAATCAAGGAGGACAGAGAACCGAATTTTGAGGGAGGTCAATACAACAAGCAGAGAGACTTCTGGGAGGAGTTCAAGGCTTACAAGCTATCCGAAGAGGCCAAGGCATCAAGCGAAAGAAATAGAGCAAACTCGCTTAAGGCAAAGGATCCTCATCGCCTAGGATCGCGTGGCTATGTAAGGAAGATTCCGGAATGGGAAATGGAAGTCCAGAAACTAGAGCAGCGCGGCGTTAGGCCTCAGACAAGCGATTGGCAGCCCAGATCAGTAAACTACCTACTCGCAAGGGGGGCACAATACAATAGTGACGGGAGCCTTAATGCCAGTAGTGAACCCGTCAGCAATCTCCTCCAGATGATTTCAACCTTAACTGAGGAAGTGAATAGAGGTAACCGCAAGTCCGATAGAGAAAATGACGTGCTCACACAAGCACTTGGAAACAAGGAGCACCCCGGTCGCACTAGAGGAGCCGGAAATGTAACATAGAATGAAGGCATTACCTAATTGGAAAAATCTCGATAGCAAGATGCAAAAGCAATGGAGTGCCCCATTCAGTGTAAAGTATATGGAGGATCTCAAGACCCTAGATCAACCGATGGGGAACAACGAATGCGGGTTCTATGTGATGTGGGCAATGCTAAAATACTTTGGCGCAAAAACAAATAAGGGAGATGACATGGTACGTAGGCATCCCATTTCTATTGTTTTGTCTTACGTTTGTGCATCTCAATATCATCTTGCTTCAATTACAGCGCAAAGCAAACAATCACAACCAGTTGCTAGATTTTGAGATGAGAGGAATTCAAGAGGAGATAGCAAGGTTTGTGATGGACGAGATATTGACCAAGAAAGGATCATTCTCCATTGCGAGGACTAAGAAGTACAAGGCGCAGTACGGAAGAGACCACATTGATAGGCTATTGTAATGCGACTCTTAATTCGATACTTAAAGTTTTTTTTGAAACTTTTGTAATATAAATGTTGATGGGTTTGTATTGTCGCTGATCAACAACCACCTTCACATCGATATCAAATTGATCGATAGCAACCACCTCCACCTCCCTGACCTCCCACCCCACCACCTCCCCTCGAAATGAAAATAAAACAATTATTAAAATGCAAATTGTGAAAAGTATATCACTACCGGTTCAAAGAAAACCGGCAGTGATAATATAATCTACACAACCGGTTGGTTAAAACAACCGGCAGTGATGGCTCAAGTATCACTGCCGGTTTATAACACGAACCGGCAGTGATACATGAGCTATCACTGCCGGTTTGGCATAACCGGCAGTGATGTGATCAGCTCATCACTGCCGAGTTGGTTATGGCGGTTCAAAATCCGCCAGTAAAGGGGGGTTTTGAACCGCCAGTGATGTCCTTCTCTGCTGTAGTGTCGGGAAGCGAAAGCGACAGATATTTTGGGACGGTAGGAGTATGCTTGAGCGAGTGTTGGAGACTCCACCCCGTGTGTCCTGAAGAGAGGGGGGAAACACTACTACAAAAAAATCTTTTGCGCCGTTTTGAAATGGGTCTCGGAGGCGGGCGACGTTTGTAACCGTCTCGGTTAATGCCTACGATTAACCAAGGCGGTCATTTTTTATTAACCGAGGTGGTTACAAACATCCGCCTCGCAAAATCTATTAACCGAGGTGGGCACGTTAAAATGCCCGCCTCGGTTAATTGATATTAACCGAGGCGGTCGTTGTAACGCAAACGTCTCGGTTAATATATTAACCGAGGCGGGCGCACTATAAGGCCCGCCTTCGATAATGCTGGCCCATCTCGGAGCCTAGACAGCCCATCTCGGCCCTATACTACGCTCAACGTATATAAACCAATCCTCACAAACCCTAACTCACTCACTCATTCCCCCCATCCTGCCGCCCCCAGCCCTGACTTAGCACCGTGTGCCCCCTCCTTTCCCTCCGCACCACAACCGCGCACCCCCTCTGTCACAGAACCTCCTAATTATGATGGCCCACATGTACCTGTCATCGTCATAATGACCTCTGACAGCCGTACTTATGTTCCTCATAACTCAAAAGGCCTGCTTTCCTCCGAACAGGATCTAATCACGGGAGTATTGCAATATTACAACAGTTTATTCAAAATACCATCAGAGTAAAGTAGCGGAAGTCTTACAATAACTTAAGTTTACAACCTTAGTTTCCAAACTCCAAACCTTATGTAACATTATTACAAACTGGTAGTAGAGAAGTATCAGTAGTAACTTTATTACAAACACACAAGCGAAATGTCTTGCCCAGAGGCCACACAGTCTACTCGTCGTCACTTTCTTCAGCCACAACGGTCATGCAACAAGGCTCAAAGCAGACTTGTTCATGAACCGCACCTGCAACAAGGGGTTTAACAAACCCTGAGTACGAGAGTACTCAACAAGACTTACCCGACTAAGAAAAGACTCCAAGGGCATGCTAGCTTTAGGGAAATCAAGGTACGGGTATTCAAGAATTAAAATTTCTTTTGCAGAAAAGCTTACTAAAGTAAATCCTTACCTTCAATATTTTACTTTTACCATTGATGGTTCATTAGCCAAATCTAAGTGATCCTAATCTAGATCAAAGTAATTCTCATCAAGATCTTTCTCATTCTTTCTTTCAATTTCAGTTCTTAACTACGATGTAAGTCAGGCGATCGAGTCTCCATAACCGAGGAGCAACGACGATTCGAACCGATTATACCCAGCTGGGGATCCCTAACCTCACGACATATGTAGAACCAAATCTTGCATATGCCAACCCTCATTTAGATCTCCCAAAACCAGAACGTGTCCATCGCCACCCGAGAGCACAGTACTCCTCCAATCCAGCCCTTGGCCACGAGGGTACACACTACTCTCGCCATCTCTCCACTCCCAGTGCGAGGTTAGACGTTCTCGAAATGGAATCACCAACATTTTGGGCTTACCCAAGGCATGAGGCTAGTTGCAAAGTCTCAAAACACAAGCGGGCTTACAACGGACGGTCCTTAGCTGACAAGGCGGAAACACTACATTGAGACTCCTTTCCCAATGCATGCTAGCAGTGGCCAAACTACCCGCCCGATCTTTCAAGTTCATTCTCATCTTTCAATATTCATTGAGTATGCCGTCGTGGCCATGTAAACACTCATTTAAAAAGCTTAACTCATTAAGCATGGCGAAGCATACTACGCATTTTCAGTAAAACAGGTATCAAGGGTGATATTGCAATAATCAAGGATGATAATGCAGCAATTGGGTTATCACTCAACTCCTAATTACTTAATGCAATAAACCATAATACCAGTGATAATGATTTGTAAAACTCAAGGAAGGGTTTAAATGCACCGGGGCTTGCCTTGCTCTGACGCGACGACTGACTCGGACTCGAAGACTCCGACTTCCGGTCCGGAACCCACCGACGACAACTCTTCTCCGAAGACTTGCTCGCCAACTTCGGCTTCCTCGAAAGCGGAAACTACACGAGTATATAACATGTCTTAACATGATGCGGTGATAAACATGATGCTTGATGACAAAATGCCACGGTTTACGACTTGAGTACAACTTTCCTTCGCGGTACAGTCGCAAAACAGTAAAACCTACTAACTAATAGCGATTACTTAAGCAACGCTAACGTTTCTTACTGAACTTGTTACTAACGAGCTCAAACAAGTAATTAAGGTGCCAAGGATCACCAAGAATTAGTGACCCAAGGTCATCACTCAATCAAAAAGGCACACAACACTTAAAGTTAACAATTTAACGGCAAAAGCAGAGAAGCCAAACGGGTCACGGTGCTCGGCATATTTATAGGGCAACGGTCACGGCGACGGTCACTGGAAGGCGCGAGACATCGTGCTAGCGGTCCTTGCGCGCGCGAGAAGTTCCCAGACGCCGTCCGGCGGCTCGCCGGCGCCCATGCCGTGCGGTGCCCGGCGGTGATTGGCCGGCTACTGTAGCTTCCCCCCCCACTTTTTGCAATTTCAAACTGTTTTCTCAAATTATTCTCAAATTCATGTAGCAACTTGAAAAATTCCCAAGATATGAAATCTTCAGAATTTCAAGCTCTACAAGTTTTGTATTGAACACTTTTTCAAAATCGAACTGGATTTTTAAATTTGAGTTTAAATTCAAAAGGGGACACTTTTTGGAAATTTGGTAATTTAGAAATTACTTTGGATTTTGTATTGAAGCTTCAGAAACTCCAAACACCAAAGTTGTACATCTAGCCAAGACCTACAACTTTGCTACTCAAACCATTTTCAAATTCTGCCTCCATTTTAAAATTTGAGTTTGGGGATAAAAAGGGGTCAAATTTGAAATTTGCTTCTTTTTCAAAATTGCTCCACATTTTTCACTAAAACCTTGAAAACTCAAAACACCAAAGTTGTAGCCCTTAAAAAGTTCTACAAACTTGGTTTTAAACTTTTTCCCAAATTTTGCTTAGATTTTGAATTATTTCAAAAGGGGTAAAACAGGGTTTTGGATTTTAGGGTTTTTGGAGGAATTTTCAATTGAAGTTTGTTGCTACTTTAATTGGTGATTACTTAATGATCAAACCATCATCCAAGGGCATCATTTAGACAAGCATGACATGGTTGACCAAATGCCACTCTTGGTTGACCAATTTAGCTTTTGAAATTCTTTTAATATTTCCCCAAATTTGAATTCAAATTCGAATCGGAAAACTCGCGACAAGTTTTTGGATTCCAATTCAAACTCAAACTTGGAGCTTCATTTTACGCGTTGTACTTGAGTTCATACCCTACACTTGACACTAGGGTGTAACACAGTCACACACCTCAAATTACGCAGGGCATGGACTAAGTATTTGCAATGGCATTCGAAATTAGAGTTTTCGGTTCAGATCACACCACCGAGAAGCTCATCCAACCTAGAAAGGTAAACTTATTTTAGTTAATGCATAACAGGGTTGACCTAATCATGGATGCTTTGCGATGCAATATGATGACATGGCAGATTAATTAGCAACTATAACACCCGGGGTGTTACACCCTCCTTTCCCTCCACACCGCGCCTCCTCCCTCCGCGCGCACCATGAGCGCTGCGCCCCTCCCCCTCCTTCTCCCCCACAAGCGACGGTGGAGGCGCAGTGGCGGCGTCCCTCTCCCTCCATCTCGATCTCGACGGCGCCCCGGCGGCAGGCGGGCCGCGCGCCCTAGCCTCCTCCTCCCCTCCCTCCTCCATGGTTGCGCGAGGTGGCGGGCGATGCGGGGCCATGCGGGGGCGCGGGCTGGTCGCGCGTGGAGGTAGGTCTGCTCCCATCTCCTTCTATCTTCCTCTCATCTCTCTTTGCAGGATCCCCTTCCTCTCCCTCTTCTCCGGCGTGCTGCACCCGGATCTGGCGAGCGGGCCGTCCCCTGCTCTGACCGCGCCCAGATCTGGCATGGAGGTGAGGAGGAGGCCGACCTGGTGGCAAGCAGCGGGCGGATCCGGCGTAGGGGGCCAGGGGGCTAGCAGATCCGGCGAGGAAGCGAGGAGGCGACGGCGGCGTACTGCGTCGCCGGATCCAGCTACTGGGCTCAGGAACGGGCTCGCTGGCAGGCTGAGGATTTTTTTTGTTTTTTTTATCGATTAACCAAGATGGGCGTTGTAAGCAGCCCACCTCAGTTAATCGATTAACCGTGGCGGTCATGGCAACCGCCTCCATTATTCACTGATTAACCGTGACCTTTAGTTGGAGGCGGTTGCATTTGACCACCTCGGAAAATGAAAAACACCCGCCTCTGATAATTTTATTGTAGTAGTGAAAGCTGCTGGACAGTGGTGCGGGTGGAAAAAAGCTGCAAAGAATGGTCAGAGGTGGGGATGGAAAATGTACCGACTGGATTGGGAGACTGATAGCTTTGTATCCTGCTTCAACTCAATTTGGTCTACATAGACTTCGAGGCATATGATTCCTACTGCCTACGTTGGGACTGCCCTTACATAAGAGGACACAAGCGGTTTTATAACTCACTCTAAGCAAGAAGGGTGCGAGGGAGGGACGACGGATTGAGGAAAGAAGTGAGGACTGAGGGGCGGCCGGGCGGACGGGGGAGAGCAAGAGACTAGACCGGGTAGAAAAAAGAAAAGAAATGCTATAATCAGGGCGTCTGATGTGCCTCGTTGCCTCCGGACGGACGTGGCGCGCGCGCACACCACACCTTCTGCTTGTCCTTATCCTTTTGCCGCATCCCTCATTCACTCCTGTGCTTTCTCTTTCTTTCTCTCTCTCAATATCCACCGGCTCATCCTCTCCCACCCCGGCTCCTCCTCCCCACACCTGAGCGGACTCCCACCTGAGCACGACCATGGCTGCCTCCCTGCCGCCGCCGCCGGCCTCATGCACCCCGGCGCACCCTCCTCCTCCCCCACCTAGACGTCTCCTTCCCTCACCACGACGGCGCCGTCCATCCACCCCCGCGGAGCTCGAGCCCGACATGCCTCCTCCACCCTGGCGCGCCCTCCCAAACCTCGACGGCGGCCATGGTGGCCTTCTCCGTGGTGGATCCATGGAGCACTGGCCTCCCCGTGGTGGATCCATGGAGCACGATGCAGATCTAGCGGCGTGGTGGTCTCCTCCACCTAGCAGGCGACGGTGGCCCATCCCTCATCCCATCCATGGAGGCAGCTCGATCTGCACCCCGAGGGCGCCCCCATCCCATGTGCCTCCCCTATTTTCCCCTTATCTCGCGGCTGCAGTGGATTTTTGCGGTTGTAAAGTCCTAGATGGCTAGAGGGGGGTGAATAGCCTATAAAAAATCTACACAAACCACTAAGCAAACTTGTTAGAATAACAAACGGCGTAAAACGAGTTTTGCTTAGCCTACGATTGTGATGCAAGCCTCCTATCCACAAGTCTAGTAGATTATGATCTCTAGTTCACACAAGGGCTATGTCACTAAACTTACACTAGAGAGCAAGCTAACAACTACTAGCAAAGGCTACCACTAGAGCTACACAAGATAATCTAGTAAAAGTATATGCAAGAGAGAGGATTGTGAATCTTATACCGACGGTGGAGTGAAGATGTTGCCAATCACCAAGATGATATACAATCAATCAATATTGACAACAACACAATATGAAGACCAATCACCTGGAGACAAGAGACACAATATTTTTGTTCACCCGGTGTTCACTTGTGCACCGACAAGCTACGTCACCGGTTGTGTCGACCAACACTTAGATGGTTCCTCGGTGTGACCCTCAAGTCACTTGCCCCTCAAGGCACGCCCCGCAAGGCACCGCAAGACACCACTCTCAAGTGAGGTAACTCAATGACACGCGCAATGTAATAGAGTTGCTTTTGGCGCTCCGCCGAGGAAAGCACAAGAACCTCTTACAATCAACCGGAGGTGGCCAAGAACAATCACCTTCTCTTGCCAACGCCTCCAACAATCTCCAAGAGTAACAAGGAATCCACCGGCTAAACCACCCACAAGTGCCACTAGATGCCCTCAAGCTATGCAATGCACTTTGGGATCACTCAATCTCACTTTTGATTTGCAATCAAGCAAGAGAGATGAGTAGGAGTGAGAAGCTCTAGCTCAAAGGATGCATAAGAGTGTTAGAAATCACGAGAGACCTCCCCAAGGGCCGGCCAACAAGTATTTATAAGCATCCCAAATGAATAGAGCCGTTGTACCACTTCACTGGGTCCTTTTCGGGACGACCGGACGCGCCGGTCGAAACTGACCGGACGCGCTCAACCGCGTCCGATCCTCCAACGGTCACTGCGCCAACGGTCAAACCAATCGACCGGACGCGCTGCTCAACTGACCGGACGCGCCGATCGCACAGTACCGCGCGCCTGCGAAGCATCGACCGGACACGCTCCAGGCAACGACCGGACACGACAGTGCCAGCGTCCGGTTGGAGTCCAGTAAGCTCCCTCAACGACCGGACGCGTCCGATCGCGTGTGACCGGACGCTCCGCGCGTCCGATCGACCTTGCGAACTTCAGTTCCCTCTGGGCGCCTGACCGGACGCGCCGGTCCCGCGAGTGACCGGACGCGCCGGTTGCAAACCCTAACACCCGCGCGCCTGACTGATGCGTTGAACTGACCGGACGCGTCCGGTCAAACCGTGACCGCGTCCGGTGCAGCGTCCGGTCACCTCTGTGACCTCCGTTCGCCTCCGTTTCTTTTCCGACTTCCGGCGTAGTGGAAAATAAGCATTTCAAGTCCTCGAAAACGCCTGAATCCCGCTCTCGCAAGCTCGGCGGGAGGGAGAGAAGGACCCAAACCCTCTCTACCGCTCAAACTCCAACGCCTTCGCAAATGTGCCAACACCAACAAGTGATCACCACCTTGTGCACGTGTGTTAGCATTTTCATAATCATTTTCGAAGGTTTTCTAGTTAGCTCACTAGGCCATACATGCAATGCACTTCATGAATTCACCTAGTGGCACCCGTGCGTCGAATAACCGATAAGACTTCCCCTCTTAATAGTTCGGCTATCGATCCTAAACCACTCACACCCTCTATGGTGTCTTGAGTGCAAAACAGAATGGCCTTATGGTTATACCTTTGCCTTGAGCTCATTTTGTTTTTCCAAAAGATATGATCCACTTCATATCATCACATGACCGTCTCGATCCATCGACCTTGACTTCACTTGCTCTTCACCGTTGCATCGGTCCGTCGGCGCCAAGTCTTGCTCAAGCTTCACCATCGCATGGTCCTTCGCTTCGAAGCCTCGACTTGCCCTTCACCTTCACAACCGGTCCATCGAGCCAAGCATCATCTTGGTCTTCATCATCTTGGTCACATGAGTCAATGTCATGTCTCATATTCAATGACCACCTTTATCTAAATCATCCACTTAGATACAAAGGTTAGTCCTAGGTTTCATCAATTAGCCAAAACCAAACTAGGGACTTTCAGCGGTGTTGCAACAGTCTATTTGAGATGTTGCAACATGTGTTTTTGAATGTTGCAACTGTCGATTTGAGATGTTGCAACATGTTTTTTTTAATGTTTTGCAGGTGAAAGTATTGTTGCAATAGTAGTTGTTTTCTTGGTGTTTGATCTTCTTCATCCTAATGTTGCAGTAGTACTGCTTTTTTTTGAGATGATGCAGTATGTTTCAGTTGCTTCAATCTCATGTTGCAGTAGTTGTTCCGTTGTTGTTGTAGCAGTTTGTTTTGAGATGGTGCAGTATGTTTCAGTTGCTTCAATTTCATGTTGTAGTAGTTGTTCCATTGTTGTTGCAGCAGTTTGTTTTGAGATGGTGCAGTATGTTTCAGTTGCTTCAATCTCATGTTACAGTAGTTGTTCCATTGTTATTGCAGCACTTTGTTCGGTGTTGTTGCAACAATATGTTTCTTGGTGTTTCAATAACTATCTCTTCGATGTTTCAATTTCATAATCCCTATGTTTCAATGGACAATCTCTTATGTTTCATCCAATAGAATCGAGATGTTGTGTATGCGAGCGTGTGAAACTTTGGAGCAGGCGACGCCTGCTACTGTGTGTATGCGTGGGGAGCTGGTTTTCCCGCAGGCGCATGACAAAGGGGCTTCGGGAGCGCGGTTCCGAGGTTTGGGGCTGCCGAGGTTGGGGGCGATGGGCGGTTTCCGATTTTCTTTCTTCTGTTTACGTGCAGGAGGGCACCGTCCAATGAATCCTATCCATCGGACGTCCGGGCGCCGGCATTTCCGAAAAAAGAAAGCTTTTCACTTTAATATAGGGATCAAGTATAGATATAGATATAGAAAGATTAGGTAGAGATATAGGTATAGTTTTTAGACAGAATCCCTACTGTAAGATTGGGTAGATATATAGAAACGCAGTGAATCAACGTAGCTGCAGAATTGCACCAGAACGGAACCTGGATGCTCACTTGGGATATAATATTTTGTCAGGGGTGTGAAAACTGAAGAGATCGATGAATTGATAATCATCAGGGGCAAATAACATCATTTGTCTTGACAGATCACATTACTAGTCAGGAACATGTTCAGACAAATTTGTGCAATGAGCCGATTTAAAAATTCTACATGCTCGAATTCCAGTTTGCCAAATAAAGTCCTACTAGTTTCAGCTTTGTTGTCCCAAGATTCAGCAACTCAAAATGGAACATCTTAAGGAATTGAACAATATAAAATAGACTGATGAATCCGGGCGCCTGACATTCACTATAAGAGACATTTACATAAATAACGATAACATTATGAGAGCTAGGCTTGAGGCGCTTCAGATAGGACCATTTATTTACCTTGCTCAGAGGACCACCTGAAACCGCACATCACGTGACCAGATCCTCCTTCCAGCATTTTATTTCCTGTTGATCCAAAACTCAACAGGAAACACAATGCTTTACCACCTGACCATGATTTTTACAGTGGATGTAGAATTTCTTGCAGCTCTAGTACTGGACCCTCTCGTCACCATCAAAATTAAGACCTTCAATGCCTTTGAGAGCAGAATCATAGTTCTTCACATTAGATGGATGCCGGCCTGAGGATGAGCGCTTTTGTTCTGCAGAATGGACAGGTGAGCTTCTCTGGGGACCTGAGGCTCTGCGGAATGCCCCAGGGCTTGCATCAGTTGTACGTGCTCGTGAAGGCTCAGAACTATCAGTGGCCACCACATCACGGCTACTTGAAATAACAGGCCTCCTTGAAGATCCACTTGACCTTCCCAGAAAGTTTGGTCCAGATATCTGAAGAGAAGCAGCAACCAAATTAAGCCCCAAGATTGAGCATCTTTTCTGCTGTTTATTTTAAGAATGGAGGTAATAAATTATGAATGCCATGAATCAAAGAAAAACAGTGTAACAAAGAAAATACAAATCATTGAGGTATACTACTATTACCAAGTCAAAACACAATAGTGAGGATTCATCTAAACCAGCATCCATTAATCAAGAAAGCAATTGAGTACTCTGTACAAAGTGATGTACAGGAGGACTCGATGAAATTGAAAACAGCAGCTCATAATTCCCAATGTTGGTGCAAAATCTTCAAAACCACCTATAGGTATTGACTAATCTCCACATTCTTGTTCAAGATAATAACTTATCCAAAATTTCTGACAAATTTTCAGAACTGCAAGAACTGACCAGGATCTTGTAATGTTAAATAAGTCATGTGTATATGAATGTTGCTTCCAAATTCCCCAACCCATTATCCCAAAGACCCCAACTACCAACACATAAAGCCTTTGTAGTGGTGTCCGCACTATGTTTGACGTGATATGCCCTCTGCTCACTAATGAACATCATCGTGACGTAAACTGTCTCCACAATGCCACTTTGACCACTAATTTCTAGTATATAAAACCCATGTATAATAATACCATGAAAATGTGGTCACTGATAAATCTACAGTATCAATTTCATATGTTACAAATAGATATTCGAAGATAAAAGGTTAGATACTAAAAAGTTTGATGGCTCGCATCCCAGAACAGTTTGTGTACATTGTGCAATAAAATAGCTTTATTACAATACGTCTACAACATGAAAAGTTGCCCCATCTTGCACACTTTTCCCATTATAAACAAAGGACAATATGACAACTAACTTACCACAGCATCTCTAGAAACAGTAGCATCATTCCCTACTGGTGCTTTCTGCTTAGATAATGCCCCAACGCTTGTAATTGGTAGTGGGGCACGACGCCGATCCATTGATGACCAACCACTAGTCCTTGCTTCCTCAGGGCCTGAAAGATAAACAATGAGCATTACTCAATCAAATGCTGAAATGCAAACAAGGCAAATGAAGGAGTGCACCAAATTACCCGATTGCCTGTCATTCTGTAATGCAGGTGCCAACCCAGAAGGCCCCGCGCCATGGCCCTGTAACAAAGGTAAGGCATAAAAGTTATCCCTGCAGATAGTTCACAAATGTTCATGTTTGGTGGGTAACTCAAGGAGGGAGCGTTGGAGAGGTTCACTACCACACGGGGTGGAGCAGTGGCTATTTGAGATTGTTGGTACTTCAGTATTGTCCAGTCAAATACATAGTCAAACTGAAAACCTGCAAAACAGAGTTCCAATAATGAACATGGGCGCACATTTTTTTCTCTTGGAAAGGGTACTGATATATCCTTAACAGTGAAAGCAAGGCAAAGGAACTGGCCTTCGCGAATGAAAAGGTCACGGAATAATCGCTTGAGGTATGAATAGTCAGGCTTGTCATCAAACCGCAGTGAGCGGCAATAATGGAAATATGATGCAAACTCAGTAGGATACCCACGGCATAGAGCCTGAAATAGATTGACAACATAAGGATTTCCCAGGGAAAAGTTCCAATTCCAGCTAAAGATGCACTGGACAGACCTCAATTGATGTTGCAACTTTCTTCTCGCTAATTTTCTCATACTTTTGCTTCTTTGTTCCTGCTTTAAGACCTTGCCAAGGAAGGCTGCAAAAGAAAAAAAAAATGTTAACCTAAAATGGGATGCATACAAAAGGAGCAGATGACCAATCAAACTCACCTGCCCCTAAGGAAGTACATAAGCACATATCCAAGAGATTCCAAGTCATCTCTTCGGCTTTGTTCTAGCATTGAAACAAGAGAAAATTTTAGCCGGACCATATAGAATGCACCAGTACAAGGATCACCGAAGTTGCACTTTACAACATATATTGAAGGATAGTACAATGCATATCAAGGAAAAAAAGAACTTCAACTAATACTATTAAATTCTCACCAATGCCAAGATGGGTGTTCACACTAGCATATCTTGCAGTTCCTGTCAAGTTCTTATTCTCCCTGCAGCATTTACAAGCTAGTTAAAATTGCATGCGTGAATAGCTAGAAAAAAGGTAAAGAAAACGACTAAGATATCTGCAAGATACAACTATCAAATTGCCACGACTGGCATCTTTTTAGTTATTTAGTCTATTTTTCTTCCCTCCACACTCATGTGAGGACTGAGATGTGTCTATTGTAATTACTAAGCATTATAGTAGTAGCCAGATAGAAGTTGTGCTAACAAAAAGTTTGAAAAGCTTAGAATTTCCGGCTTGGCCCTAGAAAAGACACAAGAGAAAAATGGGAACTAACTTGAGCTAATTAGAAGAACACTAAACATGCTTACTACAGGAATGAACACAAAGCATATATATCACTCAGGAATGCTTAGATTATTCTATGCCTGTATGGGATGTGCTGATGCGTTGAGGTATCCCTGTATTTTTTAGCAAGGCCAAAGTCTATAACGTAGACCTGGATGAAAAGCAGAACAAAACATAAAGTGGTTAATAAACCCAACAAAAACTGAAAAAGGAAATTGTAAGCACATGCTAAAGATGGTATTGACACCCACCTGATTAGCTCGTCTGCCAAGACCCATGAGGAAATTATCTGGCTTAATATCTCGATGCAGAAAAGACTTGGAATGAACAAATTCCACTCGATTTATCTACAAGCGGGGAGGGCAGATCACATAAAGCTCATCTGTCATATGTGGGAAAAGGATAATGTATACAAACAGAATAATTCAACCAGAGAAGCAGAGATGCTCAGGAGGGAGAGTGTTCGATGTGGGAACCACAACGAAAGTACGAAACATTATATAAAATGATTGATGATGATTTGTGTGCCTGTGTGCAAATGCAAGGTGCCAATGTGGATATCGGGTAGCAATGTCTGGGTCATAGCCATGAGAGCAGACACATACCGAGAGTTGACTCATACTATGGAAAAACATATGTATTAAAACTTTGAGAAGAAATGGGATTCAATTATGGCACTATGCATACCATCTGATCAGCGAGCATAAGTACAGTCTTCAGAGACAATTTCCTGCTGCAGAAATTGAATAGATCCTCAAGGCTTGGTCCAAGTAAATCCATAACCAAGACATTGTAGTCCCCTTCTACACCAAACCATCTGACGTTCGGTATTCCAGCTGTCAGAACAAAGATTGTCAGTCCTACCTGCCCTAAAACGTATTCTTACACCACAAAGAACATATGAACAGTCAAAAGCTTCCATACTTCCTCCTTGCAGAATCCTATAAATCTTTGATTCATAGAGCAACTGAGGATGCTTTGTCTTCACATTTTCCTGTGAATACAGACAAAGGCAATCAAAAGCTGAGCTCACAAGATGATACCAGTAACCAAGCTGAATGGCCAAGCATTTATGCAGTAAATAGTTCATGAAAGCACTAAGCTACTACAAGCAATTCTACATTGCATGTATTAGGAATGCATTCTCTTTCTAGACTTCATCCTCCAAAAAATGAAGGATCAACTATCCTTTCCAGGTCATTTCTTGGTTCATTCATCTACCAGTCAATCAAAACACATCAGAGAATAGTCCAAAAGGTCCATCTCTTCTCGTCACAATTAGCACCTCCCAATATTATAGAGTGACCATAGATGCATAAATCATTGAAGGCCTACCAAGTCAACCACAAGCGCGGTCAAGCAAGGAGAGCCAACATACTACTATGACCGATCCATCTGTTGAGAACAATAAAGGCTAATGCAAGCAGAACCAGAATCCAGAGCAAACCCATAGAGCTGCAGTTGGTACCAGACGGCTAGAAGAACACTGAATATAGCTACAAATTAAAGCACCCGGAAGTCCCAAACCAACACCTCGGCTAACAGCAACTATATGCTGCAGTGCCCAACAGTGGTCACCAAGATAAGACGCACTAACAAGCTGTACTACACAGCAGGAAGCTAACACAGCCAATACTAGTAGAATGTAACAAAAATTTGCTGGCAATCCAGCAGCGAGAGAGCACGGACCAGCTTAATCGCAACCTCCTCGTTCGTCTGGATATTGGTGCCTGCATCCACAAACGACAGAGAGTCAGGGACAGAGCCCTCTCATCAGCAGCAGCGGAAAGAGAGCACGGACCCAAAAAAAAAAAATCTCTAGAGCACAAGCAGCGACTACGCACCGAGGTAGATCTCCCCAAAGGAGCCGCTCCCGATCTTGCGCCCAAGCCGGAACTTGTTCCCGACCCTCGGCTCCATTATTCCAGCACTCTCCCTTCCCAAAAATCTCCCTAGCTACGAACTGTCAAAAAAAAAACGCGCTCTTTCACACCCAGAAATCTAGTTGCGGACCACAGATCGGCGGTGCTGTGCGGGGTCTCGGGGATCTGGCGGCGGAGGACTATGCTACCTAGGGTTTGTGGATAGGGGCAAGGATGAGGGGGAGGCGGCGGCTGCCATGGCCGTGCGGGGGCAGGCGGGCGGTCCGTGCGTACACACGCTTCCGGTGGAGTGAGTCCAATCTCGGTTTTTCGGGGGATGTTGAGAAGTAGACGAAGCAAAGCAACTAGGCGAAGCAAGAGAAGGAGTAAAATAAAGGGAGAGAAAAAAAAAAGGATACTGGAGCAGTTTGGCCTTTCGATGTCCATCTATGCGGTTCGGCTGTTTTGCGTTTTGGTCCCTCCATTTAGTCGCTTTCCATGTCGCTATCGACCATGGTGGACTGTTCCTCGAGTGTATTATTGCTGGGTGCACGCAATGGAGTACCGTACTATATTATCCTGACCGGCCGATAAGGTGGCAGACTCTTGTTTTGCTGCTATTCCCTCCGTCCCAAAATAAATACACATCTCACTTCACGAGGAGTCAAACTTCTTTTTAGTTTGACCAGAAATATAGAACATAATATCAACATTTATATCTCCAAATAAATACATTATGAAAGTATATTTTATGTTCAATCTAATGATACTTTGTATAACTCATAAATATTAGTACATTTATATATATGTGTGGTCAAAATTTAAGAAATTTGACTTTTTAGGAAGCGAGATGTGCATTTATTTTAGGACGGAGGGAGTATGAAACTTGGCATCAAATATTTTTTCCTCTCAATTATTTCATGTATAAAAATACTCTCTCATACCAAATTGTAAGCCATTTTGGCTATCTAGCTGCATAACCAAAATTATAAATTTTATCAAAACGACATGCGATTTGAAAAAGGAGAGAATGTCTAGAAGCATAATCAAAATTATGTATTTAGAAAAAACAAGATGACCTATAATTTAAAATAAAAAATATAAAGTAGAAACATACTACTCCCTCTGTTTCTTACACGTCCCATTAGTTTTTATCCTAACTCAAACATTACTATCGTTAACCATCCATTTTTTTAGTTTCACAACATATGAATTATATATTATGAAAGTATTTCGCATCGTGAATCTAAACAAATATATCTCATGTCATGAACCTATATAATTTTTTTGAAATGGATGATTAAAGATATAAATATTTGATTTGGGATAAAGTTAATATGACATGTAAAAAATGGAGGGAGTACTAGATTGATTGCTCAATTCACGGATATTGGGCACTCGGGGAATGATTGAACTTTGACCACCTACCTATAGTATTTGATTAAATTAAACGGAAAGGTCTTAGATTTGTGGTTACCATCAAAGCTTGGTAAGTATAAATAAAATTTTTGCAAGTGTTCTCTAGTGAAGAAACACACATAACCTCTCAAATTTAGCTTAAGCATGAAGCCAGAGTAACGAAAATTTTGTTTGGCAACCCTCGAAATTATGAGTCTAGTTATATATTTACAATAAATCACAGTATTATTATAATACGAATCTTTGGTTTTTTCTATCGGGCACCCTTGAAATTATCAGAATTTGCGAAATTTTGAACCCTGGTTTTACTATAAAAGATTAACACGTTTTTTTTCCTTTTAAAAACTATACACCAAAAGACTATCTTTTGGACTTAACCACTTCTTATTCTATATCCCCTTGCTTTCATAAAAATTCTCTCTTTTAGACACTTTTATTTGATTTTCGATGGAGTTGGAGTACGGCACTGGTAGCCAAAGATTGATGGTCAATAAATCTTACCTTAAGTATGATCCTTGAGCACCCAATCGACCTGTTTTAATACGAGATAATCTAATAAGTATGTATAATAACAAGCGTACAATAGAAGTTTTTGCCCAATAATGTTCAAAAGCAATATCAGTTGAACCGCAAGACCTTTTGCCATTGAGAACCTTTTTTTCTTCTTCTTTTGAAAATTTGCCATTGAGAACTTTAGTCAACACCAAGTGCTTTGTCCACTTGGAAAATGTGAGTTCGTAGTGTTGCCATCGCACTAGTTAGGATTGGTGAATAATAACTCTGTAGACTTCCAAGATAGCATAAAGGTGGCAAACAATGCTAGCTGGAAACAACGTGTCAGATAGGAGACACGCAATTCCCATCAATGAGATGAGTCTTGTATGTAAACTTGTGAAGTGAGATACTTCTGTATAGTCACATCGTTACCCTTGTAAGCAAAGAAGGTTTGGTGCCCTACCACGCTGAAAGCCGAACAATACAAGCTGGCCGAGGCAAAAGCCCAAATCCAAAATCTTTTATTGCCCTTAGGGCACCCACAATGATTAGAGGCGTAGAGCTAGTTACTAGCTCTAAACCAACTTATCTAATAGTGTAAACTTTTAGCACATAACTTTTACATGACACTCTCAAATAACCTTCAAATGTGTATAAGGGTTTAACTTTTCTCTCTTCTATTAAAACATTAGAAAAACGCATAGAGCTAGCTTAAAAGTTGATTGTTGGAGCTGTCCTTGGTTCTGCATGGTTCAAACGTTCTAGATGCTGACCAAGGCGACGGGTACGTACTTGTTGTATACCACGTAATAACAGGCGACAGGCGTTCATTTGTTGATGACCCAGCTGAACTAGATAGATTATTATAAACAAAAATTGTCTGAACAAGCAAAACCAGATCTATTGTACTCCTACTAGCATACACCAAACCCAACACAGGAAATGCCATTTTAATCGTGATAGGCCCGGGCTGTTTCAGATAGTGCTTGTAGTAGCTTATGTCACAAGGGAAACAAGAAGGAAGCATCTGCAAGGTACTCACCTTTTATCTACAAAGCATGTTCTTCGGACTGATCCGAAATTCCTCACGCCCCTGTAATACATTATTCTGATTTGGACCCGCTTGCCATTGGCCACTTTGTTTGGCAGCATGCATAATGGAGACACATTGAGATAAACATTAATTTTATACTGATCCACTTGTTCCTATTTTTAATTGATGATTTAGGACTTGGAAGGATACCTTTTTGTATAGATTAAAGATGTGCATCTTTTTTTTTTGGGATCTGTGGTTGAAGCCTGAAAACTCAAAATGAGGAAGAATGAAGGGGTGTGGAATAAAACTTCTATGAGGAAAATCAAGGACACCTTGAAATCGACCTACGCTCAATGAACCGCGAAAGGTTTGCATTGAAATGGTTAGACAGAACATCAAATGCTCATACAGATTTGTGTTATTGTGCACACATGGACAACAACCTTAGTTGCCTCTAGTTCAAGGCACCGTTCAGAAAGCAGGCCACATGGACAACAACCTGGCCTCTTCTAGTTCAAGGCACCGTTCAGAAAGCAGGCGCACAGATGGACAACAACCTGGCCTCTTCTAGTTCAAGGCACCATTCAGAAACCTGCCTGCTGCCTCTGATTTTTTTTTGACAAATACTCAAATATGTAATCATTAGAACCAGAGTACAAACTTTTGGGAGAACATGTCCCAAAGACTAACTTGAGCTCCAAATCTACGACTAGAGAACCGACAGAGAGACTCGTAGAAATGAACCCGCCTACAACAACAAACACTGATCTTGCTTGGAGAAATCGCCTGACTCACTATCCCACTTGACCCTCAAAAAGCTCTCCTAGGCTCATCTTCTGTACCGCAATATTTATAAATCTGCACAACTTTTAGATTCAACTTTTGGGGGAAAAGGGACAGGATCTATAAACCTGGAGATCCCCACTGGTTTCCCTGCACCCCTTTCTGCACAACCCAACAAGGCTAGTACCAGCTGTTGAAAAATGGAGGATTACTGGCTTACTGCTGCATTTTTTATTTTTGGCAAAAATTGCCAAATCTAATGGAACTGATATGACAAAGAAATCATGCCACCAATCAATGACACTGGGTAACATTTCCCAACCAGTGATCATTGAGGTAGCACTGCACAATACCAGCTCTGGATTTTGCACTCAGCAACCAAACAAAAGACGAGACCTGATAAAAACTCACAGCATTTTTTCTTCCAAGTTTCTGTTAGACCTATAAAGGGCAGTATGGTGAATAACCAACCCAAACTTTTAACATGCTACTCTAGACTACGTTCACGGAACCATTCAATCAAACAATGACATGACAAACGTGAGGTGCCGAAACAAAGTTGCTCTAGTGGCAACATTTTTCTAGGCCTTCTCCTTTGTTGGAGAAGTAAGCAAGTGTAGTGACGATGTATGGATTGTTGTTGTTGGGATGGGGTCCTTCCCTCGTGCTGAACCAGGCCTCCTGATGCTGTGGCTGCGCTCTATGTTGCTCCTCAAAAACTTCTGCACAGGCCTAGGTAGACGTGCAATTAATCGGGTTGAACTAACAAGAAGTATCACTCCTGTGATGATGAAGAACCTGCAAGATTTAGCTAATTTCTTAGACTCTCAAACCGTTTGTTAAAAGAGAATCGTTACTTTGGTTATCAGTAATCTTAACAGGTAGCAATCTCATCATATGATTAAAGTAAACATATACGTAACAGGGACAGCTGTTAAAAAACTCCTCATCAGTTCCAAGATAACCCACCTAACAACTGGCAATTTTGTGGGCCTATCTGGTGCATGGTCATCACATGAAACAATTGAATCCTAGCAAGAACAGGGACATCATATAGCACCAAAGCGGACCTAGTAGGCTAGTACTGCTCTTTAGCATCAGCACTAGATGAAATTGCTATGTATAACATAATGCAGATTGCAGTAGATGATAATTAAAGCCAGTGAGAACAGAACCAAATCAAGCAGTGCAGTACAATGTAGCATAAAAGTATTACCATCCCAGTAAGAGGAAAAATCTAGCTGTGGGAGCCTTAGGCAGATGTTCATCAAGTGCAATCATGCCAGCTACAACACCAGACACTATAGATGCCACTGATGTACATGTAGATACAACAATTGCCCTCCCATGCTTGAGGCCTCGAGTCTGCATGGATAAAAGAACCATTGGAGAATACAGATGAAATCAGGACATTGCAAGAAAACTGTTGGGTTAGTCCTTATGGTTCATCTTAAACATACGAATGTTTCAAAAAAAAAAAAAAACAGGTCGAATAAACTAGTGCAATTTATAATAGAATTATAGAAATAACAATCAGTACGATATCTGCAATGAAGCAAGCCACTAAAATTTGCAAATAACCCATGACCTTGAAATTTCAATTTCAGGGCAAGTGTCGTCGGAGTTTCAATTTATGCATAAAAGCATCCCATACGAGGCAAAATTTGCAAATAATCCATGCCCTTGAAATTTCAATTTCAGGGTAAGTGTCCTAGGAGTTTCAATTTATGCATAAAAGCAGCCCATACTTTTCACCGGTGAAAAATAAATAGTCACTCAGTCTCACTAAATGACTAAAAAACAGATTATAGTATTTTCAACAAATGGTTACAACATTATACCCTGTCGGTCATAATGTTTATGAATTATATTTTTTTCGTTTTCGACTTTCGTCTCTCTGCCCACTACGTAGCCCACTTCACAATCCCCACCCCCCCCTTCCGCGCACGCAAGGCCTCAGCTTGTTGGCACCCTGCTTTTCAAGGTGTGGGTTGCATTCACGAATTGCCGAATTGGTACAAGTGAAAAAACAATGGTGGCATATCTTCTAGAAACACAACAGATACATAGCACACATTCTGAGGAGGCTACGGTGGATGACACAAACCCGGTTGGCAAATCTCCAGAAAACTAGACGTACCTGATACACAAATCCCACTGCACTGCAGCAAACACTACCAGAAATGGCAGCAGGCACAACAATCTTCGGAAAACCCATCTCGGACATCACAAATCCCATCTTAGAGATCACTGAAGAAATCCTATACATGTAATGACGTTGTTAGTCATATGATCTCCTTACTAATAAATGTCAGTAACAAAGTGATGAATGGGAAACCCTCAATTTAGTCACATCCTCAGGCGACAAAAAGCTGTAGTTTAGAATGATAAAACAACATCAACAGTAGTAAATTACCCAAACAAAATGCCTGATTCTAAGCCATATATGATCTCCTCGATCACTTCGGGTCCAGTCTGCATGGGATGGCGCTATGTAAGACATGCAATACACAAACAGGCTTATAAAGTTATAAAATACTCACCAACTCTTGCTCGCGCCTTTGCTTTTTATACATATGAAGCCAAGTGTTAAGCAGTACCTGAGATGGGAATGGACTGTGGTAAGTTATTTATGGAGGTTACAACTTACAAGAACTATTGGCATAACACAATTTTTTCCCTCGAACTCGCAGGAGGGATACCACAATCTAGGAATGCACATCTAACTGATAACTCTTGTTAGAAAGACATGAAAACTGAAGCAGAAAGACCTAGCTAAATACATAGCACAGAATAAACGTCTTTTGGTAGAAAGCATATTAAGTGAATGTCATGTAATACTAGAACTTATGCAGCACAGAGTATGGTACCTACAAACAAGATGACAATGGAGAGCACTAGCCAGGGTATATTTAAAAGAGGTATCTGGTCAACTTTCTGTTCCTCGCCTCCAACACCTACACCTGAAGTAAGAGAACACAGAATCAACCAAATGCATGAACACCAGACAATGAAATCATCATGGTGCCTTAAAGCTTATATATATATATATATACCCTGTAGCTGGCTACAAAATAACTTATTCAGCCACTTTGAGTTACGATAATTACTATGTTAATTTACGAGATTATAGTAACTCCTTGCTAAGTGGTTTACTACAACGTTATGGTAAATATCCCCATGTGTTATATTAACCCAACTATCGTAAATATGTATTGACATTATCGTAAATTAGTATATAAAATTATTGTAAATGGAGGTGGCTACAGAATAACTTATTTTGTAGCTGGCTATTGAATATAAAAAAAGTCATTGAAATCTTCGTGAAACAATGAAGCCTATAGGCATGTCTGACTTCCATCTCCACTACAAATCACAAAGGTTCAGATTTGTGAATATCTGTTACCTATGGTGCCGAGACCAGCTAGTGTGATGGCAATCCAATCGAGGCCGTTCATAACCTCCTTGAGGTAAAAATGGGAGAAAACGCAGAGTATTGCGAGACCGCAACCGGCAATGGGCTGAACAACGGAGACCTGCACCACCGCCAGCAAGGGACGGTAAGCGATCCAATCACCACACAGAATGCACAGGGAATAAGAGGCAAGAGGCAACGCACCGGCGCCTGGGAGAGCGCGGTGAGCATGAGCGCGGCGCCGCACATGTCCATAAGGAAACCGCTGATCCAGAGCTGGTTAGACGCGTACGCCTTGACCACCTGCGCGCACGGACAGGAACGCCGTAACTCGTAAGGGGCTTAGCGGCGCGATCTGGAGCGGAATGAGTTTGGCGAAGGAAGGGGATGGGTCATGGGGGAATACCTTGAGCTTGAGGGAGAGGGGAGGGAGGATGAGAGTGCCCTTCTTCTGCAGGACCTTGCCGATGTTATTGCCGGCGGTGCCCGCCAGCGTCAGCGCCACCGACTCCCACATCTCGCCTCCGCCGGCGCCGATCCGATCGAACCCTTTCGTGCGCCGGGCTAAGAGGGATTGGGGGCCGGCTCGCTTTTGGAGGGGTGGAGGAGCAGGAGCAAGTGGAGGAGGAGACCACGAGGGAGAGAGGTGGCCGAGTCGTGGCAGGGCTGCGCTTTTCTCGGCCGCGCGCCCGTGCTTGCAGGTGCCGCGGCTCGTAGCTTCGGGGTCGGGGCGGTGTCCTCTCCTCAGTCCTCCCCGTCTCTCTGCTGCTGCCGCGGCCGTTGTTGGATTGGATGGGCGGCGGTGGTGGGCTGGTGGCATCGTCGCTGTTGGTGGTGGGTCGCGTGTGCGGGACGGGACGGCATGTTTGCGACGTGAGTATATTCTTTTGGGAAAAAAGTCTCCTTTTCCTCCCTAACTCTCACCCAAGTCCACTTTTCCTCCCTCAACTTCAAAACCAGATATACCACCTCCCTTAACTTTTCAAACCGTGCATTTTACCTCCCTCGAGCGGTTTTGAAGACGGTTTTGCTACAGTAATCGGCGGTATGCTACAGTGACCTGTGGTTTTGCTGCAGTACCCGTGTTTTTTTTCTTTTCTTTTTTTATTTATTTCGGCTGAATCTTTGAAAAATCATAGTAAATCACAGAAAAATCATAAAATGGAAAACCCAATTTTGTTGCACTCCACATGAGTAGATCTACACAGTGAACATATAATATGGTATGCTTTAGTACAAAGTTTTTGCTATGAAGGTTTTGCCTTTTTCTTTTTTATTTATTTCGGCTGAATCTTTGAAAAATCATAGTAAATCACAGAAAAATCATAAAATAGAAAATCTAATTTTGTTAGACTCCACATGAGCATATCTATACAATGAACATATAATATGGTATACTTTAGTACAAAATTTTTGTTGTAGCTTTAGATCTATGTTTTTCTGTAATTAATTGCAATAATTCATAGCTGCAGCTTTTATAATTATTTTGTTGGACACTGTAGCATACCGCAGTTTACTGTAGCAAAACCGCCTTCAAAACCGCTCGAGGGAGGTAAAATGCACGGTTTGAAAAAGTTGAGGGAGGTGGTATATCTGGTTTTAAAGTTGAGGGAGGAAAAGTGGACTTGGGTGAGAGTTGGGGGAGGAAAATGAGACTTTTTCCTTCTTTTGGCCTATTCTTTTCCATGTTCTTCTGCTGGGCCCGTTTAGTTCCCAGAAAATTTTACAAAATTTTTCAGATTCTCCGTCACATCGAATCTTTAGACACATGCATAAAGCATTAAATATAGATAAAAAATAAAACTAATTACACAGTTCAGACGAAATGAACGAGACGAATCTTTTAAGCCTAATTAGACCATTATTGGACACTAATTGCCAAATAACAACGAAAAGTGCTATAGTGCTATTTTGCTAAAAATTTGGCAACTAAACCGGCCCTTGGGCTAATATTTTTGGGCTCCAGGAATTTGGAAGGCGTATAATTCAGCCCAAACATTTGATTAAGATTTCAATTTCATGTATTTTAGCAAATCTTATGGTAAGTATTTCTTCAGGTTTATCGTGCAACACAGCTTGATCTCTTGGCGAAACAAACAAGCACCTTATTGCCTGATTATTACTCCATCTGTCCCAAATTATAAGTTATTCTAATATTTTTGAGAGTCAAAACATCTCAAGTTTGACCAAATTTATCACATAATAAAACTATAACATTTTATGATATCAAATAAGTATCACTAGCAAATATACCCGTGCGTTGCACCGGAAGAGAGAAAACATCAAATGTTCATGAAAAGCGACGATAGAATGTTACATATCTTTTTATGTTTTATCTCTTTTATAAAGTTCAAAATCTTTAATTTATTTTATTGATAACCATGACATCCAAGGTATTAGTTAGTTAATATTTTCGATAATGATCCACCACAGGCGTCCGTCTACGACTCTCGTCCGGACGCGGCTCCACAGAAGCAGACCCCATCTCTCTCAAGGATAAAAAACAAATCTTCACTCCCTCATATGCTTATCCTGCCCGACCGAAGCAGTGTGGCCGCTCATCCGTCTGCCCCCTTTCCCACCGCGTGTTGTCGGGTTACCACGCTATGCCCATCCCCCATCACCGGCGCGCAGCGCGCCCTCGCTCCCTACGCCGCTCACCTACGTCTTAGTCACCTGTGTCGCTCGCTCCCTCTTGTCTATCCATCGCCCATAGTCATCGGGCGCGCCGCAAACCCCACCATGGCCGCTAGGGCGCATGTGCCGTAGCGCCTCAAGTCTTCCCCAACCAAGCCAAGGGCACCCACGAGCGTTGTCGGTGCTGGTGGTGCTCGAGCGTCACGGCTCGCCACCGGATCCCACCCCAACGACCGGCCCCAGCCTTCTATAACGGATCAACATGGTTATACGAGATTAAGTAAGAAAATCTTCCACCGAGGCAGATAATTTACAAAACTTAAGCCCGTACAACCCAAGATTCCGTGAAATCACGAAGGATTTCAAACCAACCAACATTCAACCAAGATCGTACTGATTTAGCAGCCACAGTCACATGCTACATAAAGTTCGCAACGAGAGTTGAATACATCAGAGTTCAGAATAAAAAGTTATTACAACACGAGTTCAAATTAACATAGTGGAAGCAAGTAGTTTTAAACCACACACACTTAGTTCAGATACAGTGCCAGCAGGTAGTCATAGCCCACAAAAGCATGAGATAAGACGAACGGAGTGACCATTGCCCTTGGTCCTAGTTGTCGCCCATCGCCGGATACAGACAGTTGACGCAATAACCATAGTACATCTGACCATCTGCAACAACAATGAGAACAACGCCCTGATCACGAGAATGTACTCAGCTAGACTTACCCGTCATAAACCAGAAATAAAAGACACCAAGGAGTATGCAAGGCCTTTATAAAAGTGGACTGGCTTGACTCATTTGCGAAAAGCATAAGTTATCAGTTATGAACCATTTAAACTATAAGCATCAACTTAATTATACCTGATTAGTCTAAGTGAGCACATATGCTAGAGCAATCACTTGATTAACCATTTACATCAAAATTTACCATATCAAGTTTAGCATTTCCAACATCATTCACATAACCATCCGGGTTCCATCATTGTTACTACGATACTGTAGCTCGAGTCAAGTGCTCACTATCCAGGAGCGACGGCGATTCGAATCGATTCCTAACCAGCTGGTGATTTGTTCCTCACACAAACCATGCTTCCCCCGTCAGGGTCGCTTAGATCACCAATGACACTTTCCAAGTAGCCGCGGGATAACAGTCATGGACCGCACTACCCAGGGACCGCCCGACTGCTAGGACGCACCTTGGGCTCACTCTTCGCGTCCCCGTCATACCCCCTTCAGCACCAGTATACCAATCCGAGTTTATCCCGGCTCGAAATAGTGTCACTAGCTTCGCGGTCGAAATGTACTTTATTCGGCCAGCTAAATGTGAGGCATGCGTTCAACATGACAAGAGGGACGAGCAACGATCGATCCTTAATCGACACAGACAGAATCACTATAGTCCAAAACCCTATAAGACTCCGCCCGGTCTCCCTTTATCCATCAACACTTGGTTACTTTCCATGATAACAATTATAGCTAACCATAACCAGGTATCCACCTATAACTCGCAGGTGACAGGAAATCACCCGACTTCTACCGGTCTAAGCATGACTAAGCAATTATTCGATCCTGACCTAACAGGATAAAAAGGTAACCAGGTGGACAAGGATAATAATAAATGCAACAACGGTTTCACTCAACTCCTATAACTTAATGCAACAATATATAAAACTCATATATAAAGAATTGCTTTTTATAAAGTAGGAGACTTAGAATGCTCCGTGGCTTGCCTCTTTCAAATGAACTAGGCTGATGATCTATGCACTCGGGTAACTCCTCTCCTTGTTCCTCTTCCTCGGGCACCTCCTGTGCCTGGGGCTCTTGCTGATCGGTCCAAGTCTGCTCTTCCGGCACTGCTACACGCGACTCCTCCTGCGATCCTGTATGATGCAATTGCATAAGCAACCATGTAGACGGTGCATCAGATCCGGTGGAATGCTATGATGACATGATATGCAGATGAGCACATTGAACTGATGGTATGGATTATAGACAACATCTTCTACAAGGTAGTCCACATCATCCAAGAACATGTACCACAAAACATGTCATCTACTCTTATACTAGTTAGCATATAATGCTCACACAAGTGTTGTCACTATTTGCCAAACCCTAATACCTTAACCCATCAAGTAACACCAGCAAGGTAGTTTGGTGCTTCAAAGATACACCAAACACTTTTTATTACTTTTAATTACTCATAAAGAATAAACTTTTATTTCCTATTTAAACTAGGGTTACACATCAACACCTATTTCTGTTGTAGGTAAAAATCTACAAAAATTACAGTAGCACACTCCTACTCCAAATAGTATACTACAAAAATTTCATGGAATTTGAATAAGTAAAACTATCTGTACAAAATAAACAAGCTATAGCATAATAATGAGCATGAAAATACTTTGTACTAGAAAAAGTGTCAAACAACAGATTTCATAATTTTCCTATGTTACCCACAGTAAACAAGCACATCACAAAAATTATCACATGCATGTGTCATACAATTTTTGCTCTCTACCAAAAATAACAAAAATCATCCATGAAAGGCATTTGAACTACACTTCAATAATTTTTCACAGAACATGCCTCATAAACATTTTTCCTAGAAAGTACATCACTAAGGAAGACTAATGAAATAGGAACCACATTTTTCTGATCTTTCTTTAATTTACTACACATTTTCTAAGATAACAGCAATAACAAGAATTAAATAATTCTACACAGAAAAGTATCACAAAACTAACATACAACATTTTTAAACTGTAGATCTACTCATGAGAAACACTACAAAATTTGTTTCACAATTTTTGGAGCTAAAATGGGTACACAATATTTTTCTAGAGCATTTTCTTTTCAAAAATATAATAGAAAATTGAAAGTCATTTTTTTCGGCTAACGGGCCAGCGCAACGGGAGCCACCGGCCCACAGCCGTTTTCGGACCGAGCAACTGAGCGGGGAGAGGGGCAAGGCGGCCCGGCTCGGGGCTTTGGCCCAAGGCCAACTTGGCCTAGCGAACAGGGGGGAGCGGGTCACGGGCGCGACGCCGGTGCCCGTGACGTCGCTGCGGTGCGGTGCCCGCCGGCGGCCAACGGCCAACTCCGGCCGAGCGGGGACCGGCGAGCAGGCGCACAAGGCTCGCGGAAAGATGGCCACCACCAGAGCGCAGCGCGCGGGGGTCGAGAGAGGGCGAGAACGCCGGAGGGGCGGAACGAGTGCGGGGTGGCCGGAAATGGTGGCGCGGCGGGACGCTGTAAGGTCCAAATGGCTAGAGGGGGGTGAATAGTCTATTTAAAAATCTACAAGCTTCACTAAACAACCACGTTAGTATAAAAGATGGCTAAGCTAATTCTAGCACTAGCTCAACTACACTATGCAAGCCACCTATATGATTCTAGTGAAGCAAGGCTATGATCTCTAATACACACCAACAAGACTAAGTCACTAAGCTACTTACTCCTATGTGATAAAAGCTACACTAAGATTAGTACAAGAAAGTAAAGAGCAAGTGACTTGATTTTTATACCAACGATGTAGAGAAGTAATGCACTCGAAGAATCAATCACAATGATCAACCACAAGAGAAATCCTCGGCAAAGAGATGACACAAGATTTTTACCGAGGTTCACTTGCTTCCCGGCAAGCTACTCCTCGTTGTGGCGATACACCCACTTGTCGGTTCGCGAGCTAATCGACTATCAAGAGTCGAGCCCTCGGCGGGCGCCGCACAACCGCACACAAGATGGGGATCCTCCAAGCCATGAGCTCCACTAGAGTATCCAATTTGCGAACTCTCGCGGGGAAGGATCAAGAACCCCTTATAACACTTGGTGAGGGCTCCAACAATCTCCAATTGTGAGCTCAATCACCTCCGCTGCTCCAAGCCGTCTACCGTGTCGGGAAACACGGAAGAGTAACAAGAAATCCGCAGCAACTCGAAGATCAAGTGCCTCTAGAATGCAACTCTTAAGCAAGGCACTTGAATCTCACTCAATCTCACTCAAGATGTGCAACTATGCAAAGAGATGAGTGGAGGGGTTGTACTCTAGCTCAAAGGATGTCTCTAGGTCTCAAAATGTGCAAGAGTTCCCCTCAAACCCCGGACATCTTCTATTTATAGCGAAGGGGTACGCAGCTAGCCGTTACTGGACGACGCAGTGAAAATCGTACTGACCGGACGCACCGGTCAGGGTGACCGGACGCGTCCGGTCACTACAGGACAAGCGTGAACAGTGCGTGTCAGAAGTTACCGTTGCCGTGACCGGACGCGCTCTAGCGTTTGACCGGACGCGCTGCACCTAGCGTCCGGTCGGAGTCCAGTAAGCTCCTACCGCGACCGGACGCGTCCGATCGCACATGACCGGACGCGCCTCGAGTCCGATCAGCACTCCGCTGCGCTCTGCCCCTCTGGACGCCTGACCGGACGCTCCGGTTCCGTGAGGGACCGGACGCGCCGGTCGCGCGCTCTTCTTCTGCGCACAGGAGAACTGACCGGACGCGCTGGTCAGGCCAGACCAGCGTCCGGTCAGAAACCCTAGCAGCACCGAGTTGAACTGACCGGACGCGTCCGGTCAAACCGTGACCGCGTCCGGTGCAGCGTTCGGTCACCACAGTGACCGCCGTTCGCCTTCGTTTCTTTTCCGACTTCCGGCGTAGTGGAAAATAGGCATTTCACTTCCCCAAAAAGCGCCGAATCCCGCCTCGCAAGCTCGGCGAGAGGGAGAGAGGAACCCAAACCCCTCTCTACCGCTTAAACTCCACCGCCTTCGCAAATGTGCTAACACCACCAAGTGTACACCACCATGTGCATGTGTGTTAGCATTTCACAAACATTTTCCAAGGCGTTATGTTAGCTCTCAACTAGATTCTAATGCATATGCTCAAGATATTGATCTAGTGGCACTTGATTTCCGAGCTAACCGTGATTGCCCCTCTTGATAGTCGGCTATGTATCCTAAACCCGGTCAATCACTTCTCTACTCATCTTAGACCGGCAAAAGGAAAACCCTATGGTTATACCTTTGCCTTGCGCTCTTAGATCCTTCTCCTCCACTTGATTATCATGTCCTTCATTTTATGTGCATCTCCACCATGATCATCATTTCATGTCCATGCACCATCTCTTTGTGATCTTGTGGCCACCACTCCTTGCCACATACACCTTCATCACATGTATTGCTTATGCCTAACTCAAAACACTTAACTCATGGCATTAGCAACTTGGTGTCATTAATTACCAAAACCAAACTTGGGCTTTCAGACGCGCAAAATGGCGCCTTACCAGAGGCGGAGGTGGAGCGCGGAGGTGTGTTCGGAGGAGAGGAGGAGATGGCGGAGCGTGACACGCGAGCAATCGCTCGGAGAAGGCTCGCCGGTGGCGGAACGCGGCGATGGAGCAAGCGGCAGCGGCGGCGAGCGTGCGAGAGGACGCGGAGCGCGCGACGTTCTCTCTGCGGGCGAAAGAGAGAGCGAGTGAGGGAGAGGGAGGAAGCAGGGGCGCGGGCGCGTTGCCAAGGAGCCGAGCACGCGGGGGCCACGGACGGCCACGCGGGAGACGGGCCAGGCCGGCTTGCCGAGCTGGGCCGGAAACGGGGCGGCGACCCGGTAAGCCCGAGAATTCCTTTTTCCTTTATAAATAAATTTCCAGATTTTCTAATTCATTTCAAATTTGACTTTTTGAAGAGGAAAAAGGCATTTTCAAAAGTTGACCTCAAAACAAAAGTTGTTGAAAATTTAATTCTCTACAACTTTTATTTAGGGCATTTTTCAAAACTCCAAACAGATTTTGAATTCATGATTTAAAGTCCAATTTTTAAAATAAAACTCATTTTTCTATAATATTTTTAAAAGCAAAATTTGGGCAGATTTTGAATACAAAAATTGCTCCAAAAATCATGCTAATTAATTCTAGGTTATTTAAAATTATAGCCAAACAAGTTCTACAACTCTAGCAAGCAAATGCAACAATTATGGTTCAAACAGATGTTTTTCACACTTCAATTTAATTTTAACTTATATTGCATGTGATGATGAAAATGCATGTGATGCTAATGCTTAGGCTTTGGGATGTTAATGCATGCTTAACACCCAGGGGTGTTACAGCCCTCTCCCCTTATAAGAATCTCATCCCGAGATTTTGAGTTACGAACCACTTGTTGTAAAAATCTTTATAAGCGGTTTGTAGATATTCTCCTGTTTCCCACGTCGCATCACTCTCATCATGATGGCTCCACTGAATCTTGTAAGTTGTCACCACCTTATTTCGAGTGACTCGGTCCTTAGTATCCAAAACTTGAACCAGTTGCTCACGGTATTCCAAGTCTGCCTTGATCCGAATACCCCGAGGTTCTATTCTCTCTTCCGGAACACGCAAACACTTCTTCAACTGTGATACGTGGAAGACGGGAAATATTGAACTCATCGCTTCTGGTAACTGCAGCTTATAAGCCACAGGACCCTTTTTCTCTAAGATCATGTATGGTCCTACAAATCTAGCAGCCAGTTTCTTCTTGATTCCAAACCGTTTTTCTTCATTGGGGTAACCTTCAAATAGACGTAGTCACCCACTTAGAAATCTAGCGGTCTTCTTCTCTTATCTGCATAACTCTTCTGACGGGACTGTGCAACTTGCATGTTTTGTTGGATAATACGGACCTTTTTCTCTGCCTCCTCTACAAAATCAATCCCGTAAAACCTTCTTTCTCCAGGTTCAACCTAATTTAACGGTGTACTATATTTTCTGCCATACAGGGCTTCAAAAGGTGCCATCTTGATACTCTCTTGATAACTATTGTTGTAAGCGAACTCTGTCAAAGGTAACCACGATTCCCATGAACCTCTGGATGATAGCACACAAGCTCTAAGCATATCTTCAAGAACAGCATTAACTCGCTCTGTCTGCCCATCTGTCTGCGGATGGTAAGCTGTACTGCGAATCAAACTAGTACCCAATCCTTTATGAAGATGCTCCCAAAAATGAGAGGTAAACTGTGAACCACGGTCAGACACGATAGTCTTCGGTATACCATGTAATCGGACAATCTCAGTAATATACTTCTCTGCATATTGAGGTGGTCGAAAAGTTGTCTTAACTGGCAAAAAGTGAGCTGATTTGGTAAGGCGGTCTATAATTACCCAAATCGAATCATGTCCTTTTGGTGTGGTGGGAAGACTAGTGATAAAATCCATACTTATATCATCCCATTTCCAATCTGGTATAGGCAAGGGTTGCAATAGTCATGCGGGTCTCATGTGAAGAGCTTTCACTCTGCAACACATGTCGCAACGGGCAACATACGCTGCAATCTCCTTTTTCATCTTGGTCCACCAATAACGAGGTCTCAGCTCTTGGTACATTTTACTACTTCCAGGATGGATAGACAGCTTAGAATGATGAGCTTCATCCATCAATTTGTTCTTGAGCTCTCGATCCTTGGGTACTACCAGGCGATCTTTAAACCATAACACCCCTTGGTCATCCACTTTAAAGTGTTTGGTCGGTTCCCTCTTCATTTTCTCCTTAATATGAAATATTCCCTTATCTGTTTTCTGACCTTCAATGATTTTGATCTCCAAGGTACAACTGATCTGAATATTATGCAACACAGCAGGATGCAATAAATTGAACCCCTCTTCAAACAACGGTTGCACAGCAATAGAAAGTGATTTCCTACTTAGGACATCTGCTACTACATTAGCCTTCCTGGGATGATAGTGCACATTCAGATTATAGTCCTTTATCAGCTCTAACAATCTTCTCTGTCGCATGTTCAACTCAGACTGAGTAAAAATGTACTTGAGACTCTTATGATCCGTAAAGATATTACACACATTCCCCAGCAAGTAGTGTCTCCAAATCTTTAGAGCATGCACAACTGCTGCAAGCTCCAAGTCATGCGTAGGATAGTTAACCTCATGCTTCCTCAATTGACGTGAGGCATAAGCAATGACCCTTCCATCTTGCATTACCACACATCCTAACCCATTTTTAGATGCATCACAAAACACATCAAACGACTGTTCTATATCTGGTTGTGCCAGAACAGGAGCAGTGGTTAGCAATTTCCGCAAGGTGCAGAAAGCCACCTCACACTCCTCTGTCTAGGCAAACTTATGATCCTTCTGTAGCAGACTTGTCATTGGCTTGGCAATCTTCGAGAAATCCAGTATGAAGCGGCGATAGTACCCGGCTAAACTAAGAAAACTTCGAACCTCATGAACTGTGGTTGGTGACTTCCAGTCCATGACCTCTTGTACCTTACTAGGGTCTACTGAAATTCCACTTTCAGATAACACGTGACCAAGAAAAGGAACTGTCTTAAGCCAGAACTCACACTTACTAAACTTAGCATACAGCTGATGCTTTCTGAGTCTAGTTAAGATAATCCTAAGATGTTCAGTGTGATCTTCTTCATTCTCTGAGTATATTAGTATGTCATCAATGAACACAATCACAAACTTATTCAACTCTGGCATAAAGACGGAATTCATCAGATACATAAAGTATGCAGGAGCATTTGTCAATCCGAAGGACATGACAAGATACCCGTACAAACCATATCTGGTAGAAAACGCGGTCTTAGGTATATCTTGTGGCCTAATCTTGATCTGATGATACCCTGATCTCAAATCTATCTTAGAGAACACTTTAGCTTTAGATAATTGGTCGAACAAGATATCAATCCGAGGGAGAGGATACTTGTTTTTAATTGTCACAGCATTCAGTGGCCGATAGTCCACGCACATACGTAAGGAGTTATCCTTTTTCTTCTTCACGAACAGTGCGGGACATCCCCATTCAGACGAACTGGGACGAATCAAACCCTTCTTTAACAGATCTTGAAGTTGTTTCTTCAATTCTGCTAACTCATTGGGAGGCATCCGATAAGGCCTTCTTGAGATCGGTGTTGTTCCAGGAATTAACTCAATGGCAAACTCAACATCTCGGTCTGGTGGAAGCCCATGTAACTCATCTGGGAACACGTCTGAAAACTCACATACTACTGAAATCTTGGCTAGCAGAGTAGTTTGGATGGCACAAGTTGTACTGGCTAGATCTATTTTCTGAGCTAGGATCACCTGGAAAGTGCCTTCTCCAATAGGTTCCTTGAGAGAAATACTTCTTCCTCCAACATCAATTACTACTCCCATCTTATTCATCCAGTTCATTCCCATAATCACATCCAAAACTAGTCCTGACATGATTATCAAATTAAGCTTATATTGTCTGTTTGCTATGTTCAGGGTTACTCCCTGGATTATCTGATTTGTCAACAGATCAGCCCCGGCTGAACTGATCCGATAAGCACATTCCAACTCAACTATCTTTTGCTCATACCTCTTAACAAATGCTTGACTTACAAATGAATGAGATGATCCAGAATTAAACAAGACTACTGCAGGATGATTGTTGATAGAAAACATACCAGCTGTCACAGGTTCTCCTTCTGGGATGTCATCAACGGTGGTGTGGTGCACACGAGCTTGATACTGCGTCTGCTGCTTCTTGGGATAGGGGCAAAACTTCGCAAAGTGCCCAGGTTGGGTGCAGTTGAAACACGGTCCCTTTACTTGAGTCACAGCTCCAGATGAACTGCCTTGTCCTGCCTTCGCTTGTGGCAACGCCATCTTGAATGGTTTCTGGTTTCTCTGAGGTTGCTGGGCATTCTGACCCTTCCGCTGGGGTGGCCTAAACCTTGCACCAGGGGCAGGCAAATGATACGCGGGACGATTTGCCATCGGGGCCCTAGGCTGGGACGGACCTGACTCAAAAGCTCTCTTATGATTCTTGGATGCAGCATACACATTGTTCTTCTTCTCTTGCTTCAAGCAGTCACTAACAAAGTTGTTGAAACCAGTTCTCATGTTGGTACCCACATGTTTCATCATCTTGGGATTCAGACCTCTCTTGAAACTGATGATCTTTTTAGCATCAGTATTCACCATGTCAGAGGCATAGCGGCTTAGATTGTTGAATGCATGCAGATATTGGGTCACAGTCTTCATGCCTTGATTCAGTGCCAGGAATTCTTCGAGCTTCATTTCTGTCAGACCAGGTGGGATGTACACTCCACGAAACGCTTCAGTGAACTCCCTCCAAGTGATGTGGGCATGGGGAGGAAAAGTGGTGCGGTGGTGCTTCCACCACATCCCTGCCGGACCTTGAAGCTGATGAGCTGCATACTCGGTCTTCAACACTTCGGTCATCCTCAAAACACGAAACTTGTCTTCCATTGTGTTAATCCACTCTTCTGCATCCAAGGGTTCATCGGCTTCCTTAAAAATTGGTGGACGGGTGTCCATGAAATCCTTGAAACTGCTATACTGGTTTACTTCATGCCCACCCGGGTTTACTCCACGACTGGTGTTATCCGCAATACTGCGCAATGCAGCTTCCATATTCTGCTGCATGTTCTCCATGTTGCGTTGACTTCCGAGGAACTGTGTGGAAGAACTGATCCGCGGTGTACGGTGGAGGAGGAGGCGGTGGGGGATCACGTCCTCATTTCCAGCGGCAGTGCCACCAGCCTCAGTGGCGTCATACACGGTACGGCGAGTGTTCGGCATCTGCATATTTCAGCAACAGTAATTATTAGGTGATGTTGTAGAAATTGCGAGTGAATGAAAAATTATGCCGTACTGAATTCACTGGAGAGAATAAATTCATACAATAAAACAGGGGCACAATAAGTCATTCCAATTAACACAACATCACTAATTAGATTACTAAAGCGCACACATCGCGTCTATTACAACCAAATTGCCAGCATACATACACTGGACTTTTGATGTTCGGATACCGCCACAAACACATCCAAGTTTTCCAATATTACATCAAAGCCTTAGTCTTTCTACTCATTATTACATGCCCAACGTGCCAACCAAGCAAAAGATACTGCAAACGAAACCCTAGTAGCTAGAGCAACAACTACTAGTCTACTCATCGTGGTCGCTGTCTAAGTCAGAGATGTTGGCGTGGTCGCCATCCACAGCGTCGTCATCATCCTCAGCGGGTGCCTCGGGATCTTCATCCTCATCCAGATCCATCTCTGCCGCACCAGGAGGAACATAGGGGTAGAGCTGGTTGTTCAGCCGATGAACCTCCTCATGCAGGTTGTCATTGTACTCCTCTGCATTGGCCAGCTGCTGCTCTAGGTCAAACTGTCGAGCCCTCAGAACATTCTCTGCAGACCAGGCTTCATTCCTCTGATGGAGCACATGGGTCAACATGCGCTCAGCGTTCCTGTTGGCGGTGGTCAGACGTCCAACCTGCTCTCTCAGTGCATGTACGTCTCCCTCAAAGACCACAGTCCTCTGGGTAGCCTGATCCCTCTGACGAGTCAACTGAGCCATCTCTGCAGTGAGCCTCTCAATTGCGGCGTCGTGATCCCTCTGAAGCTGACGTCGGTCGTCACGAGCCTGACCAAGAGCACCAGACACACGTCGCAGGCTACCTTCCACTCCATCGAAGGCCTTCATCACTGCGAACATGGCACTCATGGCGGTGCTATCACTGTTCTGTGCTTCTGCTGCACTAATATCCAGGGACCTTCCTCTTGCCTGCTGCCACGAGTCAGTAGAGGGGTTGCCCCTCGGAAAGACTCCAACTATAGCTGCTGCCAACTCCTGAGGAAAGCGATCCATGATATCCCTCAGTATTCCAAAGGCTGCCCTCTCAGCGGCTTCTTCAGCGGTCCTGCCAGTTGACTCATAACGCCAACCAGTCCACTCAGAACCATCACCTCTGGGACGAACAACTGCTTCCACAGTAACCAAAAGACCTTCCCCCAACTGCTCATTTGCCCAGAAGTAGCGAGGCTCCATTCCATCAGGATAGCCTACGTAGCTGAGCACTCTCAACAAGAGCGTAGGCATCCCAAACTCTCCAAGAAACGTGTGACGCTGACGAGTGCGTGGAGCAAGCTGATGACGGGGAACTCTGCCTGTGGACTTGTGAGCTGTCTGCTTGGTGCGTGCCATCTGTAGCAAAATTTTATTACCGCAGTGAGAACATATTTTAAGTTGTTATTTTTATCAAAATGAGATAATCAACTTATAAGGGGAGAAACAATGCCATGAATGAAATGCACAAACATGATGCATGCACGTTCCGTACGTCCTTACAAACTTAGAAATAACAATTACTAGCGGTATAGACGGTGGCATACAACGATCTCTCGTAAACGTAGCTACTGCGTACTACTCGATAGCGCTGTTATGTACCTGCAGAAAGTCACTTCAGCCCAAACCTCACAGTATGAAAAATATGCAAGAAAGCAGTAAAGTAAGCTACTCGCTTTACACGTATCTCCAGATACGAGTATAACGGTAGCAACTACCCGAATCATCGCCCTATTGACGGCATCGTCACCACATGACAGAAATCCCCAATACAAAGGATACCTTCATATAACATGTGTAAAACATGTAAATAATTCGGCATCACATAAGCACTTTCCTAGATCGGCAGTGTATCCGACCATGCTCTCACAACTCTCACTTACCAAGGCATAGAGGTAATTGATCCATACATTACCACTCAAGTGAATGGCACTCATACAATAGCACGCCGTATGAGCGACGAATTAAAATATGATGCAAAACCCCCAGTCAGTACTTAAATAAGCCACCTAGAGTCCTTACTGGGCATAAAGGATATGACCACTGGCACACTCTTAAGTCTTAAAATTTGGTTTTAAACACAGTTTTGTTTTTAAATACCCATGTGAACAGTAACATGCTAAACCATGCTCCGATACCAGCTGTAACGGATCAACAAGATTATACGAGATTAAGTAAGAAAATCTTTCACCGAGGCAGATAATTTACCAAACTTAAGCCCGTACAACCCGAGATTCCGTGAAATCACGAAGGATTTCAAACCAACCAACATTCAACCAAGATCGTACTGATTTAGCAGCCACAATCACATGCTACATAAAGTTCACAACGAGAGTTGAATACATCGGAGTTCAGAATAAAAAGTTATTACAACACGAGTTCAAATTAACATAGCGGAAGCAAGTAGTTTTAAACCACACACACACTTAGTTCAGATACAGTGCCAGTAGGTAGTCATAGCCCACAAAAGCATGAGATAAGACGAACGGAGTGACCATTGCCCTTGGTCCTAGTTGTCGCCCATCGCCGGATATTGCATGTGATGATGAAAATGCATGTGATGCTAATGCTCAGGATTTGGGATGTTAATGCATGCTTAACACCCAGGGGTGTTACACATTCCCCTTCCCTATGTTGTAAATGCATGTTTCAAGTGTTTTAGATGTTTTAGAGATATGTTGCAATTGTTACATATGGATCTTGCAAAAGTAGATCGAGATGTTGCACATGTTGTATTTTTTTGCAAGTGTGTTCAGTGGTACGTTGCAAGCATTCTGAAAAAATGTTGAATGTTCGCTTGCCTTATAAGCCGTACTTTTCTGCCAACGAATAGTATTTTTCTCTCATAACAAATTAGTGAATAGTACTTTCAGTCATAACTTTTCAGTCAGGCTAGTGTTTTATGTCGATGTTGTATATGTTTCACACACATGTTGCAAGTGTTTTATCTGAATGTTGCATATGTTTTCACACATATGTTGCAATAGTGTTTTTAAATGTTTATCTGTGTCGGATGTATGTTGCATCTAAGTGTTTTATGTTGCAAGTGTTTCATGGGGCACGGTGGGTGATGGACACACGGTCCAGGCACCTGGGATGGGGCGCGGTAGAGCTGGGGGTGAATGAGGGCGCAACGAGCTAGGGGCCAACTCCAGGATCCTGCCCACACGGAGAGAGATGAGGGGGCCAGGCGAAGGAGCAGGGCGCGACAAAAGGGTGGGGGCAGGGTGCGCATGCGAGGTGGGGGCTAGGCGGACGGGAGCGGGTTGCGTGACTGTTCATATCTGGACGTGAGGAGCAGCGGGCTTGTCCAACTCGAAATGCATGTGTATTTATTTACCATCTTGTAGGATGTTTTTTTTTCATATTGTGTAATTTCACAATAGTTTCAAGTTTAAAAGGTTTTTCATGCATGCCCGTTTTCAAATTATGTAAATTAATCTAGAATCATTTGTTCGTTAAAAAGAAAAAAGAAATGAAAAAAAGTGATCGGGTCTCCTTCTCCTAACAATTTGACTGATCTTTTCTTTCCTGGACTGCCAATAGTAATAGAAAGCACCAGCCAGCCTGCCCACCCTACCTTCTGTAAAAATAATAAAAAAGCCATCCACTCAGCCATCCACCTAGCTGACACGCGCGCATGTGGGGGGCCTTCTTGGGTCCCAGCCAGTCGGACGCATAAAATCCTAGAGCAGGCCGCGTACAAACGTTTTTTGTCGCGACGATGCATAAAAACTAGTGGTTGGATGAATTAAAGTCAATTCGTCGACGCATAAAAACCTCTCGCCGAGCTGGGTGTTCCACCAGACAGCACCTGACACAAGCTGACAAGGCTGACGCGCGCATGCGGGTATGCATCCCATATAATTCTCTTTCGTTTTTTGGCGATAATTCCTCAACGAAGCATCCGATTCAAAAATAGTTTTCACCATTGAACTCCTGACATTTTTATGCACATTTCAAGATCCATTTTGAATATATTTTCTAAAATTTTTTAAAATTCATAAATTTGAATCATGTCACGTGATGTTCATTTGGATGCATAAAATCACTGGTCAAGATGTGTACAAAAGTTTTTGGCTCTGACGTTGCATAAAAGTGTTTGGTTGAATGAATAAAAAATTAATTTCATAAATTTGTAATTTGAATCAAGCCGCGGATGGGCGATTGGATGCATATAATCACTAGTCAAGATGCGTACAAAAGTAGTGATTGGATACATAAAAATATGGAGACAATATCGTCGTCTCTAAAATTTGTAATTTGAATCATGTCACATGTTGGACGATTGAATGCATAGAATCACCGGTCAAGATGCGTTATTTTTGGACGATTGAAATTTGAAATTTGAATCATGCCACGTTGCATACAAATTAAAGGTTGAATGAATAAAAAATAATTTATTGCTGAATAAAAACCTCTCCATAAAATAGACATTCCACATAACAGAACCGTGGTTGCCTCCAATAATATCATGCTTCCCAATACAAGGATGTATAATTGACTTGAGAACAATACATAGATCATGACGACAAATTGTTTAATGCATGATAATCCATTCAGCTGGAATCAAAAATAAAAATGTTCCATGCATAATAACCCACGACGGATGTTTAATTAATACATGAACAATGCATAGAAACCTAAAATCATTCCCACTTGGTGAGACAATTGTTACAAACATCGTAACAGCCACGGCCTCAACCTATCAACTACATCAAGATCACACTACGCCAACGCCGCAAGCCAAGGATGTCTCACAACACGCATATAACTCATCTCATTCAAGCATATAAACACAACATACAGCAAACTAACTATTTACATTAACCAATCGACTACATCGAAGATCACACTACGGCACCGTGCCCTCATCTTAGGCCCTGCAGCCGCCGTGCCCAAGGTCAGACCGCTACCGGCTGCATCCCCCGAGTAGTTCGTGTTGGACACACTGGCAGTCACCGCCGGACGACGACCCTCCCGATGGACTTCAATTTCCAGTGTGTCCCTCTTCTTCCTCTCATTCTTGCCGCTCCAATTCCTATAAGATCAAAACAATGATTATTAATTCAGAGCCATGCATAGAAACATGTTTAGTATGCGCAAAAAAAATTATATAGAAATTATGCTCCGGATGGAACGCTCAGAATGCATACAAATTTTGTATATACATGCATACAAAAGCTCTGCTTCAGCAATGCATATAGAAGTGCAGCAACAATGTATATAAATCTGTTACAACAGTGCATAAAGAACAATTTTTATGCGTATTAATCAATAAACAAATTGTACTACCAGAGCTCACAAAATAACTAATTTGAATAAGCTAATAACATGTCAAAGGGAGTATAGAAGCTATTCACACAAATAACATGTCCAATCGTGTGCTCTAACAATACATAAAAGTGTATAGATCACAACGGGCGATGGAGAATGGATACATCTAGCTACAGCACCTCGATCACACATGAAGTGTATAAATTAACATGAAGGAGCATATTAACCGCTACGAGTATGCATATTAACCACTACGAGTATGCATAAAGATCATTTTTGTGCATATTAACCACTACGAGTATGCATATTAACCGTCACGTTCATGTCTCCTGTGCCGTCGCCGCTGGAGAAGAGAGCGCCGCCAGCAGCCTGGAGAGAGGAGGTCGCGCCCCTAGGGAGAGCAAGGAGGTGCCCCGGCAGCCTCGCTACCAGATCTGGCGTCGACGCACCTTCGTCAGTTAGGTCTGGGGGCGACGCTGTCGCCGGTCAGAGACGAGCAGGGGGTGGCAGAGACCATGGAGGTGAGAGGAGGCGGAGGTCGTGGTGGGGTGGGGGCGCCGGGATCCGCCACGCCCCGGGCTTGTTGCCTTGTGCCACCACCGGATCTGCGGCCGTCGTCGCCGCTAGGAGATGAAGCACCGTCGCTGGCCATTGTCGAGTGGAGAGGGGAGCCGGGACGCTAGGTGATGGGAGATGAGGACGTCGTCGCATGGAGAGGGGAGCCGGACCGCCGCCGCTCGACACGTGGAGACGGGAAGCCGGGCCGCCGCCGGTCGTCGCATGGAGACGGGAAGCCGGACAGCCGCCGCGCACCCGCCGTCCTCACGTCCACCGCGCACCCGCCGTCCCCATCGACCATGCGCAGGGACCGCGCCACCGTGGGTTGATGAAGAAGCCGCGCCGGCAAGCGCCCTCACTCCCCAGCGCGCCTGGGGCCCGCCCGCCTGCGCGCCCATGCCCCGCGCCGCTGCGTGCTGATGTCCTGCCGGGATAGGATGGGGACGACGCGGTGGGGAGGGGGCGACGGGTGGCAGGGGGTGGCGGCCAGAGCACGATCGATGGGGCACCTCGGCGCTACAGCGTCGTCGCGCCGCCTCTAGTGGGGGGCAGGGGCTGGGGAGCGGCAGGGGTGTATAAGTCTTCCAACAAATGCATGAATAATTGATACTACAATGTATAGAAATATGCTCCAACATTAAATAGAAAAAATGTGCTATAACAATGTATAAAATTATGTTCAAACAATGAACACAATTACCGTGCCCCAACTCACTCGAGCATTGTACAACAATGTATGATACTACAATGCATAGAAATCTGCCCCCAACATTTCTTAGCAGTAAACATGTCAATAGCACCAAAAGGCATATGAAGTGTTGCAACAATGTATATAAATGTGTTCTAAAAATGCATAGAAATGTGCTCCATCAATGTATAGAATTTCGTAGAAGTGCATCTTGTAGAGGATAAAATTAATAAAGGGTGTTTTGTAACCGTTTTATTCATGCTACCAACAAGGCATAAAGGAACCAATAGACTGACCAGAGGCGCATAAAAATGTATGAAGCAACACGTGTAATCTTACCAAACCAGTGCATAAAAAACACACACAGAAAAAATGTAGAGAAAACTGATTTTACCTAAAATAAAAAACCATATGCTAGTTGGATATAAACCTAAAAAACAGAGTATCTCCAAAAAAAAAAAAAGGTGCAAACAAAAGGCCTAGACTGTGCAAAAGCAACAAACAAGCCACTTAATTAGGATCCAATTGTATAATTTAATTGAACATTGTGTACCTATTAGGGCCTGTATAAAAACAAGCTCAACACATTCAAAATATGCAAACAAAGGATTTCTATCCATATTGGGGGGGGTTTGTATGCATTGTAGAGGATATTTTTATACACTTGTAGAAAACGTTTTACACATGAGGTATTAACCACCGGCCAGTGTGTTGAATAACAATGCATAAAACAAACTGACTGACCAAAAAATCAATGCATAAAACAACACGCATAATATGACCAAAACAAAGCATAAAAACATAATAACTTATAGAGGAAGCTAATTTTGACACCCGTCCAGACGATCGTGCCTTGCTTGCCAATTCTGAAGGCTGGGCTTTCATCTATATTGAGATATAGGCAACAAAAACATTGCTGCTCCATCTCTGCATAAAAGTCAAAAATAAATTGTCCAGAAACCTTGCTGCTCCATCTCTGCAGCTGACATCAATTCCCTGAGCAAGATGAGATATAGGCAACAGAACTATTAAAATTTGTGGGCATGAACTAAATAAAGCAAGCAGCCACGTATAGGGGTAAATAATCATAGAAACAAATAAATCTAGCAGAGGGAATCAGAAATATTGACAGGTACAGAAATTTAGCTACATGAATCATATGCATAAAAATTTAGCAAGTGTAGCACATGCATAGAAATGTTGCAAGTGAAGCATAAAAAATATTTCACAAAGCAGGAACAGGGAAGATGAAATATAGGCAGCAGAAACCTTGCTGCTCCAAATCTGCAGCTGGCATCAATTATACCTCACGAGAATAAGGAAGATGAGATATACACAATGTTTATTATGCGTTGCACTATCTCAACTTTCTATGCTATAAATAAGTAATTATTATAACTCGCGGGTCTCATGTTCTACAAATTTTGAAAATTGGGAATATACCACATGGTGGCGATTCTGGTTTATAGAAACCACTGTCAAAATGCATAGATATGTTTTTTTGCGCTCACATTGCGTGAAAAAATAAAAATGATTTGTTGGAGTATAAAATACTTTTGCTAATGCATAAAAACTGCTCTAACAGTGTATATATACTTTTGCTAATGCACAAAAACTGCTGGGGCCTGCCATGACGTCGTCAAGGCCGCCAGTGGGACTGTTGTGGGACGAGGCGAGGTGTCGTCGGTGGCGGAGCAGCCACGACCATGGGAGATGGGCAGGGGCCGCACCGTCGCGGGTGAGGAAGGGTGTCACCGGAGAGTTGAGCCACCGCTGGCCGAAGTTGTGTCGCGGGTCAGTAATAAAAATGAGATCTAAATATATTCATCCTTTTGTCTAGGTAAATAAATACACACATTCTAATCATCAAATTAGAACTGAACTTACATTCAGAACCAATAATAAAACTAAGGCCCATTGAAATCAGGCAAGGAGGAACCACCGGGATGCATCAAAAATAATTACCTATGCATAGAAACTTATGCATTCAAGTGCAAAAAGCAAAATTATCTCTCGATGGATGCATCAATATTCTGAATCAAAATTGCATAGAAACCTAGGTTGCTCACGGGAGGAAAGCAATTGTGATGTAAATAAAAATCAAAAATCAAATGCACAAAGGCATGCTTGCTTGCATTTCAAGCTCTTCGTATGGCATAAAAATAGTTACACAAAGGCATAAAAGTTCTAGAAAAATCTTAGGAAATTCATAGTTCATCCAATGTATAAAATGTGCTCCATTAATGTATATAAATAGATGGTGCTCTAGCAGTAACATACGTTTTCAAACCTCCACTCGCTACTACAACATTCAAGCGGGGCATCAGCATGCTGCAAAAAAAACCATTGAATCATAAGGAATCTGATAGAGCAGTGGGAGGCTTGGACAGGATATATGATTTTAATACTCAAGGCATCACAGTTTAGTCATGCATAGAAAACACATAACACTTACATATATCTTCAACATCACAGTTTAGTCGTGCATAAAACTCGATTCTTATCAGCATATAAACCAATATGCACTTGCATATAAACTCGATTCTTGCATAAATCAAACATTTCACATGAACAACAAATTCTTATCAGCATATAAACTCGATTCTTATCAACATATAAACCAATAGCTCAAACATGGCCGACGTGAAAGCTCGCTCACACATCCAGGAATACAAATGCACAGATAAGTAGTGAAGCACATCCAAAAAGCACACTTCGTGACCAGAAGAAAAAAAAAGCTCCTTGGACATTTCATCATGCGTGCATATAGGGAAAAAAACAAGAGTATAGCAGCACAAAAAAAATCCACATGCAGCCATTAGTACTAGTTACTATCATGAGAAGCACAAAAAAAAAATCCACCTGCTGCTCATCGAGCTGCAGGGCAGAGCAGCTGCTTCCACAGCCCACGAGAAGGCTCGTTCCTCATCCCGCCAGCAACGTCAGCTCCATGTTTCAAGGCAGCGCAACCCCCCGCGGATGGTGGCCCGGCAGTGGCGCAGCTCACCCCACGCGAACGACACTCCCCATGCAGTAGCAGGACCAGATCCAGCCCGCAGCAGTGCCCTCCTCGACGTCAACCACGATGACAGCGGCCGCCATGCGGTGGATCCCTGAGGAAAGGTATACAAACAAAATTCATTCGGTTACGAGCCAGTCAGCCAGCCAATTATGATCCATCATCTTAAATTGTTTCACGGATCCGTGGCACCGGAGGGGAGGACAGGGAAGCCACCACGTGCCACCATCTGCTGCCTCCTCGATGGATCCGTCACCTGCAGCCAACAATAATGTATAGAAATGTGCTCTGATAATGTATAGAAATGTGATCCGATAATGCATAAAAATTTGTTGCAACAATGCATAAAAATTTGTTCCAACACGCTCTGAACATTTGATAGCCTAAAACTACAAACACGTCAAGAATATCCATGACACATTTCTTGCAAAAAACCAGTTCATGCTCGCAAGCCGGCAAGTAAGGCATCATCTACTTGCTGTGAGCCCACAGCCTGCTGCTTGCTATCTTCGCCAGCACAGACGCATATATACCAAGTTGAGCATTCAGAGTCAAAGGCACAGAGCGGCACACTATGGCGAGAGCGAACCGACAACATAAAAAACGTAGTCAACTAGTGTACAAATTCATCAGGTTGTTGCTTGTTATAGAAATAGTGGATTAGGCCCTGTTCATCCGGCTTATAATCCGTCTTTTTCAGCTTGTTTTTTCAGCCGGAACAGTATTTTTCTCTCACAACAAACCAGCCAATAGTGTTTTTCAGCCGGCTTATCAGCACAGCCGAACGGGGCCTAAATACACAGAACAGATAACTGACATTTAGGCAAACGACAAAAGATCATAGCAAGAAGCATAAAATATTTAATCACTGATTTTCTTTGCACCGATTCTTTAATCATGGAAACAAGCACATACATCCTACAAATCTAAAATCTTACGGATCAGATGCTCCAAAAAGTTTCTACGGAGAACTAACAATGCAAAATGTTGAACAACAAATCCAACCATCTATCCATGCACGTAGCTGCTAGATTCCAATTGGTGCCGTGAAGAATGTCTGTGAGCAAATAACAAACCAAACCTTACGCAGTCACTATTCAAGCAACCCGTCGAACACTTCACAGGCAACTAGCCCGAATAAAAAATCAAATAGAAAATCACTCACCACGCCTCACTCACCGTCGCCACTGCAGCTGCTGGGGCCTGGGGAAGGACTCACCGCCGCCTGGGGCTCCAGATGCTCACCGTTCCTGCCTCCTAGTTCAGTTACGAGCCAGCAACAAAGCTAGTTCAGTTGTATTCAAAACCTGAAAGTACCAAAGCTCTCCCATCATGGTAATTAAGCATGGTCACGTGCTACATAAAAATAAGTGAAGAAAGGTATACAAACAAAATTCATTTTAGTTACGGATTGGCAGCGTCTTTATGAACAGATTGACGGATTTGTCTGCATCAAACCAGGAAAAGACATCAATTGCAGACATCAATTGCCAGGTGCTCGTGGGGGCTCCAGATGCTCACCGTTCCTGCCTCCTGGAGACACACGGAGAGGGAATCCGTTCAGATCAAGAACCTTAACACGACAACACGGAGAGGAAAGCAAGGAAACGTACGCGGAGCAAGATCTGCTCGTAGACGCGGGAGACAAGGGGTGAGTCGAAGCGGGCACCTCCACGAGCGCCGGACGCACCTCCCGAGCCAGTAGCTTCATCGCAGGGAGGGAGTCGAGGTGGGCGAACCGGTGGGGGCGCGAACAGGGGCCGCCTCGCCTCGCGAGCAGGGTGACGGTCGGCGGACCAAGCTGTGCGTGTGGGCCGTCCGCGCCGTTTCCAAGGGAGGCCATGTGCGCCGCCGGGAGGGAAGAGGCCGCGCGCCGTCGCCGGATGGCCCACGCGCGAGGAACCGCAGCCGCCGCGTGCTGTGGTGGGGAGGGGTCGTCGAGATGCCGGATCTGCCGGTGCGGGCCGTGTTGAGAGGGGGCGCTCGCGGGCCACGAGCTCATCGACGCTGCCGCTCGCTCGACCGCCCGGAAAGCCTACAGTGAGGCCACGAGGGAGCCGTAGCCGAGGGCCCTCGGCCGCACCAGTCCCACCGCCGGTCGAAAGAGGTGCCGCCGCCGCCCGCCGGGGCATGGGGCTGATGACGAGGACGCACGGGGACCAGAGCTGCACTGCCTCCGACGACGAGGACGCGCTGGCGGCCCACACGCCCTTGCCTGCGCCGCCGCGCGCTCGTGCCCCGCCGGGTGGGATGGAGCAGCCGGGAGTCGCCGGTGGGGGAAGGGGCTACCGCTTCCCCTGCTGGTGGTGGGGGAAGGGGCCGCCACCGCCGCTGGTGGTGGTGGGGTAAGGGGCTGCCGCGGCGTGGGGAGGCGGCGTGGCACCGGTCACGCACAGCGGTGGCGCAGGGAGGCGGGCTCGCACCGGGGTTTCTGCTCTGAGAGTGAGAGGTGAGAGAACGACAGGAGAGAGAAGACGGGGATTCAAATGAATTTGAAACACGCGTGCAGTAGCTGACAGCGCCCACCCACCGACGACAACGTGGCGGGGCCCACGCACGTCAGGTGGTCTGGCTGGACAAGGTCAATGGGAGGTTAGCTAGGTGGAACCAGGTGGATGGAGTTTGGACCAAAGCTTCCTGTATCTATTGAAAGCCCAAGCTCCTAATATATATATATATATATATATATATATATATGAGTGAAGTCCGTTTTTGACCATCGAACTTTTGACAAAGTTTGTGAACGACCACCGAACTCTAAAACCGGAAATGTTTGGCCATCCAACTGTTAAAACCGTTCATATTTGACCATCGGGCGGTTTTGGCCATCCAACTTCTCGTCGTCCGAGGTCGAATACTCCCTCCGCCGCCTCCGCCCCATCCGCACCTCTGGCGGCGCCGTCGGGCCGGCCTCGGTGGCTCCAGCGGAGAAGCAGCAGCCTGCCCCGCCTGGCACGGCGGCGAGGAGAGCGCGGAAGCCGTCCGCCGCCGCCCCCGCCAGCGGCGGCTGCCGCAGGCCGGCCTCTCCGGGCGCACGGCTCGCCAGCCTGCTCAACGCCATCTTCTCCGGCAAGCGGCATTCCGCGCGGCAGCACCCGGCTCCGGCGGACGACGAGACGGCGTGCTCGACGGCGCCATCCAGCGCGCGCCCCTGCCTCGCCAAGACACCGCCGTCGGCGCGGGCGCAGGCGACCCGCAGCCGGAGCAGGACCGTGCGGTTCTTGGACATCGAAGGCGAGGTGGCTGTGGCCGCGGCCGCCGCTGGCTGCAGGCGATTCCCGGTGGTCGAAGTGGAGGGCAGCGATGGCGGCGGGGAGAGCAGCGACGCGAGCTCGGACTTGTTCGAGCTGGAGAACCTCGCGGCCCTCGCTCCGGCGAACGGCGGCTCCGGTTGCCGTAGAACGTGCGAGGACGAGAGAGAGGGACTAAATGAAGAAGATGAACAGTGCACCATGATTCATGGTTTTAAGAGTTGAGTGGCCAAATATAAACGGTTTTGAGAGTTGGATGGCCAAAGATTCATGGTTTTAAGAGTTGAGTGGCCAAATATGAACGGTTTTGATAGTTGGATGGCCAAAGATTCATGGTTTTGTAATTCGATGGTCATTCTCAGACTTCGACAAAAGTTCGATGGCTAAAAATAGACTTTACTCATATATATATATATATATATATATATATATATATATATATATATATATATATATATATATATATATATAAAAGGTCATTGAAATCTTCGTGAAACAATGAAGCCTATAGGCATGTCTGACTTCCATCTCCACTACAAATCACAAAGGTTCAGATTTGTGAATATCTGTTACCTATGGTGCCGAGACCAGCTAGTGTGATGGCAATCCAATCGAGGCCGTTCATAACCTCTTGAGGTAAAAATGGGAGAAAACGCAGAGTATTGCGAGACCGCAACCGGCAATGGGCTGAACAACGGAGACCTGCACCACCGCCAGCAAGGGACGGTAAGCGATCCAATCACCACACAGAATGCACAGGGAATAAGAGGCAAGAGGCAACGCACCGGCGCCTGGGAGAGCGCGGTGAGCATGAGCGCGGCGCCGCACATGTCCATAAGGAAACCGCTGATCCAGAGCTGGTTAGACGCGTACGCCTTGACCACCTGCGCGCACGGACAGGAACGCCGTAACTCGTAAGGGGCTTAGCGGCGCGATCTGGAGCGGAATGAGTTTGGCGAAGGAAGGGGATGGGTCATGGGGGAATACCTTGAGCTTGAGGGAGAGGGGAGGGAGGATGAGAGTGCCCTTCTTCTGCAGGACCTTGCCGATGTTATTGCCGGCGGTGCCCGCCAGCGTCAGCGCCACCGACTCCCACATCTCGCCTCCGCCGGCGCCGATCCGATCGAACCCTTTCGTGCGCCGGGCTAAGAGGGATTGGGGGCCGGCTCGCTTTTGGAGGGGTGGAGGAGCAGGAGCAAGTGGAGGAGGAGACCACGAGGGAGAGAGGTGGCCGAGTCGTGGCAGGGCTGCGCTTTTCTCGGCCGCGCGCCCGTGCTTGCAGGTGCCGCGGCTCGTAGCTTCGGGGTCGGGGCGGTGTCCTCTCCTCAGTCCTCCCCGTCTCTCTGCTGCTGCCGCGGCCGTTGTTGGATTGGATGGGCGGCGGTGGTGGGCTGGTGGCATCGTCGCTGTTGGTGGTGGGTCGCGTGTGCGGGACGGGACGGCATGTTTGCGACGTGAGTATATTCTTTTGGCCTATTCTTTTCCATGTTCTTCTGCTGGGCCCGTTTAGTTCCCAGAAAATTTTGTAAAATTTTTCAGATTCCCCGTCACATCAAATCTTTAGACACATGCATGAAGCATTAAATATAGATAAAAAATAAAACTAATTACACAGTTCAGACGAAATGAACGAGACGAATCTTTTAAGCCTAATTAGACCATAATTGGACATTAATTGCCAAATAACAACGAAAAGTGTTACAGTGCCATTTTGCCAAAAAATTTGGCAACTAAACCGGCCCTTGGGCTAATATTTTTGGGCTCTAGGAATTTGGAAGGCGTATAATTCAGCCCAAACATTTGATTAAGATTTCAATTTCATGTATTTTAGCAAATCTTATGGTAAGTATTTCTTCAGGTTTATCGTGCAACGCGGCTTGATCTCTTGGCGAAACAAACAAGCACCTTATTGCCTGATTATTACTCCATCCGTCCCAAATTATAAGTTATTCTAATATGTTTGAGAGTCAAAACATCTCAAGTTTAACCAAATTTATCACATAATAAAACTATAACATTTTATGATATCAAATAAGTATCACTAGCAAATATACCCGTGCGTTGTAGCGGAAGAGAGAAAACATCAAATGTTCATAAAAAGCGACGATAGAATGTTACATATCTCTTTATGTTTTATCTCTTTCATAAAGTTCAAAATCTTTAATTTATTTTATTGATAACCATGACATCCAAGGTATTAGTTAGTTAATATTTTCGATAATGATCCACCACAGGCGTCCGTCTACGACTCCCGTCCGGACGCGGCTCCACAGAAGCCGACCCCATCTCTCTCAAGGATAAAAAAACAAATCTTCACTCCCTCATATGCTTATCCTGCCAGACTGAAGCAGTGTGCCCGCTCATCCGTCTGCCCCTTTTCCCACCGCGTGTTGTCGGGTTACCACGCTATGCCCATCCCTCATCACCGGCGCGCAGCGCGCCCTCGCTCCCTATGCCGCTCACCTACGTCCTAGTCACCTGTGTCGCTCGCTCCCTCTTGTCTATCCATCGCCCATCGTCGTCGGGCGCGCCGCAAACCCCACCATGGCCGCTAGGGCGCACGTGCCGTAGCGCCTTAGGTCTTCCCCAACCAAGTCAAGGGCACCTACGAGCATTGTCGGTGCTGGTGGTGCTCGCGCGTCACGGCTCGCCACCGGATCCCACCCCAACGACTGGCCCCAGCCTTTCCCTTCACTATGTTGCAAATGTATGTTTCAAGTGTTTCAGATATTTTAGAGATATGTTGCAATTGTTACATATGGATCTTGCAAAAGTAGATCGAGATGTTGCACATGTTGTATTTTTTTGCAAGTGTTTTCAGTGGTACGTTGCAAGCATTCTGAACAAATGTTGAATGTTCGCTTGCCTTATAAGCCGTACTTTTCTGCCAACGAATAGTGTTTTTCTCTCATAACAAATTAGTGAATAGTACTTTCAGCCATGGCTTTTCAGTCAGGCTAGTGTTTTATGTCGATGTTGCATATGTTTCACACACATGTTGCAAGTGTTTTATCTGAATGTTGCATATGTTTTCACACATATGTTGCAATAGTGTTTTCAAATGTTTATCTGTGTCGGATGTATGTTGCATCTAAGTGTTTTATGTTGCAAGTGTTTCGTGGGGTACGGTGGGTGATGGACACACGTCCCAAGCACCTGGGATGGGCGCGGTAGAGCTGGGGGTGGATGAGGGCGCAACGAGCTAGGGGCCAGCTCCAGGGTCCTGCCCACGCGGAGAGAGATGAGGGGGCCAGGGGGAAGGAGCAGGGCGCGACAAAAAGGGTGGGGGCAGGGTGCGCATGCGAGGTGGGGGCTAGGAGGACGGGAGCGGGTTGCGTGACTGTCCATATCTGGACGTGAGGAGCAGCGGGCTTGTCCAACTCGAAATGCACGTGTATTTATTTACCATCCTGTAGGATATTTTTTTTTCATATTGTGTAATTTCACAATAGTTTCAAGTTTAAAAGGTTTTTCATGCATGCCCGTTTTCAAATTATGTAAATTAATCTAGAATCATTTGTTCGTTAAAAAGAAAAAAGAAATGAAAAAAAGTGATCGGGTCTCCTTCTCCTATCAATCCGACTGATCTTTTCTTCCTTTTTTTATATTTATTAAAACTCGATCCGGCTGATCTCAAGCGCCGGCAGTTGCTACACACGAGCTAGTCCAAGCTGTCGCGTTGTGCGCCTTACTGAGTCGCATAGGCCAATGTGAAGCTGGGTCTAGACCAGTCCAGTCCGTTGATTGGCCGGCCTAAAATCTGTTTGGCCCAAGAGTAGAGCTCCGTAGCTAATAAACAATGACCTTGGCGACAAGTACAATAAATAAAATATAGTAAATTAGATAAGATTATATATATATATATTATTATATGAGAGAAGAAGAGATGTTGAGAGTGAGGTATTTGCGCACATTCACGGAGTTAGTTAGTGAGGTCAGACCAAACAAATGGATAGACGAAAAAAAGAGCCTGAAATTTTGCCTCTTTATTATTAGGTATAGATTAGATTCTTCATTTATTATATTTTTATAGTATTCTATTTGATGTCATGATCTTTGCAATTCTCTCTATAATTTTGATCAAACTTGAGATGCTTTGACAATCTAAGAAAGTTAGAATATAACTTATAATTTAAAATAGAGGGAGTACCATCTATAGCATATGCCCCCGGTCCCCATCACAATCTTTCAGCTTAAGTTTGTTTTTCACACTAAAAAAATAAATAGAGCTTAAAGGAACTCCAACATGAGTTCTCAAATCAGGCCCTCACTTTTTATTTGAGGTCTCTTCCTACATTTGAGGGTTTTTTTGCATATTCTCCGGCAGAAGCCCACAAATCAGGGCTCTTAAATCCATTCTAGTAAATAGTGGCATATGACTTTCGCAAAAAAAAATAGTGGCATATGAAACTCATTCATCATTCAGCCATATCCACTGACCAACATCATTCCAATCGACTCCTGACTTCTAGTAGACACTGACATAGTGGCTATGGGACTTACTCATCATTTGGCCATATCCACCGTTGTTCCAATCGGGAGAGGAGGGGAGGAGCATCGGATATGGCATGGGGAGGGAAGCCGCGTCGAGGTCGAGTGCCTTGCCGAGAGGAAAGGAACCACACAAGGATAGGGCCGCAACGGGGTGGAGGTGCCTTGTCGGGTTCCAAATTCCAATTGAATTAGCTATGGTGGCTCGGGAGATGAGGGGAGGAGCATCGAAGACGCCACAAGAAGAAAGAGGGCATGAGGAAGGGAGCCATAGCGGGGGTCAAGTGCCTTGCCAGGAGGAGAGGAGCCGCATTCAGTGAGCCTTGCCAAGGCGAGACGGTTCCGAGGAGCCAAGGAGGTGGAGTCACACCAGCCGCACGGAGGTGGGGAATATGGTGGCAACAGGTGAAAGTGGAGACGAAAAAAAGATGTGCTCGAGCGAGTTGTGAGATGTAGGGGGCTTCCATAAAGTTGGAACATGAATTGGGGCCTATTTAAGATCCCCGGAGATGTTGCTCCAATGTACATGCTAAGTGGATACAAAGAGGAGAGACAAGAAAAAAAAAGATGCAATACATTGCAATGGATGTGCTACCGAGGAACCCCTTGGAACCAATTGCCTACTTTAATTCCCAATGTCAGCATTAAACAAACAATTTCCTTTGGAAAGTTGGAGAGAGGAAGAGTATTTTATTCTTGGTGGACATCTCGAACTTACCGACCATTGGAGCTATTTTTGCTAATCTAGCCACTTCTTACGGGGCAAGCTTTGCACCTCCTATCAAGATCATACAAAGTTGCTCTTGGATGTACAACTATCTCCAACAACAACATTCAAAATACGACCCATTCAACGTTTGGATAGCGCTACGACAAAGAGTCCAATACCCATTTGACATCTTCAGCAACAAGACCCAAAAGAGAATTCTTTCTGCAAATGAGTTTTGAGGAGAGAGGATACTCATATTTGGGTGGTACCTCTCAGGCAACCCAAAGTGGGTCTCCCGTATAGATACTCTGTTGGAGGCTGATTTTGGGTCTCCTGCTACCCATTTTGGGTTTGGGTGCCCATATGGGTCACCTATTGGAGACAGTCTAAGGTTAACAACAACTAGTCTTATTGTTAGCTCCTGTTTACGGAAAGACCCCTATTTGGATGGACTAGGAGTAGCTGTTAGGCATGACTAAAAATTAGTCAACTAGTTGTTAGTCCATACTTGTTTGGATCGTGAACTAATTGTTGGGTTCTATAGACTAGAACTAGTTATTAGCTCCTAATAGTCATGTTCTATAGACTAGTGAACAATAACTAGTTCAAGCTTTGGCTAAACTTTAGCCCACCCCTTAGTCCTCTTATTTGAATCCTCAAGGGCTAAAGTTTTGTCAACTAGTTGTTAGTCCAAGGGATCCAAATAGGGCCTAATGAACTAAGAGCATCTCCGAGAGTCTTTCTAGAGCTCACTCACTAAATCATCATTTAGAGAGCCATTTGCATAAAATCAATTTCTATATCTTTTCACTCTCCATCAGTTTTTCTATATCTTGTGTGCACTCTAGAAAGCCTTTTCTATCTTTAACTAGCAAGATATCCGGAATACAAAATAGCTATATTTGGATAACCAAATATGGAGGGTACTTTTTTTTTATCAAAATTTCTATTCCTTGCAATTAGGAAGGATAGTCTTGGAGTTGCTCTAAAGGCATGTTTTTGGATAGACTAGGACTAACTAGTCCTGTTAGCTCCTATCTAAGGGCATGTTTTTGGATAGACTGGATAGACTAGGACTAGCTAGTCCTCTTAACTTCTTTCTATGGACTAATGACCTAACAACTAGTTCATAACTAATGAACTAACAATTAGTTTGCCTGATACTTAAAGACTTTAGTCAACTAGTTGTTAGTCCTATAAATCCAATCAAGGCCTAACAACTAATCCATGACTAATGGACTAATAATTATTCTACCTGTTTGGATCCTTATGGACTAAAATTAGTCAACTAATTCTTGTCCTATGCATCCAAAGTCCAAACAAGGCCTAACAAACACAAGGACTCTTTGCATTGGCAGTCAAGGAAGAGCGAGTCGAGAGAAGTTTGTCCTAAATATGAAACAAAGTGACTATATAACAAAAACCTTATACATACACGGTTCATCTAGTGGTTAGACAGTCAGGTGCATGGCATTGTTCTTCCAAGAATATAACCCCAAATTGGCAAATTGGCAATCTCAAAACCATATAACTGCCTTGCGCTCTGCTCAGCTGGGCTGGGCATACAATAATTTAAGCTATCTCTTGAACATGCTGCAGGATTTGTTCAGTATCATATGATATTGTAGCATACAAATTGCCAGATTGGATGATGACTAGATGAACATCAGGGTTTGCTTCATTGCGTGCCTTCTTTCAGATTCCTTACATATGCAGATATCGATTCACATTTATATTTATCATATCAGGCCAGCAGCCCAGCTTGGAACTGCAGTGCATCAAAGGGCAAGCACAAATCACACCCAAGTATGCTGGAAATAAAGTTCTATGCTTGGTCTACAGATATTTTGTATAATTATCGCCAGTAGCTACAAAATGGGATTACAATTGCATACAAGAGCACACTTAAAGGTTCAAACGAAAGTTGCATGCAAATTTTTAGGAAGTACAGTGAGTTATTTAGGTACGCCACCAGTTAAGCTTTTTGTAAGCAACTAATATTATCTCAGAATGACCTAAATGATTCATGTTCACCACAAGCCAATGATGCATATTCCAAACAGAGAGCTAGAATCCTAGAACATCAATTTATGTAAAGGAGGATATAGCAGACTGAGGTGGTGAAGTGCCTCAGTGCTGCAAGTATGAACTAGGAGTTATTGATACCATTAGAAAGTAGAAACATGCCATAACCTGGAAAAGGACAAATGAATTGTGACACCCACAAGGCCATAATCGGTCTATTTCTGGTAATGCGCAAGCAATACGGCATCAAGTAGGAGTCATCACTTTGTAAAACATGTTATAACCTAGAAAAGGACGAATGAGTTGAGACATCCCAGAAAGCCACAATCGGTATATTTCTGGTTATCTTGGAATGTGGACAAAGCAAATTGCTGAATGACAAAAAAAAACACTAATAGAACCTGCTCATAATAAAAAGAAACCATCAAAATTTGGGTAGGGCTGAAGGAGCTGTGGCAAATGTTCTAGCATCAAGACATCCATACAGCCACACATGTGCAAACATAACACACCAGCACACAGACAACTTCGATAACACAAGTTCTATCAAAATTTCTCGGTAAAATCAGTGCCAGCATACATGTTGTGGACCACACACACAAAATGTCACTAATGGGAATAATAACCTTAAATTAAGGAAAGGATTTCTAATTCCAGTCTCCTTGTTTGCAAATCATCTTGGACTCCCATCAATGGCCATGGCAATCATATCAAGGAGAACCACTACCACAATAGACAAAATGAGGAAACCACTGGGATTGCACAGTGAGACCTACAGCATTAAGGGAACCAAATCATCACCTATAGCAACAAAAAATTCAAATACTAAACCAGTGGCACAACGATTACCTGCTGCAGAAGGGAAGGTGTAAACTCAGGACTGTCCTGATCTCTATAGCAGCACAAGACCAAGCTCAGAGGGCTTGATGCCATTGCGAATACGGTAGTTGTAGAGGTAATAGTGGAGCTGCCCATCTCCAGGACCAAACTTGAGTTCCTTGAGGAATGACTCATTCTCCATGACATCGAGAGCATTGAACACATCATAATTCTTCTGCTTGGCAACAATCAGAGCATCATTCATCAGCTGCTGCAACGGAGTTTTGGTCGAAACGTTGTAATACGAGTATGCTGCTTTCAGCGTCGCATAGTTAGCATTGTTCAGCACTGATGAGGGCAGCGTGTAAAAGCTGCAGAAATCCGTGACCTCATGCGTCTCAGGGCTCTCCACAAGGTAGCTGTCCACCACATCCTCTTGGGGCAGCAGCCAGTGCTCCACATCTACCTCATCAAAATCCGGTGCCACCACAAACCTCGCAAGGTAAGCCCTCAGCAGCCGTGTGACCGCAGCAACGTCCCGCAGCTCCATTCTGCGGAACCCAGGGGTGAGCGGTGCATTAGGCAGCTTGTATAGCCGGACCGTGCGGCTCATTGTCATGCGCGGGCCGAGGCGAGAGAACCCAACATCGATGAGCTTCTTGGGGTTAAGGGATCGGTGCCAGTAGCGGCAGGTGGTGATGGGGGTTGGGAGGACGACCCCCGCGGTGTATGCAGCCTGCCAGATGTTCTCCTGGTGGACGCGGCGGGTGACCTCCCGGATGAGCACGGGTGCCAGGCGCTTGGATCGGAGCTTCTTGTGGACGCAGAGGAAGTTGATTTCGGCCATGCGGACGACGTCGTCGCGGGCGCGGATGCGGGCCGGGACGCCCGAGATGAAGGCGACGAGCTTCTTGGACGCCTTGGCGCGGACGCCGATGTGCCAGGCCCGGAAGAAGGACGGCGGCTTGAGCGCCCAGCGGAGGAAGGCCGGGGAGTAGTTGAAGCGGAACATGTTCTCGTCGTCCTCGACGTAGTTGTGGGCGAGCAGCGAGTAGAGGTCGGCGAGGAGCGCGTCGTCGTCGAGGTCGCAGGTGAGCCACTCGAAGGCGGCGGGCAGCGGGTAGGGGTCGGCGCGCACCTCGGAGAGTGGCGTGGGCGGCTCGATGGGGCCATCCGGTAGGGACGTGTCGGCGGCGTCGCGGAACTGACCGACGGGCTGCGTCTCCCAGAACTTGTGGCGGCGAGCGGCGGGGTTGGAGTTGAGGGTCATGTGCTCCTGCACGCGCCGCGCCAACGCCTCAATGGAGATGTCCTCCTCGCCATCCGGGCCGGTGCCACTGGCGCTGGCGGCGTCGTTGCTGTTGGGGGCGGCCATGGCGATCTGGGCCCGGATCGGCGGTAGGGTTTGGGGATTTGGGGAGAGAAGAGAAGACGACGGGGGGAGGGGAACGCGAGGGGGCAGCGGGCAGATCTCTTTGTCTTGTGGGCTCCTCTCCTCGTAAGCGTAGCAATTAGCAAAGCCCCCCACCAGCAGCAAAGATGCGTCAGGGGGTGTTTAGAGGTGAAAGTTATTAGTTGTCACGTTGGATGTTTCGTGGGATGTCAGAAATAGTTTTTGATACTAATAAAAAAAATTAATTATATAATTTGTCTAGAAATCGCGAGACGAATTTATTAAGCTTAATTAAACCGTCATTAGCACATGTGTGTTACTGTAGCACTTAAGACTAATTATGAATTAATTAGGTTTAAAAAATTCGTCTCGTGCTTTCCAACCAAACTGTGCAATTAATTTTTTTCGTCTATATTTAGTACTCCATGCAAGTGTCAAACATTCGATGTAATGGGATGAAAAAATTTTGGGTGGAAACTAAACACCCCTGCTATTCTAGTTCTTTTTCCCTATCCCTAGTATATAATATACGCATTCAGCTTTCCTAGGGCCATCAAGAAACACTTCGTTCCTTGTAAAAACAACATTTCGTTCCTTAAGATTGATGATCGATCGATTGATAAAAACATGAGATAAGCAGGGCAAACATAATATTTTCAATTTAGCACCATCACATCAGAACTTGATTCAGATCCATTTATAGCCATGGCCAATGGACCAGTCAAACACTGTAACTAGAAAGTTGAGATCAATGTACCAAAAGAAAAATGCCGAGAAGACTGTTATGGTCGAATCTGTTTTTGGAGCTTTCTTTTGGCAAAGGCCATCCACAATGTCGCACTAGTAAAAAGAAGAGTACTCTAAAAAGAACAATTCTCACACTCGTGATGAAGAAGGGTCGAACAGAACACAACATTCTAGAATTGAAAGATACAAGTGCGGCTCAGGTTATATCATCTTATACCAGGAACACTTTACCTTCCTACCCTACTTCGGGTGTGTTTAGTTGTGTAAAAAGGTGTAAAAAGATGTAAAAAAAGTACTGTAGCACGTTTTGGCTTTATTTGGCAAATAGTGTCCAACCGTTGACTAATTAGGTTCAAAACGTTCGTCTCGCAAAGTACAACAAAACTGTGCAATTACATTTAGTACTCCATGCATGTATCGCAAGTTTGATGTGACGGGGAATCTTTTGTTTGCACAGTACTTTTTTTGAGGAAGTAAACACAGCCTTCATCTGTTTAAAACACTACTTCCTTCTCTATTCTCATCATCATGTAAGGGTGTGTTCACTTCCCATGCAAACCCAAAATATTTCCTCTTCCACTCATCACATTAAATCTTTGGACGCATGCATAGAGCATTAAATGTAGGTAAAAAAGATAACTAATTGCATAGTTTGTCTGTAAATGTCGAGACGAATCTTTTGAACCTAGTTAGTCTATGATCGGATAAATTTTGTCAAACAACAATGAAAGTTGCTACAGTATATTTTCACCCACTTTTCACCAACTGAACGCACCCTAATTAAAAAAACATTACTGCCATCAGGATTCACGATCGCAGCTTGCAGTGACAGGCTGGGAAAGATGGGATTACATATTACAGAAGTTATGACAAAAGGCGGTGCGCTGATGTTATTTAGTTAACCCTAGGACATATCATATCCCAAGTACAGCACAAACTGTTAAATTATACAACACAGGAGCAATACGGGCCACTGGATTCCAGAACCTATCCATGTACAAGACGAGAGTCTCCAATAGATTTCAAAAATCCCTTTGCGCCACTGGAACTAATGTGGTTATCTCTCCCCTTGAACCTGAACCATCAGCATGAAGTTAGACGATACAAGAAAAACAATAGGCGAGTGAAAGGTGATATATGGTGGATAATGAAGAAGATGAAGTACATCGGTCATAGATCTCTGCTGCAATTGTGAGGAGAGACTCGGTATCCTCAGCCATCTTGAGGATCCTTTCTGCCTCCATCATCTGATCATGTGCATCATGTGCTTTTGCCTCCGCGTCAGCCACCTTGACAGCAGCTGCCATCGCTGCCTCTAGTGCAGGGCTGGAGGCAGTAAACAATCCTATGGTCTTTGACACCTTCGATGGCTTTGATGGATCCTTCTGTTTTGGAGCTGAAGCTTTTATTGGAGCTGGAGTCCTTGTTGCAAAGGAATCTGGGAGCCTGTAAGATTTATCGATCTGTATTTAGATAAAAGGATGTAATTAGATTGGCACTAGTTGCATCTACAGCTCAAACATTTCTGGCTTGAAATTTAATATTCTGCCAATACAGCTCTCAAGATACTTTCCACGATGAAATTTGCACTCATGAGAATTGCAGATTTTATGTTAAGCTCAAAACCACTTTTTTTTATTTGGGCACGTGGCTAGATGGCATATTCTGCCAAGGTCAGCAAAACCCAGTGGATATATACAATTATAAAAGCAAGTTCGTTGATACGACCACAAGCTATGAAAATAAACAGACTGATTAATTGCATGACGAAACGGAAACCTGGCATGTGACTATAGTTGTTGGGAAGGTTAAAACAATGAGCTTTCTCATATTGTCACATGCAAATGACTAATCTCTACACCTAAAAAATATGGAGAGGACCCGTCTACCACTGCCATGGTGAAGCCGGATCCCAAATGCTTTGTCCAAGCGTTCCATTGCTTTGTCCAAGCATGATGATCTGCGAGACATGTTACCCGTGATAAAGTTTCGGCTCCCGTTGCAACGCACGGGCATGATCCTAGTCTACATATAACATATGCAACTACAGCACTACAATCTCTTCAAAGAAACATCATGCAAAGGCTCCACAGAAGCATGAAACTAATCCTAAAATACCGATATATTCTGTTTAATGATACCAGCCTGCATACATGATAGTGACATTCAAACCCAGCTAATCTTCTGTTACCATTCGTATGCTGTGTGAGGCTATGAGATAAAATTGATAGTGACATTGCAAGGCACATACCATCCACTATGGATTCCAGAATATTTCATGTGCTCCATAGAAATATATTTTGAATCCAAATTCCAAAGTAAATATATATTAAAAATAAGTTCCTAAGTATGGCATTCTCAATCTTAACTGAAACTCTTTTTTGAAGGCAATTTCAAAATACCAAATAATAAATGAACTTAGTTTTGATGGCAATTCCCAAACAAAATTCATTGTAAATTGAGATCGAGAGTGCCAATTTTCACAAGCACTCTAAATAACCTAAGCTCCTAATTTCACAAATCATGCGCAAAACTGTTCACTGTCAAATCTTAAAATGCAATTTCTTAAAATCAAAATCTTTACTTCAAAGTTCGGTCAATGAAGTTTCCCTATTCTTCAGTTGTCTTCTCACTAATATCGTCCCTAGCTGACATGCAGTGCAGACCTTGCCAACCAAGCAAGGAGACCAATGGAACACAGAGGGTTCAATTGGATTAGTTCAGAACATGTAGAATTTCAGCCAGATCCATGGGATAAACTACAGATTGCATATCCAAATGGATTGTAAAGGGGAAAACATAAGCCTTGCTAAGATGAAAAGAAAATAGAAAAAAGTAATTGTAGTCTAATTTAAGAGTAGGAAGGTTCACCTTTACAATTTTGCTTGAGTCTGCAAGTCGCCGTAACTTTGCGGTTAGAAATCTTCTAAAGGTCGGTTGCACCACATGCCTTTCCTGCATATGGTACCAATGATAGCATAAGCAACTTATCATCGTTCTAGGAATATATTAAGATCTAAATACAGCATGGTATTAAACCAGATACATCAAGTGTGGAAAGGAAATAACAGAGAGTGATAGTCAATTAGTCATGCATCATAAGGAAACCCAACCAAATACATCAAACACCCTCACCATATGTACTGTGTAAGTACAGAATCCAAAGTGCAAAACAGATCCTGTAGAAACACACAATTCGAAAAGGCTTCCTTAAGCTCATATAAAGAAAAAAACACATGCATGTCATTTATCAAATGATTCAGCAGAATTGAGCACGCATTTCACAAAACTGAAGATCAAGATGGCCACAAAATTCTTATGAAACATTCATGATTCATGTGTGAAAAAATGTTTGTTTTTCATCATTCAAGTTAGCTATTAAGACCAACAAAATTCTCGAAACAGAAGCTTCAAATGTGAAATAATAGTTTCCCTATGGACAGATCATGCAATAGAATATTCCTGTGAGCTCTGATTCTTAATACATCACAACAGTCAAAGTATATAGTTAAAAGCAACCAAAACTTGAATGAGCTCCAAAGCTTGACGTTAAATAACTGCAGCAAAACAGTGAAATCAAATGAGAATAATAAGTGCAGATACCCAACCTCTATGAAGCGGAAGATTGCAGCAATATCTGAACCATTTGGCTCATTCAATTCCGAAAGAGCTTCCATGATCATGGCACCATACCTAGCAAACAAATTTGATGTTGTCACCAGATTCCAAAGATTAATGAGGACAATAAAATAAAATGGAATAGATTCCATGCTAAATCCATCAACTCTCACACCATATGGTCGGTTTGAAGGTTTGAATCTTGAGAATCTTATTTAAGGCATTTCTACACATCAGCTGGCTTATCTACAAATATTCCTGCTAAACCATGTCCACTCTTCAGTTTGCATTTCTGAAGCAGCAAGTGCTTGCTTCAACCCAGATGTTCTTCCATCCAATGGAAGTTGAAGTGATATACAGTATCATTCAAAAACTTACATTGTTATATATCCTCTTAAAGACCAGACCAAGAATAAAGGAGGCAACTATCTGGAATCAGATGAATAGAGACATCCTTCATTTACTCAAAAGTATAAGCATAGTGTGGGTGTGGCCGTGCAATCGCCCTTGAATCAATGTATTTTTAATCGGAATTTTTGTCTATGTTACGAACAACTATGCATTTAAAATTGGAATTGCTGATTAACTAGACTTCAGTATGAAAATAAAGAGAGACCAACTTTGGCGGAGTTTTCCCATCCTGTGGCTTTTTCTCAGCATCTGCAGGCAGTGTAGCTTCAGTAACTTTATTTGGCGCTGGGAGAAGCAGAGCCTGTGAGCTAGACGATGGGGAAGATGCAGGTCCAGTTATCCTTGGAACCCGTACTTTACTTGATCCCAGTCCACTTGCACTGAAACTTAAATTCCTCCATTTGTCCTGAAAATACCAAATAGAATATCACATAGAAGACCAAAATGGAAAACCTATAACCATGGTGCAAGCTTCACCGGCACAACTGAATTGACATGCCTTTCAGATGTTCATCATATGATAGAGCTACTACAACAAACTGTCTTACTTTTCACACATTTTACATTGGATTGTTTGCATGGAGAACAATTACAATGTTTATCCATTCCAAGTGAAACCACAAGAGGCATGCCATATTTCTTTAACATAACATGCTACATGACAAATCATGCTGATCAACTGGGCAAGATAGTATCAAAACAATGGGATATATTCACAAACCAGTGGCCAGTGGGATAGTTATTAATCACTTGAGCAAAACATGCAATGCCTTTGCTCCAGTTATGGACTCAGGGAAAGGCAAAAACAAAGGGTGAGAAAAGTTATATTTCCAAATCCAACCTAGTGTAAAGATGTTGCTACAAGAAAATAAATGCTGGATTTAATGTGTCTCTCTATGTGATCAGGCTGATGAGACAATTCAGCACATCCTCGTCTCCTGTGTGTTCTCCAGACAGGTTTGGACAATGATCCTCCAACGGCTGGGGCTGCTTCCTATTACTGCTAACCTTCTGTCTCTCATTTCTCCAGTTGGTGGTACAATGCTATAAAAGGAGTTCCCAAGGATTTGAGAAAGGGTTTGAAACTTTCAATTCATTGATCATTTTGGTGGCCTGGGAAATTTGGAAACAAAGAAATTCTTGTGTGTTTGAAGAGGCCAGACCAAATGTTCAGGTAGTACAGCAAACGGTGGCAGATGAGTGTGGCCTTTGGTGCTCGGTTGGAGCCTTGGCTCTTAGCGAGCTCCTCACTAGGTTGTTCATCCCAGTATCCCTGACCTGAGTAGGTGATTATGTTGTTATCGTGTTTGTTAAGAAATAAATGGCGTGAATGTAGTGTGGGTCAGGGAGAGGTCTCTGATCTCTCCTTGTACCTTTTTGTTCTTCTTATAAATGAAATGAAATGCAGCTCTGCTCCATCGTTCAAGGAAAAAAAAAAAGAAAAATTTGTAGCGCCACTAATAATGATGTTTCAGAGAGAATAACAAGACCAGCAATATATGGCATTCTTCAGCCCAAGAATGCTACCAGTTCTGGATCTGGAGAATAACTATAACTCAGCAATCAGAATGCCACAAGGGCAGAGTTACCTTAGACCATGTAATCTGCACATGGTAAAATTGACACGGCAATCGATGAACAACATTTTTAACCAAGGAACATGAAAGATAGACAGCTACCATTGAATGTAGCACTCAAATTTATTCTCTACTGCAGTTTGACTTATCCCATGTACATTGCCACCATACAAACATATGATTCAGTGAAAAGAATTGAACCGTTCTGGCAAAACTACCTAGAAAATAGTTTCGGAGGAACTATAACTCTGTATTAACAGCATACTCATTTTCAGACACAAAAACAATATATTTCTCCATCTTAAGAGAGAGATGAAGTTTTAGATAAATTCTAGTTGCAAAAATTGATGATGTTTCAGGCATCCAGGTGAAACTTCATGTAGAAGGTTAACAGGAAGGCTATTGTTACTAGATTTCTTCTTGGGAAGATGAGGCAATGGGAGCAAGAGCCAAGAGATGTGCATTCTATACTGAAGAAATCAAGAGAAGGATACCATTCATACGTTTTGCAGCTGCACAGTCACTAAACACGTGTGGAGTGCACTGATTCTGTTCCTCAAACATGTGTTCACCTAAGGAACATGGGGCAGGTAGCTCTTCCATTTATTCCAGGAGACAAATAAATTCATATAGGTTCTCTCACAACAGTTTCATGGTCTATATGGACACATGTAATAAACTAACAATTCACATCTTGAAGGCAAGGTGTTGCAACACTTATTTGATGTTTTTGCTAAAATGGATGTACTCTTGCACTACTCGGCAATACCGCATGAGGACGAGGACTGGAGGGTCAAGGTGAAGAGATGTGTGATAGCAATTGGCCAATTGCCAATACCTATACAAGCAGGACACACACAAACAATTGGTCAGGATAGATTGATGTGTTTCTTATGTTTCTTAATATATGTTGCAACACCATTGGTTTAATGGAGGTAGAGGATAATGTGAAGGCCATTCACTCCCTCTGATTCCAAACTTAGATTGTTTAGGATTGCGATACTGTCTCCGATATGACATTTTGACTTGCACTTTTTTTTTTTGTAAAAGTATACTACTTTAAAATTTAAATAGAAACTGATAAATATTATCAAAGTACTTTTCCATGTTGAATCTAGTAACATCAACCATGTGTTATGAATCTATGCCAATTTTCATATATTGATAGGCCAAGTCAAAGAAGTTTGACCCGCTAGATTCGTCAAAATGACTTATATTTGGAATCAGAGGGGGTAGTAGAGAAAGAATGTATTTGCAGATTTCAATTAAAATATCATGACCCTTAATTGCTAAGGTTGAAAACTCTAAGCAACTAAAGGGCAATATCTTCCCAACCACGAATCCCTGTACAATGTGGTACCATTACCAGGATAGCCATCAAATTTATCACTGAATCCTATCCCAACAGCAATAACTGCTGAGCACGCTGAGTTACTGACTAGAATGCATCTCCACTGACATGCTTGCATTTGTCATCAAACAAAAAGAATGTGATCTAAGAAATCACCTACTCATGAATCATCATCACATGATCAGGAACTCAAACCAATCAAAACAATGTTAAGAAACAAGAAAATGAATCCCATCCGTTAAAGTAAATTCCTAATAAGCAATGGCACGAGGGCAACATCCATGGGCAAGAGGACATCATTAGTAATCTGTCTGTGATTTGCTTCTTTCAGAAAATCTGTTTCAACATGTGATCAGCAACATTATTGAATTCAACTATAAGATTATCAATTGTTCATAAGTATGAAAACAGCTTAAATTTACACCATACAGCCTAGATCATAAAACATTCACACGGACATATGTGATTCCACACACTGCGTGTCCATGACCACCAGCGCATCATTGTCCTTGAGCAAAATATCACATCACAGCATCCCTCGGCAGCAGAACACGACCATTTCAACCTTCGCTTACATTTATCAGTTCCCCAAAACCCAAAATCTCGCCTTCGACGCCCCAAATCTACTACCGTACTACCGACGAAACTGCAGCAGGGGGGCCACCAAGCATCCTAAACCCACCACACAGCCAACAGAGAGGCTGAGAGGGAGAGATGCAGGGGGAAATCACCACACGCTCAGAAGCACACGACGGTACGAAACATCACGAGAAGTGTACGAAACATCACGAGAAGTCGGGACTAATCGAGAAGCTAAAGGATCCGATAGATAAGATATAGGGACGCGCACGGCTAGCTCCATCGCAGCCAGGTAGATGGGGAGCGGCGGGGCAGATGCAGGGGAAGATACCTTGAGGTCGATGTTGGAGCGGGAGGAGAGGACCGGGCTGAACTCGGGGTCCTTCTGGATGGTCCGCCATTTGCCGGCGCCGTGCTTGCGCACGCCGGCGCGGAGCGCATCCTCCTCTTCCGACGTCCACTTCTGCTTCGGCGCGCCCATAGCCTGTTCTCCTCCTCGCCTCGCCCGTGTGGTGTCTACTCTCCTGCGTCCAAACTAGCCGACGCAGAAACCCTAATCCACTTCAACAAATATTTTTGTTCTATTTTCGCCCTTGCCACTTTTATTTAGAGCGTGTTTGGGACAGAGTCTACAAACCGCGCGGTGCGGAAACGCGGCCAGTCCCACCGCGGCACCGGAAACGCGGCCGCAGTTTATTTTTGTGGTGCCCTTGCCGGGTGCGGCGAAAACAATCGTGACCGCCGCGGGCGTTTGGCGTGATTAGGGTATCACGCTCTTAGTATTCTAAATTCATCCTTTAAAACGAATATTCGGTCATAAGATTCTCTCCTCTATATCACTTTCTCATGCATTCATCCATCCTCTTTATCTCTACTCTATATCACGTGAGACCCACACGTTAGTTTTTTTTTCTTTTTTCCCCTCACCCGACGCCCTCCCTCCCTTCCTTCCTCCCCATTCTCTCTCTCCCTCACCCAGTGGCTCCTCGCGCAACCCCCGCTCGCGCTGCTCCGGCGACGGCGTGGCTTCCTCGCGCCTTGCGGCCGCCCCCCGCCGCTCCTCCTCTGCTCCTTCCCCTTTTCCCTCTCCTCGCCCTTGCGGAGGTGGCCGCGTCCGGCGGCGCCCTGGCACGGCGAAGCGCGCGCCCGCATCCGACGGAGATGGCCGCGACGGCCGACGGACCAGCGCGCGGCGGGCCTCGGCGGCCCTGGCACCCCCTCCCCGCGCCCTCCACCGGCAGCCACGGCACCCCCTCCCCGCGCCCTCCACCAGCGGTCGCTCCTCCTCCACCGGAGGCGCACAAGGGCGGCGGCTGCTCGAGCTCGGGCCATGGAGCTCCGGCGGCGGCTTGACCTCCTCCTCTGCTCCTCCCCTTTCCCCTCTCCAGGTGCGAGGCGAGGCCAGTGGTGGGCGGCGGGCCCCACGCGCGGATAGCGCACGTCCGCTATCACGCCAAATTTGGCGGACGGAGCCTGCGATAGCGGACGCGCTATCACGATAGCGTACGCCGCTGCGGGGGGTTCATCCGCTAAATGATCCTGCCGGATCGTTTACCGTAGCGCGGTGCAGACAGTCTTATGCGCTTGTTTTGGCCGCCACCACAGGAAACGCGGATACAAACACGCCCTTAATTATATATATATATATATATATATATATATATATATATATATACACACACACACACTTTTAGGGTTGGTGGGGACGTCTTTTTATATTCAAATGTGTGTCAAGCTTCAGTTCATATTTTTACTAAGCATACCCTTGTCTTATTGAATTGAATGAGGAAAATAATAATATCTTCTATTATCTTATTAGTACTTGCCAAAATGTTCGTGCGTTGAAGCGGAACTCAATAGTATAGAAATTGGTCTCCATATCATCGCTAGCCGCAAATTGTTCGACCTTGTATGCGCGCGAGTCATGAGCCCGGGTCACATACGAGATATAGAGTGTGCGACCTAAATACGTATTGAATCGGACCTTGTATTCATCATCTGTAGACACGAATTTTTCTAACTCGTATGTGTATAGGTGACAAGTCTAGGTCAAATGAAAAAAAAGTACTCGGTAAATAAACTCTCCATTGTTAGTGTGGTTAGTGGGAGGTGAATAAAAATAAATAAAGTATTTTTTTTTGGCTCTTTAATATCATACGTATAGATTTGGTAACAAAAGAAGTCTCTACGCTGATTCTTTAAAGTCTGGAAATTACAATGTTAATCAAAGAAAAATCTATATCTATGTCTATATCTATATCTAATATTAAAAAGACAAAATTTCTCTCCACTCGTTTTTTTTTCTACCTCCTCTGGATAGTGGAGAGTTTTCATCGTATCTCATTTGTGACCCAGACTCATGACTCATACTCATACGAGTTAATTAGGACCCGCATCTAGCGATGATGAATATTGAGTCCGATTCTAATATATATTAGGCCGTGCCCTATGTATCTTGTATGTGAACCGGACTCATAATCTACGTTCATGAACAACTCATATCTCATGATGACACAAATTCTTATTCCTATACTATTAGTTCCGTTGCAACACATGGGTAGGTTTGCTAGTAAAATTAAAGTACCATCTACATGCCAATAAATTACTCGCCATTATCATTACGCGAAAATTAACCTAGAAATACCTTTTCTATTTCTCTGTTAACAACTTCTTTACGTTTCGTCCAGTGATTACATCTTTTTCTTGGAATAAATGGAGATTAAAGTTAGCAACTCAAATTATCTTTCGATATCAAATATAACAAAAAAAAATAAACACAGTTCAATATGAGTTTAAAAAATAAACATACAGAAAGTTTATATGATAAGACCTAATTAGAGAAGTTGTAATCTGTAGAGTTAGTGCTAAAAAATTTGAACTTTAACTAGCAAACATACATGTGTGTTGTAAGTTTGCAGCAGTACGTTCAGCTTATTACGTGGCTAACTGGATGCCCTAATTTAGTCAATGATCACTTCATACATTTAAATTCTCCGGTGAATTGAATTCCGTACTATGCCTGGACGCATGCTACTCTAACTCGCATAAGTATGAGAGATTTAGAGATTTATCAATAATGGTGTCATGCTTTCTAATTTGTTTTGGGATCGCATTCCTCATCTTGCATGAAAAACGCATGAGAGGATGGTGGACCATGGAAACGCTTCGTTGACGGTGGATAACGTCAACATTTTATATGTGAATAAATAAAAGAAATGGTTCAAGTACAAGAATATACATAAGTCTATGGTTTCAACTGATAAATTCCACGAGATTTGGTGAATCTCTGTCTTTCGCGGGATTATTCTAGAAAATGTAGGAAGGGGGACCTAATTGAGAAAAGGACGAAACTTGATCGCGACGAAGGATACACTAGAAGACACCAGAAGGCACGGGAACGAACGGGAGGACGAGACGCCGCCAGGTGGGGCTGGCCGGCCCTATCCTTGTGCCGCCTGGCCCCTTGTGAAGGGATTCCTCCATGAGCTTCTAGAGTATTCCTCCACCGCCTCCTAGGATGCATCTCCACCCTACGTCGAAGTCGGTTTGATCCAAGGGCTTGCGTTCAACCCCCAAGGCTATATAAGGACCTCTGCACCCTCCCTAAAGCATCAAGTCATCAAACTATTTATTTGAAGATCAATTCATCCAGAGCTAACCCTAGTTCCTCAGAGTTCCTTTAGATTAGATGTTAGGCTAGTTAGATTAGGTCTAGAGGGAGATCAAGCAACGCTTGGATTCCCGATATTGGCAAGAGCATGGTTCGGTATATCTCTTGTACTTTACTCTGTTTCTTTATTTCATTGAGATTGTATCGTTGTTACTATGTTTATGTCAACATTAAACTTTATATCATTTATGTCATTGAAAGCAATGCTCATTGTTTGCTCTAGTTTTATATTCGGTGTAGCTAGATTATGGAAACCATGCATAAGATCGTATAGCGCTCACCCTATAGGACCATGGGTGAGTGATAGACATTATGTGAGCGTGGTGCTTAGATATTTGTTTATCTGCGGATGCCCTTATATGCCGAGACGTGTGGTAGATCGCGTAGGTGACAGCTGCGTTGAGTCCTTTGCAGTTCATCCCCCGTATATATTGATGTTGGTAGAACCCGGTCTCGAAGGAAAGGAGGACTCTGTTTCCAACTTTCCTAAGTTGATGTTTCTTATGTGGCATAATTTGGCTATGATCACTAGATATAATTAATTAGACTAAGCATTTGACATGTTAGTAAGACTACATAGGAATTACTCCCTCCATTCATTTATCTCCATCATTTTAGCCTTCGGCGTAGTGACCAAGGAGCAGAACAAAACCACTCAGTTTGCATTTAATCATCGCGTGCTGAGCACATACGAGTCACAGGCTAGGAACAGCCAATGAGCAGCAAAGAGATAATAAATGCAGGCGGGTGGTAGCCAATGAGCAGCAAACGGACAATAAACGCGGGCAAGTTTCAAGCTAATATGAAGGAGATTTTTGAATAAAAATGTTTTGCTTAGATGAAGGAGATAAATGAATGGAGGGAGTATCTTTCTAATATTCTAATTGGACTTAACCTATTGCTTAACTAGAGTGCTCTGAGTTACTATTTATTTATCATGATGATTGATCAAGTACTTATCATTTATATATCTTTATTTATTATCTTGTGACTTATTCCTGTTTTGAGTAGAGTATACGATATTGGTTCATTCTCTCATGCATATTCATAAATTATCAATACTATTGTATTCATAGTCATACCTTTCCAGTGGTAGAATTATAAATCGACAATCTGGTAATACTCTAGGTAAAATGCTATAATGGTATAATTATTTGTCTTTCTTTTCATTCTTATCTTTATATTCTTTTTAGTCATATGAAATAATAGATTCCTATTTAGTGTTATTCTTGTAGTAATGCTAGATAGAACCAACAAACATTTCTAAGTTCCTCATTAGGGATGACAACCTAGTTTAATATTAGAGATGAAGGTTAATTGATAGGTGGCTACCGTAACAGTGACAAGTTAATAATTACCATATCATTTCTTGCGTCATTGCTATTAGTAGGAGTAATTCTATTTTTAGTAGTGGTGCTAAGAAATGCCAACACGCTTCATATTCCAATTTGATTTGGAATCAAACTTCACACGTCATGCTTGACACACTACTCTAACTAGTACTAACTCAGCCACTCAGGAGAGAGCGGTCTATTAGATCCATCCCATCAGACAGTTATAAGCGATGAAGGACGAAGAAACTCTTTTCTTTTTAATATTAGTAGGGATAGATATATGGTGATAAAAATGGACACTGAGGAGGCCATTAATATACAAAGAAGGGTGTAGAAGTGAATTATAAGGACACTATGAGCTATTGTATCGAGTTTAGGCTCATGTATATTGGTCAAGGTCATGAAACCAACCAATAAAGAGAGATACAACTCACATATCACTCGTGGTTGAACAAGTACTTATTATGACGACAAACCATAAAGAAGCCATTGATTTAGAGTAGAAAATGAGAGTAAAAACAATTAGAAGAGTTCATGCTAAGTTGTATAAAAATGAAGGATACACTCTAGTCGCCAATTGCAGGGGTCACCTTGCTAGTTCTTATAATTCATATTTGTTTATTATAATCAGATAGGGTACGAGACTCTTGGCTCTTAGGTGACATCTTGCACCCCTGATTCATATAAATAAAGAATAAGGACCACAGTCATAAAGAAAAGGGAAATGTCAAACTAGATACTTTGCTTAAAAGAATAAACCTCCCTTGAAGAGATCAAAGAAGGAAGCACATGTTCTCCTTTTACACTAAGAATGAATGAAACCTTCAAGAGAATAAGCGTAAACTGATGATCTATCCATGATCAAGTCTACTTTCGAAAGGCCAAATGGCCCAAGAGTGGGTAGATTGGTCTCTAAGAATTTAAAATGCAATAAACTTAGTCCATACAAAACTACTAGACCCACTTGAAACGTGGCGTCTAAGACTAAAAAGACCATGCTAATTATTTCAGTACCAACATAAATAAACATGTCATGTCAATTATATAGGCTCCAAAATTTCTCTACAAATAAACAACACTAGAGCGAAGTGGATAGAACAATAAAATAGCCCTAATAGCAACTAATTTGCCTAGCCTAATTCCAACCAATGCAAGCCTCCTAACAAGTCTAGTAGCAAGATTACTCTACTACTAAAACACTCAATCACACAAGGAGGCTAGCACTAATCCTATAGTTGACCTAAACAAGTAAAGCAACTAAACTAGCTACTCTACGAGACCAAGCTTCAGCTCGGATGGCAAAGGCTTTTGGTGTGCAGCCTGCCCACCATGGTTCATACCTGGTGCTCACTAAGATTTATTCCCAATAATCTGTAGCCTCTCTCGCGTGGAGCCATAAAGGGATTATGCCTACGAAGCCATGGATGGTCCTGGCGATCTCTTGAAGGACGCGATCTCCTGATCTATGTAGTTGTAGGTCTAGTTGTGCACGTGCAGTGTGTGTGGGGTTGAAAGGTCCTTGTTTGGTTTTGGTAATTGAGTGACAACTTAGGTGGACTAATTGTGTTTTATGTGAGATACACAGGTGATTAGTCCATAGGTACATGTGTGTGAGCAACATATGCCATGGAGGTAGAAATGGCTTGAAGATGTTGCAAAGCTTGCACATGTGATGATGAAGGAGCTTATTGCACGTGAGACATGACATTGAGTCATGTGATCAAGGTGGAGAAGATCAAGACATGACTTGGCTCGATGGACCGGTTACAAGTGTGAAGGGCAAGTCAGAGGCTTTGAAGCGAGGGACCGCGTGTGACGGTGAAGTTTGAGGAAGACTTGGCGCCGATGGACCAACGCAACGGTGAAGAGCAAGTGAGGTCAAGATCGATGAACCAATACGGTCACGTGATGATATGAAGTGAATCATATCATTTGATGATTGGTTGGTGCATGTGTTGCATCAACATCGAAGGAGATGGAATGGAATGTGCAAGGCAAAAGTATAACCTACGGTATTTCATTTCACCGGTCAAAGGTTGTGTAGAGAAGTGCATGACCGGGTTTAGGATAGATGACCGTACTATCAAGAGGGGCAAACTTGTTTGCATATCGGTCATCTAGTGCCACTCGAGTGATCTAACTTTGCATCGTTGCTAGAATCAAGTGGCGTGGCAAGTTGAGTGGTTAACTCCTTTAAAATAATTATGAAAATGCTAACACACATGCACATGGTGATGTACACTTGGTGGTGTTAGCACATTTGCAAAGGAGGTGTCGTTTGAGAGGTGGAAAAGTGTGGAGACTCCCTCTCCCTCTTGCCAAGCTTGCGAGGCAGGATTCGGCGTAGAAACAGAGGCGAACGGAGGTCACTGGGGTGATCGGACGCTGAACCGGACCCGGTCTCGGCATGACCGGCGCGTCCGGTCAGTGGCAGCAGCTGTGCGCGGCGCGGGGCACTAGGGTTTGCAGCCAGCGTGTCTGGTCCCTCGCGGAACCGGAGCATCCGGTCACGCACCCAGAGAACAGCGCGTGTCTCAGAGCTGATCGGTCGCGGTGGCGCGTCCTGTCACGTGCGATCGGATGCGTCCGGTCAATAGAGTCGCTCTCTGGAACCTCTCTGGACAGTGATCGAATGCTAGCACTGTCACGTCCGATCATGGCATGGACACGTTTGGTCGTGCTTCGTGCACGCGAGTGGTGTGCGAACTGCGCGTCCGATCTGTGTCACTAGCGCGTCCGGTTGCGTTTGATTGTTGGAACGCTGAGTCGACCATTGAGATCGAGCGGTCGCGATTGAATCTATGGGGACACGTGGACTGTAACAGAACCGTCCAAATTATAAGAGCACAAGTACAAAAACAAGCGCCGAAACGCTCAAATTTTTGAACTTGAGCTCATATAATCCCGGTAGTCAATCGAAATCATGAGGGATTTCAAACCAACTCGCTTACAACCAAAATCACATCATTCAACATAGCACATCACACGTTACATTTCACAAGTACTTTAAAGAAGTTTACAACATCATGGAGTCACAATTATTACAAACCAAGTTTATAAAGTAGCGGAAGCATAAGTTACACACACTTAGTTCAAGTGTGATTGCCAGCCTTACAGATCACATTCCCACAAAAGCATTAAGGAAAGTAGACTAAAAGACGATCATGCCCAAATGATGTAGTCCTCGTCACCCGCCGGGTGGAGACAATTCTTGCAGAAGCCCTGATAAAGCATGTCATCTGCAACAGGAGAAAATAAACCCTGAGTACGAGAATGTACTCAGCTAGACTTACCCGTCGAAATGAAAAATAAAGACACCAAGGATCATGCAAGGCTTTATTAAAGTGAAGCTGGCCGACATCTTATTTTGCGGAAAAGCATAAGTAGTAGTAACCATTTTTAACCTATACTAGCAGTTATTTTTAGCATAAACCTGTCAGCTATCTTAGCACATGTACTAAACAATCACTTGATCATTAAACAAACATTAATAACCATAGCAGGTATAATTTGAGGCAACATCATATCATCATCCGATTAACCATCTGTTCAATTAATTGAATCTACGTTGCTGCAGCTCAAGTCAAGTGCTCACTAACCAGGAGCGACGACGATTTGAATCGAATTCCTATCTAGCTGGAGGGGTACTTCTAATACTCACCGAGACACGCCTCGCGAAGGCTGCTCAGGTCACCTTTGGTACATTTCAGGAATCGCGGGTTCGGCTGATGCCGCATCCCCAAGGGCAACACTCTGCCAGGTGATAGGGACTCTAACCCCCCCTTGGTCTTACGCTAATGTCCCCAAGCACATCCTTACTTCCTTCAAGATGCGCACTTGACCCCCTGATTCCTGGCCTGAACTGTATTACTCGGCTTCGTGGTCGGAACGGCTTATCCGACCAACTAAGTGTTAGACTGCGTTCAACATGACTCAAGGACGTACAACGAATTGGTCCTTAAATGACTCAGACGGGCATAGCTTCGCACCCAAGACGTGAAGTATCTTGCGGCTGCACTATTGAACTCCTGCCCGGTCTCAAATTCATTTTTAAGCATGGTTCCATCCACGATAGCAAATATAGCCAATTGTGACCCACCTTCTCCTAAAGCTCGCGGATGACAGTAAATCACCCAACTTCTACCGTACTAAGCATTACTAAGCATGTACCACGTTCCCGACTGTAAATAGGCTTTACAGGATAATTTCTGGACAAGGAATGATATGTGCAACAAGTGTTTTCATTCAACTCATATAACTTAATGCAATAAACAAGTAAGAGTACTCAAATGATAAGTATCCAAATGTTGGGTTAGCATGCTCCGGGGCTTGTCTTTTAAAAAGGAGGAAGGACGGTGGTCAGGGCACTCGAGTAGCTCTTCAATGGCACTTTTGTCGCTTGCCGGCACCTCGGGCTCTTCCAGCTGCTCCTACTCTTCCTCCTGATGCGCTCCCTCGAACTCCAGAAGCGTCACCCCCTCCGATACACATATTGCATGAATGCACAGATAAATATCATTGATGCATAAAAATGAATGCAACATGCTCGGTGAATGCAAGGTGAACTGCAGCAACACTTAACGCTCTACTCAAATCACTTTAACAAAATGTGCAAATCTTTTCTCCGGTAGAGAAGTATTTACCAAGTCTACACAATCTAATAGATAATTGTTATTCCTTAGTTAAGGACCTAGCACCTAAACAATTAACAAGAGCAACCTTACTTAGGCTCACACAAACCCAAGCACATTATATCACAACAACAATCTGGACAGCAGCTAAGTATTTTAACCATAACTGGAGATCCAAAATCCCAAATGACATGATACAAGACAATCAGGAAAGCTTATAAAATGCTCTACAATTCATTTTCAGACCTCAAGACCTGATTCCCAAGTTTTCCTAGTCGAACTCTTAAAGTTCCAGAATCTGTCCCCTCCAAACAGAGAGCAGTCATTTCTGGACAGCAGCTTCACACTACTAGAACTCCTAAACTACTAGGCCAAATGTCACTAAATTTTTACACAAGCTAGCTTAACAAGTTTACTACCACTTTGGTATTCACAAGATCCTCGGAAAACACTTTTATCAAAGCCTAATCTCAGAAATGCCATCAACAGTCCAGGAGACCTAGAAATGTGAAAATTAAATATTTACCTATGTGCCAAACTAACCTTTTGACCAAACACATGGCACCACTAGTTCACATATGAGCTAAAACCACCAGAAAGTAAGATACACCAAATCAAATCATTTATTTTAACCTTTTTCTTAATTTAATTAATTAATTAAGTGAGAAAATAAACCTACATGCAACTTGCTCAGAAAATTCTACAAAAATTACAGGGGACCCTATGCCCCGCCATAAGGCTACTGTAAAAATTTAAGCCAAAGTTACCCATAAGAACTCCGTACACAAAATTCACAAGCCAGCAAGGCTGTTTTTTGCATAATTAAGAAATCATACTGAAAAGTATCAAACAATTGAAACAATATTTTTTCTAGCAATCCTAAGGTACCAGAACACTCTCTACAAAATTTCATGATCATTGGACATATAGAAAAATTATGAAAATTCATTCAAGTAACTCCTAATATAAAATGACAAAGCTATAACTTGAAAACTACTCAAGCAATAGTATTCAAATTTTTACCAGAGCTAGCATACATGTTGAACAGCACACTCACCAAATTTCATAATTTTTGGAGCAATAGAACTCAAGTTATAAAATTAACAAGTTTGCATCTATTTTAAAACACCTTTTAAGTTTCTATTTAATTCTTCTAGAATTTCCATATCATATATACATTTTATATTTTTCCTAAATACTAAATTGTATACAGAACCTAACACAATTGGAATCATCTAATTTGGATCTATATGGCTTGAGATATGGATTTTACAAAATGACATTAGAATCTGTGAAAAATAACAAAAGAAAATAAAAAAACTAAACCCTATATGCTACTGGGCCGGCCCGCTTACGCGTGGCCCGCTAGGCCTGCCTGGCCTGCGGCTGGATCCCGCCCACGTGAGCGCGCCGACAGCCGGGACCCACGCATCGGTGACAGAAGACAGGGGAGGGAAGAGCAGCGCCCAACGACGAGCTGTAGCTCGTCGGCAGCGAGCGCTCCGGCGAAATCAGCCACACCAACATGACCTCCGACCTCCCCCGAGTCGATTAAGGTAGGGTGGCGGGGTTAGGTCAATCGGAGGTGGCTCACTGCCGGTGATGGCGGCTCGACGGTGGTAGGTCGCCGTGCATCGGTCATCTCCGGTGACCAAAACGGCAAGGGCAGAGAGGTAGAAGGACTGGTGAACGATGGTGGAGAAGATGAGATGCTCGAGATGGACGTTTGTGCGATGGAGAGGCCAGGCCATGTGCTCTGTAGCATAGCGACGCATGGGTCACTCCGGCGAGCTCCACGTTTCGGCTAGACTACGATGGGATAGGACACTACATCTTCGCAGGATACACTACGACCAATGGCGCACCCCATACGCACCCTAACTCGGCCAAGGGCCAGCTACAGAGAGAGGATGGGAAGAAGCTCGCCCATGCGGCAATGGCGACCGCGGTGAGAGCTCACTGCGGTTCTCCTCCATTCCAACCTCTACGGCTCAAACCAAACGATGACGTCTTTACCTAAGCTTCTATAGACCACGAGAAAGATGAAACGAGGGTGAGATGGGATGGAGGAGTGTCGTGCAGTGCTGGCCACGTGAAAGGTCTTGATGGCTAGAGGGGGGTGAATAGCCTAATAAAAATTCCTACAAAGTATGCTAAACAAATTTATCAATATAACAAATATCCAGAAGCGAGTTTTGCCTAGCCTATGGGGTGTTGCAAGCCACCTATCCAAATAACAATTCTAATATATTTCACTCAACTGCACAAGTCAAACCGCAAGAGCAACAACTAAACAAGCTAGCAAGAGCAAACTACCAAATAGTTGAAATATAATGCAAGTTAGAGATACGAGAGATTTTACCGAGGGGCGATGAATTGAGCCAACCAATCAATATCCAAAAGATAATATCCAAGATAATCAATCCACCGAGACAAATCAATCACAATCAATGAAGTGAAGACACGATGATTTATCCCGAGGTTCATGTGCTTGCCGGCACGCTAGTCCCCGTTGTGTCCCCCTCAACCACGTGGTTCGGTGGTTAATCGGTCACACACCAAGCCTCTCAAAAGGCGCCACAAGAACCTACCAAATGGCTAGGAGTTGCAATGACATGAGTAATATACTATGGCTACCTTGTGGCTCTCTGCCGGGAAGGTGCAAACCCTTAACAAGATCACGGGAGGTGGCCAAGAACAATCACCAACACTTGCCACGTCTCCAAGCTGCTCCAAGCCGTCTAGGTGGCGGCAACCACCAAGAGTAACAAGAAAAACTGCAGCAAATCAATCCCTCAGGTGCCTCTAGATGCAAATCAATGATTGATGTACTTGAATCACTCAATCTCACTCAAGAATCACAATCGAATGCAAAGGAGATGAGTTAGGATGAGAGGGGATGCTTTGGCTCAGCTCAATGTGCTCACAAGTATGTCAAATGTCCAAGAGAGAGAGCCAAGAGCTGGCCACCAAGTATTTATAGATGTACCCCTTCGAAAAGAGCCATTGGGCTACTGTCGACACCGACAGACGCGTCTGTCGCATAGGCGACAGACGCGGCACCCGGCGTCCGACGCTCAGAGAAGCGCCACGTGTCCACACGTTTAAAATCTAACGGTCGCGCGCCACACACGTCAGACGCGTACATCATGTTTCACCTCAGCGTCTATCGCCCCGACAGACGTAACATAGAGAGCTCCATTTCGTGAAATCGATTGACAGACGCATCCCTTGCTCGCCCGTTAGACGCTGCTCAGCGTATGTCACCACCGCATCACCGTGCGCTGAAATCCTCCACACGACAGATGCGGGAACAGTGGTTCCACCAGCGTCTGACGTAACGACATCCCTGCGTCTGATGCACGTGCGCTAAGAGCCGCAGCTAGGGTAAGCCGACAGATGCCCTGGGCAGCGTCTGTCGCTCCCGGGTCCAGCGTCTGACGCTCACAACTTGAGCAAAAAATGAGATTTTGTTGCTCCACTTGTTTCACCCTTTCACTTATGAGCTAGACCAAGTATGTGTACCACTTTAGCACATGTTTTAGCTTATTTTCAAGTTAAGCACGTAGGGCGAAGAGTTTGCGCTCTATCTAAATGCATATGCTCAATGAAATGTCACCTAGAGGCACATGCGGGACATGAAATAATACGCCATTTCCCCTCTTCATAGTACGACTACTAAACCTAAACGTGATCACACCCACTAGGTGTCTTGATCACCAAAAGCAAACCCTAGCAAAATACCTTTGCCTTGAGCTCCATAGGGTTGTACCAATCCACGATTTCTTCTCCAATTGTGGCATCATATGATCATGATCACCATGTATCCTTGCCATCAACTTGGAGTTGTACCAATCACCTTTTGCTACCACACTTAAGCATTTGTGATTAGTACTTAGGCATTGTCACTAATTACCAACACCAAACATAGAGCTTTCACCACGGAGGACCGCGAGGGCGACGGTGCTCCGGTGAACTCCGAGCGGGGAAAAATCGGCAATGCCGCTTACCCTGAGCTCGGCTGCTTCGATGGGGTGGTCGACGAGGTTCATGAGGTGGTGGCGGAGCTGTGGGCGTGATTTGGTGGACTGCGGTGTGGTCACATGCGTGCATGAGCTTAGCAGAGCAACGACGGCGATGGAGTCTCGGTTTTCTGCCTGGAGGGAGAGCGAGAGGGGAAATAGGGAGGATGAGAAAGTGGAGGGTGGCATGGCACGGTTCTTCCTCTCTTCACGCCGTCGAGGGTGACGCCGTGGCACTCTATGCGCGCACGAGCAGCCACGCGGCGGCCGGACCTTGGCGTCTATCAGCCACGACTGTAACTCTGAAAGTCTGAATCAGAGCTCGATGGAGACGACTGACAGGCGAACTTTGATGCTCCAGAGCTCCTAAACTAGGCCAATTTAGTGAAAACTGTAAACATCAAAGTTGTAGAGGGATTTGAGATCTACAATTTTGTCAATAGAAACTTGAGCTGGTTCAGTACGGTTGGAGAGTTACAATGTCCCAAAGAAGGTAACCTTGCAACAGCATTTCAGTTAGGACTTAACCAAAATTGCTAAGTCCCAAAACAGCCCCCTTTACTGACTTGTGGGCCACTTTTGTGGGTGTTCTGGTCATTTTCATGGGATGACCATATTACAACTTTTGTTCTCTATAAAATTCTCTACAACTTTGTTTAAGGGTACACCACCATGCAAGATCTCTAAGCTAGACTTTTTAAACAGTCAAAGGAAAGCACTCTAGAGGTCAAACACCAGTCAACATCACCTAGGAGGGCAATTTGGTCATTTTGGTCAATATGAACATTGCTCCACTAATTACCCTAAGTGTAATTAAGGTGTTATAGGACATAATTAACCACTCTACACATTGACTACACACATTTCCAATTGTGACATAAATTGAAACAAGCAAAATAAGCATTTCTTCCAAAATGTTTCACCACCATGTTGTAGATGTTTCAAGCCCTTGTTACAACAATTCAACTTGCCATGCTATACTAAAAACCTTGCCATGTTTCAATGTATGAGACACCCATATTACATCTACATGTTGCACCACCCACATTTCATAAGCTAACAATTATGAAACAAGCATATTGGAGTATATTGCATACTCATGTTTCAAGCAAAACAAATGCATAATGAGATGAATGATGCTCATGCTTATGAAATATAAGTGCAAATGTGGAAGCCAAACACCTAGGTTGTTACATGGACGACCACGGGTGACTGAACGCAGTGCAGCATGTCCGGTCATATCGACCGGCGCGTCCGGTCGCTGCGAAAAACGCCTAGTGAAGGGGTAACGACTCTATTTGATCGTGGGGTTATAAATAGAAGTGGTGGCCGGCCTTGGCTATTGCTGAGCACCTTGGGGATGTGTTGCCCTTTTGTGTGCTTGGTTTGAGAAGCCTCCAACTCACTTGTGCTTGCTAGATTGCAAATCAATAAGCGAGTGAGTGATTCTAGTGCGATTGCATCGTGAGGTTACATCGAGTGGCACTAGGTGTTCGTGTTGTAAGCCGGTGGTGCTTGTTACTCTTTGAGATTGCCACCTCCTAGATGGCTTGGTGGCTTGTAGCTTTGTCGAAGCTCGCAAGAAGATTGTGCGAGGCTCCAGAGAAACTTTGTGAGGGGGATTGTGCTCACCCCGCGGGGATCGCGAAGAGCAACTCTAGTAGAGCGTGTCATTGAGCTACCACACTTGATGGTGGGTTCTTGCGGTGCTCTTTGGGAGAGCTCGGTTGTGGATACCGATTATTGGTTGACACAACGGAGACGTAGCTTGGTGGTAACCAAGTGAACATCGGGAGAAAATCACCGTGTCAACATTGTCTACTCTTCTCGGTGGTTTGCCCTCGTACAACACAAGCTTGTATTTACCTTCATATATACCTTGCTTGTGTTGTTGCTCTTGTATCTAGTTGTGCTTGTGTAGTTAGCTAGATATCTTCTTGCTTGTGTAGCTAGAAGTATCCCCTTTGTGTGGCTAATTTGGTTTGTGTAACCTTGTTAGTCACATTGCTTAGTTTGTATAGCTAAGTAATTTGCGCTCTCTAATTTGGCATTGATTGCCTTGTTATTGAGCATTGCTAGTGAGCTTAGGGGCTTCGTGCTTTTGCTGCACTAGTTGTGTACGAGCTCCCTCGGTTGGCAAAGTACAAGTGCATAGGTTTGTGTGACCTTGATCTAGAGTTGATTAGGTGAGCTCTTGCTTTACTTGGCACCTTAGTTGCTTAATTAGGATCTTTTGTAAGGTGCTAGAGTTATAGATAGAGGGGTGTAGTCTTGGCTAGACAGATAGATTTAATTTCGCACTTGTTTCGATTAGCCAACACAATTAAGTTTTAGAAAGGACTATTCACCCCCCTCTAGTCTGACATCTCGACCCTTCAGGGGTGTGCATGTGTAGTGTGGGCATGTGTTTGTGCATAAACAGATACTATAGCTGTACCAGATGAGAGGCTTAAAAAAACTAGCTACTCTACTCAACTAGAGCTACAATACAACTAGAGAGCAACTACTACAAGCAACAACTACACAAGCTAAATACAAGAATGAAATGCACAAGTGTAGTAAGGAAACCATTGGGGCAAGATATGACACAAGATTTATCTCCAAGGTTCGATTGCTTACCAGGAACCTACGTCCTCGTTCAGGCGAGTCTCAAGGTGATCATTTCGCGTGCTAAGCAAGTTCACAAGCTCGACCCTTAACATGGGTCCATGAGAAGTCAATCAATAAAGAGCATATGTTGATGGTCACTGTAAGGATCCGCCATGTTAATTTAGCTAAATCAAGCATCATCCCCTTGACCGACCCGATTTAAGCAAATCAACCTCGGTGATTCCTAGGAGATGCCATCCACTGTAACAGAACCGACCAATTATACGAAATTAAGTAAGCAAATCACTCGCCGAAGCAGATAATTTAACAAACTTAAGCCCGTATAACCTGGTAGTCTGTGAAACCACGAAGGATTTCAAACCAACCAACATACCAACCAAGATCGTACAAGTTTAGTAGCCACAGTCACATAGTACATAAAGTTCGCAACAACACTAAGATACATTGGAGTTTAAAACATCGAGTTATTACAAACCAAGTTCATAATGAAATAGCGGAAGTAAATAGTTTTAAAGCCACACACACGCATTTAGTTCAGATACAGTGCCAGGAGATAGCCATTTCCAACAAAAGCATCAGATAAGATAAACAGAGCGACCATGCCCTTGATCCTAGTTGTCGCCCATCGCAGGGTACAGACAGTTGATGCAATAACCATAGTACATCTGACCATCTGCAACAACAATGGAAACAACGCCCTGAGTACGAGAAAGTACTCAGCTAGACTTACCCATCTTAAACTAAAACAAAGTGACACCAAGGAGTATGCAAGGCTTTCTTTAGTGGACTAGCTGACTCATTTGCGAAAGAGCAAGAAGTTAATATTATGAACCATTTAAATGCTTTGCATCATCTTTATTATAACCTATCAATCTAGGTAAGCACCTATACAATAGCAATCACTTGATTAACCAATAACATCTAGTTACCAACTTAGATTTAGCATTTCCAACATCATCCATATAACCACAAGTGTTCCATCATCATTACTACGATGTCGTAACTCGAGTCAAGTTCTCACTATCTAGGAACGATGGTGATTCAAATCGATTTCTAACCAGCTGGTGATTTATTCTTCACACAAATCACACTCACCGATCAAGTGAGCTACAGATCACCAATGAAACTTTCTAGGTAAACGTCGCGGGATAACAATCATGAACCGCAATACCTATGGGCCTCCCGACTGCCAGGAATCAGGACCCAGCTTGCCCTTGGGCTCACTCTTTGTGCCCCCGTCATACTCTCTTCAGCACCAGTCTGCCAATCCGAGTTTATCCTGGCCCGAAAGGTGCCACTAGCTTCACGGTCGAAAGGTACGTTATTCAGCCAGCTAAATGTGAGGCATGCGTTCAACATGACAAGAGGGACGAGCAACAATCGGTACTTAATCGACACAGACAGAAACTACGAGCACCCCAGAACCCTGTCTGGTTGCCGCCAACTATTCCGTCCAGTCTCCAATTATCCATCAACACATGGTTATTTCTAGGATATCATCCATTCCATAGCTAAAGTACTCCAATAACCACCTATAATTGTAGGTGACCGAAAATCACCGATCGCTACCGGTCTAAACAGGGCTAAGCAGTTATTCGATCCTAAACCTAACAGGGTAAGAATATAATAAGGTAAGTAAGGATAGTAATAAATGCATTAGCGGCTTCACTCAACTCCTATAACCTAATGCAACAATATATAAACTCATATATAAAAGATTGCTTTTATAAAGTAGGAGATTTAGGATGCTCCGAGGCTTGCCTCGCTAAAAGGAACTAGGTTGATGGTCCACGCACTCGGGCAGGCCCTCTCCTTGCTCCTCTACCTCTGGCACCTCCTGTGCATAGATTTTCTGTGGGTCGACCCCGGCCTGCTCCTCTTGCACTGCTACTTGCACTTCCTCCTGCGATCCTGTATGATGCAATTGTATAAGTAATTATGCAAGTGGTGCATCGGATGCGATGACATATGATGATCATGATGGCATGCAATGGAGATTAACACACTTAGATTTATTGGATAGAATAAAGGTAAAACTTTTCTACTAAGTAGTCAACATCATCCAAGGACAGGTACCACGAGTACATGTCATCTACTGCATTCTCTTCTACTACTAATCCCCATTACTTTTTCGCTAACTAACATATAGCCCTAACACAAGTGCTACTACACTTCATCAACTTAACTAAACTAACATGCCAAGTGACATCAGCAAGTGATTTGATGCTTCAAAGATACACCAAAGCTACACCATTAAACTAATCATGCATAAAAATATTATTTTATTTCACTTTAAACTAAGGTTACAATAGCAACAAGTATTTCTAGTGCAGAGAAAAATCTAGAAAAATTACAGTAGCATAGTCATACCCTAAGTACCTACCCTAAAATTTTTGGAATTGATTGGGTGAGGACGTCCGGACGACATCGGACGCACCCGAGCGGCACGACCCGACTCGACTGCACGCACCCGAGCGGCACGACCGGACTCGACCGCAAGCTCCCTTCCTTATCCGTCGCGCCTGCCTTCCTTCTTCCTCCTCCCGCTCCCTCTCACTCTCTGCTTCTTCTACTGTGCCGCAGCTCCCTCCCTCCACGCCACCACGCTCCTCTCCCACTCCTCCATTCTCTGCTCCGCGCTCCCTCCCTCCATGCGCGACGGTCGTGCGAGCTGCTACTCCCTCCCTTCCCCCTCCCTCAGTGCGCCCCTTTTCCTCCTATGCCACCGGATTTGGGGGCGACGGCGGTGGGTTTCCGGCAAGCCTCGCGGCTCCCTCCCTCCCTGCTCTCTCTCGCTCGCAGTCCGCGGGCTCCATGCATGGCGGCGGCTTCCGACGAGGTAGGTGAGGTCCTCGGTCTAGATCTCAACCTTCTTCTTCCTCCCTTTCTCCCCCTCTCCCTCTAGATCTAGCCTTCCTCCGCCTTCTCCTCCTCCTGCTGCTCCTCCCGCGTCTAGATCTAAGGGATGTGTTGGTTGCTAGGTTCCGACGAGCTCTCGGGTGGCTCAACTCGCCATGTTTCAATGGTTCTCTCTGGTTGTTGCAGCAGGGTTTCAGTTGCTGTTGCAGTAGGCTAGGGTTTCGGCGAGCTCTCGGGTTTCACCTCTCGTGCCCATGTTGCATTAGTTCTCTCCGAATGTTGCAGTAGGATTTAGTTGATGTTGTAGTAGCAGGTGCTTTTTGTTGTCGCGGTAGTTCTCTCGGGGGAGGGGGGTCAGCATGCATGTTGCAGTAGTTGTTAGGTGGTGTTGTAACAATGTGTCTCTGGTGTTTCACACTCTTTTCATTGTTTTAGATTGTGTTCTTCAATCTCATGTGTGCAGTAGGTGTTCCATCATTGGTGCAACAGTTTTTTTTGGTGTTGTTGCAACAATTCTGGTGTTTTCAGTAACTAAACTATCTATTCGATGTTGCATTTGTTTTCATGGATCCCCCATGTTTCAATGGACAATCTGATATGTTTCAGTTGTTGTTCCATGTCGTTGCAGTAGTTTGTTCGATGTTGTTTTAGTAACATGTTCACCGTGTTTCAGCTGCTTCATCCTATTTGTTGCAGCAGCAAGCAGCGGGGGGAACAGGGGGGTGGACTGTGTGGGCGCGCGGGCGGCTGCCGGAGGTGCAGGGGCCGATGAGTTGGGGACAGGGCAGATTCCCGTGCGTTTGGGGTTAGGGGTAGGGCGAGATGTCTTTGATTTATTTTTCCTCCTCCGTCTCTGTTGCGGGGGAAGCATTCGCTTCCTCTTCCGTGCGGGTGGGGGCTGGCGGGGGCGGGGCGTTGGTGGTGCGTCCGGACGCCCTCTGGAGCCGGGCATGGCATTTGGATATGTAAAATAGCCTACACAAAAATAACAAGCTATGGTGGATAAATGAACATGAAAATACTTTGTACGATGAAAAGTATTAAACAATAGATTTAGTATTTTTCCCATGATCTACATAGTCTACAAACGTTGTACAAAAAGTTTCATATGCATGTTTTATTCATATTTTTTGCTCTAGCAATTTTACAAGAAATGGCAAATAAATGCACCAAAAAATAGATAGCTATATTTTTCTATAGAATATGCATGACTTATATTTTTCATAGAAAGTATATATCAAGAATAGATCAACAAAATTGGAATCATATTTTTCTGATGTATATTCTATTTATTATGCATTTTCCAAGAAATCAGCATTTATAATAATTAAATAAAGCTTCATATAAAAGTATCACAAAATTGACATACAATATTTTTAATAGATAGATCTAGCCCTAAGGAGCACAGAAAAATTTGTTTCATCTAATTTGGAGCCATATTTCTCAAGATATGATTTTTGGAACCATTTTCACATTTTCTGGAAATTCATTTTTCCTTTTAAACGAAAATCTAGCCGGCTGAAAATGCTATGGGTACCCCGGATCTGCACCAGATCTGGTCCCCAGTGACCGACACGTGGGCCCGCGCGGTCAAACGGGCCTACCCGTTAGCCACTCACGGCAGAGGGCGGCGCTGACCGCGGCGTTCTCGCTGACGGTGAGCTCACCGGCGGTAGTGTCTACCCTGCCGTGTTCGCCTCGACGCGGCGAGTGCAGTGGTGGCGTTGGTTTGGCCGACAACGAGCCGGAGCTGGCTCGCCGTCGCCCGCCATGGCGCGGTGGCGCGGTGCTTCGCGGTCCGACCATCTCTGGCGGCCACAGCGGCCGGAGCAAGGGCGCGGGAGCTTCACGGCTCCGCGGTGAGTGCGGTGCGCTCCAACGTGGGGTGAACGAGGCGGTGGAGAGGCAGGTCCATGGTGGCGGTGCCATGCCCGTCACCAGGGAAGAAGAGAGCGTGGCTCGACGGCTCACCTTGGCGAGAGCGACGCTGCTAGGTGGAGCACAGTGCGGTGCGGAGCTAAGTGGAGCGGAGCGTGAGAGGAATCAGGAAATGGCGGTGCGGTGGAGGAGCACGATGTCGGCGGGTGATGCGGCAGCGCGCGGTGGCAGAGGCGAGCACGTGCGCATGCGCTGCTGCAGTTGGCGCAGTGAGAGGAAATAGGAGAGAGCAGAGGAGGCGGACGCGCGCGCGGAGGGAGTATGCGGGCGCGTGGGGCACGGAGGCCATCGGACGACCAGGTGCCGCCGTCGCCAGCGCATGGCGTCCAGACGGCGGCGGGCGTCTGCAGCGGTCGGGGCGCTGGCGCACGGGAGGGGCGAGCGCGGAGGGGAGGCAGGCCAGGACGCTTCGACCGTGGGCCGGGAAGTGGAGCACGCGGCCCACTAAGGTAAAAAGCGATTTTCTTTTTTATTTCTTTGAAGAACAGCAACATTTTCAGATTTTTAGCAACAAAAATCCATTTTCACAAGTTGATCCAAAAATAAAAGTTGTTTAGAATTTTGAACTCTACAACTTTGCTTAAAGGTGCATTTTAAAATTCCAACTAGATTTTGAAATAGAGATTTAAAGTCCATTTAAATCAAAACTCTATTTTTCTAATTTATTTTTAAAAGCCAAATTTGAGAAAACTTTGAATACAAAACTTGCTCCAAATTACATGCTAAACATTTCTAAATTATTTGCATTACCAAACAAACATGTTTATTGACCTAACAAGCATAGTCATGGCATAGTTTTATTTAAACAAACAAATGCAACATCCATGTTTCAGAGTTATGTTTCACATGTTTCATTTATATATCATGTGATTATGAATGTAAGATGATGCTCATGCTCATGATTTGCAGTGCCTAATGCATTCTTAACACCAGAGGTGTTACATCCACATCTCCACTATATTAAGACACAGGATCTCGGTTGCGTATCATGCCAATATAGCCGCCACAAATCAAGATTACATCTCAATAAAAGATTACATAAATCAACCGAAACATATATTACAGGTCTTGTTGAATTAACCTATTAATTGTACAACATTAATGAAGACACTAGCTAACCTATATGTAGTGAGAACTAGATGACTATCTTACCATATTACACCTAGGGTGAAAGCCCTATGGTATGAATTAAATCTAACTAATAACAAGTGGTCGCCTTTGCCCACAGGCATCACCACAATAGCTTGCACAACTCCTGCCATTCATCCACTTTACCAGCTTCGGCGGGATTGTAAGGTCCAAATGGCTAGAGGGGGGTGAATAGCCTATTTAAAAATCTACAAGCTTCACTAAACAACCACGTTAGTAGAAAAGATGGCTAAGCTAATTCTAGCACTAGCTCAACTACACTATGCAAGCCACCTATACAATTCTAGTGAAGCAAGGCTATGATCTCTAATACACACCAACAATGCTAAGTCACTAAGCTACTTACTCCTATGTGATAAAGGCTACACTAAGCAAACTACACAAGGACTAGTACAAGAAAGTAAAGAGCAAGTGACTTGATTCTTATACCAACGATGTAGAGAAGCAATGCAATCGAAGAATCAATCACAATGAGCAATCACAAGAGAAATCCTCGATAAAGAGATGACACAAGATTTTTTACCGAGGTTCACTTGCTTCCTGGCAAGCTACTCCTCGTTGTGGCGATGCACCCACTGATGGATCACGAGCTAATCAACTATCAAGAGTTGAACCCTCAGCGGGTGTCGCACATCCACTCACAAGATGGGGATCCTCCAAGTCATGAGCTCCACTAGAGTAGCCAATTCGCAAACTCCCGCGGGGAAGGCTCAAGAACCCCTCACAATCACTTGGTGAGGCTCGAAATAATCTCCAATCACGAGCTCAACACCACCGCTGCTCCAAGCTGTCTAGGGTGTCGGAAAACACCCAAGAGTAACAAGCAATCCGCAGCAAACACGAAGTTCAAGTGCCACTAGATGCAACTATCAATGCAATGCACTTGAATCTCACTCAATCTCTCTAGAGTATGCAACCAAGCAAGAAGATGAGTGGAGGGGAAGTTCTCTAGCTCAAAGTGTGTCTCAATATCTCAAATGTGCAAGAGAGAACCCCCAAGGGCCGGCCACCTCTTATTTATAACGTTTCACTAAAGAGCTAGCCGTTATCAACTTCACTGGACAATTTTCAGGGGCGACAGACGCTGCACAGTAGCGTTTGTCGCACCACTGAGCGGCCACGTGTCCCGACCGTTGGAGTTCACCGCGCTCGCGCTCTACGTGTCAGACGCATCTGTCGCAACCGACAGACGCCGCCTCGCCACCGTCAAACGCGGTCCAGTAGCCAAGTAAACGCGCTGGAGCGATAGACGCGTCCGGTGCCTGGTCGATGGACGCGTCTGTCGCGTAGAACCGCGACGCGCCCACACGACAGACGCGGCAATAGTGCCATGCACGGCGTCTGTCGTGGTCACGTCCCCGCGTTTGACGCGCTCACGCCAACCCCCTCAGCTAGGGTTTAGCGTCAGACGCTGCGTGCCCGCGTTTGTTGCTCGCGGCGCCAGCGTCTGTCGCTCACAACTCAGCGAATTTTCATCGTTTTCTCGTTCCGCTTGATTTGCCCTTTCACATATGAGCTAGACTAAGTATGTGTATCACTAAAGCACATGTTTTAGCTTATGAAATACTTCCGTGCTTTCACCACTTTTTCAACCTCCGGCGCAATGGAAAATAGGCATTTTATTTCCCCGAAAACGCCTGAATCCCGCGCTCGCAAGCTCGGCGGGAGGGAGAACGAACCCCAAACCCCCTCTCTACCGCTCAAACACCGCCGCCTTCGCAAATGTGCCAACACCATCATGTGAAAATCACCATGTGCATGTGTGTTAGCATTTTCACAATCATTTTCTAAGGTGATATGTTAGCTCTCTTGACTAGATCCTAATGCATATGCTCAAGATGATGACCTAGTAGCACTTGTTTCACGAGCTAACCGTGATTGCCCCTCTTGATAGTCGGCTATCAATCCTAAACCCGGTCAATCACTTCTCTACTCGTCTTTAGACCGGCAAAAGTGAACCCTATGATTATACCTTTGCCTTGATCACTTTGTTCCATGTCCATCTCCTCATGCTTGATCACCATGACCATCATTTCATGTCCATGCACCATCTTCTTTGTGATCTTGTGGCCACCACTCCATGCCACATGCACCTTCATCACATGTGTTGCTTATGCCTAACTTAAACCACTTAACACATGGCATTAGCAACTTGGTGTCATTAATTACCAAAACCAAACTTGGGCTTTCAGGGATGACATGGCCATCAATGTCCTTTAGGTACCCGCAAAACAAATTAACGGTGGCACCGTGAGTACGAGATTGTACTCCACAGGACTTACCTGATATATATAAACAAAGGAGTAGCCCATTTATAGTGCTTCCAGTTTATTCATTCTATGGTAAATCGTGCTCGTTCTTGTGAGGCAAGAGAGAGTACATTAATTCATGCGTGTAACACCTCTGGTGTTATAGTTGAAAGGTCCTTGTTTGGTTTTGGTAATTGAGTGACAACCTTAGGTGGACTAATTGTGTTTAATGTGAGATACACAGGGATTAGTCCACAGGTAATGGTGTCATGAAGGAGCTCATTGCATATAAGACATGACATGGAGTCATGTGACCAAGGTTGCAAAGATCAAGATGAGGCTTGGCTCGACGGACCGGTTGCAAGTGTGAAGGGCAAGTCAGAGGCTTTGGAGCGATGGACCGTGAGGCGGTGAAGCTTGAGCAAGACTTGGCGCCGATGGACCAACGCAACAGTGAAGAGCAAGTGAGGTCAAGATCGATGGACCAAGGTCACATGATGATTTGAAGTGAATCATATCATTTGCGATATGGTTGGTGCATGAGTTGCATCAACGTCGGAGGAGATGGAGTGGAATGCGCAAGGCAAAGGTATAACCTAGGGCATTTTCATTTCACCGGTCATAGGTGTGTAGAGAAGTTGATGGCCGAGTTTAGAATAGATGGCCGTACTATTAAGAGGGGCAAACTTGTTTGTATATTGGTCATCTAGTCCCACTTGAGCGATCTAACTTTGCATACGTGTTAGGATCGAGTGGCGAGGCAAGTTGAGTGCCTAACTTCTTTGAGAAAATGATTGTGAAAATGCTAACACACATGCACATGGTGTTTTACACATGGTGGTGTTGGCACATTTGCAAAGGAGAAGGTGTTGGAGTTGGTGTTGATCAACTTAGAGAAGAGAGAAAGGTTTTTCGGTGTTCTCCGGACACTAGGATGGCTTTTAGAGTGGAATACTGCTTTGATTCATTGTGAATTGGATCAAGTGCTTTAGTGGGTTGTGTAGCCCTCTGAGTAAGCTTTCCAAAATGTTCAAGATCATCGAAATCGGAGTTCGGAGCTAAGAGTTATCGCCGTTTTACCGAAGAGTGGTCTGTGACCGAACTCGTGACCGGACGCGTCCGGTCAGCACCTGCGCGTCCGGTCAGCACGTCCGGACAGTGTTTTTCGCCGGCGAAAGTGACCAGACGCTGCAGCGAGTCCGGTCAGTGATGACCGGACGCGTCCGGTCGCTTCGGGAGCTTACTAGAACCTCTCTGTTCGCTGTTTCGCTGCGACCTGCGCGTCCGGTCCCGTTAGTGACCTGCGCGTCCGGTCAATACAAGTTTTTATGCGCAAAAACTAGCCGTTGGAGCACGCTAGTGACCTGCGCGTCCGGTCGATCCGAAACTTGCCCAATGAGGGGAGTAACAGCTCTATTTCGTTGTGGAGTTATAAATAGATGTTGTGGCCGGCCATGGCCAGTAGCTGAGCACCCTTAGGCCTTGGTGGCTTGTGTTGGTGTGCCTAGGAGCCTTCTAACTCACTTGAGCTTGATAGTGATCATCCGATCGAGTGAGAGAGTGATTCTAGTGTGTTGCATCGTGAGGATTGCATCAAGTGACACTAGGTGATCGAGTTGCAAGCCGGTGGTGCTTGTTACTCTTGGAGGTTGCCACCTCCTAGACGGCTTGGTGGCTTGCGACTCTATTGAAGCACGCGTGGAGATTGTGCGTTGCTCTGGAGGAGGATTTGTGAGGGGGATTGTGCTCACCCTGCGGGGATCGCGAAGAGCAACTCTAGTAAAGCTCGTGGCTTGGAGGATCCTCATCTTGAGAGTGGATGTGCGGCACCCGCTGAGGGTTTGACTCTTGATAGTCAATTAGCTCGTGATCCATCAAGTGGGTGTATCGCCACAACGGGGACTAGCTTGGTGGCAACCAAGTGAACCTGGATGAAAAACCGCCGTGTCAACATTGTGTACATCTTCTCGGTGGTTTGCTTTCGATTCACAAGCTTGTATTTACATTCATATATTTGTGCTTGTGTAGTTGCTCTTGTAACTAGTTTGCTTGTGTAGTTTGCTAGTTACCTTCTTGCTTGTGTAGCATACAAGTAGCTCCCGTTGCATGGCTAATTTGATTTGTGTAACCTTGTTAGTCATATTGCTTAGTTTGTGTAGCTAAGTAATTTGCACTCTCTAGTTTGGCATTAGTTGCCTTGCTATTGAGCATTGCTAGTGAACATAGGTGGTTTTGTGCTTTTGCTTACTAGAATTGTGTAGGAGCTCTCCAGCATTGCTAAAGTATTAGTGTATAGGTTTGTGTGATCTTGCTCTAGAATTGTTTAGGAGAGCTCTTGCTAAGGAAAGTACCTTAGTTACATAATTAGGATCTTTGTGAGGTGCTTGTGAACTTAAATAGAGGGTGTAGTCTTGGCTAGACCGATAGTTTTAATTCCGCATTTGTTTCGGTTTGCCGACGCGATTAATTTTAGAAAGGACTATTCACCCCCCCTCTAGTCCGCCATTTCGACCCTTCAATAGTAACTAAAAATTTTCCATGTCATCACATGCACTGCAAAGCATTCATGCTTAAGTTAACCATGATGGGCATCAACTCAATTAAATTTACATTTCCTAGGTTGAATGTGTTTCTGTGATGTGTGACTCGAATCAAAAACCCTAATTTCGAATATCACCGCAAATACTTAGTTTGTGCCCTATGTAAGTTGAGGTGTACGATTGTGTTGTACGCTAGTGTCAAGTGTAGGGTATGAGCTCAAGTCCAACCTATAAAATAAAGCTTCAAGTTTGCATTTGAATTTGGAATCCAAAACTTGTTGCAAGTTTTCCGATTCGAATTTGAATTCAAATTTGAGGAATTATTAAAAGATTTTTCAAAGTCAACCTGATCAACCAAGAGTGGAATTTGGTCAAACATGTGATGCTTGACTCAATCATGCCCTTGGGTGATGGTGTGGTCACTAAATACTCACCAATTAATATAGCAACAAGTTTCAATTTGAAATTCTTCCGAAAACCCTAAAATTCAAAATCCTAGATTTAACCCTTTTTATGTAATTCAAAATCTAAGCAAATTTTCGGGGTGAGCCAATAAGCAAAGTTGTAGATCTAGTTTTGTTGTACAACTTTGGTTTTTGGAGTTTTCAAAGTTTTAGTGTAAAAGTGGGAGTAATTTTGAAAAGATTCAAATCCCTGATTTGACCCCTTTTCATTTCCCTATTCCAATTTCAAAATGGAAGCATAATTTGAAAATGGTTTGAATAGAAAAGTTGTAGGTCCTAGCTAGATGTACAACTTTGGTATTTTAAGTTTTTGAAGTTTCAATATAAAATTTAAAGTAATTTTGAAATTACCAATTTTCAGAAAATGTCCCCTTTTAATTTCAAATTCAAATTTCAAAATCCAGGCTGAATTTGAAAAAGTTTATATTGAGAAAGTTGTAGAACTTTGAAAATTGAGCAATTTTTATTTTACAAATTTTCAATTTTTATAGAAAATTTGAGAGTAATTTGTAGAATTGAGTCAGTGGCAGTTTCATAAATAAGTTGAAGTCGATTTCCAACCACAGGGCGCCACCTCCCGCTCGTCGCCGGTGGCCTTCGGTCGGCTTCCAGGCACGCCGCGATCGCCAGCTGCTGCTTCGTGCTGGCAAGTCCATCCCACGTGTCGCCATCGCGTTGCTCGGCCACCTCTATATAATGCCAACGCCGCCGTCATCATCTTTTCTTCTTCCTCTGTTTCCTCACCGCCGCCGCCTAGCTCCGTCGCTCGCTGCTGCCTCCGTCGAGCCACCTCTGGCTAGAGCGACTGCATCACCAACTCCATAGGGCTATCGCGCACCTCCTCGGTCGCTTGCACCAGCCCATCTCGCCCGCACGGCCGCTTCCTTCCTCTTCTCCGGTGACCGAGCGCCACCGAGCCGCCTCCCCGTGGCCAGCCGCCTCCGCTATCTCTCCGCGCCTACCGATTGCTTAGCCGTGTTCATGGTGAGCCACTGAAGCTCACCGCCCTCTCAATTCGGTCTTTACCAACTTGTCTCACCGGGGCGTCATGCGCCACCACCACCGAGCCGCCATGGCCGGCGAGGGAACTTCTCCGGTGCGTCTGTTGCCGTGTTGAGTGCTTGAGTGAGTTCGCGAGGTTGTGTTAGTCATTGTGGTCGGGTCAATCTTGCTGGAGCCTCACCGCCGGCGAGGTAGTCACCGGCCGGCCACCGCTGCGCCATGGCCGACGGGAATGGTGTCCCGGCTCAGTTGCTGGGCCGGTCCGGCCAGTTGGGCCGTGCAGGGGAGGAGAAAGGGAGGTGGGCCGGGAAAAAGGTGGGGAAGGAGAGAGCGGGGCAAGGGTGGGCCACGCGCGCGCGTCCGAGTTGGGCCGAGCGAAGAGAAGAGCGGGCAACCGGCCCGTGTTGACGATTTTTGTTTTTCTTTTTCTAAAAATGTTAAATAGTAACAGTTTTTGTTTATTTCATTGTAAAATATCTAGAGTTCCATAAATGATGAAAATTTTGTGTAGACTCCCTATGTTGTGTACTATTTAGGAAAATTTTGAAATGCTAATTTGGTTACTTTTTGAAGGTCAATTAATTAGCTCCATTAATTAATAAATGACTTTTTCATAATTTTTCTAGGCTTAATTAATTATCCAAAATTTGTGAAAATTATTTTACCACTTAGTTATGATGTAAGCTTCCTAAAATAAAATTTTGGAATCAATTAGATAAAGTTGATTTTATACTTAATTTATGCTTTATTAATTTATTAGTTAATCATGTAATTAGTACTTAATGATTTAGGGTTGTTTGACTTTTGATTGAGTGTTGACTTTAGGTCATTAACACTTAATGGCCTTTAGCACCTTTAATTGATTGTTGGAGCTCTCTTAATCATATTGTTAAGGCTTAATTGGTATTATTTCATGTGCTTAACGAAAGTAATTAATGAAGTAGTTAACCTAAGGAAACCCTGGGCTAGGGTTAGAGTAGGTTCTGTTGTTTTACAACTGTACCATGAAGTAAAGTTGTACTCAAGTTCTTAGTCTTGTTATGCATCCATCAAGCAACATGTTTATTACTTCATCATTTTGAGCATACATTATCATCGCGTGTAGTCCCCGTGAACGAGGAGATTACCGAAGTTGAACCCGTCCCAGAAAAAGAGCCGACGTCCGTGAAGGTGGGATTTGACATTTATGGTACTGACCCAGAACCTGAACTTCCCATCGACCAAGGCAAGCCCCGGATGCATTTAAACCCTCCTTGCGTTTTGAAAAGCTTTACTTACTTTATTAATGGTTGGTTGCATTCAGTAATAGGAGTTGAGTGATAACCTAATTACTGCATTACCATCCTTGATACTTCAATATTATCCTTGTTACTGTTTTGATTTGAAAATGCTTAGTATGCTTAGCCATGCTTAATGAGAAAACTTTAAAAATGTTAAGCAAAGTTTGAAGGGTTGTTGAGCAACCACTTAATGAATATTGATGATGATAATCTGAGACTGGTCGGTGGGCTTGCATCGGGAAAGGAGTCCCCATGTAGTGTCTCGGACTGTGTCAGTTAAGGACTGTACCGTTGATTGAATTGCGTGTGTCGAGACTTTGCAACTGACCACATGCTCCGGTAAGCCTAAGACCTCGATAATTCCATCATGGGAATGACTAACCGCGCACTAGGAGTGGAGAGATGCCGAGAGTAGGGTGTACCCTCGTAGCCAAGGGCTAGATTGGAGGTGTACTATACTCTCGGGTGGTGCTGGACCTAGTCACATTTTGGAGGATCTGAGTGAAGGTTGATATATGTAGGTTAGAGTCCTACCTATGTCGTGTGGTTAGGAATCCTCAGCTGGGTATAATCGATTCGAATTATCATTGCTCCTCGGTTAAGGAGACTTGATTCTCTGTTCAACATCGTAGTTAACAAGTGGAACTTTGGTCGGAAAATAAGAAAGAAGTTGTATGAGTTATCTGATCTAGACTAGGATCACTTACATTCTGTTAATGATTAATGCTGAAATAAAACATTGATATTAAGGATTCACTATTAGTAGCTTTTATGCAAAAGAACTTTGATTCTTGTTGAAACCTCACCTTGATTCCCCTGAGCATGCATCCCTGAGTCTTCAATACCCTTTTAATCGGTTAAGTCTTGTGGAGTACTTTTGTACTCAGGGTTTGTTGAACCCCTAGTGCAGGTGCGTCTCATGAACAGGTTTGTTTCGGACCCTGCTGCATGACCGTCTTTGCGGTAAGCAACGACGAGTAGCATGTTTGGCTCTTGGACAGAGTGACATGTTTTGGTGATTTGTAATAAAGTTACTAATGCTACTCCACTACTATGGTTGTAATAACTTGTCGGGTACCATAATTAGGGGTACCCAAATTAGGGCGAAAGCCCACCACAAATCAAGCACCCAACCACCCCTCTAAGGTAAAAATCGATAAAGAAAGACCCACGGACCAAATCTCCCCTTGCTGGGCCTCCAGCAAGCCGCGTGAGCAGACCTGCCCGTATCTCCGCTTCGTCTGAGGCCTCATGCAGAGCGGTCTCGGAGCACCTCCGACTCGCCTGAGGCCTCAGCCCCTGGGGTCTCGGACACAGGATGACCCCCAACAGCATCTCCGACTCGCCCGAGCCCCGGAGACGGCATTATCCATCTCTAGCTCGCCTGAGACCCACCTCTAAAGCTGCTCGCCCATTGGTGCGCTCGAGACCTCCCATGATGTCACCCACGTCCTCACGTCTGCCTAACCGGACAGGCCTGGAATGACCAGGGTCAAATCACCATGCCCACCACTGCAACAAACATGGGGGGGAGCTGCTGACCACTATGCCACCCGTGACGGCACTATACGCACGATTCGTGCGTACAGAACAACTGCTCCGACCACTATTCCCATGATCAGGGCGAGATCATGCCGCATTTCCCGCCCCCGAGGCCTCGACCCTCTACGGTAAGTCAAACTGCAAGGACCGATACTCCACGCCGGCCACAGGACCAGGTATAACGGAGCGTGTCGCTACAATGCCGAAAGATAGAAACCACTCCCTGTAGCAGTGGCACGCATGCCTCACCATGTAGCAACAGTACCAGGAGTACCGACGCCATGCCTCTACAGTACAGACCACGACGCCACCGTATAAGGCCCCCCGAGGCCCCGAGGCTGCTTCCCCGACAAGGATCTCCCTCACACACAACATCTTGTAACCCTGCACCTTCTTGAGGCTATAAAAGGAGCATGCAGGGACCATTCTAGGGGACACGGAAAAAAACCAGTAGTGAAACCCTCACACAAGCACAAAACAACACACGAGCAAGCGACTCTCCTGGACCCTGCGAGGGATCCGGAAGGGTCACACGAGCACGCACTCCACTCACACCTTGAGACTTGGGAGCCCTCCCTCTCTCATGACCGCTTGTAACCCCTACTACGAGCACTTCGGTGCAAGGTAATATAGGAATCTCCTCCCCCACAGGACGTAGGGCATTCTTCGGCCCGAACCAGTATAAATCGTCTGTGTTCTCCTTACACACCATCCGAACCCCGACGCATAGACACTCATTACTCGTTGGTGCTAAGATCGCCGTTTCTTACATCGACAGTTGGCGCACCAGGTAGGGGGCATTTGCACGTCACGACTAACCATGTATGCAGGATCCAGAATGGCCACAACATCTCACCTCCATCCGGCGAATACATCCCTAGCGGCCAGAAGCAACATCAGCCTCACCCCGGGCTCCCACATCTGGTTTGGGAGTCTTGAGTTCATCATCACCAAGGAAGGTTGTGACCTCGACCTCATCCCACCAACCAACAAGCCTACACGCTTCCCCGAGCCCGTGGTCGACCTGTGACGCCGTTCTGATGAACTGAAGAACACATGGCCTGACAAATTCAGTTTGCCCGGTCTACCCCAAGCTGCCCAGTCCGGCCCCGATAAAAAGGTTCACAGGCCGTCAACTAATATTCACCATCTCAGCCCCAAAGCAGGTGAAGTACCGGAGGATCTACCACAACAGCTCGGACACGCCATCGTCGACACCCTGGCAACAACAGAGACGAGCTCTAACTCCGACTTCGACGACTACTACCAAGGCAGTACCAACTTCATCGAACTTCAGGGGATGCAGCACTTCTTACACGTCAGCAACAACCTCCTCGACGACGAACTGCTCCCCGACGATTTCATCGATCGCTTCGACGGCTACGAGCTATCCTGGCCATAAAAGGGACGATCAAGCCTTGGTTTGCCGAAGCCTGCCCCCCATCATCTTCATCGTTAAATACCACCTTTATTCGCTCTTAAAAGTCTCTGTGAACTGATTTTGTTCTTAGCAACTCCCTTATAAATTCCTATGTGTAAATATATCATGCATATGCATCATGCGCATTCATCATTCATGCATCATACATGCATTGCACATATGTCATGCCGCATCATGTGCACACGGTCCGAGCCAAGGCCCGGAGTTCGTAGGCTGACCCCACTGGAGGGTTCGACAGCCGCTCTGACCCAACAGAGTGAGGGATGGTATACGAGGAGTGGCACAATAGAGGCCAACACCCTAGTGCCTCGAAGCACCATACTGGACTCCCCGAACCATGTTCAAGCCTCGACGCACACTGATCTGAGGGTTTTTCACCGAAGAAAGGCAACGAGCCGCCGGGGTTGTGTCAGAACGACCCTGGTTACCCCGAATCGGTCGTCAAGGGTATGAGGTCGGTCACTAGATACCTACGTCGGATCCCCTGCGAACGGGATCCGAGACCTCACTCGAAACGAAATACCAGCTAGCAACTCAAACGGACACCACGAAAAATGGCCCCATTCGAGGGGGATGACGTGCCGCTGTCCAACCCCTCCTTCTTTACAAAAAAGATGCGAGAGGGGAATGCATTGGGGCCCCGACCGGATCATACCCACGAGGCTTGATTTTTGGGGACCCAGTTTCATATGCACGGCCTACCAAGGCCCACCGAGACCTAAGAAAAACAAGGCAAATCACCCAGGGCCCGGAGTTCGTAGGCTGGCCCCACGAGAGGGTTCGACAGCCGCTCCAGCCCAACAGAGTGAGGGATGGTATGCGAGGAGTGGCACAATAGAGGCCAACACCCTGGTGCCTCGAAGCACCATATGGGACTCCCCGAACCATGTTCGAGCCTCGACGCACACAGATCTGAGGGTTTTTCACCAAAGAAAGGCAACGAGCCGCCGGGGTTGTGTCAGAACGACCCTGGTTACCCCGAATAGGTCATCAAGGGTATGAGGTCGATCACTAGATACCTACGTCGGATCCCCAGTGAACGAGATCTGGGACCTCACTCGAAATGAAATACCCACTAGCAACTCAAACGGACACCACGAAAAATGGCCCCATTCGAGGGGGATGACGTGTCGCTGTCCAACGCCTCCTTCTTTGCGAAAAAGATGCGAGAGGGGAATCCATTGGTCCCCCAACTAGATCATACCCACCAGGCCAGATTTTCAGGGGCCCAATTTCATATACACGACCTACCGAGGCTAGCCGAGACCTAAAGAACGGGATAGGTCACCCAGAGCCTGGAAAGTACCCTAGGGGCAAAAAGTCCGGCCGAGAGGCGTCCCATCTTCACGACCGACCCCGGGCGCCGCAGACCCCGCCTCGAACCATGGGACAGCAAGGGTCACGTCAACGTTAAGACCCTGACTACGCCTCGGGGCACGTGCTCCCCCTAGGGGACTCCGCCATGCATGCCACCGGCGATGCTCCGGTGGCCATCTTACCAACTCAGCGAATCAAAACGAACGGCAAGAGAACTTAGGACCATTGCGATTAATTCATTACATTGTGCTGATAAGATAAAGGACGCTATGCGTCAACAACCGATAAACCGACTAAATAAGAAAAACAAAACCCCTAAGGGACAGCATCGTGAGGAAGCTCCGCAAGGATTTGCTGGGCGAGGACGAGGGCGGCCACCGCCTCCTTAGCTAGGCCGTAGTACGCCACCAGGTCCTCGTGGAGGCGCAATGGCTCCTCCATAGGAAACCCGTCGACTTCAGTGAGATCGGCCCCCACCGCCAGCTCCACCATTGCAAGGGAAACCCCGGTCCCATGGCGGACACCACTCTCGATGCGCGGCAGTGACGCGACGGCGTGCGGCCCAGAGCCGGTCCTCCCTGGTGCTCGGGGCGACCCCCAGGTAGTCTAGAAAAGGCATCCACCGCGGCGCAGAGACCCTCCAGCTCCATGGTCACCTCTGACACACGCAGTTTCTATCTCGATTAGAAAGAAGCACCGGGCTGTAGATGGACAAGGGGAAAGATAGAAAGGAGAAAGAACCCACCGACACCACGACGATCAGCGTCGTCCAGTTGGTGAAGAAGAATGTTCGCCTGACCCTCGACGTCCACGGTCGCCGCACGAACCAGCGTCCGCTCCTCCACCCGGTCCACCCTTGGGGCCGACGGGCCGGCCAGGGCACCAGGAAGAGCAAAGCGAGGCCGAATACTCCCCATCGAGATGCCACCAGTGCGTAACTGGCGGCCCCTCCCAGTGAACACCCGGTCGTCCATCCGGCGACGCTGTGCCGTCGGGGGACCGTCCATCTCCTCGGACCGCTGTGGCGAGTTGTCACGCGCCATCTGGATCGTGGGATCGTGCTACGAGAGAAGTGGAGAATGGTGGAGGGCAACAGATGTGGGGGGAACGAGCGCCAAGCCGGGTATAAATAGGCTCCAGGCAGCCGATTCGGCTGCGCGGTCGCCCAGGATCATCAATGCGATCTCGGAGCTCGAGCTGATGTTCCCACTTCTCGCTAAAAACCGAGTAATGGAACCACCATCCTCCACTTCCCTCGATTAAAACTCAACGATCCCACTCGTTGTAATGCAGCCGTCTAAATTCCAAAACCACGAACTCTCGAAAGGACGATGGGCCTTACCAAAGATAAGCATCCTCCAAATAGGGCCTCCCCCGAACTCGATTACAGCCCGTATAAAACACCGTTTGGTAATACCCAGCTTGGCCCGTCAACCTCTGGTTAAAACCAAGGAACCCAAAAACAGAAGCCGCGAAAGCGGGAGTAAGCTAAGCCATCAAACGGGGCAAATGGACCTAGCAGCTAACCCCACCAGAGGGTTGGCCGAGGGGATCACCTTCTCAAGGCCCCTCGAACCATCATATGTCGCAGGGCTCGGGGGCTGGACCGGCCATGCCAGAATAGCGGAAAAACAAAATCATCTTTGACCCCATACACCTTGAGTCACGTCTGAGACCCCGTAGGAGTTGGCCAGTGGAATCCCACCGAAGGGAGTCTCCGAGCCCTCAGATCCTGTCAAACGGGTCTGAAACCCGCTGGACAACCCTCAAGTAACTCGGAAAACGGCCGAGACCATGCCTAACAGTTCCAAAGCGCCTCAAGCCGTCCCCAGGACCCTCGTAGGCGTCAACCAGTGGGATCCCATCGGAGGGAGGCACCGAGCCCCCAGAGCCCATCAAACGGCTCTAAGGCCCATTAAATGACCCTCGGATAGCCTGGAACGAGCCTTTGACAGACCTCTCACCACGAGCAGGGGCTCGGGGGCTGCCCTTGCTCCACCAACAACGCTTCGAATTCACACTCCACTCCAAATCAAGACCTTGGAAGCATACCCTATCCTTCCAAGGCCTCGGGGGCTACACCCGCCGAGTGCGCTCGCGTGCACCCCCCGGAAAAAGGCACCCAACGCCAACCGACGGCGTAAAACCCAGCATGAGCCAACTCAGCTCCTAACCAGCATACAACCTCTGAAGGAGTATACCTACTCCTCCACAGGCTCAGGGGCTACACCCGGTGGGTGCGCTCGCGCGCACCCCCTGGAAAAAAGCAACCAAAAGACAAGCCAAGGCCTCAGCAATGACTGGGCTAAACCCCGACAGATAGCATAGCCAACGTGCAGCCTCTGAAGGAGTGTACCAACTCCTCCACAGGCTTAGGGGCTACTGTCGGGTACCACAATTAGGGGTACCCAAATTAGGGCGAAAGCCCACCACAAATCAAGCACCCAACCACCCCTCTAAGGGAAAAAAATCGACAAAGGAAGACCCACAGGCTAAATCTCCCCTTGCTGGGCCTCCAGCAAGCCGCGTGAGCAGACCTGCCCGTATCTCCGCTTCGTCTGAGGCCTCACGTAGAGGGGTCTCGGAGCACCTCCGACTCGCTCGAGGCCTCAGCCCCTGGGGTCTCGGACACAGGACGACCCCCAACAGCATCTCCGACTCGCCCGAGCCCCGAAGATGACATTATCCATCTCCAGCTCGCCCGAGACCCACCTCTAAAGCCGCTCGCCCATTGGTGCGCTCGAGACCTCCCATGACGTCACTCACGTCCTCGTGTCCGCCTAACCGGACAGGCCAGGAATGACCGGGGTCAAATCACCATGCCCACCACTGCAACAAGCATGGGGGGAGCTGCTGACCACTATGCCACCCATGACGGTACTATACGCACGATTCGTGCATACGAAACAACTGCTCCGACCACTATTCCCACGATCAGGGCGAGATCGTGCCGCATTTCCCGCCCCCGAGGCCTCGGCCCTCTACGCCAAGTCAAACTGCAAGGACCGATACTCCACGCCGGCCACAAGACCAGGTATGACGGAGCGCGTCGCTACAATACCGAAAGACAGAAACTACTCCCTCTAGCAGTGGCACGCATGCCTCACCATATAGCAGCAGTACCAGGAGTACCGACGCCAAGCCTCTACAGTACAGACCACGACGCCACCGGATAAGGCCCCCCGAGGCCCCGAGGCTGCTTCCCCGACAAGGATCTCCCTCACACACATCTTATAACCCTGCACCTCCTTGAGGCTATAAAAGAAGCATGCAGGGACCATTCTAGGGCACACGGAAAAAAACCAGTAGTGAAACCCTCACACAAGCACAAAACAACACACGAGCAAGCGACTCTCCTGGACCCTGCGAGGGATCCGGAAGGGTCACACGAGCACGCACTCCACTCACACCTTGAGACTTGGGAGCCCCTCCCTCTCTCACGACCGCTTGTAACCCCTACTATGAGCACTTCGGTGCAAGATAATACAGGACCCTCCTCTCCCACTGGACGTAGGGCATTCTTCGACCTGAACCAGTATAAATTGTCTGTGTTCTCTTTGCACACCATCCGGACCCCCGACGCGTAGACACTCATTACTCGTTGGTGCCAGGACTGCCGTTTCTTACACCGACATAACTAAACTTAAGGTTTGTAAGTTTGGAACAAAGGGTTTGTAAACTTATGTTATGTAAGACTTCCGCATTTATACTCTGATGTAATTTATTATATAAAATGTTGTAATATTGTGATGCCTCTGAAATGTGATCCTGCTCGGAAGATCGTGGATGATTCGGGTTTTCCGAGGACACCCGACAGACTTCTTAAGTTCTGTGGTACACATGTATGGTGGTTAGAGGTCTTTAAGGCAATAATAAGTACATGTGGGCCATATAATTTAGGAGGTTCTGCCACAATGCGTTGACATACTAATGATGTGTTGAGGTACATAATAGGGGACGTTTGCCACATGGATTATGTCATTGCACGTGGTGGCAAGAGAAGTGGGTGTGCTCCACAGTAGTAGTTTGTAATCATTTAAGTGTAAGAGATTAAAAGTACTGAGACTTTGGTATGTAACGACTCCATTATCTCTACCTATTAAGTTTGAGCTTTCTAGTTATATTTATATATGATGTATTCTATTTTGAGAGAAATGTGATGGCAGCGAGAATTCTTTGGTGAGCTGCCGGATGTGGTATTGGACCGACAGTAGCACTCAACAATTCATTGTCGGGTGTGCACTCATTCAGCAGTGGTGCCACTGCCGGGTAAAGGTCTAAATTGGTACTGATACTCACCATATCACTACCGGTTGATGAGTCAACCTAGCAGTGTTATTGTGCCTATTATTATTGTCGGGTCGCCAAGCCGGCAATGATAGGACATCCTTATCACTGCCGATAACCTCTGCCGGCACCCTACGGTATTAATGAGGTTTCGACCCGGCAGTGATTATATCCGTGTAATGATTGTACTTTGGAATTAAAAGTAGAAAAATGCCACCAGGATTAGATGGACTATATCTAGAAGTACACTTGTTTTAAGATAAATTTTAAACATAAGAAGTACGCTTATTTAAGGACAGAAGAGTAGGCTCGTCGTGGCACGTACGGCGAAAGCGCGCCGGCCCGAACGTCGTCGGTGGCATCGAGCTAGCGATTCGATTAGGTCGTGTGGGGCGCATGTGCGATATTGATGATCACATTCAACGACCGGGCATCTCTAGTACGTAATGTAACGTTGCATTGGTGATGTGCGAGGTGTGGTCTCGCCGGCTATCTAGCCGTAGCTAGAGCCCCATAGGCCATAGGTGGCCTGCTCTGGTCTGGTCTTTGATGCGGTTCTCAGTTCGCAACGCAAGGTCGTCACTTGGACAACCTTCGAACTGTAGTAGGTCGTTAATAGTGTGGTTGATTGATGGGATATATACCCCTGCCGTTTCTGGTCAGAGCTATGGATCCAGCGATCGGGACCGAATGACCGATTCGAAGCTGACGTTTCGGTGTGCATCAAGTGGACTGGAAAAGCGCGTTTACGTTTCTGAATTCTGTTTATAGATGTTATAGATGCTGATGTATTCTTCTATAATCTTACTTAAAATATTATGGTTTCTAGAAGTATTCAAGTGAACTGCAAAAGGGTGTTTCCGCTTCTGAATTCTGTTCTCGACAGATGGGACGCGTAGGTACTGCTACTGGAGATACGATGCCGCACAATGCAAGTTGATCAAATTCTCAAACGGCGTCTAGCTCGTTTCAACTGTTCATATTATATTAACTAGATATATTTCCGTACGAGCTCCATACAGTAATTTTTGCCTTGAAGTTATTGTTATCCTCGACCGAAGTTTGGAACGCAGGGAGTAAGCCGCAAAGGAGGATATTGTTGATCTTGAATTCGTCGGATGAATGTTATGTCAGGTCTGTTGCCGCACTTGCGCTGACTTATTACTTTCAGTTGGCTGCTAAGGTGCTAATCCATCCCTGTTGGACCTGTTCTCCAAATGCAACGATCCTGTTCATCGTAGAGGGAAAACAGTAACGCGGGAGTTTATTACGAGGTCGGCACCACGCGTCAGCTTGTTGCCCCACACGCACGAGCAAGTCCGCGGCATATGGCACGGACCACAGATGAATGGGATGCTTTGGCCTCGATCGTAACCCTTGACGATGGTTACGTTGCGCCGTACACAGGGCCATGCAATGCAACAGATATGTCGGTCGCGCGTCTCCTTTGTTTTATTTTTAATAATAATTGACACTGTATTTCAGACCTCTGTTGTTAACTGGTGTGCTAGCATGGCTGCCACTGAAGTTCGTACACTTTTGCCGTTGACATGCATGAATCCATGCATCACGCGATCGGAAAAGGAGCAAAACACGGGCCACGACCAGGTAGATTCTACTACTGAGGGGGTGTTTGGTTCTCCCATACTAAAATTTAGTCTCTATCACATCAAATGTTTAGACACATGCATAAAATACTAAACGTAGGCTAGTTACAAAACTAATTACATAAATTGAGACTAATTTATAAGACGAATCTATTAAACCTAGTTGGGCTTATGTTTGGTCTTTCTAATTAGTATCAAAATATTGATATATGACATCTCCTAAACTTTAGTCCTTCCTTCAAACACCCCCTGAGTCCGTGGTAGTACTCTCGGCAGCTGTCGATTAACACCGCTCTGATCCGTGGACTGCATGTGGAACCATCAAGCTACTAGCTAGCTCGATAGGAATTTTTTTTATTTTTAACCGTTTTTTAATAATATTTCAAAAAACGACCGTGAATTTTTTTTAAAAAAAACTAACTGTTTTGGTAGCGCCGTCATCCAAAGCGCCACATTTCAACACATTGGCGCCCTGCATGGCGGCGCCACAAGGCTGTGACGTGGCGGCCGAGGGATGGAGGCTGGGGTGTGACGTGGCACCATCTGTGGCGCCATGGATGGTGGCGCCACAGCCTGTGGCGCCCCAGACATGGCGCCACAGGGCCGGGACCGAAGCTGTTCTTTCCGTTTGTTCGAAGCTGTGTCGGACCGGGCACAGGAGCCGTGCGGCCCTGGTCGTTGCAACCATGCGTGAGCAGACTCACGCCGGCGTCGTTCTCTGAGCAGTGGAGTGCAGCCATCCGCATCTCTCTCCCTCTCGTCCGTACGCGTCACCAGGAAGCCGAGCAGCGCAGCCCCTAACTGCACTTAAGGTCAATCGACAGATTTTCACAAGAATTAAAATAGCAAGCATCACAGATCAATAAGGACAATAAGAACAGATTCGCACAATAACTAAAAGTGAACAAGGGTCCAATTAAAGTGCCGAGAAGTACAAAGACATCAAATTGAGTTTGTAGTAGACAATCATCACAGTACATAGTACACAAGCATCATAGTCCTAAACGAGACAGCTCCGTCATCCTAAAGTCGGCGACCTGCACACTAACTCTCAGGAGTGAACGGTGCCTTCGGCTTCCTCGCCCTCTTTGGTTGGGTAGGCAGCATGTTCGGGGTGTAGCCAACATCGGCGCGGTCGCGGTGGCTTTTCTTCCGGCGACGACGGTCTTCGTGCTGTGTACCGCTCGTACCCTGTAATGAAAACATACCCCACATTTATGTAAAATTCTATTTACATTGGTACGTACAAAATGAATGTAGCTTCTTAATACCTGACCGTCGTCCTGTGTAGGCATAGGGGCACCCTGTAGCTGAGACGATCCAATCTCATCGAACGGCCACTCGAACGCGTCCTCTTCAAACCTCTCGTAGCGATAGACACCGTATTGCGGGGCGTTGTCCTCTTCCTCCGTGTTGTCCTCATCGGTAGTGCCTGTCGCGACGGCGGAGGCATGTGGTGTACGCACGGTGGAGGTCTCGCCAGGTGGCGGCTGGAACTCGTCTGGCTCGGACTCGTACGGCTCCCACGAAGTGTCCATGCATGTCAACTTCTGAGCTAGCTTTTTGCAGCCCCTGCTCATCCTCTGCACGCACAAGTTTCATATACAAATAAGTTTATATGTGTGTAAGTAGAAAGTAAGCATTTTCGTGTGGTTGAAGGTTGTTGGTTACCTTAACAAAGGCCCGAAGCGGGCTTATGTCCCCCCCCTCTAGAATTATGAACCTGTTCCGCCGCTTCATTGGACATCCTTATCAGTTGTGAGGCCTAGGCAAACCAAAAGATTGCAACAATTAGTGTTCTTAAAGTAAAAGAGAACTGACTGGGTAAGGTAAAACAAAGGGTTGCAAGGAATTCTTACCACGTATGCCATAAGTGGGGCTCGCTGTGGCTGCATCTCCTGTACCATGCTGACATCTCTGTAGTTAGGAACGACACTGAAAAGTAGGTTAGCCTCCCTCATAAGCTCTGCCGCTGTGTAAGGTGGCGGTGGGACGTACCGCTGTGCCTCACTAATCCTCCCCCATGAGTCATAAGGGGTATCTTCCTCTGGCAAATCATGGACTAGCCTCCCCTAAGTCGGCATGTCATGAAGTACCTCTGTTGGAACTGGTGCTGGCATCGGACCTACCGGTGTTGCCCTCGTATCTGTACCTCCATTGTCATCACCTGAGTCATCTGAATCACTGCTAACATCATCACCCATCCTGTCCTCCGCCTCCCGCTCCTCCTCTTCCCGTTCAAACTCCCTCACATCAAAGTCATCCCTAATACGACCAACTTCAGCATAATCAAAGTGCTCCTGCGTCAAATTGCCATCCAAATCCATATCACCCTGAGTTCCTTCCCCTTCGACCCCAGCTTCTTGTTCATTGTATCCAACACCCTAATTGTACGGACCGTCCTCATTGTGCTCCAACCTGTAACCATTCTCCACAACCACCTCATGCATGGCCACATTCGAGCTTTGGAGAACCCGATTGTACCGCGACCAATCAGTAGGGTTGCGCAAGGGCACCACGATATAGTGTGCCCTAGTCTTCCCACTATCAAACATCCCTTTGAATGTGAAATCACCGCCAAACTTGTCATGCAAACGGCCACAAAGGTCGTCGAAGCTAGGAGGTTTATCGAACCATTCCATTTCTTCATCCATGCCCTCAAACATACCATCTTCTTTCCTAACAATTCCTCCGTAAAAGACCCGAACACAACAATCCATCTACAAAGGCATTCCACGAAACTCCATTAAATCATCGTACCAGTACCAAGTGTCACTACTACTATTAATGTGTATTCTAATTAAATATACTAAATACACTAACTACATACACTATATTTAATAACTATACTAACCTATACTAAATGTACTAACTATACTAACCTATATTTTACTATACTAATTTACAACTAACTTATTTACTAACTATATTAACCTATACTAACTATATTAACCTATACTAATTTATACGCAACTATGATTTACAAACTAATTTACAACTAATTAACAACTACACTAGTTTAGCATGTCAATTTAGGGAATTACCTTGAAAATCTCGGCAATGCCCTAGCAAAGGTGGCCGCCGGCGGCAATGCCAACCGGCGGCGTGAGGACCCGGCCGACCCCCTCCCGCGCCCACTGCCGCGCCCCCGGTTGTGGCCGGTGTTGGTGGCCGGAGTGGGCGGCGCGAGGGGAGCAGGAGGGGGCGGGGGCGGCGCAAGGGGGCGGAGGAGGAAGCCGGACGAGGGGGCGGCGCTGGCGGCGAATGCGGCGTCGGCGGCGGCGCTCTGGAACGACGCTCTGGAACGACGGTCGTGGAAGAAAGAAGGAAGAGGAGGAAAATGGGCCGGTAGGCTATTTGGGCCACTGTGGCGCCGAGATCCCGGGCGCCACAGCAGCTGCCACGTCACCCCGGCCACCTTCCCGCGGCAGCCACGTCAACGGCATGTGGCGCCGCCATGCATGACGCTACTGTGTTGAAATGTGGCGCCTTCGATGGCGGCGCCACCAAAACGGTTACTTTTTAAAAAAAATTCGTGGTCGTTTTTTGAAATATTATTAAAAAACGGTCAAAAATAAAAAAAAATATGCGCAAGTGGCAAGCAAGCTAGCCTGCTAACTGGATGCATCACAAGTCCATTTCCTGGTTTAATTTGCCACCTATACAGAAGAAGATGCTAGAAAACGAAGTGATCGATCGAGGACAGGCATGAAAGTGCCATGGCGTCATGGGTGGCCGCAATGTCAGAACTCAGAACCCAAGCTGGCTGTCCCAGCTCCCAGCTACATTCCGAGGCTTGGCACTGTACCCACACTCCTCAGGTCCGCATCAATGGAGAAAACCGTGGGAAGCTAAGCCTAATCGCAGCGGGCCGGGCCGGGAGAGGTTGGCGCATCAATTCGCGCATCCAGGCCACGGACACGTCCCGATGTCGTGGATCGATCGTTATCGGGGCAAAAGATGAAAAGAAGGTAGTGGATGTGGATGCATGCGCCCGCTTCGATGGGCAAAAACCTGTGGCGCAGAAGCCCCATGCCGGCAACGGGATCCCCGCGACGGCGACGGTGACGGCCGGCGACTTCTGCATGCGAGAGCGACTTCTGCAGCGTTGAGCCCGCCGGCCGGGCTTGGGGGTTGGGACAGCGCTGCGTGCATGCACAGGGTCCGGTTCTGGAGCCATGGGGGAGGAAGGCGGCAGGCGCGTACGTTGAACCGACGGGTCGGGCATAATTGGGGTTGGGGGGGCGTGTGACCTGCAGCGGCCTCGGTGGTCCGGGCGCGGGGTGCCGGGTGGGGGGAAAGCCGGAAAGGGACGTGACGCGCGGCGACCGCGGCCGCACGCCGTGCGCGGGCGCCCATCTCCCGCAGCCCTCTCTCGCGCGGACACGGCACCGGCACGACGCGATCGGCAGGGGCGCCGGCCGTGGCCGGGGGCCGGGCAGCGGGGGCGTGCGTCCATACCGATCCAGTAAATGGGGGCGCAGCGCACTGGGGCATGCAGAGTGGCCGTGGCCGTGTTGCCGTGCCCGATCCCGATGGATGGATCCATCGATCGATCTGTACGCTTCGCCCAGCTCTACTCCTACCTTGCTTGCAAGCTACAGGAGCAGGGAGATGTGTCGGGCCGGATGAGATAAGATCTGTCTGCGCGGGCTGGGATCGACCTTGCCAAGGCGAAGAAGGCCCGGCCCCGATCGAGCGGGGTTTCCCTGCTGTCCGTCGTCAGAGTGTCCGCGTTCGTGCCAAGGCCAAGCCTGCTCGGTAAGTTCGTGCGCGCGTCCGCCGACGCCGAGTGGCATGGCGGCATGTGTCACACGGCAGAGCGCACTTGGACTTGGCTTGCCACGCCTCCTTGGATGTGGATGCAGCGGTCGGGCTATTAATCAATGCACCTCGGCTAGGCTAGCAGCTAGTAGCTCGGTGGATTACTGTTGCTACTCACAGTCGGATGGATAGAGTAGATCATGATAAGATTTTTGTCTCGAGAAGACGGTTACCAATAATACGGAGTACACTCCGGTTACTACCAGCCAGTGGCGGAGCTTGCAGCAAAACGCGCCCGCGGGGTGGGTGGGTGGGGGTGTGAATGCACGCAGGTGGCAGAAGTTTTAATCAGTACTTATAACAGGTGTCATTCTAGCTTTTTGAAAAGTTAAATGCTTTTGAAATCATTAATATTGATGATTAGATTACTTCTTCAATATATAATAAACTTATTTAGGGATATAAATGTTGCTCATATTTTCTCTAAATATAATTAAATTTAAGAAAGTTTAATCTGCACGAAATCCAAAATGATACTTATTTTAGGACAAAGGGAGTAGATCATATATTATTTATATAACAAAATACAGGTGACTTTGGTGGTCTTTTTTTGCTGTGGCGATAATCACAATATATTAGATTAATATATCATATAAATATACATATATACACTAAAATACATGTAACATACTTTGTAAAAAAAAATACATGCAACGTACAGAACTAAAAATATCCTACACATTTTATATAGATGAATGAGTTTGAAAGTAGAGAATTCAATTAGAACATAAAAGTAGTCGTAGCTGTAGGCTATAGGGCCGTACTCCTATGTCATTATACACGCACATGCAAAGAAAAGCTGAGAGGACACCTGCTGTCACGAAAGGCAAACAGGCAAGGATAAGTGAAGTTTTCCAAACGTCAAAGACACAGCAGGCTAAATAACATTTAATTCACGAAAGAACGAAGACAGAGGCCAGAGCCCAGCTTGGCCCAACGTAGCTCCGCCCGTGCTAGCAGCTAGAGCCTAGAGGTAGCCTTGAGGCAGCTTGTTTCTAGTGTGAGGGCTCGTTTAGTTACCTCTAAAATCTAGAATTTAATACTATGTAAAAATAAAATTTTTCGTCACATCAAATTTGTGGTACATACATGGAGTACTAAATGTAGACGAAATCAAAAACTAAGTGCACAGTTTAGATATAGTTTGCGAGACGAACGTTTTGAACCTAATTAGTCAATGATTAAACAATTATTACCAAATACAAACGAAATGGTATAGTACGCTATAATAATTTTGGCGACGCCAAATTTTAGCAACTAAACATGGCATGAGAGAGAGTGCGCGTGTGTGTGCAGCAGCGCCCGGCCCGGCCGGGACCATGCGTAGGAGTACGTGACAGCGACAGCAGCTGCTGGCCTCCGAGCGAGCGAGCGAGCGTGACCGGCATGGTGACACGCGCAGGACACCTGCTCGATCGGTGCGCTACAGCCGGGCCGTACCGCGAGTAGTAATTAGCATCAGTTGCGATCGCAGGATCAGCGAGCATAAATGGCGGGGATTTGCACGCATGCATGGTGCACTGAACCACCATAAAACACCCCCATTTTTCAAATGTTTTTTTTAACGCAACCCAATTTTAAAAACCGGACCGACTCGTTGATCTGGTTGGAGAAACAGGCGCAATGATTGTACTATCCTTAGGCCAAACCCAAACCTTTTCGGAGCAGAGCAGGGTAGAAAACAAAGCACGAAACAAATAGTATACTCCGATCCTTCCCATGTTGCATTCTCGGATCGTCTCAGAAATGCACGGATGATCGATTCAGGCTACCTGCTCCTGCTGGGATCGGAGTCAAGTGGTTCCAAACAATACCATGTTGCAAAGATTTGGCATAAGTGACAGGCTCCCTTAACAACCATGCTTTGACACGATTACAGGAGTGAGCTTTGGCATTATTACGCTCTGCCGAAACGCGATCTCACCAAACAAACCACTCCCTCCCGCCCGGCCCCAATGGACGAGCGAGGGCGATGGATTAGGCGATTTCTTTGTACGTGCCTGCGTTGACGACGCCAGGGACTTGGGACGAGGAATTAGAGAACCGGACTATCATAGCATTATTACTGTACTTGCCTTCATTAATCAACACGTAATCTAAGTACTACCACTACCAGTTTGTCTTATTAGGTGAGCTAAGACTATATAGTAATAGTAATGGTCTAGTCCATGTGTCCACATATATCGTTCACCGCACGTAGCCGCCTCGGCTCGATGGATCTGGGTAGCGATGAAAACGGACGGAAACGGACGGAAAAATCCTATTTCTACTTCCGTTTCTATATTTTTTTGGCGGAAACGGGATCGGGTTCGGAAAATACGGGTTCGGAAACGGAATCGGAATATGCGGACATACGGAAACGAACAAATACGGACGGAGAGCCGGAAAATTAAATTAAGATCACATAATATAATATTCTCAAAGTATACCTATATAAAGTCATGTAATAATATATAAAAAGTTTAATATTCATTTACATGCTATGTACGTGAACATAACATGCATATTTGGTGATTCGTAGTTATATTAACATAACATAAGGACATGTAATTGTTGAACATGTTGAGAATAGATTGAAAACGGGATAAAAACGGAATAAATACGGGTCTATTCCATATTAAAACGGGATTACTCGGAAACGGACGGAAAACACCATTTTCTACTTCCGCAAATACGAAAACAGGATCTCGCAAATACGGAAACGGACGGAAAAATATAGAAAACGGAACGGGACGGTACGGGAATAATTCCGTCCGTTTTCATCCCTAGGTCTGGGGGGTCACTCTTCTTCCGATGCTCCCATCACCACAGATCGCGCGACGTGTGTCAAGATGCGACGCCTCAGCCCTCAGCTCCCTGCAGGTGGGTGCACTATGTACCTGAACTGTCGGATCAGTTGGGCTGGTGGAGCTGTAGCGCGGGAGTACGCACTTAGGCCTGGTTTAGTTACCCCAATTCTTCCCCAAATTTCACTATGCAAAAAGAAGATTTCCCGTCACATTAAAATGTCGGTAAATGCATGGAGTACTAAATGTTGATGAAATCAAAAACTAATTGCACAGTTTTGTTGTACTTTGCGAGACGAACATTTTAAGCCTAGTTAGTCAAAATTTGGATAATTTTTACCAAATACAAACAAAATGCTATAGGAATTCTGATACAGTGTTTTTCTCCCCAATTCACTGAACTAAACAAGGCCTTATATATACGCGCGGTTCTTGGACGGGTCGCCGTCGTCGTCGTCTGAGCTGCCATGCCAGTTGCCACTTGCCAGCCTCCGGTTTCGCCAAAACCGCCAGTCGCCGGCGGTCGAGGAGGAAGGACACGATCACACACCGCCGCGTGCTATAGCTTGCCGTCCCTGTCTACCCGCCGCCGTCGGTTGCTTGCACCGGCGGGTCTCATCGGCAGATCGATGAATCATCGACCCGTCCATCCATCCATATCCGCGCGCGTGCCGTGCAGATTTCACACTGTTGGGCAGTGAAACTTTGAGATCGCCCGTGCAGTGCCTCGATTAATTACAACCAGCGGTCGATCATGGCCTCGTTTAGATACCAAATTTACCTTCCAAATTTCACTATGCAAAAAGAAGATTCCCATCACATCAAAATGTCGGCACATGCATGGAGTACAAAATGGAGATGAAATCAAAAACTAATTGCATAGTTTTGTTGTACTTTGCGAGACGAACGTTTTAAGCCTAATTAGTTAATTTTTGGACAATTATTACCAAATAAAAACAAAATACTACAGTTCTACACAGTGCTATACAGTAAATCGGCACCCGCCGAATCGGGCGAACTAAACACGGCCCATGTGGGTTATTATGTGCCCCCGCGCGTGATGAGCAGCACCCACTAGGCCGCCCTTTCTTTGTCTGCATCTGCGGGCGGTGGTGATCAATTAAAAACGAGGATCTGCCGGATCTCCAACCGTGCTGCCCGCTGCGGCCGCTGCGCCTGTGAGGCTGTGACTGTGGAGGATCTGACCTCCGGACGCCAACATATTGCTTGTCGTATACGGAGCACTAATCAACTGTCACCATGCAAAATTAAAGCGTGGCTTGACCACTAATCAATTGTGGATCATCGGAGTTGTAACATTTATGCAACAGTGTAACGTCAATGTAACAGGGAAGCATAATCATATATATATATAGAGAGAGAGAGAGAGGGAGTCAGTTCGCTTCGCTGAAAAACCATAACTGAAAGTACTGTTTGCTGATTTGTTGTGAGAGAAAAACACTGTTCCCGCTGAAAAATCAAGCTGAAAAATGCGGATCATAAGACAAGCAAACAGGGCCATAGCGCAATGACCAAGCTAACGCATAATTAAATTGCCACCCATCGATCGCAATCAGTGTCTTAATTTCCAGACGCAACCTTTATCTGCCAGACTACATAAAATAGGCCGGTCAACATCTTTCACAACATTGTATATAGCACACATCCTATATCAAAGAACTTCACGGAACAAGCATACAATGAAAGATATATATACGTACTGGTAACCTAAAAATAATCATCGAAAAGAAAAGGGAGTCTATACGAATATGCTGACAAAAAAAATGGATAAATGATAGATGTGGCAAAGGCTGTGAGTAAATACAAGAGCCATCAGCCATATAAATTCCAATAGAATCACTTACGAGATGATGAAATACTCTATGGACAGAAACAAGAGCCCCAGTCAAATACAACGATGTTCCAGTAAAAGAAGATCAAATAGAAAAGACATCACAACTGTAATTTTGTAGGCACAAGTGCCGTTCTTGAACAATTGCACAGAACTTTATTATCATAATAGTCTTGGAAAAAATCCATACCAGTGAGTTTGTAAATAAAATTCATAATCTGGGTTTAGAAAAGATTTTTATTGGGCTAACCAGACAAGATTTCAGGTGCTAGGACTCCAAAGGAATCTAATTCAACCAAATCTCTAGTCCCGATACAGCTCAAGATCCAACTGTATATAATAGTTTCAGTTTGTACTCAAATGGAGTCACCTCAGATTAATTTGGCTACACTTGTATTCCCGTCAATATCTATATGTATTAGAGTAGATTGAGGTGAAAAACTAACTAATTTTTACTCTAATAATCCGCTTCAACACATATGCATGCATTGAGGTACGGTGAATGTGAGTGCATCCAAACAAAGCCTTAATCTTTGTACTCTGATGCATTTTAACAAGGCCTCGGTCTTTGTACTCGTGATATATGCATCTAAAGGCCTACTATTGTACACGTCCTGACCATGTCCAAGTCTAACCACACCATACCCTATACATGCGTACAAAATAGGAAAATACATAAAAATCAAGGCATAACTAACGAAGATCCTTGCTCATCAGCTCCAATCATTGTAAGATGTCTTGAAACATCATCACGAGACAAAGAAATCTAGTACTGCCAAGTACGAACCGCAAGGCCATGGCCATGTGAGGGATCATGATGCATCTACCTTGTCTGACAAAGCGGGTCCAACCCAAGATACAAGTCTAGCTACGGATATAGATTTAACAGGTTAGCCGTTAACCTATATATGCATCGATCCAGCAATTGATCTGAATATTCTTTGATTAAGATGGTGGTTCTGTTCGAGGGCCCGATGACCTAATTAAATTAGAGATTTACAGTATTCATTTCGAAAATGTTGTTTTCTTAAAGGAAAAGGATCTAGTAGAAAGCAGTGTATTTACAACTTTTTTAGAAAAAAAGTAAAACTACTTACGTTGCGCAGCTGTCAAAGTCCCAGAAAACATAACTGATGAAGTGATTATCATTGGGATCCTTACCTTGGACTTTTCTTGTTCATCAGGTCGAAGTCAAGTTCAGTTAGGAACTTTAGAAATATATAAGTATACAGTATTGCTATCTATCAACCGGTTAATTTAGGAGCCTGTATCAACTGATTTTTGGGCCATTCGTCACTGTCCGCCGATGGCCTAGGCCGTCCGATGCGTCCGCCATTGTTAGGTGTATGCATCCATCGTCCGTGCACGCATAGTACGTGGCAAAAGTGGAGCAGGGCGCGTGTACACAGGAGATCGATCCAGGACTGTCGCATGCAGTTAGCTGTTGCTTGATCCGATCGAGGACACGCAGCGGCGGAGCCAGAAATTATGGACAGGGGGCCAGTCCAAAGAAATTATGGACAGGGGGCCGGTCCAAAGAAATTATGGACAGGGGGGCCGGTCCAAAGAGTTTCAACCATAAAATAATTAAGTGTAGCTTATTTGTTTGGATTTTTACACTGTGGATGGGCCCATCCAAAGATAAAATGCAAATTTATGTGATTTTATTGTCAAGAAGTCATCAAAAAATATATAACAAAGCTTTTATTATATCCTTCTAATATAGATCATTAAATTATCTATTACATAAAAAAAAAGTTTGCACTTATGTGTGTGGGGGGGGGGGGGCATGGCCCCTGCCAGCCCCCTGGCTCCGCCAGTGAGGACACGTCGCATGCAGTACGTCATGCACGCTTCTCGCTATAGAAAAGTTTGTAAATTTGTAAGTCTCTGAATAATTTGATGATATTTGTGAACAATTTGGTATAATTTCTCTGATATCTGGAATCCATAGACAAAATTTGTAATTTTTTCTGAAAAAATTCGTATATATTTGTGTTATTCTCAAATCACATCACTCTGTTCAATAAATTACACTGAAAAAATTATTGTAAATATAGTAATAAGAAAATATAAATATAACTAGAAAACGATATAAGTGCACGAGAAAAATTCAGTTGACGGGAGGGACCTTAACAACTGGATGCCATCTGGACATATCCTATATACCGATTTGACCTTCAGTTCCGGGATCGACGACACGGTACATATAATGTCAACACACGCCATAACTCCAGGCCCTGTTGCCGACATGGACGGTTGTTTTCGGGAACTTATTGTCCTGTCGTTTGTACGATTGGGAAATTAATCAAAGGAGAATATAAATACGAAGTACACCTTTCAGCTATGCACATATTAATCTACATGCTAATATAATAAATATGCGTACATATATAACAACTCTAATTTACTAAAATCTACATGCATATATGATGTATGTATCATAGTAACATCCAAGTTTTTTATGCTTTCCAAGATGCAATGCCGCCTGTATATATGTCTTGGTACTTTGAAATTTCTACATATATGATATATATACTCCCTCAATTCAGTTTTGCTTAAATTAGTATCATATATAGATATGTTAGTATTTACCAGATAAATGTTTTATCAAAATATATTTAATTTGCAAGATGGACCGCACAAATAGCGTATGTAGTTAGCTGTTCATTATAGCATTTTGGTTTTCCTTATATGAAAAATATTTTATACAAAGAGTTCTTTTTATTGTGTTGGTCATCTTTCCACATGACTCCATTGCATCCATCAACACGAACTCCATATATCTCCCATGAATCAATTTCTTAGCTTACAACTATTGTCGTCTCTTTAGCCTTTCCGTTTTTCACTCCTATCTTGTGGTCGTGCCATTTCTATGGTTCTACCGATGTTCTGATGAGCTCCATTATTTGTCAATAAAACCATTTCCATGCCATTCACAAATTGTTCAGTTCCTTGGCTCTCTTCTAAATTTAAATTTTGGATCATATTGTATATTTTGTTACAAATTGGTAGTTCCCTTCTTGGCCTAAAATATCATTGGATGCATCATAATGCTTCCCATGCCTGATTGAGCCACTACACGCGTCGATAGGTGTGTCGATGATTAGTGACCCCTCGATCCATTATGGAGGACATATTTGGCTCCCTAACATGGGATGGGCCGAGTTGACTATTTGGACTCCCATATCTACATGGAGTATCTAACCAACATGCAATATTAGGCATACCCCAATCTTCTAGGATCCTTGTTGTAACGGACTAGGAGACTAATTTGTAAACCAATCAGTCTGGGACTATCTACAACTTTACCCTCGGACAATATAAGGAGGGTTGGGGAGCTAGCCCCCTGACCAGTAACCCCTTAGACCCATGATGCAATCCCAAAGCCTCTAGCATACAACGCTTAAAGCAATGATGCAAGCATCAACATAAACTGGATGTAGGGCACCTCCGCCCGAACTAGCATATATAATTTGTGTCATGTTTACTACCCTTTAGATCTACTATGCATAACATACCCCATAATCATTGCCGATGGTAAAAACATCTATAGTTGCGCCAACTAGGAGCTCTTTCGCGTAGGTCCATATGAATAGATTCATAAGAGCTTCTTCAATGACGATGGCATCGAGGGGATGAACAACCAAAACGTCTTATAATTTGAAACGTAGGAAATATAATTTATATGAACTAGTTATTTAGGTATTTTTTTCTTTTCAAATTGTTTGGAGATCAAACTATTATGTTTTCATAGTTCTATTCAAAATTTACCTTTGCTTATTGTATTTTATATTAACCCTTTATTTTGTTTTTTCTTTCCAAAGCGTAATTCGTTATTTCAAGTTTACTGTTTATTAGTCCTTGTATACTCTTTGTAGTCTAAATCGTTAGATCAAAGATTCTTTTTTAGTAGATTATTAATATCGTAATTTTTTAGACCCTGTCAATAAATGTGTTGGCTTCTTTTAAAGCTGTTGTACGTAGTAATAAGATATATATAAAAGATAACAGATTGACTAAAATTAATTTGATGTTGCACATAGCTGATGCAGTTTTTTTATATATAAATTTAGTCAAAACCGTAAAAGTTTCACTTATATATATACCAAAAAACTAATAAAAAATCGTACATTTTAGAACGGACTGTGGGCCCCTCTAGTCATCTGCAACTAAACAAAAACGTCATCAGAGCATGTATATATGCGTAGCTACCTTTACCAGCTGCTCGATCGGCCATGGCCGTCGTCATCCCGGCCGGTTTGCCGTGCGGTTCAACGTCCTCACGTACGCCCTCCTCGAAACTGTGGACGATTTATGCAACCAATGCCGATGACGAAATCTCAAAACCGGGTAGCTCCCTTGGCCGTTTCCCGGGCGCGGTTACTTTCACTTTCTGCGCCGAGCCGAGCGAGCCGGAGGAAACTGTTGCGTCGTTGTTTTCTAGCAGAGAAGCAGAAGCAGATGATGAATTGATGATGAGAGGGCTTCGATAGATCGATCGGGCACCTCCGGCCTTCCGCTCCAGAGGCTAGCACGCAGAGCCGTGGTAGAGGATGCAATGACGCAGCCCCTCGACGCTGACGGAGTGGCAACTTGCAGGCGGAATTGAACAAAGATGGCGCACGCAGCCGATCGATGGCGAGAGAGAGCACATAGGTGGTTGGACCTACATCTTTGTTAGTTACTACAAATGCGATTTGCTCACGTCGACTTTATTCAGGGGAGAGAATATTTAACCAACTCTCACTGCTCGGCACTGGATTTCTCTGCGTTTGGAAAATGACTCTTTCTTCCCTTTTTCTTTGCAACTATTTTATATAAAATCTACAGTACCAAGCCTGGTAGACGACAATGCCTGCATTTGCTCGTCAGAATTGTCGTTAGAGCTGCCTCGTTCGCTTGAACTTATCAGCCTGATACAGTGTTTTTTCTCTCACAACAAATCAGTCAACAGTACTTTTAGTCATGGCTTATCAGCCAAGCGAACAGGGTGCATGTGAGGAGGGCACTGCTCACTGGGGGCTGTATATATATTAGATTGATGTACATATATTAATTATAAGAACCTGATTGCACATTGATGATTAAATAAATGTACAGCAAATAAAGTTTTGTAGTATATGGAGTTACGGAAATAAAAACAAGCATCACGGATACTATGAAAGGTCTAATCACAGAATTGAAATACTTCTGTCTATGCGTGTCATTTGATGATTACAAGCACATATTTAAAGTGGTTCTATCTGCACTTTGTCTTCAACGTCTAATCGGAATTATAAGTTCCCACGAAAAGAATGGATGGTATGCTTAACCAGATGAAGACAAAGCTACTAGTCATGTGCCTCCCAAGTCTCAACCAAATAATTAAGACAGTACGTACATTAGAACTCCATTACAAATTACAAATGTTTATATGCTTGGAGCAAGTTGAGTTACTTGCCCTTAAACAATGTTACTTTCTTAGGACATTCCCATGGACTATACTTATCCACATGTTCTCCCCACCTTATCATATTGCAGACAACCACTACTGCAGAGAAGGACATCACTGGCGGTTCAAAATCCCCCTTCACTGGCGGATTTTGAACCGCCATAACCAACTCGGCAGTGATGAGCTGATCATATCACTGCCGGTTATGCCAAACCGGCAGTGATAGCTCATGTATCACTGCCGGTTCGTGTTACAAACCGGCAGTGATACTTGAGCCATCACTGCCGGTTGTTTTAACCAACCGGTTGTGTAGATTATATTATCACTGCCGGTTTTCTTTGAACCGGTAGTGATATACTTTTCACAATTTGCATTTTAATAATTGTTTTATTTTTCATTTCGAGGGGAGGTGGTGGGGTGGGAGGTCGGGGAGGTGGAGGTGGTTGCTATCGATCAATTTGATATCGATGTGAAGGTGGTTGTTGATCAGCGACAATACAAACCCATCAACATTTATATTACAAAAGTTTCAAAAAAAAACTTTAAGTATCGAATTAAGAGTCGCATTACAATAGCCTATCAATGTGGTCTCTTCCGTACTGCGCCTTGTACTTCTTAGTCCTCGCAATGGAGAATGATCCTTTCTTGGTCAATATCTCGTCCATCACAAACCTTGTTATCTCCTCTTGAATTCCTCTCATCTCAAAATCTAGCAACTGGTTGTGATTGTTTGCTTTGCGCTGTAATTGAAGCAAGATGATATTGAGATGCACAAACGTAAGACAAAACAATAGAAATGGGATGCCTACGTACCCTGTCATCTCCCTTATTTGTTTTTGCGCCAAAGTATTTTAGCATTGCCCACATCACATAGAACCCGCATTCGTTGTTCCCCATCGGTTTATCTAGGGTCTTGAGATTCTCCATATACTTTACACTGAATGGGGCACTCCATTGCTTTTGCATCTTGCTATCGAGATTTTTCCAATTAGGTAATGCCTTCATTCTATGTTACATTGTAAATGAAGTGTGAAGACCGAGGACATTACAATATCCTATGTGATTAGAAAGTATTGTGATATTGGGTTCACTTACTTATTCAGCACTTTGACTAGGGGGTCGATAAGAGAAAGTGGCTTTTTCTTTGAGTCCCACACCTCGATATGTGAATCTTCAAGATAGATATCTACGAGGATGAAATGGTTGCTGCAATCACAAAGTCCATGTTATTGAATGACATATCAAGAAAAGAAACACTAAAATAAGGGTCAAGAACACATACTCGCAGTTGTAGGGTAGGAGTACGTTTGTTTTGTTGTTTCTGAACATCCTTTCAAACTCAATCTTCAAACTTGTTGGTACATAGTCATCTTCACCAGGGGCGGTGCATGTTGTCTCATTTACAAATATGGGATCCAAGAAGTCTATATTGCTCAATTGCTTCTTTAGGCACCATTTTGCCATACACCTGCATAATAAACATATGATATATTCAAATGCAAATCACGTAGTTTATTATAACGTTGTGAGGGTAGGGTACTTACATAGACCATATCATCAAAATCTGTGTATCGAGCGAGCGTCGTTGGAAGAGCTGAAAGAGGTGTTCATAATAAATAATATGCACCGTTTCTTCAGGATGATTAAAATGCCATATATATGACAGTACAACATGAGATCATAGTACAACATGAGATCATACTTCTTGGAACACAAAAAAATTAATATATATGACAGTACAACATGAGAGCCTTCTTCCCATCTCCCTAGACAGTACAACATGATATCATAGTTGTCCATGTAAAAGAATCCTTTGATTGAACTTCTTGGAACACAGAAAATGCCATATGGGCATTCTATCGAACACCTTATGGGCACTCACCGAGTAAGCAGGGGTGGCGCGCTCAACAGCGACGTGGAGGAGCTCCTCGCGGCGTCGGCGTAGCTGTAGGGGACGGCGGCGTTGAGGAAGCGGTAGGGGACGGCGTTGTGAAGGGCGGCGTCGGGCTGCGGCGTCGTGCAGTGCACGTCGGGCGGCGGCGGCGTGCACTGGCGAACAGCGTCGAGCGCGTAAAATGTCGTGCACTGGCCTTGGAGCGCGCCAGCGCCTTATATAACCCACGCATCACTGCCGGGTGGTTATTAGAACCGGCAGTGATGTCCCATATCACTGCCGGTTCTAATAACCACCCGGCAGTGATGTCCCATATCACTGCCGGTTCTAATAACCACCCGGCAGTGATATGGGACATCACTGTCGGGTGGTTATTAGAACCGGCAGTGATATGAGAAATTTAAAATTCATAAATTTGAACCGTCCAAACTATCTCAAATGGAAAGTTGACCAAAACAACAATTGTAGATCTTGATGAGTTGAACAAACTTGGTATTCAAAACTTTTCAATTTGAAGTCATTTAGAGTTCATAATACTAGAGTCAAAGTGTTATTTTTTCATTTGACCAAATTTGACTTGGTCAAACTTGCTCAAATGAGATACTAAATGACCTCAGATGAAAAAACTCTGAATACCAAGTTTGATCATCTCAGCAAGATCTACAATTGTTACATAGTTCATTTTCCCATTTGAGAAAGTTTTATCAAACACTAGTCACAAATTCTTGAATCTCATATATACTTTCTAAAACTATGTCACACACTTATGAAATTTGAACTACATTTTGTTCAAACTTTCTCAAATGAAAAATGGCCTATATAAGGATTGTATATCTTGCTGAGATGAACAAACTTGACATTCAAAACTTTTCAATTTAAGACAATCTAGGGTTCCGAAAACTAGTTTGTAGGCGTCGAAATTTAAAAATCATAAATTTGAACCGTCCAAACTATCTCAAATGGAAAGTTGACCAATCTAACAATTGTATATCTTGATGAGTTGAACAAACTTGGTATTCAAAACTTTTCAATTTGAAGTCATTTAGAGTTCATAATACTAGAGTCAAAGTGTTATTTTTTCATTTGACCAAATTTGACTTGGTCAAACTTGCTCAAATGAGAAACTAAATGACCTCAGATGAAAAAACTCTGAATACCAAGTTTGATCATCTCAGCAAGATATACAATTGTTACATAGCTTATTTTCCCATTTGAGAAAGTTTTATCAAACACTAGTCACAAATTCTTGAATCTCATACAGACTTTCTAAAACTATGTCACACACTTGTGAAATTTGAACTACATTTTGTTCAAACTTTCTCAAATGAAAAAATGACCTATATAAGGATTGTAGATCTTGACGAGCTGAACAAACTTGGTATTCAAAACTTTTCAATTTGAAGTCATTTAAAGTTCATAATACTAGAGTCAAAGTGTTGTTTTTTTATTTGACCAAATTTGACTTGGTCAAACTTGCTCAAATGAGACACTAAATGACCTCAGATGAAAAAACTCTGAATACCAAGTTTGATCATCTCAGTAAGATCTACAATTGTTACATAGCTCATTTTCCCATTTGAGAAAGTTTTATCAAACACTAGTCACAAATTCTTGAATGTCATATATACTTTCTAAAACTATGTCACACACTTGTGAAATTTGAACTACATTTTGTTCAAACTTTCTCAAATGAAAAATGGCCTATATAAGGATTGTAGATCTTGATGAGCTGAACAAACTTGGCATTCAAAACTTTTCAATTTAAGACAATTTAGGGTTCCGAAAACTAGTTTGTAGGCGTCGAAATTTAAAAATCATAAATTTGAACCGTCCAAACTATCTCAAATGGAAAGTTGACCAATCTAACAATTGTATATCTTGATGAGTTGAACAAACTTGGTATTCAAAACTTTTCAATTTGAAGTCATTTAGAGTTCATAATACTAGAGTCAAAGTGTTATTTTTTCATTTGACCAAATTTGACTTGGTCAAACTTGCTCAAATGAGAAACTAAATGACCTCAGATGAAAAAACTCTGAATACCAAGTTTGATCATCTCAGCAAGATATACAATTGTTACATAGCTTATTTTCCCATTTGAGAAAGTTTGATCATCCCAAACGCGCGCCTATGTTCTCGGGATAAAAGAGTGGAGGAAGAAGATGACGGCTACAACCTTTTTGTGCTGTCAGGCTCATCACTGTCGGTTATATCCTAGAACCGACAGTGATAGAATCAAATCACTGTCGGTTCTTGGCTTGAACCGGCAGTGATAAGTGGAGTTGTCATCACTGCCGGCGGGAGGCACAAACCGGCAGTGATAGTTGTCATCACTGCCGGTTCTCGCACCCCCCAATTATTTTCTGGTTGTCAGAGCCTAGAACCGGCAGTGAAGGGTCATCACTGCCGGTTGTCTTAATTTCGGCAGTGATGTAGCCGGCACTGATGACTGAATCTGTAGTAGTGAACTCCCTAAAAAACAAGATGCAGATCGATCATGTCAGCATACTCAGCACTACTTGAATTTATTTACTTTCCCAAGTGTAATTTTCCTTTCATAGATAAATTAGAGTAGCTTTGCCCTAGCTGATATGAGAGCCTAAGCACCATGCATGTGCATAAAATCTATAACCAGGCTACCACTAGTTTGTCCCTCTCTGCTTTACTGTGGGCTGAGGGCTATATACCACCAGCATCTTGTCTGTCACACGTAGCAGACGTAGGTAGCTCATTAGTGGTTTCTCAAAAAAGAATCTCATTAATTAGCGGCATGATCCAAACTAATAGCAAACGTCTCCATTGGGTAGGAAAGAAAAAAAAAAATCAACAAAATACGCGTAAACAGGGGCCGAAACAGGGCCGCCGGTACTGACTGCTGAGTGAGCTGCAGCACCGGTGGCCTAGACGACAAAACCTTCTAACACTATGCTGCATCATCAATGATAATACTTGGAATTGATCAACACACGCGTCGTTCAATCATGCTAAGGCTGGCAGAGCAGTAAGTACCCCCTTGTGTAAACAATTTCTCTAATTAATATACTCTGGCTAGCCTTGTAAAATTGGTTTCCTATCATCGTCAATGTGGTCCTGACCTCCCATCATCCCATCAGCACACACAGATTTGCATTGGCGTGGTCTCCTATCTTATTTGAATTATTGAAGGGGGGAAACAGACTAATATATATGTGCAAAAAGCAATAATAAACCATAAAAAAAAGCATTTTTAAGGAAATTCAATTAGCATATCCACTTCATCATCAGCAACCTGCTTTTAGCTTCCTTGTCCTCTTGCTCTGCACTCTGAGCGGATCTGAGTACTCTGAAGAAAGGTTTCACCGACTGACGGCTGTTTGATGATCAGTCCACTATTTTTTCAGTAAAACTTTGTTGCTTTGTTGCTACCTTCTACCGGGCGCAGTGAATATATCATTACAGCCCTATGCATGCATGCAGGGTCATCAGTCACTCATACGTCGGGCAGCAAGAGAAGCATGCGTGCACGCCCAGGAATATAAAGCTACAAACTTCCCTGTGATGCTGCCTCAGCTAGCAGGAGGACCTAGAACCATGCAATGCAACCAAATGCAAACATGCATGCATGGCCTTGTTTAGTTCCCCCAATTCTCCCCCAAATTCCACTATGCAAAAAGAAGATTTCCCGTCACATCAAAATATCGGTAAATGCATGGAGTACTAAATGTTGATGAAATCAAAAACTAATTGCACAGTTTTGTTGTACTTTGCGAGACGAACATTTTAAGCCTAGTTAGTCAAAATTTGGATAATTTTTACCAAATACAAACGAAATACTACAGGAATTCTGATACAGTGTTTTTCTCTCTAATTCACTGAACTAAACAAGGCCCATGTGAAATTGTGAAGTGAGCAGAGGATACCTGCTATGCTGCTCACTGGCCTTGTTGTTCCACTAAAAAATGGGCAAAAAAAGCGACGGAGAGCGTCCACAGAAAGTTACTGCACCCTGAAGCGGGCAGGAAGGGCGTGGCAGTCGTCAATCTTTTTTCCCCTCTTCTGCCTGCTGCGGTGCCAAAGGCGAACAAGGCCTCGTTTAGTTCGGCGAATAGGGAAGAAAAACACTGTATCAGAATTTCTGTAGCATTTCGTTTGTATTTGGTAAAAATTATCCAAATTTTGACTAACTAGGCTTAAAATGTTCGTCTCGCAAAGTACAACAAAACTGTGCAATTAGTTTTTTATTTCATCAACATTTAGTACTCCATGCATTTGCCGATATTTTGATGTGACGGAGAATCTTCTTTTTGCATAGTGGAATTTGGGGGAGAATTGGGGGAACTAAACAAGGCCCAAAGCTTACAGAGTCCCAGATCGGAGCCTCTGACCAGCAGAGAGAAAGCTGTAGAAACCTTTTCCGTGAAAAAATCTGCTACTACTTTGTATTCTACTCGCGAAAGTTCGGAGTGCATACATACTGTACATACATACGCGGACACGCTAATACTGTCAATATTTTCTGTAAAATTTTGTACTATTATTGGCAATCTAGTTCTTCACGTGAGATGGCTATATATATGCACGACGAGCCGGTTCTGATTTAGAGAACAGACGAAAAGTGAACATTCTTTGTGTTTAGCAGAATCTAGCTAACACTGGACATGTGTAACACGTAACAGTGGCGTATATCGATGGATAGATAGATACGGATCGGAGTAGATACAAAAGAGGACCATAGATTTTGGGCAAGTATTTATGAGAGCGCGTCAGTTGTTGATGGATGCATGTTCATGTGCCGCCCACTCAGCGTCATCTACTCATCTTCCCCAACCGAACACAAGATTTTTTTCCCCAAAAGAAAATAGAGAGACAGTTAATAAGTAGGCAGAGAGAGAGAGAGAGGAGGAAATACCGAAACAGGCATTGCTAGGCATCTATAAAAGAAGCAGCCCATATGCAGCCATCAACAGGAGGACCATATATCCCACACACATATGCATGATCGGTGCTGTGTCTCCACCCCGGTCTATATCTCCTCTTTCTCCTCCCCCTCCCGCTGTCCGCTCTCTCGCACAAGCTAACTCGAACAGCGAGAGCCTAGCGATTCGGCGAAGCCAGGCCGCCGGCCGCTCGATCCCGTTGCTGATTGATTGGTCAATCAGTTAGCAGTAGCTCATCAGCTGAGCAAAGACACTACTGCTGCAGGTACTATACCTACTGCACACGCCTCCTCGTTATTGTGTGTATTTGCACTCTCTGTATGCGGTGTGGTACTAGACTAGTATTCCAGCATACTACTAGCTAACTCATAACCAATGTCGTTGGACACAGATATATACATAATACTCTCTTCTTTACTCGCCTCGCCGGTTGTTCGTCCGATCTCGCTCATCTACACCGGCCGTCGGCGGCTCAGCGCCACCGCACCGTCCAAGGGCGGCTGTTGGAAGCCGCGTGACGGTGCGCTCCGTCGGCGAAGAAAGAAGCGATTTAAGCGGGGTGTGCTGTTGTCCCATCGTTTTAGCCATCAATCATCAATCGGTCGCGATTGATAGGGAAGGTATGAACACACACAGGTCCTGTTTACTTGTACTCCATAATTAGCACACGTGATTTCATGCATCCGAATCCAAACATCCCGGCTTAATCATCAGTCACCTCGCTCCCGGTCCCGGCTGAAGAATTTAACTATATATAGCAGTAAAAATCTTTCGGTTAATATATATGTAAAAGAAGAAAGACCTCGTTCTCACATATATATGCATGAGCTAGATCTTGTTCTTGGATGTGTAGTTCTTGATGAGCTACATCTGCATATATATTTACTCCAGTCTCATGGTTTGGTGTGGAAAAGAATACATGTACAGTTGTAATTATGAGGTTCGAGACATCTCCCTCCCCCCGTCCTTGTCCGTCCATCAATGCCATAGCCGTGCAACAGTTTGTCGACGTTCATTCCACAATTCGATTTGGATTCCCTCTTCGATGTAGATGGATCGTAGCAGTCTTCCTTTCGTACATACGTACGTATGGCCAAGAACTCGTCTAACGCTCGAAGCTTCCTCTTTTGTGCAGTGTACAGTCGTATAGCGTCCTCCCAGAATCCCTGCGCCAGTCGTTTCAGCTTCCTCGGCAGCGGCGGCGGCGGCGGCGATGGACGCTACCTTTGGCTGGACTGGCGCGGGCCACCATGTTGACGAATACTTCTCGCGCCAGGCGGCTGGATGCGGCCGGTTCGACATGGACGAGGCCTTCCTTGGGGTGTGCTTTGGGCAGCTCCAGTGCGACGGGGCCCTTATTGGCGGCTGCGGCGGCGGCGACGCCGGAGCGTGCCAGGTGGGCTCGAATGCGGGTGCCATCGAAGGCGGCGCGGGTATGGACCACGGTGACCCACTCGCGTTCTTCAACGCGGGCACGGGGGATGTCTTCGACGCTGGCCTACTCGACGCGGCGCTCGCCTTTACCAGGGAGCTCGGCGACGGCGGGGCGGCCGTGTCGAACGGCGGCGCCATGCTGTCCAGCTACAGCGGCACCACCGGCGGATACATATCCTCTGGGGAGTCAAACAACTACAGCGGCGGCGGCGGCGGCGGCCACGACGCCGAGGTGGTGTCGCCGACGTCCATCATGTCACCAACCACCACGGCGCCACCGCCGCCGTTAACGTTTCCCCACGCGTCATCCCAGTCCCACTCCCAGCAGGCGGCGCACCACCACGTCAAGAGGAAGGTCATCGTGAGCGATGAGTACCCGGCGACGACCGCCATCGCAACAACAACAACCGCACCGCCACCGGCGCTGTTCCCGCGGCCCACCGGCGGCGGCTCGAAGCGGCGTGCCGCGGCGACGAGCATCAGCTTCGGCGGCGCCGGCCATGTCTCGCGCGATCCCAGCGCCGCCGGGTACGAGCCGGACATGGAGGCGATGGCGCAGGTGAAGGAGATGATCTACCGCGCGGCGGCGATGCGGCCCGTGAACCTGGGCCCCGAGGTCGTCGCCGCGGCGGCCGCGGAGAAGCCCAGGCGGAAGAACGTGCGCATCTCGAGCGACCCGCAGACGGTGGCCGCGCGGCTGCGGCGGGAGCGCTTGAGCGAGCGCCTGCGCGTGCTGCAGAAGCTCGTCCCCGGGGGCAGCAAGATGGACACGGCGTCCATGCTGGACGAGGCGGCCAGCTACCTCAAGTTTCTCAAATCTCAGGTCCAGGCGCTGGAAACCCTAGGCACCACCAACACCAACAGCAAGAGCACGAGCACTACCAACAGCAGCACAGCAAGCAGGTCGCAGCAATACAACTATTACGGCGGCGCCGGCGGCAGCAATAATCCTGGTGGCTTTCTCGGATTTGCAGCAGGAAGGAGCAGTAACATTATTTCTCCAGCTGGGTATGTAAATCCGAGCGGATCGTCGAATACGCGCAAACTACTGTTGCAGTAACTGTTCTTGTATGACTGTTGCCAGATCGACTCCAGAGTGGACGATACACATGCATGCATGTTGCTGTTTCACACTGTTTCTTGGTCAGGTCTCTTTGTTAGTAGATTACACGGCCGCCGTACTTACAGATGATGATACGATCGTCTATCATGGGTACTTAGTACTACGTATAGTAGATACTATAGCACGGTATTTAAGGTTGTAGTTACACATATATGTGCAAATTAAGTTTGGATTCGCCTCATTATTAATTAAGTGATCGATCTATGCAGCTGTACTGCTGTAGCAGTGCATGCAGAACGAGGGAACGCTGGTGATGATGAGCAAACTGAAAATTTGTTAAGCTGGAACCATCTAGAACTTACACCTCCATCTTTGTACAGGATGTCCTATTAGAACCAACGCTGCTAAAATTTGTTAAGCTGACCATCAGTTTTATTCTCAAAGCCACATACTTGTTCTATGGAAGCTGCATAATTCGAATTTCCAAAGTCGCGTCTATCTCAAATATTGTGAAATACAAAAAAAAACAGTAAAAAGAACATAAATGGTACGGTGCATGCTAACTATTTTCTTGCCTTATTGTTTTTAAGGAAACAATGCATACACACACCCATATCATTATGAGCACATATGAGAGACTAGGCTGATATATATTGACATTGATAAAGTCAATGTAACCGGCTCGTTGTCGATGTGCATGCTACCTACTAGCTACCACTGAAACAATAATTAGATGTACATGTCAAGTCGAAGATTTACTTTATCCGTCCCCAAAAAAAATGTGATTGTAGGTTTGGGACAAGTCAAACTTTATTAAATTTGACCAAGTTTATACAAAGTAATATCAATATTTATATTTGTAAATAGGTATACTATTAAAATATATTATATAATCAATCAAATGAAATACATACTACGACAATGTTCGCTAAAAGAAATCAAATGGTACTTATTTATCACCATAAATATAGTACTTTTTTTTGTAAATCTGATCAAACTTTAACTTGTTTAACCAATCGGGGAATGAGAATTGCATTTTTTTCTATGGAGGGAGTAAAACTTAGATGGACAGATTCCTATACAAGGAACATAACCAACCGAGTTGGTCTTGCCTCATTGTTGCATAGGAGTACTATACATATGCAAGTCGTCATATTCGTCACAAACTCGGTGTGGTGGTACCTAAGGTGGGACCGAAAACAACAGCTGATGATTCGCTCATTTGCTGGATACAGCATCAGGCTGGCAATCTTTGCTAGCGAATTGCATATACATATATATATTCTGCTTCTACTTTTGTGCATGATTAACCACTTTTCCTCGGCCCTTTTGCGTCCAACCCAACGAAATATCTTTTCCTACTAGTAGCTGAACGCAAAAAGGGAGAGGGAGTGAGATACGCAGAGCTAAGCTAGGCGCCTAGGTAGGCTAGCCGGCCGGAGAGCTTTCTGATCAACAAAGACGAGAGAGATGCTATATCTATCTATCTAGCTAGCTAAATTCATATCTCTCTCGTCTTTTTATCCTGGAGTATCGATCTCTATCATCAACCGATGCTGGGCCAGCAGGTCTTTTATCTGATCAGCAAAGCACGTACGGGAATACGGGATTATGTTAGTAACTTAACACGGAAAGGGCCTTTTGCTGACGATACCTTTTATCCCCCGGCGAGCTGGCCTCATGCATGCATCTCTATATATGGACTGTCAGCGTTCGTTTCCTACTGTCAAGTCATCGTCGATATCGGTATGCATTGCATTTGCAAAAGCTATCTTGTAGCACAGATCGAGCAGGAGGGGGGGGGGGGGGGGGGGGGGGGGGGACCCCTAGACGAGGAGACGCGTGCTGCACGCTCTATGTCGCTGGGCGCCATGCCATGCATCACACCGGGCCGGCGCCGTTCATCTCCTCCATACTAGCTAGGCGCGCGCAGTGCGTGGGCTGCACCTGTTGCGATCGCTAGAGAGTGGCGTTGATGAGGGGTGGGATGAAATGATGGCACATATGATTAAGTGCCCAAGGCAGCACGTACGTATAATGGGAGTTTGGGCACGTCCTTTTCCTACTCGATCGCTGGTCTACTCTTTCTCATCGAGTTCTCCGCCTCGTTCGTCTGGCTGGTGGCTGATGTTGATTTATTGTGAAAGAGAAATACTGTTGGCTGGCTAGTGGCTGCTGGCTGGTGCAGAATTAGTATGAGAGAAAATCACTGCTCGCTGACCGGAGCCAGCCAGCCGAAAGGCCTTCTCCTGCTGCTGTCCCTCTCTCCTCTTTCTTTTCCTGGCTCGTTCGTTCGTGTCAAAGCATCGAACGAGGTCTTCGTTATGCGTGTGCGCCGCTGCCATGAGAGCACACAGTACGTGCAGCTAGCTAGAGAGAGAGAGTAGCACAGCACTGCACAGTGCAGCTTGCATCACGCATGCACTTTTACAGGGCGCTTTTGGGCTTACTAGTAGCCCTACTCCTAGCCCTATCTATAGCCGGTGGGTGGAGGAACGGCATCGTCGCATCGACCGACCGACGACCGGGGCCGGACGGGCACCACATTGTAGGGCCTGGTTGTTGGGCTGCCCGATGCCAAAAGACATTCCCTTTGGGGCTGACCCCCATGCAAGTGTGGGAAGCAGCGCGCGCTGGCTCTGGCAACGACGGCACGGCAGAGAGAGGCTGGCTGCTGCGCCTGCCGCGTCCGCTCCCCAGTCCCCTCCCCGCCTGCGCCCCCCCTGAATTCGTGTCGAGACCAATGCAAGGCGTGCGCCTTGAGAAGAACACCGGCCGGCTCCAAAAGGCGCGTGCGGCCCTCCTGCAGCGCGTTTGCTCCCCACATGCACGCACGAATCCTAGCTACTAGGGCCGACTGGCAGCTGGTCACCCTGCTGCTGCATGCACGCACGGCGCTCTAGCTCGCCCCGGCTATCACTTTGGAAGAACGCGATCGGATGGCCATGGAGAGGCATGCAGCGTCACATATACGCATACGGGACTTGTTACCTTTTCTATTTTATTATTACTGGGGCTATGCAGCAGTAGTACGTACTAGGCGGAGGAAGTAAAAGTGCACCCTGCCAACAGCCCGACATGCACCATTCTTTTTTGAGGACTTGGTTTTGGTTTGACTGGTCATTATTTTCGTTGGGTTTCCTCAGCTTAATTTGCTGAACAATCTGCACGAGAACACTTTATCAGTCGTTATAATTCAAAAAAAAAATCTGAACGAAGAACTCGATCTACGTCTCTAGAACAGGAAGTCATCATCAGCCACCTATATGTAGCACAAAGGTACGAAGCGAAGCGAAGCGAAGCACATGACGGAAAGGACGGATCGATTTTCCGCCGCGCGTCGGCCAGAATTCAGACACGCGCGCTCCAAATTTCTTTTGGCTCCACCCAATTTTCCCCTCCGCCCCTTCGCGATTTCAGGAAGTCTCCGTTTCTGTCGTCGTCGGCTCGTCGCGGTCCGTGGCCCCGCGGGAGGAGGGGCAACCGAACAGATAGACGATCGACAGATTCGTCGGCGGCGGTTCCGTGCGTAGTAGCGTCGTTGAAAAGACGATCGAGCCGGCCGGCAAGTGACGATATGGGAGGGAGGTGTGCGTTGACTGCTGACCACGATCGATCATATCGCTCCAGTGGGAAAGGGAATAAGATGTTGCAGGCTAGCTAGCTCTTTTCTTGCTTATGATTGCAGCAACGGACTTCGCTAGGCCGTTTGACCAGATGCATCTAAGAAACTAACGCCAGGGAATTTATTTATTATATAATGACGCACGTACACGAAGAAAAAAAAAAGCAATCGTTACCAGTAGCACTTTTCAGAGTTTCGTTTTGTTTCAAGGAAAATACATCCAGCTAGCTCGACCGTTTTAGTCGTCACATTTGATCTTTGGATCTGTGGCTGTATATATGTTCTGCATGTGCAGGGTTGACAAGAAAAGGTTGAAGGGTCGGGACTACATCATCCATTCATCTTGCAGGCAGTGGGCGTCAGGCTATCATGACCCGTGGGCATGCCGATGTGCATGCATGCTGCACACGTACTTTTGACAAAAATGCCATTCGGATCGCTGATTGACGACCTGACCTGTGGTGTCTGTGCATGCATATATATGCCTGTTACGGCATGTGCAGACAGATTATTCCTTGGTTGACATTGGCTGGCATGCACGCAATCCAGGAACTGAGCTTGTTCAAGTTCAACGGGTGATGCAATGATCTGCCTGCCCTGTGCCTAAATTTCTCCAAGGGGCGCCCTCTTACATGGCGAGATTACACAGTTTGACCAAGATTCGAGGAAAACAGCAATAAAAATGAATGGTGCATCGATATACGTAGTATGTATCAACAAGAAATATTTTTGCTCAAGTGACATTAAAGATGACACGCCTCAGTACTCTGCCGAGGCGAGGCTTCGACATGTATGTACATATATATATATAGGTAACACTATGACGCACTTGGCGTACATACCCTGTAGGCTGTAGCTCCGCCACTAGACTCCGGTAGCAACGAACTAGCAAGTCCTCAAATTGGACCCGGTGCTGGTGCCAAACCCAAACCCAGGGTAAGCCGTGAGCCCCTTCTAGAGGCTACAGCAGTTTGGGACTTGGGAAATTGCTGCGCTGGATCTGGTTGGCGGTTTCAGTCAGGGCTCGGCCGGCCGGTGCGGGCGACGTCACGGCTGATTCGATCAAGAACAGCCCATGAAGCGACGGGCGCGCAGCTTGTGCCTACAAAATCAGACAAGGAAACGAACCAACTCGCGCTCCCTCTTTTCTGTCGACGAGAAGAGGCCGGCGTCGCGAAGCTTCTGTCCACAGCACTTGCGCGTCGCATCACTGTCGTTACACATTGAATTCCGCGTGCTTCGTCAAACAAAGGGGTATCCGATCGATCGATGCAACACAAGTTGCTAGCCGTGCTGTCACAGGGGACAAGTTGTGACAGGTTTTTACTGGCCTTGTTCAGATCCGAAAATTTTTTTTTTGGCAAAATTTGTCCAACCATGGACTAACTAGGCTCAAAAGATTTATCTCGACATTTACAGATAAACTGTGCAATTAGTTATTTTTTTACCTACATTTAATGCTTCATGCATGCGTCCAAAGATTCAATATGACGGGTACTGTACAAAATTTTTTTTTGGGTGTTTTTGGGAACTAAACAGGGCCTTATTACAACCTCCTGGCTTCTGGTTCACAACACAAGGCTGAAGGCACAAGACCAAAACAGCCAACCCCCATCCGCCCCTTTTCCTGTTTCAGCATCCTCAAACCATCCTGTTTGGTTGAACTTATTTTTATCTCACAACAAATCATTCAATCGTACTTTCACCAATAGTACTTTTTAGGCTAACTTTTCAGTGGTGGTGAATCATTTCCTCACAAGTCGCAAGTGAGAACTGGCTCGTTTTACCGGATGCTATGTGCAAGATACAGTGCCAAAGGCACAGTAGTAAACATTGATCCTTACCAGTTACCAAGTCCAAGTCTCTCCCCAACTTTACAACTCGTTCCTCTGATGTCCTCTTCAGTACCAACCACGGTCAGTTCCGATCCATGGCATCCTACCCTAGCCAGGCATCCCGCGGATCATTATTGCCAATCAACAATTCACCATGCATCACATCAAACCCTGATGCCCAGTGCCCATTCCCCCCCTATCCAAAATGGATGCAGATCAAGCACAAGATGCGCCTGCCCCTGCCTCATCGCTTATCCTGCTTGCCAACCTAGCTCTGCAACTGAAGTTGCTGCAGCACCGACAAAAACGTATTGCAGCACCGATGGACCTGCGCCTTCTGCGCATGCACACTAGCTAGCTGCCAAGGCCCACCTATTGTCTAGGAGTACCACTCAATCATTCAGGAAGCATCTGCACAAACCCTAACGCGACAACAATAACAGACTATCCACAGAGCTGCCTAGTCACAATAATTCCAAGGCAGACAGCGACAGCAGTTCAAATAGACTGACTGATGCACACAGAATAGTTACCACCTCCGTCCCAAAACAAATAAATCAATTCCTAGAATCAACTAGAGTGAAACTATCTTAGGTTTGGCCAAATTTATAAGAAAAAGTAATATCATCTATGACACCAAAGAGTAACATTATGAGAGTATATTTAATGATGTATCTAACGATGCTAATTTGACATTACAAATATTAGTGCTTTTTTCTATATAAGTTTGGTCAAACTTGGTGAGTTCAACGTAGGACAACTCTAGAAGTTGATTTATTTTGGGTCGGAGGGTGTACATACTGCTCTAGTAAACTCTCTCGTTTAACATGACAGAACAACGTGCATTAGGCACATGAGACTCAACACCAAGTAAATTTTTTTCACTCTTTCGACAGTTTACATAGTTGGAAGTATCTTGACTGTACACAGCATGAGCCATGGAAGTTTACAGGTTTAGGGGAACAAATGATGCTCGGCGAGCCACGTGTTGCTCAATACACAGCATTCAGACAACTCTTATCACACAATTACTGAACATAGATATGTGGGGGGAACCTTACCTGCAGGCAGGCTTAATGAGCGAGCTTGAAGTAGAGTATGAGAAGGATGGCCAGGACGAGAGCCGTGATAATTCCCCCAATGATCCACTTGTTCCTATCCATCCTCTTTGACATTGCAGCCAGGATCTTCTTGCTCTTGCCAATGTTATCATCAACTCCGTGCAACTATGAGCAAGAGGACATCAATCTCAATAATAGACACAAATAGGAAAGCTCTAACACGCACGCGCGCACACAACACAAAGCAGATTAACATATCAAGGATGCAGATCATGGTGCAGTATTTTAGCCAGCACAATTTTGTGATTATATTGATTAAAATACATCTGCAGTCCTCAAATTTGTTCGGTTGTGTCCGGTACGTCCCTAAACTATTAATTTGCATATTTGGGTCCCTAAACTTACTAGGTAGTTCACTCAAGGTCAAGAGACCTCTCTAACCAATGTTTATCTGTTTACTTAGCATCTACTCGGCATCCATGTCAGCGCATTTTATGCAATTCATCATTCAAACATGATAGCTGATGATAAAAATAAAAGATCCACAGGGACCCACATGTCATCCCCTAAATTCATTTTCTCTCAGATGTCCATGATGGCCAGCCACATGCCCACATCGGCAATCCGAGTGGCACAATTAAGACCCAGATATGCAGGTCAATAGTTTGGGGATCAAGGTGACACTGCCAAACAAGTTTGGGGGCCACTGCCCACTTGTCTACTTTACTCTTTAGATTACCTACTGAACTCATTTCAGCTGCAGAAGTATAATTCTCATATTCAATTTCAACAAGGAACGGGTTACATGTGTTGGATGCACCTTTTTTTAGTTTTTACTAAGGGTCTTTCCCTTATTAACGCAATCACCAATCCTTTGCACTAAAATTCCATAGCCATCCATAATTCCATACAGTAAAGACATCACATAGTGCAGAACAAATGCATGCTCACCCTCACGAAATGCACTATTAAGTCCTACAAGTGTTCAAGAAAATACAACACCAGTCTAAACTTCCTGAAGTACAATATAATCTTTAACTTTTTTGCAATTAAATATAATCTTTAACGTGTGCACAGAAGCACAAGACAGTCTAAATTCCCAAAGAAGTGCAATCTAATCTTTGCTCCAATTAATGTAGCAAAACAATATTAACTATCCATATGGAGTGATGAGAGAGTCACTTAGGTCATGAATGAAAAAAAAAACTAATCTGGACAGTTAAAAAAAAGAGAATGATGATGAGTTATTTCGGAGAGAGATTTAGAGAATCTATTCCAAAACATCTAACAAAATATTTGAAGAACAACTTTCTAAAACACACAGGAAAGATGCACGCCATTATACTAAGGAGAAAAAGGGTCCACCAACAAAACATAAAACCAGCAGACAAAATAAGATACAAAAAAAAACATAAAGGAAAAAAAGAAACACACTCAACACCAATCATACAAATCAATAAGATGTCAACAATGAACCACAGAAAAAGAAACCAGTGAATAACTAACATTCATTTTCATAAAAAAGTTCTACACAAAACAAAATCCAAGCTGAGCTTGCTATGAATAAAGCAAAGATAGAGTGCTGTCAATGAACTAAACTAGTAGTTATACAGGTTTTGTTAGCAAGAATTACTGCAGCTTTTCAACCTGAAAAATCAGAAAACAACCAGAAAGTAAATCTATATCATAGGTAGAGCTGTTGAGACAGGTACATACAGTAGTATGAGCATGTAGTAGTGACTGTCGCTGTTGGTGAAGGTCCTGAAGAATTGACACACCAAGTTCTTCTGTCTCCAACATAGTTCTTCGGCTCTCTTTGATTCTGTCAGTGGACTGATTCAGTCTTTCAGTTGTCATCATCAATCTTCCCCTCTGATCAGTAGACACCTGAGCCAGAGGAGAGCCCCCAAGTATGACATGAGTAAAAAAAAACTGTAAGAAGCCTGAGACAAAACCAGCATATAACCAAAATAAATGCAACAGGAATGTAGAGGCAGCACTCCTATGTACACTGACATTGAGGAATAAGAAATATAGGTAATCCAATCAGTTTTACTAGATATTAAACAACATTCCGAAACAACTAATGAACTTATAGTTCCTTATTAAGTTCAGCTGGTGCCAGAACTACTATTGTATTACTTGAGGAACATTTCTTATGTAAATAGATAGACAGGTAACTTATAATAGGGCGAGATTATCATATGATTTACCTTTATCAGACTACAGAAGTATGTTCTGGAGATAGCACAGAAAAGTCATCCATCACATTTCTTTTTATAAATGTAATGGTTCTATCTTATTTAGTGACAGACAGAAAATTACACCGATTTAGGAGGAAACAAAGGATTTCTTGCTTCTATCATGTCTTCCACTGTTTTTATTATCCATTACCAATATGCAGATGAACGCGATAAGGGTAACCCTATGCTACCAACATCGTAACACTCAAGTGAAGCACAGTTAGTTAAGGGCCACATGGGAGCTAAAGGTGATCTGCCACGCAGATGCCAACCGGTGGTGTAGTACTGTAGTATAATGTACAATATTAAGAATCCGAATCAAAGTTTAAAAATATAGTATATCAGCACTGAAAAGTGAAACTCTCTGATATATCCATCAATGTTTGAATATGTAGCACATATTTTCTATAGAACAAAAGTGGTAATCGTGCCAGCTAAGCATGTAAGATAAGAAAAGCCATCGATTAAATCTTGATGGTAAAATATGCATGAGCGAAGTGAGAACATGTATAAACATGCTGGCAGGATCCTGCCATAGAGCCATAGTGCTAAAACTTGGAATCCCAAATTGAAAAAAAAAAATGAAAGGCCAAAATGTAATGTAGTAATCCGGCTGGATTTGCCAACATGCACATGTAAACCATTCATTGAACTAATTCCTAGTTCATATCTAATTAAACATTTAGACTGTATAACTAATTTCTGCCCACGTATGTAGGTATACTGATAAATACCGAGGGCAAAAAAAGAAAAAAAATTCATTTCAATGCAAACCAAATCACCTGATATGAAATAGCGAATCCACATTTAAAAGTACAAACAAGATATTTATCAGTTATTTCTAGCTCACAGACATTGGACCTATGACGCTTTTGCTTTGATGTGATCCATAATAAATGTGCATTGAAGCATTAAGCATAGCTCAACACTTTGTAGACACAGTCCTGAAAAGGTCCTAGTATTAAGCTCACCGCGAGAGTATCAGCCATTCCAGACTCCAGGAGCTCCTCCCGGGTAGCCTGCCTGGCATTGGGCGCTGATATCCTCTTAAGCTCGCTCTTGACGTTGTTGAGGTCCGATTTATACTCCCTCAGCTTTGCAAGCAAACCAGCCTTAATGCTAGGCTGTAGGCTCCTTGCCTCCAGGTCCATCTTCCGAATCTGCAAACACATAAAACGAAAACATAATATTACTCTCCCCCAAGCCCCCAGACCAAGGCACATAAACATCTCACAACTCCTTCGGAACACCAAAACTGAACCGATGGAAACGAAAAATCCCTAATCTCTACTTTTCTGCCCACTCCCCAAATCAATTGAGGAGAACTGAAGGCGTCGATGTCTTATATCCAGTTAGCCAAGGGGATCCCCAGAATAGAATGCGTTGCGGAATCTATTTACCAGCGATTCAGCTTCCTCGATGCCGGATTGGATCTCGGACAGCTTCTGCTTCTTCTTCTCTGCGGATAGCCCACCGAATCAGACCAAAACAATCAACATTCAACAAAAGCAGGTGCTCCCCAACGGAATCACAAAGGGGGAATCATATTAAACATGGGAATCTTGCTTACCTCCATCGAGGGCGGAGGCAGCGGTGCACTTGCGGGAGAGCGAGGCGGAGGCCTCGCAGTACTGCCGCTCGTAGCCCTCGAACACCTCGCTCATGGCTGCTGCCCGCGACTAACTTAGATCTCCTCAAATCCCGTAGGTTAATCACCCCAGCGAGAACGATCTGAAAGAGGCGAGTTCGCGGCCACCGGATCGAGCAGGCGGCGGAGACGAATTCGACGGGGACTCGATCCGCGTGGCTCCGCGAGGGGAAATTTGGGGGGTACTACAAAAGAGATTAGCACATTGGCGCTGTTTGTTTCTGCGTGGTAGGCCCGGGAGGTGAGTTGTTGTCGTAGGCTTAAGGAAGCGGCCGACGGTACCTGCGGGCTGCGGCAGCGGGGACCCGGAACAAACCCAGCCGAACCCGGACCTGGAACAAACCCAGCTGAACCCGGACCGTATATTAGGCACCGTTTCGGTAAAGCTGCGCCTGGACGTGTGGCCCCAGTCCCGCGTGGCCGCATCGAACCCCACACAATCCATCCCGTTCCTAACCAGCCCCAGCTCCGAAACCGCGAACAATGCCCACCTGCCTCGCTTGTGGTTGCGTGCTGTAGAGGCGTCTGCACGCCTCAAGCGCCGGCACGTGAACCACAGCGGCGCACCAGCAGCAGCAGGCGAGGCAGCAGCCTGTAACACAAGATTTACTTTTGAAACATTTAGATGAAACATTTGCAACATACGTCTGACAACAGATGAAACAATTAAAACATGTGTGTATAGCCATTGCAATATGTGTAACACCAGATCAATTTTTGAAACATATAGATGAAACATTTGAAACAAACGTATGAAACACTTGAAACACTTGAAAATACTCTTGCAATATGTGTATATTTCTATTGCACCATCTTAGATCAACTTTTGTAACATTTAGATGAAACACTTGAAATATAAGTTGGAAACACCTGAAACACTTCAAACACGGCGTCACCGGTAGTCATGGCCTACCTGGTGAGAACTGTGGTAACCAACAAGCTTAGGTCCAAAGGAAACGTCGAGAGCAAACAACCCAGCGTGCACAGGCCTCCCCTTCCTGCCTCGGGAGACGAAGTCCGGACCAACTACGACCTCCTCCTGGTGGCGCCGTGGTGGTGGCGGCATGATCCTTACCATGACCTCGACGGGCGAGGTGGATGGGGGCACGCCGGTGGATAGGGGCAAGGTGTGGGATGGCGGTGCGGTGTGGCCGGCGATGGGTTGCCGCGTGGCTGGGGAAGGGGGCTGTGTGCACGGGGGACAGGCGCGCGGTGGGTGTAAGGGGCGGTGCTGCGGCGGATGCGCGGTGATGCCCCGACAGCCATATGTGAGTGCAATGGGAAAGAGCAAGTCTGTTGGCTGTCCGCTGGGCAGGCCATAAAGACGACGTTCGAATGGGGGCGAACGCCCGTGACCAAGTATTAGCATTGTCTAAATAATCGTTTAGCCTATTTACACATTGGTTCGGTACACTGTTTCTATTTTATCGACTGTCCTATTTAAATCGCAGTTTTTTACTGTTTAAGCGATCGTTTTATAATGGCTAAACGGCAAGTGACTAATTGTCTATCTTGCAAGATTATAAGCCTCTAGTGTACAAGCAATGACGCGTGAAAAGCACTAGATGCGTGAAAACTTCCTGTGGTACCATTGGATAAATTCGGTGCATCTTTTGTTGCCTTGTCAGGGGTACTAGTTGTTGAATCAGTCGACTGTTGGGAATACCCTTCTCCGATTCATCACCAGATAATTTCCATGACTGTCCGACGCTCTCGAGTTTCATCCTCGGATACCATCGCAGAAGTATTTTCTCCGGTGCTCTTGCACTGGATTATTCCGGTGCTCGCCTATTGCTCTCAAGTTCTTTTAGACATCGCTGAAAATGTTGTTTCTCCGGTGCCCACCGACCGGACTATTCCGGTGCCCCTTTGGCTTCTCTATTTGCTTCTGTGGAAACTTCCTAGGCTGCACCCTATTCTCCAGTGCGTTCCAACCCGTCACCATTGAAGATTTCTGGTGGCTCAGTAGAGCCTAGAATTCTTCAGCCCGACGCCCTTTTTCACTGGTGCTCTCTTCATGTCTACATCGGACATTTTCGATGACCTCAAAACAACAGCTTTGACTTGATTTTCTTTATGGTTTTTTCGTGTCTTTGTACAGGCTTGGTCTTCATGGTATCTTGGACTTCTTGCAAGTATTTTAGGATCTGAAACACAGCTTCTAATGTCTTGGTTGATGTGATGAGAGTCCAAGCCAACCTTACATCTATTGAACGAAACCTTGTATACTAGCAAACATTATTAGTCCAAATGGTCATGTTGTCACTCAAACACTAAAATCACATAATGGCCCATGCAAGATACCATTTTCCTTACACCGTCTGTACCTAGCCCGATCGCCTATACAGGGTTCTAACCAAACGCGGTATAGACAACATTCAAGTTGAGATATTTGACATGCAAAATTCCTCCAGGGTGCAAACCAAACATGCCCTGCAAGCTTCATTTGAGCTACTTCCAGCCAGATCCTTGGCTACTAGAATCATCTAAATACACATTTCTTAGAAGAGAATGGACCAACCTAGAGATGGCTGTGAACATGGCCCCATGGCAAATCCATTTCAACTAAAAGCTAGCTATGGTCTCGTTGGTCCAATGCGTAGAGCGTATATCATCGTTTTTTTTTTGCTGCTACGGTGCTACCACTGACCATAAATATATTATCAACACTTATAGAAAGATGAGATGAGAAGCAAGTTTGGAAATATCATGATAGAAATGATTTAAATTTTATCCATTTTCACCGCTCCAAAATATAATATTCATTAGTTTACTTCTAAGCATGAACATGCTTAACAAATAATTATCAACCGTGCTTGTTCTTTTGAGAATTACATACAACGTAGACGCCTAACACGCACGCACACTCACTCCTATGAACACGCATACGCAAACTCTACCTTTATAAGCACCTCCGAAGAACTGAGCCAATAGATTTCGAAATTCACGAAGTCACCACAGGAGTCTCGCTGTCGACGAGGACGTCGCCTGTCGGTTCCACCACAAGAAACCCAAAACAACTGATCTATGATCAGTTTGCAACTGTGCTTGTTTGGAAAAAGGAAAGACCAACAAATAAGAAATAAAAAGGCTGTCACGTGATGATTAGATCATCAATAGGTCCCAAGTTTATGAACCCATTTTTGTATTTTAAAAGTGTTGGTGTGTGCTGTAAATATAGAAAATAGCTAAGGGTTAAAATATAAAAACAACTAAGAGATAAGGAGTAGTATCTGAGAAGGATCGAGAGTATCGATCCAGACTTCCCCATTCCTCTGTCTCATGGCTGTTCTTCCCTTTCTTCCAAAATCTCCAAAGTACTCTTTGATCCACTCATTATTCCTCAACATGGTATTGGAGCAGGTTAATCTAGTGTGATTCCATTCCTTTTTGGGGGGCATTTGCTATTGTTGCTGTGATTTGGAAGCCGCAGTGTAAGAGGGAGCCGTAGTTCTCCCATCGTTCTTCTGTTGCTACTGCGGTGCCTGGTGTTTGGATTCTGGACTAGTGTTGTCTGCTGCATACGTGAAAGCCAAGAGCTGTTGCTGGTACTTGGTCACCTTCGATTCATCTTTATTAGCTTGCTTATTCTTGAGTCATTGTTGGTTAGAGCTACAGTTCCTTTGAGTTATCATGTGCTTGTGGTGCTAGTTGTCGAGGCCTTAAATAATTATTATTCAAATCAAGATTGTGTTGGAAAGTACCGTGCTTCTCCAAATTATATTGTTGTTTATTTGCCGCTGGCCGCATTTGTCAATTTGTTAGTAAATTCTTGTTTGGCTGCTGAAGTCAGTTCGTTCTGATAAAGAGCCATGGGAGATACAAGTCAACAGCAACCGATGGATGCTAGTGTTGAAAAATTGTGTGAAATATTCAGTAAAGTGCTAGAACAGCAACAACTGAAGGCAATCTCAGAAATCATAAAACAAGTACTTGAGCCAAATCTGATGAAGCTATCAGGTCCGGAGAATTATGTTAGTTGGGCGCGCCATGCCAAACTAATTTTGGGCTCTCATGGATATGAGAGTCTGCTTCTTGCTATGAATGAAGAAGGTGAAAAAGGAGGTGAAAAAGAGAATAAGCAGATCAATGACAGAGTGCTAGTATGGCTGCTGAGTAGTATGGAACCAACAATCCGAGAACAAGTTGAGACCTTTGCCACAGTTGCAGAAGTGTGGTCAGCTTTGGAGAATCAATTTGCTGAAAAATCAAACAAGATGCAAGCTACTCGAATTATGCATGAGTTGACTCATTTAAAACAAGGGTCAAGGTCTGTGACTGAATATGTTGGTGAAGTGAAGAAGTTGTACAGAGACTTGCATTATTACCACCCATTTGAACCAGTTGATAAGAAAGACATGGCTATTCATCATACTTGGTTCCAGTCATTTGTGAGTAAACTCTTTCTTGATGGTTTGAATCAAGAATTTGATCTTCGTCGTCAACTTATATTCTCTAAGTCTGATTGGCCTAGTTTGGATGATACAATCTCTAGCATCATAGAAGAAGAGACTAGGCTGTCTCATTCCAAGGTAGATGATTATAAAGGAATTGATGTTCGTGCTGCTTTATCTATTAAGAATAACCGCACACTCAATTCCCAAGGAGTCAAGAACAAGACAGACACATTGTGTGATCATTGTGGCCGCGAAGGGCATACAATAAAGAAGTGCTTTAAGTTACACGGTTTTCCATCTGGGTGGAAAAAAAGGGAGAACTCAGCCAGGGGGAGCTCGAGGTGGTAAATGGAATCAAGCAAATCACACTCAACCTGATGGGGAGCTTCCAGTGGTAGATGTGCAAGCTCTTAAGGAGTACAAGTCCAAGCTCAAAGTCTTAGAAGGCTCAACTTCCTCCCAAGGGTCTTCTACCACTGCTTCTAGTTTCCATGCTACATCCCAAGGTATAAAACCATATCACGTGCACTTATCCAAAGTTCGGCCTAAACCTTGGATTATTGATTCAGGAGCCACTAACCACATGATAGGAGCATCAAATCTTTTTACTTCGTACACCCCTTGTTCAGGTAAGGATAAGGTGCGTGTAGCTGATGGATCCATGGCTCCTATAACAGGACGTGGATCAGTTCAGTGCACCAAAACCTTATCCCTATCACCAGTTTTGCATGTTCCTAATTTCCCTGTTAACCTATTGTCCGTCAGCTCTATCACAAAATCACTCAATTGTAGAGGTTGGTTTGATCCTTCTCATTGTGCTTTTCAGGAGCTTGGGACAGGGAGAATTCTTGGGACTGGGACCATGCATAATGGACTCTATTATCTTGATGAAGGAAGTGATGAAGTGGCTTTTGCATCCAAGATGTCTCCTTGTCAAGAATTATTATTACTTCATCGCAGGCTTGGACACCCCTCTTTTGTTTCTTTGTCTCGAAGTTATCCATCTCTTTTTAATGCATGTCCTAGGGAATCTCTTATATGTGATGCTTGTGAGTTTGCCAAACATACAAGGGTTCCCTATCCAAGTTTAGGTTTAAGAAGCAACAAACCATTTGATATTATTCACTCTGATGTTTGGGGACCATGTGAGGTGAACTCTATACTAGGGCACAGGTGGTTTGTGACTTTTATTGATGGTTTTAGTTGATATACTTGGCTTTACTTGCTGAAACATAAAAGTGAAGTCTTTGCAGTTTTCAAAGACTTCTATGCTTTTATAAAAATTAAGTTTGGCAACACTATTAAAGTCTTACGTTCTGACAATGGTACGGAGTATGTTAATCAGGAGTTTGAACAGTTTCTTGCCTCGAATGGTATTGAGCATCAAACAACCTGTGTTAACACTCCACAATAAAATGGTGTTGCCAAACGGAAAAATAGGCATTTACTTGAGGTTGCACGTTCGCTTATGTTTACAATGAATGTTCCTAAGTTTCTTTGGGGGGAAGCTATAAAGACTGCGGCATATTTAATTAATCGAATGCCTCTACGAGTTCTTGATTATAAATCTCCAGCTGAGTTACTTTTGAAATCAAATGATTTTGTTGTTTCTCCTAAGGTTTTTGGATGTGTATGCTTTGTTCATGATTATAGAAATAATGTTGGGAAACTTGATCCTCATGTTGTTAAATGTGTGTTTGTTGGTTATTCTCCCACTCAAAAGGGTTATAGGTGTTGGTGTCCTTCTGAGCGTCGCTTCTTTGTTAGTATGGATGTGACTTTTCATGAAAATGAACCTTATTATGGCCCAACCAATGATACTGAAATTACTCTATCCCCATTTGAAGTGCAACAAGAGGGGGAGAGTAATGGTGGAGGCATTCTTGTGGGCTCTATTTGTATCCCTAATTCAAATGTGTTACCTTTGAGTGATAGGCAAAGTTTAAGTCAGGGGGAGACAACATATAACCATAATGATAATCCTTGTCATGGAGACATGCAGCATAATTTGCCTTCTCAGAATATAGAGTCTATTATGCATGAGGACCCACATAATGGCACTCAATCTCCCGATCCTATTGCTCCATCAAGCACTTTAGAGCAAGGTGAGAATCAACCATCTACTTAACCTTCTTCTCACAATGACTTACCCATTGCCTTGAGAAAACCACATAGATCCTCAAATATTCCTGCTCACCTCAAAGATTATGTTGGGTACAAACATGATATTGCCAACTTCATGTCCTATAAAAATTGTAGTTCATCCTTCCAAAGTTTTATTGCCTCACTAGATTCTGTATCCATTCCTACCAATTGGAAATTGGCCAAAGAGGACCCTAAGTGGAAGAAAGCAATGCTAGAAGAGATGAGAGCTTTGGAGAAGAATAAAACTTGGGAGCTTGTGGATCTACCTCAAGGTAAGCCACCCGTACGATGTAAGTGGGTTTTTACTATTAAACATACACCAGAAGGAAGGGTGGATAGGTACAAAGCCTGTTTAGTTGCAAAGGGGTATACTCAGACTTATGGGATTGATTATGATGAGACCTTTGCACCTGTGGCTAAGATGAATTCGGTAAGAACACTTATATCTTGTGCTGTTAATTTGGATTGGGAGATATACCAGATGGATGTGAAAAATGCATTCCTTCATGGTGATCTTCATGAAGAAGTATATATGCACATTCCACCTGGATTTGAAACAGATCAAACTAATGGGAAGGTGCTTCGTTGGCATCGATCTTTATATGGACTAAAACAATCTCCAAGGGCTTGGTTTGATTGCTTTAGGCAATCCATGCTAAAGAGAGGTTATCTCCAAAGTAATGCTGATCATACACTATTTTATAAGCATGTTGTAGGCAAGGTAACAATTCTAATAGTGTATGTGGATGATATTGTGATTACTGGAGATGACTCTACTGAAATTTCTAATCTAAAGAAATACCTTGCACAAGAGTTTGAAGTAAAAGATTTGGGGCACTTAAGATATTTTCTTGGAATTGAAATCTCTCGAGGTCCAAAAGGGATATTTCTTTTTCAAAGAAAATATGTTCTAGATCTACTAAAGGAAACTGGAATGATTGGATGTTGTCCTGCAACCACTCCAATTGAACAAAATCATCGCTTAAGTAAAGATGGAGGGACTCCGGTGAACCGTGAGTATTACCAAAGGCTTGTTGGAAGACTTATATATCTCTCTCACACTCGACCAGATATTGTCTTTGCTGTAAGTGTGGTGAGTCAATTTATGCATGATCCTAGATCTTCCCATATGGATGCTGTTTATCGGATCTTGCGGTATCTTAAGAGTTGCCCAGGGAAGGGTCTTTTATACACTCGGCAAGGAAATTTACAAATTGAGTGCTACACTGATGCTGACTGGGCAGGCTCTTTGGATGATAGGCGATCAACTTCTGGATATTGTACATTTGTGGGAGGAACCTGGTTGCATGGAGAAGTAAGAAGCAAAGTGTTGTAGCACGGTCTACCGCTGAGGCTGAGTTTCGTGCTATGGCTCATGGTGTGTGTGAACTGTTATGGCTGCAAATTCTTCTAATGGAATTGAAATTGTTTAAGGGCAAGCCTTTGATGTTATATTGTGACAACAAAGCAGCCATTGATATAGGCAACAATCCTATTCATCATGATAGAACCAAGCACATTGAGATCGATCGTCACTTTATTAAGGAGAAGTTGGATAGGGGGATAATTTGTCTACCTTATGTAAAATCAGCTAGTCAAGTTGCTGATGTCCTAACCAAAGGATTACCTGAAAAATTATTTTCTGCCTTTTGTAGCAAGGTGAGTCTGTATAATATTTTTGCCCCATCTTGAGGGGGAGTGTTGGTGTGTGTTGTAAATATAGAAAATAGCTAAGGGTTAAAATGTAAAAACAACTAAGAGATAAGGAGGAGTATCTGAGAAGGATCAAGAGTATCGATTCAGCTTTCCCCATTACTCTGCCTCATGGCTGTTCTTCCCTTTCTTTCAAAATCACCAAAGTACTCTTTGATCCACTCATTATTCCTCAACAAAAAGGTTGGCCTCTGCGGCACAACGGCCGCTTTACATGTGTCGGGCCAACTAGGTAACAGGTCATGCCCCACCGTTCCTGTCCCTATGTATTTCCTACCACTAGCACTTGGCGACCCGAGTTGGCCAGCCTTTTGCTAGCAAACTAATTTTTTTCTGCACTTTACGTTACATGTCTAAAATGGCAATTGCAGTGACGAACACAATTACACTACATCGATATCAGTGGTAATCACTCGTTAGGGAACGTGATGCAATTCCCGCTATGTATTTGTATACCGAGCGACCGAACATTGGACAGTGATTCAGACTTCAGAGTGACCGAGTGAATCGGCGTGGCAGAACCGGAACACCACAAAAAAAAATATATAATAATGGGCTAGACGTACCAACCACGTTGCAGGGGAATGGCAACAATGCCTGCTCTCCTCATGATACCCGCAGACGCGCCGAGACGCTGACGCAGCCGCAACTCGGGCCTTATTTAGATGCACCCCAAAAGTTGAAATTTTTTCACTCTTTCTCCATCACATCAATCTTTAGACCCATGCATGAAGTAGTAAATGTAGATAAAAAAAATAACTAATTACACAGTTTAGTTGGAAATCACGAGATGAATCTTTTGAGCCTAGTTGGTCCACGATTGGATAATATTTGCCAAATAAGACGAAAGTGGTACTATTCATCGGGTTGCGCAGCCTGAGGCGCCCGGGTACTGTATGTTCACTGAGGCCTGGTTTAGTTCCCAAATTCTCCCCAAATTTTACTATGCAAAAAGAAGATTCCCCATCACATCAAAATACCGGCAAATGCATGGAGTACTAAATGTAGATGAAATCAAAAACTAATTGCACAGTTTTGTTGTACTTTGCGAGACGAACATTTTGAGTCTAATTAATCAATTTTTGGACATTTTTTTACACTAAAAAACAAAAGCTGCTACAGTGTTCCGACAGGAACACTGTAGCAGCAGTCACCGATTCCGGCCACCGGAATCGGGATCTAAACACGGCCTGAGAGAAACGGTGGTAGCTGCTACAATGGCCCTGAATTATTGATGCCGACATGATGCAAGAGTCTGAAAGCTAAAAACCAAGGGGGAGATCACGTCCTGGCCTGGCCTGTGCGGCTGTTTCTGTTTGCACGCGCGCATGCTCACGTGGAAAACGAAGGCGGAATGGGACGAGGACGTCCTGCGCTCCTGCCGCTCCCTTGCTCCTTTGCTGCAGGCCGGGCCGGGCAGAGCGCACAGCGCAGAGCAGCAGGCGCGGCAGCGAGATGAATGCGCACGATGGAGAGTGGGCGCCTGGGTGCCCTTGCTGTTTCTTGATGTGCTAATAACGTTGGTGCGGCTGAAATAATGGCATGGTCTATTTAGTTATCGCTACTTTCGTCCTATAGTTATTGACCCAACTGTCTCAATGTGTTACACACTTCACTGTTACTCATGTTGAGACATGTTTGCACATTCTTAGAAACAATTCGAGGCGCACTGTTTAGTGTTTACTACTCGACTATAAGCAAGGTGCAATGCATATGAACAGCCTTTCCGTTGAAGCATATTGTCCCACATTTTTCATGAATGGCTAATTCTTGTATGTAGGCTAACCGTTAGTTCGAGACTTGGTTGAAGTGATTTAAGAGGATATATATGACAACAACAAGCAAGGGATAAGTATGATATATATTGAAGCCAGCTATTGGTACGGTGGAGTGTGTGGACACGAGAGCGATGAAGTATGTGTATTTTCTTCTGGTCTTTTCCAGTTTCCCTCACCTCGTTTGAGAGCTTAAACTTGACTCCAATCAAATAGTTTGAGTTCATGTTAATACGATAGCATATAACGAGACTTGGTTCAAGGGATTTAAGACGTTGACAAACAACAACCAAGGGATGAACTCTCTCGTTTGTGTGTGTATAGCTTAGTCGTCCTATCTACTGTATATCTATTATTAATGAGGCCGTCTCCATTCCATTGCCACATTTTTCGCAAGCTGGCTTTGACACATTCAGCATTTACCAACTTGGTTACGACTTATACTAGTAATTAGCAGACAGAATGCTAAAGTGCCGGGTACACAACAGGAAAACGTCAACCACACCATGCTAGTTTTGTCATTCATTCACATGCAAAAATGAATGAAGCCACGATGCAAATACTGTAATTCTACGCCAGCCGCTGCCAAAATTCAATCTGAACTTGTCAGCTCGAGTGCCGGGTAATGCTGAGGTCAAAATAAGCGCGTTTTCCCTTGACCTGGTGCACAAATCCCAGCCAGAAAGAACTCCTAGTCCTAGAGCAGCAGCGTCCGACGAGCCACAATAAAACTAGGGCGGCGCGCGGGTGGCGGGCGGTGCACGACTCGTGACCCGTGACAAGGTTCCCTCGTCAGGCCGCAACGACTTGTGCCATACCGACGGGCGGCGACGTCACGCCGTATCGGCGGCCTCGGCCTTTTTCCTTTCCTCTACGCAGCACGTGCTCTGAAATCCAGCGCGGCCAGGGCACGTTGGCCACGTGCGCCGGCGATCCCACGGCTCCGGAGACAAGGAACGGAACGGAGGCAGCGCAACAAACAGGGCCATACAGATAGATGCAGCGCACACGTCGCGCGCGGCACCGCGGGCGGACGCGTGTATATAACCCACCAGGAGCCGCGCGGTTATAGTTTTCCAAACGGGCGGCACTGGCACTACACGGCACTAGTACTACACAGCACAACACTATCAGGCACGGCACTATCAGGCACGGTGTCACTGTCGTGCCGTGCCGTGTAGTGTCACCGTGCCCACACTCTGGCCCAGGCACGGCACTAAAGCCCTCAGATAGTGCCGTGCCGTGCCACAGGGCACGGCAGCCCAGCGGATTAGTGCCGTGCCTGGGCACTAAAACCAGATCACCACTTCAACAGATCAGAATCAAAAGAACAGTTCAAAAACAAACTGGAAATATGATGAAACTGAAATCACAAAGAAGAAAATACAAGACAGAGATAACAAAATACCAAATTAAAGGAGCTGTGCAATGGCTGCCTCATTAAAAACCTATCTAGGTAAAACTCACCCTTGTGAGAAACCCTAGACAGAAAAAAAGAGTACAGCCAGCTCCATAAGTTCAATTGTTCATTACATCCACAACCAAAGGTCCAAAGCATCAAAGTCTTAAGATTACAGAACCATTACATAAATAACTAATCAAGATAAAGTTGTTCAAAGGCCTCCTCGAGCTCCTTATCCTCCACCATATGCTGTAGCCTTGTCTCTGCAGCTTCCCAGTCCTTGGTGCATGTGAGTGCCTCCACAGTTTCAGGGTTCAGCCTCCGTCGCCGATCTTCAATGATCCTGCCAGTGGTACTAAAAGTAGCTTCAGAAGAAATTGTAGAAACAGGCACACTGAAAACATCTCTAGCAAGGGTAGAAAGAACTGGATATGTTAGTTTATGCTGATGCCACCAGTTCAAGATGTTGAAGTCATCATCCATCTGGCTAACTGTGTCACAGTCCAGATAAGCTGAAAGTTCAGAACCAGTGTTAGATGAACTTGCTGCATGTAACAAAGTAGTAGCAGGAATAGTCCTGGACATATCAAGATTAGGAGGAAGAGAAGAACAGCCAGCTCCAAGCAAACCATCATCATCATCATATATCTCAGCCCAAGCTGTTCTTTTCTTACCAGATAGGTTTGGAGGGTCAGACCTTTTCGCCCTAACAGAGCCATACAAATCATCATACTTATGATACAGTTTGAAAAGAAGAGTTCTAGTTTCCACCATCTTATTAGAATAATCAGCATCAGTAAGCAAATTTAACTTCCTAAGAACTTTGTTAAAACCTTTAATTTTAGCTCTTGGATCCAAGATAAATGCAATGCAGTAAAGTTCAGGTATGGTTCTCCAATATTTATTGTACTTATCAATCATAGGTTGGACAACAGTTCTAATATGCTCATCATTTTGATACCTATGCAGGTGTATAGCAATCTTAACAATATGATGAACCATAAGTGGGGCAGTAGGATAGTACACACCAGACAAAGCAACTGTTGAGTCATAAAACAGTTCCAGGAATTCCAGTATTTTAGTTGCCATAGCCCAATGCTCATGAGTCAAAAGAAAGGGGGCCAATCAGCATTTCCAGACTCAAATAATGTAATGACCAACAACACTCAAATAATCTTCTTTTGCATTTCCAGACCAGATATCAGAGGTAATAGCAACAGATGAAATGTCATTACTCTTCAAATCATCAATCAAACGATCACGCTTTTCATTGAAGTACTTAAAAAGATCTCTAGTTGTAGTTTGCTTAGAAACAATTGTGTACCTAGGGTTATGAGTAGTTTTTATGTAATCTTCCCAGGCCTCAGTTTCCCCAAGACGGAGGGGAAGATCTAACCTAGCAAGCAAACGAACAAGCTGAACACGAGCAACCTCAGCTGAATACTCCCAATTACGCATAGTACCATCCTTATTGAAAGTAATGTGGGACTGAGCCATGCGACATTTCTCACGCTTCTTAGGGCAAGATTCTTGATGACGGAGAAGGTGGCCAGTCCCAAATCTAGAGTACGCAGAATACTCCTTACGGCAGTGAAGACACCGAGCGCCATACCTGACATCCTTACCATTTACCTTCTTGGTGAGCTTCTCGAAATCTTCCCAGCATACTGAGGTAGAAGGGCGGTTAGGCCTGCTGCTGGAGCCGTCATCAGCATCGGCGTTGCCGTGGACGGCGCCGCCGGTGTTGGGGGCGTCAGTGTCGTCGACGGGAAGTGGGTCAGCAGCAGTACGGTCGTAGAGTTCCTCGGCAGCACGACGGCCGAAGAGCTCCTCGGCATCCCCAACGACATCATCCTCGTCGTCTCCGGTCATCCCGCAGAGGCGCAGCTCGTCATTGATGGTCATGGAGAGACCGATGTCCTCCTGCTCATCCGACATCTCGTCGTCGCCGGCCTCCGGTCCCTCAACGCCAACGCCTACCAAAACCAAGAACAACAAGAACACCTAGGGTTAATAGAAGATCATGAAGAAATCAAGAAGAAGAAAAACAAAAACGAACAGATCTAGGGTTACGGCTCACCTCTCTTGACGGAGCACCAGAGACAACGGCGACGACGACGTCGCGTAGACCCGACACCTTGGTACCTCAACGCATCAGAGCGGAGCCCCAATGATGCCGGACTCCGGCGAGGTCGATGAGAGCGATGAGACAGAGACGAAGACGAACAGTGGTAGATCTCGACGAGAAAGCTACATCGACGGTCAGGGAGAAGGAAGAGTGGTGTAGAAGGCCGTGCCGTGTGCCCGTGCCAGCAACCGCCACCTTAACCAGCCACCGGACGGCGGGAAGAAGAGAGGAGAGTGGCTAGGGTTTCAGTCGATGGGAGTCTGGGAGAGCTCGATGCGGCCATGCGGCTAGAACGGGGACGGAATGAGCTAGGGTTTGGAAAGGTGGGGAGCCAGGAGCGGCGGCTGGCTTATAAAGCCGTCCTACCCGATCCCTAGATCCAACGGTCACCAGGCGGGGAGGCTCCATCCAACGGCTCGAGGCCGTGCCGTCCCCGTGCCGGCCGTTGAAGCGGGCCGTGCCCGTGCCATGCCATCGTGTTGGCATCGCGGCCCAGGCACGGGCACGGTAGCTGCCGGGCCGGGCCGTTTTCGTACCGGGCCAATTCGTACCGTGCCCGTGTCGGCCCAGCGGGCTTGGCCCATTTGGAAAACTATACGCGCGGTCGCCGCCCGCGCCACAAAGCCAGCCGAGCCCCCCGTGAGCGTGCGTGCGGCCTCTTGTCCCGCCGTACGTCCCGTCCGTCACCGATGGCCGCGCCCGCAAGCGCAATCGCCGGCGCCCTGCTGCTCGCCCTCGCCGTCGCCGCCGCGTGGCCCGTCGGCGCCTCCGCCTCCGCGGGCGCGGACAGCGGCGACGTGCTGCTGCGGCGGACGCAGCGCGAGGAGTTCGCGGCGTGGATGGCCGGCGTCAGGCGGGCCATCCACGAGCGGCCCGAGCTGGCGTTCCAGGAGCACGAGACGAGCGCGCGGGTCCGGAGGGAGCTCGACGCGATGGGAGTCGCGTACAGGCACCCGGTCGCCGGGACGGGCGTCGTCGCGGCCGTCGGCACCGGGGCCCCGCCGTTCGTCGCGCTGCGCGCCGACATGGACGCGCTCCCGCTGCAGGTACTAACACTACGCGCTTGCTCCCCGTTGTTATTGAAATTCGATTCGGGGATGGACAGTCGAGGTTCGGTTCATTCCATTCGGACGCCTAGGGAGGACGTTTTGCAGTGCTAGTTTCATTGGAACTGCTGCAAACCTACTAGAACGGCACTACAAATGGTTTCTTCTCAACACAAAGAAAACGAAAAAGGGAGGAATGGCACTGGCGTTATGTAGAAATAAAACTTTTGCAGAAGTCATGCCTACAGGTCGAAGTGTTTTTTCGTCGTGTAAAGTGCAAAGTCAAGGAAGTTAACATCTTGAATCTTTGAATATGCTACTACTACTAAACACTTTTGGGGGAAGATAAGTACAATTGTACACCTGGACAACTCACAACCGGTAAATAAAGTTTATCCAAACAGGAAGCAGCAGGTCGTATCCTCCATCCAGCACACGTGTTAACCTCATCAGCAAGCTGACCTGAACTCCTCAGCTTGCTCCGATAGATGTTGCAGATAGTACTCACTAATCAAGCTTAGCTTTCTATGGCCTCTAAATCAATCTACCTGTTTTCAATTTCTGTGGACCACAGGAGGAAGTGGAGTGGGAGCACAAGAGCAAGGAGGCCCGGAAGATGCACGCCTGCGGCCACGACGCGCACACCGCAATGCTGCTCGGCGCCGCCAGGATCCTCCATGAGCGCCGCCACGACCTGCAGGTACGTTGGTCGCAACTTGAACCTCTCGCTCGCCTTCTTCTTCCTCCCTTCACTGTCACACAACTGCCTCTCGCGCATCGTTCCAACGGCATCTTATAATATCTGTCCCTCCCGCATCTGGTCTGATTGTCGTCGACGTCGAGTAACCAGCGCGCGTGTCACCCTGTAATAGTTCGCTGGATTTTCGGTCGCCTGATTGGAGTCCTTTAATTGTCACGTTGTGCGCTTGCATATTCGGCGTGTACGCAGGTTTCATCAGTTAGTGGTTAGCGCCAGTATGGTTTGTTGAAAAGTCATTTTCCTGCTGATGCTTGAGATCTCTGTGCTCCCCTTTAAAGCGATCGAGATGAAGCTGCCAGGTCCTCTCAACATCTTTCTTTGCTGTGTCCTCTTTTAGTAGAAGGCGATTTAGCGCTTGGATTTGGTTTGTCTCCTCAGTGGACCAACTCTCATCTATTTGTTTTGATATCAATAAAAAAAACTTATCTAAAAGCAATCAAACTGGTGGCTATGCCCGATCAAAAACATGCATGACCTCGCGACGGCACGGCATTTCAAGTTAATTTCTGGTTCCGCCTGAATCCAAATATCTGTCACGTGTTCCAAGCGTGTCACTGTTATCACCGAAGCTCTTTTTGGAAGAACATTACCAAAGCTCCCGTGAAGACATAGCAGCACTAGAGCTGAAGTACGTCTAGATGATGAGTTTGTAGAGGATAGCTTAATTAGTTTTTCACATGATTGTGTCAGTATGTGAACGTAATAATGTTTAGCCACCACGTGGATGGGTGTTCACGTTAGACCTGTCGTTGGACAAGTTTGTGATCTTTGCATTCAACTCCTCATGCATTCATATCTTGAGTGATCTACTTTGAAAGTTTTAGGGATGCATGGGTTAGTCTATTTCTTTAGTTCAGTGGTCTATTTATATGAATGCATGATTCTAAACATAGCCCATACTGCACCGTTTATAGTTTGGTAGTGCAAACACTCTAAAATGTACCTACAAACATGTTCTCCTAGAGTCTTCACATGTATTTGACTATTTTCGCTTATAAAATCTCTTATTTGCTACTTTTGTGCATAATAAGTAAGCGTTTTTACTTTTTTATAAAAGCAATAAACGAATAGCTGTTATTATATATATGCTTTGTAGCTTTCAAGGGTGCCGCCGCTAAATAAAATTAGCCTACTATTTTAAATCTTTTGCGTGCAAGACACCTTTAAAATTGGCCCGTATTGGACTAAGCACACACGTGGCATAGTCTGACCTTTCTGCTAAAACGTGCACATCAAATGGAATTTCTCCTCGCAACAAGAACTAAAAGATTCCCTGGGCGACACGCCAGACATCTTTTTCTACTATGCCCAGTCTCACGGGTACGATGTTTGTCAAATAAAGACGTGTGTCCGTCTATGGATGAAACTTCTGATTACTTTAATCCTCAGTTGCTATAAAATAAAAAATAAAGTGGCTATAAAACAACTCGTAATTAAAGATCTGCGTAACGTGAATCCGTCTATGGATGAAACTTCTTGCAAGGAGCCCTGCCAAACATGCATCAAATTCAAAGTGGTTCCTTGCGAGGAGAACAGGAGTCAGGGTCGTTTTTGTCTATAGGAACCAAAGCCGAAAAGTGGTTTCTTCTGGCTCCTTTTCACAAACCTAATACAAATTATTACAAAACTACCATTAGTTTTGTTTTTGTCGAGCGTTTTCCAAAATGGTTCTAGCTCCACCAGAGAAGTTACTTCTCATAAGGAATCAGCGCCAAAGCCCTCTTAGGAGGAGCCATAGGCCTACCAAATGATATAGGTGTTCTCCTAGAGTAGACGGTCCAATTGATTTTGATTTGAGAGAATGATCCCTTCTGATAGAAGGGTGCAGGTGTTAGTAGTTCTAACTAGCTCTTGATGAAGAGTCCTTTTCCCATGAAAACTAGGCATGGATAAGAGTAATAAACTAATAATGGACGCGCAAAGAAATGATATTGATAGAGCACGTGATTATGATATTTGTGGATATGATTTGAAGTTCCTCTCATGCACCCTTTTTATATTCAGGTCTCATTTCACACCTGAGTTTTAAGCCATTAGATATTGTAGTTGCGACCAATCCTCTCTTGACTTTTATCTCTTCTCTACTTTCTCCAATTTATCCATTTATTTCGTTTGTGCGCGTCTTACACCTAACTGTCGTCCCATTTATTCCGTTTGTGCGCGTCTTACACCTAACTGTCGTCCACTGCTCGCCGGCTCCAACTAGGTCCACCCTTAAGCCCTTTTTTCGCCTCGCCTTCTTTCTCCTACATCCTTCCTTTCAATGGGCACTCGCCCCGCAGCTGGCCCTGTTGTGGCTACTCTATTGCTAACTCATTAGTTGTGGTTGTCCCCACCTCTCCATCTCTCAACCAATTGTCCAGTGTCGCGTCGTCGCTGCGTCTGCTATCACAGACTATTAATTGTCACCCTAGGTCTCTCTAGTTCTGTTAGAGACAAGTACACCGTCTCCTAAAACCCAAACCCCAAGGCCCTCTTTGGAATATGAGACTTTTTCTTGTTTTCTGTGTTTCTTACGTAGAATTTTTTAATGTGATTTCTGTAAAATTTCTATGCCCAAAGTTTTTTTTCGCGAACGGGTACATACCCGTATTTCATTAAGACGAAAGGAATTGTTTTACAACATCGACGAATTCCGGCTGTTCCAAAGTGATCTTAGAAGCTCGGAGGAGCTTACCAAACTAGAGAAGAAGAGAGGGCAACCCCATAAAAAAATACGGATGTGAGGAAGGAGAATTTTACATTGAGTGTGGAATAGTAAGTTAGTAACTGTCTATAAATATTCAGAAGTTTTCCTCTGCGATTCTAGCTGCTAGTCTTGTTTACTGGCAGCTAACCCATAGATCGATCTGCTGATAACATGCAAAAGAAAATGAGACCCTTACCAAATTTGTGGAGACGTTCTCGCGTTGGTCTCGCTTAAGTTTTGTAATTTCGTTGTTGCTGCAATTTCACGGTGTGCAAGGAAAGCGAGAAATTGATATAGCCAAAGGTTTGATTTTTTTTCCCCTTCAGGGCACAGTAGTCCTCCTTTTTCAGCCGGGCGAGGAGGTCGGCATTGGCGCCAAGAAGATGGTGGAGGCGGGCGCCGTGGAGAACGTGGAGGCCATATTCGGGTTCCACGTCAGCGTGATGCTCCCCACCGGCGTGGTGGGCTCCAGGGCCGGCCCGCTGCTGGCCGGGTGCGGGTTCTTCGAGGCGGTGATTACCGGGGTCGGCGGCCACGCCGCCGCCCCCCACAGCACCGTGGACCCCGTCATGGCAGCCTCCAGCGTCGTCCTCAGCCTGCAGAGCCTGGTCTCGCGGGAGGCGGACCCGCTGGACTCGCAGGTGGTGACGGTGACGAGGTTCCAGGGCGGCAGCGCGTTCAACGTGATCCCGGACTCCGTGACGATCGGCGGCACGTTCCGGTGCTTCTCCAGCCAGGGCTTCATGCGGCTGAAGCGGCGGATCGAGGAGGTGGTCGTGGCGCAGTCCGCGGTGCACCGGTGCGCGGCGTCCGTGGACTTCGGCGCCGGCGGCAGCCCGCTGCTTCCCCCGACGGTGAACGCC